>CM077115.1:336751332-338098832 GCA_039619475.1 Icerya purchasi | reverse complement strand
TTTTGCTTCAGAAGATGCCACAACCACTTCATATTTTACAACATTTGGGCGTTGCATTTAGTGAATATAGAATTTTTGATGTAAAATTTATTTAACTAATGCATCGGCAGCCTCATTAAACACTATTTTTCCATAAATGAAGAGGTAACTTATTCCGTGCAAAATTGGTTTCATATTGTTATTATTTGAAGTGGCATCAGTTGAACTGCAGAGTTTCCCCCTTGAAGCGACCCGAAAAACTTAACCCCCGGGGTAAATCGTAGAAAATCGGCGGAGCCATTCGCGTTTACAGAGGGACCTAGAACTGTTACGGACCCATTGTATCTCCCGATATTTAGTAGAAAACTAAATGCTACACTTCTTTCTTGCGTGCGAAGTACAGATACTGGATAGAGTAACTACATTTGAACATTAACAGAGAATTTATTAATGTGGAAGTTATCCCAGTGGCTATAAATTTTCTTCTTTTAGTTTTCAAAACGTAATTTCATGTTTAACAAAAATTGATTTACGAAGATAAGTCTTCTTAAGTAATTGGAGCATTTTAACATTTACATGGCGAAAGCTTTTCATTTGACGGGTAGAAACTCTTATTTCTTTTTATATAGTTGTTAATTGTGTCATTATTAGTTCCAGTGACATAATGCTAAATCGTTGACCGCTGCGTGCCTTTTGTATTAGTTGGATAGTTGCATGTTGTAAGTTGAAATGAGTTTAATTTCAATGCTTTATTGGATAACGAATTCATTTGGATTTTCTCTAACTTCTGCTCTGGCGTGTATGCGATGTTTCTAGTATAGGCAAAAGCCGGCCTTTTTAAAATATCTTTTCTCAAAATGCTCACAGTGCGCGTGAACATTTTGTTAGCCCCCCCCCCCAAAAAAAATTAACTTTACCGATTGCAGGTGCTTAATAGCTTTTCGGTGGAATATTTTAAAGGTGAAAAATTGATCGTCAATGATATTGCACAAGTTTAAATTGAATTCGTATATTTTTATACACTAACTGAATAGCGATTACGTAGTAATTTTTATTACTCTAGTGCAACACGTGTATTCCCCTATCGATCAGAATTCCATCATTCTGTTTTCTCTTTTGCCATTCGTCCTATAATTTAGCGCTTTTTTCTCGAAAAAAATTACCCGCTTACAATGTTATAAAATATTATTCACGTTGTATTTCTTCGACTCTTAATAGCCTACAACACAGTATCTTATGAAAATGAAGAACGAAGAAGATTAGCGGTAATATGTATACCTGGTGCCTGCGAATATACCGCCGTTTAACGACCAAAACTCTACGATATGAGTTATCGAACGTTAATATTATCGGTAAAAAAATTACAGATCGTTATACAGAATCGTAAATACGTGTACTTTACCTTAGATTTTTATGAAATTTTTTATTTAAAATTGCGCGCAGACATTAACGGCTATAAAAACTAAAAAAATATTTAGTCGTTGATTAATTACAGTAAACATGCAATGCTTTCTATAATATATATATATATATATATATATTTATTTATTTATTTTTAATATATAGATAGTGTTTAAACACAGTAAAAAAGAGTATTCTACGCTAGAAAGTGAAAAATTTTTAAATTTTGAACTTTATTTTGCAAATTGATTGACGGAAATTTAATGAACTTTGAAATGAGTTGATTGTGGTGGTTTAGGATGTTGTTAAAGAGTACGGGTTATTCAAGTTCAATTGTTACCTTTAGTAAGTGTAAGTGAATGAATTCTAAGTAGATTGTATAAAAAATTTCGAAGTATCGGTGTATAATTATGATCAAACGACTGGAAACGGTTTCAAGAGCAGCAAATTATTTTGAAAAACGAAAAACAAGTTCAATAATGAACAAAAACTATTGAAAACTTAATGTAAACTTCTATCGCCATTTCTACCGGACACATGTCTTAAATTGGACTATTTTTGTAAAGTTGTATCGCCATCATTTTCCCGCTGAAATAATTACATTTAAATACGTTTCCTATTAGGAAAATTAAAAGTAGGTTTTAATTTTTGAGGTTTACGCTATCTTAAAAACAAAGTTTAGATTAAACTTTTAAACTTTCATTGTTTTTTGCTAAGGATAAATCTTAATTATTATTATTATTTATTTTTATTTTTCCGAAGAAAAAAAAGCAAAACAAAAAAAAAAAAAAACAACTATTAAACGAGTTTGAATTAACGAGATTTTCAGTATACAAATTTATTTTTATCGGAGAAAACAAAGAAAAGAAAAAAAAAAAGACAAAAAAACATCGTATGAAAGAGATTTTTCTGATACTTTACGGGTACTATTTGGATTTCGAAAAGAAAAAGTATCGCAGACACGCATTGACTTACAAAAAAAAAAAAGAAAATTGTTTTTAAGATTCATTCTTTAGAGTTTAATCATAGTAGAAAAATAATCTGCGCGAAAAATTCGAAAAGATCAGTTACCGTTGTTTCATCCTCGTGCAGAACCTGATCGTATTCTGACATCGCAACACAGAAAATGATTGCGGTGACGTCTTCGAAACAATGTATCCATTTTTTTCGTTCCGATCTTTGTCCACCCACGTCGAACAGTCTATAATAGTGGGAGAGGAGAAAAAACGGTTACATAATATATAAAATGAAACATGCTAAAAAATATACGCAAATCTTTAAGAAATTAAAGCGATTTAATCAGGTTACTCTGTATAATAAGAAGCGTAGACAAGTCAATTATCAGTAGTGTTTTTTTGTTATAGCTGCGATTGGCGCCTGATGCATTTATCATTTTCCATAGCAAGATCCCAGAGCATATACATTGCGCCGTTGTGTTGAAACTTTCTTATATTTCATATTGAATAATTCTATGTTCGAAGAAGATCGTCTCCAACTAACAATTCGCACAAAGCGGATGTTGTTCAATAAGTCCTGAGGAAATCGGTGACGCGAAATTGATAAAACCGTCGAAATTGACGGCACAATAAGGCGCGTGAATCTTCTTTTGATTACAGTTCCATTTGCAAAATATGTAAATACGAATGCTGTTATATCGTGTACGAAATGTTCTTTAGAAAATTCAACAAATTTTCTTTATATTATTTATAAGGAGATATTTTTAACAATTATAATAAATGTTTTTTTCCTTATCTTTTTTTTTTTTTTTGTCTTTTTTAATCTTTACAAAAATTTCCATCATTTTATAACCTTGTTGTATAGCGCGCGTTGTTGATAAAGAAAACACAATAAGCATATGGTTATCTAAACATTCTGGAGCTATTGTAGATTTCCCCAAGCACGTGTGAGATATATGGTCGGATTTCTGCGACAAACGGTGGCGCGACTAGTGCGTTATAAAAGTTCCTCTTGAATAAAATTGAAAATTGCGTTGGAATAAGTTTTCGCTTTATTAATTAATGGGGACTGTTTGAAAAATCTGACTTCGGTAACATAAAACTAAAAAAGTTGCGACAACCGCACTCTCGGTCATCTCCAGCGATGCAGTAATTTAATATTAATTTGATTCCGGTGATAAGGTCGGCCATTTAAAACTGTTCGCATAATTCGACGATAAGCCCGAACTAATTTACCGATTTACGAATGATTAAAATTTTCCGAAATAATCTCTGATTAACTTTATGGTTTAATTCCGTATTTCGGAGATTCACTTCCGCACGCACAATTATATTCGAAAATGAACTTTTTACTTTGAACGCAATTATCACGAAATTCGAAATGAAAGAGCGTTCCAGTTGCAAATCTTTTTAACCACAATCTGTACGAGAGTTTAATTTCAAATCGGAACACTTTTCAGCAAACACATTGCTATATGAGATTTTTAGCGGAGACGTAAAAGCAGCAATCTTTTCCTCGTCCCCCCCCCCCCTTAAAATTACATTAATGAGACTGAAACATTTCAGCTTAATTTTTAATTTTATTCAAGAGGAATTTTTATGACAAGCTATCCGAATCGACGCTATTTGTCACAAGAATGGCGTAAGGGGATTACATTTCCTCCCATTACGCACGGTTCTAAAAAAAAAAACAAAAAACCTTTGTAACATCAATTCGAAGGACTAACAACATTGTTTTTATTATATTTTTTTAATCAAATTTCAATATAAAATGTAATTCATAATTATATGAATTACATTTTATATATATATATATATATATATATGTATGTATTAACGGTATTATTAATTTAGATCCCCAACAGAGGTGCCAAATGTAACGTTTAAATGTTCTTTGTTTAGAACTTCAGAGATGCCATCATGGCCTCATAGTTACCGTGGACGAAAAAGTTGATTATTTTTATTATCATTATAGTAGTAAATATTATTTGAAATTTTTGTGGAATATATGTATTACAGAAATTTACCTACAGTAATCTTCCTGTATCGGTTGACTGCTGAAAAACACTATATTAAATACGAATAAAATGAAAAAATAAAAATGGTATGAATTATAAATAAGCGAATTGTACGTATCACTGTTGTCGACTGATCCGGTGACAGCAGGATACTGCTGAATTCGTTGCTGTTTCGAAGCTTTTCGGCAGCAGAAGAGATACTTTTCTTTGTATTATTGGAATTTACAAAATAACCGCGACGAATACTTTTCATGAACGCGAAAGATATTTAAAATTTTCACGAACTTTTTACCTGCCATCGTGATTATTTCGGAGTAACTCTGACGATTAACCTTGGTTGGTACGAGAATAAAAAAAAAAAAAAAAAAAAAAAAAAAAAAAAAAATGATCCGAACTGACCTTGTTAAAAGATCGACTGTTCTTACATTTCTGGCCATAACCTTCCTTCATGATTTTTTCTTCTTTCTTTTCCCCTCTCTGTGCCAAGATCAACATTTTCTAATGACAATGCACATTCCTTTTAGCGTCGATGCATAACCGTCCATTCACCCCTAACACATAACAGCATTCCAGGTTCACGTACATTTTCGCTCGTACCACGTGTTCCGTTGTTTTTTTTTTTATTTTATTTTAATTTACTTTTATATTTCAACTGTAATGTACACATTACAATATACATATATATATATTGTATAAATATTGTATAAATATTGTATAAATATTCCAGGTAACCATCTTCATATTTGATCATTAATATTAAACCTCTTCAGTCAGTATTCGGTATACTAGTGTCACGCGGAGCTTTGGTTTGATTCTATCCTGGCACGTACTTCGAAGTCTGCATACTATTTAACGTGTTGATTTTTCAAAGCTTATATTGATGGCGCGTAATTAACAAAGTCAGTTTCCGTAAAAAGTATAAATGTGCATCTTTTACCAGATATAGAATGAAACGTGTATTAATCAAATATGAAAAGAAAACCGAAAATATTCAGAATTATTAAAAAAAAATGTTTTAATTAATAATATAAAGAAAATTTATTTTATGAATCTTTTTCGAATAATTCCAAATATATATTTTTTGATTTTTTAAAAATTAAACAAAAAAAAATTTTCAACGTATATTTTATTAAATGCGATAACATTCATATCTACATATGTTACCAACGAAGAAATTTTAAACTGATTCTAGTTACTAGTAATAAAGCGTTGTAGCTTAAAAGGGATGTTTCTTTCTTTTTTTTTTTATTTGTTTTGTTTAGTGAGACGGGATATCCGGGATATAAGAAATATAATAGTCTTCGATCAACGGAGGCCGATGGCCTTTTGGGTCCTTTTCGAAATGAACATCGTGTTGTTCGATTTTTATTCATTTTTAATCGAAAAACACGAAAATTAAAAGCAAAACTTTTCACGAATATTAAACGTAAACTAGAATACTTCGAATCCGTTTCAAATTAAATTTAATCGGAATAAAAAGTTTTGAAACACGACAGAGTTTCCATTGCACAGGTATCAAAAACTGCTTTGGTCATGGTGCGTGATAGCTGCAACAAAAATGTCAAATAAACCGCACGCACACCTTCGATTAACATAATTAATAATGCATCAGCTCGGATCAATGATTTCCTTTTTTAAGTTGCGATATTTTTATTTTTTATTTTATTAGCTTCTCTCGTAATAAGAAGTTGCTCCGATCCAGAACTTTTACGCTAGTCAACATGTTAAATCTCCTGCGTCCTCTTCTCATTTTTCTGAGCACTTTCTCGCTGAAAGCTAGTATAAATAACTGGTTCTTCTGTAGTCTAGTTGTCAGATATTTCGTTTTCCCAGCCATGATCTTCCGAAACAAAGGACAATTCGGTTACGCAGCACTTCCTGATTTGTAATCTTGTCCACCCATTTTATCCTTTCCATTTTCCGATAACACCACCTTTCGAACGCGTTTACCCGGTTTTCTATATTTTTCGTGATTGTCCACGTTTCCGAGGCGTATCACTGACCACATCATACGTAACTTTCCAGTATTTTCATTCTTGTGTTTTATTTTTAATCGCTGAGCTTTTGAGTATGCGTTCTATATTATTAAACGCACTCCTTGCCTGCCCTCTGTACGTATTTTGATTTCTTCATTATCTCGACCATCATCTGTGTGATTCTTACTCCCAAATATGTATATTTCTTAACTTGTTCCAGCTTTTTCCCATTAATGAGATTACATCCAGCGGTTCCATGTTTTCTTTTGGGCTTTTACTAATTTTCATTATTTCGATCTTTTCGATGTTAATTTGCATTCCCAGTTTGCAGCTTTCTTTATTCAGTCTAAGTACCATAAGCTGCAGCTGTTGCAGCGTTTCTCCGATCAGAACCATGTCGTCAGCATTTCTTATGTTGCTTATTCGTTCTCCATTCACTTTAAATCCATTTCTGCAATATTATTGCTGTTGTCGCCACTCCCAAAGAAATTTCACTTTTCTTTCATGTATTCGCTTCTCAACTGGTTTCAGATTTTTAATGTTTTTTATCTTAAAGGAATGTGCCAGATTTTAAACAGCTATACGTCCAGCATTACTGTTTAGGCTAATACAGCACTGGGAAAACCTTTTAATCGATCTGAACATCCGGATTTCGTATTAACCAAATGGTACCATTGGAATATCGGATTTTACAGGTATAATCTTTGTAGGGGGTCTCTGGTCACAATTAGCGTTAGGTGTCGCATCGCTCTGATTATACGTACGATAATTTTGGTTTTATTCGAACAATGTGCTGTATTATTATAGGCGTTCTGTTCAAGTTCGACATAATTTTCGGTTATGACTTTTTAATAATAAATTCCCGATTAAAAAATACGTTAATACCGGCAGCTTTATTTTAATCCAAGTTCGATAAAAGATGTATTATCTTCATTTTTAACCGACTTCAAAAAAGGAGGAGGTATTCAATTCGACTGTATTTTTTTTTACTTTATTAGAAATATTATAAAAAACGTGTACTACAGAAATTATATTTTGAAAATATTAAAAATAGTCGACATGTTTCGGAGTGACCTACTCCATTTTTTTCCCGTTATGTCTGTTGGTTACGTGAGAAAGTTTTTATGTTAAAGATGTGTGTTACGAGTTGGTCCGTGAACTTAAAACAAAAACGGGATACAGAACAAACGCTCTGTGATTCTGCGAAATATACAAAATCATTCATTTAAGAAATTGATAATGCGATTGAATACGCATCAATAGCTAATGAAAGGAGAGAAACAAGTCGTTTATGTTTAAAAAAAAATACAGTTTAAAGGGTGCACGCTGGCTAATAGGCTTACTGAATGCTGTGATAATAGTGTGATGTAGTGGCATGCGAAAAGAGAATTTTTATGGATTAGAACCAGTAAAAATTAATTTTAATGTTTCTTTAATATAATTTACATAATTATAGGCAGGTTATCTATCATCACCGCGGCTACGTTCTTATAATTCCGTATAAAAAACTATTGTAAAACTACGTCGATAAACATCTTCGTATTTTATCATTATGACTCTAAACTCCGCTAGCTAATCTCGGGGCTATACAACTTCAGTTGTAAGATTCAGTTGTTACTGAAAGTAGATACGCTTACGTTCAGTGTAAAATGTCGGAAGACATTTAGTGTAAAATTAATTTCGGTACTGCGAAGCGATCAATTTTGAATTACCACTGTTTTGTTCTTGTTAAGATTTCCGTATAGAGTACTGCGTGTTAACTAACCGAGTATCTAATTAATTCGTACACAAAATATACCATTATGAAACATGAAATTCAAAAGAAGTTGTTTTATAATATATTTCGTGTGTGAATTAATGTTAATTATTTGTTCAGGTTAATAAGTATATTGTGTGTTCGTAATAATTCGTCTGTAATTAACCGAGTATGTGTCCGAAAATTATACAGTCATCAAGGTTATACAATTACGTATATAAACACATCCACACACTAACACACATGTATATTAAGTAACTCAACATCTCCAAACTAACACGCACGCAGTAAAAATAATAATCGGAATAATACGAAATACATTTTTTACGACAAATAATAAATTCCTGTTTTATTATAAGCTGCGTATATTTAAGTATCTCCTTTTCTGCACTGTGGCAAGGTTAAAGTATGCATTTTTTTTATTTATTTATTTTTTTTTTTTTTTTTCCTACAACAATATAGGTTTGTCGAGAAGAAATGAAGAATTAAAACTTTATAATCTGATTTAATAGTCGAGGAAAGTCGTCATCGCAGAGGCCATTAAAAGACAAAATATCTAAATTTGACGTGTTCTTGAAAAGGTATAAGAAACATTATCGCATCAAGTGAGAACCGAATAGATTCGATTTTCTACATAGTTGCGAGACAATAAGAAATATTGACGAAAATTACATTTACCGGACGGTACTAAATAAGACAACGAAAGACGATTGCGCCCCGATAGTAATGAATCAAAATAAATTCACCGATGATAAAATTGCCGCGCGATTTGAGAAGTGTATGGATACATCTGGAAAAGCAGGTTTGCAGATTCCCAAAAAATTTGTCAGATTTTTCAACATATCTCAAAGATCATTTGGGAAAAAAATAAAAATTGCACTAAAATTCTTTTCACACGGAAGAATTATGAGAAAAATTTGAAACGAAATTTGATTACTTAATCATACGCTGATTTATACAGTAATAATTCCCTATATTTACCATTTTCTGTGAAATTTAATATATATATATATTTAGAACATTCATTATTATGTCTGCACAGAGTGATGATTTTGTACTGTTGCGAAATTGTTAATGAATTTAAATGCACACTTCGGAAAATAAAATTTTATAAAGCTAAAAATTGCAGTGTAAAAATCGGCAAATTATCTTGCTGGTTTTGTATACAAATTAAAATAAAGCCGTACAAAATTCTAACACTATAGATTCTCATTGATAGTGTCCAGAATTAAATATGGAATTGAAATGTGGGGAGTGGCAAACATAATTGAAATAAAGAAAATTAACAAATTGTATAAAATCTATACATAAATACGCAAGAATTTCGGTTTACCTTTCTACAAAAACTGAAGAATGTTCTATAATGAATTTATCATTTGGCGGAATCAATGAAATGCTCCTAAAGACGCATTACAATTAATTAATGAGGTATAAAATTGAAGATATAAGATTATTAAAAAGAAAAAGGATTTACCGGACACGAAATTATAATAAAATTTTATACGATTTCTAAGGTTGTATAAAATTGACACACAACGTGGAAGAAGAAGTACTCTGATAAAATTAGTGGAAAGTAGACTAGATGAAACTCGACACGCAGAAAATTTTAATATATACACAATAAAAATATAGTAGATAGCACGGTGTAAAGAATAATAAGAAAGAAATAGAATGATGAAAAGTGAGAGAAAAAATAAAAAAAATCTTTTTTCTCCTTCATTTTGTTTCGTTTCCATTCCTATAGTTTTTGAATTTTCATAACACTCGTTATTTTGTTTGTGATTTAGAATACTGTTGAGAGAATGACCGTATTATTATTATTATTATTATTATTATTATTATTACTGTTATAGCAAATTTAGGATCAAACATAAAGAATGTAGATTAGATTGTAAGTTTTAATTTAAAAACTAATGCATATTGTATAGTAGTTCTGAGAAGATGATAAACAAACTGTGCAGATATTTCCAATAAACGATATATAATTACGTTGGGAACTCACAGACGGGCTAGCCGAAAATTATTTTAACAATAAAAAAGTTAAAAAGTAATAGTTTATTATCGTTTTAAGAATATCTTAACTCTAAAAACGTTGGTCTTCTAAACCAATATCAATCGATAAGAAAATAAACGTTAGAAAATATTTTCAAAATTTTACGTACGATATTTAGAGGTTTGTGGCTGAGTGAAGAATAGGTGATGCACTTAACCGTTTTTCTTGTGTTTTTTTTTTTTTTTAGCGCAGAAGCACTTTGTATAAGTTAAAGTAGCTGCTTGCTTCTTAGAAAGATTTAAAAGTTAAAATCGCTCACCGTATTTTTCTCACGTGAGAACAGTTTATTATATAATGTAGCTGGCACAACAGATACTAGAATAATAGTTGGACAGTTTTTATGGGGAAAAGAAATTTAAAAACCGATAATAAAAATGTGAAAATAGAGATTTGTATCGGTTAAAAATTATCGTTCGTGTGTATCGTTACGATTAACAGATCAACGCGCGGAACCTTGATGTTAGGAGAATAGATCAGCACCGCAGAGGAAGGCTTGTTTATTTTTTTCGTCGAAGTTCACAATAAACAATCTACCTGTTGTAGTTCGAAAAGATACCGCAACGAAGAAATTTATATTCGCTATTTCATTTTTGTCAGCGTCATTATTAATATATGTACATCAGTTTTTTAATTATTTTAATTTTTTTTTTTTTATATATAATTTCGGCATTCGTAAAAAACAATATATTTAATATTTTTGCCTACCGGTGTATAGATATTATTTTGATTGACACTAAAACTCTGGTTAATAAACACGGGGCCACATTATGATAATATGTACATAGTTCAAATAATCGCACAATATTTTAATAAAATTTTTCAAATTCAACAAAAAGATAAAGGAAAAAAAGATCTTTCTATCGACATAGAATTAATCTAAAGCCAATCACAAGCAGAGTATTTTATATCACGCTGGTACAAGTAAAAATTATAAAATATTTTCTGAATAAATCTATTCCTTTAAATTCATAATAATATCCTCTTTTAATTTGGCATAAAATGTTATAATATTGTAAATACGTATTCTTTACGCTTTGACTTGAATAAAAATACATACATAAATACTGACACATACACACATATATATGTATATATATGTTGTTGTGATTTGTTGTTAAATAAATAATGCGATCTTCGTGAATTTATGGTATATTTATTTTTCGACGAAAATTTCCCATCGAAATTCATCATGCCCAGAATGTATTTATTTATTTCTTGTGAATTATTGAAAAATCGCGGCATCGCAATTTCACGAATAAGATCAAAATATACCCTGCATTTCCAATTTTTTTTTTGCATTATTTAATGTTAATTGTTTCGCTCGATTTCAACAATATTACATATTTGAACGCTAAATTTGAAGCAAACTAAAATGTAAAGAGCTACACCGACTTTGAATCGGTCGAAAGTGGTTTTTTTTTTTTTTGTCCCAACCATTCGGCAGTAGCAACCTATTATTCCGAAAAACACGATAAAGATCATTTTTAATGAATTACTTAAATCGAGTTTAGCAATTTTAGCGTTAGAAGAATGTAATATAGCGAAAGATGTAAGTTCGAGAAAAAGCACTCGGCTATGACGACGCAAAATGCAACTCACTGCAAGATCGCTTCACTTTTTAATCGTAAGGTAAGAGGAGCGCAGCATTCAATGAAAAATGACAAATATCGTTTTAATCCCGGAACCGGGAAATTACGTAAAGTAAAAATATTCATACGCAATCTCGTATTTCTGTCGAAAATCACTGAAAAACTCTTACGCTAAAACGATTACTGCCGATAGCGAACGAAAGTAATATCGTTCACGACTATTAAAGTCCGGTTTCCCCTCGAAAAAAATAACCAAACAGAATATTCAAAATGGGCAAACTAAAATAATACACTTCGCCAGTGTATATACATAGTACGAGTGTATTTATCGGTATATAGCAAAAAACATTTGATGAATTTACCAAGATCAAAAACCTTCAGATTCCAACCGTCTCTCTATCTTAGGTTAATCAAGTGTTGCGCCGTCTTTCCGGTGGATTCTTTATCCGTTACAGGATGAAACCACACATTATGTGAAGTGGTGAAAATGAGGTTCTACTAGTTTCACAGCAGATTTTACGATTACAGCGAATATCCGTGACTGCTTACTTATGATGTAGCCGTTTTCAGACAAAAACCCTAATGTTCGCTTTCCTGTCAACAACACCCGTGGAACTGGGCGGTAGACAAATAGAAAAGATGGCTTCGCAAAGTTCCGGCAATGAAAACAAATCGGTCCAAGTTACCGTTATACAAAGAATCCGGCTTTTTATTTAAAGCGGATAAATGGTGCGCTAATTCAGGTAGTTACGGTTAAAAATACGAAATATCGATAGGAAGCTAACGCGAAAAAAAATCGTATAATAAATAAATGAAAACTACCGAATTATAAATTTTCGAAAATCTCAACCACCGTTAGAATCGAAAATACTACTTTAGAGGGTGGCAATCCTACGACATTCTGCGGACGTGTATACGAGAGCCTGTCTGCTTCGTACTCGTATCGCAAGTTCTAAAAGACATTCCGAAAATATAGCCTGCGGTTCGCGTAAGATGAAAAATTGTCCACGCAGAGCATACGATGAAGCAGCAAAGACGGCTCGTGAAGTATAAATGTGTAGACAGACAGACTGCAACGCTTCAGGCGAACCGACTGGCAATGAGCATGCGGGATCGCGACGCGCTAGATCAAGTTTTATATTGACAGACTACGACGATGTTTGTTTTCTTATTATAGAGGGAGCACACTACACACTAGGCGCTGCTGCTGATACGTCCATCAGTTCGTGTCTTTGTCTGTTCGCAGCCGGGACAGATTGTAAATTTAACAGTAATAATTATTATAATAATGAAATATCGGTTATTATTATATGTGCGGCAAATGGCGCTTTGAAATTTTCCTAAATAAAAAAATCGAAACTTACTTGAAATTTAAATTTTTAAATGAAAAGTGCACTTCGACTATTCCGGTAGTTTTTACCCTTGTTCGAAGAATATCTTGTTCGGTAGGCTGATAATCTTTTGCTCCCAATCTGGTCAAGTCGTCCAAGAAACTGTACAAAGCAAATAGAAAAACAGAAAACATCGACATTAATTCAATTAAGGAGAACAAGCAATGAACGTAATTATTATAATAAATTCAAACGTTCGAAACAGCTTTAACGGCTTTTCTTTTCATTTCTCCATCACAAATCGTTTATTGAATTTTCCTAGAAGCAAAGGTGTGTTTGTTTGTGCGCGAATAATTGCTCGCTCACAGTTTATTCGCCAAATGTGTGAACAACGTTGTATCGGACCACGTTATTTTAATCTAATACGAAACTTTAGCGGAGATATCGATCCGTATCTGGAAGAGTTATTAAGGGATGACAGAACACAGTGTCGATCGAATTTTTTTTAAAACTTACACACGGGCTGAAGAAATTTGAATAGCTTAAAAGTCGGTAAATTCACGAGTATTCCCTATTATGATGGGGACACAGTTAAGCTGCTACTTCGAAATTTCAGTTGCTACGTTCCGTGCGATTTCAAACTCGAAGTTTAAGCGGAAACGAGTTAAATTGAAGAGAAATTCGCAATAGTGAATGTGCGAGGGGCATTTTGTAAAAAAAAAATCCTCCTCTTCAAAGAAAAGCATGCAAATATCGCGAAAACGTTATACGGCCTTTTTGTCCGTTTTGAATCAAGCTCGTTTTCAAAATCGGTAGTACGATTGAAAGACTAGTATTCAACGAGTACTTAAATTTTCGAAGTGAAAGCTTCCATCATGAAGTCGGCCGGTTTTTTACTTTCCTCGAATAATTCATACGGAGAAACCAGAATTATTATTATATATATATATATATATATATATATATATATATATATAGTTTTTTTTTAATCAAGATCTTCTGCCTAGAAGCAATATAGAGGGGAAAGAATTAGCAGTTAAATAGCAATTAGATCGTTCATTTCAAAGGGACGGACACTTAAAAAGAATATGGTTGAAACCAAAAAAATCCTCCATGGTTCGGGTAAACAGGGTAGAACGAAAAAGATATAAAGGAAAAAAACGAAAACAAGAAGAAGGTAACACAGTGAGAATGGTTAAGATGTAAGCGAATAATGGAAAAGATGGCAGAACGCTAAAATAAGGGGACATCAAAGAAAAAACTACGACGGGTTGGAAGGAGGCGTAGGCTGAGCAGTCAGATAGTGAGATAGATTATTAGAGCATAAATGTCAGACTCCAGTAGATGGAATCAAGTTTTTTTTTAAAAGAGACAAGAGATTCGAACCAGGGAGTTTGGAGCGGAAAGTTGGCGAGAGGAAGCAGCAATTCGAGCCAGAGAATCTGCCAAAACTTGTTTGTGGTCGGTAAAGAGGGCTGTTTGTTGAATTAAATCACGAAATGTATAATTTTGTATTTTCGAATATGCGCTCAGCACGGGTGTAGGATTATACACGGTCATAGCGGAAATGGATGTGATCTTTCAGGGGTCAGCGTTCAAATCAGCTGCATGAAAAATCAAATGGTGCTTCACGAGCGGTTCTGCCGATAAGAAACGTCATCTTGAAGTGAAATCGCTGTTCAGAATGTTTATATTCTATGCGCACGCGACTTGCAGCAATCGGTGATTTGGTGATGGAATCGGACGATGACGCTTCTGTTTCGACATTAGGTGTTTCTCATTTATGTTGTTATTTTTTGGATTTCTTTTATGTTATTTTCGTCTTTTTTTAAGCTTTTCGTGCTATTGATAATCAGTGTGGTGATCGATCAAAAAACGAAGTTAGAAATCTCTCTTCAAAATGTTTACAATTCCTCCGTATTTTCTTGTATTTGAGCGGCAAATTTTCGGTGTTGGAGTACTCCTTCCACCTTATTCGCAGTATATTTAATATGATCAGAATGAAATGAACGGAAAATTTTCTACATTAATGTCCGTGAAATTTTAATAACCGGTGTGAATTGACACGCCCCATTAGAAGGAAAAAAATTACTTCGAAGAACTTTTAAAAAATTCAAGTTTGCAAAATACTTTAAAACTTACTTTCGAGAAAAAAAAAAAAAAAAAAAAGTGTCAGGTAAAGACACACCTTTTCTTTGTTCTCGATTTTTTTCGTTTACCTGTAAACCATTTTTTTTTAGACCTAAAAAATGTAGATATTTTTTATTAATAAAAAAAACATAAAAACCGGGGAATGCCCCTCAGTCAAAAATTACGTTTTTACGTTAAAAGGTTCTTCTTAGGTGGTGTATTTTTATTATAATTTTAATACTGTAACGAGGCAAAAAAAGACAAATATTAACAATTAACGGTAACTGCGGCGATTTTCTCGTAATACGGAGGCTTTTTAATTTATTTATACGGATGTTCCGATGAAATTAATTATGAAAAAAAAAATTAACAAACAGCAGTCAAAGTACACCGCTAGTAAAGACAGTTTTACAATACTAATCAACCATATATTGCAGTAACATTTCAATCCGTTTGCTTTTTTTCGACAAATCTCAGTATTTCGGTTTTGTCATATTTGCAATATTTGAAACATTGATTATAATGAAAAATGCACGTCCCCCTTCCGTTTATTTTTGCAATTTCACTTTTGACGGGTTTTTAATCGATTAATGGGTTTCGACTTTTTTTGAGTGTTTGCACTATCCGTTTTTTTAAAAAGATAAGTGACAATATGTAAAATACAGGTTCAGTATTATTATATTATAGGCAATTTTTCGTGTATACTCGACTATATGGTTTGTAATAATGGTTCTCCTGGTGATTGCGTAAGTTAAACCTGTTCCACTTGTAAAACTGTAATAAGAACCCTTCGAACAAGTTGAGAGTGTGAAGTGATTTTTCACATAACACGTTCTTTCATGTTAACCTCTCGATTAAACGTTATTTTTACCACACAATTTCATCTTGCTTAAAAGGCTTTTTTATATTTTCGTACGTATACGTACGTTAGCATACTTGCACGCCTTTATATGTAGCCGAAACCTTTTTTTTTCACATATTGTCGACATTAGACACTTCATGTTTTTCTGGTTATAGTTACTTTCCCCTTTTTTTAAAATATATATATATATATATATATACATATGTAATAACTTGGCCATTTGACCCCTCTTGCTTTTATTTTTGTCTCTTTCTCTTCTATACTTTGTATAAAATGATCAAAATTTACAACGCAATTCCTTCTGGCATCAACACACACAAAAAAAAAAAATAATAACATAATCCCAAATTTCATTATATAAAATTAAGACATTTTTTCGTTACATAAAATTGTGTGTCATTTTTTAAAAATAACAATCACAAAAATCCTATAAAATATAACAAACGTTAGATTTAAGGGGGGGCATTTATCGGGACATTTTTCGTTAGATAAAATTGGGACATTTTTCGGGACATTTTTCGGGACATTTTTTCTAATGGGGGCTAGCCTAAGAATTACGTTGTCATTAATATATGTCAGAAAGAAAAAAAAGCAGACATTGATTTCGTCTTCCAGTTTAATCATTTTCATATCTTTTTCCGTATTACTTCAGTCGTTCTAAAGGTTCGGTAAAGAGAGTTGTCAACTCGAACTATGCATTAGCAGCGTATCCAGGGGATCATCCGGTGAAGAGCATTTCAATCACAATAATAAAATGCGGAAGATTATTATACATGTATACGGAAAATTACCAGAACATCCTTCGGTATGCATACTATATAGTGTATCTATAATTATACTTAATATTTTATACCGGAGCTTTATTTTTTAAAAAAACAAAACGATATTGCTCATCCGAGATATTTTTAATCCGCAAAATTCTCTTGGCTACGTCACTGATAAAATAAGAGCTTCCCGACTTATTACGAGCTCGATGAAAATACAAATATACCAGACGATATTTATAATATCTTCCTTCGTAATGTTCTGAAAAAATTACATTTTTCATTGAAAACTGATTCTGAAATAGCACAGCGGCAAAAACGGAAGGTCAAATTTTTATTATTTTGGAAGTCTCCGTTCAAAACATTATTATTCTAGCCTTTTAAGCGAGTTCTTGGACTGCCGATATATTTCGACTCACTCTCATATTAATGTTTTATCTCGGGCTAGTCTTGTACCAAGTTTCAAATTTGCCTTTCATCGCTGTTTTGGAGGTAAAAAAGCGAAAAAAAAAAAGAAAAAAAGACACAATTTCAGCACCGCCACATCACCGAGGATATTTTAGCGACCATCGATGGAATAGTGAACGTGTTTAAACTGGAAAGACTAGAAAAAAAACTTACAATATTCACACGTTTCATTCGCTGACACATTCGTATGTAATTATGATTTCGCCGCGGCCGCTACGGGCAGGGACGAGTGTGCGGCATGTATATTCGGCGAAATTAACGAAGAATTAAATTTAAACGGCGCGTTATTCCGCTAAAGCGTGAAGTGCACGCGAGCGAGTAGGGTGTGGTCTTTGACGTCATAGGCTCGGGGTTGCGGTAGGAGCCGGGTGTATAGAAGAGACAGATCGATGTTAGAAAATACGGTTTACAGTTTTGGTCGACGATGACGTTGGTCCACGGTACTGATCAGCATCATTTTGCCGTTCAATCCTAGTCACACCGTTAAAAAGCACACGGCTTAGAATTTTCATTCAATTTTTTCCACGACAACGAAATTAAAAAAGCGTTGCACGGAATAATACTTCATTTACATTTCAAAATCGGAAAATTGATGTTTTTTTTTTGATTTTTTTTTCTTTTTCGGCTCATCTTTACCAGAGATGATTAAAAGGAAAACGGGTCAGTTATATTTTAACCCGGCTGGATAATTGAATGTCGTAACAGCTGCAACACGATCGTGTATACTTATTAATTACCATCGCAGAAAATGCAAAATATTGACGAAACCATTTTTTTCGTTAGCACAGTTCGCTACTAATAGATTAGACAAAAAATACGAAAACAAAAATTACCCCGAGGAAAATAAACTTTAAAAACCCAAGCAGGTTTTCTTGAATAAGATTTAACTAAGAACCTTTCCCAGCACAACGTATTCTCAAGAGGTTGGATCAAAAGCAAGGGCAAGCTCAAAAAAAAAAAAAAAAAAAAAGAAGAAAGTCAAACCCCCGGTGGTAAGAAGTGAGAGATTGTCTCGATTGCTCATGTTTTTTTTCTTTCCTTTTTCTATTTTTGATACGGAGGGGTGTTGGCAATTAGAACAACTCTTCTAACAGTAATCGAGAAATAAGTAATTATGTGTTCGATATTTTTTTTTTTTTTTTGAAATAAAATTGCGTTATAAAATATTAAATATAATTACAGACATACACATTATAATCGTACACATTGGTGTTTTCTTATAATTTTATACATACGCATTTTTAGATTTTATCATTATTACTGGAAGCGTTGCTCCTCAATGACCCGAGAGTACGCTAGACTTTATTCAGCGTACACTGCTTGATAGAATTTGACACACGATCATCATCACAACACCATTTTTTCCGCCTCTCCTTATAGTGTGATATTTGTAATTAGTTGTTTCATCCTGTTTAGGTTATTATTTATTCTACGGATATTTCGAATAGTCTAAATTTCTTTTTTTTTTTTTTTTTTACTTTATTTGGGCGCGCTGGCAAAAATTAAAAAATTTAACATCATCCTCGGGGGTGAAAGCGATCGATGAAAAACAAAAATTTTATTGCCTCTTGAGAAATACATAGGGTTTTCTAATAAATTTCGTAATTAAAGAGCATTCAACCAAAAAAATAAAAAAAAAAAAAAAACAGAATGAAATTCAAAATTTCATTTATGCCCCAGGTAGTTAAATAACAACGAAATTTATTAAAAACTTTCCTAAAGACTATACATATTTGTTCGATAAAACACCCATTTAATAACACGTATGTTGAATGTGGAAGAATAAAAAACGAAAAAAGAAAAAAACAAAGTGTCTCCTTGTAAAGGTTTTATCAGAGGGTAACTTCGGAATCCCCCCGGCATCTTGTCAAGGGTATGGGACTTACTTTACTTTTATGATGCCGAATGGAACACCAATTCCTCTACTGACAGAGGAGTCGCTACAATAATTTAGCACGGAATCATCTTGGTAATTTTCAATTTTTAACGTAATTTAAAAAAACAAAAAACGATTCCGATTTGGCTAAAATTGTACTCCAAACTAGTGCATAAGAGTTATATATACTATATATATATAGTATAATCGCATAAATTAAAATTGTAAATATTTTTATAAGTTGACATTTTTAATTATAATTTTAATGAATTAATATGCGCGATTTTATTTTATTCCAACGACTTATCCGTAAAATTAAAGAAAACACATAGAGCGACTTTTCACTCTAGCGGGCGAACTATCTGCATTGTTCAGATAACACGAGCATGAAAATATTAACAACACATTATAAAAACCGGCTACTCCGTTTTCACGGTGGTTTTTTTTTTATTTGAATAGAACTCGGTTCGATATTACCGTGTACTAAGGGGGAAAAAAAATTGTCACTGCGCTTCTATAACGCTCCCCCCAGTGCTCAAATAGACGAATTAAAAAAAAAAAAAAAAAAAACAAAAAAACACGCTAAGCCGAGAAATTTTACTCGGATTCTTATCGGAAGCCGAGATGCGCGTTCAATGATTAAAAAATCTTTAAAAAAAACCCTAAAAAATAATTTGTACTACGGATATATAGAAAAATCGTTCATCCCCGTTCGTAATGTTGTTTACAAACTTTATTGGCTTTATAATAAAATTTTGTCGCATCAAATAATGTCGCGTTTGCAAAATTCACTTTAAAACTAGAATACCTGCAGTTTCTTTCGCAGAGTTCCGTGTAAGTTCTAAAAATTTTGAATTAAAAAAAATACGCGGAATTTTCACGCATACATATCGTGCGCCTTCACTCGGCGGAGAAGGTTGTTTAACGCAAGTACCTACATACGGGGTTATGCATGAACAATGAAGTCGTAGCGAATGCAACCGGATTTAATACGTTTACATTCTCCAGTTTTCGCGTCAGTTAATTTTTTACGCACGAGCTACCCCATTCGTCCTTTATTTGTGTTTCTGTCGCGCTGTTCCTTTTACGTTCGGATAAAACGCACATACTTTAACGTGGAATATTTGGAAGCAAATGGTCCAGTGGTCGTTATTTCCGCACGGACGAAAAGAAATTAAAGAAGATGCGGTAAAATTTAGTGTCACAATATTGTACACCATTTGTGATGAAGCAGATTTGAAACTTGCGGGTGCCTGACTGGTTTCCTTATACCATGTTGAAGGGCACGCATTCGAAAAAGAGGGTTGAGTAAAGAGCGGTCGTAATCCGCAGAAATACGGAAAAATTAGAGATTAGCGGAAATTTCATACAGCTGACACGGCGAATAAATAGAAAAAAATAATGAAATAATAAAATGTCTTAGAACACTTCTAGTCAGTGGAGGCAAGTTAAATTTTCATACTAACGACTTTCGCGCTGAATCGACCAGTTTGATCAGTCTGCCGTTCGTTCTTTGTTTACGGTGCGTTTTTATTTTGTTTTGTTTTGTTTTGTTTTGTTTTTTTTTTTTGCAATTATTCATTTTTTAACTCTTTAGTAATTTTTTTTTGTGTTTTTTTTTTTTCATTTTAAAAATAACTTACAGGTCTTACAAGGGGCAAGTATGCTCCTTGTGCGAGTGTCCAACAACACTCTTATCAACGTTTATTAAAAAAGATACAAAGTACAAAAATTACAACCATCTTAACTTATTCCATAAATAACAATACTAATAAACCCCTATCATTATATTTAAGTAAGAGTATATATATACATATGACAATACCATTTGTACACTACAGTACATGCGAACAGCTTAATATTTAAAATCGAAAAACATGATCCTCTGAGAGATCCAGGAAGAACACGACAAAGTCAAAAACCAACAAACCGTAAAAAGAAAGAACCATTAAAGAGTAGCGAGATGAAGGATGTAACTTGATGTCTTTGCACCATTCCTTCAACCATTTTTGTACCTCCTTTTTCCACACACCAATTTTCTTTTCCTCTAGTATATGATTAGGGATTGTACTTATTAATTACATCGTGTATTTAAAAATGATTTAGTTTTGGACGGTTAGAGGGGACAAAAAAGAAGGAAAACACACGGATTAATTCGTGCAATCAACGAAATATGAGTATTTTTTAGAATACGTCATAGTTCAGAAGTTTCCCAATTAGTTTTTTTTTTTTTTTTTTCAGTCGCAATTTTAAAATTCCTTAAATGTATAGTTTAAAAAAGACTGTAGCTAAAGTCTATAATTCTTTCGCTATTATACGTTATTTACGCGTTCTTTATTTCTTCGCAGAATCGTACACGAGAACAGTTTTCCATTAAGTATATCAAGGCCGCGTCCACGGGGTGGGTTTTGGGGGTTAACCCCCCCCCCCCCCCCATGAGAACTGAAATAGTTAATAAAATACACAAAAATCTGAAAAAAATCAAAAATTTAAAATAAACATTGATGATTTTTTAGGGTATTCTTACCGTTAAAAGAAAAAGAGAAAAAATATACTCTATATTTTTAGGTACTTTAAAAATTTTATTCAAAATTTTTTATTACGAGTATAATCAATAAGATATGTAATTTTTATTAATGTTTTTATATGGGGTAATTCATTTAAGTAAATTATTAATACATATAAATCAAAATGATATGGAAATTATTAATAGTATGAATATTAGTGAAAAATGTATTGTTATTTATAAAATAAATATGCGAAGAAAAATTTTCGCCCCCCCCCCCCCCGCCACAAAATTCTGGGCACAGGCCTGAAGTATACATTACAACATAGTTATTTGTTTTCGAATTATAACGAAAAATATAATTCGATAAACGACTTAAAATTCGAACAATTTTATATATTAATATCGATAATACTGGCTGTCTCACTGATGGAACTTTCACTAACGCGACCGATTCAGTGTGCAACGAAATTTCTATGAAGACATACGTTTGAATTTTTTAATCGACTTAATCTCGAATATGATTTGACATATTGCGACTGATTTGGATCTTATTAGATGCGTATGCTATGCACAACGCGTTGAAAGCTTTGAGAAACAATTATGTTTTTTGATTGTTGTTTTTTTTTTTTTTTTTTTTAATACTAAATGTTAACGGAGTTTAAAAATTAAATAAATAAATCAAGATTTTTTTTTTCTATTAACAAAATGACGGATAAGGTACACAACACTGTGTTCCGCGCAGAAGACAGTACCCAGAAAGTTGATTTAAATATAAATCTATAACCAAATAAAATAAATACAAACTTTTTACTAACAAATAAAATTAAGTATAAAATAAATTTAATAAATTGAAATAAACAGAAAATGTTTCTAAAATAATAAGGTGTTTATTTTAGTTTATTAAAATTATTGTATACTTATTCGTTATTAAGAAATTTATTTATTTTGTATTATTAAAAGAAATATATATATATATATATATATATATATATATATATAGGGATTTTGCAGGGGAAAAAAAACTGAAACGAAATTGCTTTAGTTGAGCTATTTTTAATATAAATTAATCGAAAAACGACCTTTTCATAGAACCTTTCGATTTTTTTCCCCGAAAAACCCGCTTCTACTTCTACTACGTGAAAATGAAGAATTTCTATTTATTTACTTTTTTGTTTCATTTAAAAATTCCATACATAGGAATAGCTATTAGAATCATGTTCGAGACCACCGTTTTGTTTTTTAAATTATCGTTAAATACCTTAAAAATACGTGTGCAATAGTAGATTGCTAGCCTTTGCATTATATTAGCGTTTTTTATTAATTATTTACATGGTAAAAAAAAAAAACTATCTGCTGCACGACGCAAATAATACGCGTTTAAGATATTCCGATATGTTTTTATATCGAAATCAAATTTAAAAAAAATATCTATGTACACAATAAACAGATCAATAATCAAGTGCGTTCCGAGTATTTTTGATTTTTTCGTGTTATAATAAAAATAACTAAAATTTGCAGGCAAAATGAATAAAATGAACAAGGAAACCGGCGAATTATAATAAAAAACCAAATAAAATAAAATAAAAATAAGTAGATAAATATGAATTTATAGAATTAATGTACTATATCGTAACTACATTGTTGATAATGATCAATATTAGTCATCTCGAAAAGTACTTTGAACCTTCAATTTCTTTTTCTTTTTCAAAACCGCACGCGAATATTCATACTTACGCATCTACACACACACACACACACACACTTCCATAAGCACGCAAAAAAAAGTCGATGTTCTTTTTTTCCTTTTCTTTCTTGATTTTTTTTTTTTTTTTGGTTTGGTATTTAATAGTTAAGGATTAATAATGTGGTCGATCAAAAGAGTAAAAAGTAAAATGAAAACAAAGTGAAAAAATCGACACCCACTCTGTATAGAAGTATATATTTAGCTTTGTGCAGAAATTTTTAAAAAGAAAAAAAGGAATCAAAGGCTTTCAAAATGAAAGAGTTTTCACTTGATAGACTATCTTTCAAAAACCATCTTAATAATTTTTCTACAACACGGTTGCGATTCTTAAAAATTTGGTATCATCTGCTTCTATAACAATTACGGTTATTTACATAGCGGCCAAAAAAACGTTCAATCTCACACGTTACATTAAGAGATAATATCAGAGATGGGGAACTGAACTAATCTATGATTCACGATGGAGCAGCAGATCCTTTCAGTATGAATAATAAGAAGTTTTCCAATATTGTCGAAAATTGTTAGAAAATATGTAAGATTACGAATGGATTAATTTTTCTTTTTCAACGGGGCGAATTTTAACCGCTACCTGCCTAGTAGCAGCGGCTGGGGTTAGTTAGCTGTTACACTGGGCAACTTGTTCGTTTACATTTTCCTGAAAACAGCTGATTATAAATCGGAGGCGCGCTTTTAATCAAGGACAGTTCGTATGCTGTCATACTTATTACTCTCTCTTTCTGTATATTCGTTTGTGTGTTTATTTAATGTAACGTGTACGTTAAATTGAATTTTTTCCTGTTTTTTTCCTTTAACTGTGTAGTGTGCATATAAATTTTTGGCCGATACTTTTTTTTGTTGAAAAAATAACAGACCAACTGTCTAATACCTTAAATTTCATTAGCGAAACATATAATATATTTCTATGCCGAAATAAAATTTAAATTAGTTGGATAAAAAAAAAAAAAAAAAAAAAAAAAAAACGAAGGAAAAAAAGGGTTATATTATCGAAAAAATCTAAAGGAGAAAATAATTTTTAAAATAAATAATTAATTAAGTAACTTTCGAAATATAAGCGATTCTTGGAAAATGTAATAATTTGGGCGTAAAGGTGTTATAAGGCCGGACAAAATTAAATAAACTGATGATATTTTTTCTCTTTAATCCGATTTAATCCGATGAGTGGATATTAATTTTTGATAAAATTATTTTGATGGATTCATTTTATTTTTTTTTTTATCTTTTTCAGATTTTGTGTATTTTTAAATAATTAAATTATATTACAATTGTAGTATATGTAAATTTTACATCGTTTAATTTAAAGTACGTTTTCCTCTCTTCCGCTTCGAACCAATTCCTCCTCTCGCGGTGCAGCCAACAATGAATTTCTTCATTTATTGAATTACTTTTTTCCTGCTCATGTATTAATCTTCACACTGATGGTTCCAGGAGCGAGGACGGCGTGGGTAGTGCGTTTACTGAGTCCTTCCGACTTCCTTCCTTCTGCACTATTTTTTCTGCCGAATCGATCGCCATCCTTCAGGTTATCTCTTTTATTTCCTCTTTAAGCCATCTTTCCCAATTCCTCATTATTTCGGACTCTAAAGGTGTCCTTCAAGCCCTATCCCCCCCCCCCCCATTCACATTCCTCTGATGGTATTATTCTCTCAATACGTTCTCTTACCTCCACTCTGCAGTCATCCTATTCTTATTGATTTTTTATAGGTCCACCGTCATTTCGGAATTGATGGGAATGACGTAGCCGATTCTTTGGCTCGTTCTGCTGGTCGCCTTGATTCATTCCTCAACCATTTCCCTTCTTCAGATATCCTTTCCTTACCCACCTCCAATCACGCCAGACTTTAACGGGGAAATTTATCCCTCCCTATTTTCTAATCACCATTCGCATTACCGTTTTATTCAGCCGATTCCTCGTTCTCCGTCTTGGTTCCATTATTTTCGGTCGTCGCTCTTCTATTGCCTCCCTAATTCGTTTCCAAATCATTGTCTACTCCCCTCTCTCGCTTTCGATTTGCTCTGTCGCTTTCTCCTTATTGTTCTCTTCACGATTGTGATCCTCCTCGTATATGTGATGCTGATCACATTTTCTTCGAGTGTCCTGCCCTCTTCGTAACGAACGCTCCCTTTTTTATACAGTCAGCTCTTGTCATTAGTTCCCCCTACTCCCTATAACTCTTCCTTTATCCTCTCCTTTCCTTCATCATCTGTGGTGTCCGCACTGCTGTCTTTTGTTGCGTTCATTTCGCACCGCCTAAATATCTAGTTCTTTAGCTTAGTTCTTGTTGTTGTTGGGTCAAGGCCGCTGGCGCGCCCACAAAGAAAAAAGAAAAAAATTTTTATCGTGTCAAATAAATAAAATATTATGATGAAATTAACGAGTGTGATTGCTTCTGGAAAATAAATTTTTAATTACGGTAACTATGGTAATGAAAATCTAATCTCCGCAACTAGCCGGTTCTTGTTTCATATTTCATAACATTTAACATAGTACAAATATCACGGCCGTAAATTTTCCAGTATACAGAGCATTCTCTTTGTTAAATTGTCCATTTAAAATTTATAATTGTAAAATGTTTATATGTAATTTCGTAGATTTTGTTTCCGTGACCACTTCATCGCAGAGCTTAGGCGAAATAAAGCGGTTATTCATCATTTTGTAGATAAACACTGCTAATTAGTAATTCTTTATTCATTTCGGTATAACAATTTTAGCAAAACAGATCGTAAGATTTGAAAATAATTTAAGATCAAGGGTGCCTCTAAAACTAAAGAACAAACTGCGCAGAATTTTCGGGAGAGATGTTGACGGTAAAAATGATCTTCTTGATGACGGACTTGTCGTGGTCATCTTCGGTGCGCCACTCTATATTCACTTGCATAACAATATGTCCTCTTTCGAATTTGTCGGTTTACTCTTATTCCACAGCTATCTTTGTCGCCTCACTATTTTCTTAGCCTAAGGTGGGACCCCATAAATACGCCAAACAGAAGGATAAACAAAAAAAAAAAAAAAAAAAAAGAAAGAAAAGAATAGAATAGAAAATGAAGTAGACGATAGTATGAACTTGAAGAAACGGACATCAAAATAAAAGAACAAAACGCATCGATAAAAAAAATTAAAAGAATTATTATTAATGCGCACTGAATGCGTGGAAACCTATTCTGAATTGCCGGCAGCACAATGGTCGCAGTGCAAAAGAAGTCAGAATTGAGCACATGATCGTTTTGCAAAATTCGATAAATTTCATATTTCTAAAAACTGTAATTCGAACGATGCTGGTGATTTTGAATTTTTTAATCTTTAATCGTTTATAAAGATTTTCTTTCGTTTATTAATTTATTATTAATTCTCGGTAATTCCTGGCAACTATCATAAATATCGAATAAACATTAACACCACTGACTGCTCTCAGTACATGTCTTTATGTATTCTAACCATGGTGATAACGTTTAGAATGTTTTACGTATTTTCACATAACTGTAAAGTGTGTAGGTGTACATGTTCATATTTTTTATTACATTACGCATGCCTCGTGTGTAATGTAACAAAATATACTTCGTATTGGGGCAAGTTATGTTACATTTTATATCTGGACTATTATAATAACTCTGTGCATAATTTTAGAGTGCATATTATTATTAAAAAACTAAATGAAGCTAAAGTTCACATATTACTGTTGTACGTGTAAAAAACAAAAAACTGCAATTATACACACATCCGCCACGGTGGTGAATGGTGAGATAAAAAAAAAAAATCAAAATGTATTAACTAGCTCTGATCCCTTTGGTTCGTGTATTAGATTAACAGCTCCGGCAAGTGGTTTTTAACAACTATTCTCTACAGGTGTAATGTTCGAAGATGCCGTAACACTGTCATCGTGTACGAATAGTTGCAGCATCGTTACTATTGCAGGATAATCATATTCCGTATTCGTGTAGTTTTTGTAATTGAAAAATCTGCCAACGTCTCTCTTTTTCCATCGTCAGGCGTTAATGTAAAAGAGTAAGTAATCATTTCATATCCGCACGTTCAATAACCACTTCAAATAGTTGTCCCGCTTTTTAGCAGTGCACGTTATTAGATCGAACACCTCTTACACCTCTCCGCTAACCGGTTAAAAAAAGCGCGCCGGTAATTAATGGGACTGTTTTTCGCAGATACCTGCGCATGCTTCGCAGGTAGCCAAACTACTATTTAAAGTTTCATACGAGATTTATCAAACTTCATTAAAATTTGTGCAGTCCAAAAGCGAATGCACATTTTTTTCTTATAAGTACAACTCCATCGGCTGTCTGTATCGATATCCTTGCACAGTGACTCGCTCTGCACTGTTCAACTCAGTATTTCTGGTCAGTGAGCGTAATAAATTCGTCGACTAAAGTCTTCTTCGGGTAGGCTTTGAGATTTTGCACGTCGAATGTAACGGAGTGAAAGATCGGTAGAATCGGCTGCACTGATACAATAAGGACAAATATCGCTAATTGCTTTAAGGCGATGATTTTTTAAGCGGGTACATTCGTTGCGTAAATCCAGATCGCATTTATTACGAGCCATTTCTGATGACGATTTTCATAAAAATTCTAGAAACATTTACGCGAAGGAAAAAAATAAAAAAGTAACGATGTTAAAGAACGATCTACGAAAAAGGCATTAGAAAAAGATACGAGGAGAAATCGTATAAAGTTGCATCCAAATCGGAGTTCAGTATATACATATATAGTAGGGTAATTTTTTAATCACTGTCGCCATCAGTTGAAAACGGAGTTTTCAGAAATACACATTAAAACAGAGAAAAAATTAATCGTGTCTCCCGCTAGACTTCGATATTTTAATCGGTTTTGCTAACCTCTTTCGACTATTAGACGACAGAATCGCACGAGGAAAACAACATACTTGTCGGCGTTCGTAGTGCTATTTTTGGTTTCAAATTATTTTCAAAGGTCTTGCCCGATGTATACTCATCGTGTTGAAAATTTTCAGTTAAAATCGCGAAAGGATGCAAGAGGAGTTTTTTATATTACTGCACCGAGTTATATTACTGGGTCACAATCACGTTTGTCAATAATTTCGTCTATATATCCATTATGCAAGAAGAATAAAAAAAGTGTTACATTTCAAGTCGTTAAAAATATATCGAATTCTTCCGTTTTTTAGTTTATTAATGTTACACGATGATTTGAAGTAGGCGACGACTTACTACTATTACGTTCATTTTGCGAAACGAAACATTTCGTATTTACAGTAAGAGCCGAAAATGAATTGTTTACCGATTGCGACTTTTGTGTTGATCTAAAATCAACGTTGTACAATTTGTACTCATTCTGGCATTCCGCATAGTTCGCGAAAAAACCCAAAAATTGAATAAAGTAGATTTTAAACATTTTTTTAATGCTAAACTCGTCGATTGATTTTTACAACTTTAACGTTAAGTTTTAAGAGGAATGTATGTTTCTTTTTCATTCACACTCATTCCTTCAGAATTTGAAGTTTCAGTTTCAAGAAATACTCTCAGAAGAAGATCTTCCCATAAATCTCTGCATTGTTAAGGCACTGTGACCAAACCGACCAAAGTTAGTATGTCGAAGTTATTTTATCGTTAACTATGATTTTAACGTTACTTTCAACTCTATATACATTATGCAAACTAGAGGATGGCTTTATGTAAATATTTATTCCGGGCCTGTAAAAGCAAAAGATTCTTAAGGTTAGTATCACGGCTCAGTACAAAAATCCGCGTGAAATACATCAAAAAATAAATATCTGGATTTCTTCAGGCCGTTAAAGTTGTCTTTTTAATGTTAATGTTTTTGAGCCACATACCGTGACAAACTGAACCAAGTATGTATGCAGGGGAGTTTTTTGGGCCGCTAAACTCATTTTTAGGATTAAAATTGCCTTTAGTATATAATAAAATACTAAAATTGAGGTTAATTTTGTGTTTTTGAGCCACATACTGTGGCAAACCGAACTAAGTATGTGTACCAGAGGATTTTTTTGGGTCGCCGAATACATTTTTGATACTAAAATTGCGTTCGTTATTCATTAAAGTCCTTAAAACATCGAAAATCGCTGAAAATTTCAGTTCTTCGTAATTTTGACCACTTTTCACCCCTCCAGAAGATCTGAAAAAATTCAGGGTATTCATTTTCATCCTATAAAGTATCGTTATGAGCTTCAATATCAAATTTTATCGTAGCGGTAATTTTTAAGCGAGTTCAAAATTTTCAGTTGACTTTTAAGGTTGCCCCAAGACTTAAAACTTTCAGGATCGGATTGTTTTTAGCAAGGCAAAAATATTGTCCAAGTTTCAGCCAAATCGATGGGGGCGAGGTCGACTTTACATACTTTTGCAGCTATACTCTTTAAGAGTAAATCAACACGAGAGATAGAAGAACAGAAGTATCCTCTAAAACCGTTCTCATTAGTTTTCGTGAACTTCCTTTCTGTGGTCATTCTGAAGAAGTTGATTCTGTCAATCCATGATAATTGTGGAACGTATGTAGACCTTCTCTTAATGCCTATGTACGAAATTCTATACTCGAAACTCATCTAGCGAGACCTGCGTACATTATTTCGGGAGGTACATCTAATCGAATACAAAATGATTTAATATCTTCCGGTATAGTACGCACTATTGTTCAAACTAAGGTTAAGGAAGAAAGGAGAAATATAAGCTCTGTTGCTTTATTATTAAATAAAGCGTCCGTATATTTTAAATAAACCACAGCTATATCATGCCCCAACAGTTAGACTGGAAAAGCTCGTATAAGATTTACTGAATTTATCATGTTTAGTATTGATCGTTCACGATGGTATACTTCAGCATGTCATTGTGGTTTAAATTGGAAAATAGTGGTACAAATGTTCGATGAAGCAGTGCGACAGTTGGTCAACTTGAAGGAATAAAATTAAAGAATCTTGCTTTTATTCATTGAATTTATATCGCGATCGGGTTTTTAAACATTTAAAGAAATGTAGAATTTTTTTTTGCGGGACTGAGTTTCACCACAAAAATGAGCCGAAAAATGCGAAAAATCGCTAAAATTTCACTTCTAGATTAATGCGAACAATTAAAGACCATCACGATTGTTTTACCGGTTTTTGTTCTTCTGACTGAAAATTTTGAACAGCCGGATGATAATATATCGTAGCAGCTCGGCGTTTCCCGACATTTTTATCTAAATTTAAAACTTTATTAGGTCTTTTTTTTTTTTTTTTTTTTTTGAATTTTCGGATTAAATTTCAAATATATTTTATCTAGTCATTTTTTGGACAAAATGACTAGATAAAATAAGTAGATATTTCATTTCGTGTGAAAAAAATTGAAATTGAAACATATGCAAAAATGACGTTAAATTAAAAAGATAGGAAGAGAACGAGGAATGATATAAAGAAAGTGAAAAAACTCGGCAGACATTATTCAATGAAATTATTGACAATGAAATGGCACAATTAAATGAATTCTTCAGAAATGTTCGTCAATTTAAATTTCCATCTCTTCTTGATCTAAGAACACGGTGATGAAGTTCATATTAACAAAAATGTTTTTAAGGTTCCGGGAAAACTTTTGACCGGATGAAGTTGAAAAACCATCGTCGTTGCATGAAAAGCTCGGGAACTTAAATCCATACGAATTAGCTAAAGCATTACAGGGAGCGACGAAGTTGCATTGTGCATCGCAGAAATAAATTAGGTGTTTTTCAAACCTAACAATATTAAGTATAACTGGGATAGTGTTGAAAGACTTTTTCCGATACTGAAACGCATAAAATCATATCAGCGAGCAACTCAAGGGGGGTCAACGGAGATTATTCGGTTCGTCTATGATGTCTGTTTCAAAAATTACCTAGCTCTGAGAATTCAATTCTAAATTTTACGATAATGTTATGAAGGATTTTCTCCTTTTGTCCAGCGTTATACACACACACACACACACACACACACACATATATATATGTATATGTGTATATATATATATATATATATATATATATATATATGTATAATAATAAGAATGTCATTCTTGCGCCGAGGTTAATAAGAAAAAACCTTTATGAGATATGTAATGGTTTTCTGTTACGGAAGTTGTAATAGACATCGCCATGTAATCCGCAAACTAATTCGTTTTCAAACATGACGCGGTCACCGAAATTTACACCTTTAAAATATTATAGAAGAATTATCACTTAGAAGTACCGCGCGAAAATCTCGATAATAACGAGGTCCGAAGGATCGAATTTAATATTACGCATATAAAAATTTTTAAAAATATGCAATAATAATATTACCATCGTTTCTGTGTTTCTCTTCGGATTTTATTTTTTATCTATTGTTATCATCGACTCTTCTACACATTCTTTTTTTACTTCCGCAGTTCCTTACGATAAACAAAATCATCGGTGTTTTAATCTCACATTAACCATAGACATTAATCCAGACCAAATGGAAATTTTTGTAAATTTCAGTGTTCGACAGCGAAATTCGAACCGGTTCCTCACACGGTAGCTGGCTATATTTAAATTGTTTAAATATAAGTATAAATTTAATATTGTAATATAAAGAAAGGGGCACAGGATAAGCCTCCACGAATGCTATTAAACCATTATTATTATGTATAGATAAATAAACATATAGCTGGCGTCCCCTAGAAACGGTAGCCATGTAAATTCGAGCTATGCTACCGGCCAATCATTCCAATCCCGGTCGATCAAACAACCTTCCACTGAGGTTAAGAAGGTCCTTTTCAGGGCCACCGATACCATCGATGATCCGAATTATGAGTATAAATATAGAGAAGGCTTGACATCGGCTAAGGAAGTACTCTACCAGTAGATATAGTCAAAACACGATGATGTTGGTATACTTTTGCAATTCAGGAAACACACAGAGCCACTGGCAAACCAAAACCGAAAATAACAGGCATGAAATTGGTCATCGATAGGGTCTATAATAAACGTGGAAGTGCCCTCTTGGTTAAAAACGAAGTAGCTGTAACACAGGCAGAGAAAAATAAGGATAACAATATTGAAATACTGACGGTAAAAATCGGAGGATGTACCATAACATCAGTTTATAATTCTCCTGGGCAGAGATTTGAATTCGCTTCAGATGATGATATACAAAACATCAGGGGATCGATTTTAATATTAGTCATAGCATTATTAGTTAAGAATACGAAGAGAATGACGAAAATGGAGATTTAGTTGAAAACTGGGCCAAAAGGGATATCTTGAGACTGATATGTACGTGATTTATAGTTACCGCGATCATTTAATAATGAACACGCGATGGAAACGTGGATATAACCCCGACAACATATTCGTCACAGAGGAGAAGTCGCATATGTGCACAAAAGGAATAGCTCAATTGCACACACTTATCGTCGGCCTATAATTTGTAAAATAAAGGCGGCAATTAAGCTTCAAATTGAGAAGAAATACGATATAATTTCAAAAAAGCAGATTGGACACTTTCCAAAGAAGAAATAGATCAGGCAATTAAAAGCATACAATCAAAACTCCAAAAAATTATCTTCGTTGACATAATTACGCAAGCTTCAAAAAAATTCATACCACGAGGCATCCCCCCAGGTATGAAAAAAACTCTTCGGAAATGAGTGCAGCGAAAACATAAACATGTGCCTTCCATCTTCGAAACCAACAAGCTAAACGTCAACTAAGGATCACATGGAACGGAGCAGAATTACAGCATACGGAGATTATCCTAAATATTTGGGAATTACCACGCAGGATAGATCTTTGACTTATAGAAGGCACTGCGAAACAACGAAGATGATGGTTGCAGCTAGGACAAATTTAATATACGGAAATTAGTAGGCAGTAGCTGGGCTGCCAACCCCAAAAATGTGTCGAGAACACATCCTCATTAGCGCTTTGTTATTCTGTCGGAGAATATGCGTGTCCTGTTTAGAGCCGCTCAGCATATGCAAAAAAAAAAAAAAAAAAAAAAAAAATAGATGTAATTTTAAATTAAGCCTGCAGAGATTGGCAACCGGTTGTTTACAATTAACACCGTTAGGAAAATTATACGAACTCAGTAGTATCGCCCCTCCGGACATAAGACGAGAAGTGGCTGTAAGGAAAGAAAAAACAAAAGCCGTAAATGATAGCCGCCATCCCCTTCACGAATACAGCAAATTAGTAGAAGCGCGATTAAAGTCCAGACGCAGCTTGCCAAAAAACTGTCAAACAATTAGAGAACACTGCGGTGTTAGCAAAACTCAGACATGGAATAGAAGAAAGCCTGGAAGAACAAAAAGAGGGAAGCATTGCCCAGTGGAGGAAATCAGTTAAAATACAGCCTTTGGAAAACATCGAACCGATTAAGAAGTAGGACAGCACGTACCAGATATAACTTAAAGAAATGGCGTATGACAGACTGCGGACAACTGCAACTGTGGAAAAGTGCAGGATCAATTGTTCTTTAGGTGGTAAATGTGTACTTGAAAGCCTGCGTGATATAATTGACGATAGGTTAATAAGACTTGTTGAATATTGGACATCAATTAGTTTATTGTAAATTTAAGTTTATAATTTTTATTTTATGATCGACCGGATACACGAAAAAAAAACAAATATAAAGAAGGCCTCAATATTTAATTTATCTTCAAAATTAAGAACCACGATTAAAAACGAAACTAAACATTTAATTTTAATTTATAGAATAGATTTTGTTCCAGTTGAACATTACTTGGGTCTGCTTCAGATTGCGATCTCCAATGCAAATAAATTCGTCTTTTTCCGTTTTATATAGCTTAAGAAAAGGAATATTAGACATTTCTAGAATATTTGTTTACATTCAGTTTAAGTGTGTGTTATTTATGTTTGTAATTTTTCATTATTTAACTATTTAACAAACAGGCTATGTACGAATACACCGTGTTTAATTAATAATTATAAATTATTTAAAACAGCATATTATATAGAAAGCATGTTCGACATGACGGTAAAAAAGTGAATATATTTACATTAATCAAGAGAAAGAAAGAGAGAGAGAGAAAGTTACCAACATGGTTAACACAATAGTTACGGGGTTTGTCTCCAATGACGTCAAATGCCCTGCCGTTAAGTGCCGCGGATTTTAAACTGCTTTTAAACGCCATATAATGCGAGAGGAGTTTTATTTTAATAAATTCGAAAGTCTCAATGCGCACGTAAATACGATGATGACTAGCGGGAAATTTTAGCTGCTCTTAAGTTATAGATTGGCCGGTAAAACTTTTTTATCATCCTAGTGTAAAAGTGATAAGAGACTATTTCTGACTACTGCAAAGATCGTATTTATAAGTTGCCACTAGGACGATGTTGCAAATGCCAAACGCGTAATAACCTCATCTACAGAATAGTGTATCGAATGTGTGTGCGTATGTGTGCTATATGTTGTCGAGCACGATAGATGAAACATCGGTTGTCCAAGAGTGTCCGTTCTGACTTTAGTTTTTCTCAACGGATGATAAAAAGTTTTCATTTCCGAACAAATTGAAATTCGAAAACCTCTCCCTCCTATTTGTGCCGTGCAAGAAATAAATAAGTCTCTTTCCGACAAAATTTCTAATTAGAGTTCCGCACCATGCAACGGCGTACTGGAATTTCACAAACGCGGCGAGGGAGCAACGAGAAAACCACAAAAAAAAAAAAAAAAAAAAAAAGAGTAAGAAAAATTAAGCCGTTTTAACGGTAACCTGTGTCTTGCGCACGAGAAAACTACTCGCACGAATTTATTATATTATCCCGGGGGGCTATACACACCTGTGGATAATTCGGAATGCTTACACACATACGGAGCATGTAAATGTCGAACAAAAGAAGCAACTACCGTTGTTCAAACGAGATTGTACACAAGATAAATTTAATGGCTTTTGAACATTAGCTTAAGGAGAAAGGGTGAGCGGTCACTGTGCTCTTTCCACACACGGTCGCCGCGTATGTATCGATCTGTTTTTGGCGGGCTTTTTAGCATACGGCTCTAGAAGACGAAAGACGAATGAATAACGGCATTTCATTAACATCGACAATAACGAATTTATTTCGCTGCAATTTCATTTACAGCCGAACTATATCGTGTGTCGTTATTATTCGTGTAAAATAACGAAAAGATCAGAAGCCAATCAGGCTGAAATTCGTCAAACGGGATTTTTCAGTGAAGAATTCCGAGACATCAACAAGGACTTAATTGACCACCACTGGCGAGTAAACTTCAATACTCCCAAATAAAAAGTTGGAAACTTCGCGTTTTTATGTTGTCGCAACATTTACAGAAGAACTGAATTATGTTTTTTCATTGCTGTTTCATTACGAATTAAATGATATCGTACACAACCTTAAATGACAATTATCCTCGAAATAATTGAAGCTTTAGATGGAATAAGGGCCCCATTTTGAAAAAACCTTGTTTTAAGAAAAAAGGCATTTTAAAGTTTCATTTTTATCTCATTAGTAGACTAGTAAAGCTGTGAAATTTTAATATGTTAGGGCTCCGCGAGTTTGCTACATTTATGTTCGATAAGTTTTCAAAAACTCCCACAGGGAGCGCTGCTTTGAACGTTTAAAAAAAGCTCCAAAATTTCCCTTCTTCCAGAGAACATTTTCCTGACATTCTGCTGCTATTTTTTCGGGTTCTATGTTGGTTGTAAAGTTAGGCTTTCTTCAGAAAACAACTTTTTGATGTTTTTTGATGTTTTTTGTCGAAATAGTGAAATGCTAGAAGTAATAAATCTTGCAAAAAACATACTTTAATTTTCAAAAAAAAAAAATATTCTCAAAAATTTTTTTTTTCTAAGCATAACTAATCAAATAAATTTAACAAGTTCTTTAAATTTAAGAACTTCTTCTTCGATTAGGTACTTGAATAAATCTTCTACATCTTTCTTCTTTTTTTTTTTACTATCGATATCCGGAGCAGGGGTTCAGGATTTAGCGTTAAATTTTCGAAGTCTGTAATATTCGGTTTCCAAAATTCGAATTTGATCCACACGTCATACGAATTCCCCATCTTTAAGAGCAGTTTTAGGATTTTTCGGGTTATTTAAAAAAAGATCCGGAAGCGTTTTGTTCCATGATTTCAATATGGAACTATCGAGAATCACATTGAATGGACATGGTGTCTTTCGGGCTGCAAAACGGTGAGATTTTGTTGCCATTATCAGAGACAACATCTATATGTAGTAACGAATTCCGAAGCAAGCCTAAAGATGCTCCGAGATATCAGCAGTCCCTGAAACATCTCATGGTTTAGAGGAGCGGACCTCGGTGGGTGTAATATAATTACGATGGTAATACGACGGAGACTGCTGATTAACGGAACATCTGTTAAAAAGCAATGCTGTAAATGATCACCGCACATCTCAAATGTGGTCTAAGAGGTATTCATTTGACCGTATGGTCGGGCGCGAAAAAAGTTCTCAGAGAATATATGCCCCCAGCGGTTGTAATTTGAATAGTGTCGATGACGCTTGCATTAGCTTAAGCGGATTATTAAACAGATACGTATCAAGGATTACAAATACAGCCTATAACTATTTATAAACTACAGCAAAAACTAAACGCTGAGCAAAAAAATTAAGTGAATAAAAATTGCATTGGATAGAAATCGGTTAGATTGCAGCGAGAAGTGAACGCTGCAAAAAAAAACCAAGGGTAAGATGGAAATCTGAACGGACAAAAGAAAAAGTCAGATACAAAAAGTTTTTCGAAAATAAATATATTTAAGGAATAATTTTGAAAAGATCTTTTGCGTAGATTGAAAACGAAAGAAAAAAGGGATAAAGGCGGTACGAGAATTGTGTGCGATGAACGTTTTATTTTTCATTATTGTTATTTTCCTATGGCCAGAACACTATATAAAAATCCTCCAAAACAAATACCCTACACAAGAAGTGTACAGAAATGTTAGAGGTAAACAAACTGAAAGAGAACAAAAATTGTAGATCAAAAAATGGAAAATAAAAAATAAACAAAATGAATAAACAAAGAAATAAATTAATAAGTTGACACGAGACAAATTAATGTTTGCATAAGAACGGAGGGTAGTACCGCGAATTAATTAATCGGTAATATTATATGCAGTTCGTCGTGCTGCGCTAGATCTGCGCTGAAGATGGAGAAGGTGAATTAATAGCGTAAAACAAGCGGAGAGCCGTTGAAAAAAAAGAAGGGAAAAAAAGAAGAATTTTAGAATATCGCTATTTTTTTTAAGGTAATAACTTCGACTCGACCTTAACAGATGGCGAGCGCGGTAAATAGGAAAAATAATGAGTGTGTCATCAGATTATTAGAAAAGTCTGCTGTATTTTTCAATTCAAATCCTGCGTAATTAAGTGTAACATACCGACCGTATAGAACACGGTTGGCGCGTATACGTTGAAGGATCACAGAGTTTAAGGACAGTCTGGAATGTCAAGAACGCAAACCCCAAATCGTAACGACAAATCTTCAAAACAAGCCTGAAGGACCAAGCAACAAGGTTGAATAAGGCGAAAATTGTTTTTTACCTATATATATATAGTGAAACTTCTACTATCGGACACTTCGAAATAGCGGACAAGTTTTAAATCCCCGGCATTTTCCCATAAGATATAATATAAAAATATTGCCAATAACGGACCTTGCTAATTACGGACGCGGACACTTTAATAAGTATGATTTTGGAAATTCGATTTCTGTTCAACGGACAGTTTGTCAAAAAACGTTCAATTAGTGTCCCAGATTATTGTTTAATGGACGAGGGATTACTTTTGGAAGATCCCCATGTACTGACATAAATGAATTAGCAGCTAAGTTCATGCAACAACAAAATCCATCACTAACGCATGATGCTATATAGACACTGTGATGACAATGATGTTTATGATGGCAAAGAAGACACAAAACTACTCAAGTTGACTGTGAAACTTTAAATAATGTTCACTCGTTAATTGGAAAACTAAAAAAAATCGTATTTCACTCATAAAGCTTCGGTGCTGAAGGTTTAAAAATAACGATATCCGAACTATGCCAGTGCATGTCGAATCGCGGATTTTAAATGAAAGAAAGAAATAAAGTAGTAAAATTACCGATTTTCTTTTTCATACAAAAGCTGAAATATGTTCGATACACTAGGATCTACTACAGTATGTGTAGAAACGAAAAAAAAATATTTTGAACATAAGTGATTAAAATTATAAGATTATCTTAAAAACAAGAAGTGATTTATACTCTATTGCCTAACTTGTTTATCAACTAATCCTGCAATACAAACATAAGTACTGCAGTAGTACTGTACATAAATACATATTTTTATATTATACGAACATTTTTTTTTTTTTTTATATTTCAGACGTATGTATGTCTTAGGTAAATATGTACTGTATTTTTTTATATTACGTACTGTCTCTTATATATTCTTGTTAAATACGTTACAATACACAATAATGTAAATTTCAGTAATCTGTACGTACATTATTATTTCCCATTAACGGACACTTCTTAATAACGGACAAATCTTTTGGTCTCACGACTGTCCGTTATTCACAAGTTTCACTGTATATATAAATGTATATATTTCTTCTTTTTTTTTTCCACTGTACCAGTCGAGGGACCACAAACAGCGCCAGTATTAATTTTAATATATGTATTATGATGATAGAAATGTGACCAATCCAAAGCCCTCCAGTGAGGTGTTTGGCTTATAATAGTTCACTACAAGTTATAAAAAGGGATACAAAGTCTAGAGAAGGACGAAAAGCGACATAAGCAGTACAGCACAATTTTGACCATATGGCCCTTAGGATATAAAAAGCGAATGGGATGGATTTTAAGAGAAAACAACATGAGATTAGTACAGCAGCGTGTACGATGTAATATTTAGAGCACAATCGTCATGATAACAGTGCTATTTAGTGTATTTCATAAAAGCTCGGCACGCATTTAGTGTGCAAGAGTGCGAGCACCACAGCAATCGCCTTATGGAACGTTATCCATACGTAGCAAGTCTACTTCTTATGATATCTGACAAAAACTCGAACACCATGGCAATCACTATGTTAAGAGTGACCCATACATGTCAAGTTTATTGTAGAACGTTATCCATACGTAGCAAGTCTACTTCTTATGATATCTGATAAAGACTCGAACACCATGGCAATCACTAAGTTAAGAGTGACCCATACATGTCATGTTTATTTGGGTCAGATGACCTGGATCCCATAGTAACCGTTGCTGTTTGGTCGGACAACAGAGTCCGGTGAAGTAAATACTTGATAAAAGTTTCGAGTCAACTGATGCTAACGTATTTAAAACTAAATGCACTTAAGTTATGGGAAGAGCGTCACGACACCACTTCCTTCTCTTTAACCTTCTTCTCGGATTACCCGGAAGAGTATTTATAAACATGCTACTAACTTTAGGATTGGGATGTAGATTTAGATTTTCAAAAAATTTGCTGTACTGTTGAGTATGAACTGATTTAACAAAAGGAACATGCAGATCTCGATGGAGAGTTAGGTTTGAAACATATTTTGGTGCTGCTGCAATCCCTCGGAGGATAATGGACTGCTGACTCTGAATACGAGCAAGGTTACTTCTACTTGTATTTCCATATAGTTCTAGGCCATACCTCCACACCGGAGCTATAATCATCAAGTAGATAGATCTTTTTAACCTTATACTTAATTTAGATTTATTGCCTATCAGCGAGGGTAGCTTTTTAGTGTGTGCGATTAGCTTTCTCCGTATTTGTGCAACGTGGAAGCGCCACGTAAGGCGACGGTCAAGGTACATGCCTAGATACTTGACTGTGTCTACCTGTTTGAGCTCTACATTGTTTATTTGTAATTTAGGGCATGTAACGTATCTGTTCTATATATGCATATGTATATGGTCGTCGTCAACTATGGGCATGGAATCAGCGCAGGAGGGTTTTTCCTATATTCTTAATTCACGGAATCGGGACATCAGGTCCTATCCGAACGAAACACCACTGGCTAACAACTACGCTATGGTAGATAAACGATCTTAATTCTTTTGGCTATATGAAGAAGAGGTCAGTTGGGGTGAGAAAGGAAATACGATACGTCATCAATTCTTTTCACTGCTGAGGTCGACTGACAAAGCCGGTAACTATATATCTCAAATGTCTTTTTTAGGCACAGAGCCGGGCACAGAATTATGAAAAGAGGGGAGTTTTGAAAATTTTCTTCTCATATTTATTTTATAAACAACAATACATTTTTCACTAATATTCGTACTGTTAATAATTTCCATCATTTTAATTTATATATTAATAATTTACATAAATGAATTACCCCGTATATGAACATTAATAAAAATTACATATATTATTAATTATACTATTCGTAATAAAAAATTTTTGCATAAAATATTAATAAACTACCTAAAAATATGGAGCATACTTTTTCCTTTTTTTGTAATATAGGAACACCTTAAAATATCATCAATGTTTATTTTAAATTTTTGATTTTTTTCAGATTTTTGTGTATTTATAATAACTATTTCAGTTTTAATGGGAGGGCTTTCTTGCTTAGGCACCTTAAGTCATAATATCTTCCTGCTGCATGCCGCAGCTATACTCTAAGCTATTAAACATGGCCACTTGAAGCACGAAAACGTAATTTACCAGTTTAGAAAATTAGGCCGGGATATTTAAATATTCGAAATCAAGGAAGCTTATGCTAGATTCGCAGTCATCGCGGGATATCCAGTCAGTGGTGAAGCTAATCAGGCGGCAAAAAAGATTAATGTGTTTTTTTTTAGATGAAGATGAACAGAATTCCTTTGCAAAATGTTTCTAGCATATTTTATTTACGCTATTTATGTCTATTATTATTCTCGTTATTTTATCTTAACTAATTTAATAAACAGGATGTGTAGGTACGCATCATTTTTATGTTAAATTATATCAGATATTGAGACGATAATGTTATTGCAATTATTCGACTCATCAATACTGTTATCTTCCCCGCTGTTACCGGAAGCGGTAGAAGGGCACCTGTTAACCCCGAAATTAGTGTAGACACAGAGTTATACCAGCGGAATTTAACGTTGTTTTGAAACAATTCTGACTGTATTAGAAAAGTAGGTAGAACATTTTTTTTTAGTTTCCGAATGGAATGTTACTGCCTTTTCACATCTGGCAAAATATCCGCTCTTCCGCACATCCTGGACTGAATCTCTTAAATTCCCGTACGTGATAATACTATATAATATAGGTGTATATTAATATGAACAAAAACTGTACATATGTATGTATATATATATATATATATGTATATATATAGTAGGAGAGACTGGGCTCGCTGGCCTAACCAGTCGGTGTTTTAATTTTTTTACCTTGTAAATTTTTAAAAAAGACTATGACATTCGTAAACAAAAAAAAAAAAAAAGGAAATGAATCCACAAATTAAAAAAGTAAAATTTGAATTAAAATATCTTACAAACTAAAATTGCTAGCACGGTAATATATGTGAGAATGCTACGTTTAACTGTTTTTAAAATAAGATATTCACAATACTTATTTCTTTAAATTTACATTGCAATAGTCAAATTTGTTTTCTTAGAATCGAAGCAGTTAAGTCACCGGTGACTGTCGTTTCGATATAATTTCAAAATTTGTGTACTTTTTTCCCCTCCATTATCGCGCCGTATACAGCGGCTAGGCTAGAGGTACAGCAAAAGATTTACTATAGTAATGGTAATAGATCTGTCTCTTTAAGAAATCCGAAAAATTTAGTTTTAAATGTTACAATTTGGTGGGGTTTTTGAAATTTTCCTGTATTCTAATGATGAAAAAGTGTCAACTGAAGAAAAAAAAAATCACCCCTTTAGCTGTTATAAAACCGGCTCTGGACTTTTTTCCAATAATGTACACACAGATGTAGATGTTTTTTATTATTATTATTATCATTAATAGTGCATTTTTATTTTTATTTTACGTATCGGGTATTGATTTGAGGATGTGCATAACTGTCGAGGTTCTGGAAAGGGTTGAACACTTTTGTTTAGTTTCCCGCCTCACCGGTGTAAAAGTATGTTATCCTAAATTTTGGACTCTGAAATTTCACCATTTTTGGATACTTTTGCAATATTCTAAGGAAAAAAAAACATACCGATTAAAAGAATAATCTCAATCCCGTAACTATAATAGTTTAAACAAATTTTCCTTAACACTTGATTTTACTTCTTTCAAAATTCAGCCACTTTGATTTTATAATTTTTTTTTTTTTTTGGTCAATTAATTTTTTCCCTTGCACAACTGAACAATTATATTATTAATTTAATAACATATTTTTTCTTGCTTTAATTTTAAAACAATTTATGTCCAAATGAACTGTATATTGTTTAGACCAAAAAAAAAAAAAAAAAAAAAAAAACATTTGATATTTGATTTCAATATTTTTTGAGTCGATTTTAGAGTTTCTAGAGTTTTCTGTTTTATTCGCCCCCCCGCCCCCCGCGAATACCTCACGTAAGCAAATTTTTTAAATGATAAAATTATTTATCCAGCGGGAAAATTTTCTACTGTTAGATCATTATTTGGTTGATGGTCAAACGGTGTGTTATTTTCAGAAAAAAAAAAAATAAAACCATCATTAATAACTGTTTACGATAATTATCTTAATTAGTTGCAAATTTAAATTTCCTTTTGTTTTGTCTCGTAAGAAAACAAACATGAAAATACAGAAACATTATTACTCGGCAAAAGTTCGCTTCGGATATAGAAAAAAAAATAAAAATCAACAGGCACACCGTCCACCAACTACTGTAAGCTCTATCGATAAAAACTTGACTCGCAAGCTCGTAAAACAAGAGAAGATCAAGTTCAAACTGTTGTCGTGTTTTATTCTTTTAAATTTATTTATATATTTACTAATTAATTTATTAATTTATTTTGTATACTAATCGGGTGTAATGATAAGTTTTTAAACTTTCCAATAGTGAGATTCGAAACGAGTTGCACTTAAACTAAATTCCGCAACTAACGACGGTACGTTAGTTGACTGAATGTTATACCGGTTAATTCATAGGTACTCTATAAATTGGAAACCACTATTGAAAACGATCTGTATGCTAACCGTAAATTATTACACCTTTTGCGAACTACGGTCCTCCCACAGATGCGACAGCGCTCTACGAGTTTCCATAGAAGTTCCATGTTGCACTATTATTGTCGCGTTTCGATCTCTCTCAGTATAAACGCAGGTCCCGCACCATTTTAAAGTAATTCTTCGAATAATAATAATAATAATAATAATAATAATAACAACAATAATAATAATAATAATAATAATACTAAACAGCCAAGAAAGCAAACTTTTTTTTCATTTGTTACTTTTACTCCCTCATTATTTATTTATTTTCACTGGGAAAATAAAAATACGTTAAGTATCAATGTAATAAAAAAAGTTAGTAAGTAACAGTGTAACGTTACATAAAACTTTCCATCTATTTTTTAGAACGAACTATAAAGTCAGTTTTAATAAAGTATTAAAAAATTGAAATCGAGTTTAGTCGTAAAACAACGCAACCGTACGATATTACAAAGTATTTAATCTTTAAATAAAATTTACACAAATGTCGAACGCTTTTACGGATAATATAAATTTTGAAAATGATAATTTGTTAACGAATCTCTCTGGAAGATTACTATTACGCCAGCTAAGATTTCGAGCTTTTGAATATGGAAAAATTTTATTTAAATTCTATTAGTAAATTATTTCACGGTGTATTTTGTAAGTTCAGTTAATAGGAGACTTAGATAAATTTCTCTCTTCGCTTCCCATCCATGCAAGAGATCAATAGCATCCACGCAGCGCACTTGTTTAACCATGAAAAATGCACATGTTTATTGCTTCTGGCCGTTCGGTTAATATTAAAATATTTTACAATTTCCGTGTACTACAAAATAAAATTAGAAAAAAAATAAATAAAAAGTTACCAAAAAATATGGAAACCTTTTCCATACACATAGAGAGATATTACTAAACTTATTATGTTTCAAAACGATTTCTGCAATGGAATTAATGATCTAGTCTGGAAAACGGACTATTCCATTTCGAAAAACAACGAGTCTTTGATTCTACCAAATCAAAACTAATAGATGCAATTTAAAAAGACCGTTAAAATGTAATGTGCGCTAAAAGTTCAACTCTGAAGATATTTAAAGAAATATATAAAAATTCACTCGAAGTAAAGAACAAAAAAAAAAAAAAAGAGAAAAAGAAAGAAGATCCGTACGGTAGCAGTTAAACGTTTCTTACAATAAGCAAAAATGATTGGAACACAAATTAAAAGCCTGGTTTTTAAAATTCAGAGACAATTATTACAGCCAATAAACTTTTTAGTCACGCATCGACAGTTCAATCTTAAGGGCTCGGCCATCATATTTTTCCCTCGCATTCGTTATTATCTCCAGGTATGCCTATCCTCGTAATAATGACAATTATAAGCATCCAAATCAACAACTGCGCGCATAATCCGGACACGATGTTGCACCATTAACAGGTAGGTGTGGCGTTTATAACTGTTTCCTATAGTACCGAATCGGAGATTATCTGAAGCATTCAAGCCGTACGCAATTCGTGAGTGTTATATGAATAAAAACGATATAAGTGTGTTTGCGTACATACATTGCATAACAGATCGTTTGATTAATGAACCGCAATAGCAAATGTGTTAGATTAAAATTGCATTAAGACCTTTAAAAAAAAAAACAATGAAAAAGCAGCAGTATATCAAGATACTCTGTGGAATGCGCGTTTTTTTTTTTTTTTTTTTTTGATTTTGGGAGGAATTTATCGTATTTCATGAAATAATCGTGTATCATCGTGTACGCAGCTACATAATAAACCGATATTAAAACGGACCGTATTCATATTCGTTAAATATTCATCGACTAGATGCCCTACATCGACGTACTATCAACAGGTAAAAATTAGAAATTACCCGACAGCGGTCGTTATTTAGAATTTTATTACTATCAAAAGTTACGCGCGTAATACGATTTTTATGTGTTCATTACGGATGCCACGTAGTAAAATTGTATGCTGTTATTTAGTGCAAAAATAACGAAAGAACAAAGAGAGGAAAAAACTACAATTCCTTTTCGAAATAAAACGTTGAAGAGGGAAAAAATAAACTTTATTAAAACGCGACGAATAAATAAATTCTTGCCGGGCAGTTTATTTTCACGGATGTAACCAGTCAAAGGACAACTACTAGAATTAACTTTTTCAATTAAATATACTAAAACGTTCTATATTTTTCGTTCAAGAAGTAAAATACCGTTCTTTTTTTCTTTATTATTATTGGTCTTTCGGCTAGGCCGCCTAGAAATTTCGGGTAAGTAGTCAATACCGTATATTGTCAGTATGAAAAAGGCAGCAGGAATAACGGAGACAGCGAAGAAAAAGACGCAAGAAGATATATGCGACAGGGAAAAGGAAGCGCGAGCTTTAACCAATTTAAATACTGGAAATAGAGAAGGACATTGGAATGATATCAGGATTGCGAACAGTTACATCGTTATGGAGCGGACAGGAAGCAGAGGAAAGACTACGGAGGAGAAGTCGGTAGGAAGCGGAAGATAATAAAAGACAGTAAAAACGTAGGCGAACGATAGAGACGATAGCAGAATGTCGAAGAAAAGAAAGATTTCTTAAGAGAACTATGAATTAGATTGAGTGGAGAGACGGAAGGAACGTGATTATTCATTCGTAAAGGAGGAAATGGAGGAGATGGAGGAAATGTCGCAACACCAGAATTAGAGTCATACTTTTTTTACACAAGGGTAAAAAACTTGGAATTTTTTTAAAATTAAAATGAAACTTAATGTAGCGAGAGACACGGCTATCAGCGTGTAGTGTGCTATTTATAAGGTTTAGTTAGGCTGCGGAGAGAAAATGTGTCAGGAAAACGCATAATTCAAAAAAAAATTTCGCAATGCTTTTGAAAATCGAGATCAAATCTACCTTCGCTTTTTTTGGCTGTTGAAAGAAAATGTTGAAAGAAATTAAATGCAACTTATAAAAAGCGACAAATTGTACACAATGCGCATTGTTAAATAAAACGTTGAAAAACAAATAACAATATCGGAATAAGGATTAATATTTTTACTGAGATTGCTCAGAAAATAACACTTTTCAAATTCGAAGCTTTCTGTGATCATCAAGCCTTGCTTCGCTGTACATAAATAATAAAATTACTAAATTTATAAATATATTCGTACAGCTGTTTCACAGTAACAATCAGATGGAATATAAAAAAGGAATAATATTATACAAAACAGTGATGTCTATCATGTGGTAGCATAATTTACAAGGAAATACTGTAGTTTAATAAATTCCAAAGATTTTTAGTCAGTGCACACAGATTTTATTGCTATATCAAAATTAATTAAAGCTTACAAAACAATAAATTATACAAAAATGTACATTGGTAATAGCTGGAATACTATACCTGAAACATAATTTTCTCAATCAAAAATAAATTAAAGATAGAACAAACATTTGATAATATCATATATTAAGATCAATTCGTCCAAGTCGGTGCATGTTACATTCACAACCAGTCCTATTGATCTTGATGGTCCCATTCCACAGGGAAATAAAGCTAGGTATCTGGGCATGTGGCTTGATCTCCGTTTGACCTGGAAGGAGCGTATTAAGATCAAAGCCAAGCAAATAAACTTGAAGCTGAGGGAGATGTACTGGCTCCTGGGCAAAACTTCCGTGTTATCGCTGAAGTCAAAATTGCTATTATATAATGCAGCTATCAAACCGGTGTGGACCTACGGTATATTTCTTCTTGGAAGGAACAACATCAGCGTTTAATATTAAAATTATGCAGCGATGCCAGGCAACAATCCTGAGAATAATAGCTAATGCACCTTGGTACATGCGCAATGATAACCTACATCGGGATTTAAATGTACCGGAGGTAAGTAAAGGAATTAAAAATTATAGCGAACGTTACTTGCATAGGTTAGTAGGCCACCCAAACCCGCTGGCAGTTGATTTATTAGACGCAGGCAACGACAATCATAGACTAAATCGTTATACGCCCCTAGATCTTCCACATCGGTTTGATTGACTGGTAACACAACGCGAATTGTTATTGTTGAATGGCATCTCCCATCATGTCATAACCTTCATTCGAATTGCTTATTGGCTACATTAGCCAGATCGCAATTTAAAAGAAATAAAAAATATATACAGATAAAACATATTTAATAACAGCGAATAAAAGAATTTAAAAAATATATCAGTGAACAATATGCGGAAGAATTTTGAATATAGTTAAATCATAATGGAATAACTAGAAGATTTTTTCCAAAACAATTAAAGAAAGATTCGATTATACCAAACTTCTATAATACACAGAACATGGAAATGTTAAAATCTACCTCAAAAGATTTAATATAGCGGAGAAGACGGAAAATTATAGTAGATGTAACGAGCAAAAAAACAAACAGTATATTTTGAATGGACGTAACACATATTAAATACAGAAATAAAGAAAAACTATAGAAAATCGGTACCGGAAAAAATCAGTATGTTCGATGAATTTATCACGAGGAAATTGGAATATCAGAAAACTAACATTAACTTATATTAAAAATAGATTAAATCTAATATTAAAGATTGTATAATGCGAATGGGACAAGATAGTTTTCACCCCTGGATCATGTTAAATATTTGTATGTATTTAAATAAATAAAATACTCTATACCATTCCGATAATACGAATTATTAATAGTACAATAACGTGATCATGTTATCGCATGTATCTGTGCTACGTGTTCAATGCTATTATTAGATTGGGCCACTTCTGGGGCCGATGGAAAAAATCGATAATAATAATGGCACAAAAACCAAACCAATGTCATTATATAGGCCAATTAGTTTACTAAACAGTTTGTCAAAATCTTTGGAAAAGTTAATTTTAGATAGAACTGCGCCTATTTTTGCTCAACGGAATATCATAATCACTAGTTTCGATTTCGTTCACGCCACTCGCCAATACACCAATGTCATCGGATCGTGGAATATCGGCGGCACTGGAGAAGAAAAAAGCGTGTTCGACTGTCTTGCTGGACATCTCTCAAGCTTTCGATCGAGTTTGGCACACTGGACTGTGTCGTACAAAGTTAAACAAATACTTCCCTCTACCTGATCTCTTCTTATTTTTATCATCATATCTACGTGATCGTACATTTGTAGTTAAAGTGAATGGCACTGTCTCGGAAGTTCTAAAAATAAAAACATCGGTTCCGCGCAGGGCATTAGGCCCTACACTTTGCTCGATTTTCACGGCAGATATCCCAGTTTCAAATCAAACTATTTTGGCTACATATGCTGATGATATAGCAATACTGTCAGCAAACGCCAGTGCAGATTTTTCGAACAATGCGGTCCAACAACATGTAGACTAGATCCGAGATTCGGGAAACAATTGGAGAATCATCCGAATCAATGAGCAAAAATGCCAACACGTCATCTTCACAAATAGATTAATAGCGCGTGCCGTAATATAAAAATCAACAACACAGAAATTCAGCAATCTGGATCAGTCAAATATCTGGGTATTATTGTAGATAAACGTCTTACTTACGAAATTTTACATTGCGAAAGTTCGAACGAAGATGCGAGTGCGCGCCAGGTCACTCTACCCGTTTTTGGGCCGGAAGTCCTCATTAACTCTAAATCTAAAAAGGCTTCTTTACTTAACGGTCATCGAAATGTACGGTAGCGCCAGCAGCTTAAATACTCGGATAATTCAGCGCCAACAGTATAAGATATTACGCATGATAACATCGGCAACAAAATACGTGTCCAATGAGACGTTACATCACGATCTCCACATTCCATCTATCGGTAAATTTTATATGGCACAATATCGGAAATTTTCGAATCAACTAAAATTCCATGTGTAACGCCAACATTAGGAAAATGTGGACTCTGCCCGGAAACCCTGCGAGACGATTAAAAAGAAGATGGTGATGTCCTACAAACGCAGACGGAAGTACCGTCTTAATATTAATATTATACAACTAGTTTAAACTTTTCATATGTGACACTTGTGTAGCGGTTTAAGTAATAAAAGCTCCACAACTCCCAATAGGGAGAAGAGGCGAACAACAAGTTACGTTTTGTATACCCTCATCGCTGGTTTATAGTAAACCGGTGCAGTATGTAAAAAAAACAAAAACAAAAAAAACATCGCAAAAACTAACAGTCTTCGTAACTCGCACGTACATTATTATGATGATAAACAAACAGCGAATTGCAATGCTTGAATTCGCAACATGGTTAATTTGTACCATATTGCTCCTAAATTTTACCAAGTTTGAATAGCTCAATAACAATTGAGTAATTCATCGCGATGTTGTACTCCTACCTATATTTCGTTTTTATTTTATGTTATTAGTTCTTATTATTATTATTATTATTATTATTATTATTATTATTATTATAACTATTATGATTATTAATATTATCTGTACCATTTTCGTTTCAGTTGCTAGAGTACTCGAGACTTCTGTCACGAAAGTCTTGAGCTTGATCCCAGGCGACGACAGAAATTATTACAAAAAATTAAATTAAAATGACCGCTAACAGAGTCATGTGAAAGCCAATGGCAAACATGCATATATGCGCGCGCTAGTACACAGCAGACATACACGGGGGACTGCATTCGTATATCGATAAATCAAACAATCACAATAACAGTGGCAAGTGTAGTCTCTTGCGTGTACACTAAAACATGTTGCATAATTGTCATGAACACTATTATACATTTATAGAACTGGAACATCCAAAGTGGTAATCACCTGGCGGTCAGAAACTGTGTATGGCGTTACAAAGAAGAAGAATCGTTCATCATATTCTCACTTACGTCGCAACTGTTAATTATACTCTACGGATGCGCAAATTTGGCTCAGTAAGTGAAAATTTTATTCACGTAAAATTCACGATATAAAATCGGTTTCCCATCATATTATTGCCTATAATTAGACACAGCTTATTATAACTCCTGTTATGTACATAATTCGGGTTTTGCAAGCGTATGTCTCTCCTCTGCCGAAAAAGTCGGTTTACTGTCGTGAGTTGTTGAAATCGAAGACGAAGTAACCAAACAAAAGTCATTCCATGACAAATGTAATGTCTTTTTTTTTAACTTTCTTCTGTATAGAATTTGTAAATACTTTTTCGAAGCTAATATCTTCAGGCAATTTCGTTAAGTTCATTACGGTGTTGTGTTAAATGAAATTTTAAACAGGATCGAACTAAATGTTTAGTTTTGTAATTCTAACTTATTGCCCACTAGGGACCAGGGAGAAATATCATCTGGTTTCGACTTTAAACACACACGGTCTGTGAACACTCACTCGATTTCATTATGTTACATAGCTGACAGTCTGGGGGAAGAAAAAATTTTTATCTCACTTCTACGTGACGTTCAGCAGTGCCTTAAACATGCATATTAAAGTACGTTTTTTTTCTTCTGTTTTTTATTACGTTTTATTTGTTTATTATTATTATTTATTTATTTATTTTTAATAGAAAAGAAAAATAATACTTACTATTTGGCCGAGTCGTTCAACTGATATTCGTTTGATCTACCAAAACATTCTTGTACGCCGGAATCGGCCCACAATCTTTTCATCGCTGCTAGCAGCTCATCCGAGAAAGGTTCGGTATCTTCCATACGCTGAATGACATCGAACACCATTTTCGAGTCGGTCTGTAAATAAAAACGAACACAGTCCCTTGATATTATAAAGCCGACAGAACGCGATACAATCGATGCAAGCACACACGCATACGTTGGCGTACAAGTAACATAAACAATATTTGCGGATGATTTAGTTGATTTTTAAACGAGTGAACAAAATAAATAATCGATGATACCGTTTCAACTAGAACGAGCGATGGGAACATAGGATTTTTTAATTAACCATAAACTTACGAACGATCCCAGCATAGGCACATATGTCGAAAAGTTCAATTCTCTTCCAGCCGAAGCTCCATTTAGCGAATAAGATAAATATTTTCGTCTTACAGTGGACGGTTGAGCGTCGCAGAAACTGAAAAATACATACATATGTTCCTTTACGGTTTGGGGCACAGTGTAGGGCCCGCCAGAATAAACGTAATAACGTACGCAATAATTAAAACCGCAACAATCGACGGAAAACCCAAATTTATTATTTTGAACTTCGATTTGTTCATTTATACGTGAAAAATGATATCACTGAAATGTCCGTTGCGACTAGTTTTACAAAGCGTCTATTTTAACGGACTCTAATTATATACCGGCATTGCATGATGATCTAAAGTGATTAGAATGTTTTTGAGTGCTAACACGATAGTTCTACAAGAAAAAATAAAACCATGTTCGTGTTAAAAATATCAATAATTTGTAATACCTTCTCCTTCTTTGCGCTGTAAATAGCTTACACGTTTCCCCATTCACACTTCAAAATTCTTACTAATATCATTCTTTCATATTTTCAGGTCACTAATATTTCCTATAAAATTGCTATTATAAAGTCTCACATAAACACCTTCTAAAAACCAATCACAGACATGCCAGATCAAACTATCCAAGTACTAAAACATTTATAGACTCGCTAAAAAATTACAAATAAACCTAGAATGTTATTTAAAAAGCAAAAAGAACATTACTTATATTTCCTAAAGTGAAGACGGGAACATTTTAATGTGATGACTGAAGTTTCATTGCTAGATGAAGCGAAGCCGAAACGTTGAGATCAAGCTATTATTTGTGGTCAGTTTGAGTAAATGAAGAGCAACGAATTGAGAAGCAGATTTAAGTGGTGTAGCTCAAATTCTAGAACACAATTTACATATACGCAGTCTAAATATTGAAATCATTCTACAACTGAAAAATTTGTTCAATTTGAAAGGGCTCGTCTTATTAAAATTCTTCCAGATTCTCTTTCACAAGTTTTGAACTTCTCTTTATGCATATTGAAAAATAATGTCTCTTTACATTATTTTCAAACTGATACATATAATTCGTAAACATATATTAAGCACAATCTGCAACTTTTCATTAACTTCCTAGTTGTTAAACAATTATTCCCCTAACTTTCGTGATTTGATCTATTTTCATTGCTGATTTTATTTTTATTGTCACATTAATTATTATTATTATCGTTCAAATTCTCGCTTTGTAAACGGCATGTTAATCTCGACAATTGTAGGTGGATATTTTCCAAGGCTACAAGTCCGTTTCCAAGAACTTTCTCACTATTGAGGTTTTGTTTAATATGGCGATCTTCTGTAGCTGAATATAGATATTATTATTATTATTATGAAAGAGCAGTTTTGCCGATTATTAAAAAATATCATATTCGTAATCAATCTATTTACATGGCCCCTTTGCTCTTCAATTCCTTATCAGCATTATTAAAACAGAGGTTGAATAATTACAAGAATCGCCGAAAAATTCTTATGTCATACCTGTTATCTCAACTGCGTTGACAGATAAAAAATTTAGACATAAACTCATCAACGTTTATTTATTTACGTATTGATTAATTGATTAATTTTTTTTTTTTTGTCTTGTATTCTATTTTAACTTTTTTGTCTGTTATTCGTTTTATTCGAATGTTTCCCTGATAATTTTCCCGCGAAAAAGAAACAAAAAAACACGTTCAATAAAATCGACTGGAGGTCAGATTTAAGTCGTCGTCAGGAAGTAGCAGTCCCAAAGCCTCTCTAATGTAGCGCGTATCTTCGTTGCGTTGATTTCGGTGATGCTTCAGAGACACCTCATTTTGAGTGCGCTGGATTACGTGTCCTCCGCTGTTGAATGTCATGCATCCATTTCGGTTTGATGATCTGACAATAAATTGCAACGTTTATTAGACAGACTGAGCTTGGAAAACGCTCAATCAGCCAATAAATCTGTTTTAACTTATGCGGAGTTTGTTCTTTTCTCATCTTGACACGTGCGTTTTTTAACTTTACTTCGAATCTAAATGCGTGTCAAGTTGTTTGGCGGGGTCCGATCTCGGAATCAGTTTTTATGATTACGAAGGAAAATAGAACGTACGGCGAGTTTTTTCGGATACTCTTGTTCTTTCAATCACATCTGCTAATTTTGTCAATTGCATGTTGCAAGTTGGTTGTAGCCGATGCTTGTAAGTCACCATTTGGCAAGATAGTCATATCACCAGCATAGGCTACAGTCATTGCCTCCACTGTTGTTGCAATGCCAACCGTATAAGTAGGTCCTAGGATACTACCCTGTGAAACACTAGCCTGTATTGGATGAAATTTTGGGGTATGTTTTTTCCCGAGAAACTCTCCAGCATCCGTTAGTGAGCTATATAATTCGAAAGGCTGACTCACATTTGCCGGTAGCAAGTGTCTCCGTTTAATGAATGATTTTTGCCAAACTCGGTCAAAAACTTGCGACATATATTTAGAAATAGTGCCGGACAGCAATTTTTTTTCTTCAAACGTTCTTTCAATTTGCTCACGTTACACGGTGCACTTGGTCAATCGTAGACTGCTGAGATTGCGGAAGCCAAAATGATAATCTAATATCTTGAGCGAATACTTGAACCGCTTAAGCAGTGGTTACTGGAATATAATTTTGGTACGAAAAGAGATTATACGAATTTACCGCTTTTGCTGGTTTCCTAGGTTTGTGTAACATGATGATTTATGTAAAAATTTTGAAAAACGCATCTTTCTAAGGTAGGCACTAAAGAGGTATGTCATCATGATAATTCCATTACGCGATAATTCTCCAAGTATTCCGGGTGAAATTTCATCAATTTCAGAAGTCTCTTTGAGATTTATATTATATCTGACTCTTGTGCAACGCCAAGTGGTTTAATTTGTTGGATACGGTGGGAATTATCTGAATCTGAGAATTTACATCGCGCGGTGTTGAAGTTAGATAGAAAGCAAATAGTTTTCAGTTTTACTCTTGTCGTTGTGGATTCACGCTCTTGTTCATCTTTGAAAAGAGGGGAATTGGGATTGAAGGTCGTCTGAAGCGCCGAATCGTGCGCCACAGTAAACAATTTGTGTCCCCCCGCTTATGGTCTTAAATTTTTCTAAATAATTCGTAACGTTTTCCCATTTCAGATCCTTGATTAGCCTATTATTACTAATATGATATTAAATGTTGCCTCGCCCGATGGATGGCGGGAGCGTTGCCTTTTTTTCCGTTCTCGTCTTCACTCGTTTATTAGTTTCCTGACTACGATAAGATACAGAGTACTTCATTTGGAATGTTTTTCGGCCTGTCTAGCGACTTCTCGCTCCAAGTGAATAAAGTACCGGGCTCGCCGTTCCAATTTGCTAGTAGTTTTAAGCTTGATTTTAAGCTGAATTAAAGAGGAGGCAAGTCTCTCTCTCTCTAATTGATTCCTTTTTTTTTTTTTCATATACAAGTATACCATCTAAATTCCGGTTTTTAGCCGCCAAGGCTATTACAGCACGCAGATGTGCGGTCAGTATTTAGAGACAATTAATTAACTTGGTTGCTTTAATAAACTGAAGGGCAGATGCCGTTGCTAACGATAAATTAGAAAGGATACTTGTGACATTATCGGTGCTGTTCCATGAAACTCGGTAATCTGAAAAGGCTGGGCACATACGAAGTATGCACGATACAGCGGGAGGGGGGGGAGCTGCTTTGTAGGCAGAAAGGATAGAATTTAGGAGGGCGGAGCTCCCCAGAACATTTTGATGGTTACAGAACTTAGTGTCACAAGTAGCGGAGCGTGATCCGTCGGCAAGTCCGCAGTTTCCTCTATTTGCAACTAATTGGCAACGATTGCTTTAGTAGTGAAAAAAGTCGACGAGATCAGAAGTCACTAGGCAAGTTCAGCACTTTCGATGTGTACTCAAGCGTGATTCCCACACGGCTTGTTTCACATTAAAGTTGCCTGCAGTGATAAAACGAGGGCTCAGTTGATTTTTCGAATTTGCTATTGGACGAACGGCATACAGTAGCGAGACTGCAGCTTATAGAAACAATGTGTTTGATACTCTGTTTATCACCACTATTCTCCCTCCACCGTTGTCACTTAGACGGTTAGTCCAATATGTAATGTAGCTGTGAATTCTCCGGTTAAAGTTTTCGCCGCACAGTGTGTTTCAATGCGACATCAATAAGATTTCAGCTGAGAAAAGCCTCGAGTTCTTGATCTCTTCGACTCACGTCATTGGCATTTTATGTGCCTCTTGACCCCTCTTGCTTACATTTCTGTCTTTTTCTCTTCTATACTTTGTATAAAATGATAAAAATTTACAACGTAACTCTAAATCGATCCATATAAATATAATAACATAATCACAAAAATCCTATAAAATATAACAAACGTTACATAAAATTGGGAAATTTTTTGCGGCATTTTTTCTAATGGGGAGTAGCCTAAGATTTACGTTGTAATTAATCAATATATACACTGAGCGGAATTAATTGTTTATCGCTTATAAGAACGTGTTACGAAAATAATGTGAATCCAATTTTTTTTTTTTTTTTTTTTAAACCGGGCTTTAATTTAACATTTATAATATTCACAAAAAAACAACTTACAGTTTTTAACAATAAACCATGACTAGGCAATTATTTTTTCAAAACAAACGTATCTATTAAATGCACCAGAGAAAGGTTGAAAATTAATGTTGCTAAATTGTAACATAAAAACCAGGGAATTTTTTTTTTTTTTACGAATTATCATTTTCAAGAAAAATAGCCGATTTTCTCCTTTTTTCAGAGCATTTAAAAGATTCATTTTTCTATTATTTAACATTACTTTGGTTAATTGTTTATTATTAAAAATTGTAAGATATGTTTCAGTATAAATAAATATTGTGCAACTGTCAAAAGCGTTTTGGGAAAAAATTTTCAATTTATTTTCAATTTTTTAGTGTTATTATTAAAGAAGTTAATTTTTTCTGCTTTAAGAACAAAAGAGAAATCCACGCGAACTGATTACATACAGATAGAGTCACCTTTATCGAGCGCTATCCATCGGTGAAAACTGTCGTTACAATGCACCGAATCGACATGTTTCTCATCTGGGGCCGAATATTGTGCGAATGTTCGAATCTAAATACGTCGATAGCCTTTTAATGCGTAAATCTACTTGGGATATTTTAATCTCGCATAGAGGCGGTATTTTATTTCATGTAATCGCTCCGAGAAGGGAAATATTAATATGACACGAATACCCGATAGTCGAAGAAAAGGTTAAGCAACAGTGATGATGTGTAAAAAAAAGGGAAAGGGAATGCACGCTCTATTTGGTTCCAGTCTTTTTAGTAACCTTTTACTTGTAACAAGATAAAGCGGATAAAACGATACACATAACCGCTTGCGACTAGTAATTTATTAATTTATATTTCATTCGCCTTATGAGCGAGTAGTAGAAGTGTAATTCAAGGGGAGTATATAAAATTATATGGTACGCAGTCTGAATTTTTTCAAGATTTCTTCGAATTTGAACAATTTTTGCGGACAATTTTTTGCTCCCTCGGCCATTACAGGGAGACCGGACGAGTGTGTATTAGGTATGTATGTATGTGTGTGCGTGTGTTTGCCGGTCGCTAGCAGTGGGAGAAGAACATTATGCAGAGAACATCGACCCCTACTTTTTGCCGTAATAGAATGTTTGAGTCGAGTTTTACATATCAGTTTTGTTTCGGCTTGACTCGGAGTAGAAGAACGATTTAATCATGCAGGAGTAACGCACGATGCTTTCAGTTGTTCAGCGCTTGCGTGATGCCACTTCCACCTTCTTTCAATCTACATCCCTATTCATTTTACAGTGCACATTACTGCGCCAGCTGCAGGCGCAACCGCGCTAACTAATGAATATTGTATAACCCGCCAGATGATCCATAGCTATTACCATTACCGACATTTTTATTATTAACTTCCAAGTAAACACGGTGCGCGCCACGGCCGGTTTTTAGAACCGGGTTGTTAAGGTTTTTTTTGCGCCTGTTCATTATTTATTTTTTTACTTTTTAATTTATCAGCTTCGTCGTAACGTGCCTTCTTTTCGTTTCGCGATGTCACACGTGAATTAAAAGAAAATTAAAACAACTTTTTCTTTGAAGTTAGAAAAAAAAAAAAAAAGGGAAAAATGGGGAAAAAAAAGACCAAGTTTAGCAAGCGCTTTTTCGAAAGGGAGCTCCGCTACTTCGTCAGTCTAATAGTACGACGTTCGATCGGGAAAGTGTGATTGCGTTCGAAAGATAAAAATATACAACTTAGAAAAATGGCAGAAAAGTTAATTATACGGCACGACCCGATAACAAATGACCATAATATGAATGAAGTAAAAATCAGTGTTATAACGACGCGTCGGCTATATTGCTGCATAATTCAATAATTTTTATTTGCTTCTGAAATATTTTCAAAATACGAATATAGCACACCTGCTATTCTGAACAGTAATGAAGTGCACTCGTACAAAATTCGATTATTTACTCTGCATCGCTGAAACTGAACTTGAGATATTTAAAATTGTTTATCAGTAACGGTACAATTTAATTTCAGCTACAACTATTTTTCGTCTCCCTCCCTCGCCCCCCCCCACCATTTTTTGGTACGAGTTTATCGCTAAAATTTCATATTTCATTACCTTCATCGTTTATCTTCTCTCTACATATTTTGCTGTATTCATTAATAATTAAAGAAAGGTGTGACATAATCTGTTAAACACTCATGCCGGCTTATTGATTATATAGCAGTCAGCCAGATTCTATTTAGCGTCCTTTTTCAAATTACACTTTCTACGGATATTCGTAACTTCCATGCTTGACTCCGAAAAAAAAAAAAAGGAATTTTTTTCTTTTCTTTTTGGGTTTGCTAACCAGAGGGAAATTTTATAAGGGAAAAGTTACGTTATATTTGAAAGTAATCACAGTACTTAGGAGCATATGTACATATCTATGTTACATGTGTGGAAAACGAAATAAGAGGAGGCGCAATAAGAAGTGAGCCCCTGATTTTCAACAAATGGGAATGCATCAGCACGTTCCGCAGAAAGAGTGAACACTGAAAGAGAATGCACGATGATATTAAAAAGTCGCAATCAGCCAATGCGTGAAGGACAGCAGCATTAAAAAGGGGGGAAAAGAAAAGGAAATTAATGGAATACGGTTAAAACGCAGGCTAATATGAAAGATAATAATAGGGCGGGGTAAAGTGAAGATAAAAGAGACCACAGATTAGAGTTTAACAGATAAGAAATGAATGATAATTGTTAAACGAAAAGCAAGATCTGACACCAAAATCTGAAATGAAATACGCTAGTAGGAGGGGTTAGAGGAAGGGATTGTTTTTAGGAAGGAAGCGAGAAAAAAAAAAAAAAAAACTACGCCAAAGAATCAGTCGCTTCGTTACCAGGGATGCCCAAATTGCTAGGAACCTGAATGAAACGGAAAGAGAAAAGAATAAAAAACCTGTCCTCTAAACCGGCATATGATCAATTAATAATTATCGTATTAGTTACATTACAATTATCGTTTTATACGCGATCGATTGAATTTATTTTTGGTTTCTTTTGGCGCAAGAAAATGACGTTAATATGTGTATATAGTCTGTTCAACGAAAGAAGTCCGTTTGGATTTTGGTACCAAACGTCAGTGTTACTCAAAGTAGTGTACTAGCAACAGGGTGCGTATTAACACACTTGGCGCGTATTGGCCACCCCTTTCAGTTATCCCATCCCTTCGCAGAGCACTAACCCTCGTTTTTGTTTTATCTCTGTATGTTCACACATTTTTTTTTTTCATGACCTCTTTATCTCTAGCCGGAGCACCAGTTCTGTTTTATATACACAATGGATTAAAGGTTAATAAATGAGGGGGGCATGGGAGTTAAATTCAGTTTTATAAAATTAAGAGTTCCATGAGCACGTACAAATAATATAAAATTAAGCGACGCAAAAAAATACTTAGATCATGTTACAAAACTGGAAAATATAAATATGGGAGACTGATAAGCAGTTGGAGATAAAAGTAGACGATATGATAACACATTTCGACGATACAGGTGACGATAATTTTGATATTTTCGGCGACATTTCAGAATGTATAATCCGATGTAGCTATTGAATAATTCTAATTTACTTGAAAAAAAAAAAAAAAAAAACTTTCGATGAAACATTAAATTATAAGTTGTAAATGTTCATGTATCATTTATGTATTTCGATTTTTCATCATTTCGTTTGAATTATTCTTATAATTACCTACTATCCTTTAGGGCATATATTGAATAATACCCCGTTAATACGGCGTAATGCGAGAACCGCTGATTTCGCGACGTTAGCGCGTTTCGGTTGTTTTACGAACGGGCTTCTTTCCTTGGACAGACTATAGATATTATTTCAGCAAAATATGAAATATATAATTAAAAACAGCGATGTTGGATGATAAAAAAGGTTGTATCGTACGTCAGTTGATAATTTTTAGTTTGATTATTTTCTCTATAATGGCAAAATGATTTAATATAAAAAAAAAAAAAAAAAAAAAAAAAAACTGGGGTTTCTTCTTTCGAAATTTTTTACAGCTTATATACTACCATACGAGTTTTTCTCATATATCAATTAAGTTGGAGTCTATCCTTAAAAAAAGAAAAAAGTAAATGATGAAAAATCCATATTTTCTTTGTTTTCTCGTTCGAAATTCAGTCTAGCTGAATTTCAAACGTTGCGAATTTTAATTTTGTCAATCTGAAGTTTTTGATTTTTTTTTTTTTTTTTGTTTAAAAGGTTCTTCTTCTTCTTTTTCTCGTGCCGTACGCAGATATGTGCGCGTTAACGATCATTTATTGGCGAAATATCATATCTCATGTTTGGCCGCTGCGTAAGCCTCTCATTGTTATTTTATTGGTCCATGCTCGTATGTTGTCGATCCACGTCGTCTTTCTTCTTACTCGCCCTCTTTTTCCGATAATCGTTCCTTGTATAATTGGACGTAATAATTTGTCATCCCTGTGATAATGTGACCGAAATAGCTGGATTTTCTTCGTTTTATTTCATCACAGATTTGTCTCTCTATGTTTGCCATTTGTCGTCATTCGTGATCTTCCTTGTCCGTGATATCTTCATGCTCCTCCGGTGTATCCACATTTCGCATGCTCCCAAATATAATTCCATTGTTCTTTTTGTATATGTCGCTGCTTAATAAAATCGGCTGGATGTAACACTTCATAAACTTTTGTCACTGAGGCTTAACGATGAATCTGCGAGCAATTTCCGCATTTAGCATATCTCTACACCTTCTCTTTACTTGCACATTTGGATCTAACATGTTTGCGATGTAGCTGCCAAGATTACTCTGCGACTTCTTCTATCATTTTTCCATTAATTGTTATATTTACATTCTGAATCATCATTTTCGTTTTTCTTTCATTAATTGTAAATTCGTATTCCTTGCCTATAACCGAATTCACTGTATTTACTAGCTGCTGTAGGTTATTGCCTGAATTTCCAATAAAACGGTGTAATCCGCGTACCGGATGTTATTGATATACGTTTGCCATTTATTTTAATTCCAAAATGCATATTTTTAATTTAACAAAAATCTTTTTTTTTAAATTTTAATTTAGAGTAAAATCATCCATTACTTTTTCAGACTGAAATTTGTTTTTAAAGTACAAGCAAAAATATATACATATATTTTATGAATTATTCTTTAATATGTAAATTCAAAATATTACCGGAAACACAACAGATACCCTGTGATCTTTTTAAGTAACTATGAAAATTTACTTTTTTTGTTGTTTAATTTGTTTAAATTCGTCAACTACGGACAAATTAATGAAGCGTAATTTTCGCTATTTTCAATATTGGGATTCGAATTCCACTTAAACGAAACACCGCTCTGCCTGGAAAATTTATTTAAGCACACCGAGAGCGTTAATCATGTTTCATCTGGCAAGATTATATAATGAAGAATAATTCGACTAAAACTGTTAAATTTAGTCTTATAATGTTAAAATTTCGAGAATGGATTTGTTAACTTTTTTTTTTTATTAAAAAAATTTCTATTGCTTTGACTCGATTAATTTTGTTCAATCAGTTTCGTCGCCTGAATTCCCGTTTTTGTTAAGTATCTGAATTTTTCCAGACACCGCCAGCTGTTTTTGACAGGGAAGAATCTATTAACTCCAGCTACGGTAGAAACGGTGGCAGTGTTTCGTTCGAGGCTCGAATCTCACTATTGAAAATATATAGTAAAATTTCACTAGTGCCGAATTAATGTGTCTGTATAGTTGACGAGTTCCTTCCGGGAGAAAAAACAAAAAACAAAAAAAATTGGCAAACAAAAACTTTAATAAGATACCAAAAAAAACAACAAACAAACAAAATAAAAAAACGAAAAAAAACCAACAAAAACACGATTATTATGGGCAGAGTTACTAAACATATTCACAACAAATAAATTTTTAACACGTAATTAAAACAATTATATATAATTTTTATCCTCCCCGTGAACATGAAGTGTTAGCTTCGAAACTCGTCGGGGATAAAAAGTTATATATAATTGTTTTAATTACGTGTTAAAAATTTATTTGTTGTGAATATACATAAACAATGAGTTTAATTAATAAATACAGTATTACTAAACATAATTAAACAGAAAATATATCCACGGAAAGATACAACTAATTTCATATATCGTATCGTATTAATTTAATTAACTACTAATTAGAGTAAAATAACTAAAAATATCCAAAGTAGACTGACTGAATGTTTCGATCGGTAAAAATAAAAAAAAATTACCATTTTGGCACCGGATACTTTTTTCGTTTTTAATATAATCGCAATATGCGCAAGTGTAAATCTATGAAAAAATTTGAAACTTCCACGATGGGTGGTATTAGGCGTAAAAGTTATTTAAAGAAAAAAAAACACGACGTGCTTGCCGAAAATATGAAAATACGAAAATATAATTTCAATAATTTTATTTCTAATTTATGTAAATCTTATTTACAAGTGTAGAAAAGGACATATTATTTTCCAAAAAAAAAAAAAAAAAGAAAAAAACAACAACAATTATTACTTTTTGTTTTACTGAAATATTTAAAAAATCGAATAAATTTCTCCTCATCTATTATTATCTTTCTGTTACCTTCTGATTTAGAGTCAGTCCGATTTTACGGCCTTTATCAAAATTCTCTTTTCTTTTTCCCCTTTAAGATCTCAGAATCTTTACGGGGTCTCGTTATCTTCTGGTAAGAAAATTACTGGCCTTTCCGTTTTCTTTCGCTTGATTACTTACTTTCGTCTCTTCAATAATTCGTTTTCCCATCTTCCCCCAGATTTGCTTTCCGCCTTGCTACGGATGATCATCTTGGTGCGCATGTTGGTTAAACAGATTGCCGACTGAGATTACGATGCAACAGGAAGAACGAAGAGGCAGCGGGACTTTTTCGGATTTTTCTTTAAAAAAAAGAGAAAAAGCGAAAAGGGTAATAATAAGAATGTCTTCGAAAACGAAATTGAATATGTGGCAAATATGTGTGCCACATTATTGCGCGCGCACACACACACACACGCACACATACACATTTCCGCGAACGTGGACGTACATATTTGCTAGTAAATAACGACTTTCATTCATGCAGTAACCTTTATATTTAATGAAAAGCCCTGTGTATATGTTTAAAACAATCGTGGCTATTCCGTCGACGCAGTGACGTCAACGGTCGCCATGGAAACTCAGTAGAGAAGCAGCTCCACGCTCGAGCAGTGCGTCCTGGGAGAGTTGTTGAAGCTGCAGGTTTGTTTTCCATCATATCACACTAAGTTTTCTCGTTGATTATGTGTGCTCCGGCGTCGTATGGAAAGCTTTATGTGTGTGTGTGTGGTTTGCTTTTACACGATGATGGCGGGAACAGATGTAATCGCGGTCCGCTGTTGCTGACGCTGAGGGTGCCAGTAGTAGTGCGATGCGTATTAGGTGAGCAGAGAAAGTTTAGACATTTGGAGGGAAAAATGCCAGAAACTGGGTCGAATCATCGTCGTTTAGGACTGTTTTTAGTCTGTCATTCATTCGCTCTTGCACAAATTATAATCGGAACCAACGAGCATTTCGACCTCGTTGTCGGCGGTCCTCAAACGCACCTACACAAACGTACCGACTATTTAATTTCCAATCCTTTCGAATTGGAAAAAAATTTACAATTGCACTGCCTCCGGTTCGCAACACACAATGTATCGCAGATGTTGCATGCTGCACCAGTGCGCGATCGCCAACTATTCATTTCGCGAAACAGATGAACCTCCCAACCGTCATCCGTCCGGATAATAGTACGCGAATTCGACATATTCCCTAGCCCGGCCATAACGATATAATGTAATCTCGAATTTTACGGTCGTTTTACGGACAGTTTACGATATTTCAAACATACCAGAACAATTAACATTCTCTATCGAAACTTCGGCCAGAATGTTAATTATTGCTGGCAGCTATAATCTCTTAATGTTACCGTCGTCCATCGACAACCTTCTTCGTATGAAAATTTAAAAAATGCTGCACCCATTCTATTTATTAAAATTACACTTTGAAATAGTACATGAATACGAATAAAATTTCCTTTCGAATGAATTCGATTATAAAAATTGTATAAAGTATAAAAAAATTATTCTTACCGAAATATCAGGAGCATAAGCGACCGTTCATTGCGGTAACGATAACTGAATGAATTCAGGAGAAAAAGACTATTAAAAAAAAAAAAAAAACGATCACCACAGCGGGAAAAACTGAAGGTAATTTCAGTTTTAAGAAAAATTCATCTTTCATTCAAATAAACAAATAAAAAATTAAAGAAAAAAACAACAACAGAATATTAAACGTCACCAGCATTATTAAAAAGTATTGGAAAAGATTTAAAATATGTGAAATATGTTTCATCGAGCACGGGAAATCAGAAAGAAATCGTTAGTATGCATCAGCGATGATTAATTAAATTTATTACGCCACTATTAATGAGAGAGAGAAAAAAATAAGTTAAAAAAAAATATTTATTTTTCTCCTATATAATATTCTTCAGGTGTATTATCTGTAGTGAAATTAATTTCTTTGCGCGTGTGAAGAAAAAAATAATACCTACTTTGGAAATTCATATAATTTTTCCCACTAAGAGATATTTAATCGTTTTTTTCTTTTATATCTTACATCCGTGCATGAATATATATGCAGGGTGTTCCAAAACTAATTTAGGAAATTTGTTTTACGAAGCTCGTCAAAATGAACAAAAAAGTCCTGAAGGAAAAATCATTTGAGCGAACAATTAATTAGTCGTAATTAATTTATTGTAATAAAAAAACAAACGTTATTTTTTTTATGATTCAATATATTTCGAAATTAAAATAAATATTGAAAAGGAGTAAAATATGTATTAAATGTACTCGTAATAGGTCAACTAAGTAAAAATTCAAGAAAAATCAGCGGTTGCGTTTTGCTGTTGTGGAGTATGCTTAAAGTTTGTTTTAATTATTAAATTAATAATATTCCCAAAAGAAAAGAAAACCGAATAGTGGAAATAAATCTTTAATGGAAATACAGAGTTCGCCATATAAAAAAAAAAAATAGAAAAAATGAACGATTTAGGCAGCTATACAACGGTGAATCCGCGGGCAACAGCTAGTAGGTAAATAGGCCGTTTTTAAAATAAGCGACTGTTATAATGAAAATGATGAACCCTCTATTGTATACTTTTATCCGGTTTCAGAAGTTGACGATTTACTTTTAAAAAGGAAATCTGTATTTTAACTTTGAACTAAAATGAAATATTACTCGGTTAGAATTAATAGAAGAGTATGTTACTGATCCTAAAAGAAGTTGAAAATGAATTGTTCTGATATACTTTAAATATACTATACATGTGGTGGAAAGGGGGGTATTTTTTTTTCTATCTCGCCAAATTTATACATTTTTAAATTTTAATATTTTTAGTGGACAAAACATAATTCGTACTAAATACCTTGACAATCACCTATAATAGAGCGGTATCCTAAAAAAACTATATATATATATATATATTAATGAAAGTATTTAACCGAATTGGTTATTTAAAATTGAATGATAATACAGAAATAAGTAAAACCGGCTGAAGACGCCAAGACCAAAGATAAAAACTACGCAGGAATACAGTTGCACTAATTTTAACATATGTATAACAAAAATTCGCTGCAGACAGTTCGAACAAGAGAAAAAAATAATAAAGAAATAAAAGTTTAGCGTATTCTTTGCTAAAAATAGAAACAAACAAAATCCAATATGCCATTGTATTAATATTTTAAAAATATTCGACAATAACAGTAATAATAGTAATATTAATAAAAAAAAAAAAAAGAGAGGTTTTAAGGTAATATTAAAACAACAGATATCTTCTTCCGCCTCTTTCTCATCATCACTATTATTATTATTATTTCTATCGAAGAAGAACAAAAAAAGTATCAATATTTTCTCGGCTCTTAACAGTGGGGAGGTCGACGGCTCCTATTATCATTATTCTTCAGATTTCTGATAGTTTTTAATGTAACCAGCGCGCGTAATTTCAACAATCAGGAAAATATTGTAGAAGTGTTAATTTTTTCATTTCCAATATCCGACAATGAAATTCGAGTCCAGTTCTGTTGAACTACCAAAAAACGAGTGCTAGGATCTAACACGGTGTTCAATTATATTTACTGTACACGTTCGACTGAGCCTTGCTAACTCAGCTGGAAGAAAACGCTCGTAAGGGAGTCTAACACTTACTGTCATGTCACTTTAGTACATCTAAGGACGTATTTAACCTAACAAAAATGAGGTTAGAAAAACGCTATTTAACGAAATGCACAGTTTGCGTCGAATATACCGTCGCGGAATCGCATAAACTTGTACCATTTATACATATCTAATTGTGTCGTTGTTACGCCGGGGTTATTATGAAAAATCATGCAACAGTTTTTTATTGATTAGATGTACCGGTTTTATGTAATATGTATGTTTCTATCGATTATATGTATCTTTTTTGCGTTGATTACCAATAACATTTAAAGCCGATTCTTTTATAATAGAAGGTTATCCTAGGGGTTCAGAGAGTATCCTAATAGCAGAGTCCAAAAGATCGGGTTACATATGTACATATACATTTATATGTATATATATATATACACGTGGGTGTATGTAAATGCATTATTTTTGAAAATCCTGCAACGAAATTTGTAACGTTTTAATAAGAAAATCAAGCAGCGTAAAAAATGCAATTCAGAAAAGAAAGTAATAAGAACGGAAAAAAACAATTGTGCACTTACTTTTTCTTTCTTTGTATTCCAGAATTTATTTATTTATTCTCTCTTAAATATTTAATTTCTCATTGATATCCATGTATCCCATATAATAAGAAGTCAAAAGAGCGTCTTTTTATTAGATGATAAGGAGGATATGAGTGCAACACAAGATGCTAAAACTATTTATAATATTAATAATAATCAAAAAACAAACATTTATGTTTAATAAGAAGGTTGTTTCGAACGAAATGGGAAATAAGCAGAATACGCGTATATCGCGGTGATTATAAAAAGAATGTCCATCATCTTTCTAATTTTTTAGCCGTATTTCCAAAAAATTACCAGACCGAATTTGTGGACAAGACCTTAATAATATTGTTATAGTTTGAAAATTAAACGAGTTTTTTTTTCTTCGCTTGAATTATAATACAACTTGGATAAATTGCTTTTTCACCTTACATCCTAGTAACCTTTGTCTACAAATTACCATTACCATCATACCGCAGGTTAATAAAAGTGCAAATAAATTAATAAAATTCTTTCTTTGAAAAAACAATAAAAGCAATCAAAGTTGGACTAAACCAAAGAAAAATAATGAAAAATTAAAAACGAACAATCGTTAATGCGTGACACACACACACACACACACGCATACATATATATATATATATATATATATATATATATATAGATATAGATAGAGTGACAGACAGGCAGATAGATAGATAGGGAAACAGATAGAGAGAAAGAGAGAGAAAAAGAAAGAAACAAGAAAGAATAAAACAGGGATTGACTTAATTTCGAAGGGTGTAGTACATCGCGTGTTTGTCGGCACAGATCGACGATAAATCTAAAAAGTCTATAAGTTCGATGTCCTAATAATGTCTTAGAAGGCACATTTACCTACCCACCACTTACCGATGCCTCGTCGGACTGTCTATCTGTTCAAAACTACAGGGACGGGTAGCCATTATATCGCATTACTCAGCCTATTTCGGGTTGCGGCGAAGCGACAAATTAATTAGTTTATTATTCCTGTACGCCGTTATATAATAGCCGAACAACGCCGGCTTGTAAATATCGGGTCATGTGAATAGTGTTAGATTCCGATTGAAATTTCATTCGCAGCATAATCTGCTTCGCCGATGGCCGGACACAATTACAGAAATGAAATCAGTGAAGCATAAGAAAGCATGCGATGACCAGCATGGTGTCGAAAAAGCTCGTTGTTTGCATAACCTTTTGGTATCGGAATTTGCCGGCAGCCTTCGAATACGTAATTATATTTCATGATAGGGGAAAAAAGCATCCTAATTTAATCGCGTTTAAAATCTAACCAAGTTATTGAGGATTGTTACGTAACTCTCTGTTTCGATTAATCGTTCTCCGAATCAAATAAGAATATTATAATAATAACGAAAACATTAAAGTGAACGAACTGAATTGTTGACCACCTCTTTCAGATGCTTCGGCTTGTGGGATGCATTTCTATATCTACACCTGTTTATTCAATTTTTTTTTTTTATAATTAATGATATTAATGTTCGCGCTTATGCAGAAGTTGACGTCACTCTACTTCAAATGAAACAAACATTATATGCACTATTATAGGCTTTATGCCATTGAAGAGCAAAGAACTGTCATCTTTCCGGTACCATAGTGTGTAAGTTTGTAATTTTAAATACGAATTTTGAAAATGCAGTATCGTACGGTAAACGCTTTGATGTAATATTGTTTTTTTCTTTCCCTCACAGTATAGTTTGTTTTAGAAGAAGATGAAATCGACTCTACAATGCCAGTACGTCGATAATAATTTCTTAGCGTTTTTTGGCGAGTTATATAATAAAAGTCGTCATATCTTAGTTGCTAGAGCGCTTTTGGCTTCCATTAAAGAAGTCTAGAGTTCGATCCCAGGCGACGACAAAATTATTTAAAAATTTGAATTAAATAATCGCTAATGATCACATGGAAGGTAGTGGCAAACCACCACGTTTTACTATCACATGCGCGCCAGTTAGTATACAACCGACACACATGGGACTGTGTATTTGTATATTGATTAAATTAAACAATCACAATATCAGTTGCAAGTGTAGTCTTGCGTGTGTACAATCGCGTTGCATATAACAGTTGCCGATGATCGCTACCTATTCTGTACAGTTAGAATGTACAGACACAGGTAGTCACTACGCTCAGAATCGAGCAATACGTTTGAATATAATAAAAATGATAATGAAACAAGAGCAGCATAAAACATACAGGCGTGACCACAGTTTTCGTCAACCTTAATGCCAGGTAAGGAAGCGATGTTTAAATGCAATGAAAAAACATAGTATTAGTATATGTTTTGTTTCCAAAGGGCCGCGTTATCACTAGAAGAACATAAGACAAAACGAAGGTACAACATAGGTGGAACTTTGGCACATTATCTTGAGAAAACGAATACGTGCACATACTATTTGATCATATAAAGTGATTAAATCGGATATTTGAAAACTCTGGTTTTAATTTTATGATGAACAAGTTGTATTTCGTAAATCACTCCAATTTTTTTTCACATGTATGTAGTTAATGATTTTAAAATTTTCCTACGCTGTTTTCGCTGATTTTTTAATCTCAATTTTCATTCTTGTATGATATTATATAGGGATTTTAATGTTAAAATCTTCGTGCACGGGGGGGAAATTTTCTAAAAGTTATACAACATCCAGAATGACCTAATTCAAATATTTTTAAAAAAATTCTTTAAAAATAAAAATAATTCTAATATTATATTGCCACAATTCAACTAGTTCTTCTATCAAATTTAAATAATAAAGAAAAATGGGAAATCTTTTGAATTTTTTCCCACCGAGATATTTTGTGTCATGATAATTAAAACTAAATTCGACGGTTTTGGGCTTGAAATAAAAAATTTTAAACAATACGAAGACACACGAATGAATTTTTTGACTGGAACCCCAATCGGGCTCATATGGCACATTTACCATCAATCTGAATTTGCAGAGTTATTCTTTCAGCGTGCAATCTTCTAACTTTTACAATTGTAACTAAATGAATTTGTAACTTTTTTAATAGCCTAAAGAAAATGGTACTATTTATGTTTTTATTTTTTATATATATATATATATGTATAATGTTCTATCCACGGCAGAAGTTTTTGCCAAACCGTCGAGCACACAATAACGATAAAAACTTTTATTCGATACTGCTACGAGAAACGCTCGAGGTACATATTAACACATCGTTTATTTAAATTTATAGTAAATATCCACGTCCCCCGTTGCTGATACAAATAGTAATGGTATATGAATACGGAGATTACTTACTCACGAATACCAATGTATTAGCGAGCACTCTACTTATCATCAGCTCACAAGTAATACAAAATAAATAAAATAACATCCGCGAATGTCTTCCTCGAAAGAGCTATCTTTTTGGCACGACAGACCGAATCGGACGTCGAGAAATCAAAAAGGGGAAAAGCTATTAGTTAAATTTTAGTTCAATCAGATATTGCTGGAATGCTAGATGGAGAGGGAAATGACAGTATATAAGATGCGTAATAAGATATAGGGAGCTTACGTTTTAGAAATGAAAATATGGAACAGAGAACACTCGCGGCAGAACAAGGTGAACATTCGATGAATATGTAATCAACAGTTTCATCTAGATGAATGAGGCGATTTGGAGAAGAAACAAGGGAAAACGAATTGCAGAGGAAAATAATAAGTTTCGGTTAAAATGTAGGCAAATAATTGAAATGACTAACAGAACAGGCAAGTCGGGAATAATTAAAGAATTCAAAAAAAAAAAAAAAAAAGAAAAAAAGGTGATTATTGTGAAAACAATGGAACCTGGGATAGTCATTTATATAAGATAGAACAGGAAGGCGAAAAGATTCCGATATGGGTTAACATGCGGAAGGACAAAATAAGTTTCAACACTTTGAGGTCCGAGTTATCAGTAGAAACGGTTCCGTGTGAAGGAAATTTCGAATTTTCATATTACTGTAGAATTCCTGTTCAATTATTGCTCGAACAAGAAATTTGGAAAGCGAATCAAATTTATTTGATCTATGTAATCTTATGCCGTACGAATGTAGAGTGATTAGTTCATCAGCATTCTCAGAAGTTCTCGTAATTTATTTCATTCAAATAATAACGTAAAAATTTTCTTGCTCCAAAATTGAAGTTTTTTTCTCAAACTAGCCAAACGCTTCGAGCATCTGTTTCTTTCGGATTCCGAATAAAGTTGAAATCTTTCGAGGGGATTGACAGTGACGGCCGTTGCGCAGTTTCTTCGTTTCACTATAATGATTGCTGTATTACCTTTTCACGCGTAAATGCCGCGAAAAGTGATAGAGAACAGGTTAAGCAAAAAATCATCCAGCTTAATTAAATCGACCAACTGCCACGCACTGGCAGTCTGCAGAGAGCTCAAAACACACAGGTAGTATTTTTCATTTCCGACAGACTGCGCTTGCACATAAAACTGAGCCCGACACTAAAGAAATTATAGTGAAGTTTCTTTTATATAAAGTATGCATTTTGCAAACATGCTCTATTCATTTCCTCGCATTCCTAAACTGCAATTAATTTCACCGGTCGCACCTAAATTGCAATAGCTCACTGCCGGTGAAAAACGATTAAAAGTGTTCCCAATTTTGGGCAGTCGATTTGCAGTGAAAGCGGAAATTCGTGAAGTGCGAACGACCTATTTTCTCTTTGGCTATATTTAGTTGAAAGCAGTGGGGAACCGGTAGCTTTTAAAAATCCCGAAAAGCAAACAAGCGAACAAATCAATAAATTAATAAACTAAACAAATAAATAAATAAGCACAAAAATGTATCCGAATGGATACACAATATCTGTACGTGAGCTAAATCCAGTTTTCGGTTATAACGATGATGCAGTTTTCGTTGTGGGTTTTTTCTGCGCATTATTTTAAACGTTAATTAATATTGTTTCGGTAGGTGCTTTTTTTCTCTCCCTCTTTTATACTTGTTATTTCGCCAAAATTTTGGAAAAAATTTTAATTTTCGTCTGATGGCTTAAAGATTTTTTGGATTTTTTTAACAAACTTCATCTATTGGCTTAAAAATATACAGTGGAACAATGTTTTGACGAATTTTTTTGACGACATAGGGCGAAGAAATTTCTTAATTTCAACACATTCTTGTCCAGTAAACAGTTCGCTTTTTACATGCTTTCAGTTCCGAATTTTTTAACAACCGCTTTAATTAGGTTTTTCGAGTGAAAAAAGTAAATTTTGGTCGATAGACTCGAACGGTATAATTAAATTTACCGTTTCAAACCTCTTACAGCGTTGTCGGTGGCTCTTTTTACAGGAACTCCCCCGTAGTTCTCAACTGTGCATCTCTCGCACCGGAATTACAACGTAAACGGCGTTCATTCTGAAACTGTGTTTCCACGATCATTCCAGTATTCGCGTCAAATTGTATTTCACAGCCAGCGAGACTTTGGCTGCAATCGGCGGTAGTAACAACCGGAGATTACAGAGCGATTTGAAAATACCGTTTTTCATGTAACGATAATGGTTGCCGCTTCGAAACCAATTTTAATATACCATGTCCAGCCCCGGGTTGTCATATTCACACGCTGTTGACTAATTTTTACCCTTCTCCTGTAGAAATATGTAGGGGAAAGGCTCTGCCGGAAAGACATTCGTCTCGTCATGACGACATTTGCGCTGAATTGTAAAAATTTCAGTTCCATCCGCGAAAGAAAAAAAAAATGTACCATAATAACTGCTAAGCATTTTTTCTTGTTGCTCTACTCTATTTATAGTAAAATCGAACTGCAAGCAAAATTCGTTCCAATATAAATGTATTTCTATCGTATAAAAAGACGGGTGTGTACATTGTCGTTTGGATACAATTCGAATACAATGCCCTTTAAACAAATTTTTAATATATTTTAAAATTTTATCCAGCTCGTTCGATGTATTATATTATATATTTTTCATCTATTTCATTATTAATAATAATAATAGTAAGGAGAATAAAGTTGTAGAACATAATACACATGAAAAAGTTAATTGGTTAGTAGGATCGTGATTATTCGTAAGCAACGAAGTTAGTGACGTATGACAGTCGGTGGTTCTATTTGTGGTCGAGAGGACTGACTACACTAACGACAATGTAAACTTCCTACATATTCACACCGTAATAACCTTGTTGTTAGGTACGATATGTTTTATTTTGTTTTTTTTTCTTCGTAAAGTGGAAAAAAAGCCCGCTCTTTTTAACTGGAGGAGAGATTTCTATAATGTTAATCATATCAGCGCTTCCGTTTCCATTTATCACGGTTAATTAACTTAATTAACACGATTTTCCAAGTCTCCGGGCCGCATTCGGCTCGGCCGTTTATTTAACTTTGTTGTTTTGTTTAGTTTATTATAATTAAGCCAGAATGAAATGGATAGCGGTCCCGAAGACAAATTAGGAAAACGCGTGTAATAAAGGCACACACGGAAGCCATCATTTATGGGGTTTTAGAGCCCCCCCCCAAAAAAGGCCTTTCTTCATTAATTTTTTATGAGCTCGATTTTAAATAATCATAAACAAATAATGTAGGAATCGATTAAGCAACTCTTTGGGAATATGAAAAAAAAAAAATTTATTGGCTTAATTTACAAAATGGCGGCTGTTGGTCAATAAACTAAAAACAATATTGAAAAAAAATATCTCCGCGGCATGCAGTAGAAGTCCCTTGGATCACCATCTGGAAGCATACAATTTTTTTTTCATAAACTACATGAGTTTTTCTTTTTTTTTTTTTCTGTTTTTTTGGGCTCGTCAACCAAGGACACCTTTACCGAGAAACAAAAGGTAAGGAAAGAAGTGTCGGTTATATTTTAATCCAATCAGAAATTTTATCTAAAAAGAAATCAATATAACAGGAATAAATAATTTGGGAAGAAAAGGACAGGATATAGGAAGCACAATAAGGAGTAGGAAGACCAAGCTTAAGCAAATAAGAATATAAGGCAGAACGCTCCACGGAGAGAGATAAACACTGTGGAAAAACACATGATCGGCGTCGCAAATAACTGCAACATCCGGCTGACAGAGAGGACAGTGTGGAGAAGAAATCAAGGAAAAACGAAATTTAGATAATGGCAGCAAAGAATGGCCAAAATGAAGTACACACGATCTTAGTTGTAGAACTTCTTTTTTCGCAAAATGGCGATTATTTAAATAAAAAATGGCGTTTTCGACGAAAAAAATCGAATTAAATTGTTTATATTTTTTTCTTCTTATTTATCGATCGTTAAAATCGTGTGTACTTCACTAGATAATTAAAGGAAGAAGCCAACAGATTTCAAGTCAATCGGATGAAAACTCTTCGAGTTCTGCTGCGTGCCGATTTAAAAAACATCGTTTCGAATTTAAAGTTGAAAAACGCTATAACTTTTCGAAATCATAATAATATGGTCCATAATCACTTTTTTTACCTTCACTCTGCTATCCCAGCACCGTATAATTGCTCGTCCAAAGCCATATTCTGGACCTCTAGCTCTTTTCTCGCCGATGCTTACATCTAGCCGTTTTTTCAATCTCGGAAATGAAGCGCTCAGCGGCCGTCATGCGATTGGCGTCCGATTCCATGCAAAAGTCGAATAATATACGTCCAACCGTTGTTCTTAGTGCATCGTAGATAGAACATAAGCCTGAGATAACCCCTCGCTGAAAGTGATGGCAGCGATATCAGTCGCTATATTAAGCACAGTCTCTTTCCGTTTGACACTGTTTTCGGTGTGATGGTCCATACAACTGCGTTGATCGATTCGTTTTGATTTTAGTTATATCCACTCAAGCAACGTGAAAGAAGATCGTCAAAGCTTAGTTCTTCGTAAATTGGCTTGATTGCTACAAAAACATTATGCATAGTAGGCTTATGCTTATAAGTAGAAAGAGTACCTCTAATTCTTTGCCCCGTTGCCAAGAGCACCAAGAATTATCTCATTACAGTTTTTCATCTGTGGATATTTTATTATGGTAGAGGGTTGCCCCCATATATCATTTCTCATTTTTTCAACTGATCCAGTATTGTGTCTACGAGCAACATCCGTAAAATATAGTAAGTTCATCAATAAACTTACCCGTCAATTTACCTCGACCCTCAAGGTCTTTGGTATTTTTTTTTCACGTTACGAAGGCGAGCTCCTATTCTCCTATGAACATGGCCAATACACTCCTTTTTTTAGCAATAGAAACATTTTTTCCATACGGATTGGCGTCAATAATTCCTTTATAGGCTTTCCAGTCCCCATCGTCAATGTAATTGACGTATTTCATATTATGAAGTGATTCGGAACGCTGGAACATGTCGATGACGGCGTCGACCTCCATCTTGCCCGCTAAACCCTCATGATTTGCTTGTCAATGCAATTCATGGTCAGCAAACCCTTCTTCATATTCTGCAGTTCCTTCTTTTTTCTTTCAATATTCACACACTTTACAATACTTTGATTTGACACAAACGTCCAACGCTTTACCAGTATACCAACCAATTAGCGTAATGAGCCCGAAAAGAGAAGTAGTCGAAATTTGCTTTTTTTATAACGAAAAAGCGTTAAACGTCCCTCAGGCGACCTTCGCTCTCTTTCTCTTTCTCTCTGCGTCTCTTTCTATTATACACGGGCGTGTGTGTGTGTGTGTGTGCGCGCGTGCGAGTATCGAGATTCGAGCAGCAAGCATTGCGCGCGGTCAGCTGTATAACCTCAATTCTAAACACGTGTACATTTTATTTAAATTTATTTTTGGTTTTTGTTCTAATTCATACGGAATTTATATTGTGTGTCATTATTTTATATAATTTATAATTCACTATTTTATATTTAATTTATTATATGAAATTTTTTGATTTAAATCTTTACTTTACATTTTTACATTGAAAAAATGATAAAAAATAAAATATACAAATTAGAGAGAGTTGAATGAAAGAGAACAGTGTTTTTTGGCGTGACGAAAATACACTAATAGAATCTATAGAAATCTACATGTTAAATCACGTTTAGAGTTGAAAAAATAACCTAAGGAACTATGTTTCTGACAGGGGCCCCCGCCCGCACAATCTTTTTTCATACTTCGACGTTATTGATTATAAACCTAGGGATGTTTTTGGCGTAATTTAAGCCGATAAAAGAAAAATGAGAAAAAAAAAAAATTTCAAAGAAATATAACCCCATAACAACGAAACATTAGATACAATTCCGCGTTAGCGTATTTTTGTCCAAATATCTTTACGTCGATTGAGAAAGTATATTTATCGCCAGGAAAAAATAGAATAACCGAAGTAATTTTTTTTCACCAAAATATCTCGAAAAAGATTATACGTAGGTTTATACAAATCTACATGGCGGAACAGAATAATTCATAGCGCAGATTAAGAGTTATACATTTAAAACTCGATCTCTTCTAACTGCTCAGTTACCTGATAATCTTCCACTCCGTAAGTGCAATTATGCTATTATTTTTTCCACTACTCCCCGTCCATGTTGATTTGCAGTAGTCATTAAATACAGGAACTGGGAGGTCCGCTAATCCGAACCCCAATTCCTGTCCCGGAGGCGAAAATTCACCCCAGACCGGTAATCCGAACACGAAATTCACCCCAATTCATGTCCAGGTGGTCAAAATTCACCCAAGTTTCCCCCGATTCCTCCGAGTTTCCCCCGGACGGTTCCCGTACATATCCGATAAACCGAACGTCCAAACTGTGTCCCGAGGTCAATAAACTGTCCAAAGAGTTATTCGGAGGCGCAAGTAACCCCAATTAGTGTCCAGGTGCTGAAAGTCCCCCCAAGTTCCCCAAATTTCTCCGAAATTCCCCCCGTACGCGTCCCGCTCGTTTCCGATAAACCGATCCGATTATTAATTAACATAAGTATATTAATTAATGTCCGAAAGTAACCCAAGTCTCCGATCGCCCCGCCCGCACGCTACGTTACCGCAATTTTTTTTTTCAAAATTCCGAGGCCTAAGTATGAAAATTCCAAAATTTAACCCCAATATATTATTTAAAGCGTAAATCTAACCCAACACCTCCGTTACACCTCTCACGTGTATATTTCGATCCCGCACACGCTCCGGTCGCCGTCGCGAAAGCGCACGCGCCGATCCCCCGCATATTCCGATATCCGCCGCGATATCACACACACACACACGAACACTCCGTCTCCAAAATTCCCTCGTACGCCTCCTGATCGTTTCTGATAAACAGAACCGATTATTAATTAACATAAGTATATTAATTAATGTCCGAAAGTAACCCAAGTCCCCGCTCGCCCCGCCCGCCCACTGCTACGTTATCACAATTTTTTCAAAATTCAGGACCTAAGTAAGAAAATTCCAAAATTTAACCCCAATATATTATTTAAAGCGTAAATCTAACCTATAACTCCAGTTCACACCTCTCACATGTATATTTCTATCCCGCACACGCTCCAGTCGCCGTCGTGAAAGCGCACGCGCCGACCCCCCCCCGCATATTCCGATATCCGCCGCGATATCACACACACACACACACACACGAACGCTCCCTTTCCGATACTGCGATTATTTCTTTAATATTTCAAAGTCTAAGTATACATAATATAAAATTAGCCGAAGCATAATTTTTTATTTTCCTGATTCCCCGATCTTACTACCATATTCCAAGACGCACGTCCCGATCCCACACATATATCTAACACAGCGTTATTCTCTGCGAAAACGCACGCGCTGACCCCCCGCATATATCTATCATAACGCTCTCCGCCGCGAAAGCGCACGCACCGTCCCCCCGCACGTGTTGTCTGTTTATACTATCGCGATTACTTTTTTTTAATTATTATTTTTTTCACATAATAATCCAATCACTGCTCTGTTGTCTAAACCTAACCGGTTATCCAAAACATTTACAAATTATCAAATCAAGTATTTCTATAGTCTAAAATAGCCTTAGTATCCTTTACCCCTTCCACCCTCTTTACCGATCGATTCCGTTGTTTTAATATCGAATATATCACATTCTATTTACTTTTACTACGACCATTAAACCCCCGATCGACGTTCCCAACGCATCCGTCATCTCATATTAAGAGGTAATTATTTTTTTCTGTGACCGCTATGAGAATGCACACCGTCCATTCCCGCACACCCATCTGCTGTCGTTAGTTCCCATACCGTTCATAATAACTTTTATTCAACTCCAAGTATTATGGAATTATTCCAATTATATATTTTCTTCACTTCCGATCATTTCTTCTGACCGTTCATAATATTTTTATTTTCCTCCGATTCTAAAAATAAATCCTACAATGTCTTCAACGCGATGAATGCGCACACATCTTCTACAGTTAGTTTCCATATCGATCTTAATAATTTTTTCGAGTCTAACTATTATGGAATTATCCTAATTATATTTTTTTGCTTCCGATCTTTCCTTCCGACGGTGTATTATTTTTATTTTTCTCCGATTCTAAAAATAAATCCTATAATGTCTTCACTGATATGAAGGCTTACACATCCTCTGCAGTTAGTCCCCACATCGTTCATAATAATTTTTTTGAGCCTAACTATTATGGAATTATCCTAATTATATTTTTTTGCTTCCGATCTTTCCTTCCGACGGTGTATTATTTTTATTTTTCTCCGATTCTAAAAATAAATCCTATAATGTCTTCACTGATATGAAGGCTTACACATCCTCTGCAGTTAGTCTACATATCGTTCATAATATCCTTTATTCAACTCCAAGTATTATGGAATTATTCCAATTATATTTTTCACGTTTCCGATCATTTCTCCCGACAGTACATTATTTTTATTTTTCTCATAATCTAAAAATAAATCCTTCGATACCTTTACTGTATGAATACATACACATCCTCTGCAATTAGTTTCCATATCGTTCATAATAGTTTTTTTTCAACTCAAAGTATTATGGAATTAACCTAAGTATATTTACTTCACTTACGTTAAATTCTTCCGTCCGTTAATAATTTTATATTTTTTTCTCAGATTCTAAAAATAAATTCGTCGATGTCTTCACTGCTATGAATGCGCACACATCTTCTGTCGTTAATTCTCATATCGCTCATAATAATTTTTTCATGTCTATGTATTATGGAATTACTCTAAAATATTTTTTTTCTCCCTCCAAAGATTTTTTTCCAAAAGTAAGTATTTGTAAATTTATGTCGAGTAGAGTTTTATTTAACACGATTTCAACCCCCCTCCCTCTCCTTTCCGCCCTACACAAATTACAAATCTTTCATATTATTTTTCACGAGGACATCCACCCGAATGTGAATCCGCGCCACTCATTCCTGCACACACATATGCTAGAGATGGTTTCCCAATCATTCATATTAATTTTTTTTCCACGTCTATTAGTTTAAGAATATTTTATTTATTTCAAACTCCAAATATTTTTCAAGATCTTTTCATATTATATTTTATTTTCTGTTTAAGACCCCATCAAACCCTCGACTGTCGCAAAAGCATCCCGACACTTCTCACACACGTTCTCCATTATACATTATCAAAATGAATCGAAATTTATAATCAACGAAGACAATTTACTGATGATATATACTTTTTATATTTTTTCCCCGTACTCCTCGACCGCCAGATCCGTCACAAAAGCGTACTAGTCGTTCCCGCACATATATACATTGTCACGACTACACAACACTATATCTGTGCATGTTATACATTCCTATTATGTATTTTCAAAATCGAACCGACTCTCAATATTTTTCACTTTACACGGATCTAAAAATTTCTTCTTCTCTCCTTTTACTGCCCTGTACTAAATTAACAACCATACATAATGTTATTTTTATTTATTTATTCTCAAATACCTATACACGCATACACATCCGTTAGCACTATTTACCAAATCATTCATATTAATGTATTACAGATTTTTAAGCTTCCAATCATTTCACCGGTCATAAGTTTTTTATTTTTATGCAAATCAGTCGTCGTGAATCTCAAACATCCGTTCTGCACACATGTTTCTACGCATTCGTCACTGTATCCGTCCGTTATTCCACTTCCATTTATTTTATTCATTTGTTATTTTTCTATCAAAAGCCTGAATCTAACCTTGAACCTCTTTACCGTTCATCATTCTTTGTATGTAATACTTTTCTGAGCTTAGTTGCCGTAGAATTTAATTAATCGATATATTTTATTTTTCAATCGACAAAATTTTTTAAAATCTTTCATAATCATATTTTTATACAAATACAAGTATGGTTTTAATATTTTTTAAATTTCGTAAATTATTTTTCCGCGATATACACGAGTTCGTCTATGAGGTGTTGGTGGTCAATTGTATAGAGCGACAGATAGAAAAAACCTGTTAGTTTACGAACCACAGCATGTTCGAAGAAGAAAAAACACGCTAGCACGACCAGATCAGGGTTGCAATGTGCGAGTGAGAGAGTGTATGTGAGTGAAATAGAAGGCTATATTCTCGAGGGCAACAGCCTGATTGTAAAAATACGTTAAAGATACCTGCATCTATCCCTGAACAGTCATCATATCGAACACAAAAAGGTCGCCTAAAAGAGTATTGTTTTCTTTTTCAGGTAACGAACAGTAACATTTTTTTCTCTGTGTTATAAAATTAGCCCAAGTATATTTTTTATTCTTTCATTACGCTATAATTTTTTCAAATCTTTTTTGTAATATGCTGTGCAGACAAATGTACGCCGCAGACACTTCTCGCTTCATTACTACTGATATATCTGTACGTTCATTGTCACTATTCTTATCGTAATATAGTTTTTTCAGGAAATCGTAGAAAATGGTTCGTCGCTCCATTCATACTATGTAATCTATTTCCAAAATTCAAATCGTGCATAATTACTTTAAAATCAACTTAAATATATTTCATCATTTCCAAAATTAGCAATCTCCTTACAGATCATTATCTCATTTTCCGATTGTCAATAATATTTTTTTTTTTAATCTATCGTACATATATTATTTTTTTATCGTTTAAATTTTTCTTCAATTCGCAAAGGGCATAACCTATAGAAAACATATTCTTGTAAACATTCATGACGAATTCACTCCTTCTACTTACATTATGAGTTAATTTTTCTGTAATTATTTTTAACATCTTGAAATTATAGTAGTATTTTTTTAATTTTTTTATTTTCCATACATGACAAAAATATTGAAATCACCACATCTATAAATGCAGTCACCGTAAGACTACACTAAACTATCATGAATTTATAAAATTATCCCAAACATACTATTTTTCACTACAAATTACATTCGCCTATAATTTTTTCTATATAATCACTAACCTACGAAAACACGTCGTTCGTTTTACTCATGTCGAAGCAATCACTCCTTTTCCCTCTTGCTATCTATGTTCAAAGTCTAATAATGTAATACGAAATTATTCTAAATAAATGTTCATGCTAGCAAAATTATTACATCACCCCCTTTTCTACACAATTGTATGCATGTTTCCGTAAAATCTCACTATATATTTTCAAAATTAACTCCAGCCCACGTATTATTTTTACATTTCATTCATTTATATTTGTTTAATCATATCTGCTGCAAGACCGTATAAAAGAATACAAGCAGTTCCCGCACACATAATTATTGTTCAGAGGTGTTGTTGGCGTACTTTATCATATACTTTTGTAAGCTCATACAGAACGGCTTCATAACCTTTTATCATTCATTTAGATGCGGAGTCACATAACTTTTAGCGGAGCAATCAATTCTTTGCAAAACTAATGATTGAAAGCAACCCCCCACCCCCCAAAAACGTGGAATAGCGAGGATTTTTTTTTTACACACCCAAAATAAATGAGATAATTATTTCTCTATATTTATCACATTACCAAGATTGTGTATATCACGCGATCGCCTCTTTCACTCATTCGTCGATTTCAAATGTGAATGAAATTTTCATACCATGCTTTATTCATACATTTTATTTCTGAATAGAATGTTATATGGCGGGGATGGCAGTAAAGATTTCAATTTTATATATGAAGAATGGATGAAGCAATCATTTCAATTTTATATATGAAGAATGGATGAAGCAATCCAGAGTCTGTTGTAAATGTATAAGTCTTATTATTTGAAATATAAAATTTGAAGGAAATTTATATATCTTGCTTCGTTTTAAGATGTTTTATTTTTACATTTTTTTTTTAATCTCCCTCTTACTATTATTTTTGAAACGGATGTTGATAACTATGAATAGTATTTGTGATTATAGAGAGAGAGGTAAACGTTTTCCTTACTTTTAACTAATTATGTACAATTTTCAATCATTTTTTACAATTTTTCGCACATTTTACTACTTTTACATTGTTTTAAGCAATTTTTGCTATTTCGCATCATTTTCCAGTCTTTTTTTTTTTGTACTTTTTACACAATTTTCATCGATCTTTCAACAACTTTGTAAGGGTTTTTTTTTTTTTTTTCTTTCTTACATCTCATTACAATATCGTTAGTCATCAATGATAACAGTACATATTTATGCTTTCACATCACCTTTCGCTTCATCTGTGCACATCTACAACTTAACAAGCGCAGAACCAGTTGAATGTTGTAGGCCCGCAATCACGATCTCCATTTGATTATTGGATTTACCAGTCACATCTTTGAACGGTTGATTTAATGAATTGACAGGGACTTTGTATTTTGCTCGCCCGCTCGATATCTTCAACAGACTAGCAGCCATAAAGCTCCAGACGTTTACTGAATGTTTTCTCAACACATTCACAGTCCATAACCCATACACTAAGGAAATCTTTAAACACTTCTATAACCATTCCTTTTAAGCTGGAGGGAGCAAGGGACTCCTATAATCGTTTTGACAATCAACACTTCGTCGTCCATCGCCCTAGCTTTACTTGTCGTTGCACAGACATGTAGTAAACGTTTTCTTCTTTTACAATTTTTTTATATTTCAACACTATTAACAAATTTTCCCACCATACTAACTAATTATAAACAGTTTTCCATTATTTCTTATCATGTTCTTATGTTTTAGAGTCTTTTTACGCTATTTTTTTCAACAATTTATGATATTCCTTATCATTTTCTTGCGTTTTAATGTCTTTCATACAATTTTACTCAATTTTTCGTCATATTCGTCAGTTTTTTATTTATCTCTTACATTATATATCTGAATGTGTCGAATATCCAACCTTTTAACTATATTTTATAATTTGATACGATCATAGATAATAACAAAAGATTTAATTCAATATTGTTCACAATTTATTCAATAATTTTTATGACATTCATTATAATCAATAAAAATAATCATTGCTTCATTGTTTCAATGTTAAATTCTAATATATCATTATCAGCCATTAATATTTTACAACATAAAATATCTAATTTAACTGAATATATCCTTCTTCAGCCAACTTTTCTTCAATCATCCGAATTTCAGTATCTAAACCATTATTTCCCGATTGTTTAGATCTGTGTAGTATCAATAATCGCTCAACCAATTCATTAGGATCGTCAGAATAATTGAAATGAGAGTCTTCAAGATTTACTTTGCGAACAGTCCTATATGCACGTTTCTTTTTCGTTTTACCATGATAAACTTTTACATTCTTTATGGTAGATTGAAATAGAGGACGTATTATTTTTCTGTATTTAGGAAGTGGAGTACCCTTTAATACACCAGTAACACGTACATGAGCTCCAGTAAATTCCAGTATTTGTTTATATAAAGCTAAATCATTATTTGTATATTTATTCTCATCAACATTTGCTTCCATCAGTAAATGAATCAGTCCTGGTGTGTAAGGAAATTTAGTTAGTGTTCTTCCTTTTCCTAAATAAATTTCACCACATTTCCGATTCCATGAAATTGGTGTTGAACCCATCATATACTCATGTGTGTTCGCATTATATTGTATTCCATATACAGGATCATTTGGTAGAGGTTCATCATAATCTATTTGAAATGGAGCCGTTTCATGTATATTAAGGGCATTATTATCACGATTTTCATATTCTTCTTCATTTTCAATAGCAGTCTCATAATCACGTTTCCTACTGTCATTAGAAAGTTTGTGTCGTTTTACCATTGATATATCATCACTTATTCCATCAGAACCATTTTTCATCCTTTTAGGTATTTGTAATGATTCCCGAATATCCAATATCTGTTTTGTAACAGGTTCAAGCATTGCAGCTGAAGTATTTGTAATAGATTTAGTCGCATACTTTAACGCATTATATTTTTTCATTATATCGCTGCGTATCCTTTCCAGTTCGCTTTTAAGAATTGCTTCTTTATTTATTCCGTTATTACCAACATTAACCATCACTTTACTCGTTGATACCATTATTACAGGTAATTAAAAATTCATCAAAACTTACATGTAAATCTTCTCTATATATACATTTCACAATCTATTTTGAACACAGAGAGTTAATGCTAATTCATCAGCAATAATTTATAGAATGTTTTTAAAGGCTTAAAGGATGCTTATTATATACATATTGTATTTCAAACTGTTCCCTAAAAACACTATTCATGAAACAAAATCTTTATAAATAAAAAAAACAACAAAATTGGAACAGAAATTTTAATGGAATTTAAGAATCAGTATTTATTTTTCAATATACTAATATCTCAAAATAAGTGATAACATCTAACCTTTTACTAATGATATTACAAAATCTGGAGCAGTGTAATTTACATGCAGGATATATACATATATATCAACATATACACATATATATCTACATATATATACATATATATCTACATATATACATATATATCTACATATATACATATATATCTACATATATACATATATATCTACATACATACATATATATCTACATATATACATATATATCTACATATATACATATATATCTACATATATACACATATATATCTACATACATACATATATATCTACATATATACATATATATCTACATATATACACATATATATCTACATATATACACATATATATCTACATATATATACATATATATCTACATATATACATATATATCTACATATATACACATATATATCTACATATATACACATATATATCTACATATATATACATATATATCTACATATATACATATATATCTACATATATATACATATATATCTACATATATACATATATATCTACATATATACATATATATCTACATATATACACATATATATCTACATATATATACATATATATCTACATATATACACATATATATCTACATATATACATATATATCTACATATACACATATATATCTACATATATATACATATATATCTACATATATACACATATATATCTACATATATACACAATCAAAAAGATTTTATAGTTTTCTCACTAATTGTAAGTACGAAAGTTAATAGTATAAGTAAAGAACTTTTGTTACACATTTTTCTTGAATAAACGATGATAAGCGTGTTGGGCACCCGCAGACGGGCAGTATGCCTTGCGGGACCCACAACTTATTTCTTTAAAAATAAAAAAAAAAAAAAAAAAAAAAAAAATATATATCTACATATGATGTGCTATACTTTATGAGATGGGTATGTTATAAAATTCAATTTAAATCTAACAATCTTGTTACACAAATGTAATTCGTAAAATGATATAAATTTCTCAAATGGCACTAAAGTTACATGTTTTTCTTTTTAGGCTTTCTACTCAAAATTAGTTAACAACACTGCACTTTAATATTGTTTAAAAAAAATTATAAATTTTTTATATTATCTATTATTTTTTATTATTTAAATTATACTTCGCGTTATATAAGTTATACAAATTCATTATAACAAGCTGGTATAGGTTTGATCATAATGTAACATCAGCCTGAGCAGTTGATGGAATAAAAGTAAATTTGTCATTTTTTCTGGTTTTGAGTGTATTCTGCAACCTCTAAACAATGAATCATGTGATAATGGTGTTAAAAAGGAAGAATTTATTAGTGTTAGTGATGATGATAATATAGAAATTACAGTGGACGCCTGAGGATTTTGGGGAACTATGATGTTTCATATTGCTGTTTGGGGATAGTACTAAACAATTTTTGGAGCTGGTTATAATGAATTTGTATAACTTATATAACGCGAAGTATAATTTAAATAATAAAAAATAATAGATAATATAAAAAATTTATAATTTTTTTTAAACAATATTAAAGTGCAGTGTTGTTAACTAATTTTGAGTAGAAAGCCTAAAAAGAAAAACATGTAACTTTAGTGCCATTTGAGAAATTTATATCATTTTACGAATTACATTTGTGTAACAAGATTGTTAGATTTAAATTGAATTTTATAACATACCCATCTCATAAAGTATAGCACATCATATGTAGATATATATGTGTATATATGTAGATATATATGTGTATATATGTAGATATATATGTATATATATGTAGATATATATGTGTATATGTAGATATATATGTATATATGTAGATATATATGTGTATATATGTAGATATATATGTATATATATGTAGATATATATGTGTATATATGTAGATATATATGTATATATGTAGATATATATGTATATATGTAGATATATATGTATATATATGTAGATATATATGTATATATGTAGATATATATGTATATATATGTAGATATATATGTGTATATATGTAGATATATATGTGTATATATGTAGATATATATGTATATATGTAGATATATATGTATATATATGTAGATATATATGTGTATATATGTAGATATATATGTGTATATATGTAGATATATATGTATATATGTAGATATATATGTATATATGTAGATATATATGTATGTATGTAGATATATATGTGTATATATGTAGATATATATGTATATATGTAGATATATATGTATGTATGTAGATATATATGTATATATGTAGATATATATGTATATATGTAGATATATATGTATATATGTAGATATATATGTATATATATGTAGATATATATGTGTATATGTTGATATATGTGTATATATCCTGCATGTGAATTACACTGCTCCAGATTTTGTAATATCATTAGTAAAAGGTTAGATGTTATCACTTATTTTGAGATATTAGTATATTGAAAAATAAATACTGATTCTTAAATTCCATTAAAATTTCTGTTCCAATTTTGTTGTTTTTTTTATTTATAAAGATTTTGTTTCATGAATAGTGTTTTTAGGGAACAGTTTGAAATACAATATGTATATAATAAGCATCCTTTAAGCCTTTAAAAACATTCTATAAATTATTGCTGATGAATTAGCATTAACTCTCTGTGTTCAAAATAGATTGTGAAATGTATATATAGAGAAGATTTACATGTAAGTTTTGATGAATTTTTAATTACCTGTAATAATGGTATCAACGAGTAAAGTGATGGTTAATGTTGGTAATAACGGAATAAATAAAGAAGCAATTCTTAAAAGCGAACTGGAAAGGATACGCAGCGATATAATGAAAAAATATAATGCGTTAAAGTATGCGACTAAATCTATTACAAATACTTCAGCTGCAATGCTTGAACCTGTTACAAAACAGATATTGGATATTCGGGAATCATTACAAATACCTAAAAGGATGAAAAATGGTTCTGATGGAATAAGTGATGATATATCAATGGTAAAACGACACAAACTTTCTAATGACAGTAGGAAACGTGATTATGAGACTGCTATTGAAAATGAAGAAGAATATGAAAATCGTGATAATAATGCCCTTAATATACATGAAACGGCTCCATTTCAAATAGATTATGATGAACCTCTACCAAATGATCCTGTATATGGAATACAATATAATGCGAACACACATGAGTATATGATGGGTTCAACACCAATTTCATGGAATCGGAAATGTGGTGAAATTTATTTAGGAAAAGGAAGAACACTAACTAAATTTCCTTACACACCAGGACTGATTCATTTACTGATGGAAGCAAATGTTGATGAGAATAAATATACAAATAATGATTTAGCTTTATATAAACAAATACTGGAATTTACTGGAGCTCATGTACGTGTTACTGGTGTATTAAAGGGTACTCCACTTCCTAAATACAGAAAAATAATACGTCCTCTATTTCAATCTACCATAAAGAATGTAAAAGTTTATCATGGTAAAACGAAAAAGAAACGTGCATATAGGACTGTTCGCAAAGTAAATCTTGAAGACTCTCATTTCAATTATTCTGACGATCCTAATGAATTGGTTGAGCGATTATTGATACTACACAGATCTAAACAATCGGGAAATAATGGTTTAGATACTGAAATTCGGATGATTGAAGAAAAGTTGGCTGAAGAAGGATATATTCAGTTAAATTAGATATTTTATGTTGTAAAATATTAATGGCTGATAATGATATATTAGAATTTAACATTGAAACAATGAAGCAATGATTATTTTTATTGATTATAATGAATGTCATAAAAATTATTGAATAAATTGTGAACAATATTGAATTAAATCTTTTGTTATTATCTATGATCGTATCAAATTATAAAATATAGTTAAAAGGTTGGATATTCGACACATTCAGATATATAATGTAAGAGATAAATAAAAAACTGACGAATATGACGAAAAATTGAGTAAAATTGTATGAAAGACATTAAAACGCAAGAAAATGATAAGGAATATCATAAATTGTTGAAAAAAATAGCGTAAAAAGACTCTAAAACATAAGAACATGATAAGAAATAATGGAAAACTGTTTATAATTAGTTAGTATGGTGGGAAAATTTGTTAATAGTGTTGAAATATAAAAAAATTGTAAAAGAAGAAAACGTTTACTACATGTCTGTGCAACGACAAGTAAAGCTAGGGCGATGGACGACGAAGTGTTGATTGTCAAAACGATTATAGGAGTCCCTTGCTCCCTCCAGCTTAAAAGGAATGGTTATAGAAGTGTTTAAAGATTTCCTTAGTGTATGGGTTATGGACTGTGAATGTGTTGAGAAAACATTCAGTAAACGTCTGGAGCTTTATGGCTGCTAGTCTGTTGAAGATATCGAGCGGGCGAGCAAAATACAAAGTCCCTGTCAATTCATTAAATCAACCGTTCAAAGATGTGACTGGTAAATCCAATAATCAAATGGAGATCGTGATTGCGGGCCTACAACATTCAACTGGTTCTGCGCTTGTTAAGTTGTAGATGTGCACAGATGAAGCGAAAGGTGATGTGAAAGCATAAATATGTACTGTTATCATTGATGACTAACGATATTGTAATGAGATGTAAGAAAGAAAAAAAAAAAAAAAACCCTTACAAAGTTGTTGAAAGATCGATGAAAATTGTGTAAAAAGTACAAAAAAAAAAAGACTGGAAAATGATGCGAAATAGCAAAAATTGCTTAAAACAATGTAAAAGTAGTAAAATGTGCGAAAAATTGTAAAAAATGATTGAAAATTGTACATAATTAGTTAAAAGTAAGGAAAACGTTTACCTCTCTCTCTATAATCACAAATACTATTCATAGTTATCAACATCCGTTTCAAAAATAATAGTAAGAGGGAGATTAAAAAAAAAATGTAAAAATAAAACATCTTAAAACGAAGCAAGATATATAAATTTCCTTCAAATTTTATATTTCAAATAATAAGACTTATACATTTACAACAGACTCTGGATTGCTTCATCCATTCTTCATATATAAAATTGAAATGATTGCTTCATCCATTCTTCATATATAAAATTGAAATCTTTACTGCCATCCCCGCCATATAACATTCTATTCAGAAATAAAATGTATGAATAAAGCATGGTATGAAAATTTCATTCACATTTGAAATCGACGAATGAGTGAAAGAGGCGATCGCGTGATATACACAATCTTGGTAATGTGATAAATATAGAGAAATAATTATCTCATTTATTTTGGGTGTGTAAAAAAAAAATCCTCGCTATTCCACGTTTTTGGGGGGTGGGGGGTTGCTTTCAATCATTAGTTTTGCAAAGAATTGATTGCTCCGCTAAAAGTTATGTGACTCCGCATCTAAATGAATGATAAAAGGTTATGAAGCCGTTCTGTATGAGCTTACAAAAGTATATGATAAAGTACGCCAACAACACCTCTGAACAATAATTATGTGTGCGGGAACTGCTTGTATTCTTTTATACGGTCTTGCAGCAGATATGATTAAACAAATATAAATGAATGAAATGTAAAAATAATACGTGGGCTGGAGTTAATTTTGAAAATATATAGTGAGATTTTACGGAAACATGCATACAATTGTGTAGAAAAGGGGGTGATGTAATAATTTTGCTAGCATGAACATTTATTTAGAATAATTTCGTATTACATTATTAGACTTTGAACATAGATAGCAAGAGGGAAAAGGAGTGATTGCTTCGACATGAGTAAAACGAACGACGTGTTTTCGTAGGTTAGTGATTATATAGAAAAAATTATAGGCGAATGTAATTTGTAGTGAAAAATAGTATGTTTGGGATAATTTTATAAATTCATGATAGTTTAGTGTAGTCTTACGGTGACTGCATTTATAGATGTGGTGATTTCAATATTTTTGTCATGTATGGAAAATAAAAAAATTAAAAAAATACTACTATAATTTCAAGATGTTAAAAATAATTACAGAAAAATTAACTCATAATGTAAGTAGAAGGAGTGAATTCGTCATGAATGTTTACAAGAATATGTTTTCTATAGGTTATGCCCTTTGCGAATTGAAGAAAAATTTAAACGATAAAAAAATAATATATGTACGATAGATTAAAAAAAAAAATATTATTGACAATCGGAAAATGAGATAATGATCTGTAAGGAGATTGCTAATTTTGGAAATGATGAAATATATTTAAGTTGATTTTAAAGTAATTATGCACGATTTGAATTTTGGAAATAGATTACATAGTATGAATGGAGCGACGAACCATTTTCTACGATTTCCTGAAAAAACTATATTACGATAAGAATAGTGACAATGAACGTACAGATATATCAGTAGTAATGAAGCGAGAAGTGTCTGCGGCGTACATTTGTCTGCACAGCATATTACAAAAAAGATTTGAAAAAATTATAGCGTAATGAAAGAATAAAAAATATACTTGGGCTAATTTTATAACACAGAGAAAAAAATGTTACTGTTCGTTACCTGAAAAAGAAAACAATACTCTTTTAGGCGACCTTTTTGTGTTCGATATGATGACTGTTCAGGGATAGATGCAGGTATCTTTAACGTATTTTTACAATCAGGCTGTTGCCCTCGAGAATATAGCCTTCTATTTCACTCACATACACTCTCTCACTCGCACATTGCAACCCTGATCTGGTCGTGCTAGCGTGTTTTTTCTTCTTCGAACATGCTGTGGTTCGTAAACTAACAGGTTTTTTCTATCTGTCGCTCTATACAATTGACCACCAACACCTCATAGACGAACTCGTGTATATCGCGGAAAAATAATTTACGAAATTTAAAAAATATTAAAACCATACTTGTATTTGTATAAAAATATGATTATGAAAGATTTTAAAAAATTTTGTCGATTGAAAAATAAAATATATCGATTAATTAAATTCTACGGCAACTAAGCTCAGAAAAGTATTACATACAAAGAATGATGAACGGTAAAGAGGTTCAAGGTTAGATTCAGGCTTTTGATAGAAAAATAACAAATGAATAAAATAAATGGAAGTGGAATAACGGACGGATACAGTGACGAATGCGTAGAAACATGTGTGCAGAACGGATGTTTGAGATTCACGACGACTGATTTGCATAAAAATAAAAAACTTATGACCGGTGAAATGATTGGAAGCTTAAAAATCTGTAATACATTAATATGAATGATTTGGTAAATAGTGCTAACGGATGTGTATGCGTGTATAGGTATTTGAGAATAAATAAATAAAAATAACATTATGTATGGTTGTTAATTTAGTACAGGGCAGTAAAAGGAGAGAAGAAGAAATTTTTAGATCCGTGTAAAGTGAAAAATATTGAGAGTCGGTTCGATTTTGAAAATACATAATAGGAATGTATAACATGCACAGATATAGTGTTGTGTAGTCGTGACAATGTATATATGTGCGGGAACGACTAGTACGCTTTTGTGACGGATCTGGCGGTCGAGGAGTACGGGGAAAAAATATAAAAAGTATATATCATCAGTAAATTGTCTTCGTTGATTATAAATTTCGATTCATTTTGATAATGTATAATGGAGAACGTGTGTGAGAAGTGTCGGGATGCTTTTGCGACAGTCGAGGGTTTGATGGGGTCTTAAACAGAAAATAAAATATAATATGAAAAGATCTTGAAAAATATTTGGAGTTTGAAATAAATAAAATATTCTTAAACTAATAGACGTGGAAAAAAAATTAATATGAATGATTGGGAAACCATCTCTAGCATATGTGTGTGCAGGAATGAGTGGCGCGGATTCACATTCGGGTGGATGTCCTCGTGAAAAATAATATGAAAGATTTGTAATTTGTGTAGGGCGGAAAGGAGAGGGAGGGGGGTTGAAATCGTGTTAAATAAAACTCTACTCGACATAAATTTACAAATACTTACTTTTGGAAAAAAATCTTTGGAGGGAGAAAAAAAATATTTTAGAGTAATTCCATAATACATAGACATGAAAAAATTATTATGAGCGATATGAGAATTAACGACAGAAGATGTGTGCGCATTCATAGCAGTGAAGACATCGACGAATTTATTTTTAGAATCTGAGAAAAAAATATAAAATTATTAACGGACGGAAGAATTTAACGTAAGTGAAGTAAATATACTTAGGTTAATTCCATAATACTTTGAGTTGAAAAAAAACTATTATGAACGATATGGAAACTAATTGCAGAGGATGTGTATGTATTCATACAGTAAAGGTATCGAAGGATTTATTTTTAGATTATGAGAAAAATAAAAATAATGTACTGTCGGGAGAAATGATCGGAAACGTGAAAAATATAATTGGAATAATTCCATAATACTTGGAGTTGAATAAAGGATATTATGAACGATATGTAGACTAACTGCAGAGGATGTGTAAGCCTTCATATCAGTGAAGACATTATAGGATTTATTTTTAGAATCGGAGAAAAATAAAAATAATACACCGTCGGAAGGAAAGATCGGAAGCAAAAAAATATAATTAGGATAATTCCATAATAGTTAGACTCGAAAAAATTATTATGAACGATGTGGGGACTAACTGCAGAGGATGTGTAAGCCTTCATATCAGTGAAGACATTATAGGATTTATTTTTAGAATCGGAGAAAAATAAAAATAATACACCGTCGGAAGGAAAGATCGGAAGCAAAAAAATATAATTAGGATAATTCCATAATAGTTAGACTCGAAAAAATTATTAAGATCGATATGGAAACTAACTGTAGAAGATGTGTGCGCATTCATCGCGTTGAAGACATTGTAGGATTTATTTTTAGAATCGGAGAAAAATAAAAATATTATGAACGGTCAGAAGAAATGATCGGAAGTGAAGAAAATATATAATTGGAATAATTCCATAATACTTGGAGTTGAAAAAAGTGATTATGATCGATATGGAAACTAGCTGCAGAAGATGTGTGCGCATTCATCGCGTTGAAGACATTGTAGGATTTATTTTTAGAACCGGAGGAAAATAAAAATATTATGAACGGTCAGAAGAAATGATCGGAAGTGAAGAAAATATATAATTGGAATAATTCCATAATACTTGGAGTTGAATAAAAGTTATTATGAACGGTATGGGAACTAACGACAGCAGATGGGTGTGCGGGAATGGACGGTGTGCATTCTCATAGCGGTCACAGAAAAAAATAATTACCTCTTAATATGAGATGACGGATGCGTTGGGAACGTCGATCGGGGGTTTAATGGTCGTAGTAAAAGTAAATAGAATGTGATATATTCGATATTAAAACAACGGAATCGATCGGTAAAGAGGGTGGAAGGGGTAAAGGATACTAAGGCTATTTTAGACTATAGAAATACTTGATTTGATAATTTGTAAATGTTTTGGATAACCGGTTAGGTTTAGACAACAGAGCAGTGATTGGATTATTATGTGAAAAAAATAATAATTAAAAAAAAGTAATCGCGATAGTATAAACAGACAACACGTGCGGGGGGACGGTGCGTGCGCTTTCGCGGCGGAGAGCGTTATGATAGATATATGCGGGGGGTCAGCGCGTGCGTTTTCGCAGAGAATAACGCTGTGTTAGATATATGTGTGGGATCGGGACGTGCGTCTTGGAATATGGTAGTAAGATCGGGGAATCAGGAAAATAAAAAATTATGCTTCGGCTAATTTTATATTATGTATACTTAGACTTTGAAATATTAAAGAAATAATCGCAGTATCGGAAAGGGAGCGTTCGTGTGTGTGTGTGTGTGTGTGATATCGCGGCGGATATCGGAATATGCGGGGGGGGGTCGGCGCGTGCGCTTTCGCGACGGCGACTGGAGCGTGTGCGGGATCGAAATATACATGTGAGAGGTGTGAACTGGAGTTATAGGTTAGATTTACGCTTTAAATAATATATTGGGGTTAAATTTTGGAATTTTCTTACTTAGGTCCTGAATTTTGAAAAAATTGTGATAACGTAGCAGTGGGCGGGCGGGGCGAGCGGGGACTTGGGTTACTTTCGGACATTAATTAATATACTTATGTTAATTAATAATCGGTTCTGTTTATCAGAAACGATCAGGAGGCGTACGAGGGAATTTTGGAGACGGAGTGTTCGTGTGTGTGTGTGTGATATCGCGGCGGATATCGGAATATGCGGGGGATCGGCGCGTGCGCTTTCGCGACGGCGACCGGAGCGTGTGCGGGATCGAAATATACACGTGAGAGGTGTAACGGAGGTGTTGGGTTAGATTTACGCTTTAAATAATATATTGGGGTTAAATTTTGGAATTTTCATACTTAGGCCTCGGAATTTTGAAAAAAAAAATTGCGGTAACGTAGCGTGCGGGCGGGGCGATCGGAGACTTGGGTTACTTTCGGACATTAATTAATATACTTATGTTAATTAATAATCGGATCGGTTTATCGGAAACGAGCGGGACGCGTACGGGGGGAATTTCGGAGAAATTTGGGGAACTTGGGGGGACTTTCAGCACCTGGACACTAATTGGGGTTACTTGCGCCTCCGAATAACTCTTTGGACAGTTTATTGACCTCGGGACACAGTTTGGACGTTCGGTTTATCGGATATGTACGGGAACCGTCCGGGGGAAACTCGGAGGAATCGGGGGAAACTTGGGTGAATTTTGACCACCTGGACATGAATTGGGGTGAATTTCGTGTTCGGATTACCGGTCTGGGGTGAATTTTCGCCTCCGGGACAGGAATTGGGGTTCGGATTAGCGGACCTCCCAGTTCCTGTATTTAATGACTACTATTTGCTGTAGATTTTTGGTCGTTAATGAACTGGCTGTTGATTAAAATTGCTGCTCATTCCATTTTAAGACGATTCCAAAGTCTAGTTTTCTACCCCTGTTTTAAAAATTTCACTTCAGATTTGGTATCGGCGATTTATCCTTCCCCTGTCACCAATAAACTCACTCTTGCCGTCACTTCATTCAACCTAATTTTTCTAATGCTCGCGTTTTAAGAATTTCCTCGTCTTCCCTGTTATTGATGCGACTGTTTGTAAAATTCTTACGCCATTTGAAATGCTCTTCTGTTTCTATTGAACGTTTTGTTTCCTGTATTTTTACATTTGTTAAAACTTCAGTTTCTCCTATTCCTTATTATTGCACTTCTTATATCCAGTTGTTTTCCTCCCTCTTCCGCTATTTCTGCTATAGGTTCTTTTATTTTAACAATTTTCGATCGAGTTAAAACCGAATTAACTATCTCTCGCTGCTATTGTTTCTGAGCGGAGATGCCTGGTTGACGAGGCCAAAATAAAAAAAATAAATCGTTTATTTACTGAAAGTATAAAGTCGACTATAAAGAATTAAATAAACAATAAGGTATCGTTTCTAAAAAATAATAAAAAACAATAAAAAACAATAATAATAATAATAATAATAATAATAATAATAATAATGTAGGCATTAAGTATAAAAATACTACTATAAAAAAGGTAGTTAAATTTCTCAGTCGTCGCGATAGCCTGGTTGCTAGAGCACTCAACTTCCCTTACGGATGTCTTCAGTTCGATCGCAAGCAACGACAGAAATAATTATAGAAATTATTATAAAAATAATTAAATAAGCGCTAATAATCGCGTGGTAGGCAATGACAAGTCACCACGTATATCACCATATGCACGTTAGTTGATAGGCAGACATACGCGGCACTACATTTGTAATGGGATAACAAGCGAGTGTAGTCTTGCGTCTAAACTAGCATCTACACTAGTGTTATATGTTAACTATTACCATGAAAACATGGCAGCAGGTATAAAATGCATCTCCCAATTTGCCTAGCCAGCATGGGAGATTTGGCCAACTTTTATCCTATTCGGGAGTGTTACCTACATCCAGCACTGGGGATCGAAATGGGCATATCGATTTCGTGTAAATTTTCCATGTTTTTAATTACTTCGGTAAAATACGGGCGCGGTATATAAAAATAAGGGGTACTATTAATATGGTCAATGAACGACTTAAATAACGGGTAATAAATTGTACGCTCATAAATTTAAATTCACGATAAATTATCTATAATGCATCCTATATTTATTTATTTAGTAATACATTAACAATCATCAGTGTACACGTTTGGCGGAAATTGAAATTATTCATTGCTACATTCTATCGCCGAAATTTAAAAAAATATTAATTTTAATTCATAAATTTTCATTATTCGCGTGCGGGAAAAAACGAGCTTATTTACTCTATTTTGATTTTTTTGAATAATATTCAAGACTCCATTTTGATGTTTGCTTCGTTTTTTAATTGAAATTGCACGCAGATTATAGAAAGTTCTTTCAAACAGAATGAACTGTAGCAGTCACACTCCCAAAACTAATTTGAACATTTTTCAGTTCGTCCTACACATCGCAATATTTAAAAAAAAAAAAAAAAAAAACAAACAAAAAAGACACCGATACAACTGATTTGTACACCGTAATTACTTTCAAATGGAAGCGAATAGATAGATAAATATATTTATTTAATGGCACCTGGCATCTTAGTCGTTAACGTATGCAGATTATATTGTAATGTGTCCATTACATGGCGATTGTAAATAAATAAGAAAATAAAATAAAATAAAATTTGAAAAAAAAGCAAAAATTATTAAAATTAAATTAAATATATAAATTCTTGAGAACGTGGTGTGAGTGAGAATATGCGCGTGTTTCAAATCCTGTTTGTCTTGGGGGGGTGGGGGGAATACATTATGAGGTCACTGGAGAAATGCCCACCCGTAAAGGAAATGAACGGTGATTGGCCGAGACGAAGACAAAGAAAATAGGGGCCTAAATTTGGAAAAATATGCAACAAAAGTGGCAAGACGAACAAGTAAAAAAAGTCTCAGCTCCGTATGCGGAAGCTAGAGAATTATCTTTTTTTAAAAGTCCAGAGCCCGTTTTACGGCACCGGGAAGGTTGATTCTTCTTTTCGCCTCAAATATTTTGTAAAATTTATCAATACAAATTTTGAAATGATTGAAGCGTTGGTCACCAATGACTTGGAATATTATTGCTTAGATTCTAAGAAAGAAAACAAATCTGGTAACTGCAGCTAAATACTGTCAATATCTCTTTTAAAAATAATTAAACATAACATACTCCTCTCACGTATATATTATTGTCTAGCGATTTTAGTTTTTGAGATATTTGAATCCAAATTTCACTTTTTTAATTGACGTATTCATACCTATTTACGAAAAACAACTTAAAATTTGAAGGCAAAGGAACATATATATATATATATTTATTGTAAATGAGATCACACTATTGTTAGTCGACTTATCGCAAATTAAATATAAAATCCATAAAATTTAAATTGTACGCAGCCAGAAATAAAAATTCTAACAGTATTCGTTAGAAAATGTATTACAAGTTCAGTTGGTATTGAAAACGGTTACATTGCAAATAGTATCATCGATATGGGTCAGTGTGAAACCGAGAAATCTCTTTGAACTTTGCAGCTCCTAACCAAATGGCCCAAAGTAATTTTACCGAAACTGCATCGTAAGAAGAAATAATGCAAAAGTTTCAGATGCCCTAGCTGATAAAATACTTAAAACTATATAGGAAAACAGTAAAATAAGCAATGATGGGGAAAAAAAGAAGTGTTACCGTTAGCCATTACAAAAATATAAATCACTTAAACTAGTAGTAAAGGGATAATCGATCTGTAAAGAATCTATTGAAAAATTTTTAAATATAAATTTCACCTATCCGAAACAGAAATTACCCACAGTTACAATTAGCATTCGATAAACTTTATAAATGACTGTTCCGGATCGAATAACGCAATGAGTCAAAAATAAATAGATAAAAAAAAGCGCAAAGAAACAAAAAAGTAAACATTTAATTCGAAAAGCTGAATATACAGAAAACCAAATTTATGGTCGTCAGCAGAGAAAAACGCGAAGACGCAACTGTGAAAATAGATGGAAAACAGGTGCAGAGAGTGCCATCGTTCAAATACCTGGGTGCGATGATAAACGAAAAAGGCGACGACGACGAAGAAGTACGTGCCAGAATAGGACAAGCAAAACGCACATACGGAAAATTGCGCGCGTATTTAGCATGTAGAGACGTACCATTTAATCTGAAAATGAAAATAGTCAAATGCTACATCTGGCCGGTATTGCTATACGGGGCTGAGACTTGGTCGTTGAAAGCCAAGTCTATGAATCGTCTGGAGGCCTGCGAAATATGGTTACTGCGGAGAATGCTGCGTATACCATGGATAGAAAAGGTCTCGAACGTAGAAGTAATGAAACGTGCCGGAGTAGAAAGAGAAATCATGGAAACCATTAAATCCAGGAAAGCTGCCTATCTGGGACATATTTTGCGAGGACAGAAATATGTAATTCCAAAACTAGTGATAACTGGCAGAATGGAAGGAAAGCGGGGAATTGGGCGGAAGCGGCACTCATGGCTCAGAAATCTGCGTCAATGGAACGGAATTGAAGACGCGGAGACCATTTTCCGACTGGCGGTGACCGGCGAACTACGTGGACAAATGGGACAGTGATCGCCAACGCGCTATGTAGCGTACGGCGCCCGAAGAAGAAGAAGAAGAAGAATGCTACCGAAGACAATTTCATACATAACATTACAAACTTAGTAAGAAAACTTTATTCTTATAAAATGAACTACTCGCTAAACTAATTTACAAAATATAATTAACAGTTCAAATAGAAATAATCGCCGTGAATAAGATTTATAAGAGGTAAAATTCTAAAAATAGAAAGAAAAGCAATTGACCGATTGAACGATTTTCGTATAATTTTTAATTCGGCCACTTGTTACCAAGACATTCTTAAATTTCTATACCATCAATAGTTCATTTGTATTTCTTTTTCTACCAATATGGATCCGAATCGCTCCCAGGTTTACTCAGCCTGAAATAATTGGGTGCCAGAGAAATCTGGGAAAATAAAGACGGATCCCACGAAAAACGAATTGGCCCCAGTATTCTCATCAGATCCATTAGGCTTAGTACACTGTGAACCTTAGCTGTACAATCCCTGACGCCCTGCTAAGGGTATGGGACTTGCTTTACTTTACTTATACTCCCTCTCAACATCTCGTCCTCGATAATGCAGACTATAGCGAACATTGTAATATGCGTACATGAAAGTTTTTACTTATAATAGTATGGAAGAATTTTATTCGTTTATTTGGTAACAAAGTATCTGAAAATTTTTCTAAATTGCTGATTTCCCGATTTCAGGACACCTGAAGATTCCTGGAAATGGTCTGGCTGACAGAGCAGCCACAGGGGCCATGGTAGCTCTTCCTTCACCACACGCTACCAGTTTCAAACTTCGCTCGTTATCTAAAATTTGTTTTGGTTGCGTTACGGAACCGACAGTGGCTGTTTGTTTTATAAAAACAATAAAAAAAAATAAAAAAATAAAAAAAAAATGTTGAATAGCCAGATGGCGAAAGCTAGGCACAAAGGAAGGAGAGAGAAAAAAAAATATACACAAATAAACTTCGTCAAATTAAACGGCATGTTCAATCATGAGAAACACACCTAAACCGGCGGACAGGCGGTATAATCGTCACTAGACCCCATCTGGGGTATATGCAGCTCACACATGATTCCTCACTATAGAAGAAAACGGCTGCAATCTGTAGCATATGCAATACCAATGTCGTTCACCATATTCTTATAGAAATCCTCGCAATTCAATTCTCTTACATTCACGCATAATCTTCCATCCTTTTTTGCCTAATATCCCCACTGCTTAACATCCTAATCTAATCAGTTTTCTGTATCATACAAAACTATGTAACTCAATATAAATCCTGTATCGCTCATCTATTCAACATATAGTATTTAAACGTGCCTCTGGCGGATAGAAGCTGTTTACGACACGTAAATTTAAATTTAATGTTTTTGAATATGAAATATTTTAAATAGTATCTACTCTCTTTTGGGTTTGTGCGTAAGGGAAAAACGCCATTTTACATAGGCAATCCCAGGCTCTATTCAATATTCAGGGAACCATTTCCAGATACTTCTACATCAAATGAATGAATGATATTGAATTTTGCTAATGGCATGGTCATAACGTATACCTACTTTAAACGTCTGTCCCGCCGATTTTTTTTTCCAGTATCTTCTAATACACCAGCCAACTTAGATGTCATCGAAGTGTTACTACTTGGATAAAAAAGTTTCCAGAATGACTACGGCGTGGCGCTGTCAAACACCCCATTTGTTTTTGTTTTTAGCTATGTTGGTACACCTTTCACTGATATTTCCGCTTAATTTCAGTGTTATAGCTTGACATTTGTAAGCGTTATGCCATGTTGAGTCATCTGCGTTTGTGGGTGTTTTCGAGTTTTTACGAGTTTAAAAATAGAACTAACTTTGCATCAACGGGTTTAAAACGGATTCAACGGAAGGAAGACCTTGGAAATGTTAAAGAAGTATTTTGGCAACCATATTCTATCGAAAACAAACGTTTATGTGTAGTACGAATAGTTCAGAAGTGGTGGTGAATCTGATGAGGATGACGAACGCAGTGGTCAAAACATCGATAAAATCAAAGAAATGTTGGCCGAATACCCCAAACTGATTATCAGAGAGTTCGCAGAGGACTTGAAGATCGCTTCAGGATCCGTCCAAGGAGTCGCCCTCTTTCAGGCTCGATCTTTCAGGTGTGATCGTTTAGGCGCGATCTTTCGAGCGTGAATCTTTAGATCGTTCGGACGGGAGCGAACGAAGGTTTTTACTCTTAATTTATAATATCGTATATATTTGTCGCCCAGCATTAACAAATGTGTTTATTTATGTGTTTAACAATTTTTATGCTTTTTTATTTGTTTTTTTTGATGTTTTTTTGAAACCTAGACAGCTACGAATGATAAATAAAATATAACGAATATATATCAGAAGGAAATTCAATCCAGTTATGTTACAATTTAAATGACGTAGAGTTGATGGTTTGTAATTTTTTAAATATTGTTGACTATACATAAAAAAAAAAAAAACAAAAAAAAGATGAAAAGAACCGATAATGCATTTGACCGATTATTAATATTAATCATCTTCGTCCGTTTCGTATTACTAATGCGGAACTCTTAAATTTACATCGTTAAATTTTTTTTAATTTTGAAATTTTACACCGAAATCGTTATTTCCAAAAAATAAAAAACATTTAAAAAAAGTAAATAATCCAATAAAATGATTTAAAATATGTGTTTTGTGATTATATATATAAAGAATTTTTTGTGTGAAATTTCTGACGGCCGTGAATGGGTTTAATGTAGAAATAAATTTGGTAACTCGTGTTTCACACAAATGATAAAGTTTAAGGGGTGATACCTGGAAATCACCGTAGGTAGCCTGTAAAAAGGTCTGAGTAAAAACCCTTGTTCACTACCGCCCGAACGATCCAGGCCTGAAAGAATCTACACCCGAAAGATCACGTCTAAATGATCACGCCCGAAAGAGCTGGCCGCCCGTTCAAGACATGTTGGTTAATGATTTGGACTTGAGACGTGTCCCTGCAAACTGCTGCCGAAAGACCTGAATTTCACGCAAAAAAGGGACATCGTTATCCGTGATTTTATGCCGAAGAACGGAACGAATACCATTCAACAGCCATCAGATTCGCTGATTTTGCTTCATGCGATTTCTTTCTCTTCGTTCAACTCAAGAAATCGCTCCGGAGAACACATTTCAGCAGCCGAAAGGAGATAATAGAAAAATCGAAGACGACTCTGATGGCCATACAGAAAACAGGGTATAATAGATGTTTCGAGAATTGAATCAACCGCTGCCGTAAGGACGCTACAGCCAGTGGAGAGTGCTATGAAGGGGACAAAATAAATTTTGATGAATAGACTTGTATTTTTTTAATTTATTGAACAAATATATAAAAGTTGTTGTATGCTATCAAAGAGGTTATATAACAAACCTTCGAAAGAAAGTAGGGGCAAAAGGAAAAACCAGAGTATTTTACAGAGTACAGATTTTTTTGTTTTTTAAATTCCCAGAAAATGTAACTATTCAAGCCAGATTTTTGAATAATGTAAAGTATCGCCCTGGAAAAGATGAAAAAAAAAAAAATACAAAAACATTCTACACGTGTTAAGTGCAAGCATCTAAGCAGTAAAACGAATCATCAATTCTTTGAAATGCGCGTGCATCACATTATTAACACGTCCGTTATATATACTATAGAATAGATAGATCATTTCCCTACGCATGTGCTAATAGTTTAATGAGAATTGTTCCTGCTATTTATTCTATTGTAAATTATAGGGAAGTTATTTTTCTGTCCAGATAAAATTCAAATTCTGTTAACTAATTTCATTACTTAAAAGTTTGTGTAACACGTCATGTATGAATGTATATTTTTAACGCAGGATTAAAGAATATTTAAAATTACGTATAGAGCATACTTTTCGATTTTGTAATACAATGATGAGAAAAAAATTCTGAGAAATCTCAAAGTTAAAATTTTTCAAAATTTAGAATATACAATTTGTTTACAAGTTTTTGTTCTACTGTTTTTAAAATATATATTAAATTGTGATTACTTAAACATAAATAGAGTATTAAATATGATATAAAGAAAGGAATTTAAATTTAATGCCGTTAAATTTCGTTGAAATTATTCTTTAATGTCATGAACGTAATTGAATAAATTTTTATGGAAAACTTCGACTGCCTCGAATGCGATTTCGTTTGAACCACTTTTTTCATGAATTTCACGAATGTGACTCCTTAAACTTTCCTTTGTATATACGACAATGTTATTTCTTTCTTCAAATTATGATGTTCAATTTTTTGGGAATTTTTTCAAACGTGATTTTCTTAATATTGCGAACAAAATGACCTAATTTTTTTTTTCCCACATTCTTCTGATCTCCATCATTGTTCCATTCTGAATACGGTGCTGTAGAAATATCTTCGAATATTCGTTCAAACAAAATGGTGAGGACATTATTATTTTGTTCTGCGATAATTTAATATTAAAAAATCAAAGAATAAACCGTACAACAATCATTATCAATCAAAATAAATTTTCAGTATTTAGCCTACCATTTTTACAAGGTTATTTATTGCCGGTGTAGAATAAAAAATTAGCAATATGGCGCATTCTCCAATTTCGTTCAACTTTCTTTTCCTCTTCCTTTCTCTTTTAATTATTTCTTTGAAAGAAGTTTAGTGTACAGAGGCAACTGTTGTAAACGTTCTGTAATTTTGGCTTGCTCAAATGCATACGAGAATGCCGAAATCGGCAATTAATAATGGCATATTTACAAATGAAACATTCATAGGCAAATCCTATAGTAGGCAATAGAAAGAGCAGGTTCCGATTAAACCATACAGTAACTATTTTCCTTAATTCTGGTTGGTAGTAGTGTATTAATGGGCAAGCTGGCAGGTCTGACGTCATAATCCAAAAAGCTCGTGCAGAATGCAGAAACTAACCTCGTTCCTAGTGCTAGAGTTCGAATATCAGTTTTCAAAATCTAATCGAAATTTTCTTTCAAAGGATCAAAATTCACCTCAATCCATTCTGACTTACCGTTTTTTTTTTTACACTTTTTTCCAATAATCTGGTGGAATTATCAAAATCTAACCTGAATTACGGTCCGGTTCCTGAAATTCACCTCAGTCTGAAAACCGGTAATCGAAACACTTGCCAAGAGGAAGAGGTCCCAACTGTTGACACTTCAATCTGATCTCGTCCAGTTATCTAACTCCATTTAAAAATTAACCGATAACTTATATCCAAAGATCGAAACTAACTTTAAGCATTTTTCCCAAACCTACCATGGTCCTCACTTCCTCCTCCCCTGCAATTTTTCAAATCCCCCACGAATAACTATCATAGAGTTAGCGGAAGTATATTTTCCTGTTCCAAAAATTTTTCCGATCCTTCGTAATATTTTTTTATTCCTTATTTCCACAGTGTTCGTTGCTATAATAGTTGTCGTCGTTGATCGTACGCGAAGTGCTCGATAAAGGTCACTACACAACCGGATGAAAAACATACATTCTTTGCAAATTTTTCTTAAATTTTCCAGATGATTTTTTCATTTCTTCACTCCCCATATAAAATTTTATGAATTTTTAATTAACCTACCTACAGGTTCTAATAAATAAGCATAACTCTGAATAAATTTTCAACAGAAGTCAGCTAAAACGATTAACCTTTGAATTTCCTTTTAATTTTTTGGAGATGGAAAATTTATTGTTTTCTCTATCTTTTTTGGAGATCATTGATATTCCCCTCGCAGACAGTCAATACCCTACAACATCTCCTTTCTCTAGCTCCGTTTTATTTATATTTACAGTTTTACATCTTTCTCATTCTTTTCGAGAACATGAACAAATCGTCAACATACGATAAGACATACTCTCCGGAAGCACTGCTCAAGACTTTTCTCATCGCACGTACAAAGGCCGCTTAACCCAAAGGGCACTCTCGTGAATTCGTAGTACTTACCCTCGAAAGTAAATGCTCTATACATTTATACGATGATTCTTTCTATGACGATATTTGCAGGAAACTCAATACCTAAGCCACTGATGTAATGAGATTGGATTTCTTGATGCGTGACAATAATGAATCTATCGGCAACGGCGTTTTATGCTCCTTTCGGAGAATCTTATTTATATATCATTCTCTAGTATCGCAGTTCTTTTGTGTACTCGCCACGACAGAGTTTCATTAGGATGAAATAGACGTGGTGTGATAATGTGACGATCAAGCATATTCTTTTTCAACATTCCTTCTTTTACTATCTGCAATGGGATGTGATCGAATCGACTACAATTCATCATCAAAGCGGATTCTCTCAGTCTCATTCATATGCGCATTTGTTAAAAATGTTAATGCATTTGTATTTAATTTCATATACAAAACGATGACATTTTTAATCAAAATTAAGAGTCGCACAAGCTGGACGTATGTAATGCCGTAATCCAACAGTGTGTAAGACGAATGTTAGTCGATAATAATAATATAATATGACCGTTCACACACACACATTGAACCGTTAATGTCTGTGATCTGGTTACCGATGGGATTTTATAAGAACAAAGAATAGGCCTGATTGTAGTAGACAACTCCGGGAAAACGAAGGGGCTGTTATCTGTTCGGCTGATAGTTAATTGACGTTTCATTCTTATAAGGGTTCTTCAATGGCACTCGGGCGAAAGTGGACGCGTATAGCGGTTAATGCATATGCGAATCAAACTAACAACAATTTTTGGTAAATTGATCGTAAAACAAAAAAAAAAAAAAGAGTTTATAAAGAAAGCCTATAATTTTGTTTTAATACAGTATCAACCACCTAAATAAAAAGACTGCTAATTAAAGGAAAAAAACGGTGCGTCAGTCGAAAACTAACGGCGTTAAAAGTGAACACGTTTCATGGAATGCAAATAAATTTTAAAGGAAGAAACAAAAAAAGTACATTGAAGTAAAAAAAATTAAACTTAAAACTATAGCAGAAATGATATTTGTAATATAAATCAATGATAATCTCGAATTAAACACCATACAAGTTTCACTTGCATGTACGAATTATATACAAACAATAAGTATGTACATGCAAGTGAAACTTGTATAGTATTTAATTCGAGATTATCACTGATTTATATTACAAATATCATTTTGTTAGTTTTAAGTATACTTTTTTTTTTTTTTTTTGCTTTAATGTACTTGTTTCTTCCTTTAAAATTTATTGCATTCCATAAAACGATTTCACTACTAACGTCGTTAGTTTTCGACTGACGCACAATTTTTTACTGTCTCATTGACAATACCTAAAAATAAACACCACAAATTTCATCATCTTTATCTTCACTGCGTAATGGTATTAGTTCTTGTTCGGTGTCCATCATTAAGAACTCGTGGATTTAAATTATTTTATTTATTATTGTTACCAAGTAGAAATTTTGTTTTTAAGGATATATTTAATAATTTCCTCCTATCGATCATTCTGTAACGGTCAACCGCTAAAAAACACAAAATGAATATGATACACATAAGACGAAAATAAAAAACGACGGTTAACTAATTACAAACAATATTTAAGTATATGTATCGCTCTGTTGTCGGTAGTGGTGGTATTCAATCATTCGATGGTCCTGTGCAGTCCTGGCGACCGAAGTTATGATAAATGCTGTTGAATCTTGTCACGGCGGACTCGGAGTTAGGCTTCCTTAAAGTTCCGAAAACAATCTTGGTGAAGCTCGCACGACTGGTGGTGATACTTTGTTTTTATCGGATTTTTTAAAAAACAACAACAATCTACTTTTTAGCCGCGAGTTCGGTTTTTGTGACCCTCTCCAATTTTTAGTACGCTTTTGAAAGAAATAAAGAAAGCGTATACTTGAAAATCAATTAGTTATAATTAATATTAATATACGCATTGACCAGGGGCTTACCACATAAAGTAATCGGAATATAAATCTGAACTGTCGTAAATTTATGGCATGCAGAGTTATCCGAATTAGTTGGCAGGAAATACAAATATGAAGAAACAATATCCAGCAATTATAAACATGAATTAGCATTATTGATTCAAATTAAACGAACGAAAAGAAAAAGCAGAAACAGAAACATTAATGTGGCGACTATTCTCGGCGTCTTCTCTTTGTGCGGATCTTCGCATACTTAGTCTATCTCTCTGGCTCTACGTTCGTTAATCGCTGTGAACATTATTTTATTATGTGTTGTAGAAAGAAAAAAACAGAAACAGAAATGCGGCGACTATTCTCGCGGTTTTCTCTTTGTGTCGATTTTCTAAACATTTCGTTTTTTGTGACACTCTCACTCCACGTTGAAGTGAACGGACACTAGCAAAGAACAAGTAGAGTTTCAACAGATTTCGTTAGTTCGACGAGTTTACTCTCGATCTTAAAACTCGCAGTGTCCTCCCATAAGAGAAGTTTCACTTCAATAATATAAAGGAGATCGATGAATAGCCCCGAAGTAAAACTACGAGGAAGGATTTCATCGAATGGAAGATTCTTGATTGAGATTAAAAGAAAAAATGGAAAGTATCTAACCTAGACGCGTAAGTGTCACATATGTATATTTATTCACTTGGTCGTTTTTTGTATACATGCGTGTAAAATATATCGCATCGGAATAGATGTCAATGCGTGATTTGTGAGAATGTACATGCAGCGAAGGCCATATAATATTTCTAATAAACGGTAGACAAATGATAGTCTCTCCCCGTTTGAAGGAATTTAACCGGAGAAGATATTACCGATAATATAAGTCTTGAAGAGCCATCCGTCCTTCGTAAGACGTATAATTTTTCAGTTTTGGGTACGGAATTAGATCGATCCGCAGTTTAATCTTCAGCGAATTAACGATTTAAAAAGTAAATCTAAAACCGGCGGATCACTCCTCCATGGATTACTACGTGTCGATTTAAATGGATTGAGGAATTAAAACGATTTATTGCGTAGAGTAGTAAGAGAGCGATTTTAAAGATACGCAAAAAAAAAAAAAAAGCAAGCACTATAAAGTAAATTAAACAATTATTTTAGAAAAATTTCATAAAACTCTTACGCCGCTATACATGCTCATTTATGTTTCGAACAAAATTTAATTTATACATTCGCTTTCAAGTAACACATAGTTATGATCTTTGCAAAACAATGCATTTTTCAGTAAACACGAGGTACGAGTACACACACATATGTATATTGGCAGTTCAGTAATGAATCATAAATATTACCATAATAAGTTGCTATCAAAACATTAAAGTAAAATGAGATTAAGGATATCTCATATACAGATATGAAGTTCAGGGGTTCACGATGTACTGAGCCTAATGAATTTACACAGGAAACATTTGGTGGCCAGTTCCTTTTTCTTGACCGCCCCCCTCCACCCCGATTTTCGCAGATTTTTACTTAATTGTTTCAGGCTGAACAAAACCTGAAAGCGACTAGGACCCGGGGAACGAAAAACACGTGACTTCTGGTTTTCAGGCCGAGCACCTTAATTAACATCAGGTGAAGTAAAAATATTGACGGTTTATTATTTTTAAGATTATTATTAAAAAGAATAATATATCAATTTTATTTCTTCGGCTTATTTAACTTACTATACGATAAATCGGCTAATAATACATATACGCTGAAGTGTTTGTAACATAAAAAAATATAAATTAAAAGTAAATTTAAAAGTGATTCGAGTTATCTAGAGCGTCTCTTGAATTATTAGTTTTTTATATCTTTTTATGATCTTAATTTTTACTCGTATAAGGTATTATTAAATATAAAAATTGTAAATGTACGTACTTCTCGCTCACTATTTCCGAACGGAATCATTAGGTTAGGCATAGCTCGTAATATAGCTATCAGTGATTGAACGGTATTGCTGTAGACAACTGGTCTGTACTGTTTAAAATCTTCTGAAGTGAACCCGCTCTCGTGGATAATCCTACAAAGAAACAAATTACATTAATGTCTGTACATCGTCGTATATTATCCGCCGTTTTAAATCGATACGGCGAGGAGAGCGCATTAAACCGTACGCTTTAAGAACATTTAAATTTACGGTTAATGTCGTCCGACCAAAGGATTTTGCCCAAAATCGTCGAGCAGTTTTCCGAGTCCGACTACAAATTTACCTTTCTTTATATTCAATCTAAAAATTAGTGCTTTTTAAATTTAAATGTAAGTTACGTATTTGCGTTCATTATCCGAATCAATAAGCAATTTAAAACGAAAGTAATTAATTTTTAATTTAACACATAAACAAAGTTTACACTTCAATATCAAAACGGTTATTAAGTATTTACAGATATTTGATTTTAATTCAGAGAAATGCTAATAAGAAATTTATAAAATAACACACAAAAAAAAAACAACAATAAAGTTAAAATTAATAACCGATGACTAAAATATCGTCGATAAAAAAAATATTGTATAATTTTATACTGTAACGTATTCTATATAAAGCCATAATTCGAATCATTTACGATCAACAATAGAATTCCAAATTCAGTCAATAAGCATCAAAGAAAATTCATATTAAGCATGTCTTCCCTTTACAGAACTTCTCCCTTCTCAGCAGCATGTGACAATATCCTACCCCCTAGGGGGGTTCTATTCCTCATAGATAAAGCTATAATAACTGAATTCAATATTACAAATAGCCTTGAACGGATTAATTCACTGAAATACATCAATGACAATGAAGTAATTCAAAATTTAGCTACTTCTCCGCTAATTAAAACCCTGAAAAAATATGTGTAAAACATAAACTAACATGTATTTGGCAATTACGTTAGGAGAAAGAGGAAACCAATAGAAAAACATTTCTTTTTTTTCCCGAGTATACCCATCAAAAACTAAAACTTCCTATTTCAGATGTAATATTCTTCAACGCACAAATTCTACCTGGTTATGGTAAGCTTGCAGAATACCTACACCGATTTAAGCTAACTGCTACACCGTATTGCCAATACTGCAATCTAAATGAAATTGACTATATATATATATCATATCATATAGGACTGTACGGAACTTAAAAATATAAGAGAACAATACAAAAATTAATCTCAACTCCTCCCCGTTAATTATTAAGAAGCAAAATTCCAGAAAGTTACTGCAATACTTTCATGAGTTAATGAAAAGAAAATTTTAACTCTTACACCATGTGTCAACCTTCACATTAATTATTAATTATTAAATAGTTTTAAGTAGATTAATACAAAAATAATTATAGGTATGTATATGTGTATAAATAAGAGTGTGTGTGTGTGTGTGTGTATGAAAACACGATATCTTTAGTAATGCAAGTACATATATTTTGGGACTAGCAGATACCCTGAATTTAGTATATAAGGATTTTGTAAATATATATATAAATAATGTATTTCTGAATAAATATGTGATAGCGAGTGTAAGAATAAACAGGTGCGTTGCATGAACAGTTCATTATAATATAAGCAACAATTTGTATGGAATTCCTAAAAGTAAGCAACCGTTGGAAATATTGATATAATGTAATGGTAACTAAGTGTCAACATCACCATTGCATCTGCTGCGATTCTGTGTACTTTATTTATAAGAATATACTGTTATGTATATATGTATAAGTAGAATAATTGAAATATACTACACTCCACACACAAAATATTATGCTGTTTAATTAATAAGTATATATATATATATAAAATACACAATCCATTATTGTAACAATTTTACAAATAAACTTGCCCCACTGGCGCAGACCAGACTGGGAATCACAAAAAAAAAAGAAGTAAAAATACAAATTTATCTACACGTCCATCCTTCCTGAAAATAGTCTCACGAGTAGTCGGAAAAAATATTTACATCCGTATTACGTATTGTAGACAATCTGTGCAGTCACATGTTACAAATATACAATGTCAATCGTTGTTTCGCGTATCGCATTATGTTAATTCAGTTCTTATCGCTTTACATCTGTATCTACTCATGATTGTTCTTCAGTCCCTAAATATCCAACATAGCATATTATTCTGTTCGCGTCGCCATCGTGTTAACCAATAATAAGTGGCGATCGGCTCGCCATCAATCGTATACATCCTATCCTAATGCCTCCACAGTCTCCTTTTCTTTTTCTCCTCGATCTCTCCAACTCGGGACAACAAACCTTTACTAACTCGCACATAAATAAAACAAGTCTTTCTTACGCTGAAAAATCAAAATCTGAAATCCTACTTCCCTCGCAGCGATTTCACTTACAAGGCCGAGGTTTAATTTAAACTGTGAAATTTAATTTTATCGAATCGCACTAATGAACTATGTCGACGGTCCGAAAAAAGATGAACAATCGTAGCTTCCAAAATTAGCAACAATTGAACTATCACTTTTATTAAAAAAAACTCGCAATTCACAGATAAATTTTTAACTTCTCACGGAGGCTTTACGTTAACATTATCAAATGCGGAAAACTTAAAGCAGACGCTAAAAAAATTATTTTTTTGAAAGTTTCTCAGATTTATACAGAGAAAACAGCCTAAACTAAACGTAATTTCAAACGTGTTCATTCTTCGAGTAATAATACCTCGGTTCAACTTTTTGGCCATATAAGTAAGTTAGAGACGCCAGGTGAATAAAAACCTGATATATAGCCTACCTCGTGCATTTTCATAATATTAAATGAAATTTTATGCTCGTGTAAATCAAAATCTATAGTGCTGACGATTACTCATCTCAGGTGGAAGACGCTCACCACTTTATGGATTTCGAAGAAGAAAACTTCAAATTCCGTTTAGCAGAAAATTAAGTAATACTACACTAACTACCCCCCTATTCTTGCAATCACGGCATGAAAAAGCTCCCTCCACCTTTTCCTTCAGATACTTCTATAAATCACAAATTAGGTACTCTACTTCTCAATCCAACTGCAATTGCAACGAACTAGGAACCTCGACCAAAAAAGGAAAACAAAAACTGAAGAACAAAAAGGCTGTAAATGAATCGTAAAAATCAGTTCAAATATTTCTACAGAAACTAACTTAAATGTTACACACGAATTCAAACAACTGGAAGACTACCATTGGGAATTGGATCAAACAAGCGAAATAATAAGGAAACTAAAAACCGATTTTAAAAACTATCAACAAAAGTTCGACAACGAAAAATACGTTCTAAACATTACAAGCTTCGTTCTTCTCTTACAAGAAGAGGTTATAATATTGAAGTCGCCGACTTTGATAACAATTCGCAGATCGACAATGAATATATGAGCTGAGTAAAGTATTAGAATGCACCTTTTTAATTTGAAAGTTTTAGAAGCCGCATATAATGTATGTTATAGAGGTACTCATTTAAGACAAAAATATGCAATAAATTGCAGATTATGTTTATTTACCCCGGTGCAAATGGTTCGGGAGACCAATTATTGAACAATAAAGTACATTAAACAATAAAAAATTATTAAAAAACAATAATGAAAAAAAAAAAAAAAATTTAAATTTAATAAAAATTTAAACGCATTATTTACACATTTATATAGCATAAAAACACAAATCATGTAGAATATATTTCGCGGTTTAGTGGCAAAAGTGGTAATAAATCGTGCAACAGAAACAAATAATATGGGTTTGAATCAATCATTGTCATGTAAAATTTTTGATCTTACATTTTTTATTATTAATTTTTATTATCAAATTACTCTTTAATTTATACATAACTACATAAATATAATATAAATTTTAAACATTTAAATTATTAAACGACTGATTTTTAATTTCTTTTATTAATTTCATGTGTATACACACACACACACACACACACACACACACACACACACACACACACACACACACACACACACGATAACATAAAAAGGTACTAACAAAAGGAAAGACCTAATATACATATATATATTTATTTTATTTTTTTTAAACAAATCCCTTGGTTCTATGTATATTGCTGATGCTGCCATGTCTATTATGGATATTTCATAAATTTTCCATCTATAGTTTATAATTTACCAAAAAATTCGAAAAATAAAGAAATTTTAAATTGTTCGAAACGAACATTTATTTTTAATGCATCGCAATTGTATGAAATATTAAGGCGAGAACATACAAATTATTCGAAAGAAAAGAAGAATATCATAAATTATTTATTAACTTCACGTTCTTTAAAAAATTCGAGAGATTACGAAGAAAGTAGTAAACATCATGGTAATTAGTCATTCCCCAGAAATCAGTTTCGAAAGAATTTTAATATTGGATTTGCGAAAATTTATTCGGACGAAGAAAACTGAAATGAGATGATATAAGTTTTGACGTCAAGTAATGACCCATTAGAGAATTTCAAAATTCTCCTGAAATGCATTAAGAAAAACGTGAAAATTTTCAAAATATAAACACAGCAATATATTCCCTTCTTACAACGGAGTTTTAAAAAAAAAAATTGTAACATGATTATAGAATATTTAGGCTTTTTTTTTTTCTTCTTCCGTGCTGAATACAGCAGCTAAGCTAGGAGCGCAGCCATCAAGTTTATTATAAAAAATAAAAAATGTTCGTATAATATAAAAATATGTATTTATGTACAGTACTACTGCAGTACTTACTTATGTTTGTATTCCAGGATTAGTTGATAAACAAGTTAGGCAATAGGGTATAAATCACTTTTTGTTTTTAAGAACGTAAGATAATCTATAATTTTAGTCACTTATGTTCAAAATATTTTTTTTTTCGTTTTAACACATACTGTAAATCCTAGTGTATCGAACATATTTCAGTTTTGTATAAAAAAATCGGTAATTTTACTTTGTTTGTTTCTGTTCATTTAAAATCCGCAATTCGACATGTACTCGCAGTTCGGATATCATTTTTATAAACCTTCAGCACCGGAGCTTTATGAATGAAATACGATTTTTTTAGTTTTCCAATTAACGAGTGAACATTATTTAAAGTTTCACAGTGAGCTTCAGTAGTTGTGTCCTCTTCACCATCATTAACATCATTGTCATCACAGTGTCTACTTCATCATGCATCGGATGGATTTTGTTGTTGCATGAATTCAGCCGCTACTATATTTCATTTATGTGTTGGTACATGGATCTTCCACATGCAATCCCTCGTCTATTAAACAATAATCTGGGGCACTAATTGAACTTTTTTTGACAAACTTTGTCCGTTTAACAGAAATCGAATTTCCAAAATCATACTTATTAAAGTGTCCGCGTCCGTAATTGGCAAGGTCCGTTATTGGCAATATTTTTATATTGTGTCTTATGGGAAAATGCCGGGGATTTTAAAATTGTCCGCTATTAGAAATGTCCGCTAATTAGAAGTGTTCGTTAGTAGAACTTTTACTGTATATATATATATATATATATATATATATATATATATATATATATATATATATATATATATGTTATATATAAGCTTGACCATTTTGGTTTCACAATGGGGTCTACCCCTTGACCCCTCTTGCTTATATTTCTTTTTATTTCTCTGCTATACTTGGCATAAAATTATCAGAATTTACAACGTCATTCTTATCGGCATCGTTTTCATTTAACATTTAACTTTCGTTACATAAAATTAGGACATTTTTAAAATCTAACGGGGACCGGTCTAAAGAATTACGTTGTAATTAATATATAGTGGCGTGGTAGCCTAGTGGTTAAGGCGTTTGGCTGCTAAACCAGAGGTCATGGGTTCGAGTATTGTCTTGTTCCGGATCCAAGTCGCTCCCACATTTCTATCCAGCTTGAAATAATTCGGTTCCGGAGAAATCTCGGGAAGTAAGGGCGGCCGAGAGAAAGCAACTGGCCATTCTACTCGCATTATTGCCGCTGGGCTTAGTACGGGTACATTGTGAACTTTGACTTCACAATCCCCGACGACCTATCTCAAGAGTATACGATTTACTTTACTTATATATGTATATATAAATATATGTACAGAGAAAGAGAAGAGAGAGAGGGAGCATAATTCTTTGTATTTGAACGTAATACCTGGAACCCCCATGCTAGTCTCCTACAGTCGAGAATCGTCGGTTTCAATTGATGACATCATTCTCTTAAAATGAAATGAATATATTACGAATCGATCGCAAAAAAGGCAGCCTTATTACTTCTGCCTAAGAAGGGGTGAAGACATTACCGAAGTATTTTCTTATCACCCGATTGTCATTTTGTTTGCCGTGAAGTAGTATACATTTCAAACAGCTTTTCCGTATTTCGATGAAATCTGTTTTTTTGTCTTCACTCTACACAGAGTACTTTACAGAACAAAACCAGCTTTCTTCTATAATAAAGCGGTATTAATTGTCTTATTTTCGCCTGTGAATTTTGTACGTGTTTTTTTAAAGTTTAAATATTTATCTATGCATATTTCTAAGTCCTTTACGTCTACCGGATGTGCGCATCAGTACCTCTGCGAGTAATTTCTCTCGCGAAATCAAGTAGACATTCGCTCGTAGTCCGAGAATGGCGAATTGCATATGTTTACTGGTATTTCTAATGCTTGCTATGTACATCGCACCAGTTCATCGAGTGATAGCTATCTACACCGAGTTTTAGAACTAGCGAAGTTATAAACGAGGGGAACATTAATAACATTCGTCCTATCAGCCTTCTTAGCAATTTAAGCAAGGTGACAGAAAAAATTATATTAAAACACCTCATGCTTCACTCTGATAGCTCAAATATCATTCCATCAGAGCAGTTCGGGTTCAAGCCTGAACATTTAACGGTACAGCAAATTGCTAGAATTGGGGAATTCATAACCCACAATTTTAACTGTAACAAACACACAGGCATGATATTACTAGACGTGGCCAAAGCATTCGACACTACTTGGCATGATGGCATAATCTTTAAAATGATCAAGACCAATTTCCCGGCCTATCTTATTAATCTAGTTAAAAGCTATTTAAGCAACAGAACATTCGCTGTTCACATCTCTAATACCTCCTCGTCATTTAAAACATGCTTAGCTGGTGTCCCACAGGGCAGTGTGTTGCGGCCAATTTTATTTAACATATTCCTTTATGATTTCCCGGTATCGCCCCGCACTAACACGGTGCTCTTTGCCGATGATGCTGCGCTGTATTGCAGCTCATACAGACCGAATGCAATAGCCAACAAGCTCTAACATGAGGTTGACCGCGTCCTTCGCTTTTTTAAAAAATGGCGTATCTCTATTAATCCGGCAAAATCTGAGGCAATTCTATTTTCTCGTAGGTACCGATTGACTCCTAAGAAACTGCATATACCAGGTACCGATATTCCTTGGTCCGATCAAGCTCGATACCTCGGCGTGATATTAGACAAAAGGTTAAACATTAATAAACATCTCGATCATGCAATAGCCAAAACTAATCGCGCTATCTGCGCTATTTATCCAAAGTTCCATCGCAGATCGTTTCTAAACATTCACAACAAATTAATTCTTTATAAGGCACTTATTAGACCAATCTTAACCTACGCATCGCCTGTGTGGTCCTCAGTTTCCAACGCCCGCTTTAAACAATTACAGCTCATACAAAATAGATGTCTCAGGTGCATACTAAACGCATCCCGCTACACCAGAATTCGAATGATGCATAATGTCCTCAAACTACCATATCTTCGTAATTATGTACTTTCTTCGGCAAAAATTTTTTTTGAAAATTGCTCGACCCACAGTAATCCACTTAATTAACCACATCGGGAATTACGATTCCAGGCAACTTAAATTTATGTATTCAAAATATAAGCACAGACGTCTAGAGCATAATCTTCTATAATCTTTTACCAGTATATATTATATCACTTCTTTATTTTTTCACTCACAATCCTGTTTCTCACTTGTTGTATCTGAATCCTTATTCCTTAAGCAGACTTTATTCCCAACTACTCATTATATCTGCGCGTAGGTTTTTTTAAACTTTTTCCCTACAATGACACTATTGCTAAATTTTTAATTGTAATAACCTATAATCGTTTTTTATATGTTGCATCGGGCGGTAAGACAATTCGTCGATACGCTAGTTCAACTTGTGCTGCTAACGTTATGTTGTATCGTAATTTGCATAAATATATTCTTTCTTTCTTTCTTTCTGTGTTTAATATTATTCTTTCCTCTATATCTCCTCAAGTGACAAGGCTTCATTGTAGTAGGTCGCACTACTGCATGCAACTTGACTTTCCTTTTTTCTCCTTGGTTTTATTCTGTTTGTCTCACATTGCCCAGTCAAAACACGCTCTTTTGTGATGATCATTTGCCGTTTGCGTTTAGACCATTCTTCAGGTTCGGGCTCAACTTTCTCCATGTTAACTTTTCTTGCTCGATATGCTCTCCAATCACTCCTATAATAATAATTTAAGAGTGGATATCAACCATTTAATATTGCCGCCGGTTCGATAATTGTAGACATGCTCCCGCGGGTCAACTAATAGTTGACAATATATGTTTGTGCCCTACTGTATGTAGGTGTTGCTCTCCGTAGGTAATCATTAGTAGAGCAATTCAATTTTCTGTCCATTAATAAGATTGTTGTTTAACTAAATAACAGTGCATGTTTTTGTTTTCCTTTTGTTTTCTCTTCTTTTAAACAGTTTTTATTCTTTTCTTTTCTTTCTAGTCTAAAAAGTTGTTTTTATGTAATTCAAAGTACATTGAACAAGGTTTTTTCTTCTTTTTATTATTATTTAATTGGGTTTGTCAACATGGACATTGTCCTAAAACTGGCGAAATAGGGGAAAAGCGAACCGGGTTTTTATGAGATCTGCAATCAACAAAAATGTATCAAGCTCTTAGATGACAGAAGGAGAAGGAAGGGAAAGAATAAATAAAGCACTGTGGGGAGTAGAGACACTGCTTGGTAAAAAAGAAAGGAATAGAAAGAAGACCGTTCCCTTGAAGAAACAATCGCTCCTTCTTCAATTCTCACAAGCTCAATGCTTTCATTCCCCATAATACTTTATACATAATTGGTGTTATTTCTGGAGTTCATCCTTCTTTCTTTGTTGAGGAAATTAAAGAAGGGCTTGAATATTTTATCCCTGTGGTATCTGTTCGTCGTATCCTTCGCTCTTCCGATGGATCCAAAATTCACACCAGCAGTATCGAACTAAAATTTGTCAAATCCTCTCTCCCTGAGTTTGTATCTATTTATAAACTTTGTTTTACAGTATCCCCAAGTATCCGTTCTCCTACCCAGTGTTCCAAATGTTTCTTCCTTCATGTTCCTATTGTTCCTCCAAACATCCTTTCTCAGATTGTACGAATCTCCAGGAGCCTCTCGTTTTGTCGCAACTGCAAAGGTAGTCACAGCTCTTCCGATCGAGCTAGTCCCGAATGGCAGCGGTAGAAAGACAAAAAGAATCATGGCTTTCGAGAACATCTCTATTCACGAAGCTGTTAAAGTTAAATCCTCCAGTTCTGCCTCTGCAGCCTTCTCTTATGCTAATCGCGCTGCAACCCCTAATTCCTCTTCAAACGCCACCCACAAAAGTTCTAAATTCCCCTCTCTTCCACGTCCTAAATCCCCCACTTTCTACAGAACTTCCAAACCCAAATCTTACTCAAAGGCTTCTCCTCAATTTCACATTGTTCCCTCCCTTTACACTCGTTTTCCATCAAATGGTTGCGCTCTGAATCATAGCGATTCCCAACTGTAATATAAAAAACACTTATGAGAAAGCTATTAAAATATTAGAACATATATTAATTCGACCGAATCTGGAAAAGACAAAAAAAGAAAAAAAAGAAAAAGAAAAAAGAGTAAAATTCTATTTCGAACACGATTAACAAAGGATCAAAATGGAACACGCGGAAGAAAATCATTGTACTAGTACAGACGAAAATGAAAACAAAAATATGAACACGTTAGTTGGAATTAATTAGAATTATAGAACGAGATAAGATTAGATAATAATCTATTGAACGTTATTAATAAAATTAATGATAGATGCACGTGTTGTCGATCGTATAAGAACTGTCTTAAAATGAATTTAACTGTGAATGAGTTGAATATACTACGAAAAAATCAAGTTTTTTTTTAATAGCTCTTTTTTTCTTTTGCAAAACATTCAACGTATATGAAAATGACGCCGATGAATGAGTAATGTGAATTTTAAAAAACCAAAAAAAAAAAAAAAAAAAAAAACAATCAAATTTAAAATATTGATTAAAAACATAGACCGTGTGTGTAGGTGTGCGCGTGTGTGGTCTTACATGGATTGAATATTCACGCTGTTCTTAAAATTTGACGCCCATTTTAATAGTAACAATATAAAACAAACAAAAACTTTTAGCCATTTTCAATTAATTTTGCATAATAATTTCTTTCCTGGCGTAAAAAAATTCCATCTTAAATTCTGGTATTGGATATTCCTATAGTACTTTTTTATTCCGTAACGATCGCTCATTCTGTCTTTTTCAGATACGTTTTGAAAAATTTCAGACATACTAACACAAAATCACTCTTTTTGAATGAAACAAACCCCGCATTGAAAACGAAATACAACGTCTTATTCGTAATTCATAACCAGATATGACGATATTTTTAAATTTTAAAACTGAATCTAGGATAAATTACCGAGATTTAGTTCCAAATTTCAGTTCAGTCCGCATAAATGTTTTAAATTCAATAACTTTACACTTTAACGCTCGCGTTTTTTTTTTTGAGATAATATTAATAAAATAACACATTAATAAATAAAATAAAAACAAAAATGCCGGTATACGTGAAAACGAGGCCGTAATTTTCTAAAGTTATATAAAATTCTTATCTAGAAGCAGGACAAAAACTGAACTGGACAGTTTAGTTGAAGAAAAGAACAAACTAGAAAAAAAAAAAAAAAAAAGTAGTCCGCCACTTTTGTTTCGACTTCCAGTTAATACAGCTTAATACTTAATCGATTTACTTCAGATTTGTCTTATTTTGAAGCATTTTTAAAATTAAAAAAACCCATAATTTTACCCAAAGGTAGTGGAATATGTGTGATACATTTGTAATATTGAGGTTTTCATTAATTTACTATTTTTTTTTTGTTAACAGATTTTTCGATGGAATAATTTCCTTCTTATATAGATACCATTTATTTTTTTCTCTTTTTGCCGTCACTTTTATAAGCTATCGTATATTTAAATAGGAACAATTCGAACCGTTTACGAATTGACTTAAAAACCGGTAAATATAAAAAAAAAAAATATCCAATAAAATTAATGAAAAAGTAGGCTAATAAGTTTTATACGGGACTTTTATCATGTTTAGTTTATATACAAAAAGCCTATTTAAGCGGATCAAACAATGTTCAAAAGTTTACGCTTTTGCTGTATATGCTCGAGTATGCAGTTACAGCGAGATTTAAACTTTTTGAATCAAAAACAGAAACGCGTGATAGAGGATCAAAACGTCTTTTATTTATTTTCTATTAGCACCCGATTCAGCCTGAAGCATTTAGAACGCATTCAAACGTCTGAAATCGAATTAGGCGTATGTTTTTTTTTTTTTTTTTTTTAATTTCAATATTTTAAAATAAAAATATATATATATATATGTATCTACACTATTTATTAAAAATAAAACATCGAATTGAGAATCTACAATCGGACTCGATTAAGAGGTAACAACACATTAAGCGCACGAGTCGGCCGCGAATTATTTTTTATTGTAAAATTCCAATAAAAAAGAATTGGGTACACCGCCGCGGTAATTTTTCGCGAAATATTTCGAATTTAGAAGTAGTTTAATTTATTACCTTCATCGAGAAGAATAAAGTACGCCTCGTTCGAGAATTTATAAATTTACTGACATCACACGTCGACCCGATCGGATCTGCCTAGAATACGAGATGAGATTTGAATACACGGAAAAATTTCAGTTCCGACACTACGTTAAAGTATAAACACCTCGCTATCTTTACATTAATTTTTGTTTTTTCTTCAAACTCGTCATTACTGCATCCTTATTCTTCACCGTTTTCTCGTTCGAGTTCGTCTTTTTCGCGCCTTTTGTATACACACATATGTATATCTCTCGAACAGATGATGAATACAACGCGGGCTTACAGCCAAACAGTAAAAAATGGGGTGTACTTGCACGCAATAAAAAGACACTAACAACAGGCGTTATCATAAATTATCGAGCTGCTTCTTCACGCTTGCCACACGGCTAAATATAGATTTCGAACTGAACAGCACATATGGGCGTATCGGATTTTGTGGGGTTGCTTCGGAGTTTGTTATTTTTTTCGCGTTCATTCGGAACATCGAACGGAGTTCAAATTATGACTAGTAGTTAAAATGCACTAGCGATCAGATTATCAGAAAACCCATCGGATTTCCCGTATTAACATTATCGTGCACACGATTGGCGATAGAAAAATGCTCGTATTTTCCGGGCACTTTTTGAAATATCTCGTGCTGCATTCGGCATTTACCGAGCTCGCAACTAAAATGTTATCGGAAGAGCATATTTCGCATATTTTTTGACTGGTAGGATGTAAATTCAGTTTTCGAACTTCACCACCGATGAACATTTATAACTCTCTTAAAGAAAGATCGAGTTTGTTATTTTTAAGCGTTACATAATTTTCCATATTTTTCTGGGTGTAAAAATAATACATAATAGAGTCTCTAGTAGACCGGAATAATATATGAAAATCCATCCGGTAACGTTTAATGTAGAATGTTATTGTTTGGAATATCCCATAATTAAATCTGCAAGCTTTTCCGTGTGTCATACTAGTAAGGCATATTTTATTTTGCCGCGGATCCGACTACTCCGCTGCTGATGAGCTCTTCTTAAGGATCGGAGTACACAGACGAAATCGGTCAGGACGAAACTACAGGGGCAAAAAATTTTAACTAATAGGACCTTTTCCAAAAAAAAATTGGTATTGTAAGAAGTAAGATATTTTTAACGGAAACTATTTTAATTGCTTTTCAAATTACGTGATATTTGTTTATTTTTATTTATTTTTTTTCTTTTTAAACGTTAGTCTGTACTAACTTCCTTTCTAGAAATTGTTCTAACCAATCTAAATTGGATTTAAAAATTTCGGAATTAGAATTTGCAACAGATAATCAATTTTTTTATTTTTTTTTTTTTTTTTTGGAGATAGCCCCAGCAATTGACATGTATACAGTTTCCGTGACATTTCACTTATGCTCTCTAGCTTGTTTCTTTTTTAATCTCTTCATCATCGTTGTTCACTCTGATGGTGGTACACTTCTTCCGCAGTTTCAGCGTTAAGCGATATTTGTTTAAAAAAAAAAAACGAAATTTCCGGTGAACAATGCGATTTCACGAAAAACATGTAAATTGTATTTTTATTGCATAGAACATGAAGTTTTCATACGAGAAGCGCTCTTTTCCGTATTATCGAAATAAAATATATCGATTTGTACCGAATTCGCATTTGGTATCGACCGATTTTAAGTGTGATCGCCACTGTATTTGAGCGGCACGAACTTAAATATATATTACAAAATTTTACAGAGCTATCAGAACAAGTTTATATAGGTGTGAGCGAATTGCCTGCACTCTACCGATATGCATCACAGAAAAATATTACGAACCAACATTTTTTTTTTTTTGTTTTTCTATGTGCCAATGCCGGTCAAAAGTGACCACCATTGGCATTTCTGCTTCCGATTGAAATGTCAAGGAGCACAATCACAACGAACTACATATTAAAAATATTGTCTCTTCTCCCACTGAACTGGAGACAACAATTAACAAAATACACTTAGAGGTTCTGTTAAAAGTGTAATGCTTTGATTTTGGACATCACTTTTTTTTTTTGTATACGATGAGAGCTCTCCGAGTAAGACATCAATCAAGGGCCATTCCTAAATAGCTGACTGTGGTATAGATAATCAGCGGTTGTCGATTTAAATGTAAGGGAGGGCAACTCATACGATTTAACGTAAAATTAACCTGTTTACTTTTTTGATGATTTACTTTCATTTGAACGCCTAATCCTGAATTTTGTTCGGATCTTCTTGAACTAATATGCCGATACACAATCCGGATCTTCATGCCAGTATACATGTGTCATCTGCAAACGTTTACTGCCGATACTAAAACAGGAATATCTGCCGCGTACATTAAATACAGCAACAGCCCTAGTATACCGCCTTACAGGACAGAGACTCTGACGGCGAAATGGTTGGAAACGGTGGAGCCCAGCCTAACACGAAAAACTCTCGTTGGAAAGCTACGCTGAAAGTATCTGGAAGATATCATTTGGTATTCCTTGTTTAAGTTTGAACAATATAGGCCTTGATGCTATATCCGATCGAAGGCCTGCTCAGCATCGAGAAACGTCGCACTGCAATGTTAACCTTTTTTAAAAGTTGCCGCTGTTATTCGATCCGTTAATCTCCTCATAGATCATTGTAGAATGGCTAGTGCGGAATCCAAACTGGTGGTTCGGAAGAATGTTTTCTTTCCCCTGCGCTAGTGCGTTAATTATTCGATCATATAATAACATTTCGAACAGTTTAGAAAAGACGTTTATAGACTAAATAGCGAATATTGGACGAATACCGCTATTAAAAACTGCATGCTTTAATGCATATACTAGCGTAATAAAAACGTCCGAATACATTAATAAAATATTATAGAAACGTTCCATTTGAAATATTCAACCCTAAATTACCGGCATATTGACCTCAGAGCACACGTAAACTCATTACGCCTATAGAGAGATAACTTTCTTAGAATATCAACATGATTCTCGATAATTACGAATAACGAACTTAAGTGTACTTTGAACCCCGACTTCGATAATTACGAGGTATTTTCTCGAAATGGATATGTAGACGAAACGATTAGCAGATTCTCATCGGCTTTCTACTTTTCAGAAAAGCGGTATCAAATATAGAAGTCGGACAATCTTCATTCTCAGCTAAAAATTATATATGTTCATTCATAAAAGTTTAGAATGTAAACAAAAAAAAAAAAAAAAAAATCATACGAATAATTAATAATGGATTGTGTTTAACAGTATTGTAATGTCCAATTAGAATAAGCAGACTAGAAAGGAAACATAAATCTTCCCAGTCCTTCGTATAGCGTAAAATAGAATTCGATGGAATAGGATCGACCAACGAACTTACGAAATGAAAGCGATAAATTGGAGGGAACTATCGATAGGATTTTTAAAAAAAAAAAAAAAAAAAGGTCTTTTTCGGATGGATGTCAAAAATCTGAGCGAACAAAAAGAAATTTTTTCACTGCTATACAAACTAGAAAGTACCGAAGAACTCTGAATTCGCGAAAATTCAGAACTACCTAAAATCGTGGCCCCAATATGCTTCCTTGCCGAACAGACGCTCGTGTATTATAAATTTATCTGTGACAATGCTGAGTTAGTTACGCATAAAGAATTAAAGTAATTAAATAAAGAAGAATTTTGTAAAAAATGTAAAATGAAAAAAAATTCTACTGTCGCTGCTTGTTGTTAATTTTGAAATAATTATCATCACTTTCGCCACGGTATCACGCAAAACCCATAACTGTTTCTATAATATACGAATGTAATGGAAACTTAAGTGGCTAAATAAAATTGAAAACACAGAAGTCCTCAAGAATATTAATGAAGAACGCCGTTTAATGACTATTATAAGAAAAAGGAGATTCAATTAGATGGGACATGTAATAAGAAATATGAGATGTGTAACAGAAATAACCGAATGACTAGCGAATGGCAAAAGATCACCAGGAAGACGGGGGGCAAAAGTACATTTCACAAATAACGGAATATACACAAAGATAAATAAATACCAACTAATAAAAAAAGGCCCGAACTAGACGCTTAAAATCGGATGATTTAGGAATAATAGTTAAATTTAATAAATAACGCATTTACACTTTTATCGAATTCAAAATTACTTTTTTACACATTTATCGTTTATTAGTAATTATTACATATAATACACTTCGTTTTAGAATAATGCCTTCCGAACCACATGTAAAAAGTGGAATTTTTTGTCTAAACACCTGCCGCGTATCATTCGTTATATACGGCTTCTAAAAGTTTAAATTTCTCGCGTTAATCAAAAATTTAATATTTCACATGGCCTTCATCGATCTGCGAAATTTCATCAAAATCGGCGACCCCAACGTCGTGACGTCTTCTTGTTGGATTTAATTTGAGCTGATTAAGTATCATTATATTTGTATCGAAATGATAAAACTAACTTCAATCTTGTGCATCTGTGATAAAGTTTATCTTTCGCGTATTTCGTCTTATCACTAGAGGAAGGAACACGCTAGTGAGTTTGTTGTAATTATATCTTTTATTGTCCTATCAGTATAAGTAACTTCTTCTTGTATTATCTAACACATCGAACATAAATATAAACGATGACGGTAGGGATGGATGGTGATCCGCCAGACGGAGAAGAACTTTATTATTCCGATAAAGGTCCCGATAGTATTAACAAAGATGTAGAAATGGAACTAGATAATAATAATAATAATTAAATAATTAATAATAACGAAAATAACTATTAAAAAATAAAAATGAGAGTAATATGAATAATTCGAATACTAGTAATAACCAAAACGTGTTAACCGAACAAAAGCATATTCTCACTTATGAACAATGTATAGATTGTACGTCTTTTAAAGTAATCATTCAATCAAAAATCTCAATAATAATACTGCAGGTCTTCAAGTAGCAAACATTTTTTTTTTTTTTAAATTGAACTATTTAAATAACATCTTAGAGATCAAAAAGGCAGGAAGAAGGATTATTGTTGAATGTAGATACAAAGAAATAGCTAATAGGTTGGCCTTAGAAGATAGTACGAATGAATTCGGGGTCACTGCATATATTTCATTAGTATATTTAACGAGATCCGTAGTCATTAAAGATGTCAAAATAGACATCACGGACGAAGAAATTATGGAGGAAATTGACTACGGTATGTACATAATACACCAAATAGTTAAATTAAGTAGAGAAATATACCGGGAAGGTAAAACATAGCCTACATACCTTCAAAAACTATTCAGATATTTTTCTGCGGACAGAGCATTCCTAAATATGTATACATAAATAGGGTGAGGTTTGAGGTTGAACCCTATATACAACCGATTCGACAATGCTTTTGTTTCTCACACTCTTCTATCCAATTTTCCTCCGGCGCTCATTTTGGAATACAATGTTTAGAGGAAAAGTAATGTATAAATTGTCATAATCGTCATTCTCCAATATCGAAGGAGTGTCCCGAACGGATCCGACAAAGGGACATTAAAATATTAATGGCTTTAAGAAATATAAGATTCTTCGAAGCCTCAAAGGAAATACCAAAACAGTGAATAGACATACGTCTTACTCATCCAGAGTTACTTTTAATAACAAAGTCCAAAACAAAAATGTACATAATTTATCAAACTGCTTTTCGCTCTTACAAAATGAGGACTTTCGATCTTTACCGAATCAAAGTATATACGATCAAATACCTGATCATGAGAATCCACCGATATCTAAGTATGGCTATCGTGTTAACAAAGAAAATAAATTCAGTCAACAAAAATTCGCAAAAGATCAATCGGCCATTCTAGGGGGTAATAAAAGAGCACAGGAAGAACCGATCAGCTCCTTTTATATATCAAAATCTAAAAGAGAATATACCCCAACCCATATTTATTTCTCCCTCAAAGAGGAAGATCAGCGGCACAAAGTAGTACGTTTAATAAAGGAAAACAAGACGAAAGAAGCAAAAGTGACATAGATAACAATGAAAATAGCCACTTTAGTGGAGACAGCCGTAATAAAAATAATAATCTTAGTCATTTTTGCGATGATACTAATAACAAGAGAGAAAATTCGACAATGGTAGTAGGTGATAGTGAACAAAAAGGTAGTAATCAGACAGCTGAAACAAACGGTAAACAATTAACGAAAAAGAACGATTCAAATGATAATTACGTATTGAAAAAGAAAAATAATAATCCAGTAAGCAGAGATAACCCAAAACAAAATTTAAATGCGAGTGAAATAAATATAAAGTAAATAACTAAAAATAAATTAGGTACCAATAAGTGTACAAACGATAGACAACATAAAATAATTTTCGACCATACCATCGAAATTACCTTATAGCAATAACTAATAAGAACTTCCTCGCCTAATTCTTACTCACTATGGTACTTTTCCAGATTATGGAATTGCAGGGGCATTTACGATAGCCAAGGAAAGCTAAAAATATACTTAGTAAAAAACAAAATCCGCATCTGTGGGATATCTTAGACGTGGCTAAAGCAGTACTATCGGTTTTTAATGTATCTAACTATAACATAATAAGGGATGATAGAAGTAGAGGAAAAGGTAGATTTTGATTAATGCCTCTATAACAACAGAAAAATATTAACATAACCAGTATTGCACAAGATCTTATCCGAATTAGCGCAATCATCCTAAAATTACATAGTTCGCAACTTATTGATCTGTTAATGATATACGCTCCTCCTGGTGTGTGGTCAATGGGCTGATGTAGTCTCCCGAATTAATCACCCTTTTATAATTATTGGAGGCTGGGCTAATGCTCTTTAATAGCAGACCCAAGGGGGATAAAAAAAAAAAAAAAAAAAAAAAAAAATTATTGGAGACTTTAACGCAATCCATCCAGCTGGGAATGTGTTAAATCAAATTTTGAAGGTATATTAAAATTAATAAATCAATAATTTTTATAGTCGATACAATCTATAAGACACGGGTAGCTCGGCCAAATGCCGAATAAAATAATCTGAACTTAGTTTTATGCCATCCCAGACTCGCTACAAGACTAGAATATAGCGTCGGGATAGACCCTATGGGTAGAGTGATCATCTCCCCCGGTATTAATCAACTTGTATACAACGACCATTCATTATTTCTCTCGTAATCTAGCCGCTAAACGAAATAGACGTGTGATAGATCTTCAAAGGGTCGATTGGGAAACATTATCAATTGAATATAATATAAAACTTTAATGGTATTAATGAGGAGCAATTTTATGCTGCAGATACAACTTATCAATAGAATATTATTGACGAAATAATCAATAAAGGCATTGACGATGCCATATCGCCAACAAATAAAGAACGGTTGTATAACACAAGCCCACCCAGGTGACATATGGACTGTAACAATAGCGTTAAGACGGTTACGTCTGAAAAGCTTCAACAAATACCTAAATATGGGAAACTACTTAAAATTTAAAGAAACAACCATCTAGAGTAAAAAAGATCATTAAAAAAAAAAAAAAAAAATTACCCCGGAAAGACTATTGCAATAAGATAAACACCAGACTAAGCACAAAAGATCTGTGGCATAAAATAAGGTTTCTTAATAAAACCTCGGCTAGTATATACTTACCAAACTAACATATCAGATTGGATTTCAAAATTTATCCGTAAACTTGAAACTCCCGTCGAAACTCTAGTTCAAAGATCTCTTTGTACAGGCGACGGATAAATTTGTGGATTGGCTAGATGGAGAAATCACATGGTCGGAATTTATCAAAAGTCTAGATCATCGGAAAAATCCCTCAACGCGGGTAGTTGGAATACCCTATTGGGTTGTCCAGACGCTTCCGGTCGAAGTAAAGAATATGTTATTAAGGTTTTTTAATAAATCACTAGACACGGTATATGTGCCAGATACCTGGAAAGAATATTACATTTGCTCAATCTCGAAACCCGATAAAAACAAAAGTGATCATAATTCATACAGACTCATATCCTTACTCTCATGTATAGGTAAAACGATGGAAAATATTATAAAATATAGAATAGAATGGTGGGCCAACCGATTCGGAATAGCATCCAAGGTCCAATACGGGTTTAAAAAATCCTTGAGTACCAGGGATTCCACAGCAGTCTTAATAAACGACCTTCAAATAAGTCTTTCTAAGAATAGATTTTCCATTAATGTGTTTAATGATCTCAAGTCGGCATATGATAGTGTGCATCTCAATGCCCTAATCGAAATACTCATTAAGTTTTTTTTTTTTTTTTTAATTCATTTATTATAAAATACAATTTTACAATAGCAGTAATATGGCCTGAGGATCACTTTTTGCTGAATTCGATTATCAGTGTTCCGCAGGTCATCACAATTATATTAATTAAGTACGCGACTTAACGTTAATACCTTATTATTTAAATGTACTTCTCTTTGTTTTTCATTATTTCATTTACATATTCCACCGTTGTTTTTGTGTTTTTCCAGTTGGTAAACCATTTCTCATTGATTTCTTCTATTTTATGTTTTATCCTGATTTGACTGAAGTCAATAAATCTAAATACTCATTAAGTTAGGAATTTCCAAAAAAATCTCTCACCGGATACACAGCTATTTTCGTAATATAAAATTGACTGCTCTATCAGGAGAAAAAACCTACGAGTCGGTGTAAACTCGAGGAGGGGATTGCCTCAAGGGAGTCTACTCAGACCATATCTATACGGCTATATGCCAAAGATGTAGAAAAAATCTAAGGGCGAAATGTCAAAATCATTCAGAATGCAGATGACTTGGCCATATACTCATCGGCAGGTTCTCCTAAAATGGTAACGATCAGAGAGTAGGGGAGGCACTAAATAAATTAACATCAACGTTAAACAAGCTTCACATTCAGATTAATACTGAAAAAACGCAAGGGTTACAGATGATCAAGAAGGTCATACGGGCATATCCATTAATAAGAATAGGTAATAAAACCGTGGCCCTCAAAAACTCAGCCAAGTATTTAAGAGTCAAGTTAGACTCAAAAAAATTGTCTTGGAAAGATGAACTCCAAAAAAATCTGAGAAAGGTCTCAACCTATTAAGAGCCCTAACGGGAAGCAAATGGGGGACTCGTCCATATTCGCTCCTAACAATATACAAAACAATAATACGAACTCGCATAGAATACGCAATTTCAATATTATATTTAAACAATATACGAAAATTAAAAAACTACAATTTATTCGAAACAGAGCCTTTCGGCTCTGCCTAGGATCTATGAAATTTACATCAGCTCACGTAGTCAATGCTGAATGCGCAGAACTTCAGGTTAAATTTCTTCTTAAACATTCTACGGGAAAAAATTTTACACAAAATATAAAAAGTATCGCCTTCATCCAATAAGTAAACAGATACCTATCTTAGACAACTTAAAAAATAGGGATTACTGAAGGTTTACCAGAACTCCTCCAATACTTACTAGTTTTAACAACTGTTCTGAATTGAAGATTTACAAAAGCATTAAACCGGCGCTATATTAAATGGATTTTCAGGAATCGTTTTGCTGCCCATAAACTAAATTAGATATACTAAAAAATTCGTCAAAACTAACCAACCAATTTCAAATCACAACAGTTTGATAATGAACGATACATTAAAATCTCGGTTTAATGATTAAAAAATCCTCTATACCGATGGATCACTTGATCTGGGACAAAATAGATACACGGCAGTTTTTTATTATCCCAGCCGAGAGTTTTTTAAAATTTTTTGATCGACATATACTGGATCTTCTTTTACAGTGGAATTATTTGCTGTATTTAAAAGCCTAGAATATTCCAGAAGGTTCGTCGGTCAAAAAATATTAATTCTAACGGACTCTCCAGTCGTACCGCATAAACTTTCACACGGAATTGGCAAGAAAATGTCAAATATCGAATGCCTTATAAGAAGATAAGTATTTAATTTACAACAGACAGGAACGGAAGTAGTACTAAAGTAGGTTCCGTCGCACTGCGATATTACAGGAAATGAAATAGTAAATAGAATTGCAAGAACCTCAGTAGGAAGAATAATTATCCAAAAATTAAATTGGTGAGGTTTTTTACCGGTAATTAGAGAACACATTATAATGGAATGGAACGGCGAGTACCAACAGAGTAGTAATCAAAAAGGGAAAGACTATTCAAGAACACAACAGTATGTCCCAGGGGTCCCTTGCTTTAAAGGAGCGAATAACTTTTTGGAAGAGACTTTATAGTAACGATAACGAAATTGAGAACGGCAACAAAACCCCCGTCCACTTGGAAAAAATTAATATCATCAGTGATAGTGCATGCAGTAGTTGTAAAACAGAGGGTACAATGGATCATTTTATTTAGCAACGTAAAGTTTACGAGCAAAGTAGGGACAAACTTAGAACAAAAAACCTATTAGAGCTGCACACCATTCCAGTTTCAGTAACACAGACAGTATCAGATCCAACATCGAATTTAGCGCCGCATTGGTCTAGAAATTTATTAAGTACCACAAGATGGAAATATAGAAATAATAAATAAGTAAGTTTTATAAAATACCCCATTAAAAAGGGTTAAGTAAGAGAAAAAACTGACTAAATAACGAAGGCTAAGCAAAAAAAAAAAAAAATTGCTCAAATAACGGAAGTTGAGGGGAAAAAAGCAGCCGAAGGCCTAATTTTTTATCGGATAATTTAAAAGAAAAAAGATTTAATTACGAAGCAACATTTGACGTTAAATACCGGATTATTATGCGAAATAATAAAAAAAAAAAACAAAAAAAAAAAAACAAACAAAAAAAAGCAAACTTTATTATCGAGAATGACAGGTGGTTTGAATGTAACATTCAGTTGTTAATCAAATTGAATAATGCGTAATTATTGTTTGTTTTTGTTTTCTTTTTTTCGGAGGAGGACATAAGTTGAAATTAGTTTGAAGTGTTGAACAGGTTTATTCGTAAATGTTTTTAAGAATTTTTCATTTTTAACCTAAATAAAATACTTTTTTCTGTATTTCCTTGTGAAAATTAAATTATTTCCAATTAAACTGCTAGCTCCAAAAGAATAAAACAATACTTATTTGTTACATAATTTTTAAGAAGAAACTTTGCGACATATTTAGCACGAAAAAGTCAAAATCCGATGGTGATAGTGCTGAATTATCAAAACCGCTTAAGCTTCCCTCATCGCAAATAAATTATTTCTTCCGCAGTACTATAAGACACGATCGTGCTAATTTGTACTTAAATTTGAATGCAAAATTTTCTGTAAAAGCTATTACATGTGCACACGAATGGAATTTGATATTCGTCTATTACATATTTCCAAATTTATGAATAAAATTTATTACTACACGGTAACTTGTTTTCCTTCTTTTTTTTAAATTCATCTATATTTTGGCAATTTTTCACGTAAAAATGACTCGAATCATTTTAAATAGTTTAACTGACGAAGCGTTAGTAGAATCTGGTCTATTTTCCAAGTAAAATGTGTTAATTCAATATTATAATGAAATCGGTCGTCTTAACATCTTCATATGGTACCAAGTATATACCCCTTAAGGAACTTTAACGCAGGTCGCGTATCATTTGTATATCCTTCGGTTCACTACAGGAAAGTCTTTTCATGGAGACCGATACAATGGTGAGGTAAAGGTTTTACCGATGTCTAATTCAGATCGTTCACTCTGGATTATCTACACATGCCAATATAATTATAGTTTCTAACGGGAAAAAACCCCGTCTAGAAATTTTTTTTTCGTTCAATGTCAAAATAAATATCAGCTGGTTTTACAGATATCTAATTTAGATCATTCGCTAGATCATCAATACCGGTGAATATATTTTCAGTTTTTTTATAGAGAAAAAAAAAATCTTGTCTCGAAATATTCCGTTATCTTTGAAGGCCACCGTGCTCAACGTCACTAAATGATAACATAAATTTTAAGAGGCTCTGGAGGGAGTCCTAATTTTTGTAAATTGCAGGAAAATTAAATAAATGAATAAAATCGATGAAACCGATACAAAGTACGTGAGTGCTATAGCAACTCGGAAAATGATAGGACATACACCGTAAATGGCGATGTTGCAATTTGAAAGAATAATTATTTATTAAAAATAGTATAAATTAGCTATAACAAAAAGTTAACACAACGCAGAGTTGTCGTGTGCAGTTATGTAAGCACAACACCGATAATTCGGTGGTTGCAGGTTCAATCCCAAGGTTGGTTAGAAGTTTTATTTATTTTTTCTTTAGCTTTATTTACAACTATAATTTATGAAGCCTAATATCTTCAATTATATACTCAATAGTCAAACGAAAACAAAAACCTATTTACATCATACTATTTTTAATCGATAATTATTCTTTCGAATTACAACATCGCAATTTACGATATATGTCCGATCATTTTTGGATTTGCGAGCGCTGCATGCATACGCTTCACGATTTTACAGAACATGAACAAAACATGCGATTGGCGTTGATCATGAACAGTACAATAAAGGTTTTCTTTAAAATTTGTTTTTCAAACATAATCGCGCATATAACAAGATGTAATAACTGACGAACCAAAGCACCATTCCTATGTAAACCGTTCCGAAGAAAACAATCAATCGGGAGAGGCAATGTTAAAAAAACAGATGAAGTTTTATGGTAGCCCAACATAAAGACACATGGAAAACAGATGGAGATGCCCAGACCCCTGCGCAGTAAAAGGAAAGCCAAAAAGAAGAAGAAACATTCCACTTCGACCACTATATCACATTTTAAAAGAGAGCGAGTGGTGAATCTGACTATTCATTTCTTAACCGAATCATTATCGTAAACATTAATGATTTAGAATCACCGTTATTCATCTTCTATTTTTATATATATATATATATATATATATATATTACATTTCTGTCTTTTTCTCTTCTATACTTTATATAAAATGATCAAAATTTACTACGTAATTCTAAATCGGTCCATATGAATATAATAACATAATCACAAAAATCCTATAAAATGTATAACAAACGTCACATAAAATTCGGACATTTTTTTCTAATAGAGGGTAGCCTAAGAATTTCGTTGTAATTAATATACAAACATGCTCGCAAATGATCGACTAATTATTGACAGAACTGTATAATATCTTAAATGTATAAATATTTATAATAGTCTAATTTATTGTCGCAATATTTAAATCAAATAGTATTTTTGATTGGTGCTAATGTTCCACCGTGGCTGATGCACGTTAAAAGAATAATAAATAAATAAATATAAGCCGGTTATACGTTTGTACCGAGCATTTGTTACTCTTACCATGGTACAACATAGTTAAGTATTAACAATACGTAATTTAACTAAAACTCTGGAGTGTTTTGTAGGGGAAAAACAGCCAGCGAAAAAACTCACATAAAATTATTTATAAAGCAATCAATGAGCTTTTGATTTATGAAAATTTTTTGCAATAAAGGCAATATTATTTTAACCTGAATCTGATTTCGTATTCCAATATAAGTGATACCAATATTAAAAACAAGTGATCTGAAAATTTCAATTACACAAAATGAAAATAACCTCTCAATAAATTCTACCGATATATATATATATATATGTATATATATTGACTCCACGGAAGAGAAAGAATCTGTGCATATTAAATATTTTCCTGAGGGTATGTAGGATGTAGGTTTTTTAATAACATGCATTTCCGTGGAATATGCCCGGGTTTCTATCGGTAATTTGAATTTATAACATTTATCGTGAATTATAACTGCCGAATTTGTTATATCTGGCGACTTCGAAACATCTGTAAAAACAGCGTCAAAATCCGGAAACTTGTTGCTAACCATCTAGGAGAACGCCAGGACGAGAACTTTATCCATATCGCTTAATAGGCGAATTATTCAGTGTTGAATCACCTTCTCTGCTGATTTATAATTATTGGATTTATTTCGGTAAACTGTTTTTCCATTTCGTTCCATTTCCCGCAAATAATTTTAAAAATTTAATCGAAAACAATTAATAAAATGCGCCATGAAAAGTAATCTGCAAAATATAGAGTTGGCAAAAATAAATTTTATTTCAGCGATGTCGACTGCGTTGAGGAAAATGAAGCAAGCAGGAAAATGAAGCAAGCAGGAAAAATCCGTAACTGATGAAGTTATCAAAAAGGTAATCAAGAGAGGTGGAGGCACTTTTTGTTGATGTATTTTGATAAATGATTTTCTATTCAACTAGTTATAAGAAGATGATTCTGACTGTAGCATATTTGAAAATGGCGCAACTGTAGATAGAGTCTGAATTTATTTAAATAGCGAAATATGATAATGGTGGAAAAGTAAAATCAAGAAACGGTGTATTAACTGCACATATTTTTAAAAAATTGCATTCCATGATCACAAATTAATTTTAAAAACAAATGAAAAGAAGTATCTTATAATTATAAAGGAAACGTGTTCGCGCGTCACAAATGATTTTGCACTGTATATTCATCAAACAAGACAAGTTTTTAAAAGTTCAAAGGAAAAAGTGAACTGTCGTCTCGATGTTGAAATATATTTTTTGATTAAATTTTAAGAAGACCACACATATTGGTCCTGCTTATTTCTTTCCATTTTTATTAATTAACAATAAAATATACTTAAAACTTTAAAACGCTAATTTGTAATAACTAAAAAAAAAAAGGCTAAGATTACATTACCCGCAAGCAAAAAGCCGTTTTGTTTCTTTTAAATTGTACATGAACAAAACAGCATGAATAGATATTTATTATTTCCATTTGTATTTATATATTTATATCTATATTTTTGTCTCTCTCTCTATCTATCTATCTATATATATATATATATATATATATATATATATATATATATATATATATATATATATGTATATGTATGTATGTATTTGAGTTATAAATGTTCATATCTATTTTCTATTTTTGTCACTTTATTAAATATATAAGTGTTTTTGATATATATTTAATAAAGTATATATGTATATATATATTAAAGACGGCCATTCCTGTTAAATGCGGAGAGGGGACGTGACAATCGACAGTGAAATCCTTTACGGTTAATTAAAACGTTATTAATTATAAAGAAAAACCGATTTTCGGAGCGATCAGGTTACTACGACCTTCTTTTAATAAAAAAGTTCCGCGACTGGGCGAATATTTAATGGATATTTGATGAGGACTTGACCAACACTTGACAAAGACTAACCAAGACTGAATATCTTTCCTTTCAGATTTTTCTATCTTTTTCGTTTTTCCTTCAAACAGTGCCCCTCTCGCCGCTGAAGAAGATCCATTCATTTGCCAATCGATTACCGCGCGCATCTGATAAAGGCGGAATCAATCTCGATACGACAACCCCCAGCCAGCCTCTCATTTACTCACGCACTCGCTCTCTCAGCACGTTATAATTTAATTTTTTTTTTATTCCTTTATTTTATTTTTTCGGTTTTTGTTTTGTTACAACTATGTAATGTACACATTACGAACATATTTAGAAATCTAAGTCAAACTTTGGCACAAAAACATTAGAATCACTGCAAGTGTGGCACCTAGTATCGGACAGATTTAACACTCGAACCCCAAGTACGCGATATATTTTTTAAACATTCTGCAACTCATTTATCATAGTCAGAATGCTGCGCGCGCAACTCATTTCGCATTGTAAAATTTTATCCTCAACGCGCTTAAAGAAAGACAACTTCTAAGAAAAAATGCATAAAATATTTTTTTTTGGAGATGAGTATGTTTTTGTTTTTGAGAAATCGAGTTTTAAAAAGGCGACGAAAAACGTAGAGCTATCTGTGAAAGATGGCCAGCGACGAATTACAGTATGAGCTGTTGCGGTATGCTGTCGGCGGCTAATCGCGACTTTCGGCGAAACATAGTTTCACCAAATCGTGCTCGCGACAAATCGAACTCGCTACAAGAATCTTGCGCGCGGATCATCCCGTCATAACTTTGTATGCCAACGAAAAGACAAAAGATTTATCGACTTTTTTTTTATTTTTTATTTTATTCATTTTTTATTTTATTTATTTTTTATTTTATTTATTTTTTATTTTATTCATTTTTTATTTTATTCATTTTTTATTTTATTTATTTTTTATTTTATTCATTTTTTATTTTATTCATTTTTTATTTTATTTATTTTTTATTTTATTTATTTTTTTTCGATGAAATGGTTCGTCACTACGTCGGGGTTACTTTTTATAGGATTTCATACATATGTGTAATGCACGAAATGCTAATAACGAAAAGTTCGTAGATGTCAAAAAATTGGAAAATTAAAACAGCAAATAACTTCGTAATGGTTTATCGTGTAAAGTCGAAATTACGCGTACAACCATCGTAATTGAAACGCCTTTTAGGTATAACACATTTTAGGACAACTAATTATTACCTGTGAATGTCAAAAAAGTTGTCAAAACGAAATATTTATTATTACGCGGAATTTAAAGCAGTCTAAAAATTCATAGCTCGTCACTAAATAACTCGTTAAACGTGAAATTTAAAGTAGGTAGCAAAAATCAAATTTCCATGAAAAATAATTACATAAAAAAACGAAAGAAAGAAAGAAAGCGGAACGTTTTCGTAAGTAGGCTAGCTCGACTATAGATGTTGAAAATACATCAGACATGCCTATAAGAAAGGGCATTTTGTAGGAAAAGTGTAGCCGATAATATTATAACTTTGAATCCTGCTGCAGCCTGTCCGAAGGGGAAAGAATTTTTTTTCCCGGGCGCCTTTCGACAGAATGCTCTCGCTACTAGGGTAACGAATCCCATATATTCAGCTTTTCGAAACTTTCAAAGTTTGGCAAAATGTATAGCGCTTATAGCTGCATTTTAAATTTTTTTTTTTGCACTCTCTGTAAATATACACACATTTACATTGCTCGAATAATATGTAAATCTTCATGGCACGGAACGTCATGCTTGACTGACCTTGTTTATTTTTGATTCGCTATAAATTATTCTTTTTTTATTTCGCGTTCAACTCGCTTAAATTAAAGATAGAACGGGTTAAAAATCGTAGCGAAAAAAAAAAGTATAACTAGATACTTAAATTTGATTAAAAAAACAAGAAAAAAAAAAGGGAAGTTTCTAAAAACGTATTTTTCGTGGTTATTATTATTTATAAAATTACAATTTAAATTTTCGGTACAAATCACGTCACCGTTTAAAACACTACCCAACGTTTCGAATACGTTTACACACACGGTCTGTCATAGAAATAAATTAGAAATGTCTAAGTTTTTGGTCCAATCATGGGAAATATACCTGGCGGGGGGGGGCTTTATATTAAATAATGTAATTACTTCTAATAACCGTATAACTTGGCGAAAACAAATGGCGCAATCTTTGCTTTACATTCGTAGCTTAATCGTAAATCTCACTTTTAGCGTGTAAATAACGAAAGCTTGTCATCAACATATGTACTCGTACGATTATTAGTCACTTTCAGTCTGCTCTTTTTACAGCAGCAATGAGCCTTACTATAAAGTAAAACTAAGATTCAAAATCAGTAGGCTATTATTAATATGAATATAGGAGATAGGCAAGTAATAGTGCGTAAATGATCTTAAAATAAAAAAACTACATATTTACAAATTCTGTAATTCGGTAGTTCTGTATGGTATAATTAGAATGTATTCTCATTTTATCCGTGATAATGATAAACTACACTAAATAATCCCAGGCTTATAATATTTTCAAGTCTTGTAAAATGTCGTCATTCTTTTATTAATCGAACACATTTTTCCCTCTTCATATTTACTGCTTTGCACAGTTTGCGAAATTCGATACTACCTTCTCTTCTTTTTTTTTTTTACCTTTTCCCAACTGATCTAAACATGCGCATATATTATTTAAGTTTTTTTTTTTTTTTTGATATCCTCGAATGCGGTAGGGCGACTTCGCATTTTGTAAAAGCTATAATGAACTCATTTAGAATTATAAATATTCTCATTCTTTCTTTTTAAATTCTTAAACGTATCCAAAACTTAAGTAACATTTTAAACAATACGTGTAGGTTTGTACTGAAAATTTTAACTACAATTTTAAAATTTAAAAAACATCATCCTTTTTCTCCTGTTTTTACCTCCCGCTAGTTATGGAAAACGGTAAATTTTCGTTCATCGACTTGTTACCGATTATTATTTCTCCAGCGCGTAATCGGTGTTTAAGAGTTGTTCCGATAATTAATAATCAACATTGTTCTAAGAGACAGAGGCTACAGTTTTCTTTCGTTAACGATTATGTAGTTTGAATTGTACATTTACGACAGGAACAATTTATAAACTGAGAAGTTAATACGTAATAATTGCGTGCAAGAAGCTTTACACGAAAGAATGCGGTAGACGATATTGAAGAGAATATTACTTTTAAACGACCATTGATAACACAAATACTGATATCACTTTCCCGGTAATTCGGCTAATCGATTTATCAATAACAACTCCGCGATAGATTAACTTGTTTTTTTTCTTTTTCTTCTTCTATAAAACGACAATTGTAAAATAATTTAAAGCTATTAACACTTCTGAGCACGCTTGAGGAATATATGTATATATATATATATTTTTTTTTTAATAAAATCCACACATCGAGTATCTTGAAGTTAAATAGCCGTGGTATTAATTCTTTTTTATTTCTACTGCATATGCACAGATAGTAAAATCGCGTGAAATGAAAAAAAAATGAAAAATAGATAATCTTTCCTGCATTATATAATACAGTCCGTGTAAAATGGTATAACGGCTCGTTTTTTTTGTTTTTTTTTACGAATCACATATAGTGATTAAATATGAATGTTTTTCGATCTTACCTACATATGAACACTGGTTATTTAAATTTAAAAAATTACGAATACAATTAGTTTAACATTTTAATAGAAACAATTTGCTATATTATAGTACTTTTTTACAGTTTATCTATCGTCATCCAAATCGTTAGAGCTGTTTCCGAGATACGTGAAATAAATTTATATACAAGAATTGTTCGTTTAAAGTTATTAATGTTATATACATACATATTCGCAAAACATAAAATATTTTAAAACTAATTTATGAACACATTTATGAATTTAAAGCTTCTTTCCATAGTTCGCTTTTCAATACTGAACGCAAACAAAAATGTAGAGGTCCTTCGAATTCGCTTTCCGGATGGTTGGAAAATTTTTTCAATAATTGCGCACACGTTGATTTTTATGATTATATTTCTATACGCTTTTTTATTAGAAAAATTATATATTATAGGTATATAGGGTCGTCGTCAGCTTTATCTATCGGTTTATTTATTATAGAAACAAATAAAAAGCGTCTCGTAATTTTACTCGTGATCATCCAAACAATTGGAAAACATTTCCGACTAAATCACTCTGCAAAATGTAATAATAGTGCACAAAAAGAGGATTTTTTAAAAAATTTTTGCACAACATATTCTCAGTAATTCACTTTCGCAAACAAATATATAAATACGCAAAACATTTTTTTTAACTCCCCCCCCCCCCCGAGCATGTTAACATCGCCCAGAAACGACGCGAGGGAAAAGTATCAGTTAGATGTAGAGTCGGTGTCAAATATTGATAGGATAAAAGAATTGAGGCTAGAAACAACGGAGATCGACGGAAACGATAAAATATATACATATTTAATATCTATATATAAATAGGCAAGGACAGTTTCCTCCTTTATTTATTAACCGATTTTCTTTTTCTTTTTTTTGTTTTGGAGCTAGTAAAAACCGGTTATTTTTTCTTATTTAAATATAAAATTAATACAAAAAAAAAAAAAAAAAAATGGACTGTTTTTATCAATAAATGATTGTTTTTAAAAATGAAAAATGAAATCGCTATAGCCAGTAAATCCCAATAAATGATTTCTTTTGCGATTTACTACTAAAAACATTAAAACCCATCTAAAACTCACGAAACCAAATTTTGCCATGGATTAGACCTTGACAGACCGATTTATTGGCCCAAAATACCTCCCTGGTGTGCAAATTTCATCCAAATCGTTAGAGCCATTTCCGAGATATGCGAAATATATTTAAAGATATTAGATTTGTTACTCCCTAATTACGTGGACTATATACTCAAAATGACGAGCGGAAGCCATTATGAATATTTCATGAACTGCTTAAAATTCTGCGCATATTTCAGTAACGATAATGTAACGTGAAATGTGCAAGTTTTTGAACACTTCGGGAATTGCGTTATTACAAAATATGTTGTTTTTTTTGTTGTTTTTTTTTTTTTTTTTTCTTAAAAGATTAAAAATGTAGCCGAATATTTCTTACATATGATGAAATTGTCAATAATTAACATCCATAAGTGTTTGGAGAAACGCGTTATGTACCGCGCAATATGCGATAGTCAAAACAAACGTATGACAGAACGAAGAGAAATCGTTTTATAGATAATTTTGTTGGAAATTAATCGCTAAAAATTTAATTTAGAGTACCGTGCAATAAGGATAGAGAAAAAAGGTCAATGCTTAAGAATATCGGCGTATCACACCGATTGAGCATTGTTGAACCGGGAGAGATGGTAATGTGCGCCGTGAAAGACAATCATTAAATATGTAAAGAAGGAAAAAAAAGTAAAACAAAAGGAAAACGGAATAAAAGAGGAAACAGATGACAGACGTACGTATATATAATAGAGAAACAGCTCGAGAAGATTAAAGCAGAAAGGAACGAGCAAAAGGAGTTTAAAAGGAGGAATGTGAATTAACACCGAAAATTACGGGAACTGCTTGCGAAGATAGAGTGACAAGTTCAAATGTAACAGAATTATATTAATGGTTTATGAGAGATATCAAAGATTAAATTTAGAAATAATTAAAAATTCGCGATATTACCGAAAAACCGCAATCAACAAGAGAAATAAGAGATTGTGCAATACGTAAAGCTCAGGCTTAAGTATCAGAGTTGTAAGGGAAAAAGTGAGCGCTCATCGGAAATAAAGAAGCATTTAGAAATTATGCAATTTGCGTAACTTACACAAAAATCAAGCACGGATTCGGATTAGGAAGAAGGATTAGTTATGGGGAAGTTAATCAGTAATGCTAAAATAGAGAAATTTATTAGTTAGTTTTAAATTAAACCCATAACACCTAATCTTGAGTTAAAAGGTGTTTTTAATAAATTCCCCCCGCAATAGATACAAAACTGTTTTGTTTACAGAGAGCTAGAATGAAGAATGGGCATAAACGAAAAATTAATGAAACATACACTAACGTAAGTTACGGAATGTAAGAAACATTTTACATCTATGATATTGCACGCTGGTCATAATAAAACGATAAGATGAAAATGGTCAAATTTAAAAATTTGAGATAGGTGTATAGCCGAAAACAAGGAAAAATGGGAAATAACTCCCGCATGAAATGACATTTCGTGCACTATAAAAATTAAAAAAGAAAAAAGTTAGCCGCGCTACTTCAAAAGTCGGATTTCTCAGAATACGATGGCCAAAAAAAAGTATACTAGAAAGGTACCTCTGGCTGCGGGGCCTTCTGCTATTGACGATTTGAAAAAGAAACAAATAGTGGGAAAGTAACGAACAATTTAATCGGTTTCAGTAGGCAATGAAATCTGTACAAAGCACAAACCTGAAGAATAATTGTTTCCTTCTTTTTTTTTTTTTTATATATAATTTCTTTATAAAATAAAAAAGACAAACGTTAATTTTCGATGGATATAAAATTATTCGTAACTCATTTTATCGATGTCGTTTTAATACATTTTCATCGGAAATTTCACGATAAAAATTCCTTAAAATCAATTTCACGTCAATTTAAAAAAAAACAACTATGTAATTTTCCATTTTTAATGTAGAAGTGAAGTGCGAAAAAAAAAAAAACAACAAATAAATCCTTTTTAGTCTCGTCCATAATAAGAAAAAATCTTGAAGGCGCGCTCAAACAGACTCAAAAGTATTGGCAAATTTTACAGGAAACAGCGAGAGCTGGCGGAACAGTGAACAGAGTACATAAACAATACGAGCGGATAGAAAGTTAAAGGCTATTCTGGAAAGTGTTAGATTATTTTTTTTTGCTGAAAATAATAAATTTTGGCGGCTAGAGAAGTGCCCGATAATGACCGTCTCCTGATGATGCGGTTATTTGCGACACCGATCATCACGTGTTCTTCGAGTGTTCATATCTCTTTCTGTGGAGTGTTCTGCTTTGTATTCCTGTTTTTATCGGGCCTTCCTACTCCTTATTGTGCCTCTTATATCCTGTCTTTCCCTTCCCCACTAATTATTCCTGCTATTTGTTCTTTCTTATCAAAGATTTCTGATCGGATTAAAATATAACTGAGACTTCGTTTTATTTCTTTCCGGATAAAGATCCTTGGTTGACGAGCCCAAGAGGTTTAAGGGGAGGGGGGGGGACTTCCTCCTCGTAGAAAAAGTAATACGAAGAAAGGACGAAAGAAAAGAACAAGATGGAAACATACGAAGCTTTCACGGCACAGTCTAAACAAACGTTCAGCGCAAAAGTCGGGTTGAGACTTCATAAAGAAAACGTTAAAGAATGAAATAAGTCCGCTACTTCGAAAACGTCACCTTTCAAATGTTAGAAAAATGGCACGCACTGCCATCAAATACGGGGAAGCTCCTCTCTTTCTTCAATTAATTCATTTAACGAAAAATTAAAACATTGACTGTTAATTTTCACTTTTAACGTCGCAACAGACAACAGTCGATGTGATCTTTAATTAATTAATTTAAATTACTTATCGTTTATATCGTTTACACACGGTCCTTAGCCAAAGTGTCATCGCTACCGTCCTTACAGAGTGTGTGAAGTGTACAATTTGATTCCGTCAAAAGATGTTGGAGGAGAAAAATTTGGCTTCCGTTCTGAACATTCTACTATTGAACAATGCCATAGATTGGTTGACGCTATCTCTTCGACATTTGAAAGAAATGAAGTATGCTCGGCGGTCTTCCTCGACACTGCCCAGGCTTTCGATAAGGTATGGCACGCAGGGTTGCTATACAAACTCAAACAGTTCGTTCCTTCTGACCTGCACAAGCTATTAACATCGTATTTAAACGGTAGAACATTTACCGTCAGAGTTAATGATTCAATCTCGGAAGAACATAACATTCAGTCGTCAGTCCCGCAAGGGAGCATACTTGGCCCAGTATTATACTCGGTTTACACAGCTGACATGCCTGGATCGAATCAGACTGTGCTCGCCACATTTGCTGATGACATAGCGATACTAGCATCAAACACAAATTCAGTATATGCTAATGCTGCAGTTCAGAGTCATATAAATCGAATGGCAGACTGGGCACGGCTTTGGGGTATAAGTTTTAACCCAGCTAAAAGCCAGCATGTCACATTTACGAATAGACACGTTACCTGTCCTGTTTTGAAAATTTGTAATTCAACAATCGCACAAGTTGACTCAGCTCGTTATCTTGGGATGCATTTGGACAGACGGCTTACATGGCGGCATCATGTCATTCAGACTAAGAAAACAGTCTCTAATCGATGTAGGTTATTATATCCATTAATAGGAAGAAAATCGACCTTGAGCTTAAATGTCAAGCGTCAACTATATTTAACAATGATAGCGCCCATTTGGAGGTACGGGCTGGAACTGTACGGGACAACTGCAACATCAAATCTATTGAAGATTCAAAGGGAGCAGTCAAAGATACTTCGGATTATTACTTCCGCGCCAAGATACGTGTCGAACTTAACACTACACACAGATTTGCAAGTGCCATTTGTAAAAGATATTTATGTGGAGCAGTACAGGAAGTTTTTCGACAAGCTGAAGTGCAGTACAAATCCGAACATCAGCCGTATGTATCAACCAAATGTACCAGGAAATCCGCCCAGACGTTTCAAACGAAGAAAATGGTGTCGGGATGCACTTCCGATCACCTAGTAAATACGGATTGCCGACTAGATATCACTGTCTCCTGATGTTACCTCTCCATGACTAGAGTCTGATCTTCCTTAAACTTAGTCTGTTGTCCCGTAGGGGTCACCAGACTTATCATCGGCCTTCCAATTATTTCTTTTTCCTTGGTGTTCCCAGTTTCCTATTCCCTTTTCCTCCCTTTCACTCTACTCCCTTTAAGCATGGCTTGTGATCAGCATTGCTTATGGTTTTCCGGTGCAATGTAAAAAAAAAAAAAAAATAAAAAATAAAAAAAAAATAAAACCACGGATAATATCTCGAAAATGGCGATATATTTCTCATTGAACTCTATTTTTAATTAAAATCACAAAATAAAAATTAAAAATAAATAAAAATGGCAAAAAAATCGATGATAATTACATTTAAAATAGAATAAAAAAGGTAACATTAATAGTTTTACTAGAAAACAGTAAAATATTAGTTATATAGTTAAATCCATATGTTGTAACATTTATACGAATAATTGTTTTTATAGTATAAATTAGGTTTCTTTGTTGTAACAGATTTTTTCACCGAGGTTTTGGTTTTATGGCGGGCGCGGAAATCCTCTATTATTTCTCCAGCCGTAGATCTGAGACTGCCGTTAGCTAAAAAATTTTCTCAACGAAAATGAATTATAAAAAAATAAATACTTCATTTTTTGGCCCGAGTCGATTATTATTCGTGCACTTCGGAGAATACCGCATCTTTTCTAATTGTTCTAATTTGGTTTTGTTACACCGTCGGAGGGAGGGGGCATCCTCCTTAACGTAAAGATTCTTTCGTTCGGAAATGAAAACTGAGATATTGTACGCGGCCGATCTAAGGTTGGGCGAGCTATCTGACGGAGTGTATTTAGGTATAAAAAAAAGTGGTTTATACTTAGCGTTCCTGAAATATTCTACTGTCCAAACGTATATTATGTATAAGTGTGTCCTCGTAGTGAGAAAAACTTTCAAACTAATGGTACCGAAATCGCGGGGCTACGTTGAAATGTTGTTTCTACAGTAATGCTGTACACTTATTTTACAAATTTCCGCCGTAATTCGAGATAATAGGCGAAGTTAGAGTACATAGCTTTTATTCGTTTTCGCCATTCGTAATTATGCGAGAGCGGGTAATAAGAGAAATCACGTAATTATGTAACGTTTCTTAAAAACGTTTTCGTATCGAATAGCGTGCAAAAATTGTAACTCTTCTATTTTTTTTCCATCTGTTTTTTCTATCGCGCCTATATTACGAGACATTCATTTTATTTTGCGAAAAATTTGACATAGTCAATTTAAAACCGATTGTTTTGTAAGAATTGTAGAGAACTATTGTCTGAGGAGATGCAAGCGGTGTCCGCCCACTGCAAGGTCTGAAAAATCGAGTTTTTATTTGATTCCCTGTGTGTTTTACCATGAGAAACAAATGCGGGCAAAAACTAGTTTAGTTTAATTGTTTCAATCAATTTCGGACATCGATCGTATACGGAAAGAATAGAACGAACAAGTGTCAACGGTGACGTCAACGCAAAGCTTATGACGCAACATGACGAGCAGCAGGACGTATCGGTAAGTCATAGAGAGCGTTGTGTAAATAATGACACTGCGCGAGTTATCAAACCGAATTGATCGACACGATATTTACAGAGACTACAAGTAACCTCGATCTAAATAAAAAAAAAAATACGTTAAAAGAAAAATCACGCCCCCACCCCCTTCACCGCGACCCTTCGCCGCAATCGCAAGAAAGAATATGTAGCGAATAATTCTGAAAAGCGATTCGCTGCGTGAAATAATTCGAGTGTATTTAATAATTACAGCATGAATTTGTCTAAATTAACCGCGAAATGTGTAGAACCGCTAAAATTAATTGTAAGGTGAATACATACCTGTTTGTTAAAACTGTATAATAAAAAACAACTTCAATAACAAACAATATAATAAGGGGGTAAAAATAATTTATAACAATAAATTAAATAAATACCCCTTTTCTTATTTAGAAATGTTTTCGGGCATAACCCATCATCATCGGCTAAAACTAACTTAATCGAAACTTAAAACACACTGGAATGAATATAAGGAATACATGTGTATATATAGTAAATGCATAGGTGGAACAAACATAGGAGGTATAAAAATCGATAGTGTGAAATTACCAATACTCCATACAAAATATAAAATAAAATAAAACAACCTAAAGTTAAACGTTTATATTAAAAAGTGGACTATTATTATTTAGTAATTTTGATCATTTATAAAATATTATTTTTATATTTATTTATGAAATAATTTTCTGCAATATTCATAACATTTCCTTTGCCATAAGTGGCCAAGACGGTTACAGTGTTTTCTAGTGAATTTGGTTTATGTTTATACTTTTAATTAAATATTCGGCATATGTTAGTTTTAGAACAGTCTTGGCCACTTATGGCAAATGAAATGTTACGAATATTGCAGAAAGATGATGGGTTATGCCCGAAAACGTTTCTAAATAAGGTATTTATCCTAATTTATTATTATAAATTATTTTTATCCGTATATTGTTTGTTATTAAAGTTTGTTTTATTATACGCTAAAACTAATATTTAATATTAGTTTTGCTACTTCAAATTTTGACGATGTAATCCAGGATGGAACCGAGTGTTGTAATATTTCTGTTTACATTTCAAATATATTACCTATCAGCAATTCTCGAAAAAAAAACAAAAAAAAACCTAACGTGCATGCACGCGAATATGATGGCAAAAATTGATAATTGCTAGATAATTTTTGCGTGTATCGCAGAGGTCGCCGTATGATAATTTAAAACACATTTAATACAAACATCGGAGCAAATACAAAAAAACATATAAATGCAGAGCACCGCATCGATGTATTAGATAACAGAAACAAACTTGCTAAATATTTGATATTGTCATTGATTTTGCGTCATCACTAGTTTTATCCAAAACGATTAATTTTGCTTTTTTTTTTTTTTTTAGAAATAATATCATTAATAAACGACGACATCGAATCCGTAGAAAAAGTTGGCTGCGATGTAATTAATACGGCTCGTTTTACTTCGACATATTTAATTTCCTGAATTCGTATTCCTATAGACCATCTTTGATTGTCTAATTTATTTGTTGATTGTTCTCCGATGCCACTCAGTACTCAGTTGCAAAAAACAATTTTGAAAAGATTCTTTCAATTTAAGAATTGAAATCGAAATATTTATCGCAGACGGAAAGATTGAACTATCAGATTTTGGTTTAGACAATTGACATTTCAGGCAAAAACATGGTGGATTGCTTTTTAGCAAGCAAATGCCTATGATGAAGGGGAAAAACGTATTAACGAGTGGTTCAAATTAAAATCAGAAAAACAAATCGAGATTTATACTTTAGTCATTATTAGAATACAAAGAAGAAGTCATTAACCCTATTAATAAAGTATATTCTACTCATTCGGTCTCATTACATTTACTGCTTGGAAGCAAAATCGGTTTCGAAATTTTTACGCAACGCAAACTGAAATAGAATTATTTAAAAATCTCCTAATTTCAAACATTAATCGTTGCGCCATTTTTTCGCGGGAAGCAATGTAAAAGGGACAGTAATGAATTGCTTTTTTTCTTATGTAGTGTTCTTTTTAAATGTTCTTTCGTGACGCTGTTACCTGATGATCGGTGTGATTCTCAACGGAAGACGTGGAATTTTATAAGAGGTCCATGAAAAATATATCGTCGAAAAAAATAGTAATTCGCGAAATCGACGGGAAACGCAGTTCGCTCTTCAAAAAATTTGTTGTTCCTAAGAAACTGTGATTTTTTCCTTCAAAAAACAAATTTGCAGCGCGCTGACAAAACATTTTATTCAGAAGCACTCGGTGAAATTAGTCAGATTATCGGCTTGGTGGCTTCACTTGACCGCAGAAAATTTAGGAAACAGATTGAATGATGCACCGTCAGTCGTTATAAAAACTGTTAATAAAATTAAAAAATCACATACTCTTCAAAACCGTTTGTTTAAGAAAAAAAACAATAATAAAGATTTTAAATATTTACTTTTGCACACTAAAGTGAGACGGTTGTCAAAATTGTCTTACAACATTTTGTTAGCCTTTGGGACAGAGTATCGTATCATTTATTAAAGACAGTCATTTTCAAAATCAAATGATCACCTTTAAAAATGATTTTTATCAGATATTTTTGAAACATTTAAAGGTTCTGAATAGACAGTTGTAAGGGAAGAATGGTCTTACAACAGCAAACGGAAACATTCAAGCTTTTTCGAATAGATATAAAAATAACTTTTTGAAAAAACATTGCACAGTGTATGAGTTCTCTCGAGTTTCCGGCACTCGAAATGGAAAAGGCAGGAATGATCGATGACGACTTAACCGTGTCCGAACATCTTAAACGCGGTTTTTGCGATATTTTGGAAACGAATTGTCCGGACTGGGTAATAGATATCCACTCGCAGTAGAAGCATCTCCGATGTTAATGTAACACTTCGTGAACAAATTATTGAGCTACAAAATGATAGTGCTGCTAAAATTATATTTAAAAATAACGAGAATAATTTTTATAGGTTATTTCTAAACTCGTGACCCAATATTCAAAACTTTATGAACAGGCTCAGTTATTTATTACGGCATTTCCACCGTCCTATCCGGCGGAATGCAGTTTTTGGTAAAGTTCTTTTATTTTTAATTAAACAAAGAAATCGCTTATATATTGTAAGGAGATCTGAGATTAATGCTTACTACTTTATTCGAATCTAACATTGAAAATATCATTAAACATTATCGATCGCAAGGTTCGCGATTATATTTTTCTATTTTATTCTCATTTATTCGTAAAAAGTGTTTTTAATTTTTTGCATTATTTTTGCGTGTAAAATAATTTCTATCATCTTGAGAATGAAAATTGTTCCTTATTCCGTATCACATATATTGAGAGTTTGTTTATGAAAAATATAATAAAAAAACTTGCAAATTCGACAACAAAAATATATCTACAGAATTACAAGTTCGTCTTCATTATAAGAATATAGGATGCCAAAAAATTAAAAAAAAAAAAAAAAAAAAAAAAAAAAGGCGGACAATCACATCACTAAATCACCGTGAAATAGCCTATTTGTAAATTGTTTCAGTTTAGTAATTGATTATTAATGATTTAAAAAATGAGAAGAATTACGTGATCGATGGAAACAACTCATTTGCAATCATTATGAGCCGGGGAACTTACTTCCGCGCGAAACCTGAAGGACTAAATTATAAAATATTCGACTCTTCGGATCTCGCCATGAGGCCAATCTTTGAGCAGCCACTAAATGATAGTTCCTCTATAATACTTATATTCAGTTCATTACGTTATTTTAAATAATAATAATAATTTATCCCAAAACATTACATATTTCATAAGATCTTTTCAGAAATTGTCATTAATATATACACATATTATTGACTGTGCCATTTGTACGCAGGAAGTAATATGAAAGAATGTGTCTGTACCAAATATTTTGTAATGTTTCATCTGTACCAAATATTTTGTAATGTTTCATCTGTACCAAATATTTTGTAATGTTTCATCTGTACCAAATATTTTGTAATGTTTCATCTGTAACCTTTTTTTTGGTCATGCTCATAAGGCATCTATTTCATTTTGCGAAAAATGGCAACCAATTCGAGATCGACTCTTTTATAATGCTTGTGTGGGTTAGGGTCATCTTGCAGTCCGAGCGGCGTGTCTTTATGGCGAGGTCAAATCAAATTTTCTCATACATCGTAACGTTATTATCCGTTTAATTAAACTGCCCCCAGGGATGCTACCACGGCCACGTTAATACCGTGGACGTAATTTTAGGTTATTATTTTAATCGCGATCACGGTATCACGATGATATGCCTATATCAAACCCACGGCGCTGGGTGCAAGCACTCCCTGGCGGGGTGAGTTGACCTAATCACCCCCGTGCTGACCAGGCAAGTTGGGAGATGCATTATATACCTGCCACCAGGTTTTCATGGTAATAGTTAATATACGACACTAGTGTGTAGATGCCAGTGTAGACGCGAGAGACTACACTCGCGGGACTGATCGTAATCGTTTGTTATCGCGTTACAATGCAGTCCAGCGAATGTCTGCCTACTATACATCAACTAGCGCACTCGTATGGTGGTATACTTGGTGACTTGCCATTGCCTTCCATATGAATCTATTAACGATTATTCCATTTAATTTTTCGTAATAATTTCTGTCGTCACCCGGGATCGAACTCCCGAGACTCCCGTAACGGAAGCCGAGCACTCTAGCAGCTAGACTATCGCGACGACATATTTTTAATATTGTTATTTAATTATGAAATAGAAAATTTCGTTGATTTTTAAAATTTATATTACTTAAATTTGCTACATCAATTTTTCTTAATCGAGCGGCCGCTGAAAAGAAACAACTAATAAATTTACGAAATTAACGCGGCAAATAACGATCAATTAAATATTTATAACATAAATGGTACGCATATCATTCTGCTGCGTCTGCTGCTGGCTTTGTTTCTGACCGGGAAAGTGGGTGTATGTTGGTGATTCAGTCTGGATTCCTGACGAACGCGGAGAGGAATAATCGAAATTAATATATTTCACAGTTCCTTACGGACGACTTTATTAATTTCTGAATTTCGGACGGATCAATCTTATTGGAACGTGTTTCTTTCTGGTAACGGACCATCTGATTATTAGCCAAAAATGGTCAATATTCTTTCGCGACTAGACGACAACTGTTCTTTCGACTTAAATGATGTTTTCAATTTGGTTTTTTTCTTTCGAGCTTTTCGATTTAGTGACGACGTCATTATAATTTTGCACCGAACGTAATATATCATTTAAATCTATACGTTAAATCATTTTTTTTTATGGACATATATGTGACTCCGAATGAAAAAAGGAGCCTAACGACCAAAAACCTGTTTTCGTAATAAGCGCGTTTAATGTTCAGACAAAAAAAAAAAAAAAAAAAAAAAAAAGGTAAACAACTTCCTATCAGCGCGAGATTTTTTGTTATCATTTTTGCGTTGCTGAGTTGTAACAGAAAATAAGAGAATTTCATTCGTCCAAGTACGTAATACGTTTCTATTAGTCAAATACTGTTGGCTGGATAAATTAGGATTAGTATTGTATCATTTCTCAGTTTAAAATTTCGTTTTGTGTCCGATACAGACCGACGGTGATTCAGAGCCCGAAAAAGAAAAGAAGGGAAAGAAGAAACAAGCTACCGATCCCCTGAAACCCGCAGAACAAATCAAAAAGAAAAGAAAGATCGATGGTGACTCAAGCCCCCCAAAAAAAAGGATGGGAATGAAAAAACACGCTACCGATCCACAAAAGAAGCCAGCAAAAAAGTCAGAAACGAAACAACGCGCTGCCATGAACGTCTTAAAACTTTACGAACTTTCTATTTACTCGTGGCATTTTTCTTCGTGTTCATGTTTTGTAATGATTAAAATCTTCTATGAGAATGCAACGTTATTCCTGTAGGCCTGAAGAAGATGTCGTGTTCAATTACAAATATCCATTTAAATGAAGACCGTTCGAGAACGTGCTGTAAAAATTCTAATTAGCTCTTCTAAATTTTGAGCAGAACTTTGATGTGGAGCACTCATGTACCTCCAGCTTTAAACTTCGATATCCCAGTAGATTTTGATTGTACAAGTTTTTATGTAATGAAATATGTAACGAAAAATGTAACGAAAAAATGTCTTAATTTTATATAACGGAAGTTAAATGTTAGAATAATAGGATTTTCGTGGTTATGTTATTTTTTTTTTGTGTTGATGCCAGTAAGAATTACGTTGTAAATTTTGATCATTTTATACAAAGTATAGAAGAGAAAGAGACAGAAATGAAAGCAAGAGGGGTCAAGAGGCACAGCCCCTTGACCCCTCCTCTTGCTTTCATTTCTGTCTCTTTCTCTTCTATACTTTGTATAAAATGATCAAAATTTACAACGTAATTCTTACTGGCATCAACACAAAAAAAAAAATAACATAACCACATAAGTCCTATTCTAACATTTAACTTTCATTATATAAAATTAAGACATTTTTTCGTTACGTATTTCATTACATAAAATTGTGACATTTTTTAAATGACAATAACAAAAATCCTACAAAATATAACAAACGTTACATAAAATTGGGACATTTTTCTGGGACATTTTTTTGGGACATTTAGCGTTACATAAAATTGGGACATTTTTTCGAATGGGGGGTAGCCTAAGAATTACGCTGTAATTAATATATATATATATATATATTGGAAATTATTATTCATGTAAAATAAATAAAATGTTATGATTACTCTCTTCCTTCGTACGAGAAATATGTTGTCTCTTATTATAAAAAGCCATTCATTACCTACACGTTTCCGAAAAATACATAATTTGAAATCGAATTGTTCAAAATTAAAAATAGCAGACAAAAGCTATCTGATTATAATTATCAGGCATTACTTCCCCGATAAAACCTGAAACATGGAAGATATTACAGACCGACCCAACAGTACAGAGAGGTGTCGCGTACTTCTTGAACAACAAAGCGAATAAATCAATTCACATTTTAAAGAACATCCAGTCGCGAAATGCGTTAGCAACGTTAGGGGTAGCGCGCATCTCAAAATTCTACAGTTGAGAATAATATACCAAAAATAACTATAGAACAAAAGCGTAGATGAGGATGGCTGAATAATGCACGATTTCGCGCGTAATAAGCAACAATGACAACCTAAAATAATAGTAGGTGGGTGAAATATTGTAATTGCAAAATATGCAAAATATGTAAATGTAGTATCATAATATAACCACTCGAGAATACTACAGGAGCGTTTAATGTCGAGCGGAGTAAAATAATTCTAGAATAAAAATACGAAATATTCACCACTTGTCAGAAAACCTTTCGATTTTCACGCTTACAAATAAAATTAATTTATCGTCCGAGTTTTAACTTGAAAATACATCTAATGTAAAAATAATACAAAAAAAAAAAAAATAATAATAATTTATTTGCCCTCAATCGCTGCTCACCGTTTAAGTTTTTATTATTTTCCACGGTGTCCTTGTAGTACTAATTATTTCGGTATGGATTTTTGCAATTCACGCATTGGTGTCAAAATTATGAAAACTCCTTATTATCAGCGCGATAAGTAAAGTAACATTTACCATAAAAAAATGCTGTCATACCACACGCCTTGATTAGAAATTAGTTTCGAACGAACAGAAAAAGTAAACAAAATTTAAAATATTTACCAAATGACGCGGGTTTTCGGATTCTTATAACGTAATTCGAAAATTGCTCCGCATTAATACACGAAACTGAACGGTACAGAACAGAAAACAAGGAATCTGTTGCGATCTGAAAATCCGCACCCGAAAAAAGTGACTTTACTACAGCCCCGTAACAAAAAAGAAAAAAAGAAACAATTTCCGTCTTCAATTCGTAACGACTTACAACACATATTCCCGCAAAAACTTTAAACCTTATATTTGTAAATTTAAAAAAAATCAAAAAAAAAAAAAAGAAAAAAAAAATCCCAAATAATTCCGAACTGAATTCGTTTCCAGGTCTATGACGTGTGACCTCTTAAAATGAAAAACTGAACTCTTATCAGAGGAACCTGAAAAATGCTAAGCAGGTGAACATTAATTTTACAATATATGACAGCTTGACTATGTGGTTTATTTTATTCGGAGTCTTTTTTAGCCGGGATGAAAATTTTTAGGCTTTATTTCTTTTCTTCGCGACATAGACAGCGACAAAATAAAGCTCCTAAACAAACGACAACAAACACCACTGAGCAAATATAGAGAGACGATCGCTTTAATTACCGATCACTTGCTCAACGAACCGTAATGGTCAGAAAAAATTACTCAATCCGAGCAATGAACGTTTACAGAAACGACGCGACGATAGTGCTGATGTTACTTATTTCACAATACATGCGACATTCTCTAGCTAAATTAAACAGCGACTGTTCAAAAAACCGTTGATATAATCATTTTAATTGCTTAAAAGTTACTTTACTAAAACGCAATAGCAGAGGCACAAATAATGGATAAACACGCCATCAGGATGACTAAAGTACTGCGAAGAAGTACGCTCTACACAGAGACAGTAGATGATTCCGAAATAATTTACGCAGCGAAGTACTCATAAAGAGCGGATATTATATCTTTTAATTATTGAGAAACATATATCAATTTACGAGATTAATTATTTATTATTAAAAAAATAATAATAATAATAATTCTTCGGAAACTGATATATATACATATATTCGAAACACGTATTACACTTAGAACAGGGTTTTTAAGTCACTCGATGAAATCCTAAATTTTTTTCTTAAAATTAACATAGTCCCTATTTCACAATTTGACGCCTGCACAGAGAAATTCACAACTCGACCGAAAACTGGGAATGCTAACTGATTTATAACAATAATTAGTATTACTTATAAAAAAAAAAAAAAAGAAAAAAAAATACTTATATAGTATGTAGAATTTTTCGGAAATGTGATGTTTCTTCGGAAAAATACTCCTTAAGTAAAACTATGTAACCATGATTATAGATTGTATGATTTCGGAGCATATTGGTGCACTTTTTATTATTACATTTCGCATAAATGTATATCTACCTTATAAATTATCATTTGCAACTTATGCCCGATTTGCAATCTCTTCCGTGCACCACGCGTAAAACCGTGTTATACAAAAACCTGAGTATTCGATTTTAAGAAAGAAAAAAAACTTATACGGTTTTAAGTAATAAGCATTCGAAATAAATGGATTCAATTAAAAAGTTGTAAACATACATATTTTTGAATTAGCGTTTTCGAAGAAATTAAAACATAACGATAAACTTGTTGTAAAGAAGGAATAAATGAACTTGGAATGCGACGAACTGAATTTACAACAACCGCTCGCCATTTTATGCTAACTGAATTTTCAGTGAAACACTGCGCGTCATTTAGAAACAATAACCGTTCGTGTATACATTTATGTACGTAAATCGTAATGTGCCATTACAGTTTGAATATGTAAAGCGGTAAAATAAAGAATAAAATAAAATAGAAAAATAAATGAACAAATAAATTTTAAAAAATGTGCGAGTGTGTGTTGTCGATCAGAGATGAAGATCATCACGTGGGTACATTAAGAGAAATGCGCGGCTCACTGGCGAAAAATGGTTTTACGATCGCAAAGGTACGCCAAAAGACAAAGTTCAGGTCAGTTAACATTGGCTTTTACCTTTCTCCCGGTTAAGAATCAGTTTTTGTTCTTCTCGGAAAAGGTCGACTCTCGATTACGTCTAGCCCGTGTTTATTTTATTAGCGCGAAGTTGGTCGAAACTGTCACAGTCGAAAATTAATTATAAATTATCGATTTTAGTAAGACTATCCTTTTTCGATAGGAATCTCAGCAACAACCGCAGGATCAGCGGAGGTGATTTTAAGCAGACAGCGAATCATTACCACCGCGGACAACAATGGTATACGTAGAATTTTATTATATTTTATATAATTTATATCATTTTATCACTATTGACTTTTTTTTTAGTGACCGGGTCGATCTAGAAAAATCAATGTAGGGATATTTCGAGATATAAAATTTAAAATATTATAATCACCTCCCTGAATAATAAACTTAACAATAATAATAATAATAATAATAATAATAATAATAATAATAATAATAATAATAATAATAATAATAATAATAATAATAATTTGAGGCAATAATTTCAATTAAAATAAATAAACTCACGAATACCGAGAGATATCGTGATTAGCATCTCTGAGAGCGTAGTTTAAACGGTGATAGCGTTACACATTTATAAATTTAAATGTATGCGTGTGCATATACACGCATGCATGTGATAATCTCAGTTCACCGGATACTGTTTATGTCTTCTAAGCAGATAATAGTTTCCTTTTTATATTTGCCGACTGCCAACAGGATACAAATTTTCCACCTAAATTGTCGAATTGGCGGGGAAAGTTATGTGCACATTTCCACCCACGCAAAAAATACGAGCATAGTTAATTTCTAAAAATTCACTTCGCGATCATTACTCCGCATCTCATAGTATCTACCGGCTGTCAATCATCATCGGAGTTAGTTCAAATAAAATTACCGCTCAATAAGAAATACGTTCTAGAATCTACCCACGCGTGCCGGTTATAGCTGTCGAAAGATTTCTCGAAATTTTTAGACAACACCTGGCGAATCTAACGCGATCATTTAATGAGGCAATTAGACTCTGGTAGGCAACAGTAGTTGACTAAATTATGCCATAAAAATTGCCCGATACTTACTAAAAATCTAAGTAATAATCTTACAAAAAGCAATCGTCGAAAATATGTTGGATGATAAAATTCTAGACGGAACGCTGAATTTATATAATACCGATTTTTTAAAATTTAAAATGGACCAATTGTATGTTGTTTTCAATGACGGATAGCAACAGTCTTCCAGCTCGGCTCGGGGCCGTAAAAAATGTTTTTTTTAAACTTAGATATACATTATGACGGTCCTCGTATGTTGTTTTTTTGTTGTTTTTTTATTTGCGTTGTCGAGCTGCGTTAATTACAGCAAAAGGTAGAAGTCATTTTCGTTTTTCAGTTTAAGTTTACGATTGACGCAATACTGTCGATTGCTAGTTCGTAGATTTACAAAGTTTACACTCGGGATGGGCGAGACCGGCGCGTGATCGAAGACCGATATGTTTTTCCGTTTCATGATATTATAGTTTGAAAGAACCCGAGAAATTTAGAAATCTAAGACATCTTGCAATCTGTTTAGGAGCTCTAGTCAATAGGTGGAAGGTGTGGGCGATAAAATTTGATAAGTAATTTGACCGGTTTAATAATTTCACCTTCTCATCGGTTGATCTTGAAGGCCATATTTGACGCTTATATAGAACCCTTAAAGTCGTCTGAATGAATTTAGTTCTTAAATTTTTAAAAATGACGATTGTAAATTCATTCAACAGTATCAACCACTCCAGTAAATAGTAAGATATAACTCTTTTGTCGATATCGACATTAGCTGCAAACTAACTAATAATGTGACTGAAGCCCGTGCTGATGACGTGAGTTTTAATCAGTAACGTTGAGTTGTCGGCAGACCGCTCCATTTGTAAAATACGAACTCGTTTAGTAATTAAAAATACCGTCTGAATATAAATGAAAATACGAGGTTGAAATGTTAACCTATCAAGCTTGAAGAACCGCGATAATTGGTTTTTCGCTATAAAAAAAAAAAAAAAAAGAAAAGAGAGACAGATCAAAAACAGCGCAGAGAAGGAAAGTCGACAAACAGTGGATGAAAAGAGAACGAACGTGGAACAAAGAAGTGGAAGAACAGAGAAGTTACGCCACCGAAATCTTAAAGGTACCGTTGGAAGAATAAGAATGATATTAAAAATGCGATGTGCCAGCGGCAGCAAAGAAATATTTAAAATGATCTTATTCCTTAAAACTTAGTTTTAAAAGAAAATTCAGAATAAACAAATTTCAAATGGAAACATTCGCAATCGTCATTCTATAATGACTAAGCGACTTTTGATAAAAGCGCATCACTTTTGTACCGGTTTTAGTCTTCCTTTTCTTATCTTTCTAAATAAGGAATGCCAAACAAGATCAGAGTAACTCCCAAGAACTACGGAGAGTATTCAAGTGGAAAAATATAGTTTTATATTTTATTACGTATATAAGGAAAGTAAACGCAGCTAATGAGGGAAGAGCAAATGTCACACAATAAGAAATAAAAAGGACCAAACTCTTAAGAATTGGAAATATAAAACTGAGTGCTCCTGGAAAAAAAAAAAGAAGCACAAATAAAGAATGTGGTCGGCGTTAAAAAATTGCATAGATCATCACGTTGATTATAAACTAATTCGAACGGTAATTACTTCTAAATAAAAGTAAAAAATAAATTATAAAGATCAAATGAAAAAACTGACTCTTTACGTTAACCTATTTTTATTACATCAATTATATCGATCTCTTATTCATCTATAGCAAACTGGTAACTCTTTATCCCTTATTTTTGACAAACTGCATGAAAATTATCGCCGTTTCCTTCATTTACCTTTCGCGTAGAGCAAAGGGATCCTTTTTAAAACTTATACCGATCGTTTCTTTTGTTTTATGTTCATTCCAGCTTGCTTAATTCCGAATGTAAAAATGATAAGATTTTATTGAGCCAGAAATTACGATGCCCGTCCATTCCGATTACATCGAAATTAAGCGACAGTGTTTAGAAGTAACTGAGACTGAGTCTGGATCTCATTGTCAGTTGCCGTACAAAACCTAACAGAGTTACGTTATCACATGTCCACAGATTATCGAAACCGAAAGCAAGAAAAAGTAACAGAACATTCAAGCCCGAAAAATACACGTTATCGAATTGTAAAGTTCAGAAAGTATTAAGTATTATTTCGAGTTTGGCAGTACTTATCGTCGTAAATGTTATTATTAATTAGTTCAAATTACTTCGTTACATTAACGAATAAAGAGGTAAATCCGTTTTTTTCTTTCGATAATTAAAATATGTGTGAAGAAAATAGTATATGATAATTGCGACAGTCTGATAAGATGTCTTAACTCGCTACTGTAAATTTATTGCTATTAATTAGTTCGGATAACCTTCGTATTACCCTAAGCCATAGTTATCAGAATTTACAACAGTTCATTTTAAATAATCGATAAACACCAGGCAGGAAAAAATGTAACGCTATGTTTCACTTTGTTTATCTAATTACTTTCACTTAATTTGTACCGTTGTTCCAATTACCTGGTCAACACGAGTTCACATTCGTTTGCACATCCGTTCAACTTCATGCGCTTATCAAGTAATCCGATTATTAAAATCTCGAGTTAAGCGAATCTATTATTTCTAAATTTTTAGCTCGGTCCTGGAGGGAGTAGTGACAAGAGGGGAAAAAAGAAAAGAAAATACACGATAAGAGTGCAGAAACATTTTTTAAATAAACGAAAAATATCAATGTGGTTTTTTAATTCATGTTGACCGTAGACATTTTTTAATGGTAGCTATATTTAAAAACTGATAAAACTTTTTAAAATAAGTAATCAGTAGGAACAGTAGAGACAATATTTTATCTTCTTTTTTTCTTTTTGTGATAAGTAAAAAATAAATAAATAACGCAAAAGTAGCCAGTATTAAGTTTTATATCACGGCAGTTTTAAAAATTAATCTGTTTCGTAGCAGGTAAGAAAGAATGCATTGCATTATTAATACGGAAACAGCAGATGTCTCGAAATGTTTCCGACAATACTGTTAAACACGATAATACAAAATAGACATTTGAAAGTAAAAAAAAATAATAATCTGCCTTTACACTTTAAGTCGTCGAAATGTTTATACATATATACACATATTATTTTATATATATATATATATATACACATATTATTATTATATATATATACACATATTATTATATGTATAGCATACGTTTAGCGTAGATATTTTTTGTAGGGTCAGCTAGGGCATTGTTCAATTTCTCTATTATTTCAAATTTAACTAATTATAAGCGGAATGTACTCAATCGACAGGGCCTCCGTACTATTTCGATCTACGAGGGGCGTTAGATAAGTAAGTTGTATGGTTTCATAAATCGAGAAGAAATGGTTCAAAAAATTTGAAAAAATGTATTTACAATCTCTAGACTTACACTACTTTTCGACATAAAAACCATCAATATCCAAACATTTGTTCAATCGCTTTACCAACTTTAAAATTCCAGTAGCATAAAAGTCAGCGTCCAAATTTACTAGCCATTCTTCTGTTGTAGCGATAAGTTCGTCGTTAGTTTCGACTCTTTTGCCATCAAGAAATCCTTTCATCGCCGGAAAAAGGTGAAAACCAAATGGAGCAAAGCCTGAAGAGTAAGGTGGATGCGTTATTATTTCCCATTTGAATTTTTTCAACGGGTCTGGAGTCAATGAATGTGGACGGGCATTATCGTGCAACAGTATTGGTTTTTGCGTCAAAAGTCCGGGCCTGTTGTTTTTTATTGTGGTCCTTAAATTGTTTAAAGTTTCGCAGTACGACTCTGCGTTTACTGTGGTACCTTTTGGCATGTATTCAATGAGGATAATACCCTTACAATCCGAAAACACAGTAGCCATAATCTTCCCCGCGGACTGCACAGTTTTGAATTTTGTAGCCTGCCTGCGCGCTGCATATCGGTTATGCTCGTTCGCCCCTCTTTAAACGGTTTTACGCACTCTCAAACCGCTTCGTAGGAGAATGCTTGGCTGCCATATACCCTCTGAAGTTCCTGGTCTATGAATTTGATAGATTTACCGCACGCGCGAAGGTATCGGATCACTGCGCGCAACTCTACTTTACCGGACGACAAGGTGAGGGGTATTTCCATGATAACCGGCAAACAACACAACATAAACTACTCCGACTAGGTTTGAAATTTTTACCGGAGACTCATTGTAGTGTAGTCATGTACCGTGCGCAGTTTTGTCGAACCAGTGTTACCAGATAGGAAAATATGAAACCGTACAACTTACTTATCTAACCCCCCTTGTATATGAGACATCCCTTGAACCGGGGTTTGTGTATAATTTTTCATATTTTTTATTGAAACAATACCGAACTTCACTTCCTATTAGACAACACTCTGAACACCTCGTCCGCGCCATCACTTGTCCTCTGGTCAAACTTGTGTTGGATTACCAGCAAACATCTCCATTACCTTTACGAATAATTGAAAATTACCGATATGAACTTGGCCCGCTAACTTATTAACTTTTATAATTCGTACTTTCGTACGGGAAGATTTTTTTTTTGTTGTTTTTTTTGTTTTTTTTTGAGGGCCGGTATTGCTTACAATTTCCCTATACCAGCTTGGGAATTCGACAGAATTAAAACATTCCGCAGTCCAAGTCAAAAATACAATTCCACCAGCAGCCAGTAAACAGCTGAATAAAAATACCAAATGGAAGACCAGTAGACCACGCAACAGAAGAACACTTTCTACGAATACCCGAAAAAAAACCCGAACAGTTTAGTATCCTATTACTTTCATAAATAATGCTAAATCGACTACGGTCGATAATTTTTCTTACATTACGAAAGTAGCGTTTATTCACGGAAAATAAGTAAATTCTTAACGCGTGCCATAGCCAGGATTTAACGACATATTTTGGATTTTTTTTTTTTTTTACCTTCATAAAGAATTAAAAAGACGTTACGATGTTACTTCTAAAAAATTACCAGTTGACGAATTTACACACGCTCAGAATGCATATACACGGCAAAGTTGACGTGACCACCAAGAAAGGCGTATACTTTCAGACCATCGACCTTTTCCGATGGCCGCCAAGTGCACTTATCCACACAATTCGCACGTATGTAAGTACGAAGCGACGAGAAATCATTAGAAGCAAAAAAAATAACACGAATCCGATGAAAATAGGTTGCAACACCGCACACGATCAGAGTTTGTTACAAGATAAAACTTCCCCCCTGCTTTAGCCGAAATCAACAGCCACGCGAAATTCTTCAGATTTGCACACACGTATACTCGATATTATACAGGTCCGTTTAAATATTTAAACACACAGTTTCATATTTGTTTTTATGTTTTTTTATGATTATTTTTTATTAATATTTTTTATTACTATTTAACGATGCTTAACAACTTAGTCATTTGCGTCATCCCCGAATAAATTAGAATTTGTTCTAGATATTACATGATTTGAAGAAGTTACTAAGGTGTTAATATTATTCGCATTATCGACTAATATATAATTAATGCTTAAATTGTAATAGGTGGTCCGTTTTTCTTTCTGGCATTTCCCGGCAGTTGACACTGACATTCTGAGCAGAGAGGTTCGGTGTTTGAAGAAGATAGTTATGCCTCGATCTGGTGGTGTGTCCAATTCTTAAGAGAGCTATTTTATGATATCCTCTGTACGGTTTTGACAGAATGACGTTCGCCAGTTTGACAGTAGCGGCGTAAAGTTTGGTTCCAGGAAAATGTGGTTCCCATTCTGCTTGCTAGCGATCCTTTACTTTTCTGTATAGGTCGGCGTTGATGAGTTTTAAAACGGTATTGTTAGACTTAGTTGATGGTATATTTCCATGTGTGATGTCAGGTAGCACGGTGTTTAATTCGGCGCGTAGGATTTTGTATCTTACGCCTATTGGTCGTGGTATCGTGGATTTTGACTTGCATGATTTGGTCAATTGTTTTTTTTTTTTTTCCATGTTGTCTTGTACGAGAACAGCAATAGCTCGAACAAAGTATTTTAATGTTAGGAGATTCCGGCAATCTGAGAGATTGAGTAGGCCAGTTTCCGCGAGTAACCTAGGTATAGGACTGGATCTAAAGCTACGTAAGATGAACCGCATTGCTGTGTTCTCGATTATGTTCGGCTATTTTAATTCGTTGTTCTTTCGACTGTTATAAAGTCTATTTTCGATACCAGCAGACAACACTTTTATATAACATTAACAGTGATTTACTATCTGCGCTCCATCTTTTGCGGGCCACTACTTTTAAAACTATGTTAAATGCTTTATAGCATTTCATCTGTGGTAGGTGAATATTACGAGTTGACCAATTTAATTTTCTATCAAAAGTTATTACGGGAATTTTTATATAGGGTTTGAAATTTTTACGGCTTTTCCAAATATTCGAACATTGCAAAGGTGGTGGTAGTGTGAGCGTTGTACTTCAAATGTGACGCATTCTGTTTTAGTTGCGGAAAAAACGAATCCTTGAGTTTCTGCCCATTTTACGAGTTTGTTGGTGGTATGTTGGAAAGTTGTTTCGATGGTTTTTATGTTATCACCTGACGTAGGTAAATTATTAGATCATCAGTGCGAAGAGACTATGATGAACCGGAGAATTGAGGATTTTACATATTTCGTTGATTCCGGTAATAAATAAAGTCGGCATAATGATAAAAGCGCGTCTGTTTTTCGGACAATATACATTGCTTCATCTTAGCGGAAACGTTCGAGTCTGTAAGAAGTCTCTTATGAGCATATTGCCAGGCGAGCTTTTATGCGCCATTTTGACTGACTGTTGCATATCTCCAAATTCGGTTGAAAGCCTATTCAAGGTCGAAACTAACAACCACCCGGTTTATTGTTTGTTTACAAATCCGTAATAGTAATATGTTATTGTGGTTTTTCCAGGGTGTCTAAGCGTTCCTATTTGATCTGAATCGAAATTACATTGGGCTAATCAGTTTCAAGGGTCTTCTAGCATACGTGCCAATCTGTTATTTACCATTTTTTGCGCAAATTTACTCATAGAACCAGTAACCATTAACTTCAAAGCAGTTTTCCTCAGGTTTGAGCAACGGAATAATGTGTGCAATTTTCCAGCTTTCTAGTATCTCGCTGGTTTTGCAGATTATATTGTATAACTGTAGAAGTTTTTGTAAAGAGACCGTGTCATTCGTATGTTTAATTAGTTCAATGCGAATGTTGTCTTGTCCAATTGCAGAGCTTTTCATGGATTGTAAAACAGATTTTAGTTCCTCGGTAGGTGGCCGAAAGATTGTACACTTCGTCTGAGTAAGTGTTTAGGTCTATGGTAGTTTGTTCGTGTGTTCTCTTAATTTCCTCGAATTTGTCAGAATATGATCTAGAGTAGTAGAATAGAAAAAGTCTTTGCTATTTCATCTTGGTTTGTTACTATTTCGTCTCATGACTTCATTGTCGTGATGTGGTTGAAAAGTGGTCTGTTGGCAGGCAATCGTTTAATTCGATTCCAGACTAAATTAATTGGCGCGAACGCGTTAATATTTTGATGTGAATTTAGACCACGCATTTCCTTTTGGCTTAAACCGATTTCAAGTTTTCTTCAGGTAGATGTCTTTTACACATATTTGGAAACTAGTTTATTCTTTCCTTTAATTATACCTCCTCGACGTTCATTATTCCACCAGGTAGATTGTATGTCTGCGTGTGTTATTCGACTTCAATAATGGAATACAATTATAAGTCGCTCTAAGTATGTCTTCTGTAACCGTATTATTCATTTCATTAACGTCTGTGCTGTTATACGAAATTGTTAGATCACCTAAATAAATGTCCCAATTCGCTGTTTTGGTAGTCCATAAGAAAAAAATCGAAGGATTTTACGTGAGATGCTGCGCCATCGGTGTTGATATATCGTAGGAAATGGTCTCTAATAATGCCGCACGTTGTTCGAGATGGGTTAAATTACTACTGCATACGAGTAGATCATTTGCTAGAGATGTTCCTCCTCCACAGTACTGGTTAACTGACACAAATAAATAAATAACTTTGAAAAAATTTTCCACATACGAAATAAAAAAAATATAACATAGCTAATTGTGTAGTTTCTTATTTCGTATGTGGAAAATTCTTCAAAGTTGTTTATGAACTTATCAATTAATAATAATAGTAAAATTCAATTTAAATTTGAAGTTTTAACTTCTGGCCGCGCCGCATTCTACTATCAAAAGTCTATTTCGAAGTATATTCCTTTTTTCTTTTTTTTTTACTTAATATTCGTTTAGGATTTACGAAATGAATTAATAATTTCTATATAAAACGAGGAATTACTAGGTAAGAATTTTTAGAAGAATTAAGCGATCTGGATAATAATCTATTGTTATTAGAAAATTCAAAGAAAAAAGAAACAACAAAGAGCAAATTGAAGATACAATTGAGCGTTTATAAATTTTAATAGTTTTATAGTTCATCTCCGAGCACGAAATTGTGAACGAACACACTTTGAAATGTTATGAACTCCGGGATGAGAATTTTTATTTTTTAAAAAATAGTTTCCAGGAATATGGTGAAGAGATTTCGCATTATTAATTGTTTATTCTTTAATTTAATAGACGATATTTCCTGAAGACAGAAAAACAAAATGAAAAAAAAACTGATTGGAATTTTTGCACATGGAGTGCATCTAATAAAATATTTATCAAAAAAAAAAAAAAAAAAATCGTAGTGGTAATTTAATTCGGTCGAAATAATTTTTTTCCGGCGATAGTAATATTAATTTATTTTTTCCCAAAAAAAAAAAAAAAAAAAAAAAAAAAAAATCCGTTTACGAATTCCGAAATGAAACTTTTCACTGTTACACCTTCTATTGTTATAAAACTTTTGAGGCCGAATCCAAACTCTGATTTTATTAATTTTCGCTAAAAAAAAAACTGTTGTAATTATTTAGACGTTAATTTTTTTTTTTAACCTTATTCAGCTCTGAATTATGACATTTTTTCGGTGAAAACATTTATTATTATACGAGTAAATTGATATATTTAATTTTTCCGGTTTTTCGACGGGGAGTGTTGTCTATTTATTATAATTGCGGAAAATATTGTCCAATTTAATTCGAAATTCTTATTAAAATAACGTATTGCTTTAACAGATCGTATCATTTTCAAGCGATGTATGGGGAAAAAATAAATACTTGATAACTTGAAAACCGTTTATCTACCGATAATTGTATATCATTATCATTTTTGAATATTTTAATAGCTAGTTTTGAAGATACGGCGGTACCTTTATTCGAAATATATAATATAGTGCACATTACGGTTAGACGAGTAAAATAAATGCAAAGTAAAAGAAAAGAAAAAAAAATAACGATAAACGGTGTGAAAGAAAATACAGGTGTGCCGGAAAAATCCTGTTGACTGTCCGGGATGAATAGTTCGGGGCAAGGGCCATCGTAGCTTCGCGCTGGTCGATTCCAATAAGTAGAGCTCCTCGAAATGCAGAAAAGATCCGATCGATATTTTTTCGCGGAATTATTCCGTTTTTACGCCAAATTAAAAATCGCTAGTCTGTCGGAATAGTCTCTACTCATTAAGCAGGTACCACGAGGCTGCAGCGCAACATAGTCAACGTGACGTAAGATCGGTTAATTCCGTCAGTTGAATTACGATAACATAAACAGTCGAAATAGGTAGAAATTTCGCGGTTAACGTTATTTTGAAAATATAACTCGTTCCCAGAGCGGAAATATCAACCACACCAGAAAGACATAAACTCAACGTGCACCAGGGATCATCGTCGACAACAGTGATATGTGCAATTTCGCTTTTATTTTTATTTAATTGGCACAATTGTAAAATTTGTACATAGTATTTTTATTTATTTATTATTGCTGTATCTTGTCTGTCAGTCGAGAAAAATCAATGCAAGTAAACTCTGAATATGAACTTCATAATTATAATTTTCAATAATAACTAAAATTGCGGTAAACAAAGATATCGCGATTGGCATCCTCGAGCGTATAAAAATAAAATAAATTACAACGTTACATTTGGCAATCCTGGTAGCCAACTGCAACGTTTCAATGTTAAATAAAAGAAAAAACATGTGTACAACTGATGTTGCAGTTACAGTTACAAACATGCACAGCTCTCAGGTAATATCGCGGCCCCGCTGTCGCATTTGCGGCCCTAGTGTGTTAGATATAGTGAACTCGTGGTCAGAAGGCACCGTGGGCGCTGCCGTTGCAGTGTGGCCATAGTGTTGAGAGCGTAAATACAATTCGTTTCTTTTTGACAGCTTAGTCATCGCCATAATTATTTTTCATAATTAAGAATTATAAACTTTGCTTTATAGTGGTGGAGAAAGTTGTTGAACTTTCGGGGATCACACTTTACAGCACGCTATATAGCTCTTGATGGCTCTAACTGCTCTTCATACATCCCGTGTTTCTGCTTCTTCCTTAATTATTTCTAGGCTGATTCCTTTATCCGTCGGTACTGTGGGCTCTGTAATTGCAGATGTGGCCATGGTATAGGACAGCTAATTCCTTTTTAACCTTCAGCAATGTCATTCCTTCTCTTTTCATCAGGATGCAAATTTTTCGCGCATTTATCGACGTTGATTGTCATTGTTTCTCTCTATCCTTGGTATAGCGTTCTTAGTCAGATTCCATTCCTTGTGATTCCTAATTGCTACTATTTACACGTGTTGATAGGTAATCGTCCGTTGCTGACAAGCCCAGGGGAAAACCAAAACAAGGGAAAAAACAATTACATTATTACTGCTGAAGATTGTGAATTTTAGACGAGTATTTATTTTAAAAATAAAATTCATTGAAAATCAATATATACTTTATTAAACCAAGCAAGTATTTAAATTGGTTACCATTTTTTCATTCAAAAATATAGAAACCGCGAATGTTCACGAACTACTGTATATATATATATATATATATATATATATATATATATATGAATTACAACATAATTCTTAGGCCGGCCCCCGTAAGAAAAAATGTCCCAATTTTATGTAACATTTGTTATATTTTAATTTTTACCGACTTCGAAAAAAGAGGAGGCTATTATACGTTCGTCGCCTATGTCTTTTTTTCTTTTTTATGTTTATTCGCGTATAACTCATATATTTATGGGACGAAATATGGAATTCAGAACGATCTCCAAAAAATCACCCTTAAAAATTCATAACTCATCACCCGATAGCCCTTTAAAAGCGAAATTCAAAATATAAAACAAAACACAGGGGATAAAAAATTATTTAAACTCTTGTTTTGGACCAAAAACGGCAAAAAAAAAAAAATGAATTTTCTTCATAAATTCGTAAAAACATTTTGCATTCTCGAATACACCTAAACACACAAAAAATTTCATCAACATCGGTCCAACCGTTTAGAAGGAGTTTAGAGTCACATACACACGCAGAGAAGAATAATATATATAAAGATATATATATAACTTGGCCATTTTGGCCTTTCATGGGGCTGTGCCCCTTGATCCCTCTTGCTTACATTTCTGTCTCTTTCTCTTCTATACTTTGTATAAAATGATCAAAATTTACAACGTAATTCTTAGGCCGGCCCTTTATAACGAAAAAATGTCCTAATTTTATATGATAACAAAAAAAAAATACAACCAATAATTTGTACCATAAATTAATAAAAGGCCAAAATGGCCGAGTTTTATATAAATATATATATATGTTTTTTATGCGTGTGTGTGTAAAAATTAAAACAACATCCGATACGTTCGAAATAGTCAACCGAAAGCATGACTGCTTTATATGAAAATATTTTTTCATTCAAGAAAAATCGGTAGCATATTTCGAAAAATTAAAAGAAGAAAACTAGCTACCACTTTGATTTAGGCAAAACAACTTTTTCACTCGGTCGCCATTCAGTTCAGGATTATAATGTTTGATCGGATTCGAATCATTCGGCTGTAAACATGTTTTTTCTTTTATTTAATATTGAAACGTCGCAGTTAGCTACCAGGAAGGCGAAATGTAACGTTATAGTTTATCTTTATACGCTCAAGGATGCTAACCACGATATCTTTTGATATTCGTTGATTGTAATTTGTTTACTGCAATTTCATTATTTGTTATAATTATAATTATGAAGTTTATATTGAAATTTTACGTGCATTGATTTTTCTCGACTGACTGACCGCCGAGAAGATACAAGAATAATAAACAAACACTATAGACAAATATTACAATTATCGTTTTGTTCATGGACTTATATAAAATCAATAAAAAAAAAATTAATGCTGCCGTACATTTGTACTTTTTGATAAATATTTTTTATTTCAAAACAGCGAAACGAAAAACAACTGACATCAAAAAAGAGTCGCCGAAAATCAATTCCGCGCTATTTTCGAATATTAATTTTATTTACGATAAAGGTTGTTAATTATAAATTTCCCTCACACGCTATGGAAATACTGAGAAACTCCGTGTCAACAATAAAATTATCAGCTGATTTGAGTACATCTTCGTCGGTGCCAACTAACATCGGCCCTCCAGCTACATTCGAAATTAAACAATAGATGTAGGAAAATTATTTAAGGCCCACAGAAAACAACGAACTGTACAATAGACTCGGGTGAAAACCGGCGCGAAACTAAGGCCAAATTCTAATTTTAAAGCAAATAAAAACAGACCAGCTCGACAACTGAGCAAATAAAAGTGTAGATATTTACATATTATACTTTTAATACGCAGCGCACAAAACACCGAAATAATTCGAAGCATCGAAAATAATATACGTCAACGGCGATTTATAATAAATTCGCGAAAATTGCAATGCGACCGGTAGTACAAAGTACTCTACTCGTTGCAAGATGAAATTTTACAATCGTTTCTATCGAAAAATCATTTTATTATACGTACTACTCTAGTTAATTTTTTATATTCCACAATAGAAGGCAAACACGATAATATAATAATAATAATAATAATCAAATTAAATCAAATCATCATGTCTTTTTTCGTAACGAACTAAAAGTGCGCTACACAACGCGAATAGTGAAAACCAAGCAAATACATATATTAAAATATACATACACATATCGATTTTCTGTGGATAACTGGTCACTTGGGTATTGAGTGTAATGAATTAGTGGACATTCATTAGGCCGTTTTTCCATTTCTAGAAGTAGATTTTTAGGTACATTTTCAACAGGGCCGTGCCCAAAATTATGAAAAAAAAAAAAAGGGGAGGGGGGGGTCAAAAATTTTCTTCGCATGTTTATTTTAAACATAATAATACATTTTTTTACTAATTTTCATAATAATAATAATTTTCACTATTTTGATTTATATATTAATAGTTTACATAAATGAACTTCCTTATATTTATAAAAATTACATATGTTATTAATTATAATGACAAGTTACACATAAAATATTAATGAACTACCTAAATATATGGAACAGATTTTAAAATAATACAAACTAAACATTTAAAACAGAATGTTATAAAAAATAAGATATTTAAGAATATACGGGGGGAAATTTTAAGAAGTTAAGAATTCAACATCTACAATGGGAATAATTAAAATTAAAAGCTAACTGAAAGAGATACGTAGATCTTAAGTAAATAAGACAAGAAAAGAAAAACATTTTTTTAAGAAAATTATTTAAAAAATTAAAATAAACATACTTACGCAGACTAGATTCAAAAAAAAAACAAATAAAAACTTATCTAGTGAAATAACAAAAGAAAGAAATATACGCAGGTTTGAAAACTTCATTTCTTATGTCTACATCAAATTTATCAAAAAAAACTGCAAATCCAAAATTATTATTATGACAAATTAACTTAATAATAGTATTTTTCGTTTTGAATTTGCAAATTCATTTAGTACGTCTTCTCGGTAGAAATATCAATATGAATATTTAATAAAGCAAGGCCATTTAGTCGTTCATCAGACACTGAATTTCTTACGATAAGTTTTAGGTCGTCGTAGCGTTGAAAATGATCCTCTCGGCTGTAGCTGCTGTAACAGGCAACACAGCTAAAATTTTCACTAGTGTATTTACACACACTAGAAAATGCTTTATTACCACTACGAACATTGACAGGTATCCCATATTTTCCTTCAAGTGTTTCTTTCATTCTTTTTCGCCACATCTTCACTTCTGTAATGAAGCGTAACTTCACTGAATGTTTCAATCAGCGATTCATAAGTTTCAAAAAAGATCGCGGCAACTTGCTTCATTAAAATTAGGCTGACTTCGGGTTAATAAGCAATCAAAGTTTCCAAGGTAGTTTTTGTCTTGACTAAATTTAGCTTCAATGTGAGTAACCAGTTCATCCAGAAATGGTATAAGAAACAGAAATTCTGTAATAATTTCCTGGTGAATTCACTTCAATGTTACTTCTATATTGTCGTTTCCGAACTACAACCGGGGGCACATTAATAACGATTTCTGCAGCTTCCATTCGTGATTTTGCTTTTTCATATAGTTTTTTTAAATTCATTGTCTGCAGAATTTCTCATACATTTTAGTTCAGTTAAGGCATCATTAGCAAGATATGCACAGCTTCACTTAGTTTTAGTTCTTCATTCTGTAATATAACACCTAAAGGTGATGTTACGGCGTGGCAAGTTAGTAAGATGTGGCAACTGAACTGAAATGTACAATTTTTAATTGCACATGTTAGTTGAATTCTTTGAATTTCGTGTTTGAGAAATTCTATTTAGCGCTTCTAACACACCATCCTGTAGTTCATAGTAAACCATAAATGCTTTGATGTTGTTCCACCCACCTAGTTGAACAATATTTTTTGAGTTTTGAGTATTTCACTTCGGGTAAAATTTCGGATAAAACTTCTTGTAACACTGACTTCCGTTTGGGACTATTAAAAAAATTATAAATTGCCTCGATTGTTCCTAAACAATTTCTAATAGCTGGTATATTGCTTGCAGAACTTAGAAGCTAGATTTAAACAATGTGAAGCACAATGTACGTATAATGACAATGGAAAGTCTGCTCGAATGTAAGCTTGAACCCCACGGAATATTCCGCTCATTGCAGCTGCACCATCATATCCCTGGCCATACAAATACATATGTTGTATTAATTCCACTTTCTTGAAGGTATTTTATAATAGAGTAAAGGCCAATGATATTTACCAGTACAATCAGTTACAGGTACGAACCCAATAAAATCTTCTTTAATGATATGTTTTTCTTCTTCTTTTTCTATGTAACGTACACAAACTGAGAGCTACTCTGTTGTACAGGAAATATCTGTTGTTTCATCAGCTAGTACAGAAAAAGCTCTAGATTCATTGATTTTTTGTACTAAATTTTTCAGAATTTTTTTTTGGAAAATTGAAATGATCTCGTTTTGAATATTGTTACCTGTGTACATTGCATTCTTTGTTGAAGATTCTAAATGTTCTTTTAGAAGTTCATCAGAGAGTGCACGAAAACGTAAGAGAGCTCGAAAATTTCCATCATTGATAGCAGTAAATTCTGTTATTCGACCACTTTCCTTTGAACCTCTCAAAGCTAAACCTTGTTGTCCACAAAGTTTAATAGTTTCCACGATAACTTGCAGTTTTTTTTTTTTTGTTTTCTTCTATCATCTTTTTTTTTTTTTTTTTTTTTTTTTTTCGTTATTTAACTGTACATCAATGGAAATTGCTTGTCCTTCAACAACTTTTTTAATATTTTCCAATTCTATGAGGCTATTTTTATGATACACAGTTGCTTCGTGATTTGCAAAATATTCCAGAGCTTTCTTCCAATTTCTATATGGTTCATTTACTAAACTTTTAAGAAACTGGCAACCTATACCAGCCTCTTTTTTTTTTTTTTGTTAGTATACGTGCCTTACAAAGAGCTGCATCCTCTTTCTTTGAGTAAGCTAACCAATTGAAAATATTTAGCCACCGCTTTTGAAAACGGAGATTTCTTTTTCCAGACTTTGGAAATTTATATTTTTCTGGAGGAGTCCCCATATGGACTTAAATGTTTCATACACATTTGTTTTTAATTCTGTATTTAAGAACAAAGCTACATCATATGGATGGATATCGCTTAAACTATCACAAGTTATTGGTTGAATCGTTTCCGCATTAGTTGTGGCTGGATCAACTGAATAAACTGAAGTTGGCATTACTGGACTTTGAGAAGTGCTACATTCCAAACATGGCTGAAGAAAAATAATTCAGTATTATATAACAAAAATTATATTAAGTATTTGTTTAATATTGATTTGAAATACAATACAGATTTAAAACGTTTAAAATAATGTACTAGAAGCAATGAATTAAAAGCGACATTAATTTTTTATGTGACGAAACTTTTTTTAATTATTAAGGCTTCCTCAGCACTGTTTTTTTTTTTGTGTCTGGAGTCTTCTTTTGTTGTTTTTTTTTTTACTTGTATATTTATTAAATGTATAATTAATTTTTGTATAGATATTGGTTTTATAATTTTACAAAAACTATATTATATTCTTAAATTTCAAAAGTAATCGATTAAATTACTTTTGTCTTAAACATCATTCTGGAACTCATATATTAGTTTTAGGCTTAGTTAATTTTTTTATCAATAATAATTACACAACATAAAAACAAAAAATCTATGAATTTTTTAAATATATGTGGAAATTTATATAACTGGTATGTTAATAATAATTAAAAATGAAAGTTATTAAGTCTTTCTGACAAAATTTATATAAAAATTCCATATTTTTGAAAAAACTTGCTAGTTTTTTTATTTTCGTTTTAAAATAATTCATTAAACTAAATAAAATAGTATATACTATTCTTTTTTTAAATAATAATAAAGCAATGAAAATTTAAAATCTATTTAAACATGATGTACTTGTTCTAATGAACAGACTCAATTACTATAATTAAAATTATTTAATTAGTAGTTTAAACAAAAATTTGTATAGCGCATAAAATTAGATTCTTATAATATGAGATCTAGCCGTGAACCAAAGATTAATTTTTTAACTTTAAAAGACAACACCAGATGTGAAGGTTATTAAGAAAGAGATCTATATATTATTAAGATTTGAAAAGATGGCTTTATGGGAACACTGAACATGAACTTAATAAAAAATGAACTAATGCGAATATGAAAATTAAATGTGCACTTCTGGTATAAAGGAATGAAAAAACTTTACTTTGCAATTTTTTTATGAAAATATATATAAAAACCAAAAAATTCATGTTCTTCAGATAGGTTATAGTAATGAAAAAGTTCTAAAACAAATGTTTCTTAAAATTACAATTTAATTTCAACCCTTAGTTACACGCTAAGTTTTAGTTGATTTGAATTTTCGCAGTAACTTTTTAGTTCACCTCGGAGAACTGTGGCGTACCCCTCAATAGACATGTGAATTATCATGGTAAGGCGGTGCCGACTCTCTGTGTTGTAGTCAGTGTCTAGTAAAAGTTCAAACTGAGAAAGCCCATTTTGCCGGCAGCATCCCATGCCACCAGCGTCTATATAATCGGCTTGGTTTGTGCGGCATTCACTGCCGCTTGTTATTTCTTGAAGCCCCGAATTTCATCTTTTGACAACATGGTAGGAAAATACATTCAAATAGTAACCTTATCGGATGATGAGCTACAAATTTTAAAGTGATTTCTAAGGCTGTTTTTTAAAAATTCCATATTATGTGTTCTTGACGTTTTTTGCACTCTTCGCTGCACCGGGGTAATCGATTATCTCAAAATTATAGACTGTCTCAAGACGAGAATTCTAATTGCGATTTATGTTCCAATTTTTAACTTTATAAGTCAAATCATTCCCGGGCTATTGCAAATTTTAATTTCGTATTTTTATCGTCTCTTAACCACCTTATTAGGATTCTCCATACATAATATGTGTACGGAATCCTAATAAGGAAATACTCCCCTTTAATTATTCTTTCTGATGTTTCAGCAAATGCCGCTGAAGCGCGACGCACAAGGATGGAACAAGAATTTTTAAATACTACTCGAGTATTCTTAATCTTTAGGTATCTCCGATTATTTGGTTAACATTTAAAAATAATTTTTATAGTAATAAAACATAGAAATACAAAAAAAAAAAAAAAATGAAAACACTAAATAGTTAAACAAAGTTTTTCTATTAATAGAGAGACAATAATAATAATAATAATAATCAAATTAATTAGTAATCAGCGTATAATTCTACACAAAATAGTAATTATAAGAATTATTACATAGTCCGGTAACATGTAAATGTCCAGCAATGTTAATGAACAAAAGAAAAAACTCGAAAAAAAAAGTAAATAAACACAACATCATCTGTGAAATAGAAATAAAAACAAAACCGAAAAAAAAAATTAAGTAAATATTTTTACACCCGTCGCCTTATTATATAATGCGACAAAATAAATTACATAGGCTCGTGTTTAGCGTCTTACATCAACAGATCGGTAGAAATTAAAGTATTTAGTTGATTTCATTGTTAGTACAAGTTATTTGGCACATATTATTTACACTTACTCATTCTTGTTTTTTTCGTTCTGAAATATATTAGATATAATAATAACAATAATGACAATTATTATTAAAATATCATATTATTAAGCTAATTTTGGTTGTTATCAAAGAAATTTAATAACTCACTCGAAGTAAACAATTTTAATCGGGAAACCATGTACTAATTGCTTACTATTTGTAAGTTCACTATAAATCAGTTGTTTTTTTTCGTTTTGTTTTATTTTTTGGGCGGAGGGCGTCAACTATGGTCATTAACCCAGCGTAAGCGAAATTATTAGAAATTTCAATGTGTGGCAGCGGGATTTGTACCCGGCTCTACCCGAAGGAAACACAATTAACCGATCAACTACGCCATGGTAGCTGACTCATTATAAAGCAGCAATGTGTACACAACTATATGGTATATAGAGGTATATAAAACTCGATTCTTCCAACTTAATCATCAGGAAACCCCCTAAACCCCTGAAATACTTATCTTCCATAATTTTTATAAAATAATCAGTTTCAACTGAAACCATCGGTTATATGATTTTTTTATTTCCCAGATTTAAAAATAAAAGTAATTAATATATATTTATATGTATAATATTATAATACACACATATATATACATACACCCTGTCAAGAAAGTATCGGGAATTGTCAATTTAAATCTCCCGGGTAATAGCTAGGCAGATAATTTTTTTTTTCCAGGTTGGTACAACTGTTTTGTATTATGATGCCTATTTTTAGCGCGATCTGTCAACCAGTGTGTTTACAGCAGCTGTTAAAATCAGTCGACCTTGAAGTGTTTTGTCGAAGTTTTACAATGAGTGAAAATATTGAACAACGTACTTGTGTTAAATTCTGTGTTTCGAACGAAATTTCTTGTGCCGATACACTGAAAATGTTACAGAAGGCTTTTGGTGAATCTGCTTTATCAAAAACGCGGGTTTACGAGTGGTACAGAGCGTTCAAGGATGGTCGGGAGACGGTCGAAGACATGCCTCGCTCTGGACGGCCTTCAACGAGTGTGACCGATGATAACGTCGATAAAATCAAGGAAATCGTTGCTGAAAATTGTCATGTGAGCTTGAGAGAGATGGCTCATGGATTGGGCATGTCACACGAGAGCGTACGTACGATTGTGCACGAAAAATTGGGTATGCAACGCGTTGCGGCTCGGCTTGTTCCGAAAGACCTGAATTTCTTTCAAAAAAAGTACCGAGAACAGGTAGCTGCAGACATGCCGGATCGAGCCAATTTGGATCCTACCTTCTTAGAAAAGATAATTACTGGTGACGAGACATGGGTGTACGAGTACGACACGCTTACCAACCAGCAATCGTCCGAATGGCGGCCAATTGGCGCGCCAAAGCCGAAAAAACCTCGCCAAAGCCGATCGAAAGTGAAGATCATGTTGATTGTTTTCTTCGATATTCGAGGCGTGGTACACTATGAATATGTGCCAGCCGGACAGACAGTCACCAAAGAGTTTTACTTAAGTGTTTTGAGACGTTTGAGAGAGGCTATCCGTCGTAAACGTAACGATTTGTGGGTCGACAATTCTTGGATTCTCCATCACGATAATGCGCCGTCTCACAAAGCCATAATTGTGAATGAGTTTTTGGCCAAACACTCGGTAAATATCATCGAACAACCGCCGTATTCACCAGATTTAGCACCCTGCGACTTCTTCCTATTCTCAAAACTCAAATTTCCGCTACGGGGAATGCGCTTCGAATCGATTGATGACATCAAGACGAATGCGACGCGAGAGCTAAAGGCCATCCCGGAAACCGCCTATCAGAAGTGCTTTGCCGAGTGGAAAAAGCGTTGGCATATGTGCATCGCTTCGAATGGATGTTATTTTGAAGGTGACAAAATAAATTTGGATGAAAATTAAAAATTGTTCGTTTTATTTAACAATTCCCGATACTTTCTTGACAGGGTGTATATATATATATATGTATATAAACAGAATACATAAAATTCTTGCAAAACAATACATGATCTAAATTTCAAAAAATGTCACACACTTCGACTTTAGCGAATATTACAAAACTAATGGCTAACTCTAAAAGCCATTCTGTAATCTTTGTTTTCACGCGTATAGAGTAGAATATGATAAATGAACAGATCCAAATAAGCAGGTAAAGCTCTACTAATTGATTACGTTCACTTGTTGGCAAATTTTTTTTCTTCTTTGTTGTACATTATTTTGAATTCTTAAGATCATTAGAGTCGGGATGATTCTTTAAACGAAAATTTTGATCCATTTTATTTGCACTACAAATTGTTAATTTGGAGTATATACAGTAAATAAATGAATACACACACGCACTCACTCCCTCACATATACATATACATACATATATATATATATATATATATATATATAACATTTAGCCTTCGAAACGTGCGAGGGTCGAGCTCCTTTGACCGCCGATTTTTTTTTATATATAAATTTCTTTTAGAAAAATCGTTTTTAATTAACTACAACCCGCCTTTTATTTTAAAAAAACAAAAAAAAAACAAAAAAACAGCCATTTAATCTTTGTTATCTTATATAAAGTAACGAGATGAAATCATGGGACATAATCGTTTAACAAAAAACTAACGGGGCACAATTATGGGACACAAAATGGAGGTTCCCGGGTTAAGAATGGCACAGTCATTAATAAATATTTTCAATAAAGACCTGTCGGTACTGTCGAAATATAAATAAATATTCGAGCAGTGTATTTTTAAAAAAGTTCTTAACGCTACTACTTTATCGATATCGTTAACCTTCCTTCAATAGCTTTATTGACATCTGCAGCTAACTTTTAAACTTCTACGTTCGCAACACTTATTAAGGAAAAGGCTTCCAGAAAACCTAAAATTATGAAGAACTGTTAAGAGCACCATTTCAGAGCCGTCGGTTTAATTTAAGAGATTACACTCGTCTCTCGCAAGTACTTCTTCTTGAAAGGATTCGTTTGAACAATTTGTACTCCCAAATTCTCTCAACAGTTCAGCAAACTATAGAATACCTCCTGAATAATTTTAAAAATTATAATCTCTGCTAAAGATTAATTTTATTGCGCGGATTTCTTTAAAAAAATTTTCATTCGGGAGAGTTGTTAAATTATTCGATATGGCTCCACCACTTTGTTGTAAACTATTATCACAATGAACAACTTCTCTAAAAGAAATAATTAGTCTGAAATGTGTCACTAAGCAATCTATTTTGACTAACGTAAGGATCACTCTGAAGTATTCGGATAATTGCAAAACATAAGTGAAACGAAATTTAATAACAGAAGAACTCGACCAGCACCGTCCAGCTGGCACTAGCACGCGCATTTATTTTCTTCGTCGTAATATACACGAATTGGAACTCAATTTTTCACTTAATGAGTCATTAAATTAGCCCTTTTAAATATGTCGATAATAGCGCGAAAACAAAAACATAGCAATGCGCTAATAACACACAAACTCGCTTCACCGACAAAAACGAAATAGTGTGACATTCATACTTATCGTGCGGCGAACAAACAGATACGTATCGATTTTAGTTCTGCTTATGTTGCAGCGATTCCTGCAATTCCCACATACACTGTACAATATACCTCTCCGTTTTAGAACCGCTATCGCGCGTATAATTTATTCATTAACGTATTCTTCCCGCATTCAACAGCGCACTCGCTGGTCGTTGGTCAATGCTCAGCAGCTGACCGCAAAAAATTAGCCAACGAATCAAAAAAATACTTTGAAAAGAGTGAATTCGAGGTTTTAATTCCAAAAGCGTATTTCGTAGAGAAAATATTTTATTGGATAAACGCGAACATCCTACTTTTACACTGATGTCTCAAATTGGTTTTATCACCCTGAAGCATTATAATAATAAACGAGCCACTTGATAGGAGTGTATAACGAAGAACCAAAAACATTCCTTAAAGAAAAAGCAACAGAAAGTAAAACGAGAAATTCTAAGAAAATATTATATTCCCTATTTGGTCTGAAGGAAAGTGAACAATAAGACTAATATAATAATGTCGAAGCGCCTATGATCAAAAAATACCTATGGAGAACATCATTATTTGATTTGGATTGTGTATCATGAGCTACTAGGACCGAAAAGGTTATAACGTAGGCGTAATTAAATTATCTTACAAATAAAAAAATTACTAAGATTAAACGAAACATAGTAGCTGCTAGAACAAACTAGGGAAGAAATGATTTTTTATTTAATCGTTATTATACCACCCGTAACATACTATGATCCTTCGAATATCGCCACGGGAGTACCCTCCTTATACTGAAGGTCAATAGATGCCGTATGGAATAACATGCGCTTTTTGTAAACGTCTATCGAAAATATTTTCAAAAATGATGAAATTTAATTTGCGATAAAAAAAACAAAAAAACGTAACGTGATTTATAAATAACGCAAAATTGTTTCAGGGTTCTGTTATTAGTTGAAATGTAAGTATTATCGTATAACTCCACCTACTGTTATCATAATCGTTACACGCTTTTCGATCACGGTAAAGTAAAGAAAAGAAGGAAGTAAAACCGGAAACAAAAATTAAAAAACATCGCGATCAGCAATACCAGGAAATAATATGAAGTCATTTGACGAAGATAGTTTCGATTACGATGTTGGTGATAATAATCTAGCACCTTACTGTTAAATCAAAAAAAAAAAAAACAAAAAAGGAACAGTTATCCCCGGCCTAGAAAACAATATTATGTATGCGTGTGTTTGAAGAAAAAGTTGTACCTTTGTTTTTGTTTTTCTTTTGTGTGTGTGTTTGGTGTTAGATTTAAAATACATGTATAGCTGAAGCAGGGTCCAAAGATTAATATAATAAGGAAACATGGCTACACATGTGATAACACTGAGGGGTTCTGTACCCAAACTTCAAAGCGCACAGGAGGAAATAAAATTAGGAAGTTTAAAAGTTTAATTCACGGATAAGGACAAAGATTTATCCTCCATCGCTGTTACGTTGAATACGTATAAAGTATCACGAACGTATATATTAAGAATTCTACAACACATATATGTGCAGGTGGTGCGCGCGGATAGTATCTTTCTAATGAAACATGAATGGACAAGGGTATAATTACGGAGAAAACGAATGAGTAAATGGAGACGTGATATTCAATAATTATAGTCTAAAAAATTCAAAACATCATCTCTTTGTACTTACGCCCCTCTAATATACAAATCATACAAATCATACAAATCATACGAATCATGCAAATCATACGAATTATACGAATGATACAAATCATACAAATCAACAAGAACTGTTCGGTAAGAATAATACCTTAAAATCGGGGGAATAATAGGTGCTTGGAAAGACATGAATCTTGAGGGGGAATGTGGAAGCGCAACGGAACTGAATTAGTAAACAACGGAAAAAACGCAAATAATTAATAACGAGAGTTCAAATAATACTTGAAAAAAATGTACATTGAAAAAGGTTCGACTTTTTCGATTTTTCGATGTTCTCCTTCTTACGACGTGTGGGGATTTATCCCGTTCCCTCAACAAATTAGTGAGATCCATATACCCAACTTCCTCTAAACGAATCCTTGCCAAAATTTATAGTCTTATTAATGAAACATATAAAATCACGCCGCTGCTATACGGAACAAATTAAACCGAACTTTCATAGACGTCGTGAGAGTGTTACGAAATAATAACCGACTTTCCTCCTCTCCGGAAAAAGAAAAATTAAATATCATAATTAATTCAATATTACTGAGCTAACACATTGAAATATATTCACACAAATCTGTAGCTGCGCTGCACACTGACGGTGCTAAGGCTGGCGGAAATTCCCTCGACAACACCTTGCTGCTTTGAGATCTAGAAGAAAATCCAATCTTTTTGTCTTATTCTCGTTCAACTATGAGAACGCAGACACAGCAGCCACAAAAGTAACCCCACGGGAAGACTCGTTCAAATTTATGAAAACCCAGCGGTGTCTCTAACCTATCAGAGCAACTCTAGTAAATCTAGCTGCCAGATAAATTACTGCCGAAGAATGATATAAAATCGCTGATTTTCTGATGATAAACGAACAGACCCGAAGGATCGACGATGCGGTGTCTCTCCGATGTCAGTAGATGCCGCGTCAGCAGCACCATTGATGATTAATTATTAAACGGAAAAATAGCAATCAAGTGATGTCCTCCTCGCACAAAACCGTCAGGCGATTGTGGACGTGACTAAGTCTACGCACAGGCTTAAATTACTCCGCAAGTTGAACGAAAGAGATAAGGGCGCAGATTGTAGAAGGTACAATTGCCTGCTCATATAGAGACAGGTGCAGGATACATAGCGTCATATTAAATAGAACGTAATTTAAGTAGGTACAATATCAATATTATAAAAGTGGTAATGTCAAAAAATTGTTCTAATAAACAACGGTTTAATTTGAAATAATTTTAATTTTTACTATCTATAATAGTGTTAGTGCTTTATTATGTTTCAAAGTGCACGCTACTTTTTACGGTAATTGTCGATTTAATGTTTTACCCGTTTCGTATTGATATTTCACTTATTTACTGAAGCGTCTACTTACCGGAATTCCGTGCAAAAGAAATTAATCTCAAGTAAAGAAAGTTTAAAAATACACGTAGGCAGCAAATTTTTTTGAATGAAACAAAAGTACACAGTTGTAATTACGATGAATTTACGCGAAGCTGCTTGAAACTTAGAGAACTAGAGAGCATAAATAAGTTTTACTCAATTCGAAGATCAAAAGATTCATTCGAAGATGGTGAATTGTCATTTACTAAAACTGACGGAATCTGGAGCAAAATACAATTGCTCCATATTGAACATAAATAACTTTCTCGAAATAAAAATGGCGATATTAAATTTTTAATTCTTAACGTTTTACCATTATAAATTATTTATATAATAGATTATGATGGTTACGAAATTCGCGTATTTGCTTTAAAATAATAAATGTTATATACTAATGTTTAAGAAAACTTTTGAACTCCGAGTGACAACGAAAAGGCACGTACCGGAACCTGATAGCGAAAATACAAATCGACCGACAAATTAAAACCGTACTGATTTATAACCGCGTTCTGTGATGAAAACTGTAGTTTAAGTTTGTGCAAATGTCTGACCTTTTGTAAACACCGTTGTATTACACAACAGTTTAAAGGCAGTGTGTTCACTTCGAAATTCATTTTTATTTCTTTAGATTTATGATTTCAATGCTGTGCGATGAAATAATCTTTAAGGGAACATTTTCCATTAAGAACGTGTTAAAAAACAGGCTCAATGAATACTGAAAACTATAACTAGAAGAATATCGCGGTCATCGGTCATTCGACGATAAATTTTCTCGAGATTCTACTATTGACGTGGTGCAGCGCACCATTCCCAAGACGGGGGTAGTTAATATATTAACGTATATATATATATATATATATATATATAGTTTGAATGATTTTCAGCTATTTATCAGATTAAATTCTCCATTACATCACTTTCCCGCGTTAACTTATTCATGAACCTTTTAATAAGAACTTTACGAATAAAATGTTTCGGCTAAAACTTGTTGCATCGGATTCATTTTTAGGGAATTTCGACGCAAAATTGGGGCCGGTAATTAACCAACGAGTATTTTTTTCAAAATTGCAATGCAAGTTTTCGCGACTTATCATCGGTTAGTGCGAACGGTCTTGAAAGCTACCGGAAAAACGAAGAAAACAAAAAATATCCCATCAAAAATAAATAAAAAGACCATATCTAATAAAACGTTTTGTTATGCCGAAATTAACGTCAGCAAAACAGTTGTATACGTATATACAATTAACATCGCGATTGGTAGCTGTAATTTTTTCTATGTTTTTAAATTTACTTTTAATTTAATGACGACAACGTGAAACTACGGTACTTTAATAATGTGTCAACATATTTCGTATAATAGATACGTACTTAGAAATACTCAAACTTCCATTTTAGATGAGATAATTTGATTTTATAGACTAAAAATTGTGTAAAAATGCATCTGGTTTTTGGATATACTGATTACAGAAGTTATAGACGTTTAAATAGTCTCTCGCTGTTTCTAAAACGTAAAGACCACTTCTGCATTTGTATGAAAAAAAAAAAAAAGAAACAATTTAAAAGCGTGCATTTTTAATTTAGAAACGATAATTTATACTCCATATGTTTGGATTCTTAAATGGCACTCCCTTCCCAAAAAAAAAGAAAAAGAAAAGAAAAAAAGAAAAAAAATATGTACAGATTTTTTTGTAAAAATAAAAAACAAACAAAAAAAATGAATCAACCATTCAAGTAGATTAACGAGAACGCTAACTGATTGTAATCAATTTTCTAGTTCCAACCATATCCGAACATTTCACAAAATTACGAGTATAACACATTTTTTAAATGATTTCTTTCTTTTTAAATATCTATTTATCTTAAGTTTGCTATGCTATCATTATTGTTTTAATGGAATAAATTGCAAGCATTATCTTCAAAAACAACCGGTTCCCTGTCATCAGCCGTAGTTTCAATCGTCTTCTTATCAACGCTTTGCGATCGTTTCTTTTTATACCTACCTAGGGCGCGCCAGCGGCCTTGATCCAACAGTATGAAAAGTTAAGAGATTAAACTAAATAGCCAGGAGGTCAGAAATGGAAAAAACAAAGGACAGCAGCAATAACCGATAGCAATGGAAAGGAAAGGATATAACAGGTAGCGTTAAAGGGAGTAGGAAGACCCAAAGCTAAAAGTTGGGTGTAAAGAATTAATCAGACTGCGATTTAATCACTCTCTTCTCCCCTTTGAACGTCTTCGTTTTTTCCCGCCCTCCTCTCCCGATTAGCTCTTCTCAGTTCTATCACTACTCTCGTATGTGCTGATGCTAACCACATCTATTTTGAATGCCCGCCCTTGCCTCTGAAAGCTCTACTTTGTACTCCAAAATCGTAACACTGGGTCTTCCTGCTCCTTATAATTCTTCCTTTATCCTTTTCTTCCCATCTCCAGCTACAATACCTGTACTTCAATCCTTCCTATGCCCTATCTCTAATTGTCTCTCGATTTAACTACTTATTTTAACTCTTTTTGATAATATATCATTATTTTATAAAAGAAGAAGAAGAAAAAAGAGATATTGTAAGCGCATTTCGAAATAAGAAAAAAAAAAATACCGCCTAAAATTAATTACAAGAGTCCCGCGTAAACTAAAAAGGCTGTAAAACAGAAACAAATAGAAACCCACATTTAGTATAACCGTCAAAACAAAATCAGAATAATAGCTAAATTACAGTTTTTACTGTGTTTAAAGCGTAAACCTATTTCGATGTACGAAAATTTCCCAAAAAATCCTCATAGAAAAAATCTGACTACACATACATATACCCATACCCAAATACACACACATGTATATCTATTCATCGCGATAGCCTTGTTTCTGGAGCAGTCCATTTCCATTTCGGAAGTGATAAAACACAACGGAAAAGGAATGAATGACGGGGAAAATATAAAAAAGGTAAAAAAGAACAACCAAAATACGGAGCTAAGAAATAAATATAAAATTCAGAAATAAAACGCAAAAAGATATGTTTGCGGAGAAAAGTTTTGCGGGGGTACAAAGGGACATCAAGAAAACACGGTTAAATATAAATAAGATCAGAGGGAAAAGAAAGGAATCTAGGAGTAGATGAGATGATCGAGAAACACTTTTCGAAGGGACAAGGAGGAACTGAAATTGCGAACAGGTTCAGCAGAGAATTCGAAAACGGTATAAAAAAAACTAGAACACAAATGTAACAAAGTATTATTAGGGGAAAGAAAAGAGAGTGAACCGAAAGTAAATATGTACATACCTAAAGCAAACACAGAGCAAGATAGGGGGAAATTATTGAGAGATTGAAAGAAACAAAGGCCACAGGACAGAATAAAAGATATAAAGACAATAAAAACATATATAGTAAAAAAAATTACGAAACTGATAAATATGACTCTAAGTGAAGGAAGAATACTAGGACTAAAGATATTGAAAACAAGGCCAATATATAAAAAAGGCAAACACAAGAAATATGAAAATTATAGACCAATTGCAGTAAGTAATGTAATTGCAACAATCTTAGAAAAGTATGTAGCTAATAGTCCAATGAAATATTTACGAGAAAATAGGATAATTGACAGAACACAATACGGGTTTCAAAAGGGTAAATCAACATCGAAAGTGATCGGTGAGTTTACAGAAAAAATAAGGGTAAATTTTGAAGAAGGGAAGAAGGTGCTAATAACATTGATAGATCTAAAAGGAGCATTCGAAACGATTGACCATAAAATATTCATAAACAAAATTAGACGAGATAGGAATAACGCACGATGTTAAAAAATGGTTCGAAAACTACCTAAACTAAAGAAAAACATGTGTAAATGTATTGAATGCACAAAATGAAAAAGAGGAGTTATATGTGGGAGTTCCGCAAGATAGTAACTTAGCACCAATACTGTTTATTAAATATACAAACGGTTTATTACTCGTTCGCGGATGATATAGCAATAGTTACAGCAGATGAAGATATTAAGGATAAAAATGCAAAAAGATCTAACCACAATAAGCAGGTATAAAAATCTAAGAATTAATGTATAACTAAAGCAATGGTACTACGAATGAAAAGGGATAGGTATGATGTATATTGTCCAAATTTAATAATGCACTCAAACGAATGTGTACATGAGTGGGTCGAAGGGAAATGTAGGTGAGAAGATAAACTACCGCAAGATAGAATTAGTGACGTAATATAAATATTTGGGGATAATGGTGGACCAACACTTAAGGTGAACAGTACATATACGAAATAACAGCATTACCAGCAGTATACGCTTTAAAGAAATATGCAACAAATAAAACATTAAAAATGGCGTATCATGCGCTAATCGAAAATCAGATATGGAATTCAGGCATGGGGAATGGCTAGACATACGTGGGGAAAATAAGTAAACTGCAAATAAAATGCTTGAAATTAATATCAGATCAAAACTTACGATAGCCGAAAGTGAAATAATACGAAAAGAAGACGTACTAAGCGTTAGAAGAATTCATACAGATATGGGAATACATAATGACCGATAAGGAAATAGAACTGGAGGAAAGAAGAGAAATCGAATACGGGCTAAGAGATAACTACAAACTGCCGTTAGCTAAAACAGAGATGGGGGAGCAAACAAACAAATACATTATAATAACTCAGTTCTTAAAAAAAATGCCTAAAGAAATAATAGAGGGGGAAAAATTTGGGGTCAAAAGAAAAAGAAAATAAAGGAAATATTAAAAGAAAAGAGGGAAATATAGGAATAATAATAAGCATTAAATAACAGAACAAGGTACGTAAATAATGGAAAATATAAGTGAAAAAAAGGGGAAGAAAAAGGGACGGAACAAAATAAATAAATAAAATAAAACAAATAATAGATATTAGTTATAGAGCTAAGTTAGAAATAAGGAAAAATAGGATTAATTTACGTAATAAAATATATTTGCATGGCGATAAAATTGTATAGTATATATACAGTGTAGAAGTCTTTAGATGTAAGAAAACTCGTCGACAAGCGTCCAGCTTGACGAGAAAATGTGTAAATAGTAATAAATAAATATATATTTCAAAAAAAAAAAGTCTCAAGTTCGATCCCAGGCGACAACAGAAATTATTACAAAAATCAAATATCTGTTAATAGTCACATGACAGGCAATGGCAAAGCACTGCGTATACCATCATATGCGCGCCAGTTAGTATAAAGCAAATACACATACATGGGGGACTGCACTTGTAGAGCGGTGAGAAGCGGTTACAATCAGTTCCAAGTGTGGTCTCGCGTGTAGTACAATCGCGTTAGCCAACTATTGTAGCGTAGTAGGTTAGGCACCGGTTCGATTCTCGTTGCTATACATTGACATTCAAAAATTTCACTCGCGCTGGGTTAATGTCCGCAGTTGACGTGCCCAAAAATCAAAAAGTAAAAATAAAAATTTTAAAAAATTAATAAAAAAAAACCAGTACACTCGCGTTGTATACAACAACTGCTAGCTATGTTCATCTCTAGAGCTAGAATGTGCAAGTAGATATTCACGATACTCTACTGTAGTGACCGACGCAGAAGAAGAATGTATGTGTACATGTAGATAGATAAGACAGATAGAAAGAAATATAGACTTCTTAATATAAAATTATATTTATAAACATATTATTGATTAACGTTACATAAGAATAAAAAAAGTTCCTATTAACAGATTTTTTTTTCCCCCGGTTTTTAAAATATAAAGAAGAAAGTGCATCCGATTTTAAGAAGTGTAGAGCAGCTGTCGAATTGTGGAGGTGCTCTATAAATAACCAGCACATTAACCCCATCACCTGACTAAGGAGCTCTTTGTTATAACTATAAAAAATTCTATAACACCATATAATTATGGCTAAATTCCAACCACGAATTTATGTACATGTCGATTATGAAAAATGAGGTAGAATTTTTGATGATAATCCTTTCGAATGGACATTATTACACAAAAACGTAAACTACACTAACTAACGAAGAAATGAAGGAAAATTTAACTTTCGTATTAATAGAAATAACAGCATCTGGCCCAAAATTCCATTGAAACCTAAACACTATAAAATTTCGGAGATTTTTTAATTACAGAGACACACTATGTAGGGTAAAAAACGTCGCGAAAAACACTTTTTTTAAATACTGATTTTAGCCTACAAGTACTCGCACGTTTCTCACTGCTAAGACTTTTCAAAAAAAAAAAACAAAAAACAACACACCATTTATGTGATAAAAAAAAAAAAAACAAAAAAAAAAGAGTCAGTTAATAAAGAAAACACAATTAGTCACGACTAGAAATGAGTGTCGCTAACAAAAAATTTCGTTAATCTCAATCAAAAAAAAAAAAAAAAAACTGCTATAGAGGCTTCCTTCTATTACGCTTCTTTTACATTTTGTATTTTTAACCATAACCCACTATTACTAATTTCCCTCCTTTTACACTGCCAATATCCAAGCGAATCAAAATTTAACCAACTACACGTCCATTCATTTTTTTTTTTTTTTTTTTTTGATTTCTTGAAACAGAAGTTTTTAAACGACGCGGCCAAGAGAAAAAAGGAAGAAAAATGAAAATATTATAAGAAAAAAGGTTAGCGTCAAACGTCCAATATAGTATATATTTAATTTCACTGTTTGTATGTATAATATACACAAAAATCGACAGACTAATCGAAATCAGATATAGTAATCGTCCCGAGTTTTCAAAAACTATAAATCGGACTAACGTAACTCATTCATAGAATTATGAACGACCATTGAAGTCGCAACTTTTTTTAAATACACAGCGATTGAAGATTTATTATATTAGCCTTTATACAATTATGGAATGAAGTACAACCTCAATTTCATAGTTTCCGATAATATATTTAAGAGCTTACTTTTTTTTTTTTTTTTTACTGATGACCGACTGGACTACCTCAAAAGACGTTGGGTAAATTTCTAGTCATTCGCTATATTGGTAATGACCTTTATTTTAATACGTCGCAATTTCAGACAACAGGATGATAGCTTTCGTTACAGCATACAGTTTTCACCGTTTCCTTTTAAGAACAATTCACTTGAACTTTCGTCTAAATTCTTCAACAGATAAAAAAGCGTGTTATTGAACGCGACTACATCCGCTACTTCGAACCGGAAATGAATATATCAATATCGCCGGCAACTTATATTTTAAAACACAAAAATGGAACACAAACGAACGAAATACAAAGAGTGACGTGTTCATCGCCAACATCAACTGAACCGATACACACACTCGCACTAGATACCTACACCGTGTGTCATTCGATGGTTTCCTAGCTCCTTGTAGTTTTAAATTACGCGATCTCTATAATGTATCCTTTAAAATTTTTTTCATTCCGTTCTTTTTTGTTCACCAAAATTTGTAGTGGCTTATCATCAAATTCAAATCACTAGCCTCTGCTTGCAATTTCCTTCAAAATATGATCATTCAAATCGGACCCACTTACCTCCCTCGTCGAATATTCTTCTTCGTTGCGTATTAACATACCGCCATTACTACTTCCTCCTGTTTAGTTACTTTCATTTATACCGAGCAGTTCTGCGGACTATTGTTTCACCTCTATTAGTTTCTGAAAGCTCACCGTCCGCTCAAACCGTGGGTGCAGCTCAACGAGAGCGTCAATAGAAATTTGGCGTTCGTTCATTTCTCGATATAATATTTTTGGACAAAGTTTACAAATGCGTCGTTTTTCTTCATTATTTATTTTTCTGGCCTGAATAATAGCGCGTAGACCACACATGAGCAAAAATTAAGTGTGCGTGTATGTGTGTGAATATACATATATATGTAGATGTGTATATATATATATATATATTATTCTATCTCCCTCGTTGCCGAGTATGAGTGCCGCTTTACCGCTATTGATGTTTGTGTCGAAGATGGGACACTAAGCCAATACGATGACTTGCCCGGAAGCCACATATGTGACAGACTGTCTGATGTTGGCTACTTGTGGACGCTCCATGATTAATTGACGTTGCTTTTTTCTTCTTGTTTTTACGTGCCATTGCTAGCTCCTGTATTATATTCTCCGCAATGGATCTCCATTCTTTCCTGTTTTGTGCAATTGTTTCCCACTCAGTTTTCCTTAGGTTTATTTTCATAGTTTTTAAATCGTTTGCCAGCACATCCTTATAGCGCAACTTAGGTCTACCAACTTGTCGCTTTCCAGCTTCTAATACGCCCCATATAGCACTTTCTTTGGTATGCGGTCATCCTTCATTCGTATTACATGTCCAACCCATCTCAGGCGCCTTACAGCCAGGATTTGTTCAATAGACTGAACTGTTGCTAGGTCTAGCACCTTTTCGTTTGAAACATGATGTTTCCAGGTTATTTTCAGTATTCTTCTTATTACACTTTGATCCAAGACCTCCAACTTTTTGATGTGTCTTTTCATGATCGGCCATGTTTCGCTTCCATATAATAATGTTGCCAGTATTATAGCTTTGTATACTGCAACCTTAGTTGTTGTACTTAAGTCTTCATTTTTGAAAACCCTCTGCGAAAGCTTGCCATACGCCGAATTTGCATTTCTAATTCGATAAGCAATTTCGTCATCTAAGTTCGCGTCTTTGCTTACATAACTTCCAAGATACTTGAAGGTATTTACATTTCTCAGTTTTTTGTATACTAGAGTGGCACTTAGTTATAGATGACGGAAATGTTGTTTTGAAAAATTAGGTTTTGCAACCGGTAGAATTGTTCTCTTATATGAAAAAACGCTGCTATTAAAATTTAAGCTCATTTGGTTGACTTGAAGACGCGCCGAAAAGAGTTTTGGGTGAAACGAGCGTATATGCGCACGGCAAATACTGCTTTCCCTCGTTATGCTGCTGTGTGCCAGCGAGGTAGTATAGTTCTGATGCAAATTATTACATTAAGCAATAGGTACTTTGAAAAAATTTTGAATTGCAGTTAGCCATGTGAATAATTTATTCATTTCAGAGCTGAAGGTAGAATTAGCTTCACCTAGTACGAGTACGTCAAGTAATGATGGAAGAAGCGAAAAAAATCGGGAGTCTGATGCGCAAGATCCAGGAGTTTCATCTCAGGAAACAATATCAAATCCAAGTGGGCGAAATCTGGAGGATAAAGATATTACCGAGAAACAGAGGAGAGCTCATGATAAATTCATGACATCACGCCTAGCTTCTGCATTGGACAAAAGCAAAGTTAGCGATCGGGATGCGGTACATCTTTTGATAGCTGCTGCTGAAGCTCTCAACGCCGATGTGAGTAATCTAATCATCAATCGAACGTCAATACAACGATCAAGGGAACAGTTCAGAAAGGAGAAGACAGAAAAAATAAAAAAGGAATTCGAGGAACTAGAACTGAATTATGCTGTCTTACATTGGGATAGTAAATTATTCGCATCTCTTACAGGAAAGGAAGTAGTGGATCGGTTACCAGTAATCATTAGTTGCAACGATCGGGAGCAAATTTTAAAAGTTCCATTTTTAGAATCAAGAACAACAAAAGCTCAAGCGAATGCTATCTACGAAGTCCTCTGCGACTGGGGGCTAACTGAAATTATTACTAAATGTATTTCTTTCGACACAACTGCCGTTAATACTAGTAACAAAGGAGGGACTTGTGTTCGCTTGGAACCTCGACCGAAAATTATTACATTTTGCGTGTCGTCGCCATATTTTTGAAATGATTGTAAGAACTGTTTTCGAACTGAAAATGCCTCGCACTTCTGGTCCAAATGTTGCTACTATTTTTAAAGAATTACCAAAAAAACAAGTGGTCAAAGATGAATAAAGGCAATTTTCGCTCAGCATCAATGGAAGTAGAAATGAGATCAGTATTTAAAGACGACAGAAAATCCCAATTGATTACATTCCTGCAGCATACACTTGCTACATACATCAACCTCATGACGATTACCGAGAATTTTTAGAATTATGCTTAGTATTTCTAGGAGAAACTCCAAATAATTTTTCATTTCGATATCCCGGAGCCATGCACCACGACGCAAGGTGGATGTCTCAGGTCATATACTCTTTGAAAATGTATTTATTCCGCTGTGAATTTAGGCTGAAAACTTCAGAAGCGAAAAGTTTAGCTGACATTTGTGTTTTTATCGTGATAACTTACGTGGAAGCGTGGTTTTCAGCTCCGGTTACTATAAAAGCACCAAATTCAGATTTTAATTTTCTAAAAAAAAAAAAAAAAGGGAATTCTTACAAAGAAATAGACGAACAAGTTTCAAAAGTGGCTGTAAATCAATTTATTCGCCATTTATGGTATCTAACTCCGGAAACAATTGACTTCGCTTTGATAACGATGTCAGTAATGAGGTGAAAAAAAGAATGCACAAAAACCTGGATCTCGACGCAACAGAAGATGACGACATGAGCCGATTGCAGATTAAATTTTCTGACGTGGAAAATTTATGCCGAGGCGATCTAGATCAATTTGTCAATTCGCTGAACAAGAATGTTTTTGAGAGATTTCGCATTAACGCCGATTTACTTCTCGGAAGTCCAATTGAATGGGAGCAGGATGAAGATTATCTAAAAAAAGTAGAGAATTAATCTCCAAAATGAAAGTGGTCAATGATGCAGCTGAACGCGGCGTACGATTAATTGAACAATGCAATAATAAACTGACCCGCAATGAAGAGCAAAAACAGTAGTAGTATTTCAACGATTTCTGTTATTCTTATCAATAAAATTATTCACCCGAGAAAGAAGGCTAAGAAAAAAATTGTGATATGTCAAGTATAGTCTTACGAAGCCTGTAATGAGAGTTCCTGTTTTACTGCGTAACACCCGCTATACCGCTCTGTCTAGTAATCAGCGGAAGTGTACATTCACGCGCGCGCTGAGTTACGCTATTGGCGCTATCTTCTTGGCCATATCGGCACGTCCTTAAAGTTGACCAAATTAGCTAAAATGTTAACGCTATGATTTTTTCATATAAGAGAACAAGGCTACCGGTTGGGAGATGAAAAATTTTAACCTTGAAAAATAAGGGTCGCCCTAATATATACACGTATACTATATATACGCACACACACATATATATATGTATATATACAAGTAGCACGGTAAACTAGGATACAAGAAGGATAATTTATTAATAGATTGCTTAGCATTTGCAGACGATCTGGCAATAATAGCGATATCTATGAAGACAGCAAAGCGGCAGATAGAACTATTAAAGGAGCAAGCGGATAAAGTTGGGCTGCGAATTGAAAAAAACAGATTTATGACAAATATTACAACCGCTCTTGACAGAATTAAAACTGACGTGGGTCGAGAGTGGTTAATAAATTCAAGTACCTGGGAGAAGTAATCGAGCAGAGTGCGTCAGAAAAAGAAGTAATCAGATATAGGATCCGTCGAATGAAAGTGACGTTTTATTTAACACTAGCTGTGCCCGCGGCGTTGCTCGCGTGAATTATTACTTTATTTGTTAAATTACACCCGCGCGGAATTCAGTTCATGACTGTGTAAGAGTATCAGTAAATGATAATTTGTCAAAAAAACGGTGCTACCTATAAGATGATATACTTGTCCCTCTATTTTAAAAGTTGGCATAAAATTTTCTTCTCTAATTTCTTTCGTGCCAAACGAAGTCATTTGAAAAAGGCTATTGTACCTACATATGTTTGTTAAAAAATGTCCAGATAGGGAATGATTATTTGTCAAAAGATTTTTTATTGGCTGTGGCGGCTCCTGAATATTGGGGAGACTGACTTTTCCAGAAGCACAGCGCATACCATTAGGTTCATTGGCCCATTTTTTGGTAGAACATTTAGAGCAGATCTTATTCATGGCTCTCCCATTTGGACGGAAGACTGTTGAGCATAATCAATCTGTGGATCGTATCTAAAGCCGATCTGTTACTGTGAGCTAAAACTCGATTACGAACTCTAGTCGTTGACGTCTGTTGTCTTTCTCTCTGATCTCGAAGGCGTAAGGAACGCTCAGAGCTCGATTCCCTAGTGCGAGCTTGTATATTTCTAATATTTTGCTCTTTAAGCCGCTGCAAACGCTCCGTACTCGACTCTCGCGCGCGTACTTGAGATGTTCTCAAATTTTGTTCAGCAAGCCGCTACGAACGCTCGATACTCGACTCTCTGGCACACGATTGCGACGCGTATTCTCTCTGACTTGCAAGACGATTTTCAGTTTCTGATGAAGATTCTCCATTACGACGTATTTTTGATGCCCTCGCCTGGGAACTATTTCTAGAAAGTTGAGATGTTAATCTTTTGGGCATTTTGTACCTTTTACAAAAGATAACGGTAACGCTCGAAAATTTTTATTCCTTACGTTAACACACTATTTCCATTGGTGATGAGCTTGTAAACGATGCTAAGGCGATCTTTATCCGAATTTCCATTTCGATGGTAATTAACATTGATATTTTAATGTTTTATAAAAAAAGTTTTTGCAGCGCACGCGATGTAAGGGATTGTTTAGGTCATTTTTTTACACCTTGGGCTAGATTATTGGAGTTTTAGTAAGGATCCGTAATTTTTTTGAAAATATAATATAGCCTATGTCACCCGCAGATAGTGTAGTTCCCAACGGTGAAAGAATTTTTCAAATCGGTCCAGTAGTTTCGGAGTCTATTCAATGCAAACAAACAAACAAACAAACAATCAAATCTTTCCTCTTTATAATATTAGTATAGAAAAGAAATATATAATTAGAAATATCTAGGAAGAAATTCCAAACTAAGGCACTATAAAATTGTGATTAGACCAGAAGCATTATATGCAGCGGAAAGCCTAACAACGAACAGAAAAAGATTAAATGAGCAACTTGAAATCGCAGAAAGAAAAATTGTAAGAAGAATACTGGGACCAGTATATATAAAAAGGAGTAACCAGGAAATACACCAACATCATGTGGAAAACATTACTACTGAGATCCGGAAAAGTAGAATTCGATTCTATGATCTTTTGCAAAGGATGGAGCCGAGCAGGCTCACCGGAAGTTTGTTCAATTACACGCGAAAACTGAAAATAAACGGCACGCGGTACACAGAGACCAAAAAAGACCTGGAGGAACTGAAGATTCCACCTAAAAATATAGAACAGCAATCAACATTAAAGAAAAAGGCTATTTCACTGTAAAGGATTCACGGAGAAGCAGAAAGAAAGAACTGGCATTTTGTGGATCAAAGAAAGAAAATAAAGACACGATGGTATGGAAAGAGAGGAAGAAGAATGACAAGCCAGTTAGTTAGTCCATCAGTGGCTAATTCGACGTAATAATAATATGCAATCGAGATCTCGGAAACGGCTTCGAAATTATCAGCGGTTTTTTAGAAATAATCGATTGGTCTGAGAAATGAAGGCAAACGGTGTTCCGTAATCAGCTTGTATTTTCAGCTGGGAAGCTTTGATTGATCCGCATGTTCGGAAAAAACCCGAGGAAAGCCCAGCCATCAGGAACTGCAATATACTTAACATAGTTTTATAATATACGCAATTATTGATACGAGGTAAAAAAACAAAAAAATAAATCTTAACTGAAGTTGCGCCATAGAATAAAAAGAGTAGGGGCCCGCGGCAATATATTGACTTTCCGAGTAAGGCTAAGTGAAACGTGTTATGCAATGTGCCGGGATCAGAAAAGTACACGGTCTTCGCCAATTCCTATTCGAGCGGTTAAATTGTTATCAAACGTGAGCAAAAGTCAATGAAAAAGGTCCATGGCAATTGTAAGCACCGCGTTACACGCACCTAAAGTATCAAACTTTTAACGGAAGAAGAAACTTACTCGGTAAGGTAGCGCAGTAGCGTAATAGTAACAAATAAGATATCCGAATAAAAATTCGCAAACTACCAAGACAGAACAGAAGAGACTTCTAGTCGTGGAGTGATCCATCGCTATAAGAATATGAGTAATGCAGCGGAAAACCCGAAACCAGCGCATTCTCGAAATCAGAGACCTGCGAAGTCGTACAAAAACACGATTCAGCGATCGGCCGCGCCGTATGGCAGAAGATGTTGTAAGGCTGTAAATTTCCTCCACGAATTACTTTATGCGTCGTTGAACTAGAAATAAGTTAAAACTCAAGCTACAATTCGATTAATTTATCTAACGATATTAATATGGAACACGCGATTGAACGCTGTATTCGACCACCGCTACTTCGCGAATAGAGACGCGCGCGGTGTAACTTTTTTTGACCGAATGTTCACTTTCGAGGGCCTATTAATCGACTTTTAAGCGTTTTGTACTTAATTCCTTCGGATTACCTAGAAACCTAGGTAATCAGCTAGCCTCGGCAGTTATGTAGCCGTCGGCAACTAAAAAAGCCTGCGAATATAATCTAGCCCGCGAATGTCGACGCCATTTCACAGTATGCTTTGAATGTGTTCGATGGTCGACACCGGAGATTCTCGTGACTAAATCCGAAGAGAAAATATGTGACGCAATAAATTAGCTCAGTTCGTTCAACATACATAGAATATGCGTATGTTATTTTTTACCTTTAAAAAATCTTCGCTGCTCGAATACTAAATAGTAATACACAAGAAGAAGAAAAAATTCCGTTTGTAAATACATATGTATATTCCTCGTATTCGTTTGTTTGACAGTGCTAAGAGTCCGCTGTAAAAGTAATCTCCAGACCAATCGGTTCTCCGAGGCTCTTTTCATTGCTCCGTGAAAGTGTTTCGCGATCTGAACTATGTTTGCGCACCTTTGCAGGTCTCCGATGAAAATACTACATGCGAACTTATCGAAACGTTACATCTTCCCTATTTACTGAAAATAAATTGAAACAAATGCGATGCGGTATATAAATTACACTCCGTTAAGCTGCTTCAGCGGTACATACATAACGTAACTTTCTGCTGCTCACTTACAGACACTGTAACCGTTACTACACTCCGCGGTTCTGGAATATTTTATCTTCCGTCCAGATTAATCATTACCAATTTTCTACTGCCGTTTTCTAGATGCTTCCACAATCAGATTAACGATGTCATAAAATGCCCTGCAATAATACAGCACCAGTTTCCCAGAGAATCCAAGCATTAACACACATCTGTCGTGTACGAAGCTACCGGGTTCTTCGAAAAATAACTTAACTCATTTAAATCCGTAAATTACTCGTACGCAATTTTCATCCTCGACAGATATTAATAGTTTTATAGCAACACTCATCACTATTCCGTTCGAGACGAACGAAAGAAATATTTCTCAAGAGAATGCAATATCGGACAAATCTGCGCTCAGAGAAAACGAAGCGTCCGATTATTAGCGACAAAAGCGAATGGTAAAAGAGCGTTCGCATTTCGCAATGAGCGCGCGCCAATTTTTATCGTTTTCCAATTCGATTATTATTATCGTAGCAGCCAAAAAGGAGCCCTAACGAGAAAAACCGACGCAAGTAGTGCTGCCAGCTCTCTTTTAATCAGGCTACTAATCGGCGACGGCCGGGTTCACACGTGTGAACAGAACGTAATAAACGGCACGCACGTATTATTTCCCTGTCCGATCATTCGGTCTGGCCACAGTCTCGATAATTACATTACAACATGCACCTTTGTCAGAAGTCTGTGTTTAAAGGTTTCGGCTTTTTCCCGATTTCAAGGTAGTGTGGAATCGTCGTTTGCGCGGCCATCCGCTAGAGAACTACAACCACGTTTGCATCCGTTGACAGTACCCGCTCCGTCAAGACTGCGCTCGCTGTGCCACCCTAACGAGGACCGATGCAGCACGAATGTAACGCGAACAAAGTGTAAGAAGGGCCGACGACACTTCGGGTAGCGGGATGTGGAAATAAAATTACAAGAATCGCGGGCAACATCGGCCGAGCATTGTAGCTCTCACGAAACGGTTAAAAAACTTTTATCGATCGCCAGCGCGTCGACAATGAACGGAGCGAAACTAGCCCCAACAAGGGAGCGAACTAGCGAATGAACCCCGTTGTGAATTATTACAACTCTGTGTCGTGAAAGAGGCAACTCTGCCGCCGCCACACGGGGAGCGGATTTCCACCAACTTTTCAAGAGTCCTATATTCTTCTGTTGCTTTTCTGCGACGTCAACCATTCTTCTGCGCGACACAAAACTAAATCAACATACGCATGCGCTGATGCAGCGATAAAAACGCAACCCCCGGGCTGCTAAGCCCCTTGTCAAAAAGCCCCCTTTAGAGACTTTTTCACCGCCGCTAAACGTTTTCCACCTATCTCTTACATAGCTGCTGCTCTTCGTCATCTTTACCTCTAACGTTATTTTCTTCATCTTCTTTCATTTCATCGGAATTTACACGCTGAATAATTAGAAAACAATGCCGCCGACACCAGAACCCATTCCCGATATCGCAAAATAGGATAATATTCCGAGAGTGATGCGGATTACCAGCTTTTAACAAAGCCTATTATTCTCTGGACATCGCTTGCAACCTTCCGGTTAAAATTAACTTTCTCGGAATAATTTCAATTAACACCTTCTTGTTTTTAATACGCGCGAAATGCGATGAAACAGGTTGCTGCTGCTATGAGAGGTATAGCGACGTGCAACGAATACACCGTGTTTAACCCTTCTTGTTAAACATTAGAAAATGTAACCTTATCAATGTCGTTAGACTCCAGTTGCGGAATCGTAGTACGGTAGTTAATCAATAGTGGGGACTGGTTTTAATGGATTTGAAGCACGTGACTCCGATTGGTGAAACCTCGGTTCGGGGAATTCGGAAAAGTTTTCCGATTTAGCCGGAGCGCTTATCGGAAAAAAGAATTTCAAATAAGTAACCGAAAGACGGGAAAAAAAAATGTACAAGCCGCTCGTAATTTTTTGTAATTAAGCACGTCGGCAAAGGACCTCGGTCGTCCGGAAATGATTAAAAAAACAAAAAGAAAAAATAGTGTCTACTGACAGAATGAAGGATCAAAGGACACTGGAAACAAAGAAGTGACAAGATATAAAAAGTATAATAAAGACTAAGAAGCCCGAAAGATAAAATAAATTAGAATAGCGAATAACGGTGCATTCTTTCGAGAGCGATGAACATTTGAAAAAGATTTACGATTAGGACCGTAACTATAACTCCGTAATTAAGATGAAGACCACAATTTAGAGAAGGTGTTGAAAAAACGAAAACCGCTAGAAGAGCAGAAGACTTGAGGCACAACGAACACGATAGCGGAACGAGGAACACTAAAGGGAAATTGTAAAACCAGAGGAGACCAGGAGATCTGGCTGGAAGGATAGACAGAAAGAAAAATCGTTAGAAAAGGAAGAAGCATAGATATCAGATTAAAATCTAGAATGAAAACTTTTACATAGAGAAAACAGGTTAGAAGCAGAGACATTTTAGAAAAATACAGCGAGAAGATGCATCAGGCCGAGGAATCTGCCATTTCGTTATCTTCTATTCCCTTGTGACTGAGAACCCAGAGCAGACCGTCGCGGATGGAATAATTTACGACAAGATTATAAAAATACGGGAGCGCGTTTTCAAACAGTAACAAATGAGAATAAACGGCTTGCAAAGCACACACGGAGTCGGAGATAATCAGATAGTTGGGAAAAGATCGCTGTGGGCAAATATAAACAATGTAGCATTAGTTCGGCGATAAAGATAGTACTGAATGAAGAAGAAAAAATATTCCGAGATGTTTGTGTCGCGCAAGGATAAAGAAATCCGAACCATCCATAAAATAAGCAATTAACAGTGCTATGAAATTCCTGTAAAACTAGTGTTTTGGGAAGAGTGGTGAGATGAAATATTTTAGGAGGATGGGAAAGATTAGCAAATTTGAAAGAGAACTAGAGCGGGTTATTAGAAGAAATTACGTAAGACGAAACATTAGACGCGACGAAGTACGAGCTAAAATAAGGATTTTCTTAGGAGTAACTCGCCAAGCGTTTGGAAAGAAAAGAACTTGCGAATGTGGAGGAGAGGCGTATTTGATTCAGTAAGACGTGCTGGTAAGGAAAATATTTAAGAGCACCGAGGTAAAGATGAAAGCAGTTATTTTGAATTATACCGACTTTGGAAAGCTTTGGAACCACAACCGTATTTAAAAGAGCAATGATTAAATTTAGAACGGATGAGGGATTTTTTATAGAGGGAAATAAGAAGAAGCGGGTCACCCAGCACCCCATTTTGTGGGTGAGAGAGCTTTCAAAAAGTTTAAGAAGAAAGGAAATTAATGTGTTCGTAGAAGCACAGAGGATAGCTGAGAAATACATCGACAGTAAAAGTAATCTTTGCGACTTTGTAGAATTTTAAGATATACGTAAAGTAATGCGGGATTACCAGGTCGAAAGGAAAAAACAAAACTACATTTTCTAGGAGAAAAAGAGATTCTTTCAACATACTCAGAATTGACTTTCTCATTTGCATTTATAATACCATCAGATGAGGAGTAGAATGTCATCGGCAAAAAGCGAGGAACATAAATCTATGAAAAGACAAGCAGCAGAAACAGTATAAGCGCTGAAAATAGTAGGACTTGAGATAACAATTCTGCATGAGACCGATAATGAAAGAAATGAATTATGCAAGCAGAAAAGTAGCAAGATGAATATTATCAAAAGCACTAGTAACATCGATAAAGGTTGCTGAGGTATATTCTGTATATATGGAAAAAACAAAAAGACTGACTTATATATATATAATCAGCTAGAACTAAATCTGGATGAAAGCCAAACATTTTTTTAAGAAAATGCATCATTGTTCTCTAGTCAGTAAATAAGACTAAACTCTCAAATAATTTTCCGAGGGCGATAGGAAGTAGAGAAGAGGTTTTTTTTTTTTAAGAACAGGAACGATAGGAGTTTCACAAGGAGAATGTACTTTCTGTAGAATATAAAAGAATTAAATATTTATAAGTAGAGTTTGAAAAGAATAATTAGGCAGATATTTAAGGATAAGGTAGAGTATGACATCAAAAACAGGAGTGAAGTTGGATGATTTTTCAAGAATGGATTTTAATTCGTTAATAAGTTAAAAAATGAAGTTAAAAAATGAAGAATAGCGCCTACTTGAAACTGGAAATGATACAATTCATCGGTTAACAATTAAAAATTGCTTCTAAAGAAAGTAAGTCCTCTTGCTAGGTTTCTATAATTCAATACAATGAACGCTAGAAATACGTTCCACATATATATTAATCATCATTCTCGATTAGTATGAGAAAAAAAAGGTTATGAAATATGTTATTGAAGTGTAGTAGAAATATAAATTATTATTATTTTTTTAAGAGTAATGTAATCATTTGAAATTTATTCTTCTGTAAGTATTATAGAACTATATAGGGGAGTTTGTGTACATATTTTTATATATATATATATATATATATATATATATATATATATATTACGCGGCCATTTTGGCCCCGCAAGGCCCCTTGACCCCTCTTGCTTTCATTTCTGTCTCTTTCTCTTCTATACTTTGTATGAAATGATCAAAATTTACAACGTAATTCTTACTGGAATCAACACAAAAAAAAACATAACCACAAAAGTCCTATTCTAACATTTAACTTTCATTATATAAAATTAAAACATTTTTTCATTACATTTTTCGTTACATTTTTCGTTACATATTTCATTACATAAAATTGTGACATTTTTTAAATAACAATAACAAAAATCCTATAAAATATAACAAACGTTATATAAAATTGGGACATTTTTCTGGGACATTTTTTCGAATGGGGGGTAGCCTAAGAATTATATTGTAATTAATATATATATGTGTAACGCCATTCTGGCGCTGAAGGTAATAACATTATAAAAAAACTGTAATGTTTTCCTTTTACGTTTTAAAAAGACTGTATTTTATATTTCTGTAGTAATAAATTGTTAATTATTACTATTTAAAACATATATTAAATTGAAACAATTCTTCTACGAAAATTTAAAAAAAACTAGTATCAGGAGGTTCACTTGCTCTTTGGCGTGGCCTGAAGAATCAATCTTCTTCTTGCACTGCCATACTCCATGAGCGTTGGCGATTATCATAACGTGAGTTTTAACTGACAACACTATAAGAGAATGTGTTTCTGCCGCTCGATATAGCTCCCCGAAATTGGATAGCCCCCTGTTCATTTATAGATATTTTGGCACCATTGGTTTACGACCGATTCCACGCCGACCTTCTATTTTACCCTGCAATATTAGACGCAGTAAGGAATATTTTTCTCCACGCAGGATGTGGCCAAGATAACTCGACTTCCGCCACTTTATATTGGATAAAAGCTGTCTTCCAACACCAGCTATTTCAAGAACCGTTGAATTTTTAATTTTTTGTGTCCATGAAATCTTCAACATCCTGCGAATGGTCAACATTTCAAACGCCACTAACCGGCTTATTGCTTGTTACATTCAAAGTGAGTGTCTCCACTGCACATTTCCATTTTTCTAAATAGTCGAGTATGGAGAATCAGCAGAAATATTTTTAGACCATAACTCAATAGGCAGATAGGGTGATGGTCTTTGCATTTGGCCACTTTTGGATTCTCGGGCAACATGACAAAGGTCGAATTCAGCCAATCATGTAGGATTTCCTCTATATCGTAAATACGGTTAAACAGTTTAGGTAGATTAAATTTTCATCATCCAGTAGTTTGTAATATTCTGCATAAACCTCATCAAAATCAGGAGCTTTATAATTTTTCGCTGTCTTAATTGCATATTTTATTTCACTCTTCATAATGGGGGGGGGGGGGGGCCTTTAAAATCTTGTAATGCTGGAGGAACTTCCGGTCTGTCATCATTGAATAGTGGTAAGTGTAGTTCCTCCACATTTCCGCTACTTTACTCTCTTCTACAATTAGTTCGATGTTATCATCTGTTATTTGTGCGTAATTATTCGTTTTATAAGCGCCTGCTAATTTCTTAATTACACGGTGAACTCCACTCAAGTCTCCCTTCACTAACAATGTTTCCAATTCCTCGCATGTTTGCTCCATCCATTTTCTTTTACAAATCTCTCGATGTACACGTTTATAATCCATCATCTTGCCCTGAACTTTTAATTTCCTACGATTTTCCATCATTTAAAGAATCTCGTCCGTCACCCTCTCGTTTTTTGTTTTTTTTTGATTTTCTGCTCACAGCCAACTATTTAAATTGCGGCACTAGTCGTAATATCTTTAAACGTTGACCACTGTTCTTCAACATCTTGCGTTCTTAAACACATTTAATTTATGAGTCAGATTAAGATCAAACTACGCGGAAAGAATTGGTCCAATATTAATCCGTTAGACTCAGTACATTGTGTGAACCTCCACAGACTATAATATCCAGTCCTATGTAACTCATTTTAATTCCAATAATGATCGGCCGCGAATGCAGGATAATGTTCATTAGTGTATTGTACAGCGATTATGCTTTCACGAATACGACACAGTTCTTTGTCCGGTGCATATAAATAGCTAATGCGTAAGAAAAATTAAATTCTTTTTTTGACATTGTCAAAATAATATATTTATAAAGAGAACCTCAGAGGCTACTCTGAAAAATCTTATAAAGACTGCGTAAATGTATAGGTGTTTAAGGTAATGTAGAAAATAACCTGTTTCTGAGATAGTATTTAATTGTTAGGAAACCATACACATATAATGCAGGGAATTCTAATAAGATGGTTCAGAAACGACCAAAAAATATCAAATAAAAATTAATTAAACTGCAAATTTGGAACATAAATTACAATTAAAATTCTCTTTAAAACCATATCTATAATTTCAAGCTAACCGATTACTCTGGGCGCAAAAAAACCCAAAAACCCGTTAAGAATATATAATATGGAATATAAAACGACCTCAAAAATCATTTAAAAATTCATAACTCATCACCAGAGATAAACCTATAAAAGTGAAATTTAAAATACAAAACAAAACGTAGAAGCTTCTTCATAAAACCAGAAAATCACGGTTAAAAAATGATACAGCCCCCTCCCTCCTTGAGCCTGAAAACAGCAAAAAAATTATATTCACGTAAACAATAGCTCGAGTAAAAAAAAGTAGAGTAAACCAAAAGGTGTCTGAAACTTATGCACAAATGACCGCTTTATAGGAAAATTATAGCCGAGTTTACAACTTTATATTTAGGCCCTTGGAGCGCCGAAAGCTCGAAAGTTTTGAAAAAATGCTTTTTTTTCCGGGCATGCGTGATATATTACTGGAAAGATCCGGTATTTGTAACTGTATTTCATTTCTTTAACGAAACTTTCGAAGTTGGCGAAAAGTTCAAAAAAACCCAAAAAATGACGTGTAGCCCTGCCTCTGTTGAAACATCCAAATTCTCACCTTTAAAATTGGACCCTCGGGGCGCCAAAAGCTCGGAATTTTCGAAAAAAATATATTCGTATCCCAGAATGTGATATATCGTTGGAAAGAGCGCTATTTGTCGAGAACGAAACCGTACTTAATTTTTTAAATAAAACTTTCGAACTGGGCAAAAAGTTCAAAAAACGCAAAAAATGGCGTGTATCACCCCCGGCCTTAGCGTCGCCGGTATTCGAGTTAAAAATTTTGATCAAAGTTAAAAATATGCGCATCCCCGTATATTTCTCTAGTAAAGAATGGCCGGGTTTCCAACTTAAAAATTAGACCCTCAAGGCGCTGAAAGTTCGAAATTTTGAAAAAAAAACATTTTTTTCCCAGGCATGTGATATATCGGTGGAAAGATCGTTATTTGTCGAGAAAGAAACCGTATTTTATTTCGTTAACGAAACTTTCAAAGTGGGCGAAAAAGTTCAATAAAGCCCGAAAAATGATTGTAGTCCGCATCCTTTTCTGGCGCGAATATTATAGTTAAAAATTTTGAACAAGGTTAAAAATATGCACCTGCCCGTATATTTCTCTAGTTTAAAATATCCGAATTTTCAACTTAAAAATTAGAGCCTCAGGACGCTTGAAGCTTGAAATTTAAAAAAAAAATATTTTTTCCCAAATATGCGATATATCGGTGGAAAGATCGTTTATTGTCGGTAACGGAACATTCGAAATTCCCCCACTCATTAGAAAAGTGAAAAAAAAAAAAGTTTTAGCTATGATCCTACAATTCGGTGTTCCAACATTATTCATTACGGTATCTGCAGCAGTAACAAAATGGCCACAGTTAATTAAACAACTGAAAAATACTTTTGAATAAAATAGATGTAAATGTTGAAGAAGCAAAAAATCTTTCATATAGTGAAAAAGTGAGATTGATACAGTCAGCTCCTTATATATGTGCAAAATTTTTTGAAACTCAATTGAAGTGTTTGCGAAAGACATGACGTAGTACAAGTGGGAATTTTGGTGAATATAAAATTGATCATTATTATTACAGAATTGAATTTCAACATAGAAGATCACCTTATGCACCTATGATGTTATGATTACACAATGCGCCCATATTTATTCTGCTAATAAGGTTGTTGAATTTGTTGATAGTATTACTCAAAACTCATAAACACACTCAGACTTGTCAAGTACTGTGTAGATTTGGAATTCCATTTTTTCCTATGGATAAAACCCGGGGATATTAACCGAACTGGACAAAGATTATATTACAAAACACCACTACAAAAATTAGAAGTTCTTCCGAAAGATGTTGTAACTTTTAGTGATTTTTTATTATGTATTGAATTATCTATTGAAGAATATACGAGTATATTAGCTATTCGAGCGTCATTAAAACGACCAAAAATTGATTTAAAACGGTCACCAAAAGATATTTTTATAAATCGTTTCGCTTTATTTCCTTCTTTTTCTTGTTTGCTGTAGTGGCCGTTGATTGATTTTACTAGTATCCATTTCATCTAAGCTGATTAAACTTGATATAGTAGATAGATTCTCATTATGTTGTTACGGCTATCGTCAGACGGTATCCACCGGATTTTGTCTTTTACGTGAAATATTTTGCTCTAATAATTTATCTTCACTTATTTCCTGTATGGAAATTTGCTCAGTTATGCTACTCTTTTATAGATTATTTTGTATCATCGTTCTTTCTTGTTCTTGTGACATCCGATTCTGTATGATAGTATTGTTTTTTGTTGTATGTCTCAATTCTTTCATTTCACCATCCTCTTCATTTTTAAGGAAATTGATGTTAGAAAGGTTCTCTTGTATTACATAAACTGTACCATCGTTCATCGGTTGAGATATAAATTTTGAATCTATTATTTTCGTAACAGACTACCAATGATTCATTCATCCTTCTTACTTGGAGGTTAAATACAGGTCCGGATTAAAAGTATATGATAGGCCCGGGGCTACGGAAATATTAGGGGCCCTTTTCGGAAGTGACAAAATTATCACTTTTACAGAATAACTAAATTTTCTTTAATTTAATTTAATTATATTATTTTGAATTCACGAATTAACATACAATTATTAATGTAAACAAAACTAAATATCATACAGTCAATGGACAGAATTTTCGATGCCAAAAATATATATACAAATCGCTCATTAAATATAATAACGTCATAACTCAAAAAATAACGAATTTGAGTTACGTGTATAGTTGGAATGCATTTTATGAGTACAGTTAGAGGTTAGAACGCCATATTTGTAATTAAGAAACACGACAAAATAAGCATTGCTCTTGGAAAGTGTACACCGTTCAAATCATAATAAATGTTAATGTTAATTTGCGTTTTTTCCGAAATAGCGTTTTTTGAGTTATGACGTTATTGTATATCAGTGGCAGATCCAAGAGGGAAGGAGGAATATCCCCCCCCCATACCAAGAACCAAAGCTTCTATGTAAAAATTCGTGATAACAGAGAAACTTAATTTATGCTATAAAAGATTTGTAAGATTTTGCCTACGGATTTTAATAACTAATATTTAATACTATTTTCTAGTAGAACTATTAATGTTAATGGATTTTAATTTTTTAAACTTTAAAATAATTTGCAAAATATTTGCATGGATACAATTAATTATTCTTTATTTTTAAATATATTTATTTATTTATTTTTAATTACAATAGTTTCCTTCGTCAAGCTAAAACGCTTGTCGACGAATTATCTCCTATTTAAGCATTGCAATATTGCAATTTAACTTATACACGTATACACAAGTCTTCGTGTAATATTTACTGCCTACACATCTTAATCTAATTCTGAACTTTATAAGCTATTTTCTTTTGTTTGGTAATCTACATATTTTTTTACTCTTTGTCACGCATGCTCTTATTTTATTCTTATTATTGACATTTCCTTCTTCCTGAAGAGACATTCCTTTATTTTCCTTTTCCTTTGCCCTATTGTTTCCTTCTCTATTATATCATCCTCGGGTATTTTACTTAACATCTGAGTTATGACATAATTGTCCGTTTGCTCCCGCATTTTTGTTCTCGCTAACGGTAATTAGTTCGTAAATTTTTTCCTCAGCTCGTATTCCGTTTTTATCTTTTTCTCCACTTCAATTTTCTTTCTTGTTGTTACATATTCCCATATCTCTTTACATATAAATGTGTATACATTCTTCTTATGCTCATTACGTCTTTTTTTTTTTTTGTAATTATTTCATTTTCAATTTCTCTTCTTTTATGATTTACTACTAACTTCAAGCATTTTATTTGCAGTTTATTAATTTTCCCTAGGTAAACTTTCCCCACCATTTCCATATCTGATCCTCCAATCTACTAGCGTATAATAAATTATTTTTAATGTTCTATATTTCCTCGATGTGTATAAAGCTGATAATATTGCCCTAATTTTTTTTGCAACATGTTCCATACGTGTATGTGTGCCATCTTAAATGTCGGTCTATCATTACTCCCAAATATTTATACAAAGTTACTATTTACAACTTCCTGGAAATTTTGTAAAATAATTATGTGTTCATTTCTAATAAGTAATTTGTAGCCTAATTCACACTATAAGTAATATTAATTGATATTAGGAATGTTAGCTTAAACTAGTTATGAAAAAACTGTGAAATCAAATATTTCAAAAAAAAAAAAAAAGTACTATAACGATATGGCCAAAGTTAATTTTTTTTATTCAAAACTACATTTTCGCGGTAATTAACTTTGAAAATGCTTTAATTTTTTCAAATTACGACTGATCCGAATCTCTACTTATACGGTACCATTGCTGAATGGTACAATTCTGAAGGAACAAAGAATCATCAAAATCGATCCACATAAGCAAAAATAAAACGTAAAAAAAAAAACAAAACGTGTTAACCTGCTTCTTTGGGGGGGGGGGGGGGGGGGTCAGTGAAAAAAAAAAAAGAAATAATGTAACGTATAAAAAATGTTGACTTTAAACCTGAAGGTTGAAAACAGTTTCGGTCTATAAAAACAGTTGTGATTTGAATTGAAAGTTGTATCTGTCAATTATGAAAGCAAATGGAGAATACTTTTACTGTATATGTTAATGTAGATTTGAAGCATTGCTATATTAATAATTAAAGCTGTAGATAGAAATGATTTGGAACAAAAATCAAAGATCACACCAGAAACAACTTTTTTACACAAAAACGGTTGTGACCTGAACACTTATTCAGGTAAAGAATTTTTAGCATTCTTTCTGTATATATTAATTTTAAATTAATGTTCAGAAAGTGATGCAGAGTGAAAGATAAAGGTTACACTTAAAACAATTTCACATACAAAAGCATATGTGATTCAGGCTAATAATATACATGAATGTCATGTCAATTATGAAATAAAATCAAAAATTTTTAATGTATATATTAATGTAGATTTAAAGTATGTCGATGTTAATAGTTGAGATTACAGACAGGATTTGAAATAATAACCAAAGATCATACCAAAACGACGTTTTGATACAAAAACAGTTGAGATAATGACTTATTGTAATACTTGACGATGCAGATAGAAAATAATTCAGAGTAAAAACAGAATGTCGTTCCAAAAAAACATTCATGATTTAAGTTTAAGAAAAAAGATCTTTAAAAGGGGCCGTTCAGTAAATAAACATCAAGAGAATATATAGTACTCCACAATTATTTTTTTGGTAAATATGAGGTACACATAATTTGAAGTTTAGCTAAGGGGTGGAGGTCAAAAAGTACTTGAAGCGTAAAATATAGGATTGTGCAATTTAGCCTCTCAGTACCAACACCTATCCTCGCCTACTCGTGGTGACCTCTGTATACTATTATATTCGATGAACGGTTGAGATCTCAATATAGTTAATCTAATAAATAGCGATAAACGAGGAAGCTGGTTTAAGAAATAGCATTCAAATATAGCTATGTAGAAGTTCAGAAAAAGAAACAAATACAATTACAAATTTTAAAATATTTATCGGTACCAAAATGTTCTAGTCTATGTGACATAATAATGATCCTTCTAAAAATCCAGGACGGAATAGCGGTTATTTATTAAAACTTCCGTTTTTGTTTATTTGTTTTTTTCCCCCCATAGAATAGTAGGACATTATGCGATGTGTGAAAAAGAACTGGACTACAAAATATTTGTTATTAGTTGATTATTGCATAAATGTAAATTATAGTAATTTTTATTAAAACCTACTTTTAGGATTAGAATGCCAAGTGAAAAGTACAAAATATTATGAACATCAAATTTCTTTGTGTTTTGAATTTAGCATTATGTAAATGTAAATTATAGTTATCTTTAACTTAACATGCGGAATCATCAGCGCATGAAACATCATGCTTGACTTAATTCGTTTTGGTTAATACCGCAAATTAGTTAGACAATGGTGTTTCATTCATGTAAGACCTGATTCGAATTACGATTCTGTAAATTAAAAATTATGAAAAAATTCCCTTCTATAGTTGACGAACCAAAAAAAAAAAAAAAAAAAAAGTAAATTTTAAAAATTGTAATGTCAAAAGAACCTGTCAAAAATTTTTAGGATTACGTACGATTATTATGTACGGATCAGAAACAGAGAATCATAAATAAAATGCAATAACTATGTTTTGAAAACTTGAATATTAATATCGTAATTAAAACATTCCCTCGAAAATTTAAAATAACCCTTTTATAAATCATTTAAAAATTCGTAATCGCACCCGATAAACCCATTAAATGTGAGATTAAACATATAAAAATCAAACACCTTATCACAATTAATTAACATTACCGATAACTAATTAATTTAACTTTGCCTTTCAGAAGAAAGAATAGGGGGGAAAATCAACGTAGAGGAAAATATAATACACGTGACTTTATAAAAGTGTGTGAGATCAGTTAGAGAAGTTTCGAAAAAAAAAAAAAAATGAAATACATGCAAATCTGGAATAATTTTAAACAATTTCAAATAATTAAAAGTTTTATTAAAAATTTAAAGCTTTCACAGTGATTACTCATGATAAATAAGTTTTAATACTGGACGAAAAATTATCACAATTCGTGTGAAATTTCGCAAAATTTCAGGTATCGTCCTAGAGTAGGGAGAAGAAATAGTGGAAGGAACGTGGATAAATCGCGGCGGCGAAAAGGAAGCGAAGATACTGAACAGAAGAGAATAATGGTCAGTTTGGTATTTACTACACAAATCTAGATAATGCAATGAAGTGTGTCATTTTAAAATAGTTGCAAAAAGTGAACTCGCTGATCGACACGTTCATAGGAACATTATTCGGAGGACTGTCCAAATAAGGAAAAAAGAGACGCCGAAAACAAATTGAAAAAAGCTACGTCGGAAAGAGTGTTACAGGAATTTACAAAAAACCGATAAGCTGGAAATTTATATAAATCCAGTTCGGTCCAAAAAAAACATTTTGAAAATTTTATCAAAACTTCGGGAGCAAAAAAAAAAAAAAGAAAGAAAGAAAAAAACTAGCATTTTTCTTCCTCTAATAATATTGTTACGCGCTACGGTACCAAAAAATCTACCGATCATTTAAATTTATCATTTCACACTTATTCGTAGTAATTTAAAAAACTTAACCATAATTTAAAATAATGAATCATATTCGCGCGCTCCTGAGAACGAACTAATGACCGCGATTTTCGGATGTAGCAATTATTACGCAACAGACACAGATACTCGAACAATGTAAGCTATTGTGTTTCCCTGTATTTATTTATTTTAAAAACTGCGCTGGGTCTGCACACAGGCGCACACGTGAACATTTGTACGTACAACCAAAATTCAGCCACACTATTTATATACTCACCCTTCTCGTCGTGACTGCGATAAAAAATTCTATATTTAAATATTTGACCAAAGCTGTACAGCAGAGAGCTTTACAATTTAAACGAGCTATCACAGTTGCGTTCACAATCTGCTCCTATGCCTCGGTGATAATGAGAACATATAACAACAAAAATGGCGCGAATTTATACGCATTAGTCACGCGCAGACAATAAGCTTATCTTTCAAAAATCAGTCAGCCTATTAATGAGACTGCATTATTATCAGTTACAACCGGGGTGACAAGGTTAGTTGTTTCTCCTTCGTTTTCAAATTTTTATCGGGGGAACTGATCGTTTTATCAGCTCGTTCTTCCGACAGTAATAAAATCCTTATTCACTTCGAGACTCCAGAAGCCTTTTACAAGCTACATCTTTCAATCACTGATTACAAGCTACTATTCGCTCTCGAACTGCCAGTCTTTCACCAGTTCATTCTGTTCACCATAGTTTAATCCTTACTTTAATCTCATTCCGCTGTTTCTTCTCCGGTGCGTCTCTGTTTATCTTCCTTCATTTTTTTTTTTCTTTTGACATATATATATGTCTTTGGGCTGGGGGTCAACCTAAAAGCGTGTAACGCAACGCAACGCAACGCAAAACGCAACGAAACGTAACGTTATCTTTATAATTTCGTAGAACATTTTAACATTCCGCAGATTATTTCGTAAAACTTTTTGCTTGCTGTCTGAAGGTTTTGCGCGACAATTCTCGAAATTTAGAATTAAAAAAACAGCGCTTGTAGTAATATTACAGTGACGATTTAATTTTTGCTAGGCAATTCGATGTAATTTTCACGTAATTGCGTGTTAACTCGATTTAATCTTTATATGTAAATTAAAGTCAACTTCGTGACTCGTGAAGAACATAAAATAATAATAGAAAACTAAAACCAATGGCCGATTTGACACAGGAATCACGTAAACGCAAGAGGGACGAGGAACTTCAGAACAGCCATGAATTCTTTCAGTTCATGAACGAAACACCTTTCAGTTATTCCAAAACTACCGAAAATGAGAAGTTTGAAGCGTTTCTTCGAGTCATCGATTCGAATAAACCGGCTCCGAAGAGTGATGCCGAACGAAGCCGTGAGTGGCGACGACGGCAAATGAATAAAAAACAAAAAGTTTGCAATGTGGAACCAAAATCAATGGCCAATTCGCCGCAGGAATCACATAAACGCAAGATCGTTCGCCTTCAAATTGGTAAACCTTATAATATGATCAGAGCGAATATTGACGTGCTAGATGGTCTCGTCAACGGGCACGCTACATCGAACGCAACATCGAAACTAGTGCGATAAAACGATTCCGGCTGTCTTTCGACCATTCAAAAATCGACCGTTTACTGCGCTAAAAAGCCCAGGGACACGTACTTGCAAATCCGAACATCGATCATTCGTGGATACCGATAACTCAACATACTTGCAGCGTGCAAACAAACAGTAAAATCGTATCGAAATCCTTAAAGGAACGAGTTTAATAATAGTCTCGAACGCCATCATTTACAAACGGTAGGCGATCAGTGCCGGAATTTTCTCAATCGTTCTTCGCAGACAGATTCCACGTCGCTCTCGTTGTGTACATTCAACACTCAATCGCTAAACGCACACTTGCTCGATTTAACTAGCGATTAATAATTTCTTGCCTTGTCTGAAACGTGGATTGAAAACGATTGTTCTATTGAAATACCAGGATTTCGCACTCAATTTAAAAGGAATACGATTCGTTCTGGTGGTGTCGCCATTTGCGAAAACATAACTGTTTCCAACGCATTGCAGTCTAACAATATCAAAAACAATTTGCGGAAGTTTGATCAAAATAATATGAGCGTGGATCAAATCGCGACATGTCATGACGGAGACAATAATCAGTGCTAAGAGAACTATACTCGCATCAGTTTGTATCTCACCGAATACATCGTTTGAGAAAATTCAGCAATTCATCGTCTTAAATCTTATGGCGTACTACAGTCCTAAATTAAAGGTACCCGAAAAACTTAATTATCACAATATACCGATGCTCGTTAGTGGAAAATATAATTTGGATTTAAGAGGACCGCACGGGCCGGAATTTATTGGATTTATGCACACCGAGTTAGGCTTACAACTAAACAACGATCTCGCCATATCTACTTCACGAAGCAGAAAAATAATTGATGCTGTATTCTCTCGTCACATCGATCATCTCGAAACACGTGAATATATAGCACACTACAGCGGCCATCGTCCATTATAATCTATAACTTGCAATTCTGTTAATTCGAATGTTGTAAATGATGATAGATAATACAAAATAAAAATAAAATTGAAAAATTAACGGTACGTTTCGAGTTTTATTCTTTTTTACTTACAAAAATAATTCTACACGGTAGCTATTTTTTTGAATATATTAAATCTCAAAAACATATATATGTACTGATACTTCTGCGAGTAACGTGGAAATTTGAAGTTTTTTTTCCAGTTAATTATGGGTCAGATTTGAAAATATTCCTGTATATGAGTATAGTATTATATATCATCTTTGTTTGTTATTTTCATAATTATATTTATTTTAATATTTCAAAGTAAAATTAGTTTTATTTAGTAATAAAATCTGTGTAATATAAACTTCAATAATTTTTTTAAGATAAGTACAACTTTATTGAAAGCGGTAAAAAGTTAAATAAAATTAGTGGATTTTGTACATAGTAATTGAGGTTTTGCTCCCATTAAAAAAATATAAAAATTAATAACTAATTAACAGATTTAATCAAGATGCAGTGTTAGAAAATTAAGAATGACTGTATGACAAGTTTATATTTATTTTATTTATTTTTTCCCCTTATTATTTCCTACTGTATCCTTAATGGATTACGAAATTCACGTACGTCCATATTACATCAAAATAAAATTGATCGGAACAATTTTTGTTTAGTGCAAATATTTCCCGATAATGTGTTTATCTTCTGTTTCTTATTCGTGTGAGTTCCGTGCCGAGAAAAAAATAAGGCGTACGGTGCACAAAAGTGAATAGAAGTACATGAAAAAAACAAAAACAAAAAAACATCGATATATTAAAAGAATACCATTAGAAAAATAACGATATTAGCACCACACCGAAAAATGGGAGGAGTTTCGAGATAAAGCTTTTCATCAAAAATCTATAAAAGTTCTCATGAGCCAGCCTAAGTTTAAAAGCAAACAAGTATAGAAAAGTAAAATTATCGTAGTTTAATAGCTTAAAAATTAGAACGATTAGATAATGCAAGAAAAATTTTACATGCATTACGGAAAATTGTTGTTCATTATTAAAACTGCTAAAAACCAAAAAAAGAAACAGTAAATTCATTATCACATCCTTTTTGGGGGGCTGTTTTTTAAATAATTGGGATCCCGAGGTACCAAAAAATTTTAGCTAATCTGTTTGAATTTCGAAAAAAAATTAAACTATGTTTCTTTACATACCAATTTTACGATTAAATTTATGAAAGGGAATCGTAATATTGCTTGTTAATTAAACAGAGTAAATTAACACACGTCGGGGATCCCTCCCACTGGATACAGAAATTCATAATCGCGACGTATTATTAACAAAGAAATTTCATTGTTAATAATAGATAAAATTATCGATGTATAGTCAAAAAAACGCGTCTATTTTCATATGCGCGGTATTGAATAATAGTCCGTTTTATATCATTTTTATCGCTGATTAATTTAGCGAAAGCAGGAGCCTAAAAGCAAAATAGTTCAAAATAAAAATTCTTTCCGAAACTGAAAATATTGCAAATCGCTGGAAAGAATTATATATATATATATATATATATATAGTGGTGAAGAGATCGGAAATAGGGAAGAATACAAATTGAAAGCGAAGAATTAGTGGATCAAAATGCGGCAGGACCGACAATTTGTAAGAGACAATTCGAATTAGCCTTAAAATCGTCGAGAGAGAAGAAAATAATAGGAATGGATGGAATATCGGCGGAAATTTTAAAATGGGTAACAGAGAGCCATGGAAAAATCACAATATTTCAGCTAATAAATGGCACTGCTATGAAAACGGTATAATACCGGAAGATTTTAGAAAAAGCAACATGATACCGAAAACAGAGAAAAATATAAATGATTGCAAAAATTATAGAACAATTGCGCTGTTATCACACGCTTCAGCAAAAGCTTTATTGAACATTATAAAAAATCGACTAAAGGGGAAAATTGAAGAAAATTTGGCAGAAGATCAATTTGGGTTTAGACAAGAGAAAAGAACTAGAGAAGACTAGCCCCTTAAAACTCATACTGGAAAGACGATTTTAGATGTAAATAAAGATATAAATGCAGCTTTTGTAGATCTGAAGAACGCCTTCGACATCATCGACTGGAAAATATTGTTTAAAACGTTAAACGAAAATAGAGTGGAAAGACTGAGGGCTAATAAGTCAACGGTAATAATAGAGGTTAATTACAAACCAGAGAAGTTAAAATAAGGAGAGGAGTGTTAAGGTAAGGTTGTCCTCTTTCGCCGTATCTATTGAATGTATGTGTATAGAAGAACCAGTCGGAAGGATGAAAAATAAATCAAAAAGAGTAAAAGTTAACGGAATACAAATACGCTGCACATGTTTCGCCGATAATATTGCGCTATTAGCGGAGTTAGAGAAGAATATGAATCAAACGCTGTCGGTGTCTTATCAGAAAAATTAGCCAAATTGAAAACAGAAATATTAATAAAAGGAAAACGAAAGTAATGAAGTTTAGCGAAAATACAACAAAGAAACACAGACAAACATACAAATACAAGATACTCAAGTAACAGAAATACGTTATCTAGGAAGCGTAATAATCGATGATAATAGAAGTATGAGAAAAGAATAGGAACAAAAAAAAGGTTAATATTAACAAATAAGAAAATTAGCATAGACGCCAGAAAAAAAAAGTTTGCACAGAGTCCACACGTCTGGAGTGTACTAAATTATGGTTGTGACAATTGGTGCCTAACGGCTCGAGAAAAAAAGTTTTTTTAGCTCAGCAGAGATGTGGATGTGGCGCCGAATGACAAAAATGTCCCGGAAAAAAAAGAAAACGAATGATAAAATTCTAGAGACAAAATACATGAAGAAAGAAGTTTAACAAGTCATATTAAAAAACGGAAAATGAAACTTTCAGGGCACATATTAAGACATAATAATTTTATAAAAAATCTAATAGTAGAAGGAAAAATTACAGGTAAACGGCAAAGAGGCAAACTAAGGACGTTTATAATAAACGGTATTTATAACAGATTAAATATTAGTAAATATGTAGAACTACGAACAATGGCTACGGACACAACACAATGGCTGCGTCGACAAGAGATACTCTGCCTTTAGTTAAAAAAAGAAAAAAATTAATTTAGTGACAAGTATACGCCAAAAGAGATTGCAAATTTTTATTGAATTATAAAAAAAAATTAAAGTGAAAATATTCTTTAAACACTTTTGTGAAATTAAAATTCGACAGCGAAAACGCGTAGAAAATAAATTACAATTAATTTACAATTCATCCGCTTAAAATAATAGACATCTATAAATCTACTCCCGTATTACAAAATATACGGGGCGCAGCCTGCTTTATTTAAAAAATGCTCTCTTCATTCTAGTAATTCTTCTACTACACAGTCGGATGTGTTAGCTCCTACGACCATGACGAAAAATTAGATCGATTATTACGACTGCAAGGCGGTAAAAAGTTTCGTAAGTTTTACAGTCGCTCAAGCTTCATTCCAGTTTTCGTTATTACTGTTAATTGCCCCTTTTATCAACAACTCATTAATAAATTCTCATTGACTACCGCACTGATGTCCGAGAGATTCGAATTGTACTGGAAAAAAATTATAAATTTTCGAATTTCATTCGGATTTTTCGCATTTTAATTACAAAATATAGACACTACAGAAGTAAAGCTAGAGCTAAGGAAAAATAGGCCGCTTAGAAAATAAACTTAAATTTCATTGAGCCGGATACGGAAAAGATTAAACAAGATTGTAAATTTTTTTCTTCACTTTTTTAATAAACTCAGACTACAAGTTGAATCAACCATTCTAGAGCTAGCTGCTCACCTAGTAAAAAGAATCTAATTCGACCACTCATAAATCATTAATCAGCGAAATAGAGACTCTAACATTAGTATTAGTCGCGGTGGCAACAAAAAATGCCAATATAATAATAATAATTTTTTTTTTCAATTCAATTCATTTATTTATTATTATTATCATTGAATTCCACAAATGCGCTCAAAAACGCTTGAAATAGATACGTAATTAAAGCAAATACAATAAGGTATATGCAACAAAATACTCAAAACTGCTAAAAATAAAACGATACAGAATCCGATTTGAAAATCAAAATAAATAGGAAAAACTACGATTAATCGACACACGCACACACACACACATATGTAGTATACATAGTAGAGTGGTGCGTAATCTATATAAACATTCAAGTAAAACAGATTAGTACCGAATGAAATACATCAAAGCGAACAAACGCCAATACAGCGTTGTCAGGTGTAAATCGATTTTTTTACATAGTGAAAAATGAACTACTATCTAATAATATAATAAACCGGACGAAGAAATTTGGTTAAAGTAATTGATAATAAATAAACATTTAATTAATAATGTAATTTGTAAATTAACAGAAATTAGTTCTTGTTAGGTACTTGCACATGCACTGCAGTTCATTGTTTATGTACTGAATTTAAACTAATAAAAATATTATATACATGTATTATGCATCTAGTTTACAAAAAGCTATGTACATTTATAATCTACTAATAATAATACTAATAATAACCTCAGGAGCTCACAACCTGTGAGTATGGGTATGGTAGCTGTCCCTTCATCTTGTTTCGCTAGTTTATTCTCTTCATCTTTTCTGATCTCCCTTAACCAACTCTTGTATTTTTCTATTAGTGTATGCGAGGACTATGGGCTTTCCTTTTCTTCTGCCTACATTCATTTTCTCTAAAAAATCTTTAAGCCAAATTTTAACGTGACCCGTGACAAAAACACATACGTAGTACCGATATTATCATACTCATTTGGAATAATCAAATGGTCATACAAAGAACTCGAAGAGCTTAATAGGTCAGTCCGATCAGAACTAACCAAACATAGGTTTCTACATCCTAATTCATGTATCGAAAGAATAAGTCTGCAGGAAAACAAAGGAAGAGATGCCTTCACCAAAATCTAATGGAAGGACTTAGAAAATATTTCCATTCAAATGAACACCCATTGCATAGAACGATAATAATAAAGGCAGATCAAGACTCTATACACCGCTAAACCTATCAAAAAAAGAAGAACTCCAGAGTAGAAATATTATTAATGAGAAAAAAGAAAAATGGTCTGGTAAAATGCTATAGGGGAGACATATAAATATAATAAAAAGCAAAAGTATCAATAAAGAGCTAACATATAACACTAGTTAATAAAAGGCGAATTATTTCCCAAAACTGAAAGTTTCTTATTAGATATCCAAGATCAAGTGATATCAACGAAAATTAAAATAAATATATAATAAAAGATCAAGATATAACGAATGATTTGTGCCGTAAATGTTATCAAACCCGAGAAACAATTGGACATATTAGTGGAAGATGTAAATTACTTACGGGAACAGAATACATAGAAAGGTTATAACAACATAACGAAAATAATATATACATCAAGAAATAGCACACAAATATGGAATAATGAAAAACAAGAAAGCACCCTATTACACCAGTACAAGCCAGAATCAATGTTAGAAAATGAAACTATAAAATTATACTAGGATAGAAATATTCTTACAGATCATAGATGCTAATAGACCTGATATTACCTTAATTCACAAACCATCAAGGAATACATTTTTAATAGACATATCTGTCCTTAATGATATACGAAGAAAAAATAAGTAGATACAGTAACTTGGCCATTAGAATAAAAAAGGATATGGAAACAAAAGAAGTTCACAGCAATACCACTTATAATGTTAGCTGCCGGAATTACATCAAACACATTAATGGAAGGTTTTAACATTCCAGATTCCAGGATATATATATATAGTAACACACAGAAAGCAGTCATATTAAATACCTATAATATAGTGAGGAAGTGTTTAAACCATTAAAATATAATAAAATAATCGTGACTGGATGTAATCCGTCACAAATTATATAGTACTGGGATATAGTAGAAAATAATGACAATAATAATAACAATAATAACAATAATAACAATAATAATAATAATAATAATAATAATAATAATAATAATGATAATCAGGATGATAAAAAAGGAGTACTCACTTCATTTGTTTAACTATTGTACTTTTACCAGATTCTCCAGCACCTAGAAAAAAGAAAAAAATCATTAAGTAACGTATTTTAAATTACCGGTCTTTGTAATAAGCCGGCACTCGTTTTAATTAGCCTGTAGGGTACTCGAACGGAACATCTTCACAATCTTCAGAGGAAACAATGAAAATACTCGTGTGTGTGCTGCTCCGGCGGATAAATATTTTAATCTGCTTTGAATAAATTCTTCTAAACCGTATGGAGCGCTTCGCGTCAGTTCTCGAAGTATTTTGCTTTCAGTCGTTAAAAAATCAATTAGCGTCCATCGGGTTCTACTTAAAATCGAAGCAGTCTCAACAAGCCAATCCGTTCACGTAGACTTCTTAATAACCGCGTATGTTTTAACAAAAACGGTGATTAAGTACAATTCGCCGAATTATCCACTCTGCTCGATAATGCTATGCACTCTACAAGAATTACCGACCGGGCGAAATTTTTCGCAATTTCTAACCTCGCTCTAATTTCCTTCCGCGTATTAATTTTCTCGTACTCTATTGCCCAGCACACGGCGCATATTTAAAAATAATTGTTATGTCAGAATTATTCTATAATCCGAAAAATAATAATAAATAGAAGATTCATCTACGCAATAATAAACCCAAACACGAGCAGGATCGAAAATTCTAAGGTTATATTTTTCTAGCATGCGACAATGTAAAATCAAAAGTTATAAGACACACCAAGGACCCCCCCCCCCACAAAAAAAAAAAAGCGGTCATGAAAATTAATAATCAAACATACAGAGAGTTGCTATAAAAACAGGGATAAGCTCAATTAAGTCGTAAATAAATAAATCAATAAAGAAAGAAAAATAACTAAACAAAATTAACCCGTCCATTTTCCAACGATTTCAACATTTCTCTGATATTTCACACGGTGCCCAAACACATGTAACGGTTTAGTGTCCCCCACCTACTACTAGTAACTTATGTTAAATACCTTAAAAAAGTAAAAAATAAAACGCTTATTAAAATAAAGATAAACAACAAAGTTAACATTAACCGGCTTTTTTGGGTTTTTTTTTTTGGAACGTCAGCCAAGGAAACCTACTCTCAGGAACATAAATAAGGGAAGAAGCCGTCAGTTCAATTTTGATTCGGTCAGATATTGGCAATATGCAAAGAACTAATGACCGAAATGATAAATCAAGGGGAAAGACAGAATATAAAGTCGGCGTGGGAACTTGAGTTTTAGTAGATGAGAATACAGAGAACACAAGACTTGACAGAAACGGATGAACATTCAAAAACGATATGATCGGCATCGCAGATATGTTCCATTCAGGTTGAATGGGCAATTTGAAGAGGAAACAGGTAAAAAATGAATACGACAGAAAGGTAATTGATATAATTAAAATAGCGTAGACAAATAACAGAAATGACAACAGAACGGAGAAGCGAAAAAAAAAACAACCAGGAGAATTAGAAAGGAGTTCAGGTTGAACAGATAGATAAAAAAAATGTTCGCTATAAAAAGTGGAAGAGTAAATCGGAATGCAGGATGGAATTTTGTACACCTAGACAACGAGGTTAGAATGTGCACTTTTCGAAAAAAAGGAACAAGAGGAAGCTGCAACCCCGAATCAAAGCATATCATTTTACCTTTGATGAACATATGGTTGGGAACTCGCAGCAAATCAACGGCGATGGAGTAAGAAAAAGAGAGAATACGAGAATGAGATGGTGTTTACAAAGAATGATAGAATTGTAAAAGTGATCAAGGAGCGGGAACAAATCGCTGGCAGAGCTCCCATAGAGTCAGAAATAATTAAGTAATTCAAAAAAAAAAAAAAAGGCGATTAAAGGAAATGAAAAAAACGGAACGTAGGACAGTCATCAATTCGTTTATAAAGTGGAGCCGAGAGAAGAAAGACAAAATATAACTCTGAGAGAATAGCGTTATCTCGAAAGAATAAATTGAACAGGAGAAACGTAAAGGAAGACGAGAAAACAATACCATAAAAAACCGGTGATAATAGGAATAATATAAAACAGCTGTTGAAAAATTCATTATTTTCTAGTTGTAAGTTAACAATCTCTTACGAGAAATGGAGAAGCACGTGTCTTAGATAAAGAAAGTGTTCGATTCCCTCATGCTTATATTCCCTACATTTACATTATAAAGAGATGTTCGCCGATTTTGTTAACAAAAATACAATTCTGGAAGTATTACGATTTTTTCATAGTTGATTATGCTGGACCACACCGAGCTTGCATATGTGAGTTTATGGATCTCCTTATAATTGATATATATACAACGAGTTTATTATTAATAGCTATGTGAAATAATTTTCTGCTTAAAAACACGATATAAAGAAGATAAGGCTTTAGAACTTCATCAATTACTGAATTAATATGTTTATTAAATAATATCTTTTTTTTTTTTTTTTTGGCAATTCGATAACATCGTTATTTAAGGTATGTTATTCTGTGGGGAATGACGCCGGAGGTCCCCTTTTAATGAATAAAAGGCTGCTGTAGTTTTCGAAGGATATTCTCCATTTTTTTAAAGTATTTATGAATTATGTAAAAACCGCCTTTTAATCGTTTTCGGATTGTAGAGATTCGAAAAGATGAAAAGTATATATCACTGTGTCGTCATAGTGCAAATCCAGCATTTTTAAGTACGAGGAAGTTATTAATGTAAAGAATAAAAAGGAATACTAGTACGCTATGCTATGGGACGCCAGCAAAAGTTGTTCTTAAAGAATGTTTTGTTGTATTGATTTTAACCTAAAAAGTTTCTATCGAATAATAATTTTAATTAGGTAGTATCGAAATTTATCGAGCAGCACATCTTATAAATTAGAGGACCTGATGTCACGCGATATTAAAGGGGCCTTATCTACATCGAGTAAACGCCATCCGATCTGTAAATTTGAATGATCTATCGAACAACTGACAGATTAAGAAAACCAAAAACGCTATAGTAGGAAGAGAGGAATATAGAGAGTTTTGTTGACTATGATTTTTTAATTGGAAAGCAATGATTTTTTCTGCTATTTTACTAATGTTGCCTAGTAAAGGCTATTAGTTTGTAGTTTGTGATTTGTAGCGTTATTATTGTTTTAACAGTCTTAGGAATTGAGATTGTGGTAGATTGCTTCCAAGTTTTTCCAAAGGTAATCAAGTAAAAGAATGATAGAGTTTACAATAATTCCTATCTTTTAGGCAAATTTTGTAATACATTAGAATTCGCGTTTCGATGCTTTCAAATTTTCCCAGATATATCCGCAGAGGTACAGAGAGATAGGTAGAATTTATTTTACTATTGATATTTAAATAAATACGTACCTCCTTCCGTATCTTCCCAGTGAAATAAGTACTAGAAAGGTTAATGTTTTATTGTTGAATCTGATAAGGAACATTTAGCTAAACGCTTTTGCCAGAGTCAGTGTATTCAGATTCGAATGAGTTAATGGGGGAGAGCAAATAATATGATACTTTAAGTGATTTGTTTTCAAAAAATAAAAAATAAAATAAAATAATAACAGAGTTATTTTTAACATTTAGCTTTGAAAGTTTGTTAATCCATTTAGACACTTATTAAGGAGAATGTTTAAAGAAATCAAGAAAAGTATGATTACGGGACTTTTGAAATTTCCCCCGCGGGAAAAACCTTTGGGTCTGGTTAAAAGATGATTTGGAATGCGCCGTGATTAGAAGATCCAAAATTCAATTTAAGGATACAGAGTTTTTCGTAACATTTTCGGTAAGGTTGGCGAGTTTGTCTACTTTCAAATTCAGTTGCGCTGGGGTAATTAAAACAGATTTTAGAATAATAAAACGCTCTGTTATCATTCCAATTAGCGCTATTTCGAAATCGTGTTTAAGAAATTAAACAGAAATCGGAAGTGAAAAGAGATGTTTTAAAAAGAATTGCGTTGTTATGGTTAAGTGTAAGAATCGGTAAAGGTTAACAGTGGAAACCTTCTTAACGAATGGCGCTGGGCCGTAGTTAGGTATTTGCGGGACAGCGAGACGTCAGAGACTCTGTTTTTCATTGTGATGATCTGCGTCCTAGCTTATCATTATAGCGACAATTCCAAACGGGCTATTTAGCATTATAGCCACTAGATAAAATTACTTTTCACTGTAAAAGCGAATCAATGTTGTAAATATCAAAATCGATCTTCTCCCGTTGCCGGAACAATAAATGGAACGAAGATGTTACTATTGCCAGGAGAGTTACAACAGCATCTACGTAAATTGCCGAAAAAATTATAAACCAAAATCGCAACACCCCCTCCTTCACTATAGTTGCGATTCTCTCCATATACGCTGGAACTGGGTCAAATAAAAGTTTGAATTAGCATTAATTTTAGTTTCCGATAATCAGATAATATTAAGTTACGCGATTTGATTACGGAATTCTGTTTGCGACGGAGTTAGCATTTCAAACTGGAACTATAATATTAGGATACGTTAAATTTGGTTGGTAAAGCGATAAGTATATTCGATGTAGGTAGTTCTTAAAAATACCGTTTAAATAATAAAAAAAGCAGTTTAACATTTCTCATTTTTTAACCCTGAATAATAAATAGGCTTATTCTACGTTAATCGGCACAATCCGTATTTAATATCGTAGACTCCAGTTATAACTACATTGCTATGTAAATAGATTCTGATGTCATCCCGGTTATACTGTGGTATATTAGTACCCTATTTTTGCTTTCTCCAAGTTAACTACGAGTCTGCTATTTTTTCAGAACCAGTCTAACAAGGTATTTGCATCATTCTGCGCTAGAGCTCTTTTAAAATAAAACTATAACGCGAATTAGTGACGAATACTATTCATCAGCGTAGGTGAAAAATTTTCCTAATGCATTCAAGTCGTACAACTCGTTGATACTATTTTAAAAATTGATCTCGGTATATTTCTTTCCGCGGAACAGTATGATATTAACAGATATGTGTGGTCACTAAACACACTTCAGTAATTTTAGTTACATTTTCTCTCTGAATTAGATAAGATCTAAACCAATCGATTATTCAACCTCGAAATCTTTACGAGTATAATTTAGACAAAAGAATTTTACGATGAACTCTATATATCGAAAACGCTTTACGTAGGTCGAAATATATTCCTGGATTCAAGATTTTCAGTTACGCAATAATACCAACATTAATAATAATGATAATAATAAAATACTCTAAATATCTCGCATTAAACGGTCGAAGAATTTGTAAAACTGAAATTTTAAGAAATCAGGAAGAATCGTCCTGGATGATGAGGTTGCAAAAAGAGATTGCACCAAGCAGCTAACTAAAGTCTTAAGTTAATACTATATATTTACATAATACGAATGTAAAAAATAATAAAGTTGTTAAGGAACTAAAAAAGGAATACGTAAAGAATCAAAAAAGAATAACAATCTCACAACTAATCAGATTCAATCTTACAATTCGTTGGAAGAATATCAGGAAACAAAGGGAGAGCACCCACCGAAGCGATACGATTCCGATACGATAGCAACAAAACGTAGTTCAGAATATAACCCACGTTATTATATGAGTTTGAGCGCACTTACGCGATGCGACAAGCAACCGATAAGCAACTATCGTATCGCCGTCGCTCGAGTGCTACATGTTCGATTTTTTGTTGCTTGAGCTAGTGATTGTTTACATTGTGAATTTTTATGTGTAACATGAATGATCGGCAAAAATAACAATTTAAAATCGGTGTTTTAAAATTATTTCAGAATATTTTTAAAAACAATTCATATTTATGAAATAAATATTAATATTTACATTTTCTTATTTTGTTATGTAATATAAATTAACAGCAATATATATGTACATATGGGGTATAGAAAATGTTTCCAAACATTAGGTTTACATAATTAACAAATGTATTTCCCGTAATGTGATTAAAATAGGTTTCTGCGGTGTATAAATTTCTAAAATGGGTGTTCTTTTTCTCAATTTTTGGGCCAATTTTCTCTACTAACCAATTAAACGTTTCCTTATTCATTCCATAAAAACTTTAGAACTTTTCCGGGTACATATTCAGTTCTTTATAAACATTAAAGCGTTTATTCTGTTACTCTTTTGAAAAAATGAATGTACTCAATAACGTTGTTTTCTTTTTTGATTTAAATTGTTAAGATTTACTAATGATACATTGCTTCACTAAAAAAAGAACAGGAAAACGAAGAAAAATATGACATTTTTTGCACTATCACACCACATCATAAATTAAATTTCTTCTCCAGCGGATAAATCGCGTTGCTTAAGTGGGCGTCACGTCGTATCGGAATCGTGTTGCTATCGCTTTCGATTTAAAATCGCTGTCGTATCGGAATCGTATCGCTTCGGTGGGCGCTCTCCCAAAGAGAACACATATGTAGCAGAGTTTATAGCGTAAGGCGCCCGCGTCACGTTAAATCAAATTAAATTTTCATCGGTCATTTCGCACCGGATCAGTTTATTTGAACAGTCTGTTTTATTTTCATTTTATATGTACTGTGTTCTTGTACTTTTTTTGTAATAATATGTTTTTTAAAAAAAAAAAATACTATTTCAGATATTTTAAAATTATCTATTAAACGGTTGGAAAAACTAAAAAAGCTACGCCGCACCACCAATGAGTTGATTCGTACAACTTGTGAAAGGAAAAAAAAAGAATTTTTTAGAATATCTCATCATTATGAAAATTTTTTAGAATGATTAAAGTACAATTTGGAATATATACATTAAATAAAGTTAAGATATAACCAAAATCAATACAAAAGATTTCCTTTATTACTCTTCATACATTATTTATATGATTGTTTATTTTGATGCTTCACATTTCAGAGTCGTGCATAGTTCATTATAATTTTCCGGCATCGTTATTCATTTTTGAATATATCGAAATTTCGAAAAAAAAAAAAAAAAAAGAACATAAACGCAGAACAACAACCTGCTCGCTAAAAAGGTAAACTACAATCTCAAATCGGAACAAATTTATATAAATACCGATATATTTGTTTGACCGATGAAAACTTCCAACATGTTGAAATCCTTCCGTTCTCAGCTGACGCCGCATCTTCGACTGATTTTCGGTGCGAAATAAAATTTATTTAAATACATATACATTTAAAGATAATTTTAAAATGGATTTAATCGAATAAGTCTGACCGAATGTGTGACGTGAATGATCTTGTATGAAACGGGTTGAGGCTTCAAAAAAAAAAAAAAGAAAAAAAAAAAGATATACATATATATATATAGTTTTGAAAGACAGTAAACAATTTGCAGTGGTAAATGAAAATTTATTCTACAGAAACTGTATAAAAAAGGATCAAATAACGTGAATAAAAGCGCACTTCCGGATAAAAACTAATTTGAAATTACTCTGAAATAAGTCAGAAAATCGTAATGCGAGCAGAACTTGAAACTGAATAGGCTCTGACTGTCAACTGATTAAAGAAACAGAATGAAATTAAATAACTAACGAAAGAATTAAAAGGAGGTCCGCCGCCGTGTAATAATCAGAAATCACCGGGCCTTAATAAAATTAACTTCCGGATTTACAGAATTACATACAACGATACTGCTACAAATTCTTATCATACATTAACCTTGTCCCCAAATTCTTCACAAATTGAATTACACGTATTTGAAAGTCAAAAGACACGACACAATTCTTGATATCCCGTTCAATAGTATATACCCACCGTACAACATGTCTTCTCGCCGAATACATATGAAATATTTACTACAATACTCGTATTAACCGATAAAATAGATATCTCGAATGTAATAAATACACTTGAGAACAGAAAGTAAAATGAAACATATGGAAAATAACTAATAATCGATTCGATATAGCATCACTGTATTTGTTGTTGATACACATTGTTAACATTTTAATTATGATGAAAATAAACTTTAATTGTTAAAAAAGTGTTAAAGTTTATTTTTATCGATATTATAGTATATCGATAAGCTTGAAATCCTACAACAATTTCAGTATGACCTACACAAATCACCGAAAATCGTGTAATTCAGTGCCGTTCCGATAATTGCTTACAGAAATAAACATCTCCCAATTTGTCGTGTGAATTTTTAAATTTACTTATGTAACACAGGTTTTATCCGATAACGTTGCCGCGAGTTAAGAGATCGATTTGTCACGCGTTGTATTTCTTTATGTTTTCTTTATTAAGTTTTATAAATCGCTAAAACAGAATATTTTATAATTTAATTTACAGAAATGAATAGTGTCGAATAGCGAAACACGAAATGTATTCTTCTTCAGAAGTCGCAAATAGACAACGCTTACACGACGATGTCACATAGCAGATCGACCCCTGAAAATGATTCGCCGAAACGCTAATGCACTACAGAGCCGTATATCAACGCTATCAATACCGAACGTAAGTCTAAAATATGTCCAACTCGCATCTCTCCGATGTGGCTTTATTATTATTAAGTTCCGCGATAGTGTCAATAGATCCAACTTGCAGCTGATTCTACGACAACAGTCCAAAGTAACAACAATTTCGAATTATGTGACTAATGAGACCATCTCAAAAATCGATAAGGTCAGCGCGTAAATTTTCTTCAAACAAAACTACGACATCATCATAATCGAAAAATCAGTAAAATGTGTGGATACGTACTCTCACAGGAAATCCAGAGCTAGAAAGCTAATAATAAAAGAGTAGACACGACCTTTTGAACATACGTAATATGTTAGCAAATTATTTCGCTAGAATAAGAAAATAAGCGTTCTTTCGCAGTGTAACCGCTACTGGGTTGTACTATGTTAAAGCGTTTAATAACTTATGTAGACTGCTGTTTATGGGAATAACGGTGCAATATGGGGAAAAAAAATGTTTACACAAAAAGAAAAATGTATAATAAATGTTGAATCTTGAAGAGTTAAGGAGAACGCACTTTTCCAATAAAGCTATTCGGATAATCATTAATGTTTTACTTTTTTCGTAATTTTTTATTTTATAAATTATACTTTGTAATAATACTTCATACAAATAACTCGCAAAAACCTAAACAATTATTACACATATATAAACCAAAACATATCAATAATTAGATATATAACGCGACAACATACACAGTAAGCTTTACAATAGAAGTAAATGCCCTGAGTTCAGTTTCGATTAAAATAAACAACAGCTCTAACAACAATAAACACAATGATAGTTTTCTGTGAGTTAAATGTTATTATAATTTAGATCACACGAGTTTTAAGTTATGTATGATCAATTTTTCACCTTTCTTGAGAAATTTGTTTATTTAATTACTTCATTTTTTTTAACTTGCACTCTTTAGGATAAAAATGTTAAATATTCATTTCTTTACTGTTATAGTTAAAAGTAAAGCGCATGCATAATATTCATTTGAATTTTGCTATATTAGTCTTAATTTAATTATTCTTTGGAAATTACTTCCGTTAGTACTATTGAATTATTACACAGTTTAAATTGTAATTCCTATTATCGCTATTGTTTCTATTTTTAACTTAATTAAATTTATACTTATTATTTATGTTAGTTTTAGTTCGCGCATTATAGCTGGAATTTTTACACTGACTTCTGAGGGATAATAGATCATCATCTGTGGTTAATGTTGAGCGTAAAATTTATTTATATAAAAAAAAAAAAAGATTCTTAGGGGATGTAAGGGGGTATTTTGATTATTCGAGAATTCATGCGACAATGTAAGCATGGGGGATAAACGGTGATGTTATATAAAATAAATTTCGATTTTTTCGCATAGGTAACACAATTTTGAATTTTACTAAAATAAATTTAGCTTTCATCCATACTTTCACTGTGCGCATTAGCGGCTTAAAATTTCATTATAAGAAAATATTTTTCATCTAATTAAAACATGGAAAAATATGATTCTAAATATTTCTATTCCCCCCCACAGAATTTCGAAAGAGGAAAACAAAGACCAATTAAGAGAGGACGGAAGAAGTGGGGCAAAATATGTATAATCATAATGTTGAACGAAATGTGTAACAAAATACTACAATAAATTTTAACGGGCCGGTAAAATTATCAAATTCTTCTCCGATTTTTCTCCAAATTTTAGTTAGAAACACTCACAGCTTCTTCTTCTTCTTCTTCTTCTTAAGAGTCTCCAGTCATACCGTGACCAAAATCACCTCGAATTTTAAGCTACCATTCTGCTTCGTCGAGACTAAAATAACGGTACAAAACAGCAGCACGTAACAACAACGGCGGCGTCATCTTACCGATGATTTATTACTTTGAAGCTAAAACGACCTCTTTTTTTTTTTCTTCTCTCGGTCCAACTAGCGTCCCTTGCAAATCGCGGACAAACTATCAATTACGACACTTCAGAGCAATATTTTTTTTTTCTTTCTTTTTTCCCAAAAAAAAAACATTTTTCACTAAGCGAAATAGGCGCGCGTAATTTATTAAATATTTTTAACATACCTCTTCTTGCACTTGCACCCTCATACTTTGTTTAACTTACCGACATATAGAGAGATCACAAGCTTCTAGTTCGGACATATTTTGTCGATTGACAGCCGATAATCAGCGCCACACATGTGACAGATGACGACCGAAAAACAACCGCGTCTCCCTGATCTTTATAATATTTCATTTTTTCCCCGCCGATCCCCCGTCTTCGTCAATCGCCGTTTTTTTTATGAAATTCATCCTGTTCGATCGACCTACATCTATCGCGAGTAATTATTTATTAATCGTTCAATTCGAGTTTTGGTGAAATAGCGTTCTGCTGCAAAATGAGTGTGCCTCTAAGGCGACGAGAAAGATAAACGAGAAGAAAATAACTTGGGGAAGGATCTACGGACGAGAGGGAAAATGTTCATCACGTAGTAATAAGGCAAACCGGGTGTCCAGTGTTTTACTAAATAACAGGAAATAGTCTTGCCGGGCTTGTGTTGTCTCAAGATTACAGTGATTATTCATGTCATCTATTGGCATTGATTAATTATATTGAGAGGAAAAAGTTGATTGGAAAAGAATATGTATAACTTATATATGAACATAAAAAAAAGCGAACGATCGCATAACGCGAAGAATATTATTTGTGAAATTTTAATCTATAGCCGCGAATAGCTCGCAGGTTTACCTAGCCTGAAATAATTGGGTACCAGAGAAATCTAGGAAAGCTTAAGTACATTATGAAAAGCTTAATTCCACAATCCCCGACGCCCCGCTAAGGGTGTGGGACTTGCTTTACTATACTTACCCCCGGCTACCGTGGCGTAATTGGTTAGGCACAGCGGTGTTTCGTTCGGGTAATATATTCCGCTGCCGTACATTGCCACTTCTAAAAATTTCACTTATGTTCTGTGTTAATGTCGACAGTTGACACCCCCCACCATCGAAAAAAAAAAAAAAAAACTAAATGGGAAGGGATTAATAATATAAAAAACAAACCGCCAAAGTATGGTAGTTAAACGGGAAAAGCAAAACAACAAAGAGAATAAGAAGTACCCCCCCGTTATCGCCGATATTTTTTTGACACAGAAGAACCGATTATAAAAATGAAGGAAAATTCTCTAAGGAAAAATTTAAAAAAAAATAGAGCAAAGATACACAGATCCGCTGATTTTTATTATTTCTTTTTTTTTTTTTCATTTTCTTTCATTTTAAGTGTCGTAGCTACCGAAGCTATTACGACATTATCGCAGCAAAATTGTTAGCTGACGCGAAATAAATTAGATGCAAGGAAATAGTGAATTGTGTTTATGATACTAGGAATGTGACTGACGGCTGTGAAGAGACATGTTCAGATGGGTAGGTTGGAAAACGAAGTGCACTTTAGTAGTAGTTGATGATTTATTGAGGGAGCAGGAGTGACTGTATGCGAAAGTAGCGAAGCGGAATATGATTACGGAGTAGAGAAATGCGGTTAATAATGCTATGAAATGAGTTCTAGGGAAAGCTAAACCGAAGTTCAGTACAATGTTTGTCTTCTTAAGAAAGTAAGCTTGCTGGGAAAGCCAATTATATATATATATATATAGAGATAATCGCAAAAGATGAAAGATGGGACAAAAATTACATAATTAAATTTCAACATCAAAAAAAAATATAAGTAAAACAAAAATATCAGCGGCTGCGACGAATGAAAATAAAATGAGGATAAATTGAAATGGTAAAATTTTGAAGGTATCTAGCGCACTTAAAGTCGAAAACGGAGTTAAATTATAAAGGCAACGATAGCCGAGCAAGCGTTTATAAGAAGAAAAGAATTATTTAACAAACATTGAAAGTAAACGTGAAAAAAATTGAATAAACGCATACACATCTAGAAAATATTAAACAGTTCAGAGAAGTCGTGACAAGAGAAGTTTAAGTAAATGATAGAAGTTTATGTGAATGGGACGTAGACAGATGAAGGACATAGAAGAAAAAAACTCGAAAATCATGGAAACGGAGCGAGCGAAAAAAAGATACTAATAAATGCAATGCAGCAAAGTGGGTAATGCCCTCTATTGGCGATCCAAAAAAAAAAAAAAAAGAACAGAAAGACTTCTGATGCTTATACTGTGAAATTTCATCATAAGTATACAATAATTTAAGGTGTAAATTGGAAGGAAAAAGAAAGAAAATATCACAGTTTAGTTCAATAGACGACAAAGAGAACACAAATGATATGCATATATATATATATATGTATATATATATAATTCATATTAATTCCAACGTAATTCTTAGGCCGGCCCCATTAGAAAAAATTTCCCAATAAAATGCCCCAATTTTATGTAACGTTCGCTATATTTTAATGCTTCAAATTTTTCTACATCTGTCCTTTTAGTACCAAAAGGCGTGTATCACACGTCTAAATGTGGCAAATTCTTTGCTATTGCACAGATATATGTTAATTAAAACGTAATTCTTAGGCCGGCCACCATTAAATTTTGTAACGAAAAAATGTCACAATTTTATATATTTGATTTGAAAGAAATAAGGATAGGATTTTTGGGATTACGTTACTCTTTTTCTGTATCGATGCCGGTAAGAATGACGTAAATTTTGATGATTTTATACAAAGTATAAAAAAAAAAAAAAGACGGAAATATAAGCAAAAAGGGTCAAGGGGCAGAGCCCCTTGCGAGGCCAAAGTGGCTAAGTGTTTATATATATATATATAACTCAGCCATTTTAGCCTCGTAAGGAGCTGTGCCCCTTGACCGCTCTTGCTTACATTTCTATCTCTTTCCCTTCTATACTTTGTATAAAATGATTAAAATTTCCAACGTAATTCTAAATTAGTCCATATGAATATAATAACATAATCACAGAAATCCTATAAAATATAACAAACGTTACATAAAATTGGGACATTTCGCGTTACATAAAATTAGGACATTTTTTCTAATGGGGGGAGTGGACTAAGAATTACGCTGTAATTAATATATATATATATATATATATATATATATATATATATATATATATATATATATATTTGTATGTATGTATGGCAATCGAAAACTGGACAGAAAATAAAAACGAATGAAGAAGATCGGATGGCTGAGGCTGCGTCAAGTAAACCTTTCATTGTGAAATACGGATTATAAACTATTACCAAACAGATAAAATAAAAATATTACAAAAAATTTATAAAAAATAAAAATTTCTTAAAATGTATATTACAAGAACACGCTTTGCTGTTTTGTATTTTGTTTAAGCTGAAAACGTTCGCTGTAACATTTATTTCAAGAGACTTTTTAATGTAAATTTCGTAATATTATTTCCGCTTTTTAAATATTCTTTTATATTCCTTTTTTAAAAATGAGAATTTTGCAAAACATCATTTGTTGTTTGGCAAATTCTTATTGCAGGACAATTTTAATTCGGAATAAAGATATATGTATTCTCCTAATCGTTACAGGTTCGATGGTTTAATTTGACATATCGCTCTTATTACTTAACGAAACTTATCGTTTTACTTGTTAGGAAATAAAACAGTACTTATATAAATGAAGAAAAATAAGAAAAGAAAAGAAAAACGTATTCAACGAAAACGAATAAATAGGAAACTATAGTATCAACCGCAACACATCAATTAATATCCTTACTTTGACTTTAAGGTATTTAAACTTACCGTACAGTGTTTTGATCTCTTTTATAGACGTCCTCGCATCCCATCAACTACATAGTTTATATATATATATTATATTAACAAGAATGTAAACGATAAACTCATACAGATACATATTCCGAATTAACGAAGTTGGGGAAATGTAGTGGAGACAGTGAAACACAGTTTTTTTTAGACGACTGACAATGAACATCGACATCGATGGTTCGAAAATATGGTCGGGCATTGATCGGGGTAGGGCGACGATATTTCTGAAACATCGTCGGTACGAAGTTAGCCGTCTATCTTTATTAACATGCAATGTAGACCGATTCGATGTTATCGTTTTTTCCAGTTTCTCGTTCGTGTGTTCCCTTTACTGCCTGCGCCGATAATAATAGTTAAGGACGAATTTCTAAGAAAAACACAACTGGTCCCAAAGGGGTACGAGTTCACTTACTTTAGATTTTAAAGAACCGCGATGACGCATAAAATTACGTGTATCGCTTATGTACCGGGTTTTCAGCCACGTTTGCCACGCTGAAAACGAAATTAGGGGAAGTATTAATTAAAGTTGTGTGAGTTTTAATAAAACTAAAAACACCGCTTCGTCATTACTTTCAACTCCGATCAATCTCCCGAGAATAGCCAACGCTGCTCCGCGCGCTCTCCTAGTCCGTCGCACAGCTCTAATTGCGTTATATTAGTTACGACGCCCCCCCCCCCGATAATATTTTTTTTCGCGGTAACTCCGGCGTGCTCATGGCGTGTTTGTTATCGTTCATACTCTCCACCGCTACCACACTCACACACAGTCATCAGCCCCACCGACTTAACATTCACTTGATGCAAACAAAGCTTTCCCCTATCCTTCAGCCAATATGAAAGAAAAATAGCGATATTTCAGGAAAACATCGACGATTTGTAGAAAGCGTCCGCTTCAATGTGAAGCCAAAAAACGCGAACATATAATAAATGGCCGCACAAAAAAAAAGTAATCGCATTCGTTGCAATTATTAACTATCATTCGCTACGTGATAGAAAATAAACGATTCGCTTAGAAATCATTCCGGATTATCTGTTCCGAAGTAACCGTTTAAAAAGTTCAAAGTTATTTCTTCGAGTTTTATAGTGATGTGCGCATATAATCACTACTTCGTATTTTATAGCGACAGACGCAGAATTATTTAGTTTTATAGCGATAGACGCGTAATAAAATGACACACAACCACGACATAAACAATTAATGGCCAGTGCGATTCGCGCATTTGCTACCGTTCCTATTCTATCGTTCATAATAATATTCGATCGTCTTACCGAAATCATTATGTACGGTATTACTCTTATTATTATGAAATTTGAAGTAGAAAAATTTACTGTATACCGGTTGTTTCATTTATACCGGGGCAACATTCTAAACAATTAAAATCCGTGGAAAATTTAGCAATGTTTAAAAATGCAAGGGAAAAAATATCTGCATGATCCGGTGCATCTGATGCAGAATACAATTCCGTGCAAGTCTGCCAAAAGATGAGCAACTATTGTTTTTTGTTTTTGTTTTAGTCTCGTCAACTATCAACGTGAACCCGGTGCGAGTGAAATTTTTCTATATACTTTCAATACGATTCGAACCAGGTCCTCTACCCGAAGGAAACACCACTGTCTGCCAACGGTGCTACGTTAGTCAGACTTTACAAGTGTAACGTTCTCAACTTGACAAGAACAAACTACAACCGATAACGGTTGCATTTTGCATTGTCTATGCACAAAGTACATTATATATCGTTGTTATTTTCGAATAGCGTCAAGTATCAATGGTAAGACAGGATAATTTATTGTTGTTTTAATAAAGACAGATCACTACATCTTAATGTAATACCAACGTCGTACAGTTCGGTGTGCATGTTGGAATGGAGTTTACATTTTTAACGGATAATAGTACAAAAACTTACAACGCAGGGTGTCATTTGAAAGTAAACAACTGTACAATCTACGGATTGTAACAATGAGTAGAAACCTGAGTTATTGCATAATATTTCTAGTAATATAACGAAACGTTACTGTATTCTATTTTTTTACGCCCTAAGGAACTGTACCGGGTTGTCAGTTTATATACAGATGATTTTTATTTTTATATTTCATTTATTAATATTATTGCGAGTTTATTCAATAAAGTTTTTTAAGAATATATTCAATAATTTCCGAAATCGGTGTATTTCTTGAACGGCCGACCGCTGAAAAGACACACACAGCGATAATAAACAAATGCCATATAAAAATATTATACAACGGTTAATGAATAATTAAAACTAAAATAAAAGCAAAACTGTACGCATCACTGTTGCTGATTCGGCGTACTTTCAGTTGCCGGTTCTTGATATTTCTATGGCTGATATTTCCGATATATGCGCGGACTTGACATTTCACTTTTTTTTCGACTATTTAATATTCAGCTAACGAAAATAACCGTTCTGACCGGTGATTTGACTATTTCGCGCTGCAGACTATAGATACCTGCTTGATGATTATTCCGACGGATCACTCTAATCTTTAACTTGAGAAAAAACCAAATGACGCCGTGAAAAATCTTGATTGGGTCTTTTTTCTTTTCTTATCCCGCTTCCAACCCCTACCTGCTGGAATCGATCACAGAAGATGTGCACTTCGTACTGGAATGATCTTTAATGTGCTTGACCCTAACCGACAACAAGATTTCTCAGACACTTTCACACCCTCTCTCACACCGTGTTCAGCGTTACTTATTATTTTATTTTATATATTTATTTTACATTTTGACAGCATATATTCATATACATATATATATATATATATATATATATATATATATATATATAACTCGGCCATTTTGGCCTCGCAAGGGGCTGTACCCCTTGCCCCCTCTTGCTTTCATTTCTGTCTCTTTCTCTTCTATACTTTATATAAAATGATCAAAATTTAAACGTAATTCTTACTGACATCAACACAAAAAAAAAAAAATAACATAATCACAAAAATCCTATTTTAACATTTAACTTTCATTATATAAAATTAAAACATTTTTTCGTTACATTTTTCGTTACATCAAATTGTGACATTTTTTTGGGACATTTTTTCTAATGGGGGGATAGCCTAAGAATTACGTTGTAATTAATATAAAAACAAAAGGAGAGGGAAAACGTGTAAGAATTATTGGACTTTCATTTGCTCGGACTCCTTCAATGCTTTCACGTTTGAATAAAGTGTAATTTTTTATTAGCTGGTTATATTTGTCTTCGACATCTACAGTGAAGTTACGCTGTTCTTTGTCAAGTTATTTCCAGATGTGATGCAGATCATATTTTAATCAAATGTTCCGGAATCGCTTTCGAACGTGACTCTTTTTATTCTTCACTTTTAGGCAAAGCACTCAACATTTTCGAATTGAATTGATCTCTACAATAACAGACCGACTCTCGCGGTTAGAACTAGCAAAGGATCATTAAGCAACTTAGTTCACTAAATTTGCTAACGTAGGGTTGGACATGCCGCCACATCGGACGCTATCGGCTAGTTAACGGGTGGATTTGATTCGATTTTTTCGCTTAACCAATAATCCAGCTCGTCGATGCGGTCAATGTTGAAGACTTTCCAGCTGTACGAATATCTAGCGCGATGGAAATCGTTGCGAAGTGAAAAGTACTTCCGGTATTATATAAGTTTTACTTCTTCCGTATATCGTAAAACATGTCCGAATTCAATGTCGGAAGGCAGGGCCGTATCTGAGGGTGGGTTTTGTGGGTTCACCCCCCCTCCTCGAAATGTCTGCGAAATAATGTCTACTTGAATTAAATGAACCTAAATTCAGAATAAATTTCTTTGCAATTTTTTGACAAAAGAAAAGATTAAAATTTTTATGAATTCTATGGACACGACTATATTTTATTTGTCTTTATTGTAGTGTTCAAATATTGCATATACAATATTTGACTACAAGGCTTTAGTGTATCATTTATAAATAAATATATTTCATAATAGCACACCCACACGCACATATATATGTATGTATAATTATAAAAATATTTTCGTACCCCCCCCCCGAAAGTTTAGTTCAGATTAAAAGGGCTACGGCGCAGAATGGAAACGTGCGTATCAATGCGGTGTTGTAAAAGGAAAATCGATGAAACGTACAAAAAATAATTATCTTATTTCCGGACATTTTTGAGTCGCGAACCTCCGTTGTTTTTCGGCTCCCAACTACACCGCCATTAACATGAAGCAGATCAACGATAATTTTGGTCTAGCATGTGACGTGCCGAACCCCGTACGATGTTTAGAACGTGCACTGCGCGAGTCTTCCGATAAAACAATCGTCGCCTAAAAACAACGGGGCAAGGGGGGGGGGGATTCTGTTTTTCCTCCGCAGGCCAATTAAACTGATTTAACGGAGATATCGTTTTAACTACTCCGGATTTGGTTCGAAAAAGTGTCACACATTTGGAGAATTATTTAATTCGGACGATGGCGCACCCATTTGCGTATTGTTGTTTTAAACACGGTGTATGTTTAGTAGTGATTCGTGTTAGCGGTAGCAAAAGATTGAAGTTTTCATTGCCATTTCTGGTTCGTTCTGTATATTAATTAAAATACCGCTACTTTTCCGTCTAAATGTGACAACCTGGCCGACTGTTGAGTGGGGAACGGCGGTACCGATCATAACAGAGGCTTGTTTACCCCAGTCGAGAAGATAGAAACGATAATACGAAAACCGTGTAGTCAAAAAAAAAAAAAAGGACAAATCACTCGAACGTAATCTTCTAACGAAAAAAGGACATCGATGACAACGACTACTGACCAGTTCAAGAATACGCTGTTGCCCTACATAATAGGCCGATTAGATCCCACGTTTTAGCACGGCACATGGCGCAAGAATGATACGTTCAATTTAAATGGCCGCTAGCATTTCCTATTTAACGCGATGTAATTTCGTATGATTAATTTTAATCTTCCATTTTTCAATTACCGATTTCATCGGAAACAAGAGTAGCGGCTGCAAAAACTCATCTTCCATTATTATTACGCTCCAATTTGATGCAAAATTTCCGCAGTTTGTAGGAAATAAAAAAATGGAGCGAACCCAGTACACAGAGGAGACTCTCCAACGGGGAACCTAATAATACTCAAATTCCGCTTTTTTTTTTCTTTTTTTGTTATTTGAAAGCATATCACGTGATAATTAATTATCAATGGCACGCTATATGCTCAGGGCCAGAGGGTTGATAGAAAAATCGTGTAAAATTTTTGTATCGATATTTTTATGTAACAGAACTGCTTTGTGAATGATGTTGATGAAATCTGCGCCAGTTGTAAAACGTGAAAATGTCTGATTTTCGTTACAATGTAGTATGTAAGATGTTGTATAAGGAGGGATTTTAATCGTTTGTATTGCGATATCGATTCGCTTATTTACGAGTTGAAAACAACTCTGATTTCTATGAAGATATTAAAGATAATGCGCGGCATTTTAACACGCGTGATTATCCAAAGGATCATATTGACGTTACTCTAAGGAAAATAAAAAGAAGCTCGGAGTGTTTAACGATGAAATGAATTGAACTTCAATTAGTGAGTTTTATTGGACTATGTCCCAAAACGATTCTTCAGTAGAAATTGTGGATAACAAAGAAATTAGAAAATATGTAACAGTGCAGTCATCTACAATTAAGAATGAGCTTTATAGATTATTATAATTGCTTGAGCGGTATCCGTGTATGGTAACTTAAGCGGCAATTATAAAATATTTTACAGCATACAAAACTTTAAGTATTGTGCCACTCTAATATAGTATTACAAGTGGTAAAGATGATAAAAGAATAACGCATATGTGGTAATTCACAATTATGAATTATTGGATGTGTTAATTTAAAAAAGTGATCGCTACTAATAAAATCTCGCGCGATTTCTGTCACTTAATATCTTACTTTTATAAAGTATAATTGTTTTTCCAGATAGGAATTATTTTCAGACTATACCACTTTGTCGCCCTTTAAACTCGATGTAAAAATATCGATAAACTTTGAAATTTTAGCGAGTACCATCGATGAACAATAAACCTTAGTAGAGCATGATCTGTGTGCTATTGTTCTGGCTGAAGACACTTGAGTTTCAGCATTTTCAAGAGGTTCAAATTTTCAAGATATTTTCCACATCTAAAATGAATTCAACCGCCATTATAAAAAAAAAAAACAAAAAAAACAAGACTAAATATAATTTACGATTTCGAAAACCGTTTTCAAGTTAGAAAAAATGTATACAAAAAACCATTAACCGCGTGACGTCATAATTACTTTTAAAATTATTTTAAAAAAATGATGTTTCTATTATAGAAAAATGGAAAAAAAAAGCGTTAGGTCTGTTATGGGCTAGCCCTTTTGTATAGGTTAAAACTGCTAAATTGCAAATACACTACTGAGGTTACTACGATTGATCGCCGAGTGCGTTCTTTAAAAATTACATGCATATGTCGTAAACACGATTATTTCTGGGAAAAGGAAAAAACTAATAAAATTCTACGAAACGAACAGCCAAGCAAAAATCACAAACGGTGACTTGACTGAATTTTTTGTATTGTAAAAATTATTAAATCGGGTTACATACAAGTTGTAATAATTCGCAACAATAATGCTCTAGAGTCTAGAACAAGGTATATAATATAAACACCAAAACTATTTTAAAAAAAAAAAAAAACATCAAAACTAGAGACTCATCACAACTACTATGTTTTTTTTTTTGTTTTTTTTTTCGGTAATTAACATTTAACCCCACCCAGATCGATTTAATAACGCTTCGAAAATAACCAGTACACATAGCGGCAAATTTCATAAATGAAGCATTTAATGATAACATAAATAAGACAGAATAACGACCGATTGACGAACGAGAGAGAGAAAAGCGATGAATCGTTTTTTTTGCAAATAACCAACAAAACAAAATTATAAAAATAAAAAAACGAAAGAAGAAAAAAACTTACATCGTTGAGCCACTCATTTCATTAGCATGACGAATTTTATTACTAAAAATTTCCATCACTAGAGCGTCAAATTATGATAGAATGAATACAGAGCAACGACGTTGTAAGTAATCGTGGGACGATGTTTCCGAATGATATACAATCTGTCAAAAGTTGTTAAAATGAAAAGGAAAAAACAAAAAGAAAATAAATAAATTTACTAAAAGAGACCAAAAAGAAATTTTACAATGTCCGGTTTGCCTGCATAATTTGTGGCAATGCCTATTTAACAAATGCTTGATTTTAAAAATTTACAGTTGTTATACGAGAAAACTTCATTTTAAAAAATGCATTTATTTTTTAAAAAAATATAAAAAATGTTAATATAAAAGTAACGAAATTTCTAAGCACTATTAAAATCCTCACGATATTACGCTTCAACTAATTTTATTTATTGAACTAATTTTAAAATTATCGTATTCTGTACATAGTTGCACGCTATCCATAGTAATTAATCATATTCCGCATGTCGCATTTTCGCGTGATACATTTTCCCAACACGCATTTTACCACCACCAACTGCAGGCCATCCCATAAACTTACGATGCTAAGAGGAACGGGACCTTATCTATGCAACATACCGTATACTCATCATCATTGTGTCAAAAACACCGATAAATTATACAATTATAAAATCATTAAACATCGGCCAATTAATAAATGCAGTTTAAAATGTCCCCCTGCGAGAAGATTAATCCACACTCGTCGCGAGACACGTACATAAAAATTCGCTATCACATATACAAAATTTAACGAGTGTGTATACTACTCGTTATTGGTCAGGGACAAAGTTCTGCGCTTCCGTCGCCAACGTTATTGATTAGTCCGTCTCCAGAGTTTAATCGATTTCAAATGTAAAAACTAAGCCAGACTTTCATACCGACCATTCATGGTCGTAACTTATACACCGTAATAGACAACACACATCTAAATAACTCGTAACTTTATTATCATCAATAAAAAGTTTTGCGTGTGACTGACTTTTACGTCATATTATATACATATCTTGTCAGTTATTTCAGCAAAAATCAAATTTTTGACGAGCGGAATGTCTTGATGACCGCCGAAAGGAGCTGTGTATTGCATGTATCATAAGGCAAATTCATACACACACACACACACACATATATATCTATCTATATATATATATATATATAAAATTTTTATCGTCAGCATTAATACACCTACGCATCGTATACACACACGCATTCACACACAATTCATAGCAAACACGTATGAAGCGTGACACACATGCACCGCCGTGTGACATCACCGGCCGTTTAAACGTAATGCATAATGGACCGAAGCTATACGAGAATAAGTTGCCCCAGTCAAGTGCACAAGTTTCAATGTAATTGGTTTGCTCACCCGTTCGTCTTCTTCAACGATACCGATTAAATTTTATTAAACCTGACACAGCCTCTTTTAGCGAACGTAATACATTTTCCCAGTTGATTTCGCTGGCTTCCTGTAGTGATTAAAATGTACTACCAAACTAATAGCCATTTACTCGGCCGACACATGTAATCGCACTTTACGCAATCATAATTTCAATTATCAATCATCGGGAAGTTCAATCAGGTTATGGATACGAGTAGTTTAGCAAATTTGAACATCAACTTTTGTAGATACTAAATCGCATATTTTCTTTTTTTGTTTTCGTTTTTTGTTTTCGTTTTTTTAATATTTACCTTGGTACTTTCTACACGTAATACGACACAGTATATAATAGAACCGATCCGTCTTTTCCGTCGAACTTTCACTAGAGTTAACCAACTATGATGCTGGTCACTCTAATGTACACGGTTTTAGTAGTTAGCATGGAAATCTCACGCTGAACTCCAAACCAGAGTTTCAAGCGTAAACATTTTTTAGCAAACTCCACCCGAAATCTTGGTCGAAATTTTCTTGTGAACGGGAAGAGTAAGTAATCTGAAAATATTCTATAATTGTCCGTCCATAAAACTGTATTATTAAATTTTAATCGTGCTGCTACAGATTTTTCCGCATTAAAATCACTTCTCGCTTTATTTGAAAAGCAATAAATTTAATTTTGCGTGCGTACTGACATACTTCAACAAAATTAGAGAACTGCACGATATAGTCATTCAAAAAATAACATTGAACAGAAATTTTTTCCGAATTCGCCTTATTGAAATTTTTTTAAATAAACCGGATGTATATTTTGCGAACTACATTATTAGTCGTGTTATTAATGATAAAAAAAAAAAAAAAAAATTAACTATAAGAAAAATCGAAATATAAATAACGATTAATGTTACGATAAAATTAATTTATGTAAAACTATTTAATGAGGTAGCGCGCTAGCCCAGTAGTTAAGATGCTTGACTATCAAACTAGAGGTGTCGGTAGGTTATCAAGAAATGTTTCGTTTCGGATCAAAGTCGCTCCCAAATTTACGCAAGGCGGATCGCATGAGAAAGAAACTAGCCCCAACATTTTCTTCAGATCCATTAGGCTTAATACCATTATGGAAAAAGCTTAACTTCACAATTCTCAACGCTCTGTCAAGGATATGGGACTTGGATTTTTTTTTTTTTTACGCACCTCGACCACTCGCCTCAAACTAATCGCGTTAAACTTGTAAAATTTCCGCAAAATAGAAGAAAAATCTCTACGTGTTTTCCTTTAAGAAACATACTGTCGTAACAGCTAAAATGTGTTTCTTTAAAAATATGGACACGATGAAAATGTGGTGATTTTAAAAATATAGATGTATGGATCAATCAGGTTGAGCGGGAAGTTTTTCTGTCGCCAATCCGTACAACCGTTGGGGTTTCGAGATCCTCGGGGTAGTGATAGCCAACCGCGTAAAGAGCCGACAACCATCATCGTGTGTAGCGCTCCAGAGCGTGGAACAACTCTTAATGTGCAGAAGAGAACTCTACACACTATCCGACTTCTGTTGCAGTCATAAGCGCACCGGATGCATTTTTTGGTAATAGTTAGCGCTATTATGCCGATCCTACAACGTACAGATATAACAACAGCACAGTGTTGCAACCGCCACCTTTAGCGATCCTCCAATTACTCTTCACCTAGCACAAGTACCATATTGACGAGATGTGACGAAAATATTGAATTGACTACTAGTCGTATTGCAATACAGAAAAACATTGTATGGGTTAACTCGATGTACATAAAAACTGTGTCGTTACTTAGTATCGATATCGGATATCGAAATTTTCACTGAATTGTCGCAAAAAGTGTGATACATTACTTTATAAGGAATAGAGGTTAAAGTATATTCGATAAAATACTACTGCGTGTTTTATTTTTACATCAATACTCCTACTATCGAGATATCGGAAGCGTTTAAAAACATCACGCATAGAGTAAATTATTACAGTAGTGAAGTACACAGATGTATCGAAATTTGTCAATTTTATTATTTGAACTTATTTAATTTTGTTATATTTGTTTTATTAATGCTTATTCGTTTAATTTAAAACTCACCGTGTTATATTTACTTAATTTGTTTACTTTAGGAATAAATTTAAAAAGTAGTCACGCTGAAAAATTAAATAATCTAACGGGCAAATGTATTCCAAAAGTAACATTTCAATATGTAAGAAATCTTTTAAATGTAAAAAATAATTTGCATTTCAATAATGGTCGCAGAGTACGGAGAAAAATTATAGTAATCAGTTATAAAATGAAGTTTAGCGAATATCCAAAAATCTATAAAAATTTTTATAGTAAAAAACGATATAATACATCTAAAATTATTATTGGAGTGCGAAATAACTTACAATATAATTTAAAATTGAATGAGATTAATAATTAATCATGGCATAGAACTTAATTGAACTTAAGTAATAAGCGCAGTATTATAAAATTAATTTCATTTTGATTAATACGACACAAAATATTTTATCGGTAATGATTATATTCATTTATTGTTATCATATTGTTTTATGAAATTAAAAGAAATAATTATTATTCTTCTCTAATTCTAACAAATTAGTTTAGAAAACCAGATAATAAAAGTAAACACCTATTTATATCTTAAATTAAAAATAAAACTGTTGTACATAACGTTAATAGGAAAACATTAGCATCCAAAATGTAAACACAAAATCATATTTTTAGGCTTACACAATTTACCAAAAGGAATTCATTAAATTTCTTTAAAATGGCTACATTAGTAATGATTAAATTGTCATGCAACATAAATCAAATTGGCGAGGTTTTGCGTTTAATATATATATATATATATATATATTTTTTTTATTAATAAATTTTAAGTAAACTCCAAATCAACAAATGTTTTTTAAATTTTATTCAACTTCTAACAAATTATTTTTACTTACATCTTTACTAAATATACTACAAAGACGTGATTACAATATTCGGTAATGAAAGTACCGATTCAATTATATCGACTAAATGTATTCAATACTTCCCTATATTGATATTGACCGTATTGAATACAGCGGGGTGTAACGATTTCGCACATCACTGGTCGCGTCATTAGTCTCATCGGTCTTGTTTGTCAGTGGATAGCCAGCCTATCCATTTTCCGCCTCGGATGATGCGAATATACTGATGGCCTAAAAGTAGACTACCAAAAATAATGACGAGTAGATCCTCTGGACGGACATGTATCCACAGATCCGTATCCGACGGCGGGGGTGGATGATGTAATTCCAACCACAGTTCCAGGCACATATCCACAACTGTGCGACTCGAAAGATAAACTGAAAATCGATGAAAGTCATATATACCGATCCATGTTCACACGGTTCCGTTATAGAGGCTAAAATATTGACCTTGAACGGAGGAGAATAGTTTTTTTCACTGTCTACGCTTTCATTCATACGGAATGTGTACACATCCGAGCGGAAATGTGTCAGATGTTGGAAAAGTAAAAAATGTCAACATCGGAATTAGAAATGAACGTTCCCTAACGCTTTCTCTGTACGGTTATTATGCTCCTGAATTAGCTGTTTTACAATTTCCTTCTCTCTTTCTAACACATCGACCGATCGTTTCGATATTTTTCTTTTTTTATTACTCTTGTTATATTTCACTACAATATTTTTATTTGCAATGCACACGTTCCCAGTATTACTTAAAGCCTTCCTTATTCTTTTTTTATCACCTCTAGTTGCACGTTTATATAAAAATTTAATGGTACGAAGTATTTAAATAAAGATCACTATAGTTCATAATAATAAAAAGCTCAATTTTACCGATTACAGTTAATAGAATGACACGCGCTAACTTATTGATGTATAATTTTTAATAATTTTACATTTAATAACTTCTTTTTCACGAGTAAGACGAAAATAAAACTTGCTATAATTTGTTTTAATTTAATTACATACGAAAATTTTTCCAGGCAGACTTTCATCAATTTACCGTAATTAGGATAATAATAATAAGTGTCTTTTTAGCACTTATTACAAGTAATTTTCTTTTACAAAAAATATTTTAACAAAACCAAAAATGCAAACTTTATAAGTGTGTACCTGGATAAATATTTTTTCACCCATTCCACACCAAATTAAGAGATTTCGTTTCCTATCAAGCGAGGTTTTATTAAAATACTACTTCTACGAGACGCAATATCGCGTCTTACAGGTTTATTTCATTTTTCGTCTAGTGGTTAAAGCGCTTGGCTACCAAAACGGAGAGATATCGTAGGATTTTGGGAGTTGTCTCGTTCCGAATCCAATTCGCTCCCAGGTTTATACGTAAGGTAAAATAGAATTGGGTACCACAGAAGTTTGGGAAAATATAGGCGGCCGAGAAAAAGGAACTGGCGCCCCGGTATTCTCCTTAGATCCATTAGGCTTAGTACCATTATGGAAAGCTTAACTTCACAACCCGTGATACCTTATCAAAGGACTTACTTTACTTTACTTTACCTTTTCATCGAATTTCCCCCAAAGTTCAGATTCATTTGCTTCCTCTGGTGCTTTTTCATTCGTTGTGATTAGACCGCAACTACATTGGCTGTACTGTGATTTTTGTATCTTAACGTTCGAACATAGTTCAACTAAAGCTTTTTGCTCGTTTGTATTTAAGTCACACGACGTTTAATCCTAACATGTCTAATAATGTTATCCGCGCAAAAAGTTCGTTTGCTTCTACTATTCCAGCGAATCTCATAAAAATTTCCTCTTTGATTATTTTACGCATCTCAACTACAGAATCTATCTTAATATGTTTATTCGAACTTTCAAGCACTGACAAAACATAATATTGAAAGCTTTAACTTTTCGGAACAGAGACATAGCAAAATAAAGAACTTTGAATTATACATTTGATGATTATTTTTCCACTGATTTATTGATACATTATTTAGTTCTGGATTTTCAATTGTCGATATAGTGACAACTGTATTTTTTTCGGCATTCACAATCTTACAATTGTAAGTGGAGTTATAGCTGTGGAATAATTTTGTTTAAATTTTGGTTTTGATATGTATGAATTTTGTTAATTATTTTCCAACTGTGATAAAACGTACGGGCTTCTTTTAAAATATTCTAAAATTCTTTTCATCTTTAACGTTACACACACACTTTTAATTTTGGACCATCTAAAAATTAAATTTAGAACGAGTCGCCATCTCAGATTTTTGACAGGTTCTTGCACATTAACAGTCACGGTAACATTATTTTGTAAGTTTCAGTTGGATAATATGTCAAATATATATTTAGCGTTTGTAATAAATTAAAAGTTTAAAAGAAAACTTGTAATGCAATGTCCTGGTTTATAGAATGAACTGTTATAGGACGATAATGCTGTTGATTTTCCTCTTCTTTTAATTCATAATGTATTTTGATGTAGTAATAAACTGTACTTTTTCTGCTAGAGGAATATTATACGTTGGACTTTTCTCTAAACGCGCGGATGATTTTACAATCATTTTTGGTAATTGTGCATCTATTTATTTAGAGCGAGGAATTGGGAGTTATATAATTGCACATACTGTTTTTGGCTTTTTGTTAACCGGAAGAGGTATTTGATTCAATGGAGGTGGTTATATTCTAGATGAATTGGATAATTCAGTTCTACTGCAGATATGGCAATAGCCTGTGATTCATCAAGGGTAAATCAATTTCTCTATAATATATCAGATATATTAAAATGTATTATTTTCATATGATGAACGAGGTTTCCGGTTCTATTATGTTGATTATAAGAAAGTGACAGTGAATTTATTTGTTTTTTTTTAATTTTATTTCGTATGTTTGAAATAAGAAGGTCAGTTTCAGTTTAGAGTGAATCTGTGTTGAAAGCGGCCATATGGGCCGAGCCAAAAAATAAAAAAAAAGTACATATCGACATTTAACGTTTGTTTCTGATTTTGTAAAAATTTTTCGAAGATGCCGTAATTGCGTATCTGAAATATGATGAATTTTTAAAAGAAAGAACCACTCTTCTTCCAAAAGTTACATCAATACACACATATATTATGTATATCCACCTGGCCTACGTTCCTTACGTAAAAATAGGAATAATGATTTTAAAATAATCCGAAAATATAGAGGCTCCCATACCCTGAAAGTAATTAATTTAAGACATATTTTTTTCTTTCGTTTATTCACGTTTTTCGATTTAAAAAAAAAAAAAAAGATACGGAAACATCTAGCAACTTGAATCAAAACGCACTTCTTTTTACAAAATTTTAAGCGTTATTGAAAAAGTGGATATCGAAATTTTTCAAATAGAAAATAGATCTAGACTAAACATAATTTGTTTATATTTCAGATCAGTAACGTTAATGTTCTTCATTACAAATTATTTATAATTAAATATAATATTAAATGTAGAACATATTTCTGAAAACGTTGATAAATTTAATATTTGCATTTAATTAAAAATTTATTTTTGTTCGCAACTATTCACTTTATTATATATAATCTATATTGCGTTCAACGAAAATATGCCGATCGGAAAAATTCGATATAAATCGATATTAAATTTTTGTACATCTTTTAAAAAAATACACTGCGAATAAACAGAAACTTTCATTCACTCGAGGAAACATAAATTATGAAGTTTTACCGAATTTTGACACATTTCCGTTGAACGACTATACACCATTAAATATACTTCCCGTAATAAAATGCTAACATAATATCCAAAGCTCCAATTAGGCCAATCAAATTATACTTTTACGTGCCGAAATTCGCGTCAGGCAAAAAATATATGAAGAGACAGGGAGAGTTGCGAGAATTTAATGAACTACTTTCATTAAATAGCTCTATATCGGTGTTGGGAGGTTATTCAAAAAATTTAATTTACGGGAAAAACGCGGGACGAGAATATTGCGGAATAATTTTTATATTAAACATATATGGTAAAAGTCTTTACCTGAAATGTGTACAAATTTCAGCTCCTAATATTAAAAAGCGGAGGTAGCGATTTTTGTTTTTTTTTTTTTTTAGAAATTGGAACTTTCTTTTTTAATATTCTTAGAAAATTGACAGCTACTGAATGGCGGTACTGACATTTCGATAAAATTTCTAATTAAAAAGATAATAAAAATCTCTTTGGTCAAAATTTTTTGCGATTTTTAAGTTGTTCTTCAATTTTTCGCAATTATTTTGTAGTTACAACTCTGTTCAAGAAAATTTTATAGCCGAAGAACGTTTAAGAGCCCCAGAACAACATAAACCTAAATCTATAAATCGATTTTTTGTAAAGTTAATTTTACAAACATACTTATTCTACTCGCTGAATACTGTACACTTTCAGCAAGTTTCTTTGCAATAGTCAATTAATTTGTTAATTGCCATCGGATCGGAGCCATTTTTTTAAATAGCTGCAATAAAACTTTTAGTTTTGCACAATGTTTAGGTTTTTTTGTTGTTGTTTTTTTTTTTTTTGTTTCTTAATCGATAAAAACAGTTTTTGGCCCACTTTGATTTTGAATAACCTCTCGAGAACGCTATTCATCACGACTGTTTAAAAGTGGTTCATAAAATTAACAATTTTTCCTATCTCTTCCATACCTCCTTTTCCCCGCAAATAAACAAGATATTTTCCGTTAATCTGATCTTCATTAAAACCAGTAGATTGTTTTTGCGTAATAGTCGTATTTGCTATTTATAGACATCTTTTATAATATAATGGTGCAGTACCATATAGAAGCTGAAAACATATGAACTATAGTTTAGTCGAATTTTATTGTTTTTCTTTAAACTTTTCAATTTTTCTTTCGTTCAACGTACAGGATAAAGCCGATTTGAGTTCATTCACTGAGCATTGAAAAAAAAGTACGCGGGAAAAACATCCATCCGGTAAATAGCAGTAAAAACATATTCTATTAACCGATTTAACGCCAAAAGAACTCTAAACGCACCAACACCAAAAGCGCCAATAAGTAATTCACTGCTACTACACGAGCAAACTACGCAGCTCCCCGGACTTGTTTAAATAATGTGACGTAATCTAGCCTAACCAACAATCAGTGTAAATTAGCGCCAGCGTTGAATGTATTGTGCGCATAAATGACACATGGGTGATTCGAACGTATCCGGGATGCGGAGTTCCCAAACTTGCAATTCCGTTCTGGATCTGTATCCGGAAAAAATAACGAATTTACTCTCATCGTTATTAACGAACAGGATGATGGCACCGCGAGTGTGAAAAAGGTGTCTCTAAAGATAGTGTAGTATGCATATGTCGCAGACTATTAAAAAAAAAAAAAACATGCGGCATTTGGAGATTACCGTCATTTGATGGAAAACCTTTACAAGGTCTCCCCGGGCACAGTTATACCTCCGAAATACATCACGTTCAGACATAGTCGGGTGTAATTCCGACAATGTGATTTAACCTTAACTCCGAAAGACGTTAACTGCGCGCACAAACATCAGCGCGGTGGAGTTGGAGTTGAATGCCTACGATTACAATTATACGCACTAGGTATGACTTACTCCGTCGAAGTTGGACTTAATAATACTTGCAATCGGAAAAGACACATCATCCAGCACAGCTTTAGCGGAACTGATTTGCGCATCACTATAGTTGGTAGTCATTTTATCACGTTCGTTGCGCAATGCACGACACAGGTTAATGAAATCGAACGATACCGACACCGGATTAGAGTCGTTCCTGTCCGCCCGGCGTAGCGGGAAGTAACTGAAAGAAATTTGCAGAAATGAGATTAGAGCTTGGTACTTATCGGGCAAGTTTCAGATAGATTAAACTTTGTAAAAAAAAAGTAATAAAAAGCGCCTTTTTTTCTTTCTCAATGATTCCAGGGGAACCCTGCTTTTTTTATCGTACTAAAAATACTATATACAACGGGTATTGTGCCGTCTTTCTTTTCTTTTCTTTTCTTGTTTACTGTAATCTGCGAGAAAATTTTCCATTTCTAAACCGAGGCCCACTTAGACTACGTTGACAAAATTCGACGAGAACGAATAGGCGAGATTTTTCTTTAAGCGAATGAGAATACTACTCGGAAATAAATGCGAGTCCGAAGGAACACCGGCGATTTAATTTCAGGACGTTCAACTAAAAATTGGGCCAAGAGGACGAAAAAAAAAAAAAAAAAAAAAAAATGGGAAAAACATTTCAAAAAACGAAAGAAAAACATTGGACGGCCGAACTGAGGCTTTGAGAAAGAACGGGTGATTTTCCGCTGCGAAACGAGATTATAGCTAATTAATGAACTAGAGAGAGAATATATCGTGTGTGTATGTTCAAGCGAACACCAAGGTTATTCTCATATTGGCAAACACGCCGGTCTCTATACATTTTATCCGAGATCATATTTGCGCACATACCAGCGTGTGTGTGCGACAGTAAGCGCACACAGGATGTGTGAGAGATTATTATTGTAGACATTACCGCGCGATAGGGAAGGAGCAGTGAGTGGTTCTGGTTTAATGTTCGGGAGCGTGTACCCTCTATCACGGATGATGAGAAGTTACACAAAGTAGTAGAACAATTCATTTAATTAAACGCGACAACATCGACGTAATTGCGCTGCTAACGTTCTCAGCTTAGGACCTATTGCTAGGGGCCGGTGGCCCGGAGGCAGCAGGCAGCCGGCCCTGACAACGCACATTCAAAAGTGCTACGATCGCTAAAAACAACCAGGACGTTTGTTCGTGTCGCAACCTAAAGGTCGTTGCCGTCGTCAAATCGGAGCGAACACGAAGTGTGTAATAGATATGCGTTTTTTGGGTTACGATTATCGTACTGATTGCAGCACGTGCCATCGAAACAACGGTGAAGACCGGCCTCTCGTCGACAATTCACATTGTCCAATAGATATACTGTATTATGTCGAGGTCTGGCCGAGGAAAAAAAAAAAAAATCGATCAAGTCACAGGTCAATCTCTTGTATGATTCTATTTCGATCGGAATTAATGCGACAAAAATTTTTCCTATTCCATCGAAGCCGATATTATATTACGCGTGTGTATTTTTTTAATTAGAACTCCTTCGTTGTTAGCATGCGGTGGAAAGAGGACGTTCTGTAAAGGTGAAAGACGCAAGATCCATTACAGAAGTTTACACGCTCATTCATTAGAGTTCGTTAAGGAAATTAGAAAACTTAACAAAGAAGCTTAACACAAATAAACGGTCAACATTTAAAACACACAACATCAGTTAGCATCAAAACGACAACGGAATGCTTACTTAATAAACCTTCCAAGAAGATATCGCGGAGCTACTCCGAAGTAATTATTTTATAAAAAGCGTATTTAGCGTGAATTTTATTGTTAACAAAGGTAACATAGCGCAAAAATAAGCAAGTGCGTCGCGCATACTACAAACCTCAGGTGGCAAATTCCTAAGTAAACGGTAGTTCCAAGAACGCAAAATTTATACGTGACAATATCAGAATATCGAAAAGATCGCCTAATCATGTTAATAGTAAATTATCTATGACAATGTAAAATTTGCTCAAGCACTACCAGCTCACAATTAAATCGCGGATGCGGAAATGTTAGCTCTTCTGCGGACAACGGTACTAACTCTTAAAATGTAGGCTCTGAAGTCAAAACTTCGAGAGGTAAATCTCGAAGCGATCTACATCAGTGACAGAAAAAAAAAAAAAGTCTAAGAAAAGGATAAACGTAAAGACATTTTTTCGGTTTTTTTTTTTTAGATTATAAATATAGAGTGACAAGAGACAGTAAGGGAAATTTATATGAGCTGAGAAAGGCTATAGAAGAAAAAGGTATACATATTAATGGATTTCATTAAAAGCGTTTTTTCATGGTTAAAATTCCTTCAAACGCGGTTACCCCCCCTCACAGAAAACTCGCGCCGTTGTAGCATGTCTCTTAATACAAGCGATTTTATGTAAATGTTACACGTTTTCAAGATGATTTCGACTGTCTGCCGATGTCGAAAAGTGAAAACACTGGAAAAAGCGAAAACAAGTAAGCTATAGTAATTAAAAAACTAAATATGATTACTAAAAAGAGTATTTGACCTTTGATGCGGTGCAACGCGGATGGTATTATGTAGAAAATTAAACTTTTCATAATGTATTTCGGAATAGTCTGAACAGAATAATATCGGGGGCTCTGTAATATTTCAATTTTTGGGATGAACAATTTTTTTGCAACCGATTACTTTTTCGGCCTAGCCGATGTATTATTACACGCATCGGTCCGCAATAGTAAATTTCCCGAAAAAAAAAAAAAAAAAAAAAAAAAAGCATCCGCTAACGTACATTAAAAAATAATGAAAAATATAAATTTATAACGCGTCTAGTTTCAATACACCATCCTTTCCTGTTCTAAATAAGTTCGAAAGCAGTCTCTCGTGTATTTTTACTATCTCAATATACTACATTGTTACATTCGATATTGAAGCGATCGGTTAATGTAAACAAATAAAACGTCCAAAAAAGTAAGGTCCTCGTCTGCTACTGAGTAATCTCTATATTCACTTAGAAAAAAGCTTTTGCTCGATATTCCGAAACTGTGTGACTTCCATCGATACGGATAATTTCTTAACATAAAAAACCTAATGTTGTTATTCAAAATTAATGTACGTTCAAGGAGACCATTTTTCTGTGCGACAAACCATCGCGCAGACTAGCTTATATTTGATTGAAACGGAGAATTCTTAAAACGTGTAAGAATTGTCCGTGTATTTTTGATCAATGGTAACTAATTTAATGTAGATACCGGTTAATAAACAGACGTTCCACTAACACTCGTGAAAGCAAAAGGCGACAATCAGATCGAGATATTCTCAGCTGAATCAGTGCGGCAACACTAAACTGATGTTTAACTTCTGCATGTAACGTAGCGACTTAATAAATCTATATATTTTAAAATGGAAGCCGCGAGGAATCTGCTTATACGCTTCACCATTGTCGTTTTGTATTGCATTAAATGAGTTAGCGGAATGAAACATTTTATAAGTAAACAATGAAGGAAAGAGAAGAAATAAGAAAAGCTCAATTTTGAAAAAAATGTAGTACTCCTTATTCTGAAGACCCTTATTCCGGTGCTATGTACGTACCCCGCAGTCACATTTAAGCTTGTTATCGAAATTTTTTTAAATCCCTCCTTCTTCTCCTCCCGTTGAACTTTCTTTCAGCTTTATATTTATTACAGTAGAAAAATTTAAAATATGTTCAGTTTGTTATGTTTTTGATTTTCTTTTTTCGTATTTTTTTAGAGGGTGTGATTTTTAAATTTACACGGTTAAAATCCGTTAAAAAAAGTTTCACAGCGGTAAGGTGAAAATGTCAGTTTATTACAGCCACGTCAGTTAAAAATTAAAAGTAACATTTAAAAAGCAGGTTCTCCATAACACTTTGTCTACTATAAAGAGAGAGAGAGAGAGAGAGAGAGAGAGAGAGAGAGAGGGAGAAAAAGGCTACAATGATTTTTTCTCTCTCATCGGTAATTACATTGGTTGAATTTTTTTTATACTCTGAAACATCCGTACATTTCGTATAGTTTAATTTTTACACATCATGTGTGACTTATTTTTCATGATTTACGCATTAATGCAGTTAGCGCGGAATGTCGTGGTAGATTTATATATAAAAAGAATACCAAAGATTTAATTTATTTGCGAATTACTATACCGAAAATGGTTTCTGTTCCCAATTAAAAATACGCCCGCGATATTTTGACACGCAATATGGGTTACCTCGACCGGTCACTGATTTGTCGTCACGCTCCACCAGCGACAATAAACACATCTAGTTGAAATCATTTTAGTAATATTAAATTTTTGTATTTTTGTATTTTTGTATTTTTGTATTTTAGTATCATGTAACTAGCCTAGAAACGATTATATATGTGTTTTTTTTTGCGGAACAATTTTTAAAAAGGTTTTTCTACCTGATCTGATCAAAAATCGTTTTCAAATAATATTTTTATCTACCTGAAAAACTGTTTTAAAGCACGAAAGGCGCAATTTCATATTTGTAAAATCATTTTATCTACCTATAAACGTTTATCGAAATAAAAATATAACTTTACAGAAAAAATAACCGAAATATTTATTATCCTCTTAAAAAGTATCGATTACTACGGTTCTTTTTAGTTACGTTGGTAAGTTTCGCAATTTAAATAAGTAAAGCGACATTTTAATGGAACAAACTGTAACAAGCTGGAACAGAAGGGAGCAGGTTGCAACAGGTCATTACAGGTGCACATAATTATAACAGCAACAGAAGTTACAAGCGCATAAAGATAATCAGAATAGGCCATCGCTAATTGTGACTACAATTCGTGCAACGTTCAGTTTAGTTCATGATCTGATATGAATAAAAAAAATCGTTCCCCAATTATAAGCGCCGCTGTATTTCATTAAATTATACACCTCTGTTTATAATCGAGACGTATTAAGAAACCCGAACATTAAGTGTCAGCCTTTAATAATAAAGTGTATACAGAAAATTATTTCGAGCCCGGGAAAATCAGTAAGCTCCTATTTCGGAAAATGGAAAAACTTCGCGCTGCTTTATCACATGACGGCAACAACAACTGCTGCTGGAGTCGCTGGAAATAATAATGGTCAAAGGGGAAAGATGAATTGGTTCGAAGAAGAAGGGAGCAGACTGCAGTCGGAACGTGCTATTATAGACAAAGTTAGTTAACTATGATGTTTCATGCATTAAGGATTATTCCGTACGTTAAAAGGTAACCATAATTTACATTTCCATAATGCTCTAAATTCGAAACGAAAGATATTCTCTCACCCCTTAAATACTTTAATTTATTCAAAAAAAAAATAATGTTGTGACTTTATTGCTTTGTTTCGAAATTTTTTTAAATTCGCAACCTCCAAATTTGATCACTACATTATAATAAAAAAAAAACAAAAAAAACCATTATACCCGATTATACTATAACATGATGAGTGTAACTTCATTTAACAAGAAAATTAAAAAATACATACACTTACAAACAACGAATATATTATAATCAAAGCCGTACATAAAAGAAACCTCAAACAACACACTAAATTCACTAAATACAAATAGAAAAAGAAAGATATTAGAACTAGAATTCAATTAATTTGTGCTACGTTTTAAATGACGAAGAGCTTTTTTTTTTTTTTTTTTATCAAAAAAAAAACAAACAGAAAAACCAGAAAAAACAACATATTTGACCGAATTATTAATATTAATTATCTTTTTTATTTTGATTATTACTGCTAATAGAACTAAAAAATGCCGATGTTTGTTTGTTTATATTCCACGCCGAAGTCGTTATTTCAAAGGAATATCAAGCGATCATGTAAAACAAGTCTCTGTTTTCGCTACAACATCCGGTTATTACAACCTTTTCCCGTCTCTGATCATTTATATTCGCATTGATGTTTGACTTCTAGCATTTCTGTAAACCCTCTTAAGTGTTATATTGGATATATTAAACTTCGAATCATCATCTTCCTAAAACAACACCTCCCCCTTAGTTATTTCCTTTAAAAATGAACAAAAAAAAATAAAAACATAACTTCGCAATAATGTACGTGAATAGTTTATTTGTATTTGTAATAATCCTATTTCGAATTACCCTTATTTTGGTTTCCGCTTCTACAAAAACATAATAATTACTGACAGTACTAACCCGTACTCTTTATATTTATGTGTCACAATACAAACACACTGATGAACGGTTAGGAAAAAATTTTAAAATCGAATAATGGAAATTAGTTTTATGCGACCTTTTCATATCGCTATACTCTACACGCCCGGGGAGAAAAAAATATTTTTTACGAAATTTTGAACTTCCGGCGCCGCTCCGCGAATCTAATCTCGAAGTTTGAACCCCAGCGGATGCCCAAGTTAGAAAAATATCCAGGAATGCCCGCATTCATAATCCTGTGTTCATCGCACCGCACAGAGAGGGAAAGAATACGTTGTTTTTCGTGCTTTTTTGAACTTTTCGCCAACTTTGAAAATTCCGCTAAGGAAATGAAATACGGTTTCATTCCTACTCAAAAAGCAATCTTTCTTCAATCGATATATATCACACACCCCAGGAGTGGGGAAAAAATATTTCTTTCCGAGATTTTGAGCTTTTGGTGCCCGGGGATGAAGTTGTAAGCCTGGCTATATGTTTCCTATAAATCGGGGACCGACGACCTTTATGCGCATATTTAAGATACGTTTTGGTTTCCTCAACTTTTTTACTCGGACTGTTACCTGAACTTCTTTCTTTTTCTCTTTTTTTTTACTATTTTTGACCCGAAAAGAGGGGTTTAAATAATTTTTTAAGCGTAATTTTTTTGATTTTATGAAAGAGCTTCCGCAGTTTAACAATTTTGAATTTCACTTTTCGAAATCCGGTGACGAGTTATAAATTTTCTAAGGGTAATTCGTTTTAAATTCCATACATGGTATTCTCTTGACGTATTTTTTTTACGTTGTCACCCAGGTTAATCGATTATCTTAGAATTTTAATTGCGATTTACGTTTAAATTTTGAAGAGTATAAATCAAAAACCGTTTTTGGGAGTTATCGAATTTTATTCGATGTTTTCGCCATTTCTGAACCCAGCATCGATAACAGTAAACTGATAAATTCGTAATATACCGTTCGTATTTTATCGTTTAACAGAGGCAGTTCTCTTCATTAAATTCTCCGTAGAATAAATTTGCTTTAATTCACAAATAAGCCAATGCGTAGAATTTTTTTAAAAAAACGTACGGAAATATAAAACTTTGTTAAACCGAAAACAGAACGCCAAAAACGAATTCTTGCAGCAGACACACCTCACGCTGATAATATTCAAAATATACGACGCTTTTCATAATACAAATCCGTTTGGTGACTGTGTCCTCGTCGTTTTTTTTTTTTTCTTTCATTTCTATATTATTACGAAAAAGGAAAATTTTGCACATGCCGCAGGTCAAAGAAATCGCTACTTAAGAGAAGACACAAAGCGGCCGGGAATCCAAGATTTACACAAACGTCGCCAATGGCATTCAAACATTTCCGATTGAATTTAAATTCTTTCGATTCACGGTACTTTGCAAAAATTCTTCGTACAAATAATTCTAAAATACAAAAATTTCATAACATTTTTTTAGCCCTATTTTCTTAAACTGTTCGAAATAATTTCGATTTTTCTCGTTAAAATGGAACTGATATAGACGAAAATAAGAAATACTTTTTAGATTGAAAGATAAAATTTGGCACAGTTTATTTAACACTTTGAATAATTACTAAATGTACATTACTTGTAGTATAATTTATTAATTAAACCAATTTAATAATTAAATAAATGTTAAGTTTACTTTTCTACTAAATGTATCTTATAAAAAAGATTCTGCTGCCTCAGATTTTTTCTTCTTGTTTAATTTTTTCCCCCATCGTCGTGGAATAAAGAAAAAAAAATTAGCTCTATATATATATATACTTCACGCGCAAATGTTACAACAGAGGAGTTAACGATAAATATCTCAGACATTAATAATCCCCCCCGCGATGCCACTACAACCGATTTTCGCTGAATGTAAAAAAATTCGAAACACATTTTTGCCGCAGACCCCGATAAATTTCCGACACCAAGCCAGTGGATCATGATGAGTATTCTCGGGCCAGAATACGCAAATTGACGAAAAAACGGAGTGTTTTTAGGAAATTTGTTCATGGCGTACAAATTTCAAAAACTATTAATAATTCCTTAAAAAAATTTCGCTGTGAGCGGACTGTATCGACTGAAACATAAGAAGAAGAGAGGTTCTCAAATTTAAACCGGCTTAATGGAACTAGCGATAGCCGAAGTAAAAGGCGAATTATGCGTAATGGAAAATGCAAGTAAAGTGGAAGGAAACTTAACGTGTGGAGAACGACAAGAACGAAAATTCCATTTCTGAATAGAATTAGCGCGTTTGCGGACGTGTGTACGTGTGGCGGACGGTGGGGGCAAGGAAGAAAATTTGTGGACTTTTGAGTGCCGAACTGTAGAAGGCGCCATCGAACCTAGGCTGCTTAATTTACAATGAAGCGGTACCAATAGGCAACACTAGCACAAGCTAAAGCACGACCAAAGAAACCGTACTAGTATAAACGTATACATTTTTACAAGAGTCGTTTCTGACATGAACGAACAAGTACGCGCGCCAGTGCCAGATGCAAGGAGAGCCGAGAACGGATGTAGAGATTGCGTGATTGTTATTATGGAAGGCTTCTGGCTAGAAGCAGCCTAACTTCGTTCTTAATGGTGTAATTAACCTTCGACTTACCAAACTCTGAACCGCACTGACAAATCGACCGGCACATTATTCATTATATACATATATATATATATATATATATATATATATATATGTGTGTGTGTGTGTGTGTGTGTGTGTGTGTGTGTGTGTGTGTGTCGCGCGCGGGCTGTGTGTATGCACTCACACACGCGCGCGCGCGCACATATACTTATATATATATATATATATATATATATATATATATGTGTGTGTGTATGAGAGTGCATAGAACGGGTACAAGTTGGACATCGGCGCGCCTTACATAACGCATAGGGTGACACACTCTGGAAGCGGTATGTTTTTTACGATACTTCGTAACGTGACTACTACTTCCTCGATAATCGTGAATTGCGCGTGTGTTAAATTAAATAGAATGAATGAAAATATTATCAACGAAAATGTGAAAACTGAAATTAGCAAAAGCGACATAATGCTCCAGATAAAAGTGAGGCGTACAAATATACACCACCGGTGTATTGAAGACGGTAAAGCATGCTAGAGTGAACACATCGGCAGTCGATGAACGAAACGTATCGATCGAGAATAGTGCGATGTGTAAAACACAATTTATTTTAAAAAAAGAATAATAATAATAAACGCAACAAAATACATACATATATATATATATATATATATATATATGTGTGCATTACATTGCACGACGAATATATAGCCGTATTACACTTGGCTAGCTCGAAAAGCAGACGGCGTTACGACTGGAGCTATAAAAAAATTGATAAAAAAAAGGAAAAACATATTTTATTAATAACCAGCTGAACGATAGAAGCTGGGTCGCTGCTCGTTGTTTTAACTGTTCACAACCGGCGCTGTTCAGTTGTCGACGAACCACTGCAAACATTGTTTTTTCTTGTCTTTTTAAAATTTTACAGGCATTAACCTAGCGCAATGGTACTTAATATGATAGCACCGAAAAAACAACTATATTTCATAACCTGTGTTTATCCAACGGATTTTCCTTTAATATTACTATGGTGGTGCTTAATTGAAATAAGAATGGAAATCTGCAATAGTTGGAATAAACTTTTTCTTGAATCTAAAAACCTTCTTATCACTCGCGAATTTGTAAAATTCTAAATGCGTAATAATGCTCGTTTTTTTTTAATTAGTAAAATCTACATTGAAATTTATAGCTACTAAAATAATCCGAATTTAAACGCGTTGTTTCGTTCATGAGATATAATAAAAGTTGTTTTGCGTAACGCAATTGTATTACTTAAATTCTTCTTTTTATGTTTCGACAAAAATGTTTTATATTTTTAATCTTTTAGCCGAAATCGAAATTTAAGTCGAAACTCGAACTGTTTGATTAGAAAGTAAAGCGGTATTTTTGAAAAATTTTCTAAAAATTCCGGCTAAAAAAATCACTCAAAAGTATGTTGGACACATGCCCATCAACGGAACAACGTGGAACACAATTTTAACGATGTTACATACGATGATGGTCGGCAACTGAAAAAAAACATCCGATACTTTCATCTTTTTTTCCTTTCCGATAATGAACCATCTCGCCCCATACTCTCCATACATCGGAAGTCTCAAATCCTTTTCTTTACCGTACTCCAGTTTGCTGTGAACTTTCTAATCTTTATGGCGTTTCTTATATCACTTGTCTTTTCCTTCTTCGCCCATTATTCTTTTTATTAACGATATCCGATATCGGACTAAAATATAACCAACTCTTTCTTTCCCTAATTGTTTTCGTGATTGACAAAGCCAAAAACCGGGAAAAAAAAAGAAAAAAAAACCGACCTTAAGTTTAACCATGTACCACTTTTGTAATCGAATGACGGAAGAAGTGTACTCAGAGAATTTCAGTACCGCAATATTGCATGGAATTTGCGGTCCGGATCAGTTCACAAAAATTTGAACTAATTTGGAGTTGTCACTCTGTACGAAAGAAAAACGAGAAGGAAAAAAAACATCGAATCCTTCTCGTACAACAGATAACGAACGAGGTTGCACTACCGAACGCATAATACACGAGGGAAGCTTTTTAGAAGTGATTAGGCTGACGTGTTTTAGTCTGGAAACGTTTCATAATCCGGAGAAGACGAAGCTGTTGCAAGGTGGTGTGTTATTGTCGCGCGAAAATTACCAGCCAACGTGCACAACGGTAAACAGGAAGTGTGTTAAGTGACCATAATTTTTACGATACAGAAGAAGTCAATTATTAAGTGTGTATGTCTTTGATGCGAATCAACCACGATGCAGACGAAACTGTTGCACATATTCCGTAACACAGTTTGAAAGAGTGATAATCGAAGCACTGTAGACAGACGAAGAAGGTAAAAACACACGCTGTAATAAAAGTGGGTCGTTACCGAAGGTAAAATCTACCTTTAACGAAATAAAAACGCATAATATAGAGCGAATGCACGCGGAACAACAAGTTTTAGCGAACCTAAAATTAATTATACGCATTTAATTGTTACGACGCCGGTATTTCAGATTGTAAACAATCCACGTTTGGCAATGAAAACACATGGCGAATGTACGAAACGGGTTCTCTATTGCAAATACCCGATGATGATGATGATGATGGTGTTTAATTTATAACCCACGCTAGACATTTTAAATCGTGAATTTAGTCCGTCTTTTGGGCAAATTTAGCCGCAAAAGTATTGTTAACAAATGGAGAACGCGCAACGAAGATGATAGAGATAAGATCATAAGAGGTGTAGGAAAAAGACAAGGTACCTGCACACCGGAGAAGGATAGAATAACAAAGGTCTAAACTAAAGTTTACAAAACTTTCGATGAAGGAGAAAATTTTCATTTGACAATAAAGGCATTTGAGCGTGATAGGTCGGAGCTGACTGAAAGTCGTTTTTCTTATATTTCTTTTTGTTTTCCTAAAGGCAGACATCGCGATAGCCTAGTTGCTAGAGCGCTTGACTTCCGATATGGAGGTCGTGGGTTCGATCCCGAGCGACGACGAACTTATTACAAAAATTAAATTGAAATAATCGCTAATAATCACGTGGAAGGAAATGGCAAACCACCACGTACAACATCATATGCGCGCTAAGTCAGTACACAACAGACATAAATAGGACTGCACTTGAATAACGATGTAAATCAAACGATTACTAATCAATTCCGAATGTAGTCTTGCATGAACACTATGCCTATGTCTGTACAGCTGAAATGTACGAATAGGTAGTCGCCGACGCTCAGGAGTTAAGTATGGCGCTATAAAGAAGAAAGGCAGACAGCATAAAATAGAGCGATTTCCCTGGAAAGCAGCGACGAAACCAAAACTGAAAACTGACCGATCACCGTGTGTGTTCATTGAATATTTGAACATTTTTTTTCCAGTTATAATATGACATTTTTACGTAAACGTCCGTAAGTGTTAGGTACGGACGCCGACAAGGCCGAAACATGCCTCTGTAACGTGTAATTCACATGAAATTTAAAAAAAAAATGAATAACCATCAAAAGGATAAAACAAGACCTGCACATAATATCCCCATCTATTGTGGAAAAGTGCGTGTCGGTTTAAGATTTTATATCGAACATTCCCGCAGAAAAATAACGTCAGTGGTGATTGCTAAGTAAAAAGATTCAATTTGTTATTCGGAATTATAATAAACTAGAATCATTAAAATCATTCTCCCCTATAAATACGTGAGATACGCTGAATATTGAAACATATTAAAACTTTACGAAAAAGGATCCGAAACGGTCTCCGGGAATTGTTTAAAAATTTGAAGCCAAACGTAAAACGGACTGTGCAGTTCGAGAAATCGAAAAAAGTTCCCCAGATTAAATGGACCAAAAAAAAAAAAAAAAAAAAAAAAAAAAAAGTTCAAGATAATATTTAAACACATCTTCTTATGAGACCGTACGTGGCGAGTATTACGAAAAAAACAGCAATATAACGGGCAGTTGCCTGAAAAAATCGTTCATCAATACTGAGGTCAGTCCTATAAACAGCTCGCTGATACCGAGTATTCGCCAAAGGAAAATGACGACCATTGGGGAATAGAAGTGGCACATTAATAACTAAAAACGTCTGACATGAAATCAACTCTAAAATACGGTGTGACGGCTTCATTTTAACAGTTTGTGCTATAATGGCGGAGAATTAATGTTTGCCGATGAAATCGGGACTGCTGAAACACAAAATTTTCTCTGCGCTAATCTGTCAAAAAATAAAAATAAAAATAAAAAAATTCCTATTTTTAAATTCCATCAGCATCACCATCGAAAGCCTCAAATTACTGAAAGATATTAGTTCTAATCACCCGAAAGCCGCTAAACAAGGCGACCTCCTTATCTGAAATTTATTTATTTTTTTTTTGGGCTCGTCAACCAAGGACCTTTACCCAGAAACAAAAGGTAAGGAAAGAAGTCGGTTATATTTTGATCCGATCAGAAATTTTAACTAAAAAGGAACAGATAGCAGGAATAATTAGTGGGGAAGGAATCTGAATTTTATTAAAAGTGAATAGTTCATGTAACCACGAAAACAAAACAGAAAGAACCTAAAAACCGAACAATGACCTACCGAATTAAATATCAGCTTGCACAATAATCGTGTAATGGGGAAGACATATCAGGGGCATCAGCAGTTTTTTCAAACGTGACTTTTTATAAATTTCTTTTCAAGAAAAAACTTTTTTTTTTTTTTTTTTGTTTTACTGCATACAGCTTAAATGGCGGCACTCGAATTGCTCGCCGTTGTTTACCTGGCCGACGGTTAAAAAAGCTTTAGTAATCTAAACACTCGAATTGCGCACCGGAAGTTTGTCGGTATGAAATATAAAAAAACGAGCGAAAACGGCACCGGGGGACCATGATATTTGTTGGACTCCAAAACTGATGGCCGCTTTATAACATTTGAATATGTTCCGATGGCTTTCAACATTTTTACGCATCATCGTATTCTTAAAAAATAGCCTATTTTTCACAAACCCTTAAGGAGGTTTTTTCTAAGCAACCGAAATGTTATTCCAAATAGCAAACGCCCCCCCCCCCCCCCCAACATCGAGATATGACAAGACATTTTGGAAGTCACTGAAAGAACGACACTTTTACTCATTTTTTAATTCCTTCATCGATTTTATAAAATCCGGAGTTTTTTTTTTTTGTAAAGCGGTGCGCAATTCAAGTCCGACTTGTCATTGCGTGAAGTGTTGGTGCGCAATTCGGGTGTCCCTTTTAAATTTATCGATTTTACATATACGTCTTTCCAGTTGTTTTGGAATTGCTTCTTTTTCAAATACAATTTTTTTAAATTTCCGGTTTTCCTCTTCCAAATTCTTCCGATTTCCTAATTACTAGAATTGTACAAAAAGAAGAACGAAATTTTTCCGTTACTGTTAATAATATTCGGCCGCTACCAACGCAGTATATTTTTTATATGAATAAAACAGAACTTTGTAATTTTATTATCGAGTAAAGTACAGTAAAATTTTTCGCTTCCAATTAAAAATATCGTTTTCGGCAAATTTTTACTTTTTTCTCGATTTTACAACAAAATTCCCGGCTTATCGCCGGTTTTCCCGGTTAGATGGTCACCCCGGATATTTATCCCCAAGCGGAAAGAGAAGTTCTCTGTACTTTTGAAAATATTTTTGGGACTGCAAAAATAAATAAATAAATATTATACATTTAATATAAAATATTTAGTAATTTTCCGAATAGTCGTTATCGCTTAGGCTACACAATTGGTTATTCCGTTTTATACACGGAATTTTTTAACCAAATTCGATAGGAACACTAACATTGCCGCTAACCGTATGCTTTATTATCTAACAACCCGAACAATGGACTACATTTTAGTGAGACCTAATCAACTTTAAAAAGTATTTATACGTCGGAAAATCTGTTTGCCTCTGTGTTCACGCTAATCTCACAAACTACCGAGCTGATTTTGTTCCGATTTTCAGCAGTGAATAGACTGATTCCTGTGTTTCAGTGCATAATTTATAAATTTCGGCTGCGGTTTATGCTATGGGGGTTTTTGTTAATGAAGTGTGAAAGATATAAAGCTAAAATACAAAAAAAAGAAAAACAATCGGATAAAATATTTACTATTAAAAATGTTTATAAACCTATTTGATGAATACGGCCTAGTTCCATAGCTACTTTATTTGTTAGATTCTTATATTATTTACAGTTAATTCTTCCATGCGACCAGTATTATCATTGCTGCTCTAGTTTCTGAAATTTCGGGGTTAAAAAGTTCTGGCAACAATTTCTATAGTTCTAATCTCATTAATCCAGCCATAGTGATGACTACGGAGCTTCAGCTGTTTTAGTAAAGAATGACATCCAATTTATGGACAGCGATAGTCTCGTGTTCTTTTAATTCTCCTTATCCGAACTTGGCTCACACTAGTGATGTGTAAAGTAACGAGGAACGTAACTAGAAACTAGTTCCAGCTCTGAAATAGTTCGTTCTATTATTCCAATCGATAACATATATTTTTACGTGTTACTCTTCGTTACACTCCTGTCACTGTTGTGTCCCAGAAATGAGAAGTAACCGTTTGCTAACTAAAAGAACTGACTGTAACTGTGCAACTAGGTGCCTTGGAACCGGATGAACAAAAGAAACGATTAACTACGCAATATAATACATTGATCAACAGAGAGAATTAAAGTACAGATGACACACCTTTTATACCTTTAACACTCGCATACAGTTTTGTATGTATTTCCCACGCTGCTTGCTCTGCTATTGGTCACAACTCACCAGCTCATTACGTAGCGATATATATGAAGTACACTCAGATGATGAATAAAGCAACACTATATTCCGCTGTTACACATTGGCTGGGAATGAAGTTCTTCAGTTACAAATTTAGTTACAATAACTGAATAATGTGTATATGTTTCTATCCATATACTCGCCAAACTGTCGTTGTTCCGGTGTATTATTATCGATTGGGAATAATGTTATTTACGTAATCCAGTTAAATCTGCATATTTTAATAAGCAGAGCACATTACGTTTTCTGCACCATCTGTGGTGATTATGATCGTACATAATATATACTATGATGAGGACTGGAGCGGCGGAAATGAGCAACACTGGAATTTGTACACTGTCATCAAAAATTTTAACAACGGTTTTTATCAAAAAACAGTACTGATTTTTTTTTCTTTTTTTAATGTGGTTATAAATTCCAGATATACTTCGTTTTATTATGGATGTTTTCGCTGTTTTTCAAGATATTAAGATGTGAAACTGTCATCTCTACTGGCCCCCTAAGTTGTTTTAGCTTTTAAACATCATTATTTTATTAACCTATATTTTGTTTGGGTTTTTTTTTATAATTACATTTTATAGTATATGTAAATTTCCATTTTTATTACGTAAGTTACTCTTTTTGTAACAGTTTTTGTAATTTTGTAACTAAGTCCCTGTTACACTCCTGAGATCATTAAGAACTTGTAACCTGACATTCCAAAATATTTGGAACTTTATCCACCACTAGCTCACACCTCTCTATTCCCATATATTCTCTCAGATGCTTTAATTTGATTTTTTTTCTGACGTTCCTCTAAATTACGATTTGCGTAATTTCGTTCCTTTTAAAACATTTGTTAGCTCCCTTCATCTTTCCTTTCATCATAGGCGGTGATTGGAACGCCTATTCTTCTCCTCTTAGGAGTTCCATGATACACATTTTTGGAGATTTTATCCTTCACAATAGCCTGTTCTTCTTCGTACTATCTTTATAAAAAGTCACTACTACTCCGTCTATCTCCCTTACCTCGCCTAATCTTAGCTCCACTTGTGTGTATTTTGAATAATACCTTTTGCGAGTGACCCCACATTCTTCTCATCATTTCTTTGAACCAAGTTCCCCCTAAATTCTTTTTATACTTATCAAAGTTAACTGACCTAACAACTTGTTGTTGATTCCTCGCTCTTCTCAATCCCTACAGACTTGATTGTTTTTTGTTTTTTTTTTCTAACGCGATTTATCGATTTTATTTCTTTCACTTTGAATTGCTCTTCTCATCGTGCCCGTTTTCCACCCCCTTAATATTACTCCACCATTAATTTCTCTCGTATTAAGTAATGGTCTGATCTCTCTTGTCTCCTCTCTTTTCGTTATTTAAGCGTCCTTCTGAACGGTGGCCTCTCATTCTATAGTCACATCGGGCCATCTATACTTGTCGCCTTTCAAAAGGCTCAACCTTATTAAGTCTCCCTATAGCACACTAACCGAGGAACTAGGGGTATCTTGCTTACGTATTACAAATCCTTCTCTTGATTACTGGTGTTTTGTTTATGGAACCCTTTGAAGTCCCTTCTATCGCAGCACGATCGTATGTAAGACGCCTGTCTCCGCACTTCTGCCTTGGAGTCTGAAAAACTATTCCGATCCATACTTATGTCTTCTTTTCACTCAAAGCCCTTGTGTCTAGGCTACCGTTTTCTTACTAAACATTTACCCATCCGAGGATCCATTCTTCTTCTGAAGCTTGTACGACTGTAATTAAATGCTGCGTTGCATTCCTTATTCCACCAGAAGAATGAAGTATAACGACAACGATTAAACTATTTGGAATTATGAGAGGATACCGAAAGACCACACGGTGATCGAATTTAGAAATGAGTTGTTACATACTGAAGTATAGGATTAGAGACAGGTTTAGACATAAACGGCTTCGAGTCCACTAAGGAAATAAACAGAATCCACTTTCTTTTGAAAAAAGTCCATGGAAGAGAATGAAGGGGTTTAAAGGTAGACAGGAAAAAGGAAATCTCGAGAAGTAACTAGGACAGAGATGTGATCACTACCATAGGACCCTACTATAAGGATAGTTCAATTGTAATTAAAGCTGATATAATAGGGGACGATTAGGTTAGATATGAAGAATCATCGAGAAAGAATAAATTATCAGCGAAGATGAGGTTTTCGAGAACAGTACTATTGCTGTTGTAATTTGAACAATCCAACGAGGGAGACTGCGCATTCCGGTCATCGGAAACGATTAATTGTTTGAAAGATAAAATTAAGAAAGAAAGAAAGGGGAAAGTGACAGAGGTTATAACTTGGGGAAACATAAATAGAAACTACGTTTAACGGACGAGCAGAATTAAAGAAACAGATGAAGAAACATGAACGATATTTGGTTGACTAAGGCAGATGAATGGTTAAAAAGAACACCGCGGGACTGGAAATGAATGTCTTTTCTGATAAAGATTACTGAACCACCAAATCCGTCGTCGCGGTCACATCTTACAAGACGATCGTATTCTCCGATGCTGAAGACCATGCTCGAGATCGCTTCTACGTTACCAAAATAACAGTAACACTGACGTTATGCATACACAATAAACCCTTCTAATGATTTTTGTTTGACTCTAAAGATACCACAATTTTGGAAAATTTCTTTGCCCACAAAAGGACGAGTTAAAGCTCAATTTTACTTAAATCCTATGAAAAATTTTTATTTCTCATCCTCTGTATCTCCTCTACTTAGTGGAATTTGGAAAATAGCCAAAGCTTTTAAATTCCCATCCTCTCTGAACGTTATTCTCTCTTTAACATCTCGATTTCATTGAATCTATTGCGCCCGCATGTTGACAACGAATCGCTTTCAACTAACTTTTCTGAAGGTTCTTCCTCTCGCTTCTTGACTTCCGCTTTTAATACTAATGAACTACAGTGCATCCTTCAAAAATCTTTCAGGTATCTGCTCCTTACTGTACTTCGTATATCTTGGCGTGCCCTCCTTTGTTTGTCATTCCTCTACTTAGTTCTTCTATATTATCTATCTCCGACCGAATTGCTATTTAACCGTTCATTCTCTCCCCTCCACATTATTTTTAAAAAAGAAAAGAAAAAAAATCAATTATTGTTCCTTCTTCTGTCTACCATAATTGGAACTTTTTCGACAATAAAATTCCAAGCCCGCCTCCAGTTTTCACTATACAAGTTTCACTTATGATAAGTCAACGTACTCTGTACCTTCAGCTTTTTTACGTTCTTTCATTTTACCAATTGCTTTTTTACAACTATCTTACCAGAGTCTAGCTCACAACATACTGTTAGATCGGAATTCTTAAATACTTTAACTTCTCTCGATGGAGAATTGGTTCAACCTTTTTCTATCTTCCTCTTAATTATTCCCAATAGTTCTCTTTAGACTCCCTTTCTTCTGCTCAATTTTCTACGCCGAGTTTATTTCATGTATCGTTCTCCTTATCATCTTCCGTAATCTCTCACGATATTTTTATTACGTTAGATTTTCAAACATTCCTACAGACCATCTCATCTCCTATTGCTTGTTCTTCGGACTGTGTAATCCTCTTTTTTACGTTCTCTGATTCGTAATCATTTCCTTTATCTATAACCTTATAAACTGACCTCTTACAGATATACCTGGACATCTGGAATAGGCAATCGATCTTAGATTTATTAGTGTTTCTGAATCCCTTACACTTCTCTCTGCAGCCGCTCATCCTAAATTATGGTATAGATCTTATTCCTGTTCATTCTCAAATCCTAATATCTGTCTATTTGGCCAATTTTCATCCTGGAATTTTGAAGTTTTCTTCTTTGCGCGACTTCAGCTCTCTCTCTCTTTGAAAATCTGTTGTCTACATTTCAGTCTGCTTTCCTCATCTCTTTCTCGTTTCTCATTTGTATCTTTTCCATCCTGTAAAATCTTCCTCTTTTCATTCTATATGTCACATTTTATTTCAATGTTCTCCTATCGCTGCAGAGCGTTTCTCTTTCTATTCCTCACTTTTTCTAATGAATCTCCCTGCTTATCATAGAGCAGTTCATACTCTTTTTTTTCCTCATTCAGTCATACCTGTCCGTGGACTATTTCTGACTGCTATATCTGATTGAATAAAGATGTAACCCTCCCCGTCAAAAAAAAAAAGAAAAAAAAAAAGAATAAAAGTTAGTTCGAATTCCATTCTCATTTTAATTTCATCCCGTTTTAATTGAACGTGTTATATGTAATAAATTTCACGCCAAGAAATAGCAAAATTTCTATTCTTCATCGAGTTTTAAAACATTTTAAACATAATCACACCGAGTAACACAGTGAATTTTTAAAATGCATAAACTATTTGAAATTGACACATCCATTAAAAATAACAACCTAAATAAGCAAATAGTCGCAGTTAATAATTACCAGATATCAGAGACAGTAACGACGAAAGAAAAAAACAGTACAGTCTTGTCACATCACGAATTTTACCGCTCAGCGGGACAGCGATTTGAGCCCGGTCCAATAGAAGAAATGCTGTAGGTAGCCGTGATTGAAATATAGCTTGTACTACGCGATAACAAACCGAGCAGTAGAAGTGTAAAAGAAAACAGGAGAAAATGTGTTCTATAGCGTGATTTCAAAAGTCATATTTTTCCAATAATAGTACGTAAGCTAGGAGAAACAATTTATGTCTCCGTATACTGAGCGATTTTTGCAGATAGTAGTAAATTTATGTATGATTCCAACAGTAAGATTTCAGAATATGTCGGTGTTAACTTAAATTCGTGTCGTTAGCGAATCTAACAAATCTCGGGTAAAATGAATTAACACAATGAACTGGAAATGATAAAAAGTCTCAACGTAATAAGAACGAATCAAAAACACAACGAACATGTGCTTCTTTCAGGACTGATACAATTAAACGTAGATTAAGAGAAAACTTCGTAAGAATAAAAAAGTACCTCGTTAAATGGGAAATCAAATTGAATGATACTGAAAGCAGGCTATCCTTTTTACTAAAAAAAGGCCGACATACATTCCAGAATTAAAGCTGGAAAATCGAATTTGCTTTGTTAAAAGTGAAATCGAATATTTAGGTGTTGTACTAGACCAACGACTGATTTTTAATAAACTCATTGTATTATTAAAATAAAGCGCATGCGAGCAATTTCACGCGAAAACAGATTTTCAATAAAAAAAAGTTAAAAACAGCAAATAACTCTCATACAAAAGTATAGTTCAACCTGTCCTTCATCCGTCTCCAGTGCGATCTAATGTTTCAACATCCACGATTCAAAAAGCTCATCGATTCCTTGTAGACTTATTGTACACGCTCCAGTGTGTGCTGGCATAAATAATATGCATGTTGCACTGAAACTCCCCTTTATCGATCGAAAATGTAATTTACAAACAAGTTAAAAGATTCTTTTGTAATGCAAGTGATTATGTTTTTATTAATAAAATCAAAGCTTACATGAGAACCTTTCTCCGGCTAAAATACAAAAAATATAAACACAAACATATTGAACATATAAAGTTAAATACAATACTATCGAAACTATATATATATATATATATATATATATATATATATATATATATCACAAAATAATCAATTCACAATATTATGTTCGGCATAAAATTATGAATTGATTATTTTGTGAAATGTACATTAAACATATGCTAGTCCAACTGTCCACTGTTTTCTCCGGAATGTCAATGATAATTCAGTAAAGTATATTATTTTAACCCCAATACTGCTCTTGCATAACACTTCATGTAGAGATATTAATATCCTGTATATTTTTATTTTTTTACTTCTCCCGAAGCTAGGTTGTTTTTTTCCTAAACTTGTAACTTATTTACTACCTTAGCGTAAAACAAGCATAAATGTCGACACCGTTCCACGTTGGAGAGGGTGCAATGCTCGATAGGCGTATAGTAACGTTACGCAAAATTATTTATAAATTTATTTAATAAACATTTTATTCATTCGTTAGTTCACTCGAGATTAAAAACAAAAAAATGAATTTGTCTCCAGAAAACACTTTATTCCTACATTAAAAATGTGAGGTTTTTCTTTAATTAATTCAGGATTCATTTTAAAAGAATCTTCTACGTAAAATTTATAATAAATCTATAAAAAATTACGTTAATAACATAGCGTTAAATTAATGGGAAAAATAACACCCGCGTTTTTTTATAACGAAATAATTAAAAAAAAAAGTTAATTTTCTACAAATTTCTTCTTCCTAAAGTATTGCATTACTAATCTTACTCGTTTTCTATCTTGATTTTTTTCTTTCTTTTTTAAATTCTTCGAGGAGATGAGGAGACGGGGGGGGGCAATAGCTCGCACTAAATTGCTAGTGTATAGCATATTTGCGCCCGTTGTATCCCTCATATGATTTAAAATACGCGTATTGTTTTGTTTGTTTGCAATACAACATAATCAATTTCTTATTTACATTTTTTATTGATTTTATTTTAAGTTTGCGAAAGAAAAGGAGAAAAATGCGATAAAGAGCTACATTAAAAAAGAGGGGAAAAAAGCGATTAAATTCGAAAAATGGCTAAATGTAGGGCAAAGTTGATGCACTATAATACGACAGACAGCTTCAACAAAGAATTCCTCAAAGGACTCTACAAAACGATACGCAATGAAGTCAAACGTTGTAATTGTCGAATTTAGAAAAATTAAACTGATTAGAGAAGTAAAATATGCAGGAAAAAAAAATTGCTGCACAACGAAAGGGCCAAAAGCAGAAGCTTCGACTACTTGAGTAGCCTAACTATGGGACCAGTTGGTAAACAGAATTTAAACTAGAAATACGGATTATTATAGCGAAATCAATCGAACAAATACAACACACACGAAAAACATCGACTATTAAACATGTATGAAAACAGCGAAATATAAATACTGCACGGCTGGGGCTGTCTCGCGTCATTTCCGTTTAGTTTCAATTTCATACAGATTAACGAATAGTTTTTTTCATTTTTTTTTTTTATTTTGTTATTTTTAAGTGTGGGTTTGTCAGCAGAGACGTTAGCCCAAGAAATAGGAAGGATGAGTAATAAATTTATATTCTTATGCGTTTAAGGACAGAGGATAAAGAGATACTTCAAGGGGGCAGGAATAACCGAAACCCGGAGGAAATGAGAGAATACAAGCAGCACCGATAAGGGGAGTAGAGATATCAAGTTTTGATAACGAAGAATAGGACGATTGCTTAGCAGAAAAGGCCGAACATTTAAAATAAAATATGATATCAAGATCACAAGGAAAGTATATATGGAAGGGGGGTGAAAATGACAAAATGGAGTAGATGCAGATGAAAACTGAGAAAATAATGCAGGAAGGATACTTAAAGTGAAGGCGACAAATAGCACATAGACTGTAGAGCGTTTAAGAGAGGACAAGTATCAAGGAAACTATGGACGAGGAGGAAGTAATGGCTGAACAGAGAGATAAAAGAAGGCAGGATTAGAAAATGAAGAATAGGAGTTGAATCAGAGTTTGGGAATGAGCGACTAAAGAAAGAAGAACAATATTACGAGCTGAAAATGTGCCCCCGGAAATGGAAGAGCGGGCTAAGTTATAAATGTACGATCCGCAATATTTGAACCAATTGTCAATTCTATAATCACCTCTCAAGCGATATTTTCAGTGAAAAATGATTAATGCGAAAACGAAAGATCTCTTTTGAACACTGAAAAAAAAATTTATAAACAACACCAATTCACATAAGAACACATACTGCGTGATAAAAATAAAATAATTCCATTTTATCAGTCATCTCTTATCGGGAATTTTTCAATTACACTACACTCAATTTCTTTTAATGAAAATAATTATCGTTATTATCGGTGGCACTCATTACATACTGCCACATCCCACAGTTCGTGGGAAAAAAAACATCGATAACGAAAATTAAACAGTGTGTGTACATATTTTATATATACTCGACCCAAAACACTGCCGACAAGTTGGTAGAGTACTCTCGCGAAATAAATGCAACAAAATCAAAAAACAAAAATTTCCATACAGTACGTAGTGAAATTACAACGCCTATTAGGGAAATATTATTATTATGCATTATTGTGTGTTATCGCAGTATAGTGCGGAAGTTCATTGTTAATTCTAGTTATATAATGTTGGAAACAAATTAGTATTAACTCGTTCTCTCAAAATCAGAAAAAAAGTCAAATTTTAACAACATAGCAACAAGTTTTCCTCTTATCAGTATTTCACATCGATTAATCATAAATCGGTCTTACCAAATATGTTAGAACAAAATCGATAAAACTATAATAGTAAAAATTCGTTTACAAAAACGTCTTCCTCGAAAGAATGACTCGACCGAAATAAAAAAAAAATATTTTTTTCGTTTTTGCCTACCTTTACATTTTTACTAGTTTTACTCGGATCTATTTCACATATTTCCCATGTATGTGTGTTCGCCTTGTAATTTGTAATAAACCTATAATTGCATTCTACCGTAAGTCAATGAAGAACACGTACACTGATTATGCAATAGACATGGGTAGAGTACAAAAAATCTAAGCGCTAATACAAAAATCTTTTTTTTTTTTTTCATCCTATTTCTCACTACACTATAATGCACTCTCTACGTCACAATACAGACGTCTGTCACAATTATTTCCTTTCAACGTGTAAATAGTATGGCGCATTCTACATTTTTTTTCCCCAGCCCAAACTACTATTCACTTGGCCACTAACTTTCAAATTGGAAAAATCTTTACCATATTATATAATCTACCGCGTTATATTTTTATTCATATACCAGACAGATTTATCTTCGTAAATTTTTTAACTTCCGAAAATGTTTCGCATTATTCTTGACTAATATTTTTGTCACCTCTTCTCTTCTCCTCGCCGCTGGTTTGTTGACTTCCGTTCTCTGAAACGCTCTACAATCTCTGCTATTCGTCGCCTCCGCTTTAATCAAGTATCCTTTTCGCAACATTTTCACGGTTATATCGATCTTAAACTGTTAATTTCATCACGTCAACCCGCGATTAAATTTAAATATTAAATCGAAAAAGAACGTTATTATTTTTATGTAGGAGTTATGTGGAAATTTTATAACGTGTTATGTAGCGAAAGTGTTTGCAGAGTAATCGATTCGTAAAGCGTAAATGAAAAAAATTGGCAAGACCAATTAAAATCTAATCTTTTATAAAAATTATAGGATACTTAATCTAAAGCTCCAGGAGGTGTCCCCATGATGATTTTCAAAGATCCAGTTTATACGAATGCATACACATATTCTTAATTATATAATTAAGTTTGTAAGACAAATTGACTCACCAAATGGTGGTAATTATTTTTGTACTTTCAAAAACCGGAATTCAAATTCTACTCGAATCAAACACTACGGTGCCTAACCAAGCCGTGACAGCTGATTAAGAAGAACGAAAACGAAAAAAAAAAAACCAGACAAATATCAATATAATCCGCGTAACGAACACGACACATCACCTATTGAAATTAACCTTATCGCATATAACGATTTTTAAATGTCGGAAATCACACTAACTACGAGCGCTTTTTTTAAACAAATGTTCCTTCGTCATCGAAAATATAAAAAATAATCATTTGCGCCAGACAAATGTCCGTAGTTGACAAGCTCACAAATAATAATAAATAATAATAATAATAATAATAATAATAATAATAATAATAATAATAATAATAATAATAATATATAGTGTGGATGCATATATTTCCGTGTGTTCGCATGTGTGTATTCTAAATATTATTCTTTGATATTCAAGTACCTCCGTATCATGGCCACTCGTTATTCTAGGCATATCAAATTTGCTTAAGCAAATTTTAACAAAATATTTTTCGCAAATGCTAAAGCACCCCGGTTCCGATCTTGACTTAATACACAAAGTGACGCTTCCTTACCGAACAAGACGTAAAGATGTTTTATGTAGTAACATTTTCCCGGGGAAAAAAGACCGCTCGTAGAGAATAGAAAATAGTTAACGCGCGCTATGTTCAAGTGTTTAAATTTTCCCATCCTACGACAAACTGTAAACGTAACTAAAATTCAGGCCCGTGCCCAGAATTTTGGAAAGGAGGGGGTTTTGAAAATTTTCTTCGCATATTTATTTTATAAATAAAAATACATTTTTCACTAATATTCATGCTATTAATAATTTCCATCATATTGATTTATATATTAATAATTTACATAAATGAATTACCCCGTATATGAACATTAATAAAAATGACATATGTTATTGATTATACTCGTAATAAAAAATTTTGCATAAAATATTAATGAAGTACCTAAGCTATTTCAGTTCTCATGGGGGGGTTTAACCCCCAAAACCCACCCCGTGGACACGGCCTTGCTAAAATTGATTACGTTTCCGTTAGCAATTAAAAATGTCGAACTAAAAGCGGTGTCGCAATACACCTGTTATCTAACACGGAACTGGGACTAATCATAATCCGTTGATTTTTGTCGAAAAAAAAAAATTCACCTAATATATACCGCAGCATTCTGTGTAACGGTCAAATTTTAAATCGTATACGTCGCTGTAAAAAAATATACATTATTTTTCTAAAATCGTCTACCCCCCCGCCCAAAAAAAAAAACAGAAAAAAGAAATAAAACGGAAGTGCCTACATCATCGTTTGTATTATTTTCTAACGCGCTTCTAATCCTCATCACCACTGAGGCCCAAAAAATTAAAAAAAAAAAAAAAAATAGAAATTCTGTTCTCAACTATTCGTTGTAATATCGTAATATTTAATTCTAACGCGACACAACACACAGTCGACGAAAATGTATTACAAGTGCGAAAAATTACAAATAAACAGATCGAAACGTTATATAATCTCCACTATACGCCGAATTAGTTAATCTAACGAATATATATATAAAGATATATAAAGATATATAAAGATATATATAAAGATATATAAAGATATATATATGTGTGTGTGTAAGTACACAAGGCAAAGGGGATGGTATCGATTCAAGATGGCGTTAAACACAGCTTACATTTCGCAGGGACGCTATCACAGGACCGCGCCCAAAATTTAGGCTTCCTTTCGACACCACTAAAAGTGAAATCAACCCTCCTATATACATAAAAAACAGAAAAAACTAAAACGTACCTTTAATTTTTTTTGCCTGTTCATTTTTTTTCTTTCCTATCGCACCAATATAAGCGAATATAACAAAACACGCTTCTACCATACTTCCCTCCTGTACCACACAAACACGTACATATCAGTAACCCAGAGGCGCGCATTTATAGAGAAAAAAAATTATAATACCGGCTTTTATTCGCTGTTTTCCGATTTTCAAACAAAATTCGCCAAACACTTTCATCTCCAGCTACACACAAAAAAAAAAAAAAAAAAAAAAAAAACCCGTCAAAAATCATTTCCGGCGATCTCTCATTGTTATTATCAAAAAAATCCTCTAAATTATTATATCTAATAAAGAATCTTAATTTATTATATCTAATAAAGAATTACGCATGCAGTTAGAAAAAACCCTCCCAAAAAAAAAAAAAAAACAACACCCTTATTATTAATATTTCTTATCACGATTTTAACTCGACCGTAAATTATCCGACATTACGAATTATTTAAGTTAAAAATAAAAATAAAATTAAGAGAACAAAGAAAGAAAAAAAAAATTATCATTCTCACTTACCTAGCAAAAGAAGTTTAATATCTTTGGCAGCTTGTAATCCGTCTTCCTTCAGGTTCTTCTCAATCTGCCGGCTTCGAGCTAAAGCGGCCCTCTCTTCCGCCGACATAGCACACCCCATGATGGTTTTAGGTAACTTGTGGAAATCCAGTGGAAAAATCTGTTTATATTCTCGATCACAATAAATAATAATAGAAAAAAAAAAAAAAAAAAAAAGAAAAAAAAAACTCCCCAACGGCCTAAATTGCGGGAGTCGGCCGAATATCGCGCGCGATTAATTCTCGTTAAAAATAATACTCAGGCGCAGCTCCCAACTTGCTACAAGAACAACATAATTTTTAACCGCCGCGAGACTAACACTTCACCAGCTCGACTAGAGCAGAGAGCGTGCCTAAGGTCTCAGCAATTTCGACCGGAAAACATGACAGCACCGAGACAACGATTTAATCAATTCGCAAAAAAAAAAAAACGAAAAAAAAAAACAAAACAAAAAATCAAGTTAAAACTCGACTCTTTAATCAGTCGTCACAGAAACGCAAAAACTCAACGAAACACTGGCGAAAATATTTAATAATAATTTTTAAAACGGCAAAATAACTCCAAAACTTCGATATTATTAAATTTCCCTCGTTTCTTTATGTTATATTAAAAATTTAACCAGTTTTTCGGCTACACCGACATATACGCGTATAATAATAATAATATAATACGTTGATGTAAACTAGCGCGGTTAATCAGACGCCGCACACATTAAGAAAAACTAATCAGGCGAACGCACACACACCGACTCTGTCATCGGCAACCAACAGCGAAATAATATCGCGCGTTCGCTGCTTCGGAATCGAGCCGAACTTGGGGAGGCACAGTCGGCGATGCTACCTATCGACGCTCGAGGGCGGTATATTACAGTGCAGCCAGTTGACCAGCTTCGTTTTATCGTGCACGAGTACATTTGTCGCACTGCTTCTGGAGCAATATTCGACGCAAGTCGTAAACTGAAAAACAGCAATTCGAAAGAAAAAGCTAAATTAATTAACGAAGCTAAAAAATTGCTACCATCCGCTTTAGAAAAAACTGGTCGAGAAATATATGGTGGAGATGAAAATATCACTTCGCCAGCCTGATCAGATTCGTCCGAATACAGTTCCTTATTATTATTATTTTTTTTTTTTTTTTCAATTTCTGAATATATAAAATTCCGAAGATTTTGTAGTCAGTTTTATTTTTTTATTTCGAAAAACGACGTGTATACTTCTATATATATATACTAGTTAAGAAGTTGGCGATTTTTTTTCTTTTTTACCTTTTTGACAATTCTTTGTATTTTCTAATAAAATTGTTAAAATAAAACGAGTGTGTCTGCATTCGATTTAAAAAAAAAACATCAACGATTTTTCCCTTATGATTAGTTATTATTATGCAAAACCTGAAATATTAAAACAATGATCATCGTAGATGATCTCTGCCTCAGTCATATTTAAAGATACACGCATCATTTTTTCTTTTTTTTTTTTTTTTTCTATTCTACGCGAATTTATTTAAAATATTAAAAAATGCGTTACTTTTACTCTTGTTCGAATTTAAAAATACAGTCTCTATACTACTCCGATAGTTCGCGATTTTTCTGGACAAATCGTTCACCTTTTTGAGTGTAATTTTCAGCGGCAACGTTGCGCGGTTGATAAATTTGGAGAGACAAATTTCAAAAATAATTCCCTTCCTAGTTTATCAACCATAAAACGTGCCGCCGTTGATTTTCAGTGATTTTTTGCAATTGTTGGACATTGTTTTTGTTTAATTCTTCATATATTTGTGAAAATTTTGTATAAAGTTTCGAATAATTCACATTACTAAAATAATAGGAATCTTGCACATTTTAAAATTGAATGTAACAATTGCAAAAAGAAAAAATCAAAATGCCTGCCAAATTTGAACAAAGTATTACACCCCCCCCCCTTTCCGTTATAAATTATAATTTGTTTATTTCTAATAGTACAATTAGTGAGTTTTAGGAAAAAAATGGTTATTTATAATTTCCGATACTTCGTAATTACTTTACGCTTTTAAAATAACCTTCGTATCATCGCTTTTTTTAAGTGTCGTTTTTGATTTTCCATTCGTTTTGCAGTCATTTTACGCATCTAATAACTTTATTAATCAATCCGCTCGCCTTGTGTATTGCGCTATATTCACCGCCAATGAAGATTTTTTTACCACATGTTGTAAAAACTTCTAATATTCCGATTTTCGCTGTTCTATTTTTACTCGCATGCAGAGACACTTTACGAAGCTTTTTTTTTTTTTTTAAGTAACCGGAAAAACGGATTTTACGTCATTCTATATATAAAAAAAGTATATATATTGTATATAAAGAAAATAAAACCGTTTAAAAAAAATAATTTCTGCAATAAAAAATGAAAATTAAATTGCCTCGCCTACCGCGTGTAATAAGTTGCGGGTTTTCGCGCAAGTATTTAAAATGAAATTTAAATTTTGTCGCATTCAAACTTTAATTTACCAAAAACCTACTTATTTCTTTCTTTTCCTTTTTTTTTTTTTTGTATTTTATTTTTTTGGGCAGCAAAACTTCTTCAAACGCATTCTGAATATTATACCGAGGAATGAAACGTTACTTTCGCCGTTACCGAAATGCGTACAGAGATCATCGAACAGAGGTTGCGAACAAATATCGTACAAGTGAAAATGGATATATAAACGAGATCGGGGAGGGGGGGGGGCATACGAACATTCTTCTGGCTGTCGCTTTTTTAGCTGAGCGCTGCACGATTAGTTATTGCGCGACACTACTTCAACGTGTGTACACTACACATAAGGAGAGGAGCAATTCACATGCGCACACAATAATTAGCAGATACGCATGTACGAAATAACAGAATCACCGGAATTTCGTCTATACAGAATTATTAGAAAAACTACAAAGCGAAGTTTATTAATTTAAACTATCATAGGCCTATTATTTCACACATAAATTATAATAATGTTTAATTAAATGGAATTATATTGTATCGTATGACCTCGTTTTCTGTATAAAAATATTATCGAAATATTTAACGATCAAATTCTAACACGTCTTATTTAATTTAACCGGAACATATGCCATTACGCATAAGACGTGTTACTTCAACTGCGCGTAAAGGTTATACGCTAATTATTTTTTATTACTACTACAAGCACACCCGTTTCTGGTGAGTCCGAAATGTAAAATGTAAATCCTGAATTTTTTTCGAAAAGGGGCACGCTCTTTATTCTACTGCAAACGAAAAAAAAAAAGTAACGATACGAGACCGAATAAATAGATCGGGGTTGCACCCGAACAAGGTTTTTTATTCACGAGGTTCTATTATCTCTCGACTTCCGAATGCATATTAGCTCTTTTTAAAATTACGTGTGCAATCCTTAGCAAACTCATTACGGAGCTGTTGAGTATACTTTACAATAAAACGGCCTGAAAAAAATGTGTAATTCCTATTTTCTTTCGGTGGCCCAGGAGCGCCCTGGAACACCTCCTTCGAGCAGTCTCTATGTGCACTTTGATTACACAGATCGCTGACGATATTCATCAAGTTTTTGAAAATAACGTATTATTTTCGCACCGTTTCAATTCACTCATTTCTTAAAGTAATCTGGTTACCGGTGCAGTTTTATTAAAACAACAACGTTTAGAAGTTACATGAAAAATTTCAAATACGACAGATTATTGACAGTTGCAGAATATACATAAAGCACCGCGATGCTAGACGTAAAGATGATGTCTTATTTATTCCTATACCGATATGCGCCGCTACGTGATACATTTAGAGAATCTTCAATTACATTTTTAGGATTCCGTACGCGTATTATAGTGTGCGGAATCCTAATAAGGTGGTTCAAAAACGATAAAAATATTCAATTTAAATATGCAATAACTCACGAACAGGGTCAGAGATATAAACTTCAAACGATAGTGACATTATATTCGCGAAGTTTGCCTGTTTAAAATTATACATATAAATTAGTGCATCAAATAAAGCACTATAGAAAATGATAAAACGATGCTTTTAAAATTCAAAATGTGAGAAATATTAAATATAGTTAACGGTTCACATGAATCAAGCAAATGATCTGCTCTATTCAAAAATATCTGCATCTGTCGCGATCTGATAAAAAGTTTCGCTCGACTAATTTTAAAAATATATAAAATTAACACAACCGACACATCTTCCTTTTTTACTTTACGCACATAGAAAACTCCGTTATAAGTCGACTGCGAGTTAGTACCGCCCATAATTGTATTTTAAGACAGGTATCTCCTTAAAGTATATCTGTCTTGTTCTGCACTTTTCAATTTATTAAAGTGAATTTATTACCACAATAGCTAACTGCAAAATAGTTGGGCAAGGATTTAAAATTTGAATACAAAGAATATTTCCAGTATTAACTAATTCAATCGCAAGATTTTTTTTTTTTTATAAATAAATAAGTTGTAGGTCTCACTGTATGCCCGTTGCGTGAGTGCTTAACACTCTTATTATCGTTTATTCTAGTAAACAAAAATACAGTTAATCATTCTTACTACCTACATCGAACGTATTAAACCAAAAAAATAAATATAAATCGATACTAATGGATCTAAGGAGAATACCGGGCCATTTGGCATAACCAATATTCAATTTCAGATTAGGTATAAATCTAAGAGCAATTCGGATCCGGAACGAGACAAGTCTCGAAACCTTGTCCTCTGGTTTAGTAGCCACCGTGCTACCTACCGTGGTAATCACTTTATTTAAATGTTTACGTTTAATTTATATTTATCATGGTAATTATTTTATTTCAAATTTTATAAAAATCATTTTCTTTTTATTCGTCTCGCGACTGTATTCTGTCTCACTCACTCACTTTTCATATTATGAGACTTTAAAAACTTTTCCGTACGATTTTTTAAAAATTTCCTTTCATACAAACCTTGTCCTGACAATAGCGAACATAATAAGAAAAGAAAAAAAATATCCAATTTGATGCAGTCGTTCGGAAGTTATGCGCGTACATACATTTCGGCTATTCATTTTTATTTATATAGATATTTACCGTAATAAATATTTTATTCAAATTTTTGAAGTCAAACTTCTTTAGGCGCGCCTTATATTGGGAGTTAACACGCAAAACGAGAGAACATACATTATGAATAACTGCTTCTGAACAGTAAGTATTAATACGTCTAAAAATTCGTGATAGACACGTAGCTAGTAATATATTGAATTCAACAATCAATGAAAAAAACATTAATAAAACGAATGCATTAATTTTTTATTTGTTTTTGTTTTTCTTTAAGTGAACCTTTATAGATATGTTTATAAAGAGGACCCCGCTCTTGCGCAAATCATTCGGACGCAGATTCTTTCGGATGCAGGCGAACTCGGACCTTTTTACAGGCTACCTACGGTGATTTTCAGGTATCATCCGTTAAACTTTTATCATCTGTGTTAGTGAGAAATACGAGTTACCAAATACTGCTATCAGAAATTCCGCCCAAAAAATACCGTTCTTCGTTAACGATTTAGTTTTTCCACGCGTATAGCATGTTACATATATGCATACATATATACAGGGTACGGTAGCGCATAACTTCCTTCTCTAAAACGCACCACTTTTTTTCTACTAAATTTTTTAAAGATATAATAACAGAAAATCGAAATAAAACTGTAAGGGAAGAAGCATACATATTGCCCCAATGGGATCTAGAGTATGTATTTCGATTTTCTGTTATTATTTCTCTTTAACAAAATTTAGTAGAAAAAAAGTGGCGCATTTTAAAAAAGGAAGATCAACTCTACGACATTTAAAGTGTAACATAACTGGATTGAATTTGCTTCTAACACATATTCGTTATATTATCTTTCTTTTTCATTTATATCGAGCGAGTTTTTTTTTTTTTTTTTTTTTTTTTTTGTAGACACGCCAGCGGCATTGACTCGACAACAGGAAAAACTAAGCTAAAAAAGCTAAATAGCTAGACGGTCCGAAATGGACGCAACAAAGGACAGCAGTGCAGGCACCACAGAAGATGAAGGAAAGGAGTGGATAAAGGAAACGTTATAGGAAGTAGGGAGATCTAATGTCAAGAGCTGGCTGTATAAATGGGAGCGTTCATTAAGAAGAGCTGGACACTCGAAGAAAATGTGATCAACATCGCATATACGAGGAGGATCACACTCTTAAAGAGAACAATAAGGAGAAAGCGACAGAGCAAATCGAAAGCGCGAGGAGGGGAGAAGAGAATGATTCATCCGGAGACGAATTAGGAAGACAACAGAAAAGCGACGACGACAGAAAGGAATAGAATGGAACCAGGACATGGAACGAAGAATCGGCTGAATGGTAATGCGAATGACGATTAGAAAATAGGGAGGGATAAATATCCCGCCAAAGTCTGGTGTGATTGGAGGTGGATAAGGAAAGGATGTCTGAAGAAGGGAAATAGTTGAGAAATGAATCAAGGCGACCAACAGAACGAGCCAAAGAATCAGCTGCGTCATTGCCGTTAATTCCGGAACGAGCAAGTTTATTTGAGGATACATTTATTAAAGTTTCTTCTGTTATCTATGATTTTAATTATATATTTAATTCCTTGACGAATCTACCTAGGTTTCAAAAAAATATCAAAAAAGGACAAACAAGGCGCGAGAATTTTTAAACACATAAATAAACACTTTTATGTTAATACTGGGCGAGAAATATATACGATATTACCGATTAAAAGTTAAATATCTTTGTTTCGAATTTAGTATTATGTAAATGTAAATTATGATAATCTTTAAATTACACACAGAACAACGTTCAGTACATAAAACATCCTGTCTGGTTGACCTCTTCCTTTTTTTTTTAAAATTCGTTTGAGAAAATTTTCGATCTTCAAAACACTGGACTGATTATCTGATTTTCGTGGAAATTGTAATAGAGACAGTAAAAAAAAAAGAAGCTTTCAAACCTTGCATTTGTTTCAATATTCCCGATAAATGCACTGCGGGGAAATTCTATTAACAAAAAAAAAACGGGATAATCTTCGTCTGTATACAAATAGACAAAGACAAAACAGTTCAATACTTTTTTCTCCTCTGTTTATTAGCCGATTTTCTTTTTCTTTTTTTTCTGTTTAGTAGCTATTGATGATCTTTATCAGCAAAAAAAATTCTGGAAACAGTTTTTTTTGTTTTTTTTTTTCTTATTAAAATAAAAAAGTAATACAAAAATAAGAAAAATAAATCGCTGCAGCCAGTAAATCTGTTCTTTTTTGAAGTCGGTAAATATTAAAATATAATAAAGGTTACATAAAATTTAGACATTTTTTGGGACATTTTTTTTTTGAATTTTTCGTTACATAAAATTGGGACACTTTTTCTAATGGTTGCTGGCCTAACAGTTACATTGTAATTATTATGTATGTACAGATATGGAGATATAGATTATCACTAGCCCAAAGAAGAAAGAAATCTAAGCAAAACCTATGTAAATTTTGTAGACAAAGATTTACTAATTTTAAAGATGAAAAATTCAATATAAATTTGTTTATTATAATGAAAAGAAATTGTTTTCAAGATCATCATTATCTAACATGTAAGTTTTCAAATAAAATTTTTAATAAAGTTTCCCGTAATTATTGTCCTTTATAAAGAGCAACATAGTGCAAAAAAAATAAATTTGGAGAAAATTTTATTTCTAAAGCGATTATTTATTTTATATAATATTAAAAGGTTAAAAAAAGAAGCCAAAAATGTTTTATATAATTTTACCATAATTTGGAAATGAGAAAAGATTAAACATTCTCGAATCGAATATATTTCGTCGTGGAAAACGAATTACATGCATTTCGATTTGACTGAAGGTGCGCGAACAAACTAACACGGTAGCACCACAAATTGCAACGGTACTTTCTCTTATATAAGGATGGAGGGTAAAATTAAGCAAATATACGCAATCGGCTACACGATTTGAACATACGTTGTTGAGAGAACAACGTACCTATTATAAGATTATATCTCGAGGCTTCCGGTCGAATCTTATCGCCCAGCGTTTTCTTATAGCTGATTCTCAACTGCGTCTTATTTCATTCATCAAAAGAAGAGCATTATCGGTCAGTTATACTTAGCAGCATAACTCCTTAACCGTGTTGAGCTATCAGAGAGCAAACGAGTTACCTGGCCGCTAAGGTAATCTTTTTTTCCAAAATACTAGCGTCATGCTTTTGTCGGAGTCAAGCATATCAGTCGTCGAAATAAGCCTCCTCAATAAAGTGAAAGCAAAAACGGCTCGTACTCCCGAAACCTACTAGACGCTGAACGGTGATGTCAGCTTTTTCAAAATTCACTCGACGAGAATTTGAAGCGGTGAACTATTTAGAAAGGCACACGCATTCTTTTCACATAACTACGTTCTTAAAAATTCCCCTTTCCCGAGCATCTACCCCTTTGGCTTAAAGTATATCACACCTTCAACTGAACATATTCCCCAACAACGTTCTAATTCCATTCACGTTACCTCTTTGATTCCATTCCTCAGCGCATAGATGTTAACTAACGGACCGAAACAGGTTCAGGCTATGTTATTATTCATAAAAACGAACACGGTCAGTACGGTGTCGGTTATGGGGGTGCCATTATCGTTTCGCCATAGGGTGAACTCGCCAGGCGATCAAACAGCCGTCTGCTGAAGACGAACATTACGAAAACCTTTTTGGACTAATTGCTATTTGCCCTATCTTCATCGTGTAAACATGATTCTTGAGACACGCTGATTCTTAAACTTCCTCCTACATCGGGTTAACTCCGTGCTCTACGAATGAAATAAAACAAAAAAAAAAAAAAAAAAAAGATAAATAAATAAATAAATCCATCTAGAACCGATTTAATAATTTACAGTATTGCCATAAAGGAATGAACTGGTATTTCTAGCACTGTAATTTTTAAGATTGCATACGCAGCATTACATTTGGTGATTACATAGTTGTTGTTCGCGCCATACGAGTCCTGCTAATCTAGTATCTTCTTATCGCAATCACCGGTTAATTTGTATCAACGCTCGGTGATACTGTTCTAATTTTGTACTCATCTTCCGTTTGACAGTTTCATTTACATTCCGATTTCACTTCTACTTTCGTTTGCTCGATTATTTATTTTATTTTATATTCTTCCCCCTTTTTCTTCTTTTATTTTATTATCGTTAGACGAGCGTGTCTGTACCGCTCTAGATAATGTAATTTTCTCTCCCGATCATCCGGGGCCTTTTACGGTTTTTGTCAAAAGTTGCTTACTCAATAAAAATATCGGTAACTTTCATTGGCCGCTGCAAAATTAATAAATTCTGTTTCTCCTTCTCTATCCAGCACTGTTTTCAATGCACTTTCGGTCAAACTTTTTTCATCATAATTTTATTTTCACTCCTTGATGTCAAAGCGAAAAATTCCCAATTGTGTTTCATATCAAATAGACGTCATTTCAGAGGTTCACTTCTGTTCTTTAGAGAATGCCATTTTGAAAGGACTTGAATTGTAACAGCTTCCATTCGTCAAATTTATCGTTCGTTCGAGGTACTAAATCAGTAGAGCTTAATTTCCGTACTACTATTTTCTACCTGACTTTATCTTAATCTATAAACTCTGATTTTCTGTTTCTCCCGCAGTTTAATTGGCTACGCAGTCCTCCCAACATCTTCTTTTTGGACACATTCGGAAATGCCGTTGTGGTTCTTCCTCCATTTGTTCCCACTTCGCCTTTTGACACTGTATGCAGCAGCCTCCAAGTGTCCTCCATCTGCCGCAATTACAAAGGCTCACTCTATGTCTTCGATCGATCCAATACAGAATGAATAAATCAAAAAGTCATTAAAAGCATAATGGACATCTCTTCCCGGGAGGCTTTTAAATTTAAAACATTCAGTTTAGTTTCTGATGCATTTTCATATGCTGACCGAGTCTACTTCTTCTTTCTACGCTGCATTTGAGTTCACAATTCCTTCTTCCGCTCTACTTTTTAATTCTTACAAGGAGAGGTGACGATTTGCAAGTCACCGATTTTGATGAAATTTTGCAGATCGATAGAAGACCATGAGTCATATGAACTGTGTAAAATACTATTAGAATGTAGCTTTTCGGTTTACGCGAGAAATTTAAATTTTTAGAAGCCGCATTTAACGGATAATATACATACATAGTTGTTTAGATAAAAGTATGCAATAAATTCCAGATTATGTTTATTTACCCTGTGCAAATGGTTCGGAAAACTAAATATTAAACAAAAAAAAATTATTAAAAAACAATAAAATAATTTTAAAAAAAATCAATTTTTTATTTAATAAAAATTTAAGGACGTTATTTATTATATTTATATAGTATAAAAAAAAAAAAACAGACTGCAACGAACTTGTTTCGTGGTGTAGCGGCAGAAGTGATGTCTCTACTTGTACAACACTTGAAAGTAAGGTTTTGGGTACGAAAGCTCCCGATGTCATGTAAAATTTTTGATCTAATATTTTCAATTATTAATACTTATTATACAATTATTTTAATTCTTTACACATAACTATATGAATATAATAACAATTTTTAAACATTTCAATTATTTTATGGCTGTTTTTTTAATTTCTTAAAAAATTACATATGTAGTATATATACGCGCACGCGATAATATAAAAAATTATTAATAGACATTAAATTCAACTGTGTCTTTAATAGCTCTAATGATGGTTTACAGCAAAATCTTATTGTAGAAAAAAAAAAAAAAAATGTAATTTTGGCAGAGGCAAACTTAATAGGATAGAATCGTTTTAAATAATCCATTCTCTTGGATACTATCAATTATCATCACCTACCCTCTCTGCGATGCTAAACTATGTGTGGTTTTCATCTAGATTTTTAGATAAACGTGAAATATTTTCAGACGTAAACAAAATTTGTTTTTCGAACGAAAAATTAAAAAAACCTTGCACTTTTGATAATAATTCATTTATATGTTGCAGTAAATGTCACAAGAATTGCTGTTTTATTTGTTTTTATGATTTATATCACCCCAAATTATGTAAGTAAAGATTAAGTTTTTGTAGCATTTTAATTATAATTAATATTCGTTAAGACTCTAATTTTATATGTAGATGAGTATATTTGTTTATATTCATATTTTTTTATTTATATTTATATACATATACATATATATATATATATTAATTACAACTAATTCTTAGGCTACCCCCCCCCCTCCCATTCGAAAAAATGTCCCAATTTTATGTAACGCTAATGTCCCAATTTTATGTAACGCTAAATGTCCCAAAAAAATGTCCCAGAAAAATGTCCCAATTTTATGTAACGCTAATGTCCCAATTTTATGTAACGCTAAATGTCCCAAAAAAATGTCCCAGAAAAATGTCCCAACTTTATGTAACGCTAATGTCCCAATTTTATGTAACGCTAATGTCCCAATTTTATGTAACGCTAAATGTCCCAAAAAAATGTCCCAGAAAAATGTCCCAATTTTATGTAACGCTAAATGTCCCAAAAAAATGTCCCAATTTTATGTAACGCTAAATGTCCCAAAAAAATGTCCCAGAAAAATGTCCCAGTTTTATGTAACGTTTGTTGTATTTTGTAGGATTTTTGTTATTGTTATTTAAAAAATGTCACAATTTTATGTAATGAAATATGTAACGAAAAATGTAACGAAAAAATGTCTTAATTTAATATAACGGAAGTTAAATGTTAGAATAGGATTTTTGTGGTTATGTTATTTTTTGTGTGTGTTGATGCAGTAAGAATTACGTTGTAAATTTTGATCATTTTATACAAATTATAGAAGAGAAAGAGACAGGAATGAAAGTAGGAGGGGTCAAGGGGCACAGCCCCTTGCGAGGCCGAAGTGGCCGAGTTTATATATTTATATATATATATATATATATATACACACATATATATATATATATATATATATATATATATATATATATATATACATATATATACATACATACATATATATATATATATATATATATATATATATATATATATATATATATATATGTATATATATATATATATATACATATATATATATATATACATATATATATATATATAAAATAAAAATGTTTCAGTTTCGATTTTATCATTACTGATTCGACAAAAAATTTGAAGTGAATATAGCAATCAGTTGATAAATATAAGAAAATTTTTCTGGGACATTTTTCTGGGACATTTTTTTGGGACATTTTTTCGAATGGGGGGTAGCCTAAGAATTACGTTGTAATTAATATAATCTCACACCGCATGTTCATTGGCGCACTCAAGGGGGTGCTAGGGGGCTATTGCTCCACCCAAAAAATCTCCGAAATGTTTCCCAAAATTAATTTTGTAGCGTAAAGCGGGATAGTACAGAAAAAAGAAATGAATTCCATATAGAAACGTAAAAATTAGCTTTGTTTTATGTTTCTTCGTTGGGTTGTATGTAGCAGTGATGGGTAAGTTCATTATTTCTTCGGATATGGATCTGGAATTGAATCACAGGTTCGGGAACTGCATCCCGGATACGTATCCAGCGGATCCAAATGGATCTGACATTTTACACTCAACACTAACACTAGCTTGCGCTGTTTGTCAACGCACCGTACTGTTACCAGTGCTGGGTTAAATTACGTCATGTCAGTTGCTTAGACGAGCCCGGAGCTGCATAGATTGCGCATGTAGTAGTAAATTGCAACAGAGTAAAATGGTAAGTAAATAGAAAAAGGAAAATATAACGTCCAGTCGATATGCTAGAAAGAGAGAAAGAAATTGCTAAATAGCTGTGTACATAAAAAAATTACGATACGTTTCATTCGAATTCGGATGTTTTCTCAATTTTTAGCTGATGGGGCACATTTCTGCTCAAATGTTCATGCCGTATGAAACGCAGAAAAGAACAGACGGCTTATTCTTCTCTGTCATACTTTAGCTTCTATCGTGGGACCGTGTGAACCTGAATCTGCATAACATTCATCAGTTCAATTTTGAATTTATTAGGTCGATGTTACATCATCAACTCTTTTCCAGTTTGGTCGGTTATGTGCTTATTTTACTTACAGCGAATTGTTTGATTTTTTCGTTTTTTTTTTGAATGTAATATAAAGTATGGACCAAAAAACTAATTGTACCTTAGATCATTTTTTCCAAATAAGAAAAGCCAAAGCTACCTATAGTATTCGTACATCTATTGATAAACAATTACGCTTAGATACGGATACTCAGCCTCAGCGTCAAAATGATTTACAACATGAAACAGGTACAAGATATGCAGAAGGCTGTACATCAGTGTCTTCGACAGAATCTATAGCAATAGCACCAGCACCAACTGTAAGTACTAATCCTAAGGATGTATCTCTGTTTGTAAAAGGAAGTTTGACCGATTAAAGAAAGTTCGATGCATTGACAAGCCTTCCGTGGATTTTATATTTCCTTTTAAAAATGAGCAAAAGCAAAGACACGAACGACGTGCTCAGTACACCCGGTTTTTGAAATACCGGGTGATTGACGTACTGAAAAATCGAAGATAGTTGTTTCTGTTCGAATTGTGTACTATTTGTTCCGTCAGTAGTTGGTCACGCAGGTACGCAAAAATCTAATTTTTTGGTAAAGGTTGGTTTCAATATAATTAGAAAAAGGCTCTCGAAAGATTTAAATTTCACGAAAATCTTGACTATCATAATGCACGAGTAATTTCAACGGGAAAGTTGATGTCGATTGAAAAGGCAGTAGTTCAAGCTGAAGAAAATGGACGTAGAATCAAACCGATTACAAATAGAATCATTCTATGCGGAAAACAGGGACTCCCATTGCGTAGCCATCGAGATTATGGAGATTTTGATTTAGAAAATCCGCCCGAAGAAAACGAAGGCAATTTTAGAGCGTTATTGAGATCACGAATCAATGTTAATGATGTCGTATTGAAGAGTCATTTCAAAAATTGCTGTAAAAATGCGTATAAGTTGAAATATTCAAAATCAAATTATAGATGCATGCGATGAAGTAATGAAACGAAAAATTGCGTCAGAAATCAGAGATGCGAAATTTTTTACCGTTTTAACCGATAAATCACAAGATATTACAACAACCGAACAATTCACGCTTTGTTTTCGATATGTAAAGCTCGTAGATAGTAGATACTCCACATTTGCGAAAAACAATTTTTCTTTAAAATAATCGTGAAGCAAACCGGTAGAAATATGGCTGATGCGATTCTGTCAACTTTGTAAAAGTATAACATCGATCCTAATAATATTTGTGGCCAAGGATATGATGGAGCAGCTGCCATGAGTGTTAAATGGCGTTCAAGCCATTATATCTGAAGAATATCCGATCGCGATTTATGTCATATAGTCTGAATCTTGCGATTTCGGGTGCCGTTGAAATTCTTTCAATTCGTAATTGCATCACTATGCTCTGGGAAAGATAACCGTGTTTTTTGATACACCGAAACGTAAAGAAGTTTTGACTCAAAACATTGAAAAATTCATCACCGATAGCGAGAAACAAAAATATCTAAAAAAACTGTGTCCAACTAGATGGGCCAAGCGACACGACGCTATTTTAGTTTTCGTTCAGTTATTTCATCCAATTATTGTTTCGCCGCTTGAAGAGATCTCGAAATGGGATGATAGAGATTCCTCAAGTGGCGCCTATTGTTTTTACAGTTCTCTTCGACGATCGGAATTTATAACATCTCTGCTTTGTGGCTAAAAGCTGCTTAGTTATAGTTTCCTTTTGAGCCAAAAGTTACAAGAAAAAGACTCGGATTTATCGAAAGCTGTTGATTTGGCTAAAATTGCAATACGAACACTTATGACTGAAAGAGAAAATGCTGAAGCATGTTTTGCAGAAATATTTCAAACTGTTCAAAATATTGCACAAAGGTTGAATATTACGATCGAAGCTCCTCGCACAACTACTCAGGCAAACTACGAGAAGTAACGTTTCAGCAGAAAATACAGAAGAATATTTTCGTCGTAGTATTTATACACCTTGGGTAGACATGTTTATCCAACAACCCAACGCACATTTTTTTAAATCATGAACCTATTCTTTTCAGTTTTTCTTGCCTATTTCCTACTGGACTACTAATCGATAAAAATCGAATGAAGCAATTTCTGGAATTACGTCGATTTTACTTTTAAAAGATCTTCCCCGCTACTCAGAATCGTCGTTAAAGTCAGCTATTCAGCTGTGGTACACCAAATTTTGTGATTCCGATCAAGGATATTTCAATTCCGAAAAACGCTATCACGACATTGAACTCTTGTGCGATGAGACATCATTTGGTCGTGTAAATACGCATCCTCTGCACCATTCAAATTACTACGGACAGCGTAGAAAGATCATTCTCGACGTTGAGAAGATTGAAGACGTATTTGCGAAATCACATCGGTCAAAGTTCGTCTTAATGGACTTGCGAAGTTGAATATACACCGTGAAATAGGTATAATTGCCGACGGAGGTATTAGATATCTTTATAAAAAATTCTCGAAAACTTAATTTCGTTTTGTAATGGTTTTTTTTGACTTAAATTTTTTTTAAAAGCATACATATTTACTTTTTGCTTATACTACAAGTATAATGTTATATAGGTACCTATACCTAATTTTTTTTAAATAAAATTCATATGCTTACTTAATTTATGCTTATTACAAACATAATGTTACGTTTCTATTATTATTATTTTTTTTTTTTTTTTAACAAAATTCGTTAATTTTGTATACTTTTTTTATTTCTTTTTTAATAAAATTCGTTGTTGTGTATTTTTTTTTTTTTTTATTTTAATTTACAGACCACAAAAATAGGTTGGTACTTAGTCGAGTCCCCTAACTCATCTTTTAAATTTTAGCCCCGCCCAAAAAAAAATCCTGAGTACGCCTTTGCACATGTTTATCGTTTACAGAAATGTAAATAATAAAAAATAGAAAATATTTATTGTATTTATATATTTTTTATTTTATTAGCCTGACTTTCGCCTTATTATATTTATATAGTTACGTATAAAGAACTAAAATAATTAGATAATAAGAATTAATAATTAAAAATACAAGATCAAAAATTTTACGTTACATCTGAGGGATTCAAGCCCCACCTTATTTTCAAGTTTTACAAATAGGCATCACATTTTACCACTACATTACGAAACAAGTAGGTCCTAACGCGGCATGTAGTGGGTTACCGAAATGAATAAACAACCTATTCATACACGGGTATGGCGCCAGAAGCGGTGCCACTCACCATTTGCGTTGCCGAACCCCTATCCACAGCCTTCTCGTGGCGGACCTGTTAAGTCAAGCAACATTGTTGGGCGACAACAGATGTGGAAGGAGGCAAGTGGATAACTACCCCCACTTGTGCAATACACAACAAACTTAAATAATCACCTGGAAGCAACGTAAACAAATTCATAATTCAACTTCAATACCACAATACCATATCAGCACATTATAGCTTATATCACCCAAACTAATTCTGTTCATCCTGCTCAGTTGATTAACGCCCACCTCAATCGTCTCACTTAAGTGTGCCATTGAATCAGGTGACGTTTTTCTAGCGGGCGTAGGTGTAGACGTGCAACTGCACTTTCGATAAGCACACGCACTGCAAGATGCACATTTAAAGTCCTACGGCGATGGAGTAAAGGTGACGGGAGCAGGCTTGGTCGGCCGGAAGCTTTTAGCTGGAACTCTGCACGCAGGCGGCGCATAACTTTGATCGCTCGCTGATAAAAGTGGCGGATTTAGCGTTCGGCAGCATTATGCGTGACGAAGCAGCCTTTTTAGGACGCACTGCTTCCCCTACGCCAAGGGAAAGGTCTAGAAAAGGTGACCTAAAAAAAGCCCGCCACACACTCCCCGCCTGGGTCACCGCGCCCAGGAAGGAACCCCACCCGCGGTCGAAATATTAAGAAAAATAATAGGAAAAAACAAAAATTAGATTTAAAAATAGCCACTTGGAACGTTCGGACACTACTAGATACAACTGCGGAACGTCCGCAAAGGAGAACTGCAATAATTGCACATGAGCTCAAAAAATATGACGTTGATATTGCAGCACTGTGTGAAACCAGACGAGAAGACCAAGGTCAGTTAACAGAAACACTGGATAAATACACCTTTTTCTGGAAAGGTCGGCCTATAGGGCAAACACGGATTCATGGAGTTGGCTTTGCTATAAAAACTCATCTAGTAAAACTCTTATCAGAACTTCCAACGGGCATAAATGAAAGACTAATAAAGATGAGAATCTTACTTAGCCAAGGTAGACATGCGTCAATTATCTCTGCATATGCCCCCACACTTAAGGCAGATCATAACACCAAGGAAAATTTCTACAAGGATCTTCAGGGTATATTGAACAGTATTCCCAAGTCAGATAAAGTCATTCTCCTTGATGATTTCAATGCTCGAGTGGGTAAAGACAACAGTATATGGCCGGGAGTACTTGGAAGACACGGCATCAACAACATGAATGACAACGGTCTACTTCTCCTCAACTTCTGTGCAACAAACGAACTCACCATTACCAACACAACATTCAGACTAAAAGCGAAGTATAAGACCACATGGAAACACCCCCGCTCAGGTCACTGGCATCTCATTGACTATGTAATTGTTAAACGCTCAAATTTACGGGATGTCAAGATCACAAGAGTCATGCGCGGTGCAGAGGCGGACACAGACCACTAAATGGTGCTATCCAAAATGCGCCTACACTTACAACCCCGGATCAAGTATACGACAGCTAATACAAAAAACCTCCGATTGAACATGAAAAGTCTTGAAAACCCTATAGTTCGCGATAAACTTAAGTATGAACTACAGGCGGCACTTCACCACGTTAATATCGATTCACAACTCGCACCGGAAGAGACCTGGAATGCAATCAAGAATATAATCTACCCGCTATCCCTCTCAATATGCGGAACACAAGGAAAGAAGGTAAGAAATGATTGGTTCAAAGATTATCATCAAGACATTGTTAGCCTAATTCAAGAAAAACAAGTCGCATATCTCCGATATCTGAACAATGAAACCAAAGAAAACAAAGAAGGATTGATGAAAGCTAAAGCACTCCTCCAAAAGACTACAAGAAATCTAAAGAATGAATGGTGGATAGCCAAAGCAAACCAACTGCAACAATTCAGTAACTCAAATAATGCAAGAAGTTTTTTCTCTGCGCTTAAGGAAATCTACGGTCCCACTTGCAATATCTTAATGCCAATTAGAGATGACAATGGTAACAGAATCGTCAATAATGATGAAATACTCGAAATATGGCGGAAGTACTACTCGGACCTACTTAACCAGAACCCAAAAACAAATAATGAGGTAATCAGTCTACTTCCACGCTATCCAACTTTCATAGCACTTAGCAAGGACCCTGAGATTTACGAAGTTGAGAAAGCAATCCGCGAACTTAAAAATGGAAAAGCGCCAGGACCGGATAATATCCCAGCAGAAATTCTAAAGTTGGGGGAATCAGCTCTAGCAAAACACTTATATAGTCTCTTTCTGACAATTTGGGAACACGAGGAAGTCCCTAAAGACTTCTGTAAGGCAACGATTGTAAGTATCTATAAAAGAAAGGGTAACAAAGAGGACTGTTCCAATTACCGTGGCATCTCTCTGATATCTGTAACTGGAAAATCATTAGCCAGGTTAATATACAATCGGATTGTTCCAATACTTGACCAAATGATACCTGAATCACAAGCTGGATTTCGTCAAAATCGCAGCTGCATTGATATGATCTTTATCGCCAGGCAACTTCAAGAAAAGGCGGTAGAGCAAAACACAGACTTGCTTATAGCTTTTATCGACCTGGCCAAAGCATTTGACTCAGTCAACAGAACAATGCTCTTCCAAATACTTATCCAGCTAGGCTGTCCAGAAAAATTAGTCAATATTATAGCCGCCCTACACAAAGATAACGAAGCCAAAGTTCTGATTCAAGGTAGGTTAACGAAACCGGTGAATGCCTGCGCTGGCGTAAAGCAAGGATGTGTCCTGGCTCCGATTCTTTTCAACGTTTTTATGACAGCCCTACTCATCATTATTGATAAGAAATTACATTCAAGAGGAATTGGCATTAACTATAGAACAGATGGTAAATTACTGAACTTATCCCGTCTCAAAGCAAAAACCAAAACAGCTAGGTGCACCATAACCGAAATCCAATATGCAGACGACTGTGCGATCCTAGCACACTCCGAAGACGAATTACAGACTATACTACATGTCTTTGATGAAGCGTATAAAGATTTCGGCTTAAGCATTAATATTAAAAAAACCAAAATATTGTCAAGTAAAAATACCAAGAGTAACATACAAATTCGAGGTGAAACCCTGGAGAATGTTACAAGTTTTCAGTATCTCGGATCTCACCTCAGTGCGAGCAATACACTAGACGACGAAATACACCATCGAATTAAAAGTGCTGCGTCGGCATATGCAAAATTAAAAACTAGAGTATTCCACAACAGAAATTTAACCATATTCACAAAATCCGCAGTCTTCCGCGCTGTGATTATTCCAACCTTGTTATATGGATCGGAAACATGGACACTGTACAAGCGCCATATTCGTAAGCTCGAACAATTCCAGCAGCGTCTAATTCGTTACGTCCTAAAGATTAAATGGACGGATTTTATTACCAATGAAGAAGTTCTCAGATTCTTTGGTGTGGAACGAATAGAGACACTGATACTCGTATTAACATCGCAATTAAGATGGATAGGTCATGTTGTGCGAATGCAAGATCACCGCTTACCTAAGCGCGTATTCTATGGCGAACTGGTGGAAGGACGTAGGACTCGTGGAAGACCAAAGAAACGCTACAAAGATCATATCGCCACCATGCTTCGGGATGCGAATATCAACAAGGACTGGGAAAATGCTGCGCAAAACCGGCAGGAATGGAAAAAGGTGTCTCAGGAGGTGGTAGAAAATAAACACCACAAGAAAAAGAATAAGGAGAGAAATATGAGTCCGGATCAGCTATTCGAATGTCACCACTGTGGAAAAACGTGTACTGCTAAAATTGGACTAATCAGCCATCTACGAACACATCGCTGAACAAATATATGTGCATCTGGGCTACTCGGATACGAGTTCCAGCTATGATGATGACGAAACAAGTTCGTTGTGATTTGTATTTTTATACTATATAAATATAATAAATATTGTATTTAAATTTTTATTAAATTAAAAATTGATTTTTTAAAAATTATTCTATTGTTTTTTAATAATTTTTTTTTTTTTGTTTAATGTATTTCATTTTGGAATAATTAGTCTTCCGAACCATACGCATTAAGTAAATAAACATAATCTGGAATTTATTTTCATATTTTTGTTTAGACGGCTATGTATGTTAAATACAGCTTCTAAGAATTTAAATTTCTCGCGTAAATCAAAAAGCTGCATTCTAATAGTATTTTACACAGTTCACATGACTCATGGTCTTCTATCGATCTGCAAAATTTCATCTAAATCGGTAACCCGCAGGTCGTGACCTCTCCTTGTTAGTCTTTCCCTAAATCGCCCAGCTTCTACAAATCCCGTAATCCTAAAACATCTAAATTGTCAGCTTCAATTTCCTCCGCTTCCATTTAATTGCATTCCATCCCCTTCTAATGGATGGGTCACATCTTTGTATCTCTTCCTGTTCACTTTAATAAAGAAAATGTTCTCCCCTCTATCTCAATTTTAATTCTAAGGAAATTTTCTTTTTGGATGTTCCCAATTCTTTTTCTTCTATTTCTTCTCCTATATTACTTAAAAACATCATCTCCATGAACTACTTACTTTAAATAAATCGCCTCCTCGTTTTCCTTTGTCGATTCTCTACTTTGTTTTCTTTCAAATAATATTCATTCCAATTAAGCGTTTTTAAATTTATTGAGAAAAAAAATGGAAAGATTCCGGACTGAGCCTCTTTCTTGTAATCTTTCTTCTGCTCATGTGTTCATTTACTTTTCTATCGTGCATTACAAAACATCCGTGTCAATTACCCGAACGTATAATTTTAGGTTTTAATGTTCCATTTCTCTTATTCCCTTTGTTAATTAAAAATGTCAGTACTGAAGTAGCGACAACTACTTTCGGGCATCGGTTTATTTCCTTCACCGTAATTTTCTGCAAATGCATATTCACTCTAAAATGTCCTACACCACCTCTGACTGAACTGTATTTATGTTACTATTTGTTCTTTTACGCGAGCTAATATCACAAAATCTATTAGTGCTTACACTGCGCACATGTAAGCTTTAATAGCTACCATTCGACGAATGCTGGCACTGTACTGTCTGTAATGATGTTTTTAAAACTTTCCCTTTTTATCGACATCTTCCGCTGCATCTTTTTTATCCTGAAAGTCGATTTTACACCGATCTTCTTTCTTTCTTTACGTTCTTAGTTCCTCTCAACTCGAACGTTATTACATTTTATGTTTGTAGTTTCCCTTACGATTTATAAATTTGTTTAAATTTTTATATCGAATATTCAATAATAATGTTAATTTTTAACATTTTTAATAATTGCGATATGTAACTACTATACTATAAAAATAAATTTTCTGTTTCTACTTTGGTATTAGTACAAAATTATCTCTTTCTGGAAAAGTAATTGTTCGCTTCTGGATTATTATCCATAACTTTTTTCGTTAATATAGATGATAAATTATTGTTTTTAAATATGCATTAAAATTGTTCCTTTTATAACAATAAAACAATTAACGATATATTTTTTTCTCAAAGTTGAAATCTATGTTTGCTTTAAAACTTTCGAGTACTGCAGTAAAAAATTTTTTCGTTTATGACTTGTTATTCATTTTTAGATTAATTACTTATTATTTCATAAGTAACGCGTGCGTCCTGCCTACCTTAACATATGGAGGTCAAACATGGACAATAACAAATAATATCATGAATAAAATTGAGATATGTCAAAACGCATTGGAGAGATCTATGATGGGAGTTAAATTAAAAGACAAAATAAACTGAAAAAAAATCAAAAACAAATTAAAAGTTAAAGACAATTTCACATGGGCAATAAGAAGGAAAATATGGGACTGGGCAGGACATATTGCAAGAATGGATTCCACAAGATGGACTAAAAAAATAACAGATTGGACAATATACGCGAAGAGAAAAAGAGGAAGACCGGAAAACAGGTGGGAAGATAGTTTCGCTAAAATGTTAAAGCACAAACAATACCATCAGGTGGCTTATGACAGACTAGAGTGGGCTCGGTTGAGGGAGGCCTTTGCTCGTTTTCAGGGCTAAATTAAATTATACAATAGTTTATTTACTTCAATGTATATTGTGTAACGTTATATCACTAAGGCTAATAATAATAATAATAATAATAATTTCATAAGTATAATACATGTATTACAGACAGCATAAATCTTAAAATTGAAATATTTAAAGAAAACCTATTAATTCTGCATATTGCTTCTTCAAAAATAATGAGCTAATCTGGAGACGAATTATTGTATTATTTGCAGTTGCCAAGAAAACGAAAATTAATCAGATCTTAAATTCCTTCCTCTATGTAAAATATTTTTCATTCTATATTCTGGCCAGATATCTATGTTCCTTTCTTTTTCAGCAATCTTTCCCTCCGCTTATTCATCCAACCGATTCTTCCTGCTTACCCTAGGTTTTACGATTTTATTCCACTTCGTTATTTCGCTGTCGTGTCTATTGTTCGTTTGCGCCTTAATGGTAGACTTCTACCCTGCTCAACACCTTCCCCAAAAACTGTTGTCTTCATCTTAATTACGAAGCTGTTTGTGATCATAATCGTATCTCTTTTGAGTGTCCATTCCTCTCGTCTTTATCCTGATTTATTATCTCTCGGTCTTCTCAGTCCTGATTGTGCCTCTTACATCTTGTCACTTCCTTCTTTGCCCATTGTCCAGTGTCCTTTCTTCCTTCATTCCGTCAATTTCTAACCATGCCAGTATCTAAACAACAATTTTTTTAACTGTTTCTGGATGGAAGCCCTTTGTCGACGTGCTGAATTTTAAAAAAAGTGCTATAGTTATCGAGAGATATTTCATACTCGGTAAGCCAGCGTTATTAAAGAAGGCATCATTTATTGCATCTCAATCTACCTCTGAACAATATTTTTTACAAACTAATGTAATTTAATTATTCCGCACTTTGTCAAATCTCTCTTGCTTCCTGCGTCAGAAAGCTTTCCGAAAGTTTAGTTAATAGACGTCTTCTTTAATAGCTCGAACACGATAATTAGTTACCCAACAACATGTTTGTTTTCTGTCCAGAACGCGATTCCCAGATTGTATCAATATATTTTTGGTAGACGGTTATTCGGCTTTATTGGCAAAAAATTTCTTTTTCTTTTGTTTGTCATCCCCGCTGCTTTTGATAATATCCATCTCCGTACTGTGCGTCGCGATGGCCTAGTGCAGTGATGGCGAACCTATGACCCACGGGTCAGACACTGACCCACGCAGGCTTTTTAAGTGACCCACGTGTAGATTTTTATAAACTTATTTTCTTATATCATAAAAGAGAGAACAGACAATCAAAAATATTTAAAAAAATTAAGTATATAAATCTAATGTAGAATTTATAAAAAAATATTTCTAAGCAGATAATAGCTAGCTGATTTTCTATTGTCACTGCACTCGTGTATGATGTACAGGGTCATAGAATGTCGTGTTTCGTTTTTTTTTTTTTTTTTTTATCACGAAGCGTGTATGACACATGACAGTTAGTTAAACTTGACACGCATGCATGTTCGTTGCATCGTAGAGCAGGGAGATGCACCAGTACTGAACTAAATGAAAGCCTTTTCTTAGAAGTGTTTAATAATTCAACATTATTATTACTCCTCTTAATATTAAAGTTTGTCATCTATATATGTATGTATTCATGGGCGTCGCCAGCGGGGGGCAGGAGGCAGCTGCCCCCCCCTGGAGCCTTGAAACTTTTTAATCAACTGGCCATGATGAGTATTCATAGGCGCGTAATCATGGGTAATTTGCCAGAAACCCACGAAAATTATATTTTAATTAAGATTTTATTCGTGTTTAATAAAATATTAAGCCTTTACAACTTATAAATTTTATTTTTCCCATAACTCATATCCTCTTTCTATCATCTTGCCCCCCCCCCCCCGGCGGCTCGCGACTCATCTCCCCCGCTCCCACTCACCATGGCTCATCGGCTGGCGACGCTCTTGTATGTATCGGGTACGTTAATAAGAAATTTCTTCTCAAATTATTGTATTCTAAATATAAATATTTTTAGTTGCAGTCCTGTTCTATGTCAGCGGTTAAAAAAGTAAAAGCAAACAATACAAGTTCCATATCAAAACGGTTTGATAAGTATGATACGATTGAAAAATGTTTTTTTAAAAAAAATAAATACTGACTTCAAGGTTTATTATACAAATTTAAAAATGCACTAAATAGTAAAAAATAATTACTCCCGATGAGAAAATATATACACCTATATCACAGTGGTATAACATAAGGTGATATCGTAATTTTTATGCAACATTAATACTTATTAGAGTCGGCATCAAATTCATATTACAATATCTAAGAACAATTTAATAAACATTTAATGCAGTTTTTATTTATTATTTTAATCAGAATTTGATGTCAACTCCAAAAAGTTAATGTTATATAAGAATTACGATATCACCTAAAGTTATATCACTCTGATATATATTTGTTATCGAATAATTACTTTTTTACTTTTTAATGCATTTTTAAATTTTTATAATAAACCTTGAAGTCGGTATTTATTTTTTATAAAAAAACATTTAATTTTACAATTTTTTCGTTATACTTGAATTTTTTTCTTGTTAAAAATCAATCTTTTTTTCACATTATTCTCCATACTTCATACTTAAAAAAAATCGATTTCTTTATTTTAAACTGCATTTCCACGGTAAAAACATCAAAAGCTACATTCCCATGACAATTTGGCAAATAATCATGAATGAAAAATTAAATATTAAAAAAAAAAAAACCAAGCTAAATCTAACCTGACGGTGAAACCAATCTTGAATGAAAAGCATCCAAAAAACTTCAATTTCCCGCATTATTAAGGATAACTCAAAAACTACTGATCAGATCTTGATCAAATTTAAATGGAACCACATGAGAAATACCAGCTTTCAAATAAAAGAAGAATCATCAAAATCGGTTCACCTAGAAGAAAGTTCTGAGGTAACACACATAAAAAAAAATAATAAAAAAAAAAATACTGTCGAATTGAGAACCTCCTCCTTTTTTTAAAGTCGGTTAAAAATAATAAAATGACTGCGTCTGTAATTTGTAACGAAAAAGTCATAAAAAGGCATTTGAAAAGTTGCATTCAAATCTCGGCTTTTCAACAGAGGAAGAAAGAAGAACATGTTTTTCATAAAAGAAAAAAGAGAATCATTCACGAGCCAGTGTTTTTTAAAAAACTTTCTCGATTCCAAAAAATAACATTACAGCTGCTAGTTTTCAAATTGTCCACTGCATTGCTCGCCGCGGGAAACTTTTTTCAGAAGGAGAGTTTATAAAGGAAGCATTTTTCAATTTGTATTGCTACTTTATTTTCGGTTTTTTAAAAGGAAAAAATTCCATTACGAAGCGTATGAATGAGTTACCAATAATTCGCAATATAATTAAAGATCCAGTAATGGAATTAGAAAGAAATATTTGATAGCAAATACATGACGACTTAAATTATGCAGAAATGTATTCAATTCCTTTAGATGAGAGTAATGATTTAAATGCGCAATCAGAAAATTTTTGCTCTATATAAATCAAGCAATGTAATGAAAGAAGAGCTAGTGAAACTAATCACGTTGAAAGAGAAGTGTACCGGTCTTGATATTTTTTAAGAATTTGATATTGCATTTAAAGAAAATTGTTTTCATGACAATGGATAGTGCACCCAATATGGTGGGAAAAAACATTGGTTTTATCCGGGGTATCTTAAACAAAATATTACATATTCTGTAATTGAATGTTTTATGCGCCAAGCAAGGTTTAAAAACATTTTCCAATGTAACGCCAGTTGTAATAAAAGTCACCAACTGTATAGATGCAAGAGGTTTTAATAAACAATTTTCTCAATTATTAGAGAAAAGTGTGTATCAGTATTCAAAGATTTTGACATACAATAATGTTCGATGGCTTAGTTGCGGCCAAGTTCTTAATTGGGTTGTGATTTTATTAGAAAAAATGAAGTTTTTTTTTTCAATGAAAAAAATAATAGTTTTAACAAATTTTCAAATATAATAGATTGGTTAAATGATTTAATGTTTTTATGCGACATCCCTCAACATTTTAATGAACTGAATAAAAAAATTCAACGAAATGGATAAATTGTTTTGATGATGTTTGAAAATATTCGAATATTTATAACAAAACTTGATATCTTTACTAAAGATTTGAAAATGACAATTATGAAATATTTTCTTCAATTACGAAAACATTTTCAAAACACCCAATAATTTTTGAAAATACGCTCGACGTTCAAGAAAATGCAAATAAAAACTATTTAATAATTATAAAAGATGCAATAAAACAAACTTTCGGAAAGAAATTTAATCGATTTAAAATTTTGGATAATACATTTCATTTTATTTTATATCCGCACAAAACGAAATTCGAAATAACGGAGTTGACCGAATTTATGTGGCTAGGTATATCCGTGATTTAGAAATGGAATTAGTTGAATTTTAAAACAGCATAGTGTATAAAAAATAAATTTGAAAACTTGATTCCAAAGTAGATAAAGGAAAAATGTCTGAATGTAATACAGGTTATAATGATCCTATACTAAAAATTGAAAATATTACATTAAACGTTTGGATTCTTTACCGAATAATTTTATATCAATGAAGAAACTTGCTAATGCTCTTTTAACAATGTTTGGCTCCAGATATTCGTGTGAAAAATTGTTCCCTTCAATGAATTGTGTAAAATCTATCAACAGAAATAAACTTGGAAATGAATTGACTCCGAAATGCGTTAAACTAATTGAATACAGAATACGAACCTAATATTAAGAAACTATGTGAAAATAAACAGCAACGGATTTCTCATTAAATATCCTTCACAACTATACCATCAACTTTAATGTTTATATATACACACAGGATCGTATCTGAGGGGGGTTTTCCGAGTTCAACACCCCCACGAAATGTCTGCGATATCATAACTGCTTGAATTAAATGGACCGACATTCAGAATAAAATTTATTTCTTTTCAATTTTTGACAAAAGCTAAGAAAATTAAAATTTGTATAAATTATATGGAATCGATTGTTTTTTATTTGTTTTTATTGTAGAGTTCAAATATTGCATATACAATAATTGACTACAAGGCATTAGTGAATTTATAAATAAATATATTTCATGACACACACACCGGCGCGCATATATGTATATATCTATTATATAAAGCTGCAAGAAAATAAATCGTACAAACCGTTCTATAGTAGCTAGCGAGTTAATTTTTTTTTCAATCGAATTATTTTCTTCGTCATATTATAAAAAAATAATAAGACGCTCAAAATTTTAAAATTAAAGGGCCCAAATTTCGAAAAATGTGAAAATCAAGTTATAAAAAACAAATTTTTAAAAAATTCCACAGCCGGTTCTATATGAGTTATGGCAACAATTGTCTTTTTAATATGCACACCAAGGTCTCCAGAATACAGGAAAAATAAAAGATTCGAAAAATATTGATATTTAGAAACCAAAATTTGTGAAAATGCATGCTTAAAACGGTAACCCCGGAAACTAAAAAAAAGTCCACAGCCATTTCCACGGTATTTGGAGAGTCCCTCTTTTTTTTAAATGATGTATTTCAATTAAGTTATTTACATAATATATTATTGACAAATTGCAATTTGTCAATTTCATGGGCGATCAATCGCGTATGTTTTCATGTACCTCTGGCATTCCTCAGTTCCAATTTGTGTCCTTTACTCTTTTTGCTATTTGTAAATGGCGTAGCGGAGGTTGTTAGTAAATCACAAATAGCTATCTGTGGCGATGATATAAAACTTTATTACAACATCTCTAAAATAGACGACTGCTTAAGTTTGCAGTGTGATTTAACATCTATGTTTCATTAGAGCTATCAAGGCCGTATCCACGGGGGGAGCGGGCTCCGCTCCCTATCAGAACTAAAATAGTTATTATAAATACACAAAAATCTGAAAAAAGTCAAAATTTAAAATAAATATTGATGATTTTTTAGGCTGTTCTTACATAAAAAAAAACAAAGAAAAAATATGCTCCATATTTTTAGGTACTTCATTAATATTCTATGAAAATTTTTTTATTACGAGTGTAATCAATAACATATATAATTTTTATTAATGTTTACATGGTAATTAATTTATGTAAATTATTAATACATAAATCAAAATTATGGGAATTATTAATAGTATGAATATTAGTGAAAAATGTATTGTTATTTATAAAATAAATATGCCATGAAATCTCCCCTCCCCTCTTGCAAAACTTTGGACACGGCCCTAGGAGCTATGATAATAGAATCAGTTTTAATATTAATAAATGTGACGTTATTTCATTTACAAAAAAAAAAAAACACACACTTCTATATTACATGATTATTTCATGAACAATACAATTTTAAAGAAAATTAATAGTGTAAAAGGGGAATTTAGGTATATTACTTGATTCCAAGTTAAAGTTCGATGGCTATATTCGATAAATAACTTTATAAGCAAGTAGTATATTATCATCTATTGTTCACTGCTTCTTACTTTTTCTGAATTTAAATGCATTATTGGTTATTTATTATTCGCATGTACGGTCACAACTAGAATATGCAAATATTGTTTGGAATCCTACTAATAAAAATCACATACTTTTACTTGAAAGGATTTGAAAGCGTTTTCTAAGGTGGCTGCACTTCAAGTTTCATTATAGTAATATGTATCCATCCAATTATAAACAACAGCTGAAGGAGTTCAATATGCCCATGTTAAAAAATAAAAGGAAAATATCTGTTGTTCTATTTATACATAATTCAATGACTGGTATTATAATTATATTAATTTACTATCAAAAGCTCGTTTCCACGTTCCCAGATTAACGACCAGAAAAATGCAATTATCACATGTACCATTTGCAAAATCAAAGCTATATATGAATTCTCCCCCTTTGACTGTAGTAAAAATGACGAATTATTATTTCTTAATTAATAAATTGGAGGTTGACATTTTTACTAACAATCCCATACCCTTGATAAGGTATTATGGATTGTGAAGTTAAGGTTCACAATGTACTAAGCCCAACGGCACTAATGAGAGTAGAGGGGCCAGTTCCTTTCTCTCGGCCGCCTTTACTTTCTCAGATTTCTCTGGTACTCAATTATTTCAGGCTGGGTAAACTTGGAAGCGACGTGGATCTGGGATGAGACAAGTCTCGAATCCATGACCTCCGACTTGGTAGCCAAGCACCTTAACCACTAGGCTATCACGCTAACATGAATAAATTTAAACAGACGGTTGAATTATTTTACTGCTCAATTAAGTAATTAAACGTATATGAAGTCTATCCTCTTCCATACATTAGCGATATATCAATAATTTTAATACATAACTTATATGGATTCACTTTATGGTACATAGTATGCGTACCTATATGTACCATGGGCGTATATGTATTCATGGGCGTCGCCAGAGGGGGTGGGGAGGAGCAGCTGTCCCCCCTGGAGCATTGAAACTTTTTAATCAACTGGCATTGTTGAGTATTCATTAAATCGATAACCCTGGAAACTAAAAAAAAGTTCACAGCTCTTTCCATGGTAGCTGGAGGATCAGTCTTTTTTTTAAATGATGTACTTCAATCGCTAGAATATAGGAAAAATACTAAAACTTCAAACATTTTAAAATAAAAGGGCTTAAATTTTGATAAATATGAAAGTAAAGTGTTAAGAAAATTTTTTTAAAAAAATTCTACAACCGGTTGTATATAAGTTACGGTATTGATTTTCTTTTTAACCTGCACACTATGTTTTCTAGAATAGGGAGAAAATATAAAATTCGAAAAATGTTGATATTAAGGAACCAAAATTTTGGAAAATACGCGCTTAAAGCGATAAAAAAGAGTCCACATCTCTCACCATGGTAGCTGGAGGGTCACCTTTTTTTTTTATATGATGTATTTCAACTGCTAGAATATAGGAAAAATGCGAGACCCCAAAAATTTTTAAATCAAAGGACCCAAATTTTGAAAAATGTGAAAATCAAGTTTCAAGAAAAATTATTTTAAAAAATTCAGTAGCCGGATCTTTTTTTTAAATATATTTATTTATTGTCGCTCGACAATGGAGCCATTTGCGACTAATATATTACATCTTAACAGTTAACTTATTTAGATACTATTATACATATTTACATGTTTTAGGTATGTTAGTACATGTTCACAATTTGATCTGTTGTTGTAAAGGAGTTCTCGTATAGGTTTTCCTACCATGTCGCAGGCTGCTCGCTGTGTTTCCCACTTTTTGCATGTGAAGAGGTGGTCTATCGAGAAAGTCTCTGCTCAGATTTCACAAATGGGCGCCGGCTCCTTGTCGAGGATGTACTTGTGGCTAAATGAGCAGTGCCCTATTCTTAGTCTTGAAATAACTGTTTCGTCCTGTCTTTTTGGCCAATAGTTGGTTTCCCAGTGGGCAATTTCGTTTTTGATGCGGCGTAGTTTGTTTTGGATTGGAGAGATTTGATTCCACTCTTTTTGCCGAGCTGAGCGAGTCACCTTTCTGATATATATGTCTCGTTAAGGACGAGTCCATTTTTTCGCGTCGGTTTAAGTCTGCTATGGTTTCTTGAAAGGTTGTGTGCCATGGTGGTAGTTCTCTTATGTTCTTTACGATGTCTGGTGTGCCAAAGTTGATGTTTTTAATTGTATTTAGGCATCGTATTCCCAATGGCTTCGGAGTTTTTGGGTATTTCTCATATAGTTGAATAAAGTTTGGCGAAATAGTTTTTTTCGGAAGTAGGATTCGTTAAAATTGAAATCATTTTTGTATAGTATTTTAGGGATGAGAAAATTCTTCTATGTTGCAATGGAAAGATGTTTGATTCTACATGAAGGCTAGCAATTGGGCTGGTGTAAAATGCTCCTGTAATGAGTCTTAGAGCTGAATTTTGAACGGTGTCCAGTTTTTTCAGAACAATTTCTTTGGCACTACTGTAAATCACGGAGCCGTAGTCCAACTTGGAAAGAGTCAGCGCCGAGTAAAGGTTTTTTAGAGATTTTCTATCTGCACCCCATTTGGTATGAGAAACCATTTTTATCACACTAAAAGATTTATGACAGTGTGTTTTTAAGTCTTCTATGTGTTTTCCAAAAGATAATTTTCGATCTATTTCTAGTCCTAAAATTCTTATGTTATCGAAACTTTGAATTAGTGTATTATTTAGGTGGACATTACAATCTGGAGGTTTAATTCGTTTTTTACTGAATGTGATTGCTTTTGGTTTATTCATTGAGGAGGATAGTCCATTTGATGAAGCCCAATCAAGCAATTTGTTCGTTGTAGATTGTAAAATGCTATTTAGATTATCTAGTAGCCGGATCTATATGTGTTACGGTATTGATTTTTTTCTTAACCTGCACACTAAGGTCTCTAAAATACAGGAAAAATAAGATTCGAAATATTTCGATATTTAGGGACCAAAATTTGGGAAGATACACGCTGAAAGCGGTAAGGTTGGAAACTGAAAAAAAGTCCACAGCCCTTTCCATGGTAGCTGGAGAGTCATTCCCTTTTTTAAATAATGTAATAGAATTCTTGGAATATGTGGAAAATATGGGAGCCCTAAAATTTAAAAGTTAAATGCACATGAACGGTTTGATGGAATTTCTAAATAAAAAACTCGAAGAACCGGCGGAAGAAAAAATAAATAATAATATAAATCTAAACCAATATATATGGTGGACAATACAAATAAAAAAATATCTCATACAAAATATTACAAATATTTGTTATCAGAATTACGATATGTGCATTTAGATAGATTAGGGCAAGAATACTTTGTTGATATATGGTGTAAGGTGGAAGAAGAAAAATTACGATTTTTATTAGATTTAATCAAATAAAAATCCTAAGAATAGCTACTCGAAGTGAAATAGACGAATGTGTCGCAGCTGAAGGAGGTCCAAACCAGGAAAAATTTACCTTTCAAGCTCATGTACACATGGTCGGCGATATATGTAATTAACATATCATTATGGTATGGCAGTTGTTGCCAGATTAGGTAAACCAATGTTTTTTATTACGATGACGTATAATCCTAATTGGATAGAAGTAACATTAAATTTAAATGAAAAGCAATATCATATCGATTATGCAGATTTATATTGTAGGATATTCCAATTAAAGTAAAATAATTTATTAAAAGTTTGAGTCAGGTGAAATTTTTGGAGAAATGGTTTATATTTTATACATAATCGAATTCCAAAAAAGACATCTTCCTCATGCTCATATTGCTTTAAGAGTAAAAAATTCGTCCGTAACTAATGAAAAGATTAATAATTTTATTCAAGCCACAATCCGAATTTTTAAAATTTGATTCTTTAAGTTTTACAATTATTTCCCATTTATTTGTTTCTACATTACAAAGGCGAAAAGACGTCAATTCAAAAAAAAAAAAAAAACCTCCAGCTGCTATAGAATGGAACTAGGGACATTTTCTTTATTTTTTTCTTTATATCTAATGCACCCGAAATATTACAGTCGTGGGAGAAAAATAAGAAAAAAGTCTACAGCCCTCATAACAGCTACAGCTTTCTTTTTTTTTTTTTAATCAACGTCGTTTCATTAAAACATCGGAACAACATGAAATATTCAAAATTAAAAAAAAATATAACAAAAATTATCAATGTCAGTTCCAGTGGGCCTGAAATTTAAATATTTAAACTATGATTATTGAACATTGTGTCCTAGACGTTTCTGTGTGAATAGATTTAATATAATAATATATTATTTCTGACAACATTTATTTATTTATATCAGCGTGCTAAACATAAAAAATTCATTATTGATATCTATAAACATATATAGTCTATGAATTTATGAAAAAATATCTGGCTATTGCGAAGAAATTCTTTTTTCTTAATACTGCATGGCTAATTTCATCGTTATATTTCACCGAAATTATATGTAAGTAAGCTGTATTAATTATTTAGTCGAGTAATTATTGATCTCGAGAATCAGAAACGCAGTGAACTGATACCAAGTATACCATCATCGCACTCATACTAGGAGATTGGTCTCGCAGGCCGCTTCGGGGCCCCTTTTTTGCGGACTTTAAACTGTATTACTTGTAAATTTTTATAAAGTCTGCAGCGTCCACATATACTAATTTTTTTTTGAAAAAATAAGTACACCAATACGTCAATTAAAAAAGTGGGATTTAGATTAAAATATCAGAAAAACGGAAACCGCTGGCAGTGTAATATATGTGAGAAGAATATATTACATTTATTTTTTTTTTGGAGACTTTAGTATGCGGGTTAAAAAGAAAATCAATACGGTAGGCGAAAGTTGAAATATATCGATACCTTATCTAAAATTTGATATTTCAATTACAATTTAAAGCGCTTTTTTTGTCAGTCGACCGCTAGAGAACAATACAATAATAATAATATACAAAGTTTTGTGGGTAGTATAAAGGAAATATTTAAAACAATACGTATCACCGTTATCGGCTGGAGTGCGATGATGGTTGACTTGGTATCAGTTCACTGCGTTTCTGATTCTCGAGATCAATAATTACTCGACTAAATAATTAATACAGCTTACTTACATATAATTTCGGTGAAATATAACGATGAAGTTAGCCATGCAGTATTAAGAAAAAAGAATTTCTTCGCAATAGCCAGATATTTTTTCATAAATTCATAGACTATATATGTTTATAGATTTCAATAATGAATTTTTTATGTTTAGCACGCTGATATAAATAAATAAATGTTGTCAAAAATAATATATTATTATATCAAATCTGTTCACACAGAAACGTCTAGGACACAATGTTCAATAATCATAGTTTAAATATTTAAATTTCAGGCCCACTGGAACTGACATTGATAATTTTTGTTATATTTTTTTTTAATTTTGAATATTTCATGTTGTTCTGATGTTTTAATGAAACGACGTTGATTAAAAAAAAAAAAAAAGCTGTAGCTGTTATGAGGGCTGTAGACTTTTTTCTTATTTTTCTCCCACGACTGTAATATTTCGGGTGCATTAGATATAAAGAAAAAAATAAAGAAAATGTCCCTAGTTCCATTCTATAGCAGCTGGAGGTTTTTTTTTTTTTTTGAATTGACGTCTTTTCGCCTTTGTAATGTAGAAACAAATAAATGGGAAATAATTGTAAAACTTAAAGAATCAAATTTTAAAAATTCGGATTGTGGCTTGAATAAAATTATTAATCTTTTCATTAGTTACGGACGAATTTTTTACCCTTAAAGCAATATGAGCATGAGGAAGATGTCTTTTTTGGAATTCGATTATGTATAAAATATAAACCATTCCTCCAAAAATTTCACCTGACTCAAACTTTTAATAAATTATTTTACTTTAATTGGAATATCCTACAATATAAATCTGCATAATCGATATGATATTGCTTTTCATTTAAATTTAATGTTACTTCTATCCAATTAGGATTATACGTCATCGTAATAAAAAACATTGGTTTACCTAATCTAGCAACAACTGCCATACCATAATGATATGTTAATTACATATATCGCCGACCATGTGTACATGAGCTCGAAAGGTAAATTTTTCCTGGTTTGGACCTCCTTCAGCTGCGACACATTCGTCTATTTCACTTCGAGTAGCTATTCTTAGGATTTTTATTTGATTAAATCTAATAAAAACCGTAATTTTTCTTCTTCCACCTTACACCATATATCAACAAAGTATTCTTGCCCTAATCTATCTAAATGCACATATCGTGATTCTGATAACAAATATTTGTAATATTTTGTCTGAGATATTTTTTTTATTTTTATTGTCTACCATATATATTGGTTTAGATTTATATTATTATTTATTTTTTCTTCCGCCGGTTCTTCGAGTTTTTTAATTAGAAATTCCATTAAACCGTTCATGTGCATTTAACTTTTAAATTTTAGGACCCCCATATTTTCCACATATTCCAAGAATTCTATTACATTATTTAAAAAAGGGAATGACTCTCCAGCTACCATGGAAAGGGCTGTGGACTTTTTTTCAGTTTCCAACCTTACCGCTTTCAGCGTGTATCTTCCCAAATTTTGGTCCCTAAATATCGAAATATTTCGAATCTTATTTTTCCTGTATTTTAGAGACCTTAGTGTGCAGGTTAAGAAAAAAATCAATACCGTAACACATATAGATCCGGCTACTGAATTTTTTAAAATAATTTTTCTTGAAACTTGATTTTCACATTTTTCAAAATTTGGGTCCTTTGATTTAAAAATTTTTGGGGTCTCGCATTTTTCCTATATTCTAGCAGTTGAAATACATCATATAAAAAAAAAAGGTGACCCTCCAGCTACCATGGTGAGAGATGTGGACTCTTTTTTATCGCTTTAAGCGCGTATTTTCCAAAATTTTGGTTCCTTAATATCAACATTTTTCGAATTTTATATTTTCTCCCTATTCTAGAAAACATAGTGTGCAGGTTAAAAAGAAAATCAATACCGTAACTTATATACAACCGGTTGTAGAATTTTTTTAAAAAAATTTTCTTAACACTTTACTTTCATATTTATCAAAATTTAAGCCCTTTTATTTTAAAATGTTTGAAGTTTTAGTATTTTTCCTATATTCTAGCGATTGAAGTACATCATTTAAAAAAAAGACTGATCCTCCAGCTACCATGGAAAGAGCTGTGAACTTTTTTTTAGTTTCCAGGGTTATCGATTTAATGAATACTCAACAATGCCAGTTGATTAAAAAGTTTCAATGCTCCAGGGGGGACAGCTGCTCCTCCCCACCCCCTCTGGCGACGCCCATGAATACATATACGCCCATGGTACATATAGGTACGCATACTATGTACCATAAAGTGAATCCATATAAGTTATGTATTAAAATTATTGATATATCGCTAATGTATGGAAGAGGATAGACTTCATATACGTTTAATTACTTAATTGAGCAGTAAAATAATTCAACCGTCTGTTTAAATTTATTCATGTTAGCGTGATAGCCTAGTGGTTAAGGTGCTTGGCTACCAAGTCGGAGGTCATGGATTCGAGACTTGTCTCATCCCAGATCCACGTCGCTTCCAAGTTTACCCAGCCTGAAATAATTGAGTACCAGAGAAATCTGAGAAAGTAAAGGCGGCCGAGAGAAAGGAACTGGCCCCTCTACTCTCATTAGTGCCGTTGGGCTTAGTACATTGTGAACCTTAACTTCACAATCCATAATACCTTATCAAGGGTATGGGATTGTTAGTAAAAATGTCAACCTCCAATTTATTAATTAAGAAATAATAATTCGTCATTTTTACTACAGTCAAAGGGGGAGAATTCATATATAGCTTTGATTTTGCAAATGGTACATGTGATAATTGCATTTTTCTGGTCGTTAATCTGGGAACGTGGAAACGAGCTTTTGATAGTAAATTAATATAATTATAATACCAGTCATTGAATTATGTATAAATAGAACAACAGATATTTTCCTTTTATTTTTTAACATGGGCATATTGAACTCCTTCAGCTGTTGTTTATAATTGGATGGATACATATTACTATAATGAAACTTGAAGTGCAGCCACCTTAGAAAACGCTTTCAAATCCTTTCAAGTAAAAGTATGTGATTTTTATTAGTAGGATTCCAAACAATATTTGCATATTCTAGTTGTGACCGTACATGCGAATAATAAATAACCAATAATGCATTTAAATTCAGAAAAAGTAAGAAGCAGTGAACAATAGATGATAATATACTACTTGCTTATAAAGTTATTTATCGAATATAGCCATCGAACTTTAACTTGGAATCAAGTAATATACCTAAATTCCCCTTTTACACTATTAATTTTCTTTAAAATTGTATTGTTCATGAAATAATCATGTAATATAGAAGTGTGTGTTTTTTTTTTTTTGTAAATGAAATAACGTCACATTTATTAATATTAAAACTGATTCTATTATCATAGCTCCTAGGGCCGTGTCCAAAGTTTTGCAAGAGGGGAGGGGAGATTTCATGGCATATTTATTTTATAAATAACAATACATTTTTCACTAATATTCATACTATTAATAATTCCCATAATTTTGATTTATGTATTAATAATTTACATAAATTAATTACCATGTAAACATTAATAAAAATTATATATGTTATTGATTACACTCGTAATAAAAAAATTTTCATAGAATATTAATGAAGTACCTAAAAATATGGAGCATATTTTTTCTTTGTTTTTTTTTATGTAAGAACAGCCTAAAAAATCATCAATATTTATTTTAAATTTTGACTTTTTTCAGATTTTTGTGTATTTATAATAACTATTTTAGTTCTGATAGGGAGCGGAGCCCGCTCCCCCCGTGGATACGGCCTTGATAGCTCTAATGAAACATAGATGTTAAATCACACTGCAAACTTAAGCAGTCGTCTATTTTAGAGATGTTGTAATAAAGTTTTATATCATCGCCACAGATAGCTATTTGTGATTTACTAACAACCTCCGCTACGCCATTTACAAATAGCAAAAAGAGTAAAGGACACAAATTGGAACTGAGGAATGCCAGAGGTACATGAAAACATACACGATTGATCGCCCATGAAATTGACAAATTGCACTTTGTCAATAATATATTATGTAAATAACTAAACATTATGAATCAGAAAAATCAAACTGATATTGCGGTTTATTCAATAAAATACCATGATTAGCTGTATTAAAAAACTTTTTCAAATCAATATAAATAACAAGTTTGTTCGCTTTTGTAATGAATGAAATTTGTCAAACTGCTAGTGCTGGATTTATTTTCCATAAACCCATATTGGTAAGGACATATAAAATTTTTAACATTGTTATAAATTCTGGCATAAGCTATAGATTCAAATATTTTATATGGGATAGTTAGTATATCAACTGGTCGATAGTTTAAAATGGCGTGCTTGTTACCCAATTTATAAACGGGAGTAATTTTTGAAAGTTGTTAATATGTGGGAAAAACACAGGCTGTAAGTGATAAATTGTATATATATTTTAATGGCAGAACTAAAAAGTCAATACAACCTTTGTACATATACAGCAGAATACCATCTAGTTCAGAAGTTCGCTTTGATTTTAATTTTGTAATAGCTGAGAGTATAACTCACTCTCAACTATTTCTGTAATATTAACAACATTGTCACTTAAAAATGTTTTGTTCCAGTTAAACTGTGCAACACTAGACTGAACGGTATATATTTGCAAGAAAGTAGTCTGCATATTCAGATGCTATTTCAGTAGCATCATATATTTTTTTACTAGGATTACCCGTCATGTGTGAATAGCAAAACACAATACAACATGTGCATCAATACCAACAACAGAAAAAGAAAAAATAAGAATCATTAATAAAAAAGGAAATGAAGAGCCAACTTATGACGTCATGTTGGTTGCTCCTCAGTCTGTCTGAACAAGAATCTCAAAGTCTGACTGCTCAAATTGAACCTACACATATGTCATAGATTATTAGTTTCACTAAAATTCTGTTGGGCGCTGATGTCGAATTGTTTAAAATCAAATATCACTTAATCAACATTAGAAACTATTTAATGTATATTAAATCGTTTTAATTTATACATGCATTACATTGTTTAGCATTTATTTACCATTTATTTACCATTTAACTTTATTTCTGAATCAAAAATGAGTGTTTCATTTATACTGAAAGCAGTCGCAAGTTTTTAGTAGGCGGAAATTTTATTACAAATACTGAAAACGCTTGATGACTGATAATTTTTACTTGAAATATTATTTAGAGTGAAAAGTTTTATTACAAAATCAAGAACAAAATAAAATTAGTAACGGGTTGCGTTTTCATTCTTTTAAATACTTTATCACTGTACTTTAAAGTAACCGTTTTGATAAACCAATCTGATGCTTAAAAATTATTTTCTTGGAACTAAATTTATAAAATTTTTTTATCTTTTCATATTGAATGTTTTTGGAGCAGAGCTCAGAAGGAATTTTGCACCATATTTTTCTGCACAATTTTTTATCGGGAATAAAGAAAATAACAAAACTGCGATGAATTTTATGTAAAAAATTTATTTTAAAACTAGGAATTACCATTTCTACACAATGTGCCTATCTGCTAGTTACATTTTAATTCGAAAACCATTAAATCAGTAACAAATCATAGACAGCTTATATAAATTGACTTCAATTTCATTTTAACAGTACATGTTATACCAGATATAATTTAGAAATTGGAAATCATTTCAAATATAGTAAACTTTAATGTTCAGAAGGGATACACTCTGAAATTTGTTTTAGAATGTTCAATATAATTTTCTGTATATTATATAGGGATGCGGCAACAAAAAAAATATTTTTTAATCCATTAAGGTTAGTTTTAAAAAAGAAAAAGGAATATTAATTTACTGAGAGTTTTCTTTTACAATATGGATGACAAATTGACTAAAAATATGAACAAGATTAAATTTTAAATAATCATATTAACCTGGTTGGAAATATTAGGCTGGCACTTTTTTATGCCACTACTGCAAAAAAAGTTTAAACAACAATTAAATTTTTGTATATCAATAATAAATAAATTGGAAATTTTAAACATGTATTTTAGTTTTATTGTTATTACTATCTGAAAATAAAAAGCGCTGAAATTTAATCTACATTTCTCTAAATGAAGAATGTGCATATATTCAGAATTTGCGTTTATAAATTTTAGAACCGATTGCTATTTCTTTTTGTTTCTAAAAGTGAAGGGTTTACTGTAAAAAAGTCAATAGATTATAAAAATTTAATGTAAGAGGAAAAATAAACTAGATGTATGAACTTCCTATAAAATACACATTTTTGCATATGTTAAAGTAATTTTAATATTTTTATTTTGAAATAATTACCAATGTACCTTTGTATAACAGAAGTGACACTTTTTTTGAATATTTGGATTGCACTTTTTGCTAAAGCACAATAATTCACAAACCGTTTGTGCCAAAAATTTCATTTTTTAATATTGCAATACATAATGCGATAAAAGTGATGGATGGGTTGAATTTTCGACGCCCAAAAAAAAAAAAAAAAAAAAAAATTAATGAAAACGGTTACTAAACATGTACAAATAAATTATGATGGAATATTTATATTTGCAAACCTGTACTTGCCTCAACACAAAATAAAATTATAAAATGAAGTTCAATGTGCTAAGCAGTAATACATGATTCATTAACCAATTTAAAAAGCATATTCATACAATACTATATGCAATAATTTGAATAGAATAAAAACAAATATTTTTCTTTTCATCCATTTTCCATTTTTTAGTTCTAAATTTACAAAATGTAAGTCAGTTTTATATCTATAGAAACCTAGAACTTTTAATTTTATAATTTGCAATTTCCTGTTTAATCTTTAGTTTGAAAGTTAATTTCAAAATTGCAAAATATATACCATAGATGCTAAGTTAATTATAAAAAACATTTAGTTTATTAACGGTATTTCTATTCTTTTTTTTTTTTTTTTTTTTTTGAAATATATATATATATATTTATTAATATTTACACATTTCCTCGTCAAGCTTGTCGACGAGTTTTCTTGCATCTAAATATTTATACACTATACTACTTATATACTATACAATCTTATCACCATGTAAATCAGTTTATTACTAATTTATTCTATTTTTCCTTACTTCTAACTTATCTATAACTAATCTATTATTATTATTATTATTTTATTTTATTTATTTATTTTATTCTGTCCATTTCCTTCTCCTTTTTTTCACTTTTATTTATCACTATTTCTGTACCCTCTTTTCTTATTTCATGCTTATTATTGTTCCTATATTTCCCTTTTTCTGTAACCATTCCTTTATTTTCTTCTTTTTCACCCCAATTTTTTCCTCCTCTAGTATTTCTTTAGGCATTTTGTTTAACAACTGAGTTATAACATATTTGTCTGTTTGCTCTCCCATCTTTGTTTTAGCTAATGGTAGTTTGTACAAATAGTTTTCCCTCAACCCATATTCTATTTTTCTTCTTTCTTCCAATTCTATTTCCTTATCTATCATTATGTATTCCCATATCTTTATAAATAACAACATTCCCCTAACGTTCAGTATGTCTTCTTTCTGAAGTATTTCACTTTCGGTGTCATATTTGTAATCTGATATTAATTTCAGGCATTTCATTTGCAGTTTACTTATTTTCCCCACATATGTTTTCCTAGCCATTCCTCATGCTTGAATTCCATATCTGATTCTCAATTCCACCAGCGCATGATACACCATTTTTAATGTTTTATTTATTTCTTTAAAGTGTATGATGCTGATAATGTTGTCCTAATTTTCTTTGCAATGTATTCTATATGTCTGTCCGACCTTAAGTGTTGGTCCACCATTACCCCAAATACTTATATTAGATCACTACTTCTATCTTCCCACAATTTATCTTCCCACATTCATTTCTTTCGTTCCACTCATGTACACACATTCATTTGAGTGCATTATTAAATTTGGAGAATATTCATTATATCTATCTTTTTTCATATGTAGTACTATTGCTTTAGTTTTTGATACATTAATTCTTAGATTTTTATCATGTGCCCACCTGCTTATTGTGATTAGATCTTTTTGCATTTTCATTTCTGCCTCCTTAATATCTTTATGTGCTGTAACTATTGCTCCATCATCTGCGAAAGAGTATGTATCACTGTATTTCAGTTCCTTGTATAACATGTTTGTATATATAATAAATAGTATTGACACTAAGTTAATACCTTGAGGAACTCCTACATTCAACTCTTCGTTTTCACTTCGTACATTCAAAACATTTACACACGTTTTTCTTTGGTTTAGGTAGTTTTCGAACCACTTTTTAACACTGTGCGTTATTCCTATCTCCTCTAATTTTGTTTATGAGTATTTTATGGTCAATTGTTTCGAATGCTCCTTTTAAATCTATCTATGTTATTAGTACCTCCTTCCCTTCTTCAAAATTTACCCTTATTTTTTCTGTAAACTCACCAATTGCTTTTGATGTTGATTTACCCTTTTGAAAGCTGCAAGTGTTTGCATGCAAAGAGCATATCAGTTCCAGCATGTTTTAAATGCGCTAATAAAAACAAAGAAAAGTCTAGTAGTGAGTGTTAAAAATTTTTGATTACATGTACCATATTTCATTATTATCTATACTTCTTTCTAGAATTTTTTTGTATATGTTGAGAATTAAGCTATTTTTTATAAAATGTTACAAACTCATGTATTTGTTTGAATTAAAATCCTGTTTACTCATGATAAAATAATAAAACAAAAACAAAACAACATAAAAAGGAATAAAGATGGAATAAAAGAACTAATGAACATGAAATATTTCTTTCAAAAACATAAAAAAGTAGTTTTTAAAAACGTTTTTATAAAACCCAGTCAAAAAGACCGGCGCAACCTCTTGCATTATAAAATGTGGTGCGACCTCTTACGGGTTAAACAAACAATCGTGTGTGTATACTCTATAAGTGCATCAATACATTTGTCTGGTCCTTTATTTTTTTTTTCTATGTAAATAGAAATATTTAATAATTTTATGAAGGTGTTTATACCACAACTAAAGTAGCTCTCTGGAAATAATAAGTTAAAAAATATTCTCCAAATGTTTTAGTATCAGAATCCTCTATAGTTTATTTTAAAAAGCCTTTTATTAAAATATTAAACTCTTCAATTTTAACTTCCTGTAATATTATTCTTAATGTTTTATAAATCATTGCACGCTTTTCTTGATTTGCTATTTTACTTATAATATTTTGCCTCCAAGTTTTAGTCCACATGCTATGCACAAGGTAAACGATGGGGCACATGGCCCATTACAGTTTTCCAAGCATTATAGAATGTTTCATCATCATCAGTCATAAAAACTTTCAGATGTAATATTCCTATTTTGCTGTGTTCTTTTAATTTTTTATATAAAATTTTAAAAGTTTTGGTATCCTTTTTATTTGAAATGCAATATGTAACAGGCACTCCTGAACCAATCTCATCAACAACTACAATTGTAGTTAAATGAAAATCATATTGATTGACCCCATGAGTGGTATTCTTACAAATTATATTATTTCCAAATTTAATTAGTATTTTTCTTTGAATCTCATTTGCTATAATTAACATATCATTTTTATCTAGTCCTTCATCACTTGTTTCTTATAAAATATAACTGGATTTAAAAGCTGACCAACAGCATTTACTTTTTTATACCATAAATCAACACTAATTGCATCATTTATATGGTTTTTTCATAGGTTTAAATTAAAGTCTCAAACTATATTTCTGAGATCTTGTTTCACTGTCAATGCAATTGGAGTTTGAATATTGGATGTAGAAATACTATCAAGAATCCGCTCTAATATTACATCAAATGATACGCCTTCTTTAATTTTTCCTAAAAAATAATTAAATTCCAATACATAACAACTTCAATGCATATAGAAAATTGCATTTATTATAAATAAATAAAAAACATTCAAAATATTTAGTATTATCAGCAATCCCAATTTTTTCCTCTTTTGTTAGATTTACACATCCCATATTATTATCATGCCCACTGTGAGTGCTAATATATGTGATATTAATTACACCTAATGTTGACTCTTTACAAATTTTTTGAGAAGGACAAACACAATTAGAGCCTTGACTTTCTAGAAGCCGTTTATGAAAATGGGTGGCCCTGTTGTGGAAAAACCCATCTCAATGACAATAAAAATATTTGGTAAGGACATTACCACTGTAGTTCCTTCTTTTTGAACAAAACGACAGGAATTGTTACATTTAATCTATTTCTTCCACTTTATGAAATCTACAAAATAGGGATGAATTTTTCAGATAAAAATTCTATATAATTTAAAAGAAATTATTAGTATTTGTATACACATAAATGTAAGATTTATTATTCAAAAATTATCATTAAACGATTAATATGTTAATATTTCTGTTCCAATAATTTGTGGATGTGCATCAGTGAGGTGTTCAATTAGATTTTTTCAGAAAGAAGATTTAGTACAACATATTGGACATATTATATATTTACGTTTAGGAACATTCGTCAAATAATTTTTCAGAATGTGTCGTTTTATATCATACTTTCTATTCGTTGAATATTTACAGTGATTGCATAAAAAATTCATTTTATAAAACACAGCGAAACAAAGCATGATACCACAAATCAGGCGAATGTATTTAAAATGTAAAATATAACAATAGTAAAAAAGTTGCGCATGCGTAATAATTTAATAAAAATGATTACAAATATTATTTAGCGAACTATTTGACGCATGCGTAGTATAGATTAAAAGCCTGCTTACATTCCTGCGGCGATTGCTTCATGGTGTACTATGGTTACCTATGTATTGGAGGGCGAATTGACAATGACAGTTACTATACTGCAGCTACTGTCATCGAATAAACATTTTATGCGAGTAGCTGTCAGGTCAGCTACTATCATGAAGTCAATTCAAAATATTTTGTTTTACTGTCCACTCGTCTCATTCGCTCACATGGTTTTGTTTACAAAATTTTACGCTAAGAAAAGTAAATTAAAAAAGTGCGAACGGAGGAGTAGCGATGATAATGTGAAATTTACTACTTTATACAGAGAACAAGAAGTTTTGTGGGACATTTTTAGCCCAGAATACAAAAATAGGGATTCCCGGCGAGCGGCGATACAATATATTATTAACCAAATGGTTCGGACAAATTTTGATGAAAAGGACGTAGTAATAAAAATTAAAAATTTCCATTCAACTTATAAATAGGAATTAATGAAAGTGAAAAAAAATCAAACGAGCGGATCAGGAATAACAGACATTTATAAGCCATCGGTCAGATAGTTCGATAATATGGATCGTATTATGAAAACTGTAAATTTGAAAAATAAGGAAACAACTGATAATGAGGCGAGTGGACAGTAAAACAAAGTATTTTGAATTGACTTCATGACAGTAGCTGACCTGACAGCTACTCGCATAAAATGTTTATTCGATGACAGTATCTGAAGTACAGTAACTGTCATTGTCAACTCGCACTGTGTAAACCGGGCCTTAAGCATGATATATGTACTGTAGTGATATAACAGTTACTGTCATCGTGTAAACATAACAGTAACTCGCCCTATATATGAGACGAGTTTGTGATGTCCAGGGCTTGAAAGCTGAATAATAATACGGCTTAAACTTAATACGGCTTATGTCCTTGATAAATACAGCTTAAGCTTTCGGCTTTTGGCTGTTTGAATTTGAAATATGGCTTAGGCTTTCGGCTGTTTAAATTTAAAATACGGCTTAAGCTTTCAGCTTTCGGCATACAAAATGAATTTCAATACAAGATAATTAAAATCATTTACTAATTACTATGCATCAAACTATTTAGCATTACTATTGAAACTTCAACTTTTTTCTTTACGCACAATAATAAAAGTTTTTAAAAACAATTTCTTACACGAATAATTATGTCAAAAATGCAAAATCAAGAAATTTAAAAAAAAAAGCTTAAGCCGAATATAAAGCTTAATTTAGCTTTTCTAGAAATACAGCTTAAGCTTTCAGCTTTCGACTGTTTAAATTTTGAATATAGCTTAAGCTTTAGGCTTTTAGCTTATGGAAATTTAAATATGGCTTTCGGATTAAGCTTATGACATCTAAAAATGATTGGCTTTCAGCTTTTAGCTTTTGGCTTTCGGCTGGCTTTCAAGCCCTGGTGATGTCAGCTACTGTCAATTTTTGGGTCAGTAATTCACACCGTGTCAACTGTTCCTAATGCAATGCGCATGCGTAAAAAGTTTTAAGTTATAATATTATGAAACAGTTCAATTAATTTATTAACATAGAACTTAAAAATTGTTTGTATTGTTGATTTCGGATTTATTAATTTTATTTAAGTACAATATTATTTTAAATAGTATATTTTTTATTATGTTAATTCAAATTATTTATTTAAAAAAATTATAGACACTTATTCATTTTAAATTTATTATATAAAGGAATACATAATTTGAAATATTATTTTACACAAAAGTTAAAACATTAAATTCAGATATAAGCGCATGAATAATCTTAAGAAAACTCTAATATTAAAAACCAAAATAAAATATGTAGAATTTGTAAACTAAGGATAAATATCATTTATTTGGTAACACTCCTACAAAACCGGTTTAATGTTATCACAAAATAACAAAATATTTATTTCTCCAAAACCGTGATAATGTTTTTTGGTAGATGATCGAAGTTGATCTTAATATTTATTTACATTGCATCTGTGACCATGTGAGTTTGTTTTGATGTTGATTTTATCAATGCTTTACACTCTTGAGTATGACAGTAACGTAAAAAATCAAGAGTGGCTTTAATTATGCCACTCGGTGTATGGAAGGAATTATTAAGTTTTTCTGAGGTTATGTTATGGTATTTTTTAAAAATACGAAATTACATTTTCTAGTCACTTATTTTTGTTGTATAATCATCACATGTAATCAAAGTATAAGTTCCGACAGTTCGGTTAATACTAACCCAGTTATTCAGTTTTCCAGTAGTATCATTACAAATGGTATGTATTTTTATTCATAAGTATTTTTAATTTTTCTGTCAGTGTAAACATTTAATTATGACTATTGAAGTAATAGTGATCGTTTATTTTGTAGAAATTTTCAATTGAAATTTGTATACTTCCTATTTTATTTTTAAACATAATGCTACTTTTCGTTCGTTATATTGAAACAGAATACATCGTTGTATTTAACGGCTATTACGGAGCTGATAAACGGAAAAGTATTATTACTAAAGTTATGAATAATATCAGTGCAAATGGTTGGAATATCACAGTTAGAAAGAATGCAGCTAGTTATTATCCGAGCGATTTTGATATAATTACTGTAAGTCTATGACTTCACTATTATTACGTGTACATTAATAACCACTTAGTTATATTGATGTTTTTAGAATGTTCTTGCAGAAGTCTGTTGGTAGATCTTTAATAATTTTTATCCTTAAAAAATGATTGATTCTGAATAACTTAAGAGTTAACTTAAGTACATACATTAGATTTAATTCTTGAATAATACATGAAATGCTGAAAAAACGCGAAAAATAAACAAAAGTAATAAGTGTATGAATATGATTATTATATTTTTGTTCAATTATTAAGTCAAAATTAAAATAAAATTACTATATTTGGAAAAAAAAACTATTTTTTTTGTTTGGAAAAATTTTACCAGCAGTTTTCTATGGGTTTTATTGAAGTTTGCTATTATTTGTTTACTTAATATGTTTCATTGGCAGAATATTTTGTTTTAATATTATTTATATTTTTCATTCAAAATTACTAGTTTTCAATTTGTAGAGTATTAAAAGTACTATGGTTTTGATTCTTTTACTAAAAATTAAAAATGAACACTATTAAGTACTTTAGAATTTTGACATCTTTTATAATTTATTTTTTATGAAATGATTGCATTAAAACTTAATTTAATTTTTGAGCAAGTTAATTTCGCATAAAATTATGCCTTATGTCAAGTTGTTTGAAACTATTGCTTTTCCATTAAGTAGAACGAATAACGTTAATTATATAGTTGCTTGATGTACGGTAATATGGATATTTTTTAAAACTGTTGAGGTATTACCTATTATAATTTATTTAACAATTTTGTAATTCATTAATATAACTTTGATTAATAATGATACTGATGTTAATATGTTTATTCAGCAATCTTTACAGAGGCTTATCCTGCAAAGCTAAGAAATCGGGATATATGGTAGAAGGGGGGATTGTATTTTGTGTTTAGTCGGAAAGAAGATCAAATCTGTTTTTTTACTACCGCAGTCCGTTCGTGATAGTGTTACCATTAGAGTACGTTTGAGTACACATTTCGTGCTATTTGGTGTTCTTGCGTACTTGTGTATACTTCTAGTTAACTTTGCGTACTGAAAATAGGCAAAAAAATGAATTTTTCCTCCAGGCCCTTATTTAAGAATTACAATGTATATACAACGGATAATTATCAAATCTTTCCTTTTTTTTTTTTTTTTTTTGTATTTGTTTTCATTATGTCTCAGCCGCCTTGTTTCGAGTAATTTTAGTTGATAAATGATTACGATAAAATTCATATAAACAGAACCAAACACATATTTAAACGTGTTAAATATTTAGGTTTATATTTTTTTTCATTGATCAAAATTATATACAGTTTTATGTGTACTGTACTCTAGAAATTTTTTAAGTATTATTAAGAGTATTAAAGCGAATCGGTACGAAAAATTGTTCTGACAATGCCAGCTCGTTAGTTGTCAGCAAGCTGTGTAGCAATCATTTTCGCTAATTACTACTTGAAATCGGGAGTGTCCAGGGGGGGGGGCTCCTCCCATTAGAACTGAAATAGTTATAATAAACACAGAAAAATCTGCAAACAATCAAAAATTTTAAATAAATATTGATGATTTTTTAGTGTCCTTATATTAAAAAAAAAAAGAAAAAATATGTTCCATATTTTTAAGTACTTAATATTTTATGCAAAATTTTTTATTACGAGTATAATCAATAATGTATATAATTTTTATTAACGTTTATACGGTAATTCATTTATGTAAATTATTAATATATAAATCAAAATGATCAAAATTATTAATAGTATGAATATTATTGAAAAATGTATTGTTATTTATGAAATAAATATGCCGAGTCTGGGCACGGCTCTGACTTGAAAATCACTCGTGAAAATTAATTTTCTTTTATTTACATATTCGTTTTTTGCGTGAAATTCCTTTTTCACTTTATATATAGCGATTGTATGATAATAGTTAAAATCATTTTATAATTTATGCAATTATTATAAAATCGAATTAACTACTTTTATTAACGTAATTTTTCGTATATCTGTAAAAAAGTGAAAACAATTGAAAAAAATAGCAATATATTCGAAAATATTTCGAATATGAAATCTCAGAAATGATATCTGCCATAATTTTTTTTATTTTCAGTTTAAAAAATATTTATTTCATTAATTTCACGTCTGCTCTTCGTTATTTTTAATGTTTAGTTTTATTTTACGCTAACTGCGTCTAATTTCCTATTATCTTCTAAACTACAAACTATACCTGTAGTTCATTTAATTTATTGTTTTCAGTATTTTAATGAATTAACTAGAAAACTGTTTTATAACGGAGAAACAATTCGAAAAGGTCGAATTAGTAATTTCCTGATTAGAAAGTCTAAAGTTGTGAAAAAAGAAAGGGGGGTTTATTTGATTTAAAATTTGTCAAATCTGATGATATTACTGTTTGCTAACGAAATGGTAATGGACTAGTTATAGTATGTCAATAATAGCTTCTTATTTTCATAACGTCCTATATAAACGGGCGGCTTTAAATCAAATACTTAATGACTTTATTTTTTCCATAAATGGTTAGAAATTTTTTTTAAACCCTAAACAAACATAAAAATGTTATTTCAGTTAGTATTTGTTTAGGATTAACTGTTTTTCCCCGCTACGGTCTAAATTTTTAATTGCTGTCTTGTTTTCTTCAGTATGGTCTTCATAATTATCTCCCGCCACCATTTTAAAAAGAAAAAATATATTTATGTCTTTAATATCTCTTCACCAGGGATATTTTTCGAAGACTTAGCCCCTTAAATCTGAAAAAAAAGAAATAGGAATTATATTAACATAAATTTTCAGCTAAAATTTGCATCGACTAATTAGACAAGAGTTAGTTAAGAAAAAAGTAGAGAAATATGCTGAATCCAGACAAATATAACTTAACAGCCAATAAACTTTTCGAAAATCTGATAACTGTTTGCTCTTACTTGAAGATAGTATTATATATTAAATTTTTAGACAGCGGTCAACTTTGATCAAGTGCTAAAAATATTAAAATAAAATTATCTGTTTGTTAATTTAAAATATTCCATCGTAAAGAGATCCAATAAAAAATTATTTGCGAACCAGTGCAGTTTGCATAACCTTGCCAATGGAATATGACATACCGGTTATTTTACCTTGATATATTTTGGCGCCAGTCTTTATAGGTGCTTTAAATCAAATACGAACCTAGATATAAATTTTAAAAAAAATCATTCTTTACATCAGAAAACAAAAGACCACTTTGCACCAGTTTTTCAAGTTTGTTATTAGACAAAAAAAAAGGTTTACGTAAACTGTTTTTACAATTTTGCTAACCAGTAAATTGGGAAAATCAGGGGAAACGGAAATTTAAAAATTATGTTTAACTAACGAACCTTCGTTAAATTTAAATGTAATTATAGACTTATAGTTGTTTATAAAAAGATGATGTGCATTTATTCTTAACTTTTTAGATTATTTAATATATTATCATGGATACTAAGATTGAATTGCTAATAGGAGTTACAAAAAATTAAGTATTATTACTTTTATTTTGTAGCTGAATGAAAGCACGAGTTCGAAATGTTTAAAAGCATTAAAAGCACATCCATTAATTAAGCAAGTAACTCCACATCGTTCGGTACAACGTATTCTTCGTTCACACACGGAAGAAAATCATAATCAATTTAGTAATATCAGCGTAAGTTTATTTTTTAGTCTGGTAATATTAAATTTCGATTAGATTATGATTTTAATTTTACGCAACATTATTCTATAATTGTTTAGTCTGTACTGCAATAAAAAAAAAAAAAAACATAAGATTTTGAAGAATATTTGTTTTTCTCAAAAAAAGTAAAAATAATAAAGAAAATCAGCAACTACTGTTTGATTTTAATTCATTTTTAAATTCATGTTGCAAATAAAAACTTCTTAAATCGTTTATAATTACTGTATGGTATTTTTAGTAATTTTATTTCTATCCTTTTTTAGGAGAAATTTCGACATTTGGAAAATTATCATTTAATTAGACGTTTATTGCGCGCAGTTCCTAAACAGATCACTAAAATTTTACACGCAGATGTACTATGGTCTATGGGAATTACTGGTAAAATGCTTCAAGATTATAGAAAATTTCGGTTATTGGTGTGAATATTAAATTATAAACAATTTACACTTTTTAACTAGAAGATAAAGTGAAAAATAAAGTTAGTGCTCTATATTTTTATTGATTTCGTACAGGTGCAAATGTAAAAGTAGCAATCTTTGATACCGGACTTTCGGAACATCATCCGCATTTTAGAAATATTAAAGAAAGAACTGATTGGACTAATGAAAATACGTTAGAAGATAATTTAGGTCACGGTACTTTCGTAGCCGGCATTATAGCATCTGACCGAGAGTGTCTCGGTTTTGCTCCCGATTCGGAGCTATATATTTTTAAAGTGTTCACCAACAAACAGGTGTGTAATTATTTTTTTCACTTTTTCATTTTAATATATGTTATTGTGTAACTTTTTTAAGCTTTCTTTTTTTTTTTCATTCCTCGCCCAGGTAGGGAGGTAGGACACACAACATACACCCACTCGTATTATATATATATATATTGTATCGTTTTCTTCGGCATCGAAATATATCAGCAACTTCAATTTACCAGTCATTTATTAAACAAAAAATAGTTTACATAACAACACAAAAAATAAAAAAAAATTATTTAACAAAATAATTCAACGTACAGAAATAAATATGTATAAAACTATAACAATTAAGTTTACACGAGACGTTATAATTTAACACCCTTACAGGAGACCAATTCGTTATACTTTTTGATTCAGCTTCCTGTATTTTGAAAATTGGCTTGTCATTATAAGTTTATTCCATTTGCATAGGCTCACGAGACAATGACCAGTTTTTCTGTGCTAAGCGGCCGATGGATTTTCCTATTTTCCGGTTGTATTACAACAACAGCTGAAATTTCCCATTAATTTAGACTGTTTATTTATTTTTTTAAAAATTGCCTAGTTATCGAAGTATCGATACTCAATTCTCGAATCCTTTTAAATACTTGGTTCATAAAAAAACCAAATCAGCTTCACGTTCTTGTATAGTGATAAAAATGTATTCATTTTAATCTTCCTCAAGAGAATATCTAATTCTGCAGATAACATTATTAATCCGCGTGAATGCTATATGTGGTTTTCCCTAGTTCGATTATTATTTGGTAACAATTATTTCTATTTTGTGAGGTTAAAAAGCCATACTAAATCCCCACTGTGTGTGGAAGCCATTAGAATTGACGTGATAACTGTGTAGACTCGGGAATTTCTTTATGTTTTTATTTCTCAATTAAAAAGTAAGGTTGCTTGTATTGCTATTGTACTTTCGTGTATCGCTGATTGGTATGCCGGGAAAAACAGTAAAATTATTTCATTCCGACTACCCTAATTTTTAATTATCACCTTACCAAATACTCAACCAGAGTTTTATTTGTAGTTCGCACAATTCCTTGAACTTGTTGATTCGAAATTTGTACCTAGATATGTATGTAATTCTCTAGGCACATCAACTGTTCTATTTCTATTCCTTCTCTGTAATACATCAACCATTGTGCTGGCTTCTTTGTTTGGTATAACAAATGTTTTCGGCTATTTAACTAAATAATACAATATAATAAGAATATATCGATTTCCCCTACTGGAAACAGCCCGATTTTATACAATTAGTGGTTATTGATGCGATTTGTTGCTAGAGCCATTTTAATACATATTTTTCTTTGTGTGTGTGTGTGTGTGTGTGTGTGTGCGTGTAGGCACATATACACATACATATTGATTCGGACGCCATTCCAATGGCGGATTCCCTTGAACAATTTTATTTGTTTTTTTTTTAAATTTTTGCATTAAAATAAAAGAAACATAATTTCTAACTTAGATTCCTTTAATCGATTTATTATAATTGTCAGCGACTTTTAGCTTTTAATTAAACACAGTTCGACTACGAGAAATTACGAGACGTGTTCAGACAAGATAACTTGCGACTAGGTAAAATTTTTATAACGGAACACGGATGTTGATCAGCGGTAAAGCCGATAATATATGTCGACCGATCCCTTATAAAAAGACGAAGAGATGACACCGACTTAAACGAGACTAATTCAGTTCAATCCGAAAAAGTTACATATTTCACTGGCTGCACCGTCGGCTGGGATTTTTTACATTCCTTCTCTCGGCTTTACACTAACTACCGGGCGGGTCACTCACGTCGCGAACATGATCTGTACCATTGTTGCCAGCCAAAAATACAAGGACACCGCCAATTGTGGCCCCAATGCATCATGGAATTCACGCTTTAAGCCTTAATTCGAGAACCCATGGTATTTACGCTTTCAGCGTTAATACGCTTCTGCTGATGACAACGAAACAATATGCTGACGTTAGAGAGGCAGAAAAATGATTTTATTCGAAACTGATAATTTAGAATTCGAATATTATCGTAATACAGTGCCATCATAAAATGCAAAATTCATATTATTGCCCCGCTTTCATTTTTATCGAAAACTACCGTTTTGGATGAAAAATTACGCGCCACAAATAAATGAATTGGAATCATCCATTGTTAATCAATGGAGCCCTGAACATCAACTTTGTCAATTGATCTTACATTTTCACACTCTATTATACAAAGCGCATTCACAACACCGAATCCACAATAGAACAACTACAAAACCCCGACTTTCCGAATGGCCAGTAAAATAATGAACAACAATCCAATCTTAGACTACGAAAGTTTTGTAAAAGAAAACCACTGACTCTCGTCGGGTCAGCAGATGAAAAAATTACAATGACAAAATTATAAGTGATTCATTTGAAATCAAGTCTGACTATTATAACGTACCTCGATAAAATGGAACACAGTGAACTACTACGTGAAGGTTTTGTAGTCCGTTAGTGTACGTCAAGGGAGTATTTTGAATCCTACACTTTTCGTTATTTATTTTAATGATTTGTGTAATTTTAAGGTAACAAGTCAAATTATCAGCTACGCGGACAATACATTGTAGCGCCTAATTTAATCAGATTTATATATTAAATACACGAGTGAATAACCAATAATTTCATAAACTTAAATATAAGAATAACAGAATTTTGAATTTAATATCATCTCTCCCGGAACAGATGGAATGTACTGAAAATATCCTGGCAAGATAACGTGTTCATATAAACAGCGTACGTGATAAAATACTTAGGATTATAATTAAACAGTAAATTGTTATAAAGTAAGCATATAATGAACTTAACATCGAAATGACGAAAATTCGAATACTAAGAACAATTTTTTAATAGCAAAAAATTAACGAAATTGTACACAGTGCGTCCCCTCATAAGTAATGGGACTGTCGCTATAAAATCAATACTAGTTGGTCCATCTTCATGAAATTTTGGATAATAGTTCGTACAACTCTCTTTTCACCTCAACCGAAGTTTCAGAACAATCGGATTATTTGTAGCAGCGCAGTAGCAGTTCGTGCAAGCGTCTCTTGGTACACGCGGTCATAGTTTTAATATGGAAAACAATTTGGAACAACATTTTGTTTTGTTTTAAACCGAGTAAAAAAGCTACCGAAACATTCGAAATGTTAAAAGTGGCTTATTCTGAGTCCGTAATGTCTCGTACTAGCGTGTTTCGTTGGTATAACCGATTATCGTCGAGTAGAGAGTCGACTGAAGACAAACGGAAAAACGAAAAGCCTTGCACAGCGAAAATGGATGAAAACATCGCTCGCGTCGTAGCTGTTCTGAAAGAACATCGAAGTGTTGGCTACAGGTTAGTAGAAGAGCCAACCGGTATTCCTAAAAGCATTGTTCAACGAATTATTAAAAACGATTCTGGAATGATCGATCGTTTTTTTTGTTGTTTCTTTTTTTGTTTTTTTTTTTTTTTGTTTTGGTTGTACGACAACGCGTTGGCGCACACCGCTGCAATTAACGCACAGTTTTTGATAAAAAAACAAAATGGTTCCGGTGCTCAACCACCTCCCATACTCGCTAGATCTGAGTTCTCCAGACTATTTTTTCTATTTCCCAAGTTGAAAATGGAGCTGAAAGAGGACCATTTTGCTTCGATTGAAGAGATTCAAACGGCCGTGACAATTATGACCGCATCTATCGAGAGACGTTTGCATGAACTATTACTGCGCTGTTACAAATAATCCGATTGTTTTGAAACTTCGGCTTCGGTGAGAAGAGGCCTGTACAGACTAGTTCCCAAAATTTCATGAAGATGGCGCCAGTAGTATTGATTTTATAGCGACAATCTCATTATGGGATGTACTGTGTATTCAGCACTATACGGTCCATCCTTACATGTGGGGTAATAATATAGTAACTTGTCATTTTGTATTTAAAAATATAAATAATACCCACAAAATATCCAGTAAAAGTACAACTATTATCTATCAACAATTTATATTCTGTGCATCTATTATGTCGCGTGAGGAATAAAAATAAATTCAATATAATATTACTAACCGGAACTACAATAGCTGAAAAAGCCCATGTACCTAGATTTTTTAAACATCGCGTAAGGCTATAAGCTAGATATATGGACGCGATGTTATTTAATTCTACACCACACACACACACAAGATAAAATTGAAAAACTATAAGTATAAACGCAAAGTTATAATGAATTTCATAACCAAAAATGTATAACATGTACTTTTAGATAATTGAAATTTTAAATGAACAGAACAAATAAAAAAATAATATAAAAATGTAACATTTAAACAATTCCTTCAAAAAATAACAACAAAGAATATGATCGTATATAATTCTAAATTAAATCTACAGTAATTTAAAAACAATGCTTATTATTATATAGTACTAGTATTTCTAATATAATAGAAATGATCTTAATGTTTAAAATAACATTATATTCGAAGTAACTAATATATGGCATATTCAATTTCTAATGAACAATAATAAAAACAAAACTAGCAAAATATTTTTATACCATGTCAAATATTTAATTTGCAGGCTATTAAAAATATGTAAGTGAAGCTAATTCATATTTTCCTTATTAAATTGCATAGAACAGAACCACTACTTCCAATATTAAAATACTAATTAACTATAAATAGTAATCAATGAAAATGATTATTATTGCCATTATTAGCCTCCATGTCTCTTCTATTTCGGTACTATTTCTTACATTATTATAAATACCATCATATTTTATTCCTATTTCATATCTATGTATCTCCGAATTTTCTAGTATTATCGTTAATGTTTCTTATTATTAAAAATTTTAAATACCGCAAATATAACAATTGTTGCTATTATTTTAAATTGTTGTGTCTTTTAATATTAAATTTTTACTGAGCGTTATTAATAACATTTTACTTATAATTGTTCCTTATTCTTATTGTTTGCAATGCTGTTATTATTCAAGTTAAGAAATCAAATGACTTTATTATTATTATTATTATTATCGTCATTCGATACATTCAAATGAAACGACAAAAAACATTTTTAAAGAAAACGAAACAAAATAAATAAGTAAAATTGTCCTGAAATGTATAGAGTGAACATATAATCTGTATAGTACCGCTTTACAATTTAAACGAAAAAGAAAAACATTTACAGTAAACTGATTTAAGTAATAGAAATTTAATTTTACTGTAATATGATAAATAAACATTGTTTAATTCTATAGAATTTAGCATTGTCGATTTCGATCAAATAATGGATACATGATCTATTTATCAATTAAAATGAAATATATCGGTTTTTATAGTTTAAAGTAAAATATAATAAAATAATACAAATGCGATTTAAACAGTAACGTGAACTGTAATTATAATGCTTAAATATAGTTTATAAATTATGAATTTGTCATATATTATCCGGAATTACTAAAACACGGTTTATTAAGGATTTTCGTATTATTTTTTATAATTTTTTAGGTCACATTGTATGTAGTCAGATGGCGAATTATAAAGTAAAGGGTCTATATAAAGCATCTGTATCCTAGAATGATATTTAATTATGTTTGGTACTTCTGCTAATTTTGAACAGCAACTTCCTAGCTTTACTGTTCTTAATTATGAACGCAAACACAATTCTGTTTTTAAGCAAGAAAGGCAGTACTTGGATTTTATACAACGTACTTACGCCTAGGAAATTTCATTCGGAATTTATATTAATGTTCTTCCTTATTAACTTGAATATTTTATTTTGTAAGTTAATCGTTTTAAATTACAATTCTCCAGATTTCCCCAATGCATTAATCCGTAATTTATAACAGGTTTATATAGGGATTTCCTCCTAAAACATTTAAATTTCTCAATTTTGGTTCGAGGTAACTAGTATATTCGTTCCCCATTATTTTACAATCTAATTTTAAATACAAATATTTAATATCGTACATTCTATCTATCAATGTATTTTTGTTTAAATTCATCTTTATACTATCCCCCTTGCACAATGGCATATTACTGTATGTTATGATCACTATAAGTTTATTTCGGTTAAACGAGTTGATAATGTTTTAACCCCATTTTGAACTATCCGCTGTAAAATATCAATATAACGTGAATAGGAGATGGAGTGTAAGTGAAATATTTTCAAGACAAACTTTTATTTTTAATATCAGTCTTTGTTCAATTTCAATTTGTTATTATAACTGTTAGTTAAATTTATCGACAAACTCGGATTAATATTGTAAATATAGACTGAAACAATATGTATACAAAATTATACTCATATCTGTTCAACTTTACATTTAACTGTAGCCGATGTATGCTAACATGTATTCTACTGCTTGAGCCGCTAAGGCGCATAAGCAGCTAAAATCTATTAATTTATCTGTAATATTTATTTGGAATCAGAAATTTTCAATAAATTTGATTTCATTTGATTTGTTGTCGCATTTCATGAATAACTTGTTCTATTTCTGCTTGTCTTGTCCTGCTTTGTTGGGCAGTAGTCCTAGGTATCTATTTCATAATTGCATAGTAGATAATCGGCCGTGTTTTCACTAACTGTTGCAAAAAGTGACCGGTAATCATTAGGCAATGATTGAACCTTAAAAATTGGCGTTCAATTTATTTTTTTCAAAATGTTTCAGCTCCAGGGTACATAAACAAGAAGACGAACTTATACAGTTTCAGCCAGTAAGTTAGTTTCTTTGTGTGCTTTTTTTTGGTAGCGCTTTGCGTCTATCACGAATTCCGAGTTTACATAGACAGTCCCAGTCAAGAGTGAATCTGTTATGTTTCTATTAAAAATTGGACTATTGTCCGGACTGAAGCAATAATTATCTTTAGCGATTCTATAAATTTTACTTTTCTCCCCAGCGCTTGTTTTAAGTGTACCGTTATATTTTCCAAAGTAAGTATAATGTAGTTTGTCACGATAGATTGCGGACCGAGGTGCCTATTAGTTCCGTTTAACCTTTTATTTCCCAATATCCCTTTAACGTAGATATAAGTAGATCCATTTATTTGCGAAACTTGTACATTTTGCGTCGGGGCTGTTAATCATCAAGTCAAACAGATTCCCCTCATTCAGTCGATTTACCTATTGTCTATTGCAAGGGAGAGCGATCGTGGCGAACGGTTGAGCAAAAGTAGGCCGATATGTACTGTTCGTTCGAGTTCGAAGAGTTTGACTCACTCGGTATCTTCCTCCGGTATCACCACGTCGAGAAGTACGGTTACTATCTCGACATCCTTCGCGCCGGCATCAATCGCTGGACAATGTTTTTGGAACAGATGATCGCGCAACGATGGATGAACAACTGTAACCCGCGAGTCGTGAAAATAGCACTCTTGCATCACGTATGTCGTCGAGTAGGTGAACGAAACAAACCGCGGAATGAGCAATTCGCAATGAGAATTGATCAAGCTTCGCGATGAATGTTGCAACAAAAACTACAGTACTTTGTTGACCAGTTGAGTTAAAAGTGTTGTACGCGGTCGGGATTTCATTGTAAGGAGAGACGTCGTACTTGTTCATTCTACATATGAGCGAGGGTAGCTGTGTACGTTTCGATGATTTGGCCACACGAACGGCAGCGTGGCCTCTAGTCGAAGAAGCAAATGAACGGCAAGGAGCTGACGACCGAATCAAACGACATTTGTAAAGAGAGCGGGATGGAAAAGTACCAATTTCCCGCGGAAACAATGTCTGCGGTTCACTAACGCAATTTATTGCCAATTTCTACTAATATCGCAAGAGAGGCTACAAATCACGGGCAATTCCGAAAATTCTGCAGTACCGTCAATGCGAACTCTCAGAATTCGACGAGCACAAACGCGAAATGGTACTTCTGCATGTATCGTTTCGTTCCGAGGAAATCGAATTGCTCGACGATAACCGCTACAGAACTCTACAACCAGCACAAGGTATTCATTATGGAGACGTGTAGAGTTCGGTCGTCACCATATGGAGGACGTATTTGGGCTTGACTTGACGTCGCTCAGTGCAACAATTTTCGTTGTTGGCCATCATGTACGACATTATGTTATGTGGATGGATGAAAATTACACTTCTCCAGCGTGCACGTCAAATAACATTAGTTCATACTAAACGTTAGTTCAAGGTACTTTTTTTCGTTCCACATTAACGTGTGTTGCTCTTAGCGGGTTCTTCAGAAATCGATTCGATCATCAACTCGTTGGAAATTTTGATCAGGTCAGAACCGGAAGCATCGACGGGCGGTAAATCAACTGGTTGGTTGATCGTACCGAGTAGCGATTCGTCAATTCATATCTCATTCATTCAATACAGCAGTTTTCCGACTTGAAAGTGAAGTTTTCACCGTTGACTTTTTCACGTAGTCAAAAAGACATTTCGATTTATGAACTAAATAGCGCTTGATGTGCATGTTGAACAGGCAGTCGTCGTCTAGCTGATACGGGAGTTCCGAAATCAGCGAATTTACGTTTACCGGAATGTTAATTATCTGACCAGTAATGCTTTCGAACCGTGCACAAATCGAAGACGACGAATTTTCATGAACGAAATACGCAGGGACACTAATCGCTCGGAAATGAGAGCAATAAAAAATAGAGCTACAAAATTAACACGAGTTTATTGCACTGGTACGCGAATAGGGATTTAATCCTGAGATAAATTGATCGTATTCATATCGGGTGGCGTTCGTAAAAGGGGATCTTAAAATAATACTGAATTCGTTTCACAGGCTCTTAGATCAGAGACCGTAAAAATGCAAAAGTTTCGCTAAGTCAATTCAATATACGTATGTGTATATATATATATATATATATATATAACTCGGCCATTTTGACCTCGCAAGGGGCTGTGCCCCTTGACCCCTCTTGCTTTAATTTCTGTCTCTTTCTCTTCTATACTTTGTATAAAATGATCAAAATTTACAACGTAATTCTTACTGCATCAACATAAAAAAAATAACATAATCACAAAAATCCTATCTTAACATTCAGCTTTCATTATATAAAATTAAGATATTGTTTCGTTACATATTTCGTTACATAAAATTGGGACATTTTTTCGAATGGGGGATAGCCTAAGAATTACGTTGTAATTAATATATATATATATATATATATATATATAATTCATTCATTTCAGTTTTGTTGATATTATCTGACGATTTATAATTGAAAATTTTATGAATTATTGAATGTATTTATCGACGATTTTAATTTCACTTTGTTTTTTCTTTTTAAAAAAAATATTTATAAAACGTGTCCAAATACTTAGTTTTACGCGTTATTTTAGCTCGTTGAATTATTGAATTTTTGCATAATTACAATTTTAGGTCTCATATACTTCATGGTTCTTAGATGCATTTAATTACGCTATTTTAAGAAAAATACATGTGCTAAATTTAAGTATCGGTGGACCAGACTTTATGGATAAACCTTTTGTTGACAAAGTGTGGCAGTTAACGTCGAACGGAATTATTATGATATCTGCAATCGGCAATGATGGTCCCTTATACGGGTATTTTATTTCTAGTATAATAATATTTTTATTTTATTACAGTTTAATGTATACAAATTGCAATTTGAAATCAGCAATTTTATTAGATTTTTCTTTCTTTTTATTTTTTCCCTGTTTTTTTTTTATTATTATTATTATTATTATTATTATTATTATTATTATTATTATTATCATTATCTACAATATTTTTAAAAGTAAACTTACTTACCGCTCTATTTAATAGTAAAGAATATATAAAATGTCGACAAACAAGTATCCAGAAAATTGAATTTTAAATTTATAACGCGGTTATTCTGTGAAGAGTATTATATATTTTTTTAAATATTTTCAATTAGTTTTAAAGATTTTTGACTATAGATATTATTACCCTTCTTAATAGTCGCTAATTGATGATTCTATATTAAGTTGATAAGTTCACGAAATTTCCTATATGACAGTGTAAAATAAAATAATTATGTCTCATACGGTTTTGGCTACATGAAAATTAGTTATTATATCAGTTTTAAAATATGAATTCTGTAATTATTAAGGATTTAGTTAATTAAAGTAATCGATATTTCCAAAACTGAAGTGTGCATACCAAATCGCGGATGCAGAAATTGTACTGAAACGATAATTTTTTTGTCGTAGAACATTAAACAATCCAGCTGATCAGATGGATGTCATTGGTGTCGGCGGAATTGATTTTGATGATAATATAGCAGAATTTTCATCACGTGGTATGACTACATGGGAATTACCTCAAGGGTAATATAATTTTTAAATATCTGCAGGTGTAACGGTGTGATAAGGTTTTAGCGTGAATATAATATTTTATATCTAGGGGTCACTCCAAATATTTTAACACCAAAACAACGTTACAGAGTCGGTAAATAAAAAATTCGACAGCTAAGGTGGTATATTTTATATACTTTACCACCTCCTCTTATTCTTATTGTCCTGATATTTTTTTGAACGAGTTTTTTACGTTACTTTGCTGTTTCGTAAACTTCAATTTTACAATTTCATAGCAATCTTCCCCCCTATGTTAATCTGTTTACCTTGATCAAAATTATTGCGCGGATTTCGATTTAAAAATGCTTCATTTATCTCATTGCAGCCATATTAAATATGAATAAAATAGAGGCCGGGGACATTACATTCGCCGCTGAAAAGCAACAAGAAAAAGTAAAGAACATAAACGTTTTGGACAGAAACGAAAAAAAAAAGTTTCGAGATGACTTTTGTGATCAACAGAGAAGTTCGTAAAAATGGATGCGGTTTGATTGCGATAATTTTCGCAGAGATGACTTAACGTCGACCTGAAACACCTCGTGATTGAGCGTTTACCGCATTTGTATGTGAAACGTTGAACCTAGTCATAAATAACCTTTCCATTTCTACTAGGTGCTACTTTGCATCGATGCCTCATGGTTACAGATCATTTTGAACATTTGAAAATACATAATTACATGCGATAATTTCATTAACAAAAACCTTTGTTAACTATTACAAATTATACATCCCCAATAATCCGTTTCTCCGTTTGAATAATTTCATTTTCGAAATAAAAACTGACTGACTTTTTTACTTTGAAATTTTTTCAATTTCATTACCAATTCCACATTTAAACAACGCTCATTCGCTGATAATGTACGAAGTTTTTTAAATTAAAAGGCAAAGCCACAAAATATGTTCATGATTACATGTTACTTTTCCTTTGAAGAAGAGGAAATTATTGACTTATTTGGAGTTTACTTAGTGAATATTCTTTTCGAAGGAAGCGGCAATTTTAAGAGAGTATTGAATTAGAATAATCCGTACTAATTTATTTGTTTTTAATCGTTGCTGTAGTATATTTTGAGGTACTTGGACACTTGGTAATTAGGAAAATACTAAAGGGACAGATAAAGGTTGAAATCCAGTTTTTGAAGGAAAACAGTATAAAATCGAAAAAAAAAAAAGAAAAAAAAGAAGGAACAAAACAAATAAGGTATACATTAAGGGCAGATAAAAGGCTTAAAATATTTTTGGATGGTTAATGAAATTAACTTGCATCATTTTTTTTCTACAGATACGGGCGATTAAAACCGGATATAGTGACATACGGTGCTTTTGTCCAAGGATCCAGCATTAATGGTGGATGCCGTGCTTTGTCGGGAACAAGTGTTGCGTCTCCAGTTGCAGCTGGTGCCATTACTCTGTTACTGAGGTAGGTTAATTGTGCGTTGTGTAAACATTGCCCGCTATGAAACAGCCGTTAGCCGTGACACATTAATATTCTTTTACCGTATTATAAATTTATTTAAAATTTCGATTACATTAAGTTATGGTTGACTAAAATGTTTTGTTAGAAACATTCGCATCGCGTTTATATTCCTTTTTAACGCTTTGGAAGTGTTTGCCCCTTTCACTATTCGAAGAATAATCGACCTTTTCCTTATTTTTTTTATGATCCTTTTTCGTCGAAATAGAATACTATTTTATAACAAAACAGTGCGATGGATTTTGAGCTGATGTTTAGGTTAATTTATCTGTTTTCTTATACGCATAATTTTCTACGCCTTCCTTTACTTTAATATCAGTAGTTCTGCTTATTCGCCTAAAAGGTTTAAGGCCGCAATAACAATCCAATAATTATTAATTTTATTTCATTTCCCGAAAATAAATATCGTATATACTGGGGTGAGCAAAAGTCAGGGTGCACTATTGAAAACTGCACGTGTGCTTTTGCATCCTGACTTTTGCTCATCCCTGTTTTTTTTTTTGTTTTTTTTTAATTCTATTTATCTTCTCAGTGTGATATCTTTTATAAATTACTGTATGACACTCGCGGAGAGAGGTGTTTTTTTGCTAGCTTTCTTTCTTCCTCCGATTTTTTAATTTATTTGAATGAGAAAAATCCAAAAAAACAAAGATGCTGACTTCTACATGAAATTAGATTAAAAAGTAATAAATAATTATTTTTAATTTTTTTATTCTAAAAACAAACTGTACTTATCATTCTATTTTAATTAATAGAATTAATAATGTAATAATATTTAAATGATTAAAATACTAATATTAGTACTGTTTGAAATCGGAGCGCCGATATACAAACAAATAAATTCAATTGAATTATCTTATATTTTTGGGAATTACAAATTTAGGTTTCACTTTAAATGCACGCAGTATTATTATTTATTTTGTAATTGTTTAGATATAGTTATATTAATGATTATTGATTAAAAGGATTTATTGAATATGTTTATTTTAAATTATCGATTTCCGATTTATTAAATATCGCACTGTTTCTCATTTGATATGTGTTAATTTTAGCGGTGTACTAAATCGCGGAAATGTGATCAATCCGGCCAGCATGAAACAAGCATTGATGGCTTCCGCTACGAGACTGCCGGGAGTTAATATGTTCGAACAAGGACACGGTAAATTAAATTTATTAAAAGCCTACGAAGTATTGCAAAACTACCAGCCCCAAGCTAGTTTTAGTCCGAGGTTACTATTTAATACGTTTTCTACATTTTATACCATATACTATAATTTTAGTGATTTTTGTTTTGTAATCGTTTTTTTCACAAATGTTGTTCAATTAATACTTAAAAGTTTAAACATTACTCAGTTTAATAATTCCGTTCATTTGCCTTTTTTTTTTTATAATTTTTTAATAACGAACGATTGAAAAAATCCCGTTTTAAAATGATTACAAAATAAAACTCAAAATTTTCGCGAAAATAATGATTTCTCGTTGAACATTAGATAATAACGGCCTGTGGGTGCGTGTGCGTTTCAGTTCGATTCCATTAATTTTAAAGAAATTAATAAGTTCGATATATCGTGACCGTGTTATGTATCAAGGCTCCGGAACAGGGTCGAAAGATTATACTTTTGACCGGAAATAGTCAAGATGCACATTTTTTTTCATGTCCCAACCGAGGAGCATCAGTGCACGTTACCAAGAGCATAATCAAATGCGGTATTCTTCTCTAAATATTGCTTTAGTTTATTTCTCGACCGCCAGTTGGCATTTGCTACTTTACATTTTGATTTATATGATTTCTTTAATTTTAATTTCCGGAAACGAAAACACTAAATAATTATAACTGAGCTGCGCAATGCGAATAACTTCAGCGTCCGCTGCAAGAACTTGTTCTGTATTACAAACATCATTAGAGACGCTATATAATCGAAAAATTAAAACCTTTTAATAGTTTGGCGAATAAAGAATCGTAATGCAGGAAACAAAATATTGCCGTTACGTTGCATTATAAAGATTTTTAGTTATCAATCCAATATTTAGTAATCGGTTCGTCGGCTCACTAATATTAAATAATATATCGAGCGCAGTTGTGTAAAAGCTAATTGTTGCTAAATTTAAGGTGTGGAGTGTAGAATCCAAATCGTTTCCAGCTCTGTCTGGTTCAAAATAATAAAGTATCTGTAAAAATAAAAAAAAAAACAGTCGGAAGAGAAGAAAACCTTCTTACCCTTATCTTTTTCGGCACCATTGAATATTTTTTGTTCTTAACGTGTACTATTTATGGAACTTTCCTTTAATATATAAATATAAGTTTTTGATCTCTTCGGTAAATTTCGAACGCGTTTAAGGCGCACTTTTAATCGTTAATTCTAATTTAGTTATATAGATTTTGGCGAATGCCAGTACATGTGGCCGTACTGTACGCAACCAATTTATTACGGTGGTATCCCTACGATTGTAAATTTTACCATACTGAACGGAATGGATGTATTTGGTAAAATTGTGAATAAACCTAAATGGCATCCCTATATTCCACAGCACGGTCAATTCCTCGACGTAAGACTTTTTCACATTATTAGTTGTAACAATTTATTATTTTTTTTTTTTTTTGATTTACGTTTGAATGATGTAACATACACTAGGTTCTCGAGCGTATTTGTAAAACTTAAATGTTAAGAAAAAAAGTTACAAAATTCTAAATTTATGCGTATAATTTTCTTTTTTTTCTTTTAATCGAGAAATTTTTCGCTTTAACGTGTATCGAACTTACCAAAAAATTGGCCTTTTACGAACTCCGTTTTTTTCATCTTCCACGCATTTGTTGTCTGCAGGTTTGTGACAGATTATCACCATCCCACCAATAGCGAGCGAAATTACTAAGTGTATAATAATTTTTTTCTATGTAATCGATTTTATTTCATGAAAATGACTATTTACTTATTATATCTAATGCGGGGGTAATTAATTCGAAAATTATGAATTATTCTTAAATAATAATATGTACAATAAGTGAATAGTAATTGTCATTGGTTAAAAAATCGATTAAAAAGAAAAAAATTATTTTGCACTCGTGATAATGAAAATAAAAAACTAAGCGAAAGACTTATATATAGGTTAGTAGAATTAGAAATTGTAATGGAAAAATTTAAAACATACTGATTTTTTCGTTAAATTTTTCTTTTGCTAAATTAAATTAAGGTCTTTAATAAGATGCTTAAATTTTCTATGTGCGAAATTCCGTTTTTATATTGAATTTAATCAACCAAATGTTACGATATAATGTGTCGTTTATTTATCCCGCGTTATTACCGAAAATAATTTCGAATTTTATTTTATGAAATGTTAACTGCGATTCAGACACATTAACACTCTGTACGTATAACGCTGATAATCCTGACAAAAGGTTAAATCAACAGGTTGTCAAGCTGAATAGTAATAATACAAAACTTTCCTAATTAATAACACAAAAAACTTATTTCTCTTTCTCGTTATGTGCGTTCGAGTGCTCGGCCATGACGTAGTGTCAAAGGATGCTTTGAAACCCGACACCCCCAACTGTATTTCAATTCTGTTTCATTATGATTTAGCAAGAAGGTTAAAATATTTTCAACAACACAATATAAATCTACAAACGACCGTGTATTATACAGGGTGCGACACGGGAACCGAACGTATTTCAAATCGTTGCTGTAGCTAAACTAACGAAGTAGGAGAGGCGAGGTTCCGGTAGTAGCTTGATATGCCACATTTTGTTTAGTAGTAGTGTCTTATCACGATGAGTGAGTGGACTACGAGACATCACGCGTTTACAGTCGAGACGTTTTTCAAGAATCGAGAATCGTGTATAACTACGATTCGCGCGTTTTGAAAACATTTCTCGATTCAGCCGAAACAAATCGGTACCAACCGAAACAACTGTGGGTTTGTCGGTGAAAAACCTTTGCAAAAAAGGGTCCGAAGATAAAAGAAAGCCCTCGGAGGCCTAAGAAGTCGGCTCGAACACCAGAAAATATCAAGCGCGTGCGCGCGGCTTTAAAGAATAGTCCACAGAGACGCCGCCAATCTGCCTTTGAATGAAAAATCTGTACCACGTATTCACCTATGAAAATTTACACTTTCATCCGTACAAAATGTTAATAACGCAACAACTGCTGGTTACATGCCACCCGATTCGAGTTCTGTGAATACTCCATGAAGTTGAATCAATTAGTTTCCACCAGACCGAATTTTGTTTCATCAACGAGGCCATGGCGATGTCAACACTTTAAAATATACGCTACTGAAGCGATGGAAATCCGCGGATCATTCAAGAGGAACCTCATCACTCCCCGAAATTAATCGTTTAGATGAGCGTTTCGTCGTACGACATCATCGGCCGTTACTTTTTCAAAGAGACGGTTAACGGCGAGTGCTACCGACAAATGTTGCAGGAGTTCGTCGTGTCTGAGCTGAAGAGTAGGAGTAAATTGTCGTCCACGTGGTTTCAGCAAGATGGCGCCGCTTGTCAAAACGTAATAGAAACGTTCGAATTGTTGCAAAAAAGGTTTCCGCGGCCGAATAATTTCACGCGAATATGATCTCAGTTGATCGCCGTGCTCGCCTGATTTGGCTTGTTGCGGCTTCTTTCTGCGAAGTTATAAGCTGTGTACATCAATAAAGCACAGGACTTGACACAGCTCCGAGCTAATATTGAACACGATGCAGCCCAAATTTGCGCCGTCATGACCAAAAAAAAAAAAAAAAATCATCGCCAACTTTAAGAAAAGGCTAGAAAATTGTGTAAAAAATAGGGGCGGTTATTTAAGCGACATAATTATTAAAACTAAATAAAAATCTTATAACTAAATCAAATAGAAATCTGTAAAATTCACCGTCTTTTAGTTTAAAAAAAAAAAAAAAAAAAATCTACGATAATTTCATCCAAAGTTGCGGCGATTTGAAGTACGTTAAGTTCCCGCGTCATACCCTGTATTTTGTGTTTACTATTACATGATGAAATTATAATAAACCGGATTCAATTGTATTGCTATGGTGATTACAGCGCTGTACTGTACGTTGCTAGATCAGTACAATGCACTTGTAGAAATATACATTGTAACGTAAACCCTTGCGAACTCTAACAAGTCGCTCGAATCAACGTTATTTCGGCGTTAAATTATATATGTGTGCGTAGTATAACTATTATACTTAAGGTAGTCGCCCAGCCGGGGAATTTTGTCGTAAAACCGGGAACAAAAAGTAAAAATAGCCAAAAACGATATTTTTATTAAGAAAAAATCATTCGAAGCGAAAAATGAATCCATTTTTAATGTAAGTAAAGTAAATCCCATGGATATCCTTGGTAAAAGGTATCATGGATTGTGAAGTTGAGGTTCACAGTGTAGTAAACCTAACGGCACTAATGAGACTAGGAGGGCTAGTTTCTTTCTACTTGGGATCCGTTTTTTTTTTTACTTTCCCTGATTCCTCTCTAGTACCCAATTCAATTTCAGATTGGGTATAAACCTGGTAGCGATTTCGATCCGGAACGAGACAAGTCTCGAACCGGAGTGCTCTGCTTTACTCAAAATAAATTACGAAGTTCTGTTTTATTCGTATAAAATATGCTGCGGCGATCAAATATTACCGAAAGTAACAGAAAAATTCCATTCTTCTTTTTGCACAATTCTAGCAATCAGGAAATCGAGACGATTTGGACCGAGAATAAACCGGGAATTTAAAAATTGTATCTGAGTGGCCATCGTGGAAATTTTTGCGTACGGAGTCCTTTTTAGAATAATGTTTAATAAAATACACCGAAAATACAAAACATAAATTAACAAGATTAATGTTTTGAAATACTGGATACAATATTAATTCATATGGAATTGAGATTTTCAGATTCATTAGACCTTATAAATAAAAAAGAAAAATTATAATCTTTGTAAGCCAGTTGCATCCAGTTTAATAATACAGTATTTCCCGCTTTTGATAGTGAAAAATTAGGAAATAAACTTTCCGAGTATATATTGTAACCGAGAGAAATATCTTCCTTCTCATAAACTTATTGCATACTTGATGTCGGTGAGTTTAGATTGAGTTTTTAGTGTCGTTACAAAATTATGGCTCTCACACTGAAGTTTTTTTTTTTACTAATAGTCAGGGAAATAGTATGAGCACATTAAAAAGAATCAAAACATATTTACGAAATTCAGTGAGTAACGATCGATTATTTAATCTAAGCACGTAAGTATAGAGAAGCAATTATTTACAGAGTTTTCATCAGATCATTTTTTCCGTTAAGAGTGACTGACCTGTTTGCAGGAAAAAAGGAACGGAATAGAACTTGCTTACAAAGTAATATAGGTTAGTGAATATTATTTTATAAATTAAATTTATGTACAGATTAAAATTTTAGGAAATGAGGGAGTAATATTTATATTTTCAATTTTAATATTTTTTTCTAATAGTAATATTAAAAAGGGCAGGCATCCCCCTTGTTTCACAACTAACACTACGCTACTTGTGTTTGATGATCATACTCTGATCCGATCGATAATCTTATAACTTTCGTTTTTTCACTTTAAACCATTCTAATTACAAAATTAAACAACGTATACATTGTTTTGAAATGAAATTCTCTTCTGTAATACAGTTTTGGTATTAAGTTGATCTTTGTCTTTATCCGGCATTATTTTAGCGTACTGTATGCTCGTTATTAATTTATTACAATGATTTTACGTAAAAAGTTGTGAAAATAGAAACTGTTAATTATCTAGAATATCCGGAACATCCTAAAAAACACTAACATCACCGTTTACTACGTTTAAAATTATTTAGATTTCATTTAGTTATTCAGAAGTACTGTGGCCATGGTCAGGTTGGTTGTCTGTTAGTATAGCTGTATCAAAAGAAGCAGCATCATGGACTGGTAATGCTCACGGACATATAGAAGTAACGATTGAATCGCCGATAGTCAATGGCAATGGAACTACTTCGCAAACATCAACGATAACATTAGATATCAAAGCTCATATTATACCTACACCGCCTAGAAGGTATAAGAATTTTTTTTGCAAAATAAGAAATATAAAAAATTAACAAAAATGAAAATAATTTTTTTTTTTTTTTTTTTTTTTGAATTCACAAAATATAAATAAATCGAGTTCAATTTTTAAATTTGTTCACGTATTTATTCCAAATGTAATTACACTGTAGTAATAAGATAAAATAATGATAATTTACAAGCACAAATAATAAACATTAAACAAACAGAGGTAGATATACTAGAAACATTTTTGAGAATATGCTGTTTTTAGCTGAAAAAAGGGGGGGGGAATATTAGCAAAAAGGCAAACGCAGTATATTTCGCTTGAATCTGGAGGGGACTTAAATCATAATGATATATAGGAAACGAGAATACAGGAGCATGCATCATTAATTATGGACAGCCAATAGGAATAAAGTATAAATGCGAAAAGTTACAAAGAGAAAAGAAACGTATAAAAAAACTAAAAAAAATGTTATCAATAATAAACGAAAAAACTAATGTAACGAAGTAGTGAAACGGAAAATAATTAAGGGGCGGTGTAATACTAAACAGAAGATTGTTTAATTAATAAGTTATGAATAAAATGTGTTAATATTTTATGTTAAAAAAGTGATTGGTATCATTTGGTGTTCGATCTCAATAATTTCATAAACATCTGTACTTCAAACAGAAAAGAAAATTTCAATGATAATATGAATAGTTTATCTGTATTTGTGAAGCGATATTGCTTCGAAATTGTGCATATAAATATCATCGTTGAAACGTTCTTTAAGACTTTTTATAACTTTAGGAAAACCGATTACTTGAGTGGCAAAAATTGCAAAAAAAAAAAAAAAGCGTTAAAAATATTTAATATGGAATTTAAAATAACCTTAAAAATCACTTGAAAATTCATCTCACCATCGGATAACTCTAAACAAAAAATTTAAAAAAATTGTCGACCAACACTTATTTAACTTTCTCTTTGGGGAAAAACCGCAATAAAAGTATGTTCTTAGTGATAGCTCGAGTATAAAAATTTCAAAAAAAACCAAAACACATCTTAGACATGTGTACAAGTAGGAAGTTTAAAAGAAAAATATAGCCAAACTTTCTTCGGAACACCATAAACCCTAAAATTTGGAAAAACCACTTTTTCTCCTCTGCGCGCGATATATCGATAATATTTGAAATTTTAATTTCGTAATGAAACTTTAAATAGTTCTCAAAAAGTTCAAAAAAGTGCGAAAAGTAACTATAGTTAAAAATTTCTAACTTCAACACTGGATTTTCGGCGCGCTACAAATTCCAATGTTGTCGCGATAGCCTAGTTGTTAGTTAGAGCACTCGACTTCCGTTACAGAAGTCTTGGCTTCGACCTCCGGCGATGACAGAAATTATTGTAGAAATTAGTACAAAAATAAATAATTAAATAACCGTTAACAGTTACGTATAGGATTATTATATAGCATTACGTACATTATATATACATATATATATATATGAAATTCTAATAAGGTGGTTAAAGAACGTTAAAAAGTTCAAATAAAATTAAACAATTCGGCAAACAATTTAACTTATAACCCTGAAAAGTACACAATAAATCGCAATCAAAAGGTAAGAATTAGGACAACCGATGGGCACTAAAGTCGAAAGAAACCTCGCCAACATATAAGATGGAATTCAAAACGACTTAAAAAATCAACTTGTCATCGAAACCCGTTACAAGTAAAATTTATGTGTAATGAAAATCAGTCGCGATAGCCTAGTTGCTAGAGCGCTTGACTTCCGTTACGGAGGTCACAGGTTCGATCCCGGGCGACGACAGAACTTATTACAAAGAATTGAAATTAAAATATTCGCTAATAATTACGTGGAAGGCAATGGCAATCCACCACGTACAACATCATATGCGCGTGCTAGGTCAGTAAAGAGCAGACACGGGACTGCATTTGTACATATATCGATAAATCAAACGATTACTAATCAGTTCCGAGTGTAGTCTTTCGTGTGTACACCTGCGTTGCATATAATAATTGCCTGGTACACAACCTACATCAGTACAGCTAAAAGTGTACGAATAGATTGCGCCAACACGCTTTGTAGCGTACGGCACCTTAAGGAGATTGAAAATCAGTCAGATTTTTGATAGACTAATTAATTTTACCTCACTTTCCTTAAGAGTAAAATACAACAGAAAAAAACTGTTTTGTTAAGTGGTAAGCTCGGCCATGAAACTTGAAAAAGCCAAACTATATTTTAAACATGTACAGAAAGGGAAGAACTTTATATGAAAAATATAATCGCCGATATTGTAACTTAAATTCTAGATTTTCGCAATGATGTAATCTTCAAAGTTTGGTGAAACAAATTTTCCGGGTTGAAAGTAATAAAATTACTTTCCGATATTTCTTAATGAAACTATTGTAGTTCGAAAAAGCGCGAAAAATAGTGTCCTTCCTCTTTACGATTGCGTATTATAGTTAAAAATTTCAGACTAACTTATAAACGTGCACATTTAAGAATATTTCTCTACACTTAAGCATAATCAAATTTGTAACTTCAAATTTTTTTGAGCGTACTGTTTTCGTTCGCTAGTTGGAGATAGTGAACCTGCATTTTAATTCTTTAATGAAATTTTTAAAGTTTGACAAAATTTTGAAAAAAGTACGGTAATGAATGTGTGTACTCCTTTGCATTACACATAATTATTGAGCGCTCTATAAATATTCGTATTTACAATAATGTTTCTTGAAAGATATAACCGAGTTAAAACTTTAAAACAGAAAAAGCAGCATTTTGAATTTATTGCTAGTTAAATTACGGTAATCTTTAACGAAACATGTGAAGAACCCTAAGCGCTTAAAACATTATGCGCGACTGACCTCTATTTTGTTTATTTATTAGTCTTGAGATAAGTAAATTTGTAATTAAATTAGAATTTTTTTGCAATAGGAAACGAATTTTATGGGACCAATATCATAATTTACGATATCCGCCCGGTTACTTTCCTAGAGATAATTTACGTATGAAAAATGACCCATTGGATTGGAATGGCGATCATATACACACTAATTTCAAGGTATTTTGAAGATTTTATTTTTTCTATTAGTTATTTAAAGACGCCTTTGAGCCCCAACTAAATGTAACCTAGTTCAGTAAACAGCAATGTTTCCTTTGAACAAAGCCAAGTTCGGATTTTATCGTCGTAAATTAAAATATACAAAAAATTAACATTTTAATGCTGATGGACCTATGAGTAATAATAATAAAGAAAACGTTTCTAAATTGCGACGCTACCGGGAAAAGAACAATTTTATGATCATTATTAAGAAAGAAAAAAAAATGTATATGACACTTTAATAGATCTTTTGAACATACCGCGACCGCAAAGTCGATGAAAAAATACAGTACGATTGACATTTTTAAAAGTAGTTTCGTACAATTACCACTGTACTGATCGTCGAAATAGATTTAGAATACGTAAAACAATAAAACCAGCAAAATAGACTTTTTGAATCGTAAATGGTTTAATTTTGCAGGGGAAAATCACTTCAAATTATTTTGAAAAGAAAAAAAAAAGATGGTAAAAAGAGTTTAGAATTGTTTTTTGGTTTCTAGGTTGTACATCACCAAAGCTTTTTGAAGTGGCCATATCAAGCTTCAAATCGCATATTGGTTTCCAAAAAAAAAAAAAAAAAAATACAAAGAATATTAATTGAATAATTAGTACTGAAAACCTCTCGCCTGTGAAATCAGTGCCGATGATAGTAAGCGAAACATTGGATAAAAAATAAAATTTAATTTCAGAAAATGTTAATTTATTCAGGCAACATTGGCAGTCTATTGCTTAGGACTTGTCATATTTGCGCTAAAAGTGATCGCCTTCATATTATATAATCTTTTTTATGGATTAACCTTTATATGCTAGTGTTTTATACATATGCATTAATTTTTAGACTACCCCCTGTTAGAAAAAGTGTCCCAATTTTATGTAACGACAAAAAATGGCCAAGTTTTTATATATATACAATATATATGTATTGTTTTGAGATGCATTGGGTTAGTTAGAGCTTCTGAAATCTGAATAGCATGACTTAGCACGTTAATTTTAAATAAAATACGGATTAATAGACCGATAAAATGTGAAATAAATTATAAAAAGTTTAAAACATTTACTAAACGCTTTGAATAACATCAGGCTTCGTATCAGTCGAGTCTAGACAAAGATGTTAGAATTGTCTAAGTTCATTGATTGTGAACTTGTAATTATGCGAATCAGAATAAAAAAGCACGAACAAATAAGGTTAACCGGAATTCGGAAAGATAAAACTATAGCAAGCATCGACATTAGACTATAGTACAACCTACTATGAAAATAAATCGATGCAAGTCAGTTATTATAAGTGTTCTTCTGTGTCTCTAACATGCGGTACACTGAGCACGTGTGCCTTTTTAATTTCATCATCATCTATTACGTTATGTTCCCCACTTTGTTTCACGTGAAATAATATAGCCTGAAAAAGATGCTGTTAACTATGAGCATGCCAACTCGCTGATAATAATTGACAACTGCAACGATCAGATGAGAATAAGTTGGGAATTTATCGGTGAAACGATACGGAGATATGATTTACTCGAAGGAAAAAAAAAAAGAATAATTAACTTCGTCGCGATAGCCTAGTTGCTAGAGCGCTTGACTTTCGATATGGAGGTCACGGGTACACTACCTATATCTGTACAGTTGAGATGTACGAATAGGTAGTCGCCGACGCTCAGAAGCTGAATATGGCACTATAAAGAAGAAGAAAGGAAAACTAACAACAGTGAAAAATAACGGGAAGATGTTCCGTTCACATTATCTGTTATATACTTAACGGTTTGTCTTATCATAGCTATATAACCTCGGATTCTGATGAGGAAGTCAAGAGACGACTAATCGTGAATATTGTTATAGACTAGCGAAGGTGGGGTTATTCATGAAAATAAGACAGAAAACTCTTTATGCCACCTATTTGCCTAACCCCGCGGGTAACACGCTAGTGCTAGGTATTTTGATCCATCTAACACAAGCGCGGCGCTGACGGTGTAACATAGAAGGTGCTCATCCAATGCTGCTACGCTACTGACAGCAATTTTTACTGGTGTCACAAAGCCCCTTAGCTTGCGGTAACTATACTACTTATGAGAGACTAATGGCGACGAACCATTCGATTTGATCATAAATGGATAGTAAGTCCACCAACGTCCATTGCTGTACAACGTGAATTTATTAATGTCCGAGAGGCGTCACTGGGGGCAACTCAGTATACTCAAAATAGTTCCGACCTAACATCATAGGTTGCCAAATTCCGCTGGTGCTTCAGTCCTCGGGAATAGTGTACCCTTCAAGAATAAAAATCAAATGCCAGTAGAAGTTACGGAAGCCACCTGTCAGCTAGTCATACCAAATAAAAGAAAATGTATCGTCTTCAAACTCTGTAACACCGTTTGTTAACGGCTAAAATGCAACGTCGCATTTTAGCTGTGTAAAAATAAATTAAGTCCGGTACAGCGTACAGTTGATATGTGATCAACAGTGCTCGGCCGTTCCTTATCTCTGTTATCTGTGCCGGCTTTAATTCAACGTTCTATTTGATTCGATTCGATTAGTATATGTGTTTATTCGGTTTTTTCGGTAATATCGTGTTTTTCGTTTTAATATCCCCTTTTTTCGTTCTCTATATTCCGTTTTCGTCTCCTTTCGTATCGTATTCCTCATTTTCTATCGCTTCCTTCATTCGTATTCCTCTTTGCGCTATTTTCCGTTATTATTACTTTCTTATCGTACAAATATTTGAAATAGCCCTTTTCAGGGCTTACGTCATATTCGTTTCCGTCGAACACATTTTTTAATTATTCTGACTTTCGGCAATTTATTTGCAAAAACACCGTTCAGATACACCGTGTGCATTGGTGGTAAATAAAACTTATGGGAATTTTGGATGATTAATATTAACACCGCGCTCTTTCAGGTGTTGGAAGCATGTAGAATTAAACATTTAATTTTTTTTTTATTTTTCGGTCTCGTTGATTATGTAAAAGTATAAATTTATTAAAGAACTCTATATGTGTAATAAAAATAATAACAGTTCACCGAAAGATCGAAATTAGCCGTTTTTAATGTGTCTATCGCGAAGAAACATTAACGAAGTAATTGATTAAGATGTTTTGTTATTTACAGTCGTTATGCCTGTGTTAGAAAGTATTATATAGTATTCTGCAAATAGTGCATGTTATTGAAATTCATATTAAAAATATGTATCTGAACTTTCATAACGATGTTTCCCGTCCCGTGCAATCTGTTTAATACTTTCAGATTGATTTCATTAATGATTATGTCATTCAAAAAGATCCTACAACGGAAACAGGTCTGCAGTTAAATCTATAATGTTTTTGGATCGCATTTATCATAATTATTTAATTTTGTGAAGAATGGAATTAATTGACTCTTTTATATAAGTGTAGAAGAGACTAACATTTGAGAATTATCTCCGCACAGCGGAGTTTAAAGGATCAATTTCGAATATATTACTAGATCCTACAGATCTTGCCACTGGTACTCCCGCCGGACTCATAGATGGTAGTTTTTCTATAATACTTATAGAAAAGTAAATTTTATTTTTAAAAAAAATTAATTTACGATATGGAAGTTGCAATTTTTATTGTAACTTCTGTAACAGAAAAATGTCACATAGTTTGTAACGTTTTTTCCATTTTTTTCATTTTACCCCAGCTCAAGCATGATGTTATTAATATATATTATGTGTGTGTATATATATATATATATATATATATATATATTATATTATATTATACTACCTTTCATCTAAATCTGTAATTTTTAATAAATTAATTGAAGTGATGCGGTTTAAATAAATACTCTCTTATGGTCATGTGCACTTATTGATAAAATATAAATAAAATTCGGGAAAAAAATAAGTAAAATACATTTAAAACGACTAAATACATACAAATACACGCCTCGTATTCTTACATATACATTTGAACACAAATTCAAACATCGGACGCACATTCACACGAACAAAATTACAAAAATATCTCAGCCTATATAAATGAACTGTCAAAAATGCAACCTGTATTAATTAAGTTTATGAAAACTTTTTATGTAGAAAATTCTCCAAACTATCGAGCCGAAAATATCGAATTATATAATAGAATGGCCGAATTTTTTTAACCATCCCAGTCGATATTTATTTTTTAAGAAGATGTTTTAACTTTAAATCATTAAAATACGCTTGAATATTGCCGAACTAATGAACGCGTAACGGAATTTTTTTCTGCTTATACAAGATTAACTTTATGTTTTTCTTTTTGCGTTTGCGTATTATTCTCAGGACATGTATCAACATTTAAGGAACTTCGGTTACTTTATAGAAGTTCTTGGAGCACCGTACACGTGTTTCGATGCGTCTAATTATGGAACTCTGATGGTAGTTGATTCTGAAGAAGAATTTTTCCCGGCTGAAATTACGAAATTGAAAAAAGACGTCGAAAACGGATTATCGTTAATTGTGTTTGCCGATTGGTACAATGCGACTGTTATGAAAAAAGTTAAATTTTTCGACGAAAACACAAAGTTCGTATTTCATAATAGCATAATGTAACCAGCATTTTTTACACTCACACTTTATCTCTTATTTGTCGACTATAATTTGGCAATCGTTCAATATGCAAAAGTTGAACCTTTCTCTTGAATTTTTTACGGTAGTCTATCGGTAAATGTAAATAAGCAGAAATTTACAAACAAACCGTTTATACAATAATTCGTTAAGAGAAATAAATTTTTAAGAACGACGAAGAGGGGTATTTGTTGTAAAGATCGCACTCTGTAGCAACGATTCGAAGTTGAAATTTCATAATTCACATCGTGATACACTGTGCGAAAAAAAAAAAAAAAAAAGGCTCCCAACGAAAATAATATGCATGATGAGAAGGTACTTCTCTGACCTGGTTATTTAGGCGAGTAGGAGGGATGAAGAATATATTACCAGGCGTGTAGTTGGTACGAAAAATAAAATCCGAATTAAAAGCAGTAAATCGTGTTTATTTTTTAAAATATTATTTCGTAATTTACATTGGTCGCAAAGTGTGGTACTGGTGTACCTTTATCTATTTAATATTATTAAATGTGACGACCGGTTTACCTGCGCAACATTGATTTTGACAGCCTGGCTACTAACAGTGTAATTTCGGTTTACGCCTTTAAAATATCTGACCTAATTTAGCCTGCATTAAGGAAGGTAAATTTACAAATTTTGCAGTAGCCATCTTCTCAATTATACACCGCCGCTTTTAAAATATATAAAAAATGTTTACTGTGTACAGTCATTAAAAAAATCTTGATAATCGTCGAGGCTGTTTGGAAAAATTATTTCATAATTCACTGTTAAATGTAGCGCAAATCTTTTGCCGTCATTCGAAGCATTCTACATGGTAATGAAAACGGTATCGCGATATTTCAAGGAATGCGAATTAAGATTTTTTTTTATTTGATTGTAATATCAGTGCGCCTTGTTAATAATTAGACAATGGTGGCTACCGGATACGGGAGGTGCAAATTTGCCGGCATTAAATGATTTGTTAGCAACGTGGAATATCGCTTTTGGCGATCGTGTCTACGAAGGAGAATTTACCTTGGATAGAAGGCCGATATATTATGCGTCTGGTACGTCGATTGTTAAGTTTCCCAGCAATGGAACCGTGATTGCGAAAAAGTTGAAAGATCAAGGTACTTTTTCGTTTAAATTGATTGTGATGCCGTCGCCGCGGTTTTACTGTTTTGTCGGACGAATCGCTATATACGAATTTCTTTACCCGTTTATCGAGGTTACAATCTTTGCCAATTTATTCGTAGGTAAAGAAGTGGAAGGGACCTCCGTCGAAGAAACCGTGCCTATAATAGGTTTTTATCAAGTTGAAGACCAGAATTATACCAAAACCAAAGCAGGTAGAATTATGGTGTACGGGGATTCGAATTGTCTGGATAACGCGCATAATATTAACGGTGTGTATGTTTTCGGTAATACTAACGTGTTAAATTTTCGAATTACATTATTTTTTTGAATAAAAATATGTTTAAGAAGCTAACAGCTAAACCCGAATCATTTCTAAGTTATTAACAGGCCTATTATGTTGTGATCATAGTAGCAATGAACCTTTAACGGGCGTACACTAACTAAATAGGCTTTTGCGACATGCAGTAATAAGAAAATCAAAACGCGCTCAGTATTTTCGGCAAACTAAATTGCAAAAAAATGTCAAAGAATAGAACAGCTTCATAGTCACGCTATAAGTTACATGTTTTTCTACACAATATAGTGTGAGTTAAAATCTGTAAAAAATTTTCGAAATATAATAAATATTTTATCTTAAACCTTTGTTTCTTTTCAAAAACAATCTAAGCAATTATTAATGTCTTGTCCGGATAATAATTAATTAATTTACGGTTCAGATATATATGTATATATATTATTATTATTTCAAATTAGCCACTGATGGACTACGTTGTCAACTGGTCCTGCCATTCGTCTTCCTCTCTTTCCATACTGCTTTCATTTTTTCACTGTGTCTTTTTTTGCTTTCTTCGGTCCACTGAATGCCAGTTTTTTCTTTCTGTTTCTCCACGAATCTTTTACAGATATATAAATGTGTGTGTTTATAGTATCTGATGCTCGAGTTAATTCTGAAATCGATTAGACTATTTTGAATTTCAAAAACACTTAAAAAAGGGGCAAATAAAATTCAGAACTCACAATAACATGAAAAACGCAAAGCGGAATAAAATCGAAAAAGCATCGCATTTATAATCCGCTTATAAAAGATGATTATTTTAATTTTTCAAATAAATAAAATGCAGAAAATAAAAAAAATTCTATAAAACAATTTTATAGATAAGAATAAAAGAAACGATTGTTTAAGTTACAAAAACATAATAACGATAATAAAACAATATTTAAAAAATCTAAATTTATAAGCCAGAAATATTATTACAAATTAGTGCGACCTGTATGTTTTTATTCAATTTTACCTTTCTCTGAAAAACAATTGCATATGTATAAACGATAATTGATACTTTAATAATATACCCGGTAACCGAGGTTTTTTCAGATCTATTCTAGTGAATAAATTAATGGTTTTAAAAGTAGCAATATGCACATAAAACAAAACTTGCAGTCACATAAATATTACTACAAATTGTCTCACCCGTATAACTATAACAACAATTTGTCGTTGAGGAAAGCGTATATAAATATGAAGATATTACACACCATCATCTATTTTCAATAACCGTGATGCATTATTTTTTACCACGATAAATAAGCGTTTTGCTTATTTTTTAATAAACCCTAAAAATACAATGATCATTTAAACATTGGCTACCTCTCTGTTGCAAGTGATTTCATAGAGTGACCGATCGATTTCTTGACCGTTATCACGTAACCAGTCAATTGAATGGCGAGTTACGTAATAAATTAGATATCTGACGAATGACTCAAAGATATGCTCTAAAGAAAATTTTCGGAAAAGGCAAAATTCTTTTATTCATTTCCTTTTTCCTTTTATTTTATTTTTATTAATCGTTTATTAACGTGACAGAGCTGAGGGCCTAAACAATATTTCCTACGCGATCACACATAGCCACACCTATCTCGCACACGTACACCACACGCTAGCAAACTATTCCACAATTAAATGACACTATTATTTTTTTAATAATTATTATTTATTTTATAACCAAACGATTTGAAAATTGCAGCTGCACACAAAATGAGTTACGGCGATTGTTACAAAACAGTTAACATACAAATCACAATTAATAATCCAATTTAGCTGACACACTTATACGAAATACACAACATAAAATTATATATATATATTTGGCCTGTTTGGTTCCACTTTTCGGGTTCCGGATCCCACGCCGAGTCCTCGACTACATCCAATGAGTTTGATTCCGGTCACTACAGCTGGGAATGTTCGGTAACCTGTGGTACTCCATACTATCGTTTCTTTCTCTGGTTCTTTATCGTTGGTTATCGGAAAATTAGTTGAAATCGGTATAATTAGCTTCTCGAAATAGATATCTTGTTTTCTTTTTATTACATTTTTATATACTTTTATTTTACTGGTACTGTTTTAATGCCGCCAGAATTAACCTTGACGGACTTGATGGAATACGACTAAATTCGAATAAAGTTTGATCACCTTATATTCAACGTATCACTACGGACTAGCCAGAAAATAATTGAAAATTATTCGTATATTTTGCGTATACGAACTTTTATTTACCACCAACAATGCGTTACTAATTTCGCTCGAACGAATACTAACATCCTCGGTCTTTTATCACGTCGACCAGACACTCTGTTGCCTCATACTCTGAGAATTTCCCTGAGCTTCTAAGATATTCAACATACGATCGGTTTGTGCTTTTCCCTTATACCTCTTCATGCTAGTAGAGACACCACTTAGATTAGATAGACTATTGTACGCTATGAAATTATTTTCCCTTGAAGTTTCTAACATCTTTTCACTATCTTCTAACACGATGACTTAAAATAAAGAGCTGTGATTTCTTAGCTAAAATTTATTTAATCTAATCGAATACGTCCCGGTTACACTTATTAAGCCGATTAAGAATTGATTCTATAAATTCGTGCTATATCCTGTTATGGCTGAAACGCCATACCTTAAAGATTAAAATCGTTAGAGCCCTTTCGGAAAACCAGTTAAATATACAACAATTTTTGCTCATCTTATAAAATAGGTATCTGGTGACTGAGCGTTGCCTTCGATTTATTTCGAGCTTGTAGATAAATCGAAGTATATTTATAAGTTTCACAAACATTTAAAAAGAAAACGGTAAAACACGTAATACGAAAGTTATGATTGCGTAAGGTACAATTTTGAATGTGTATTTTAGTTTACCTAATATAAATATCGGTAAATAAATTTATTCCCTTACGAAATTTCAATTTTCTATTTATGCAGACATTAAATTTATAAATATTACAAACCTTAAAATAATGTAAATAACCTCATCCGAGGTGATAGCCCCCTCCCTGGCAATATGTACCTCGTAAATAATAAAATAAATAAATAAATTTTCTATTTAACACGGTAAATAAACGAATTATTCTTTATTCACTATTAAACCTGAAATTAAAAAAATTAAAATTCATAAGCCAGAAATATTATAACAGTGTATTTTTATTATTTTTTTTTTTATATGATAACATATGTAATAATTAAGAATCGAATTTTTCATATAATGCATATTTTTTTTGCTTGTAGCTAACGCTTTGATACGAGATGTGGCTATTAAATAACGAGATTGCGCGCGCTATGAGTTCCCTAGAGGAGTAAGGAGAGAAGCAAGTACGGCAGAAGAGACCTTGAAATGTCTATTATCACAGTTTCAAACCACGTTTTTGTAACTATAGTAATATTTTCTCCATCAAGTGTTGAGGAGTACGTGATTTTTTTGACCGCTGGATACAATGTGTGACGAAAAACACGAACAACGTATCAATCTGAAATTTCTCATGAAATTGAAGAAAATTCCAACCGAGTGTTATGCATTACTGAAAGAAGCTTACGGTGAGAATTCTTTGTCACGTGCACGTGTTTTTTTTCAATTTTCTGAAGGTGGAAAGAGTGCTGAAGATAACCAACGTCCAGGTTGATCTGTCTCATTTTGCATTCCTGCAACCGTTGCCAAAATCAATGAAATTATGCGCGCGGAGTGTCCTTTGAGCTTCCAGAGGGTCAAACTGTGAACCAAAATTATTATTTGCAAGTGTTAGCAACCCTGCGAGAGCGAGTTCGTAGAAGAAGACTGGAGTTGTGGCAAAACAAGTCGTGGATCCTGCATCAAGACAACGCACCTGCTCATAACGCGCTGACTGTGAAGCAGTTTTTAGCTGATAAAAACAGCCCTATTCACCAGACTTTGCTCCGTGCTACTTATTTTTGTTTCCGAAGGTGAAGCCTGCCCTAAGAAAACTCGCTTTGAATCAATGGAAGAGGTAAAACAAAAACCGGCAAAACCTTTGAACGGCCTTACAGAAAAGAACTTATGCAAAAACATGGTTTGGAACTGTGTTAGTAGACACTTCAAGGTCTCTTCTGCCGTACTTGTTTCTCTCCTTACTCCTCTAGGACATCCATAGCGCGCGCAGTCTCGTTATTTAATAGTCACGCTTTGTATTTCGTATCTAGCCGTTTCAAGGGGTATAGATTCAAAATGCACTAATTTAATAATGCATATAAATGCATATTTTCGACATTTCGTGCATATTTTGAGGATTTTTACATATTTTTCATAATTATATATAAAGAAAATATACACATACACGTACAATTATGTATTCGAAACGATGAAAAGATCGGAGCAAATGTATGAAATTTTTAACTTTGCTAAAGAAACGAGGTGTTGTCATTTTTTTATTTTTTGTCAAGTCCATTCTTCGATAATAGCCCCTTGTTGATTATTTATGGAACTAAAAAAAAAAAAAAAAAAAAAAAAAAATGATTTCTTCTTATTGGTTATATGACTACCATTGTTGTAGGATATCTTTCTGCAAATAAAGGTTTTTTTGTGTCCTTTATCAATGGCGGATCTACGGGAGGGGGAAATAGGACGACCACACCCCACCCCAAGAATCAAAGCTTCTATGAAAAAATTTGTTATAATGAAAAAACTTAATTTATGCTATAAAAGATTTGTGTGAATTTTGCCTACGGATTTTAATAACTGATATTTAATATTATTTTCTAGGAAAGCTATTAATGTTCCTTTTTTATTCTATTTTAAATACAACTGTCGTCGATCTTTTGCCATTTTTATTTTGCAATGCAAATGAAAATAGTTCAATGAGAAATATGTATATATTTTTTACTTGCTCATGGACAAAGAATTCGGATCAGATTACTAACAAAAATAAAAAAAAGAAATAAAGTCTAATAAAAATATTATCTTTCTTACTATTTCTAAACTACCATTTTAGCTAGAATTTTATATTTTCGTTTTATTTTTCATCCCTAAATATATGACAAAATTTGAATTAAAAATTGTAATAATTATGTATTTTTAAAATTTCGTCTAAGTAGTAGAATTCATTTCAATATTTTAAGGTTTTTTGGTGCATATAAATCCGAACCCTAGTAATAATATTTCTAACTTAAGCATTTCATGTTTGTTTTCAATTACTAAAACAAACATTAGTCACTGCATCTTTACAATTGCTCGTTTTGTAGAATTTTCTCAACTATAAGACTTCGACAAATCGATTCCTAGACCCTAAAAACTTAATTCGTGAGTTTCATTAAAATCGATAGCCGTTTTCGAGTACTTGATTATATATATATGTAATGGCTGACCCGGTGAACTTCGTACCGCCTTAGAAAATAAATGTTGTATTAACTTATTAGCTGAATTAAATTCAGTTTTTTATTGAGAAAATTATTACTCAAAATGAATTAAGTTCAATAAATCTATAAAAATCAAAATGAAAAGTATTTTAATTACATTAAAATGAATGGTAATTCACGTAGCAGCAAGGCATTATTCGCCTTAATAACAAAAATCAGTATAACCCAATAGGATGGTTCACAAACGACAAAAATATTCAATTATATAATAGCTCGAAAACGGTTGAACTTATCGGAATTGGATCATAAATTACAATTAAACTTCTATCTATGGCAATTTACAACTTTAAGCTGAGCGATTACCCTGGGCGGTAAGAAGCCGTCTAGAATACATAATATGGAATTTAGAACGACCTGAAAAATTACCCTTAAAAAAATTCATAACTCACCACCAGATAACCCTTTAAAAGCGAAATTCGAAATATAAAACAAAACACAGAAGCCCTTTCATAAAATACAAAAATTACAGTTAAAAAATTGTGTGAACCCCCGTTTTGGGCCAAAAACAGCAGAAAAAGATGAATTTTCTTCATAAATTTTGTTTTAAATTTTGTATTCTACTATTCGTTGTGGAGAAAAATCCAACAAATCAAAGATCATAAAAATCGGTCCAGCCGTTTTTCAGTTATAAGTGGTGTAACTGACACGATTTTCTTTTGTATATATGTATATATATATATATATATATACTCATACACAAACACAGATATATATATCGTGTAATAAAAGCAAATTCTAATTTATTTTCTTAAATTAATCAATTTCATGATCTATAAAAATTAACTATTGTTCGAAACAATGAATTGTTGAGATTTAAATAATCACTACATTTAAACGTAAGCAGTATTTTTATATTTACCATTTTAAATTATTTAAAAATTAATACAAAATAATAATAATAGTAGTTAACTTGACTACATAAAGAAAAAATCGAGGGTATACGTAAAAAATAAAAAAGACCAACGTAAAAAGTTCTATTTATAATTTAAAGTTAATCTAACTTAAATTCTAACAGAACATCTAGAAAGAAAAAAAATACTAAGCAGCTTTTGATAACTGTTTTTATCGAGTGTTCTGCTCTTGTTGGCAAACATGGTATTAGAATTTGAGAAATCAATATGAAAGTAAATAATAACGAATTTTGCGATGCCGACTAAACAAATAAATTACGCTTATTTCAGATTGTTTTTGGATGTTAGACGCAATGCTTCAGTACTCTTCTACCGGCCATTTGCAATCCGTGTTCAAAGAAGATAATATAAAGATTGAAAACATTAAACAAGCTGGTTTACCGTTTAGGATAGATGGTAATCGGTTATATAGGTATCAACACTATTTTTCTCTCTTTATTATATTAATGTACACGAATATGTGTATAAATAATACAATGATGAGTAATAAATCAAAAGATTCATAAATTAATAACGATGACCATTCTAGAAAAGGAAAGCATATACTTCTCAGATTATTCAACTATACAAAATCAAATATGTAACTGTAAGCTATCACCAAGACGTACGTATATGGATGAAGACCGCAGATGAATAATTTAAAATAAATTTTTTAATGGCAGTGTTGATTAAAATCGACATCGAACAGTATCGAATATAAATTACTTTGCATATACAAACACATTTACATCACAACTGCATTATTCTGCAACAGCCATTTAAGATTACTGTGAAATAATACGTCCGCTTTACTTGCAATAACCATAATCTTTATTTTAATACGATATAAAAATTTCCGTATGCACGTATATGTAAATCTGTGATCTTCGGATCTCGCCAGGGAGCAAGCCCTTTGGATCCCCAAATACTAATTCCCCTGTAATTCTTACGAAAAAGTGCGTTATTCTTATCCTTTTTGTTTTGCGTTTGCTAAAAAAAAAGAAAAGAAGTACAACTTTAAGTTTCAATTTTACAGTACATTCATTTCAAAACGTTAATATTTCATAGCCAGTTATTCATTTCACCTCCGGTAAATTTTTAAATTCCTGGTTTATTCCCGGTACAAATCCTTTCGATTTCCTAGTTACTAGAATTATACAAGAGTTTACACTAACGTTCTTCCGCTTCTACAATAACAAACTCAACAAATTGAGGCGAAGGCAAATAAAATATCAATAGAAACAGAAAAATTGCAAATTAAATTTTTTAGTTTTTTAGAGTTGTTTTATTCACATTTTAAATATTTCACCGTTACAATTATCACTAATTAACTCAAGCATTTCTTACTTTATTGTTACAAAAGTTAATAATAAAATTTATAACAGGTTGATTGCAGTACCCCTTCACCATTTCAATAGTTCTGACTTATATTTGACGTTTAATATTTACATATACTTGCTGACTTCAAGAGGTTTACGAAGCGCAGGTCTTTCTAAAGGTTTTACTGTGGTGGTTCAACCCTCCCAATAAATTTAAATGCACAATAAAAAAGTTTTTGTTTTATGCGTTTCCTTAAAATTTTAACTGAAATGTGCAATAAATATAAATATTACTCATCATGAAAATATATCTGTCGCATAGGAAATCTTTTAATCGAAAAATTAGTGTCAAATTGTAAAAGAAAAATGGATTTTTCTTTTTGTTACTGCTGGTAATGTTTGACCGCCGCAGTATATTTACATATAGTAAAAAAAAACTTCATAATTTGAGCGAAGTACATCAAAAGATGCATTCATTTTCCGCTTCAAATGGTTTTTTTTTTAATCAAAACTGTTATTTGGTTAGTTTTACTTTTTTTCCCGGCTTCCCGATTGTTCCGGTTGAATGGTCACCCTGTATAAAAATGACGTAGTCATTAATATGTATTTTATTTTTATATATATATATATATTGTTATCGTGCCGAGAGACGATAACTTTTTAAAAGTAGAAATCGCGGACATTAGCCAAAGCCAATATCATTGAAATTCTCAATTCGAAAATTTATAAGTTTTATTTAAGAACGAGAGGTACATGAAAATCGCGGGGAAAAACGATTACAACGAATAAGACAAGACTCTTTCGTTACTTCGTAAAAATTGTACTAACTAATTCATATCTGTGTATCCTCTGGCTATATCAAAAGTCTGCCTTTTATGATACATAATAAAAATAAGTACATGATAAAAATAAGTGCTAATAAATTCCGGTTATTACAGGAAATATAAAATAAGAATAAAAATGTAAGTTAAAATAAGATATGGAATGCATATATAATTGAGTGATTATTATGCGATAATAATGCGATAACACCCCCGGATGTAGATGAGTTTTATCGGCGTCTGTTATTGGAAGAACGGATGCGGCGAGAAACTGGTAGGTACTCGTCTTCGGAAATATTCGGGTCAACTTCCTGTATCGTGACGTGCCGTTGATTCCTAGAATTTCGCGATACATCTTCCGTTACTGATTCCAGAATGGGCTGCATATTAGCATTTGAGGTCGTTGAATGGCCGAAATTTGGGCGTTATTATTTTTGAATCTTCTATACAGCAAACAAATGACAATTATTATGATTATCAGTGTCATAGGCTGTAAAATAATAGATGCGATTGAGATAGTGTTGTGATGAATTCCAAATACATGATGTTCGATTTCCTCTTGATTATTTTTTCAGTTGATCGTGTAAGACTCGTAGATCGTCGTTATTAATCCTTTGCAATTCTGGTATATGAATTGGTAATTTTGATTGTTGAATTTTAGGAAGGTCGATATGAAAGGATATATTAGGGAAAAAGTAATCGATATTTGAGGAATTTTTGGAAATAGGAGTAAGGATTTTATCATCTATAATCGCTTTACAGTTAGTATCGATTTTTAATATACCTCGTCTTGGTAGTGAATCGATATAGGTTTCTTCGCTACAATAAAATGTAGTACGTTTCTCGTAGGTATTAGAAAATAGCCATTGGTTATCATTTAATTTTTCGAAGATATTTAAAAGTGCATATCCGTTAGAAATATGACAATTCGTGTTGGAATTAAGGAATAGATTTACTTCACATGGATTAGAGTTTTCTGTTCCTTGTACAACGTATGGTAATTTGCATAAGAATAGATTATGCGTAATCGATTTGCAATAAATCATGGAATGTAGTAGGAAATATTTCGATTGGCTCTCGCTAATAATTAGGTATGAATGATTGGTAATTATTGAACTGATTATTCTTGAGTCATCTTCGACTTTGGGAAATGAAAACATTCGATTGATAGAGTATTTTACGTTTTCTGCTATAGGAATAGTGAATAGAAAGATAAGATAATAGTTATCTATTATTTGAGAATGAACAATGCCAATGTCGGTGTATCTTTCAACAGATTTTAGGTTACTGATTTTTATAGGAAACTTCTTATCAGATGGTAAATGTATAGCTTGAAGTTTAGTTTTAAGGAGACTAGGATTACATACAGTTGGATGCAATATATCTCTTTTTGCGTATAAAATAGCTTGTTGTAATGAGGTTATTTCATCGTAAATAATCTGATAAAGTTGTTGAACAGTTAAGCTTAGTTCGTTAATTTCTTCTTTTATTTCGTGATCTATTATCGTTTTGGATACATTATCTGTAAAGTATTCAAGGGTTATTAAAGACGTTTGTATTTTCTGCTGGTTTTGCGCAAGTATTTTATCATTGTTTTCAAAATTGTTAATTGTATTGTTTATCAATGAAATTTGTCGTTCGAGTAAGTGTTTGGAGTATGCGTCATCTTCGTTTAATTTAAGCAAGATTTTATCATATTTTTCTTTATCTCCTTCGTCTGGACCTCCAAATAGGAAACTCCATGCATAAGAGACTGCATTGATTAGACCACGTTTTTTTCTTCTTCTGGAAATGTCTTTCATTCTTGAATCTTCAGTTGTGGTTAAAAGGTTATTGTATTGAGTAAGGATAGTTGTTATCATATGTGAGGATCGCTTGTCTGGTTGAAGTCCGTGTCTCGCTCGTAGACCATTAATTTGAGTATTGATATGATCGAGATTCGCGATTTGATCATGTATTTGACTGAGATTAAAATGAGTAATGAATGTCCAATCACTTATGTGATTTGCTGCTAGACCTAATTTTTCGTAGAATATGCCTGGTGTGGCAGGTAATGAAATGATAGTCGATTTATGAGCTTCATTTACATTCGAGAATAGAAAAAAGGTACAAAGTGTTGATAAGACTAAGTTAATCGTATGATATTTTTTTATTAATTTCCCATGATATTTCTTTGGACCAGAACTTGTTTGGACTGTGATGTTCGGATTTTTTACATTAATTACTTCGTGGGGTCCTTCATAGGTTGGTCTTAATGCTTTTCCTCTACCGGGTTTTTTGCTTTGATTTACCATGACTTGATCGCCGATTTTGAAGTCAAAATTAGATAAGGTTTTTGCATTATTTTCTCTTGCTGTGGTATTGTATTTAATTTGTCTTTGTCGATAATAAGCTTCTTTCCACCATGTCGATAATCGGTTTTGTAATTCTTCGTGATAATCTTCATATGATGGTCCATCATCTGGAATATCCAGGAAGGGAAGGTTAGGTTGGCGTCCAAATAAAAGTGAGTATGGTGTGAAACCGGTTGATGTATGTATAGAAGAGTTGTACGAGAATGTAGCGGTAAATATTAATTCGTCCCAATTGTTTTAATCATCGATGTAGTTTTTAAAGTATTCTTTGATTGTCGCGTGAGCTCTTTCTAAGGCTCCGTTAGATTCTGGATGATAAGGAGTACATGTAATTTTCTTTATACCTAACGTTTGAGTGAGATTGGTTGTTATCTCTGAACAAAATGCGGTATCGTTATCAGAAAGTAATTGATTAGGAATTCCGAAATGTGAAAATATTTGCAATAACAAATTAGTAGTGTTTGGTGCACTGCTGGAATTTGTCGGGATTGCTAATAGGAATCTTGTCAGATTATCTTGACAGGTGAGAATGAATCTGTTTCTTTTAACGGTTTCATTGAAAGGTCCGATATAGTCGATCGCTAATTTGTTCCATGGTTCGGTAGATGTGTCGGTAACTTGCATAGGTATTTTAGTAGAGTGTCGATTTATTTTATTTTTTTGACATTCGTGACATGTGCGTACGAACGCTCGTATATCTGATTTTATACCTGGCCAGTAGAAATGGTTTAGCCTGAGTTTGTTAAACATACGATCGTATCCAGGATGTCCAGAAAATTTGTCGTTATGAAAATTTTTTAGAAATTGTTGTATGTTTTCATTTGGGTAATTGTAGAGGGTCCAATATAATTTGATAGGATCGAGAGTATTTTGTAAGAAACTTTCTGTTCCTCCTTTTTGGCGTTTTGTACTAGTACCACTGTCGAATTCATCTAATATAGAAATTTCTTTTATGCCTAATTTATTTAGGTAATTTTTTATCAGCGTTATGTTGTCTTCGTATCTTTTTTTATTAAAATATTCCTTTTTTGTTCGTCGTATAAAGGTAATATGAAAGGTTATGTTGTTCTTTTTTATGCTTTTTATTTCCCCGAATGAAATATCATTTATTTCTGTTGGGTTGAATAAAGGATTATTTTCTATAAATTCGGGACAAGAGAGTATTAATATGTCCTTGCATTCGAGAATGTCTTTATTTTTTATAGGTGGGAATATCTTGGGTCGTTTTATCTTTGTTACGTGTATTCTAGATAAACAATCGGCTACTACATTTTGTTTGCCTGGAATGTAGTGTATTTCGAAATCATATTCAGCTAATTTAAGTCGCCAGCGTAATAATCTTGAGCCTGGGTCGTTGATCTTAAAAAGCCATATAAGAGGTTTATGATCGGAAAGAATCTCGAATTTTCTTCCATAAAGATAGGGTCTGAAGTGTTTGACTGACCAAACTATTGATAATAGTTCCTTTTCTATTACGGCATAATTTAATTCTGCTTTGTTTAATGTACGAGATGCGTAACTAATGGGTCGAAGTTGTTGATCTTTATCTTTTTGTGATAGTACAGAACCGATAGCATATTGACTTGCATCAGTGTGTAAATAGAAAAGTTTGTCATAATTCGGATAATGAAGTATGAGCTTGTCAGAGGTTAATTCATTTATTAGTAATCGTAATTTTTCTTCGCAATTGTTTGTCCAATTAAATTGTTTTCCTTTTTTTAGAAGTTGAGTTAATGGTTTCGTTTTTTCTGCATAATTAGAGATGAATTTACGATAATATCCTGTCATTCCTAGGAATTGTTGAATGGTTTTTACATTTTTTGGAGATGGAAAATTTATAAGAGCTTTGACTTTATCTGGGTTTGGTTTTATTCCATTATCTGATATGATATGTCCTAAATAGCATAGCGAATTTTTCATGAATTCTGATTTATCGAGTTGAATTAAAAGTCTATTATTTTGTAGTCTAGAAAATACTTCTTTTAATCTATGGAAATGTTGCGTTTTATCCTTTGAAAATATTATGATATCATCAATATAAGCAAAACATAGTTTTCCTATTATATCGTTCAAAGCTTTGTTAATCATCAGTTGAAATGTTCCTGGTGCGTTACATAGACCAAAGGGCATGTAATTAAATTCGTAATGTCCTAGATGCGTGCTAAAGGCAGTTTTTTGTCTGTCTTCTTTTGCAACTGGTATTTGATGAAATCCTGAGGCTAAATCGAGAGTAGTGAAAACTCGATTATTTCCTAATTTGTCGAATATGTCATTTATGTTTGGTAAAGGTATTTTGCTAGGTATGGTAATCTCATTTAGTTTACGGTAATCAATTACCATTCTCCATTTCTTTGTTCTCAAGGCGTCCAATTTTTTTGGTACTACCCATACTGGAGAATTCCAGGGTGATTCTGAGAGGGATATGATACCTTGTTTGAGTAAATTTTCTGTTTGCTTCTTGACTTCTTCTTCGTGAATTTGGGGAAAGCGATAAATTTTTGTAGCTATTGGTATTTCATGTTTCGTAATTATGTGATGTTCGGTAGTTACTTTAGAATGTAGTAAGTCGTTTTCAATGTGGAATATTTCGTTATATGGTGTAAGAGTTTTTATTAGCTCATTTTGCGTTTCTTCGTCAAGGTGGTGTAAGCGGAGAGAGTTTTTGATCTTGGTCATTCTTTCGTTTTCTAGTGATTGTGTGTTACATTCATTATTAGTAGTGGTGTTAGAAATAACCTTATTTACGTATATAGGTCTTGTTATTTCCGTTTCAGTATAGATGGGTATATTGATTTTATACGTTTTAGAAATAAATCTTCGGGTTGAAAATAAGGCGTCAAATTTACCGTCTTTAATTATATCTGAACCGAGTAGACCATCTATAGGCAAGTTGATTCTATTATCGCATGTGTGAAACTTTAAGAGGCATTTTTGTTGATGAATTTTTACAAGGATTTCTATCGTACCTAACGTGGGTGTGGGTTCGATATTTATACCTTTTAGATTTAAAATTGTAGAAGTGTCTATGCGTTTGCGTGCATTTTCGTTTAATGCATAAAGGGGAATTAAAGAAGTTTCTGCTCCGGAATCAATCTGAAAAATAGCTAATTTTTCGATAGTGTCTTCACAAGGAAGTTTAATGTAATATGAAGGATTACCGGAAATATTAACGGTTTTGAAAGAATTATTATCGGGTTTTTGTTCCTTTTCTTTGTTTTCTTTTTCCTTTTCTTCTTGTTCTTTTTTATATTTTAATCGACGACACTGGTCAATAGTATGTCCAGGTTTTTTGCAATATTTGCATTCATTAAGTTGTGTTTTACGGGGTTCGGAAGTGGCTAAAGAAATTTGTTTTGTTTCTCGTTGTCTTTTTCGACAATCGGTATAAGAATGTCCTGTATTTTTACAGTATGAACATTGTTTTAGATTAGGATTTTTCTTGAAGCATTGAATCTCGTTATGAGAATTCGTTTTGCAATAAGAGCAAGTGAAATTTGATTGGGAGAAAGATATAGCATATGTGATAGCTGTATCAAGGTTATCAGGTTTCATTGTTTGAAGATAAGTCACCAATTGGATATTGCAAGATCGAATAAAATAATCTTTTACCATATTATTCAGTACACGGGATACATTTTTGTCATGATTTCCGTTCGAGATGGCATTTAATCTATTTAAAATCGAATAGAAGCGATTAGAGTATTGTTCGATATTATCATTGAGTTTCTGACGTAGGCTTGTAAGCTCATTAAGAATTACGAAATAAGAATCGGTACTCTGATAATGAGTTCTGAGAAAAGTTTTTAATTTGTTCCAGTTATTACCTAGGTGAAGGTTAGCTTGTTTAATTTTTTCTAAGGCTGGGCCTGAGATTCTTTCGATAATAGCGTCATAGGTATGTTCAGGATAAGTATTGAGAGAACGTTTAAAAGCATGTTTACAAAGCGTTATAAATTCAGATAAATCTTTAGGATTACCAGAAAATTTTGCTTTAGATAAGATAGGAGTAATGATAGCGGAATGCTTACCCAAAACTTTGAGAGTTACAGCTGGATTCATAGTAGTGGATTCTGCATCTGAGTCATAATCGTCATCAGGATTGAATTCATCATCATATTTGACGTTGGAAGGTTCTTCTTTAGTCGGCGTAGGAAGTTCTTTTCCTTTGCTGGTTACTGGAGCCATTTCGCGGTTGATTTATCGACTTACGGAATGTTGCCCGAATTACGAAAGAATGCACGAAATTGCGTCAGTTAAATACCGAATTACGGAAAACCGGATTATGGCGAAATTAAGGATTGAGAATTAGATTCACGAAAATTAAGACTGTCACATTGGTGTTGCAACAGATCCTAACCGACTGCGCCAGTTTGTTATCGTGCCGAGAGACGATAACTTTTTAAAAGTAGAAATCGCGGACATTAGCCAAAGCCAATATCATTGAAATTCTCAATTCGAAAATTTATAAGTTTTATTTAAGAACGAGAGGTACATGAAAATCGCGGGGAAAAACGATTACAACGAATAAGACAAGACTCTTTCGTTACTTCGTAAAAATTGTACTAACTAATTCATATCTGTGTATCCTCTGGCTATATCAAAAGTCTGCCTTTTATGATACATAATAAAAATAAGTACATGATAAAAATAAGTGCTAATAAATTCCGGTTATTACAGGAAATATAAAATAAGAATAAAAATGTAAGTTAAAATAAGATATGGAATGCATATATAATTGAGTGATTATTATGCGATAATAATGCGGTAACAATATATATATATAATATAAAAACTCGGTCATTTTGGACTCGCAAGGGGCTGTGCCCTTTGACCCCTCTCGATTACATTTCTGTCTCTTTCTCTTCTATGCTTTGTATAAAATTATCAAAATTTACAACATAATTCTAAATCGGTTCATATGAATATAAGTTATGCACGAACAAATGTATATAAAAAAAAACATACGCGACGAACGTATAATAATCTTCTTTTTGGAAGTCGGTAAAAATTAAAATATAACAAACGTTACATAAAAATGTCCCAATTTTATGTAACGTTTCAAATTTTTCTACATCTGTCGTTTTAGAACCAAAAGGTGTATCACGTAGAAATGTGGCAAAATTTTCGCTATTGCATAGTTTGTCGTCCCATTTTCATTTCCACAATTTACGTTTGTGTTCGGTAGCAGCTTCCCTTTTTGGAAAGATAATGAATATACTTCTTATTACTATGCAGGTTGATGAATAAGAAGTCTCACCATCAGGAGAAGCATTTAAAGACCATATTGCTAATTTAATAATACCGTGGAAACTCAAAAAAAGTATTGAATTTTAAATGTTCGTATCCATTTTCTTATTTAATAAAATGAAAAAACGGATTATTTATATGTGTTGTAGTATGTTAAGTTGTTTCGGTAGTTTAATAAAACTTATGGTATAAATTATTGGTTGAATTTTTTTTTTATTATATAAAATTGGGAATTTTTTCGTTATAAAATCTAATAGGGGGCCGGCCTAAAAATTCGTTGTAAATTTTGATAATTTTAAGAGAAAGAGACAGAAATGTAAGCAAGAGGAGTCAAGGGGCACAGCCCCTTGCGAGGCCAAAATGGCCGAGTTTATATATATACACGTATATATATATATTAAAACAAGGAAAGTATAATGAACTGAATATCAAAAACAGATTGTGGCGAAATAAACAGCAAGTAATAAATTATATACCATCTGTGTTTAATATTTATGTTTGTATTTTAATTTGTTACAGGCATTCAAAAGTACTGGAAAACAATACGTCTTCGTTAAAAGTAAAATCTTTACCATCTTGTCCCCGTTTAGTTTGGGCCTTAGCACACCCAATAAATAAATCCGCACCGGTGTAAGTTCTTATGTAATATTCAATTTTAAAAATGTAAAAATTTTACTCGATTCGGATAATGTATTTAAAATGTTGTAAATGGGGAAATTGTGACTAACTGCGGACGTCGGTAAAACGTACGAGGGGTTAAGCTCAATAGATACAGTTTTCTTATATGGCGGAAGATGGTAGAGTTGTTCAATAAACTTCACGACTTGGTTTATTGGATACCGTGGTTTTGTCATCTCCGTGTTCTTTAAAAGTAGCTACTACAAAACTACAATAATGTGGTTTAATGGGGCTTTAGTTTTACTTTTCGGATATACCTCTTGTTTTTGATATAAAATAAAAAAGAAAAAAAAAACTAATAGAAAAAATCACATCTAGAATCAAAAACAATGCAGAGGTAGAAATTAAACCATCTTTCATTTTCATTATTACATGATAATTGAGTTTTTTATTTTCGATTTGTCGACATGGGCATTGACTCAAGAAGTGGATAAGGAAAGAAATGTGTCATTTTTACGTGATTAAAAATCGAAGACAAAAAAAGGTTACAAGAGCCAGTATAACAGGAGAAGGAAAGAAGAGGATGAAGGATACGCTATAAAAAGAATGGAGATCCATTAATAAAAGTGATGAGTAGATAGAAGAACGTTCAACAGCGGTGGAAAATCATTCAAAAAAGATATGATCAGCATCACATATAAAAAGAGAAGTAAAAGGGTAGAGAGGAAAAAACGAAGAAGATAGGAATAAGAAACTGAAAAGCGACGAAGAAGCAAAATGTGCCCAAAATATAGCCGACAGGTTGCAATGAAAGGTGAACGCAGCAAAGAAGAAAAATTGAGAAACCAAAGATGAGGCCGAAGTTCTTGTTAAGTTGAGAAAATGAAGAGGAACAATAGTTATTTCATAATTTAGACTGAGTAGCTGCAGAAAGAAATGAGATGTTGTTGATTTTGCGATTTTCCTTCACTTCATTTCGCTATTGTGTTTATTATTCGTCTGTACCTTAACTATAATACTTTACTCTCCTTTTATTTTCGTTTTTTTTTAACACCCTCCCCAAACTGTTGTCTTCATCCTAACTACGAAGCTATTTGTGATCCTAATCTCATACCTTTTTCGAATATCTATCCCTCCTGAAAGAACGCGTTATTTTTTATTCTATTATCTCAAGGGCTTCCTAATCCTTATTGTGCTTCTTATATTTTGTCACTTCCTTCTTTGTCCATTTTTTTTCCTTTCATTTTGTCAATTTCGGGGCGTATCAATATCTAATATTCTTTTTCTCTATTTTAATTGTTTCTGAGCGGAGGTTCTTTGTTGACCTGCTCAATTAAAAAAAAAAAAAAAAAAAAAATCCATATCGACGGCTTATTAATGTTTTTTACTGAAATATTACTATCTTTCGAAGTAGATAATTTGGACGAGGACGGAGAGAATAATTGTTGAATAGTTTTATCTGTTTTATTAGCAGTTTTAATGTGTGCAACAGGGTTAGTTTTAATAACAGCGTAGGATCGGGGGGGGGGGGGGGCTCTTTCTAGAAAGATAAATAAAACAGTTATCACAAGAGGATATAGATAATTTCAGTAAATGGGAACATGATAGGAGGTTATGTATAAATATAAATAAATCAAAAGTATTACACATTCGGAACTATTCTAAACAGAAGATACGCGATCCGCGAATTGTCCTTCATAATAACGATTGCCTTCATGAGCTTCATGTAAATAACAATACCCATTTATGTTTTTGTCCACCGTTAGGGAACATAAATGACTTTAAATATCTAGGTATATTTATCGATAAATCCTTGAACTGGAAAAAAACATATCCAAAGTTTAAACTCGAAACAAAGACAGACAATTTCAGCTTTATATAAAATAAGGCAAGTTCTAGCACATCGAAATATACTATAATTCAATAATAATGTCTAGAATATTATATGGAATTCAAATATGGGGCGAGGCTAAGAAAACAGAAATAAATAAAATAAGTAAAATACACAAGAGGTGCTTGAAACTTATACTTCCCCACTGGAAGTAAAACGACTCTGGTTCAATTATGTGTGAAAGGAAAACGATGAAATTTTCCCCAAGATGTACTATTTCTATTATAGATTACTAGAATTTAATGCCAATAATATAAAATTACCATCCAGGGAAAAAATTCGGTTAACAAGAAACCAAAGTAATACATATTATATATATCCCCGCGGTGTAAATCTAAGAATTGATAACACTGATGAATCAGTGCTAATCAAATTAATAAGTACAATCCCCAATTATATACTAGAGGAGAAAAAAATTAGTGTGTGGAAAAAGGAGATGCAAAAATGGTTGAAGGAATGGTGCAAAGACTGAAGATTAAGTTACGTCCTTTATCTCGCTACTCGTTAATGGTTCTTTTTCTTTTTCTTTTTACGGTTTGTTGGTTTTGACTCTGTCGTGTTCTTCTTGGATTTTAAGTTCTCTCAGATCATGTCATTTATTTTTTTTTCTTTTTCGATTTTAAATATTAAGCTGTCTGCATGTACTGGTTAACAGATGCGTATTACGCTACATGTTATGTATTTCCATATGTATATATACTCTTACTTAAATATAATGCTAGGTTTATAAGTATTGTTATTTAGAGAATAAGTTAAGATAGTTGAAATTTTTGTAATTTGTATCTTTTGTAATAAACGCTGATAAGAATATTTGGCACTCACACAACGGGCATTTATTTGTAATAAAAAGTAAAATAAAATAAAAAAACTCGTCATTTGCTAAAAGTTAAAAAGAAAAAAATATATATGGTTAGATTTTAATAAGCATATTGGATAAACATATTTTGAATTTCGATCTGTTTAACCACAACCACTGTTCCGCAGACATGGTTGTGGGGAAGTGACCTCTCCAGATACAGTCCGGATAAAAATACTTTTCTACCGTTTATAAACAGTTGCTTTAAATAGCAAATAAACAGTAAATTTGTTTGATCTTTAAGAAATAGTTTATTTGCATTCAATAAACGAGGGCGTTGTCTGTCGTTAACTTTATGACAATATTTAGCATACAATTCAGGGGTGTACATATTGTATATTTTTAAAGTTGACATCGCCAACCGACAATTTTGTGAATGAAATGGATAATAATGTATCTTCGAATTCAACATGTGGGCATTATTCTATGTGATATACGCCAAGTATTTATTGGACTTTTTGCTCGCTCGAATTATTACATCTCTTACTTATTATCTTTATAATCAATTTCGTATCGTTTCTTCAAATTTCCATCACCGTTGCAACAGCATTCGATGCCTCCGCTGAAGTTAAACACATGCGAGATAAATTACAAATCCACTTATGAATGAAAAAATAACGCTATTTTAAGTGATATATGTGCCAAAATATTTACCATGCTTTTATTATATGTAAATATTTACGCGAGTGTATTCTTATTTTCCTTCTAGCAATTTATACAAAGCTCAGAAATTATTATCATTAGATATGAATTTGGAATTTCCGGTTTGGGATAAAGAAAATGTTGAAAAATACTGGTTTAATTCGGGTGACGATGAGAATTTACACAGTTCACTGATGATTGTAACGATATTGGTAATATGTGTCATATTTGTAATTACGTACAAGTACTTCAGATGTAATTGTAAGTTAAGAAAACGACTTTCTAGACCTAAACGTTTTATTAGTGCTGCATATAGAATGAAGATGCCTACTATATAACCTTGTCTTGATATGTACGTTCATTTATCTCTTTTTTTTTTTTTTTTTTTTTTTAATAATTGTGTTTGGAACCAAATGTACCCGTTTATCATTTCCTTTATATCCTATTGATATTATTGTATCAAAACCTGCCTGAAAACTTACTTGCTTTGTTAATACATGTTCATCTTTCATTTTACTTTTGATATTAATATGAAGTAAGATTTTTTTTAAAGACCATTTTATTTGCTACTTTTGTAAATTTTGTGCCACGTGGGATTTTTTTTCAAGAAACATACAGGAAAAATTTAAAGTAATTCTATTTTCCTGTAATTTTATTTACTAGTACTTAAAAATAAAGAATATATATTTATTTATACATCGCACAGCAATCATTTCAATCTTAATCGATATTTTGTGACGTAAAAATTGTGAATATTTCTGTTTAGTTTTTATATAAGCGGGTTTTTTATAATTTATCAATAAATATTGATTTATTTTTCACAACATTTATAAAAGCTTCTTTTTCGCTGCTCTAACTAAGTAAGATCATTTAAAAATGGAATAATAGGTCCAAAAGTATAATAACGTTTCGGCGATTAATATTCCTGCAAAACGCCACTAGATTCATTCCTTGTGGTTTGTTTATTTTTGTTTTTTTCTTTACCGCTAAATTGATTCCATAAAAATACTGTCGAAAATGCAAACAAAATTTGATAGTTATTTCATTACTCTCTTCTTCTCTTTATTGAAGAACCCATCTTCCAATAGATTAAGCCATTAATGGTTACTATTAAATTTTTGTTTCCTGGTTTGTCAGTTGACATATTTACACCACAATATTTTTTCGATGCCGGAGGTTCTAATAGAAAATTTTATGCTGAACAAAATACAATTCCTACAAACGTGAGTCCACATATATTTCGGTACAGGAATAGGATGAAAAAATATGAAAAAAGAATGTTTTTCAACAATTTTTTAAAAATAAAACGCGAACACGTCGATGTTTTCTGCCAAAAAAAATTTTTAATCAACACACTGATGCATGACAAAAGCAGGAACTGTTCTTCGGTTTTTCGCACAAACGATCGGGAGTTTGACGTAATCGTCAATATAATAAATCTAAACTAGGCACCCGTCAATTAATTGTTACAAAAAATTTGGTTGACATATTTTTATGATAAAGCAGGGAACATCCTTTCTACTTCAATCTAGTCCACAACATACTAGAATGAGAGATCTGGAAAGCGTGCACGTTTTTACCAGCGGTGCGTTTAACGGACAGATTGTGATTCAAATATTTTTGATATATTTTGTAGACTGGTGAAGCTACATTTACTCATAACTTTGATACGTCAATTGTGTTATAAAGGAGGAACCGAAGTGTTATTCTACGTTTGTCAATGTACAATTTCATCCACTGATCCGTGGTATCAATATCTTCTTTGATAGGTTAATATTTTGCTTCTTGTCATGCAGAATGCTTAACGGGGTTAAACTCTAATCTTCTTTTAGGAACATAATATGACAAGCCTAATAGTTTTGACTGCAGTTTTAGATCTTACCTAACGTGAATTCAACTAAAAACTCGCTTTTTTTTTTACGAATTGTTCCTGTAAGACTGATTTCTTAGGTAGTAAGTTAAAACTATATTTAGACTGGTAACATCCGAATTTTATTATCAAACTAATGAATAATACTTAACAAGTAGGATGCAAAAAATAAAAAAAGGCAATAAACAGTAACTACAACAAAATGTTGTTAGCTAAATGACCGCGGAATTCCTGATATTGACTATGAAAGGAATACCATAAAGTAGTTTGAATGTCCGATAAGGCATTCCAACAAAGTAAAAATAAAAACAATAGCAGCTGAAAATCGATTTTAGACTACGACGGGTCCATCAATCCACCGACTGGGGAGCAAATGCTGTGCATTACATTATCTACCTAACTGGTTGAAAACATGCCAACATTTTCCATTTTTTTTATATATATATATATATATATATACACACATTATCTGTTTCTTGCGGCTTCGACCGCATATTAATATCTGTTTAAATATTTCATTCTTCTCTCTTTCTATATAATGGTGAACTCACATTTTTACCAAAGATCACTTATTTTCAATTAGTGGGGTTATCTTCTTTATTTCTACTGTTCAGTTTTCATTTCTTTTGGGTATATTAATAATATAATAATTAAAACAAACTTTAAGTGCAGTCTAAAACAACAAACTACAATAGTTGATGGAGATTTGAGACCTGTATGTATTAAAGCTCTTCTACTGTAATATTCAACAGTTTTATTCTAAATTTTCATAATACATATTAAATTCGCAGAATAAGCTTTCTCCTTTGATTGCGCGGTTGCTTCTTAAGTACTAACTAAATCGGGCTTAAAGAATCTACGAAATAAATACAATGAAAGGATGGCGTTATTTTTGACTTTTAATTCACGACGTAATTGCTAAATTGCGTAGCCAAATATATTAAATGAAAATTGTTTACAAAACATGAAATTGAATGTGACATTTTTACACGATTCTAAAATTAAATACTACATCCGTGTTATAATACACTAATGATTATAAAATAATCTGAATATTATCCGCAAATTACTAATTAACCAGCAAAGGAACGAATAAAAATTTGAAAATTTTGATTTTAAATTTTTGTCCCCTTCCATCATAATCCCATTGTAGTTTTCGATTAAAACTATACTAGAGTTCATAATACACATAGATATTTTGAAAATTTTGAGTTCCAACTCGTCGCTATTGTAGCAGCTCCCCTGTGATGCGCTCATTGAGATTACACCTAACTATAAACCATATTCGCATCCTAACTACCGTATGTTGAAAATATGAAGTCAATCGATCGAGTGGTTTGACCGTGTTGTAGCCTCGAACAAAACATTCTAGAATGTTATGCTTTAAGATATATACTCTTTTTATTACTTAATAATCTCTTGTTTAGAATAAAGCGAAACGGCTACAAAATTAGTTGCTAATTTAATTCCAAATATTTTTCTAAATTAGGCATTATATGTAATAATCAAGGGAAAATTCTTATAACTTTCAGCATTCTACTAAAAGCATTGAAGCGCGAAATACGTCAATGATTTAACTGATACATAGTTTTTATATCATCATCATCATCATCAAGTCCATTGTCCTACGTAAGGACGTGCTGGCATCATATTCCCTTTACCGTTTCTTTCCATTTATTTCGATCCATTGCTACGCGGAATGCTTCTGACAACTTGTACCCAGTTAATGTATTCACTTGATCAACCCCCATCGTAGTGGACATCTTCCTCTGGGACGTTTTCCTTGTACCTGTATAATGTTTCTTTCCATGGAATTTATGTTCTTGGCTATGCGACCGAAGTATCTGATCATATTCCGATTTATTTCCTGCATGGCCTGGTTTTTATCTACAGCTCCTCTAGAATTGATTTGTTGGTTCGGTGTGCCGTCCACGCTATCCGCAGCATTTTCCTGTACACTCCTATCTCGAAGGCATTTATCCGAACTGCATCTCTATTTTTTTAATAGTCCAGGATTCTGATGCATATTTCGCAATCGGGAAGATCAAGGTGTTCACTAATTCTAACTGTTCTTCGTCATATTTGCATTCTTCCGTATTTTTTTTAGTTTCATTGTTGCAGCTTTCGCCATTGCGATGCGTCTACGGATTTTTTTTCACAACCTCCTGTGTTTGTAATCAAAGATCCAAGATAAATAAATTCGTCCACTACTTCGTATCCTGCAATTTCTTTCGTTTGCGATTGATTCCTCGAGGCTCTGTCTACTATCATTATCTTTGTTTTTGCCTGATTCACTTCCAAGTCATACTTTCCACTTATGATTTTCAACTTATTTATGAACTCCGTTAACTCTTTTTTGGATGATGCTATCAGTACTATATCGTCTGCGTATCGGAGGTTATCTTATATCCTTCTATTGTTATTCCTCCTTCCCAGTCCTCGATTATTTCCTGCATTACGTATTCGCTATATATATATGAAATAATATCGGAGATAGAATACGCCCCTGTCTAACTCCTGATCCGATTTTAAAAAGTTGCGACTGGATGTTATTAACTTTAACAATACTTATGCTATTCTTATATAAGTTGTTAATGGTCTCTATCAGATGCTCTGGTATTCCTGTTCTTTTCAATATTTTCCATAATTTGTTCCATATTATAGAATCGAAAGCCTTAGAAAAGTCTATGAAACATAAGTATGTTTCAAGTTGAAATTCTCGCGCTTTTTCTATAATTCGTCGAATGTTCAGAATTTGCTCTCTTGTCCTCCGATTTAGCATAAATCCAGCTTGCTCTTTTGATATTTGCGGTATTATGTATCCCTTACATCTTTCATTGATTACATTTAGTAAAATTTTACTGGCATGCGTTATAAGTGCTATAAATCTACAGTTTTCACATTGTAGTGGCGATCTTTTTTTAAATATGGGGATAAGTTTTTATATACTCTTCTAATAATACCGTTTTTAAAAATCGAGAAATAAGAAGTCAGCTATTCCTCAGTCTTATTTATAAAATCCTCAAATGTAAAGTGGCAGCAGATGAGAACAAATGAGAATTATTTTGAAATTTTTTAATTAGAAGTTTGACTCGTTTTAAATTGAAGTACGAGATGTAGTTGCAAGTAGTGATCATATTAATTCCACGAAAGACACTAGCAATAGTGTATAACTATTTTTCAACGTTCCAGAAATTTCAGAATTATTGTTCAAATGCAATCTAATTGTAAGTAATATTTTTAGTAAGATAAAACATACCTCATCCGTTATGTTGTTATATATATAATGGCAAATTTTTTTTATAAGTATTTTTAAAAAATTAATGGTACCGAAAAATAATTTAAATCCTAAAATACCGTATATTGTCAGGTTATTAATAAAGCATTTGAATTATTTAAAAATATATTCATAAATTAAAATAGCTTTCAACTTGAATAAATTACGATTTTGATATGTAATATTTTTTTACAAACATTTGTTTATAATCAATTTAATTGAAAACTACAAAAACACAACTTTATCATTAAAATAATTAACATTTAAAATTAAAAACGCCGATTAGGTTTTCATTTTGGATATACACTTATGGTGATAATATTGATATCGACATAAATATAGATACGTGTTTATTCGAAAGCACCTATAAAAAATTTAATTATTAACAAAATTGCGTTTTCGATATTTTAAGATAAACTCATTGCACAGGACGGAATAAATTCATTTAAAAATAGTAAATTTAATTAAATCAAAGGGAATTCTGTTAGTGTTTTAAGGCAACATGAGTATTAAAAAGTAGCAGTGCCGAGTATAGAAACGGTAAAGAAAAGAAGCCGACTTAAAAATTACAATCCGGTACAGATACAAGCATCTCCAGTCTCACATATCAAATAACATTTACGTCACACATACTATTTTTACATAAGATAACGTGACAATACTGAATTAATTAACCTAGGAGTACCTTAAATCATTAAGTTAAATATTTCTACCCGATTCAATTTGATGTTTTACCAATTTATTGCGTAACTTCTCATTTAAACAATTCTTTTATCACTTATAAAGAGTGTTAGCAGAAATCGGAAAGTATGCGAAATCCAAATATTTTATACGATGTGTCTAGTAATTTCGTATAATATTAAATAATTTTACACGCTATATTAGAAAAATCAATATTTTTCTTAATTAGTATATTGAATTTTTTGACGCAAATGAGACTACTAGGACTCTACGAGTGCTATCTTGATAAAAATTTACTGTTAGATGCTTCTTTTTCGAAATAATTTATTTCCATTATTTAATGTTTTGTTTTTTTTTTGCTACTTAATTGTTTAATAAAAAAAGTTTACGAATTATATTTTTCGTTTATCGCCACAGACATAATTTTTAATATCCCTCGCGAAAGTTATTTAAAAATTTAACGTGTGGCGGACACATATCGCAAATATAAAAAAATGTATTCCAAGAGATCAAAACCTATACGACATAAAAAAGCTACCTTTCACATATGAATATTGGAATAGACAAATTAACAAAATAGAAAAACTTCAATAGCAACAACTAGATAAAAAGTTCAATTCAGTATAATACGGTACAAACCTAAACCGATATGTTGTTTAATGACTGGACTGCTGTGCTACGCATTTGAAATTAATGACTGACCCGAAAAATCCGTCAAAGATAAAATTGCAAAATCACGAATAAATATTACCTCTGGTCTTTCCCGCGGAAATTATAAAATTTCTTTCTTGCTCATTTCGTTAACTGAGTGTGCAATTGCATGTATAGTCACTTCTCAGCCTACTTATATTTTTGTGGCTAAATCAAATGCAACTGCTTCCAAATTGACATACACACACACACAGATACACCGGTATTCAAAATCCTTAATTACTGGAATTATCAGACGTTACCAAATGCGGGATGGCTCGATCATAGCATCTTGATCGTGATAAAAAAAAAATTACACCACTCTTTAACGATCTAAAAAGATACAATCGTATATCAAATCTACCCACTATTCGACATTGTATGCACAATTCTCTCATAATAAACCTAAGATAACGCCAAAAGCGTGATTTCTTTAACAAAACAAAATAATTTAGAATTTTGATAAAGCAAGCTGCTCCAGGTCGTATTATTATTATTGGCATTGTGTAAAATCCGCGAATTTACATAATGCATAGATGTTTCATACAATTAATATAATACTAGTTGCGAAAAATAAAGTTTATATTTTTACAGGTATCTTGTCTAATAATTTAATATATTAGAAGATACCGGCGTAAACCCGTAAGAAATTATAATGTCGCTATTGATGTTGGTAACGGCCAACTCTTTACGATTGTCTGTTTAATAACTGCGACCGGGAAGACACTCCTGGTGCTACGTGTTCTTGTTACGAACAAATTGTCATGCCAATAAAAATATATTGATACAAATTTAAATAATCTAATTCTACTTTTTAATAACCTTTTCATCTTTTTTGCAATAATTCCATCGAATAAAAGTGTCTGTTTTATTCTGTAACTTTATTATTGTTAGGAAAACGTATCGTAAAATGAAAAATATAATACATATACCGGATAAAATTTAAAAATAGATTAAATTGAAGTATCGCATTCAAAGTGTTTTTAAAACTTTCTAACATATGTGCATTCAAAATTTTACGATATAAATAAATTTTTATTTGAATAATTTACTTTTGCGTACTTTCAAATTTTTATTTAAAGGCATTTAAAAAATATTTCGTCTGACCCTGTTTATAAACATGTTAAATTATTCGGAATCATGTCGTAACAAAGGTGAGATGAAATTACGCTAAAATTTAATTCGTATAAAAAATTAAATTTAAAATCTTACTGATAACAGCGATAATAAATAGTTTTTTTGGTACCAACAGAATTAATGCAATACACGAAAAAGTCACTAATAAATAGGATCATGATCATTCGAATTTTTATAAGCGATGTAGTCAGTGGCCGATAAAAATTTGGCGATTCTGTGGAGTCAAATAGCACGTCTGAGGAAAACGTGTACAGCATTACTAATTAGAAAAAGAATGTTACAGCGCAGAGTCACAATTACAGCGACTTCAAATGGTAGGACTTTAAAGACTACTTAATATCATTTAGCAAAGGAACTGTTGGAAAATTAACTTTGAAATAAATTTTCTAGTTCTAAAATATCTCATGCAACTGTTAAAAAATATCGGCAATATTACATGAAAAAACAAAAACAATAATGTGCACGAGTGACAAAACGAAAAAAAATATTAAAAATTAATGGCGCTGCAATCACAATTCTTCTGGTGGAACTTTATTTCTAGCAACACCTTACTTATTTTACATATTCTTTCCTCAAATACCAGGCCACATATATATTTTAGCACGGATAGGATTGTTTACTTAACAATAGTGCACTTAGCGGCCATAATAGTAATATTTATTAAATTTTCACGCGAAAAAACAATTGCGTGCGACATGAAAAGTCGAGCGAAAACTACAATACAGTAGAAATCCTACTATCCGAATTAATTGAGGATCGGGCCGATCCGGATAATCGAAAATTCGGATAATTAGATACAGCTCAGAAATGAAGCAAAACAGTGTACATATGTAACACATTGAAATGAACGGAATTTTATTGATAAAAGTAGAGTAATGTATAAGCAACTACATATGTATTGCAAATGAAGTACATAACATGTGTATCATCTCACGCTCCGGGACCTGTCTGCCACAACCACTAACGCTCTTGCTCTAAAATTTTATTTTCTTGATTTCGATCCGGATAATTGGGTATTCGGATAGTCGAATTTCTACTGTATTTGGAATTTATACATTTACGTTACACGATTTTGCTTTTATAATAAAATTAGATAAATCCGTTTTTACAAAAGTAAACGGTAACCGCACAAATCGTTGTAATACATTAAACTTTTTTGATTGGAACTTTCGATTTTTCATTTGACATAATATTGCTTTTACCCCTTTTGCGCAAAAAAAAAACGTTTCCTTTCATTATTAAATAACTTTTTAGTAATAAATCAAATGTGTTCCGAATTTTAAATAAAAACGGTATGTTTAATTGCTTGTAGTTTTACGCTTAAATATCGTTTTATTCACACATGACTTAATAATTTTATTCAATATTGTCAACAAAAAGTCTTTGAAAGCAATTATATTTCAAAAAGAACTAACGTATTCTTCTGTATTTGTTAATATGTCCATAAAAAAATAATTTGAAAATTAACAAATTCATAATTAAATTTATATTCACCGTGATTGTTTTATCGTTCGATTTAAAAATGAAACAAGATACATTATTGAAAAAAAATAATTTTCGAAAATATAAACATTTTAATAGCAAATAAACGTCGCAATAATTATGCACTGAAAAGTTTAAAAAAAAAAAGAGTAACGAATAACTAATAGATTTAATTTTGTCATTTTACTAATTAATTTTTTTCCTTTTTATGTTAAAATTAGTCGTTACCTACAGTTTTACTCGTGTAATATTAAACTAATTATTATTTTTACACCTCACACTTCTAAGCCTATAATTTATGCATAAATAAATAATCAGGATTAAACTTTATGTACGTATTTAATAGCGTAATTATCTAAATCTATTTTGATTATTTTCAGCAGTTTTTAATTCTCGTACAATAAAACTGATTAGCGTCGAGTGTTCGATTTTTTTTTTTAATTATCAAAATCACAATGTCTTATGTATGATAATATATAGTCATTGTAATTTAATCGTGCTTTTTTTAAAATCACGCTTTTGAGAGGTTTAAGATGATTTATACATTTTTCTCGATATACGACTCTTGAGCATTTTACTTTCAACTCCGTAGGGTGCTCAAATAGCATTTAAAATTGAATTATTTTTCAAACTTAATTATTCCTAGCTATAGTCTGATATCGAAAGATCGAATACGTAATTCAAAGAGACGAGAGGAAAGTAAATTAAACGAGACGGTAGAACACATGGCCAGGTTAAAATGGACTTGGGCAGGCCATGTGGCACGATTAAACGATCACAGGTGGACCATCATGCGTGTTATTCAACGGTAGCCTATAGACAAAAAACGGCTGAAGGAAGACCGTTAACCCGCTGGGAAGACGAAATAATAAGAACCACCGGTGGCGGGAAAAACTGGATCAGGAAGGCGCAAGACCGGATCGAGTGGAAGAAGCTGGGGAAAGCCAAAGTCCAGCAGTGGACTGATATAGGCTAAATCGAAATCGATAGTCTGATATCTGTCTCAATTTCCGTTGTACCTTTTATTTCAATTTAAACTTAATTTCTATTAGCGGTAGTTAATTTCTCCTAGTTACTTTTTTTTTTAAACTTTCACCACATACAGGCACCGTTCACGTCTAATTTACTTTTTATCTGTTCTTTGTTTTTCTATTTTTATCGATTATTCATTTTATCTAGATTCTTTCATTCCTTCAAATATTACTATAAATGTACATTCTCTTCCCTTATAATAAAAAATCTTACTCGATTATTCAACTTATTAGAATAGCTTAATTTCTCAATTTTTTTTTTTCACTTTTTGCTTATTCAAATTTTTGATGATTTATCTTCTTAATCTAAGGTAACATTAAAAGCTGTTGTTCTATTTCCCAACTTCTTAACTAGTACAATTTTCATAGTTGTTAAATTCCACCTTATTTGGTTTTTAAATGAGTGCAATAATTGCGTCATACGAGCTTAAAAAAAAGTAATGCTTATAAGCAAATTGCACGATATATCCACATTTTTTGTAAACAGTACGCTAGTATGTTATTCTTTAATAATTATATAATCAATTTTCATATACATCAGTAAAATAAATTCAAACAAATCGTTTAAAAATACACTTTGTAGTACACGATACAAAAAGGCTTCTGAGGTCCGGCTGATAACGTGAATTTCACTCTTTTATGTTGCTAGTAAGACATTAGTCGATATCCCGCTGTTTCAATGTAAAATTGATGATCCAGTCATATGTGAATCGATCAATATTCCGTTATTGCTTCGGTCTCAGAATAACCGAAATGATTAAATTTTTTTTTTTTTTTTTTTTTTTTTTATTATTTTACAGCTAATAATAACGTTCGGCAATTTGTAGCCTAATTGTCAAAACGAGATCCATTCTCATTTCTTAATCTCAATTAAAAAGCAATATATTTTTTTTTCAAATTTAAGCTACAATTGATTATAAAAATCCGCGAACTACCTACTACTAGTCCGTAATTTTCATAAAGAATTTAATTATTTTTACATGCTCAACTTATTCTCGGTTACGGAATATCTTCAATATAGATCACGATATAATATTTTTCTTTTTTTTTTTATTGTTAAAATGCAGGCTAAAGCAATTTTCGCTCGATAAACTTTATTTACAGGGTTGTTCGGCTTTTTTGCGATTATCAATTTTCAGATAAAATAATCTGTAGACTTACGCATCTACTACTTTAACATGAAAGATGTACGACCAAACGGAGCAATTAGGAAAGAATCAGCTAACACAGTTATCATAATCGTATTTATAAGATGACATTTAATAGCTATACGAACAAATTTGAAGACGTTTTTTAAGAAATTGGAAAAGTAATTCAAATCATAATTAAAATTACACCCAAATTAAGTAATTATTTAAACAATAGAAAACGGTTCTCCAATCAGTGTGTTTAATAAAACTAACGTTTTCATATTCCAATAATGAAAAAGTAGAAGAGTAAAATATTATATACGAAAACAATGGAAACCTACCATAACGAACAGTGTTTCTATCTCTAGCTTCTATAACATTATATTCATTTTTAATAAATATTTCCGTTAGTTTTGTAATACTGTTTTCAAAATAATTCCGTGCAATTGTAGAATTAAAAACTCGACTATTTTTTTCTTTGGGTAATTACACGACATTATGATTTTTACTAATACGATGAGCACTCAAATATAATTTTTAAATTTCAGGTCCAATTTCCCGGTGACTAAAATTCTACAAGAATTTAGACGAAAATTCTTCCACGCGTAAAATAACAAACCAAACAAATCGAAACGAAGGAAAATAAAGTATCAGTAAAAACAAAAAAATTGCAAATTAATTTTTTAGTTTTTTGGAATTGTCTTATTCACATTTAAAATATTTCGCCGTTATAATGACTGCTAATTAACTCAGGCAATATGCAATTTACTTTATTGTTACAGACGTTAATAATGGAATTTATAACAGATTGATTCGTTCTTGCCCCATTTAAGTAGTTCTGACTTGTAAAATTTATTTCACGTTTAATATTTACATTTGTAATCTCATACACGATGACTTCAAAATCAAGCCATTGCACAAGTTTTACACTGTGAGGGTTTAACTCTCCCAATAAATTTACATGCACAATAAAAAAGTTTTTTTTTTGTGCGTTTCATTAAAATTTTAACTGAAATGCGCAATAAATATAAATATTACTTATAATGAAAATAGATCTGCCATATAGAAAAAGTCTTTTAATCGAAAAATTAAAGGCAAATTGTAAAAGAAAAATGGATTTTTTTTTTTTGTTACTGCTGGTAATGTTTGACTGCTGCAGTAACATTTTATAGAAGTAACAAAAACGTCATAATTTGAGTAAAGTACATCAAAAGATGCATTTATTTTTTGCTTCAAATGTTTTTTTGTTTTTTTTTTTATCAAAATTGTCATTTGACTGTTTTTACTTTTTTTCCCGGTTTTACAACAACGAATATTGAGGTATTTCTTAGAGAAACTATTTTATCTTCGCAAATTTTAAAAAGCAACAAACTTAAGGAGACGGTTTCACAGAAAGCGATGCTGAACGGTTTGCAATATGTAAATAATTCAAACAAATCACGTTTCCAAACAAAAGATGACGGACAGAAAACGTGACTTCTTTATAAGTTTAGCCAACAAATCGTTATATCTTATACCTAATTTAAACATATAAAGATTTTCAGTTTATCCTAAAAAGCATAAGTATTACGATAAATACATACTGATGTGCATTCGGTTTCGCATGGAACTTTTGATTACTCTAAATTTATTAAATTAAAAAAGTTCGGAAGTTGAATAATGAAGTATTTTTAAAATTACTATTCCACTTATTTACTAAAAAAAAAAAAGTTACATTTCTCCTTCGACGGAAACTAAAAAAAATGGATCCTGCATATATCTTGCGGATTGATATATATTTAGCATGTGAATCTCTGTTATACTTGCATCATGTTTAATTAAAAACCGATTAAACGATCTCACTATTCTCGTCGAAAAGAAAAACAAGCATTTCTAAGGAAAAATTGAAAACCCTCAACTGCTAGCATACTCAAATGTCATTTGCAACATTGTTTTAAAGCTAACAAATTTAAGAGGAAAAACACAAGCGAAAAAAATCTCTATCTACTTAAATAGAAATCCTCGAGTCTTACCTTGAATGACAGTACGCAACTCGTTTTAAAGAAGTCGCATTGTTTATTATTTACCCTTTGTCTTCTATTTTGTTCGTATTCTCTTTAAATGTTCATTTATTATATATACTAGAGCTGTTTCCTACGGCTTCGCCCTTGTATTAGTGGCCGTTTAAAAGATTTTTTGTTTTATCTGGAATTGTATTTATGTGGAAATTCTTTCTCTCTTCGAGAAACATATTTATCACCGTCCAAAAAAAAAAATGGCCTTCACGTTTCACGTACAGCAAACTACAATAGTTGAGTAAGGATTTCAAATTTGAGTTTAAATAACATCCCAGGTGGTAACAAATATTAAAAATACAGTTTCCGGTCTTGTCAATCATTGGACATTTACTTATCGTTAAAAATTACTCGTTTTTAATACTTTTTTCATTTACTATAGTCAGGTAAAAATTAACTAAAAAATATTATGAATACTAGTTTACCTCGAAAATTGCACGAAACCCCTACACCACGCAAAATAACGTCTCATAAAATTGCATTTCCGAAGTCATAAATGCAACATGAAGTAACTATAAATATAAACAAATATAAATTTTAAAATTATCTATGTGATTATCTTTATTTTTAATTAATTCTATTTATAAATTTGGCTACCCGTTTAATAATTTTACTAATGTTTAAGCAGAACTTTTTCCTGTATTGTTTATATTGCACGCCAAATGTGATCACATGTTAGATACATTTGCTGAAAATTTCTATCAAGCTTATCCCTTAATAATTCAATAACGTTGAGATCTCTGGCGATTAGGCAGTCAAAGCATTACCTTTATGAAACCTTCGCTAGCTAGCTGTTCTAAATGATCCCTACATGTTCAATTTGGAAATAATTTTTAAATAAGCTTAATCATAAAATATATTTTAAAAATTATTTATATAATCGCCGACATGTTTCGGAAACATAGTCCCACGTTCATAGTACATTACAATAATATACCATGAATATGAGACTATGTTCCCCAAACTTGTCGGTGATTATATAAATACTTTTTAAAATATAATTCCTAATTTAGTTTATTTAAAAGGTTATTTCTAATTTAAACAATTAATCAGAAACAGTTCTGAATAATCAAATATCTGATCCTTACATGGTTTAGTTGTGTGCTTTGGATTTGTATCATGTTGAAATACGAATTTTTAACCAAAAATACTGCGACCGAATGGCATTTCATTATCAATCACCTTCTTCGTTCTGAATTTTTGAAAACGCGATTCATTACTACAAAGGGCATTTTTTCAATCTCCAGAGGATCAATTTACATACTATTTCTTCCTCCCCAACATTTTCATCTTATTTATTAGTCTGAAAGTTTTTTTTTTTTTTTTTTTTTTTTGAAATACCTCTGTGAAGACCAACTTTTTAGAGTACTTATGCTTAATTGCTCAACTTAGTTGTTTACACTTATTACGAATGTTATTTCCCCAGCAGTAATAACCCCATTATGTTTTAGGACTATTATTTATTGATCATCGATCATTATTATTCGACGTCTGTCAATTCGTGTTTTGGTGCACACAGATCCAAAAGTTTGAAATTTTCTGACGTTATAACCTACAGTTAGCCTCAATACTACCAGTTTAAATAGCGACTTAATTAGTTTACCACCTTTATGGTAATCCACAATTAAAGAACAATTTCTCTTGAGAGTTTACTATAACAAAATTTAATCAAGAACGTCGAACAACAAAAATCAAATTAAAATGGCCAGAATTATGGAGTAATTATTTAAAATGTAAGAAAATATTAAAAAAGCGTTTATAAGTTGCGCGGCTTCAGAAAAATTAGTGTTTATTCCGTAGCCTAATAATAGGAGGTTGGTAATGATTCGGTAAATTTTATAACTCCTTGGTAGGAAAACTCCAATTTCAATATAAACTAATTCGGTAATCAGTTACTGCTATCAATTATGGTTCAAATTCGATTATGTGAAATTTAAATTATTAACTAAAGCAATAACCGAACCAACTAAAATTGTGGAAAGTGGTAAACGTAATGTAAATTAAAAAGTACAGATTTAAAAATTGGTGTTAAATTAAAACAAAAAGCATAAATGTGAAAATTCGATTGAAGTATAAAATACTGTACATACTTTAGTAAACCAGGTAAATTTTGGAGCCAGTTTCGTGGAATTTATATATCCGTCACGCTACGGGTACCCGTTAACTGAAACAAAATTCTGTAATACAGTAGAGAAAGCTATATTCCCCGTCGCCATATTTCGACATTTTACTTCAGACATCACACCATAACTGTTCGATGTTATTAATGTGTACCCTGGTGTTTATATCAACGTAGGTTTTCAAATGAGAAACAAATAAAAGTAAGCAAATAAGTGAAAAAAACAAATTTAGCAATATGATCTGGTGAGGATCATTTAAAAACTTGTCAAAAAAAAAAAAAAATCATGTATTACGAATCTAAGTTCGCAAGAAATAAAGAAAAACCTGTATGGACAAATAATTACGAATGTTAGTGTACATAAAGGCAACTATGAAATACAAATCAAATGAAAATATATATATAGCATGCTTTTCGATTTATTTACCAAACGTTTTATAACAAAAATATTTAAATAAACAAAAATACCGCTTTAGCAAAATTCGTAACGATCGGTACGTACATAATACATTCGCATAAACATATATGACTTGCTATAAATGAAATGTAAAAATAAATATATTAATCAAAAAAATTCAAAATTCGGAAACTTTTTGATCTATTTCCTTTACAAGTCCTTTTAACTTTTTCCACTGCGTTGCACTCAATGATATACCTTGAAACGTAATACAAAAAGATCAGCATCAGTAACTTTACACGAAATAAATCACATCATCATATTAATTCAAAATTAACATTTTAAATTGTACACTATACCTTTCTTTCCCGGAAGCAAATCACCGTCTTTTTCGTAATATTCCCGAATGTCTACCATAACTTTGCCGCGAAATTCTCTGACCTTTACAAAGCGATTCTTTTCCAAACACCACGATGGTTCAGAATCTTCTTTCGGTTTACTAGAGGATGATGTTTTAGGTTTTTTTACTGGCGGTGGGGATTTCTAGAGAAAAACCGATTAAATCAATTGTACCACCAAGGTTAATGAAATTATTCTATCAAATTACCGATAAATGCCGAATACAATGCGATATATGTAAATAAATGATCAAAAACTAACATCCTCAACACTTGTATCTGAATCCGATGAAGATGATGATTCTTTCTTATTCTTTCCCATTGTAATTTAATGTGGACTTCAAATATCCTGAAACTGCTAGAACCGCCAAACGTTTCTTTCTACTATAACCAAGCGCAACTTCAAAGACTACAAATTACGAGATAACCCACAATCCGACGATAATGTGGCATTCGACTATTTCAAATTGCGGTTTGCAACTTTGTAACCGAAAATTATCTTTGTCTGTGACTATAATATGAATATCGGCGTGGTTTCCTTTTTACATTTAAAAACTTTTATTCGTTAAAAATTAAAATGGTTCTTTTAACTTTGATTACTAAATAATCGAAAAGTAATTAAAAACTTCCTAGAATAATTTTAAATATCATTTTAATTTTCAATTTTGTTATTTTTAAACGATTCGATAGCGATGATTATTTCGATTAAATTGAAATTATTCTGTGTTCATCATGATCGAATGTACGAAAACAGGAAAACGAAATGCGAGTTTAGTTTAGGTATTTTTTGTTTTTACATTTACAATGAGTGCATCGAAGAAAACAGCTTTAGCTTCATTAACAGCAACATATAGCGATTCGGATGTAGACAATGAAGAAACTTATATGGACATTGATTCTGCCACTGAAACGACACCGGAACCTGTAGAAGTACCTCAACCAATTGTGGAAGTGAATAGGAGAGCTACAAAGGCGAAGTTGGTCTCTTATCATGTGGAAAAAGATGAAAAAGCTACCTCAGACAATCAGTCGGATTTATCAGATTTAGACATTTCAACTGACGATGAAATAACCGATGATGAAATACCTGAAGAACCAAGAGGTCGTTGTGCTCCCGAACTAATCGAGAAGATGACGGCTTTGATGGAAAGAGTAAAAAGCGGTGTAGATATGAATAAGTTTATACAAGAGAGAAAGTCATTTAGGAATCCTAGTATATATGAGAAGTTAATTGAATACTGCGATCTCAACGAATACGGTACGAATTTCCCTACGGAACTGTATAACCCATTTGAATTCGGAAAAGATTCTTATTACGATGAGTTAGCAAAAGTACAAAAGGCAGAAATGGAAAAACGCGAGAAAGAACGAAAGGAGCGAACAAAAGTAAGTATTCATTATTCATATTTTCTCTAATTTTTTTAGTATAACTTATTCATCTTAACGAAAATAAACTACCATTTTGAATGAATTAATATCAAGCATTTTCTCATATGCTGGTCATTTGAATGAAGATGAAAAACGACGTACAATTGTCGAAATATTGAAATTGTACAATTAAATGGCCTTTTGTGTTAGGAAAATTAAAAATAATATTATATTTGAAGTAAAATATTTAAGAGCGCAGAAATTGAACAAAGCTTCATCTGTAAGAAGCAAATTTAATTGCGTTTAAGTTATAATTTAATGTCATGGTAAATTTTCTGTACCTATTTATTAAGCAAATTTTAAATTGTATGTTTTTAGCGATCAATCTTCCGTTTATTAGAAACTCTGCGAGAATAGTTAAATCTTATTTTTTAACACGTCGGGATAACGGTTTTGTGAGTAAATTTCAATCTCATACTTTCAATTTTTTTAACATTAGAGAAATAATCTGCGTAACATAAGAAAAATACAGCAATATTTTCGGAACGTGACTACTTGAAAATTTATAATTAAGTAAATTTAATACTACATGAAAAATTTAATTTTTTCTTCCTTTTCTCTTCCTTTTACCTAGCTATACGTTTTTACGATATTATTTGCCTGTTGCTGTTCAGTTCGTAGGAGGTGTATATAATTATTTTTTTCACTTTTCGATAAAACGTAAAAAAAAAAAAAACGATTTCTTACAATTTTCGGTAAGCTGTTATATTCAGGGCACCCGTTCATTTTTGGTCGTAATTTTAGTTCGTTCATTTTCGCTGTTATTCACGGTGTGTGAACTAACACACATCATGAATAACAGCGAAAATGAACGAACTAAAATTACGACCAAAACTCAACATCACGGCGAAGTAACGTAACTACAAAAAATACCGCGAAAAGTGAAACTTGCCGGAAAAATAATCAGTTGGTAACGGACATATTTAAAATGGTGCGGAAAAGGCGAAATACTTTAAATGGAATATTTTAAAAGTAACGAACATACACCGTAAATAGTGATGTAAAAATAAGTCGTAAAAAGGAAATATTAAAAATTACGTTAAAATACTATATAGAATGAATATCGACACGCCGAGCAAACCCTAAAGTATATAAGAAACGAAAACTTCGTAAAAAAAGAAATAGCGCAGAAGTAGGTAGAAAGAAATGGGGTATAAAAAAAAAGCGAAAAAAATCGGTTTCAACTAATTTAACCGGAAATACGGAAGAACCCGATGTTTGATGTAATAATTGACTATTTCTTTTTCCCTATACCGCATTAACTGGTAAAACGTGGGTTCACACTAGAGGTGTGTAACTCAGTAACTCAGTAACTCTTTTGACTCACTAATTCGGTAGTCTACAGAATTAAAACAAATTACCCTGTGATCTATGATTGTAACAGATGTTTAATTTACAAAGAAATTTTAATTTACAAAACAACAACTAATAAGAATTTTTTAAGTGCTTTAATAATTACTACTTTGCTGTATTAGTCTCAAAACAACTGAACAAATGAAGTTAAACAACTTCATATTTGGAATTACAAGCTAATTAACAGGCTGTTTAAATAGTTTTAACAACAAATTCTAATTTTTTTGAGACTAATACAGCAAAGTAATAATTATTAAAGCACTTAAAAAATTCTTATTAGTTGTTGTTTTGTAAATTAAAATTTCTTTGTAAATTAAACATCTGTTACAATCATAGATCACAGAGTAATTTGTTTTAATTCTGTAGACTACTGAATTAGTGAGTCAAAAGAGTTACTGAGTTACACACCTCTAGTTCACACGACGCGTCGCACAATTCAATTTCGGCGGGCATACTTATAAATTAATAAAAAAAAGAAAAAAAAATAATAAAAACACAAATTTTGAAACTCCGAAGGATAACAACCGGCGCGACAATGATAACAAAGATAACACGCGCGATGGGCTATTCACATGCAAATGAGCGGTCGATGACATGATGTAATAAATGTGACAATAAATCACGCGATCTGTAACAGGCCTAAGAACAATATCATAGCAGGCGTGGAAACCAAAATCACATTGTTCTAAAATTTCTAATTAAAATAAAATTAGCTGAAAAATTTTTTAGTGGCTAGAATTTTGTGAATATCTTAGAAATAGTGAAGTGAAAATTTTAAAACAAAAAAAACATGTTTTTTTAATTTTGTATCCAATAATTAAATTACAAATGTAGTCAAAATTTAGCTTTTGGATTTATAGGCTGTCCGCTTTCAGCTTTTGGATTTTTAGCCATCCACAGCTGTGAGTGAATTTGAAATATTTTAAGAACAATGAAGTGGGAAAAATATTTCAAAAATTTTGAACTATTGTAAGAACAATTATTTTGAAATAAATTAATATTTTTCTTTAATTTGCAATGAAATATGAAATACGTTGAAATGAACTAAAAGGTAGTGACGACATACGTATCCATATGAACTATAACAGCGCAAAACGAACTGGTGCCCTGAATATAACAGTTTGCCCAATTTTCAATAGTAGTCAAACTAAAAATTCAGAGAAGAATGGATTCCAAATCAAAGCAGTATCTCGCGTTTTTGGAACAAATTACTAAAAGCACATTTCATACGAATTTAAATAGCTCTAAAATAACGGTATACGATAATTACTGTCGACTGGGTTTATTCATTGCCTTCTTGGATTCAGCCTTACGGTAATTAAATAGAAATACTTTGTTCTTAAAAATGTATTTCAAAGTTTTCAAATGCTATTATCTGCAACAACGCTACCGTGTGTCTAATAAAGAAAATAATTCAGCATCGAAAAATTAAAATATACAAAGGAAATTTAAGTAAAAGTACAAATAAAATGTATAATAGCATAGAAGTGCGATAAAAAAAATTGTCGGAATTAATTAATTAATTGGGATATTAGCCGAGCAGGTAAATTATTACAAAAATTTAATGAAAAATTAAACCTTCACATATATTGCGTTGAAAATAATATTTTAATGCCTCCCCGTTTTAAACACGATCTACTGGAAAACCATTAGGTATCCTAAAACTACCAAACAATTATCTAAAAAATGGTATAATAAAATAAAGACTGAATAATCTTCAAAAGATATCCGTTTAGAACACTGGATATAATTTTCTAGAAATTGTATCCGGAAACACGTCGTCTTGATTTTAAATTGGTATTATTATGTAACTAATTTTTTAGTAGGAATACTTTGTAAGTTACGCAGTATTTAAAATAACGTTTTTATAAAAATACGTATTTTTCGTTTGTTTTTTGATATATGTAATCTTTAATAACATGCAAAATTAATGATTTTCTGCCATGGGGTTATAACTTCTTTTCTAGAAAATTTTGTCGCTGACTGCAGTAAACTTGAATCGTGGCGGTAAGTTAGATGTAATGAGAAGTAGTAAAATAGGTATATATAATATCATCGAATATCTCGGAATAAAAAAAAAATGTAAAGCAATTATCGAATCAAATATATAAAAAATAAAAGATAAATTTTACAAGTGAAACGTGACGTTTTCGAATATAATTAATTCTTCAATATTATTTTAGACTGGTTTTAATATTAGGCAATTATAAAATAGTCAAATTTACTAACATGATAACAGAGAAAAAAACGTAATCGTTTTTTTATTTTAGCAGACACGTGAAATTCTGTAATTCGAGTTTTACATTCATATGTAAATATAATATAAACTGCGCAAAGAACAATTATTTGTATTTGGTTAAATAAATTTTCTAAATTTAGCGCATTTGTAATTTAAAATCAGGTCCATCTATTTTTACCTTATGAGCTAAGATTACTTGCGATATTTTTAAATTTTAATGCGTAAATGCTTAATTTACAGGTAGAAATTATGTCAGGGACCGCTAAACATATTACGAATACCAATGCAGGTGCGAATGTGGCAGTTACCAATGTTACGAGGAATTCTTTAGATGCAGCAGATGCTTCTAAAAGAAGAAAAACGAAATGGGACCAAGTTGCTGCATCGGTAAATCCAAGTACAGTTATAGCAACTGCTAGCGGAACAAAAGGCACCGTTATACCAGCTTTTGGCGAACTTCCAAAAAAACCTAAAGTGTAATTCCTCTTAATATTTATACATGTATTATTTGTTTTTAAAATCATGCTTTCCATAAAACTAAGCATTAAATTCCTGTACAGTTTACGTTTAAGAATATTTATACATACATACTCTCTCTCTATCACATACACACATATATGTATTTTTTTTTAATATAAAAATATTGTTTTATATGTTTTCTTTTGTTTATCATGATTTTCTTACTTTCTATCTTGTCATTTTTTCTTTGCGACTTTAGTCAAGTTTCAGTCTCTTAATCATACGATATTGCTAATATGAGAAAATTATAAAATCGAAAAGTCATTCAATACAATATAAAATTAAAAATTAACTTGGAAAATATAGATGTAAAACTTTATTTAATCGTATAAATCAATTTTTCTAATCGTTGAATCAGTGCATATAAGTAATTCAATACCCATACTAGGTCGGATATATTCAACAAACTTACCAATCTGAGATAAATTAAACAAGCTACGTTTTATGTTTAACGATTTCCAACAATTATAAGCTCTCTATTGTGACATGTTATATACTTAAGTTTTTACTTTCGAAATATTGTTTTTGTCAATAATTTAATACCTTTTATTATTAATTTTTATAAAGTTAATTTACAAATGTTGTTAAATTAATTCTATTGAAGTTGCTTCCGAGAAAAGTATTTAATGTTATGACCAATAACATGATATAAGGTTACTAAAAATGTAATTTTTGAAGCTATTTATCCTAAAACTGCATGTTTGTCAAATAAATTAAATCATCTATAATTGTATTTATTCGTTCTAATTTACCAAATTATTTCAAACAAAATAAGACTTCGAAGGTCCAAAACAAATTTCGGGCTACCTTTCATTTCGATGTTTAAATCATATATAAGATTTGTATAATAATAGTTCGGGAAGATTTAGATTTTTTTTTATTATGATTAAAACATTTTAATTTTGTTAATATCTGTTGACCGCCGGCTGCATCGAATTGCCATTGTTTCCGATTTTTTTTTAATTTTTATAAAATTTGCAAAGCGTATGTTTTTCTTTCTTTTTTTTTAGTTACTCTTTTAAGGATTCTAACTATAAAATTAATAAATCTATATTTAACACACGAATATATAGAAAAAGTAAATTCATAATATTTAATTTCGTATTATGATATTTATTTCTTCTTTTTTTTCAAATTAATTTTTAAAAAATTCTCGATATAGAAATTAGCAGAAATGTTGTTAATACATAAATTAAAAATGTATCGCACATTATTTTTGCCATTCTCGCAATATATAATATACAAGGAACAACAAAATTCGCAAAAATGTATTTAATAAAAAATCGATATGTTTCGAAGTCTTGACCCTGGAATCGTAATGTTTTATAAATATAATTTCCCACTATTGGATGAAGACAACGAAACTGTGGCCGTATCATGACTATAATATTATTTTTAATGAGTAAATTTTTTTCGAATTTTACATATTACATATATTATATTGAAGAAAATTCTTTTCAAAGCAAACAATACTGGGTGAATATTACATTTAATAAAAGAACAAAATTTCTTTGCGATGTTAAAATCAATTTTCTTATTATAATTAGAGAAACGTGAATTGTTTTATTATTTTTTCGACTTTTTGCTTTGGATGTAAGCGCGTTATCCTACTAAAATTTCTTCAGTTTCCTTTCAAGCAGTTTCGTATTACGAGGTTTTATTACCTTTGTCCAACATTGTTTGGTAGACAAGCGCAATAGTCTTAACTCCATTTGTATAGATGTGTACTTCTGTTCTACATCGCCACTGTCTATTTTGATTCCTTAGAGGATTCGAAATATACAATTTAATAGAGCATTCAAAGGCATATTTTGCATATTTTGAGGGTTTTTAATAAGCTTACGTATAAGCACATGCCCGCACGTAATTATTTATTTAAAATTATCAGAAAGGTCAGAGAAAATTTATTAAATTTAAAACTTCCTATAGAAAATACGACATCTAAGGAACGTATTTTATTTTTTTGCGCAAATCTGTTGCTAAATGATTGACTTTTGCAACCTGTTTATTAAACAAAAAAGGTCTAGTTATTTTTTTTTTTTTTTTTTTGAATTGTATATTGAAAAATGCCTTGTGAAGCAACCAGGTCGAAAACGGTCAAAGGCTTATTTTAGACTCAATCAAGAATTGAAAAAATTGAAAAATTCAGGAAGAAATATCATTATTATTGGCAAATTCCAGAACATTTTAAATGTGTTGGAAAATCAGGTAAACGGATAAAAAGGATTCGCCGTTTGCCTGCTGTTGGTCGAATACATAATGTTAATTTTATATCCCAGCCTGAGCATTTCCATTTGAGAACACTATTGTTTCACGTTAAAAATGCAACAAGCTTCGAAGATCTCCTAACAGTTAATGTCAATAAATACGAGTATGCGACATATAAGCAAGTTTGCTTGGTTCGAGGACTTACTTATGACGACCAACAGTATATTGAAAGCCTGCGAGAATTTGCCATGTCAAAAATTCCCAGAGCTAGGAGAGCATTTTTCACGCAGATTTTAATATTCGGATCTCCTGCGAATCCTAAGCATTTGTGGAAGATGTTTAAGGTAGACTTAGCCGAAGATTTCATCCGGGAAGCTAAGCGCACGGCCATTTCTGTTGAAGAGGTGATAAAACATGCTTATCTCGTACTATCGCTTACAAATTAAATACAGAAGCAACGGAAGAAAGAAATTTTCGTTATTGTATTGAAAAATTGATGGCTATAAGAAAGCGTTGCACCAGGACTTAACGAATGGCGATGAATCAAGCGCTATTGAAGAACAAATGCGCCAATAACCGAAGGGAATGCAAATTGAAGTAGTTGAAACAATTTTAAAAGCTATACATGATACAGATCTTGGACAAAAATGTTTTTTTTTATTGATGGACCCGGTGGTACAGGCAAGACTTTCATTTACAAGACTTTGCATAATATTCTTTTGTGGTCAAAAATACAAAGTAAAATGCATGGCATTTGCTGAAATTGCTTCTAATCTTCTTCCTGAAGCGCGTACATGCCATAAAACTTTTGCACTTAAGGTGCTATTGATGTCGGAATCAATATCGAACATCAAACCTGGGTCTGCTAAAGCAACCGAATTGGCCGAAATAGACGTGTTCCTGATGGATGAATCACCTATGTTACCTAAATATAGATTATGTAATACGCATCAATTACTACGTGCAATTACTAATTTAAATTCGCCGTTTAGAGGAAAAGTTATGGTTTTGGGTGGCGATTTTAGGCAATGTATACTCGTTCGACCTACAGCAAACCAACGCGAGTTAATCGATTTTATCTATTAAGAACAGTGTAATCTTTGGAAACTGTTTACTTCTTTTTCGTTGACAGAAAATATGCACGTTGATCCAGAATAAAGAGAGTTTGCCAAATATCTATTAAAAGTTGAAAATGGAGAACTACCGTTAAATGCAATGGATGAAATCGAGCTACCTGAATATACGGTTTCGAATGGCAATCTTATCGACGAAGTGTTTGGGCATTGCTTAATTAGTAGAAATTATAACGAAATGAAGGACAGAGCTACACTCGCTCCTCTGAATAAGGACATCAGTAAAATTAATTCGGAAGTTATTGACAAACTTCCTGCGGAAAGTAAAATATACAAAAGTTACGACGCCGTTAAAAAGTAGCCTGAAGGAGCATTACAGCTCACTACAGAATCCCTCAATTCTACTAACGTGGTTGACCTACTACTGCACGAATTGAAAATGACGAAAAATACCATCATAATATTACTCCGTAATTTAAATGTTTCAGAAGGTCTATGCAATGGAACAAAATTGATTGTGACTGAACTATGTAATAACATAATAAAAGCCGAAATTATTACCGGGGAACAATCAGGCAAATAAGTATAGATTCCCAGAATAACGTTCGATTCAAACAAGGCTAATATTGGATGCATAAGCAATGACAAGTTCACATAAGGTACTTGTCAATGGTCAATATATCTGCTTATATGGTGCAGTGCTACAATTGTTAGGTATGAGTAAAGTTGTACAACTTGATTCCTTTTAAAGAAGTAGAACTAATGAAAAAGAAAAAAATGCATAAATAGCGCTGCAAATATTTGATCGAGTTCGTCAAATTTTCCGTACGTAACACCAGAATACCCACGAATCCGCTGCGCAGTTTACTTTCGAAGTTTATTAACAACATTGAAAAACATTCGATGCTTTCATTCCCATGCATTCTGTTTGCAATATTACTTACAATTAGTAAACGTTTCGACGTATTTGGAGCATTTTGTGCAAGTCAGTATACGGTTTAATGATGATCACTACTGATAATATATTTTAAAGGGTAAAAGAGAGGAAGAGAAGATAATATAAATCAGATATCATAGTTATTATTTACCTGAAAAATATGAAATAAGTATTTTTTTACAACTGAACATAGTTTGCTTATAATGTTATTATCGTCAAAAAGTATCTTTGAATTTTCTTTTTCTTTTGAATTACCCCGCTCTCTTGATTCTGCTTCTAGTTAGCCGTATAAATATATATATATGGACAATCTGGTATCTTCTACTCTTATGACGACTTGACCATCTCAATTAAGTCCACGCAATTAGAGGTTTAATTCGCCTTGAGCTAAATTCCCGAAATACGTCATCATTTCTTGCACAGTAATCCCTCTTAATTCCTAACATAGCTCGAACAATGTACTGCTGGAACTATTCCAATTTTTTAATATAACATCTGAATAATTTCATTAGGATTCCATACACATATAATATACGGAATCCAAATAAGATAGTTCAGAAACGACAAAAATATCAAATAAAAATCAATAATTCACGAACGGTTTAATTTATTAATTTCGAAATTTGGATCATAAATTACAAATAAAATTCTCTTTAAAAAAATCTGTAACTTCAAGCTAACCAATTACCCTAGGCGGCAAAAAACCTAGAAAGCTGTCAAGAATATATGATATGGAATTTAAGGCGACCTTAAAAATCACTTCAAAATGCATAACTCATCACCAGATAACCCTTAAAAAGTGAAATTCAAAATATAAAATAAAATGCAGAATTCCTTTCATAAAATCAAAAAATTACTCCCCCCCTCCCCTTGGACCAAAAGCAGCAAAAAAAAAGAAAGGAAGTTCACGTAAGTTAAACACGTTGGAGAAACCTATCTCAAACATATGCGTGAAGGACCGATTCGTAGGGAAAATACATATAACCAAGGTTACAACTTCATATTCAGATCCTTGGGGCGCCGAAAACTCGAAAGTTTAGAAAAAAATATTTTTTTTCCCCGGGCATGTGATATATTGTTGTAAAGATCGCTATTTGTCGGGAAGAACCCTATATTTCATTTCCTTAACAAAACTTTCAAAGTTGCCGTAAAGTTCAAAAATAGAAGAAGAATAAAAATGCGCAAAAAATTACGTGTTCGCCTCCTCCCTCAGTTCTGCGAGTATTAAAGCTAAAAAATTTAAACAAAGTTAAAAATATGCACATCCCCGTATTTTTTTTCTTGTTTGGAACACCCGGGTTTCCAACTTTAAAAGTTAACCATCGGGGCCTCAAAAACTCGAAATTTTTGAAAAAAATATATTTTTTTCAGGTACATGATATATCGTTGGAAAGATTGCTTTTTGTCGGGAACGAAATCGTGTTTCATTTTCTTAATGAAATTTTCGAGAGATGGCGATAATTTCAAAAAATCGCAAAAAGTACGTTTCTCTGCCTTTTTGCAGCGCATAAATCAAATTCCTTTTTTTTTGAATTTAGTATTATGTGAATATAAATATGATGGTTATCGTTAACTTAACATACGGAGTAACCCTGAGTGCATGAAACACCATACTTGACTGAATTTGTTTAATATAATATCTGAATAACTTCATGTCTCGGATATTCGCAAAATAGTCACGGGGTAACTACTGCGTAATAGATCGCTGCTTTTGTAGCAATTTTCAAATTCATGGTACTTTACACTTTGATCCATCATAATTGAATACAGAGCACTTTAGCCTAGATTGTGCTTTACCATTTAGGTCCCATTATAGTTCAGAAACGAGTCAAGATTTTGCAAAGTTTTTACCTGTTCATGTGTTTTTTCGCCTATTTTTATACCGTTTGAAGCCGAATTTTAGATTTTTTTGATAATTTAATGTTTCCTATATTGATTTTGAAAACCAGAATCTTTCTTTGTAAATTTCCCTCATCAATTCAAGCATCGTTTATCGATCGGCATTGTTGTATGCTATAATAACACAGTCGTCAGTGTACTATAGCTCGATTATTCTACACCGAACGTTTTATTTTTAAACTTGCTGAGATTAAACAATCCATTCATCCTGAATCTGAGACCACTGCCTCGAATTTGCAAATGCTTACCACCGATGAGAAACATGAAAGCTACCATGAAGATGTTAAGAATGGAGTTAGAGTTTCACTTCTGTGTGAACATCGAATGAGTCGGAAATTTTTCTGCCTACCAAAATTACTGGTTTGTTATATAAATTATGGGTTTATAAGAGTCTCGAAAATGATATATACCTGTTGGTTGCCTTGCTGTTGAAATTGTGTTGATATATAGCTTCGATTGCTAGACATTCTGCAAAAATTTAGATTCACCTATTTTCAGAATTTTTGTAGAAGCGCTATCGTGGGACCCAAAGATTTCATGTTTTTCAGTCCGTTTACAATGCCGGCCTTAAAAGGGAAAGCGAATCTAGGCGCTACTAGGGGAGTCAACTTTTAGGAATACTTTTCAGAATATGACTAGTATAACTTGTAACACACTTTCACACCAGCTCTATATGGTGGTCGGCCTTGCAATTCATTGCTCAGTATCCTCACCAAGCATTTCAGCGAATGAAGTCTTACAACTTCTACTATAGTCTGTTCAACGAAAATGTGCCGATGGAAAAAGTCGATATAAATCGATATTTATGATTCACTTACGGGGGCCCCGTTAGTGGATAATACATATCGATTTATATCGACTTTTTCCATCGGCACATTTTCGTTGAACGGACTATAGTCATGTTCTGAAAATTATTTGTATTACTATCATCTGATGAAAGTAATTACTGCCACCAGATAGTACCGAAATTTTCACATTTAAACCTGTGTAACTGACACTGAGAAGCAAAAATAAATAATTTAAGCCAATAGAATTTCAAACAGCTGATATTCATGACACTTCGACTGAACTGTCGCGGTTTCAGGGTTATGATCCAAAAATAAAACACGAGTCTATCACACTAACGGTTTTTTTATTTTCTTTTTGATACAATGTTCTATTTCAATTCAAATTAGTTAGCAAATTACTTCAAACAAAAGAAACTGAAATCGCCAAGTGCACAAATATCTTTAAAAAGTGTTGTAGAAAATTACAGAAAATTTTATTTTATTCAAGCTATAACTAAAGCAATGGAATTGGTAGAAAAAATGAAGTTTAAACCGTTCCTAAACTTATTAAAAGGGTCGGATGTATAAAATGTCAATTCGATAAATGTGCTAATGACAAACCTATTATTATTTGTCTACAAAAAAAGTTTGATACTGAATTTTTCAATCCCTTACTCTAGATATGGTTTCAGCATGAGTCAACGAAAGATTTAAGCGGTTTAATGCTTATTCACAACTATGGAAATTTTTGTGTAATATAACGATTTACTGAGAAAGTTTCGGTTTCTAGACTGCTGTAAAATCAAAATGTAACATCAATGGATCGGTTTTAGAGCCTGTAGGTATCAGAAATTTAGTTGATGGAAAAGCTGAAAATAAAATTCTTAATGCTAAATTTCATCAGACAGCTCAGATTGGAAGATTTATAATCAAATGAATATATATATATTGCAGTGAGAATATTGTTAATAATATCACTTACAGTAGCTAGTGGAAAGAGAAGTTTTTCGAAACTCATACTAATAAAAACATATTTAAGGTAAACTACATGTATGTTACAAGAACTTTTTTCGAATTTATGGACCTTATCTGTTGAAAATTAAATAACACTAGAACTTAACATTTTTAGTATAATAAAGAACATTGCGAATAAAAAAGCGGAAAAAGTGAATTTTGTTTTTTAAGTAAAACTTTTAAGATCGGTTGCCATTTTTTACTTGTATTTTATAAAACAAGTAAATATACTATGATTATATACAATACTAATAACGAAATAAATTGTCATTAAAAACTAGTTATACATATTCAGAAGTCAAGTTGCGTAAGTAGAATGTGTTACTTACACTATTGAATATTGATATATTTGACTTTGAAGTTTGTCATCTTTGGATGGGATGTAAGCGGTAGCAAGTGAATCGATATCTATAGTCTGTCAAGCGAAAGAAGCCTGTTAGTAAAACAACCGAAACGCGTTGGTCTTTCGAAATCAAGGACCTCACATTAACCTTCGGTCCTCGCGTATTAGATATAACACTCGCTCTATTAATACCACGTGGTCCACCTGGATGTAAACAGGTCGAAACAAAAAAAAGGTATGAACGTACAGAGATAAAATAAAGTATTATTATCGTAACATTGTTATGTATTTATAAACTTTAAAATTAAAATTATATAAAAATTGAACTAATTGAACGCTAAGGCCTAATAACTTTCAAAAAATTTGGGTTAACAGTTTGTATGTATTAGGATTATTTTAAATAAAAGATAAGGATCCCGGATTACTTGGTTTTGGAATTACTGAAATAATAACTTGAAGTGTAGCGGAAAGGGAGGTAATCCCGGCCGGTGGGTAGCCTCGGCCATAGCAAATAATCGTACTTCGTGCGACGTGACCTTGAAGTTCGTGTGATCTCTGCTTGCGTTTACGAGACAAAATTCCTCACAGGTTTAACAAAGACAAGCAAATGGCTGGAAAAGAACTTTTTAGGTTCTGCATTAACTGATATACCGATTGAAGATAGATCTAGTCAGTCAACAAATCAGGTACCTAGTCCTGCAGTTCCTGAAAGTGAACCAGGACCGTCAACTAGCGATCTATCTGTATCGTCAGCTGCTTTGCGACTTCATGAAGCAATACCATCCACGAACGTTGAACTAACAGCTAGCGTTCCAGCTGTGTCGTTAGCAACCTTACAAAAGACAGTGTCAAGTACAAGTGTTGATCTTCCAGATGCCTCAAAGAAACGACTGACTGCTAAGAAAAGAAGAACACAAAAAAGCGAGATTTTGTCATCTTCACCTTATAAAAAAAAATTAATGGAGAAGGTCAAATACCCAAAACTATAGTAAAGGTCAAGGGAAACCTGAATATGCAGGTGAAAACGAAGAACGCTGAGTCATATTCGCAACATCAGGAGACGGAATGTATCGTTTGTGGCGAAACATTCGAAGACAATTGGATCCAATGCAAAATATGTCAAGACTGGGCTCACGAAGCATGCGTAGATATAAATCTATCCGATTTGTACTACAACTGTGATGTATGTGTCGCCAAAAAACGATTTGGTCACTCAGTACGTAGGTGGCCGGAGCTACTGGTGACCTTAAAATGATACCAAAATTTGATAATATTTTTGTTCAAATTTTCAATATTTATCGTAAATAAATATAATGTTGATTATTTTTTTGTAGTTTTCTTTTTGTTTCTCTTAATAAATATAGTCATAATATCAAGAATAAAATATTAGACGGGGTTACCCCCTTTCTACTACTAATATTTTTTTTATTAATTGAAATTAGAGTGCTTGAATTTAAAAAATGGAAGCATATCAATAACATTTAATGTCAAAATTAAGTGCTTTGAACGACTTAACACCGGGAAAAATTATGTTCTTAAAGGGACGGCTAATCAAAATTTGACTAGGGACGCTGCAAAACATGTTAGTGAACATGTTAGCTAATATGTTAACTTTCGGCGTGGAAGCACCCTAAACATTGCTCACGCCAAGCAGTATGCTTTTTGACAGCTACTCAATTTATTAAAAAACGACTGACACTGGGATAGCTAATTTGTTTGCTTTAGGTGTGGAAGCACCATAAATATTGTTCATGCCGAACAGTGTGCTTTTCGACAGCTATTGCCTGTCAATGGCATATACATGCCACTTTCTGCAGTGCATGTCAAGCTTTGAATTTATTGGAGAACGGTCAACGCTGGGATGTATTCATTAATGACGGGAGCAACATGTCACATCCAAATCAAATTTGTGCATTGTTTGCGGTCGGCTTGCTCATCACCCGCGGAGTTGTAAGAGAAATATAAATTGCACATAACTGTTTGTATTGTCTGTTGAATACCAGAAGAAAATTCAAATAGCAATAGTTACAGCACATAAAGATATTAAGGAGGCAGAAATGAAAATGTAAAAAGATCTAATCACAATAATAAAAATTTAAGAATTAATGTATCAAAAACTAAAGCAATGGTACTACGAATGAAAAGGGATAGGTATGATGTATATTGTCCAAATTTAATAATGCACTTAAACCAATGTGTACACGAGTGGAATGAAAGAAATGAATGTAAGAAGATAAATTGCCGGAAGATAGAAGTAGTGACCCAATATAAATATTTAAGGGTAATGGTGGACCAACGCTTCAGGTGGGACGTACGTACGGAATACATTGCAAAGAAAAGTAGGGCAACATTAGCAGCATTATACACTTTAAAGAAGTATGCAATAAATAAAACATTAAAAATGGTGTACCATGCGCTAGTAGAATCGAGAATCAGATATGGAATTTAGGTATGGGGAATGGCTAGGAAAATATACGTGGGGAAAATAAGTAAATTGCAAATAAAATGCTTGAAATTAATATCAGATCACAAATACGACACCGAAAGTGAAATAATTCAAAAAGAAGACGTACTGAGCATTAGAGGAATGTATTTGTTCATAATGATATGAGAATACATAATGACAAATAAGGAAACAGAATTATGGAGAAAAGAAAAAAAATAGAATACGGGCTGAGGGAAAACTATTTGTACAAACTGCCGTTAGCTAAAACAAAAATGGAGGAAGACAAATACGTTATAACTCAGTTGTTAAATAAAATGCCTAAAGAAATAATAGGGGAGGAAAAGTTGGGGTGAAAAAAAAGAAAATAAAGGAATGGTTGCAGAAAGGGAGAAATATAGGAATAATAATAAGCATTAAATAAAGAGAAAATGGGTACGGAAATAGTGACAAACAAAAGTGAAAAAAGGGGGAAGAAAAAGGGACGGAACAAAATAAATAAATACAAAAAAATAAAAAATAGATTAGTTATAACCAAGTTATAAATAAGGAAAAATAGGATAAATTTATAATAAAATATTTGCGCGGCGATAAGATTGTATAGTATATATACAGTGTGTAAATCTTTAGATATAAGAAAACTCGTCGGACACAAGCGTCTAGTTTGACGAGAAAATGTGTAAATAGTAATAAATACAGGTATATTTCAAAAAAAAAAAAAATTGAAGATTTGTGGTTAGAAATTGCAAACAAAGTTCTCAATCAATTGGGAATACTGTCACTAAATCGATTTTATGCTTCTTCGTTCGATGTAGAATTGTGTTATGAACAAAATTTACAACACAAGTAATTTTTTGTTGTATGCGCAATCAAGTATTCCTAAATTAATGCTTGAGCAAAAAAGGCATTTATGATCAAATAATGCAAAATGTAAATAACAGGGTTGGAGAATTCTTCTTCGTAGATGCACCAGCAGGAACTGGTAAAACGTTTCTAATTAGATTGATTCTGGGAGCAATTCAATCCTAAAATGATATAGCCTTAGATCTTGCATCGTCTAGAATAGCTGTGATATTGCTACCACGTAGAAAAACTGCTCATTCCACTTAGAAGCTGCCATTGAAACTCCCTCATGCAACGTTTTCAAAGCATCGGACATGGGAAAAGTATCACAGAAATGCAAACTTATTATTTGGGATGAATGCACAATGGCACACAACAAACCGCTTGAGGCTCTTCTTGATCAATTACTGCAAGGTGTGTATAAAAACATATTAACTACAAATAATAAAAAAAAAAAAAAAAAAACTACAAATATGCGTGTATGATCAATCAGCTAAGATATTCTTGTATCAATTACTGGAAATTAGGAACAGAAAGGTGCTGGTTCATCTCACCTCAGGATAAATTGCACTACCTCATAACTTCTGCAATTTAGTGACGTCGAAAAAGGAATTGATTGAAAAAGTAGTTCCCAATATTCAAACAAATTATAAGAATCACAATTGGTTGAGTGAATGAGCTGTTCTCACCGCCCAGAACAAATATGTCTATGAACTTAACAATATTATTCAGTCTGACAATCAAAGCAAGGCCATCTTATGCAAGTCTGTAAAATACCGTTGTGGAAGTAGATGAAGCAGTTAATTATCCAATAGAGTTTTGAAATTTTCCAGGGATTCCATTGCATATACTGCAATTAAAAATCAGTGTACCTATCATGGGCGCCGGGAGGAGGGTGCAAGGTGGTGCACTTGCACCTCTCTGTCGGGAAGGAAAAAACACAGAAAAGATTAAAAATTTTTTTTTTTATTAAGTCACCATTTGAATAAAAATTGAAGGCGTCTGGATTGCTGTCCAAATTTGCTTATCACTTTGTCAATAAATTCGGTGTCCTCCTCTGCTCTTTTTCTGTGAACACTGAGCATGCACAGGCCGAGCCTTACGTCTTCCATCGTTTACCGATTCCAAGTCTTGACACGTGGAAACGTGCTAAATGTACGTTCAATGCTACATGTTGTTGCTAGAATAGTTAAACCAATTTTGATTGTCTCACATACCGCTGGGTAAAACTGGATGGCTCGGCCAATCAAATCTGCGTATTCAGCAATGGATTCATTTAAAGCCGCATCATTTGTTTCATTTGTCTTCAATATCTCGTACCACATGCTAGCCTCGGCAAATAAAATCATGAAGGAAACTTCCATAAAGGTTCTATTTTCTGATATTTTCTGGGTAGAGCTTCATAAGTGAAAATGCTTTTTTGTGTGTTGAAGAAAATCGATTTCTCGGAGAAAAAATGATAGAATCTAAATATGGGATGAAGATAGATATTCCGAAAAATTCTTTTACATTTTCAGATGGTTGATTTGATCTCTGAGCCTGCCTTGCCGCTACTCGATAACGCTTAAATTCAACATACAATTCTTCGCAAATTTTTTGAGCTTTCTTGAAAGTGACCGAAAACTCCTGGGAGGCATTATTGCGGTGAAACTGAAGCATGTCTGTTAATTTATTTACGTGATCGTGTATCGCCTTTATATTCATATTTACTTCTTGTAATTGGTTGCAGACGGATTCAAGTTTGGCAGAATAGGCAGCAATTACTACCAGTGTCACAATGTGTGCTGGAGTTGTTGCAGTCATGTATAGCTGATATGCTTTGGTTTTCGTTTTAGAGTTTGGTGCGTCGTGCGAAAGTTCTTCTAAAACTCGTACAATTTGTTAAAAAGTTTTCAGAAAATTTTCTGATACTTCTGTACTTTTCTGTTCAACGCGTTTCACATAAAAAAGAGGTGGTATATTTGGGATTTTATTTCGCCGCAATGTATTCTCTTTGAAAAAATTTATGATGTCCTTTGTAGTCCCAGCAGTATTTCTTACTTCATTGACATTGTTCAAATCACTGATGACAAGATTCAATGATGGCTCGCATAGCAGAAAAAAAGAGCTGAAGGATATTTGTCATTAATCATTTTCTGAACACCTTCATATGTTGCCATTAATTGAACGTACAGCAAATCTCAACACATATTTTTGTAGGAAATTGAACGCTCTACAAAAATATGTATTGTTCGTTTATGAGTTTTATTAATTAGGGAGTTATAAAATTAAGAAAAAAAAAAAAAAATCCTCAGTTCTTCAAACTTTGACCTTCAATGTCTTCTAAATGATTAGATTAGTGGGAAAAGTGTAAGAAACCTCTTTCGTAAAGCATTCAATTTCATATAAAAATATGTGTTAAGATTTGCTACACGTTTAATTAATGGAAAGATATGAATTTTTTCATATAGGACTGAGGTAAAAATGGAAAACTTTGATGAGGAGTACTTTCCTATTAATATTAAGAGCTTATATTTGGAGATAATTTTTTAGAGGTGCATAACAGACAGTTTTTCAATATCGGAAGTAAAAAAAAATAGTAGATTATTTTGACCAACCCTAGTGTAGATACAGACATGCACCTCCCTGAATGTAATCCTGGCGGCGTCCATCATACCTATTATCATGTTGCAAAATATTAATCAGCCAAAGCTTTGCAACAACACACGACTTGCAGTAAAAAAATTAATGAGCAATGTCATAGAAGCATCAATTGTGACAAGACAGTACAAAAGCAAAGATACCCTCATTCCATGCATCCTTATAATTCCAATGGATACGCCATTTCAATTTAAGAGATTGCAATTCTCAATTCGATTGGCGTTTGCAATTACCATTAACAAAGTTTAGGATCAATTTTCAGAATTGTGCGCTTTAAATCTAGACAGATTGCTTCTCATATGGACAATTATATATTGCTTGTCTTAGAGTTGGCAAACCAGACAATCTCTACATCTGCATAGATAATGGAACAACAAAAAATATTCTATACCCACAAGCATTGTGAAATTAAACATATTAAAAACGTTATCTTTTTCTTTTCCTTTTTTTCAATTTAACAAGATTGAGCTACAGCTAGTATATATATAAATATATATATATTCATAAACAGTCTTGGATTTACACCACGGACTTAAATGGGCTATAGCCCACAGCTACAAAATTCGAGGGGCGGTAAATTTGCATGAGATTGAAAATTATTTATTTTGAAAAATATTTAAAATTTCCAAAATATTATTTCATATCTACGGCATCAGTTCTTAGAATAATACAATATTTTGTATGAGAGATGTAACTTGTAACACAGCATTTCTTAATAATTTGTATTATTTTGACTTAATTTATAAATTATTCTAAGGGTAGCAGAAATTACTGAGCCCGCAGCGTCATTTGACTATAATCTGGCTCTGTTCATAAATATATTATATATGTGCGCGCGTGTGTGGTGTGTGTTTGTGATAACATTACAGTAACATTTTGTGTGACATGATTTTGGTGGACAAATTTTTGAAATGAACCCCAGCTATAAAACATTTACATGTTTAAAAAAAAACTGAAGTTTCAACTGTAATGCTTAATAGTTTGATGTATAAAAAACAGAATATAATAATTTCAATTAACTTTTGTTAAAATTAATTTCGTAAGCCGAAAGCTGAAAGCTTAAACTGTATTTCAAATTTTAACAGCTAAAAGTCGAAAGCCTAAGCTGTATATTTTACGGATGTAAGTCGTATTAAGTTTAAGCCGTATTATTATTCGGCTTTCAAAAGCTGGTAACCAATTAGTAACATTGTAGACGAAACGGTTAAATTCGAATTAGAATTATTTCACATATTTCAATTCAATTTATTCTCTACTGAATTTTGAACAGGAACGCAATGCGAGTGTTAATTCAAGTATTAATTCAAGGATTATTTTGAAAAAACACGAATAACTGAGTATTTAAATTATTTGGTTATTTACATCATTACCGTTTGATACATGAGGATATAAATACTCTTCTTTTTCATTACAATTTACAATAAACAAAACTGCTCGTTACATTTTACACACTTTTAGTCATTGTGCCTCTAACAAATACATAACTAATTAGAATTAAAATAAAACAAAGTAAATGTGTTAAAAAGAGGTAAATTGTGATAATAAATATTAATAGTAATAAATTAAATAACTTAAATATTTAAATTATAAATTAGTTTATGGTAAATGATGAAAAAGTATAGACTTATTTATTTATAAATATAATCTGATTTAAAAAGTTATATTATTTTTATCCGCATTTTTTTTTTATAATCATGTTAAGTAATAATTATTTCCGTTAATTCATAACACATTTTAGTGAACTGTAAATAAGAATTTGAAAGATTCAGATTATCATGATAGAAAAAAATCGTATAATAGCTGGCAACACTTGCCGGTGTGTTACGAAATATAATCAAAACTTAACATGTTTAGTTTTATACGATCCTAAAAGTTAAGTTTTATTTTTTATATACATAAATATTTACGTATATATATATATATATATATGTGTATGTGACTAATACTTATTATGGTCTAATTATTACATAAATTAATGTTTCCTTATTTTATTTATCAAATTCTTTTATACGGCATATTCAATTTTTATAAAAATCGCGATGTCTTTCGAAGGAATAGAAACATATATGCAAGGAGCGGAAGCTCGAATTTATAAAATAAACTATTTAGGTCAGCCGTGTATTGTCAAAGAACGTTTTGTCAAAAGTTATCGTCATCCCGATTTAGATAAACAGCTTACAAAAGAAAGAATTCGGTCTGAGTCCAGGTGTATTTTACGTTGTAAAGAAGCAGGTATTTAAAATGTTTTATTAAGTTGTCTTTACTAAATACAATTTTGTTCTCTTGTTAATAATCATGATTTCTCAATTTTCTCAAATCGTTTTCCTATTTATATTAAATCATTGCCTGTTTAAGTGAACTGGAACGGGAAGTACTATAGAAAAAATTGTACAAATTCTCTAAAATAAAAAAGAAATAATGTTCAAAACCTGCAGTGTAAAGTAGATTTTACTTTGTATGATTTGCTTAAAATATACTGTAGTAATATAAAGTACCAAAACTAATTTTAAGAATCCATGTAACCATATATTTTAAGGTGCTCATTTACACTGTTGCCTTCAGAAAATTTAAAGTATTGATTTTTTCTGCAATGAGCATCATAGTATATATGATGACCCTTTTCCCCTTTTTTCCATTTTGATATTTTCTTAAGGAACAAATTTTATAGTTTGAGTAAAAATTGTCGATGTGAAATTATAAAACAATAGATTTAATATCTAAATATATTAGTCATTAATACCAGTTGCAATCAGTGGCTTTGACAGAATTTACTTCCAAGTGATGTTGGATTGGAGGTGAAGATATGCTAAACAAGCATTTGTATTTTTCATCAAAATTCAAAATTTGTAAAAAATAGTTATATTTGAAAATGCGTCCGGTTCAACAATTTTCCGATTTATGATACCTCTTAGGATTGTAAATCTTTTTTGGTGCTCCAAAAAAATTTGATCTAGTTTTACTTTTAAGATATCTTTATTTATATGCAGAAGACAACTTTTATATAACTACAGCTGGAAATAAATCTTGAAATTGTTTATTTACAGAATTTATTAGTAATATACTACCAGGTTCTAGGAGAACTTTTTTGAGTCGTAAAAATCCATCTTTCAATAAAACTGATACTTATCAAGAAATTATATCATTACAGTTCACCAATTACATTCTTCAATTGTTGCTTCTAAATTGGATAGGCATCTCTGTGCATACCGGTTTAAGTACTTATAGATGAATTTCCAGCTGACAAGTTAAATCTTCGATTTTGAAAATTTTTCAATTACATTTTTTTCAAGTTATCAAATATTTTCTCCAATATAATTTTTCTTAAAACTAAACTCGAATTAAAAGATTCTTTTGGTAAATGTTTTAAACCGAATAAGTTATAAACAACATTTTTGAAATGATAGAGTAATCCTAAATTCAAAATTACGTAAACATTTATAGAGATTTGCGGTTTTGATACACCAATATCAATGCCCATTATTTTTTCCAATGCAGAAATTATACTGTTAAAGTCTCCTGAAAACATAGTATCTTTCTACACTGCTATTTTACAATAGTTATAAGAAATGCAGTGCGCTCTAACCATATAAATATTGTAAGGAGAAAGTAATTTATAAACAAAAATATCAGTAAACATGATACTTTTCCTTCGAACGTTTTTTTTTTCTTAAATAAAAATTAATAATTCGTAAAATGATTTAGTAGAATTTATTGTAATAAAATATTCCGAATTTTTGTCACAAATAGGTACACTAATATTTTTTTTTTATAAAGGGGAGGGTTTGAATTTAATACAAAAATTTGAAGGCAAAAATAATAACGTTAAAATAGTCTTATAAATTTTAAAAACAGCGAAATAGGCTTACTATGAAAAAATACGAAGTTCACTGTTATGATAATTCATAATGAAAAAATTACAGTAAATGAGAAAACGCGTAATTTAAAATTATTCGTTAAGTACATTTGAAATTCAAACGTTCTAAAAAAAGTTTTGAATTGATTAAACAGAAAATAAAAAAATAAAAAACTATGATAGAACGTTACAATGTTAACTTCAGAGAATAAATAATTTAAAAATAAAAACAAAAATAAAAAAGATAAAAAAATTACATGGGTTATAGAATACGATACATTAACATTTTTGTAGTAGTTGCTCAAGGAAACAACGGGAAGCATTGAGGAAAATAAAGGGATCTGAATTATTATCTTTAATACTGAAGAAGGAAAAATTGAAAAGGGTGATAAGTAAACTTTTACATACATGTTGCTTCACAGTGATTTTATGTACTATAAGTGTTAAATGTCTTTTATTGTTTTAATATTTTGAAAATACGTGATTTTTTCGATTTGTATTATTGTTTTGTTTTTGTTTTTTTTTTTTTCATTGTAGGTTTGCGTGTTCCTATTGTTTATTTGGTTGATTTAGATAGACGAATTATTGTTATGGAAGATGTTCAAAACAGTGAAACCGTCAAAAAATATTTATTTGGTTTAAGCCAGTTGGACAATCCTTATGCGCATTCATTTATGACCGCTTTATCCACTGAAATCGGTCGAATTATTGCCAAAATGCACTCTAATAATCTTGTACATGGTGATTTAACTACTTCGAACATGTTGATTAAATACGACGATGATAATACTAACTGGCATCTTTTTATGATTGATTTTGGATTAAGTTTTTCTGAAGCAACGGTTGAGGATAAAGCGGTTGATATTTACGTATTAGAACGTGCATTAGTTAGCACGCATTCAAATATTGATGAATTTTTTAAAGAAATTCTTTTATCTTATTCGGAAAATTATAAGGAGAGTGCAGACATTTTACGGAAATATGAGGAAGTCCGTGCCAGGGGAAGAAAGAGAGCTATGATTGGTTAAGGTGTTATTAATATCTTATACTTTTTTTTTTTTTTGATCTATTATAAACAAATTTTTTTTGAAAATAGTTATCTGTCAGTCAGGTCAACGATCTTTTTTACGAGAGTAATTCTAGCGGACAGCGACTGTATTTTTATTTCCTTTCATTTATTTAATTTTTTAAAAGACTTAATATTTAGTAGGACCGTGATATAATTAAGTAGATATTTGCAAATAAATTCGATATGCGTTACTGCAAAATGCTGTAATTTATCGTCAGCGGTAATAAAGAACTAAATTAAATTGTGAGCTAACGTGCAACCTGTTGTTAATTACTGTAATCTCTTAGACGTTTTTAAACTATTATTCTCTGCTGTACTATACTTCTTGAAATTGGATTTTCTCAGTCATCAGTATTTTAGATGTTATATAAATTAAAATAAAAAAATTCTCCGCAATTAAATATGAGTATATTTCGAACATAAGATATTACTCCGTTTTATGTTCCAGTTAATCACATGAAAAAAGTAATAATTAGAGGCACCAGATGATTGTACTTTGTAACCTGTGAATTTATAAAAAGAAAATAATGAAATAATTTTTCTTCGCTATAAAAATATTACATAAGTGTTTTAATTTTACATTCTAAAAGAAAAAAGATATATGTATATATATATATATATATATATATATATATATATATATATATATATATATATATATATATTTCAGGACACCTCTTGAACTCACGGTTACGGTTTGCATAGCAATTTCTATTGGAAAAATTTGTTTTACTGTTATTAAGACGTTATATATTTTTTTAATTGTTCTATTTGTATTACTAAAAAAATAGTTTTTTCAAAGAAATATCAGCTTCAAGATTTACTCTACAAATTCAATCTAAATGCACTAAAAAGTAAAAATTATTTGTGATTGAAAATAATTTATTTCAAAGTAATATGTACATAAGGATATTATAATAATTTTTGAACATTATTAATTTTTTGGAGTCGGTCCAAATTTAAGTTATAATAATATTTAGGAACAATTCAATTAATGTAACAACACAATCACTCGTTTTCTCTAAGCTAAGTGCTGGAAACAAGAATACTTAATGCCGTTTTTTTATTATTATAATTTGAATTTGGTACCGATTCCAAAAAGTTAATATCGTTGAAGAATTATCATAACTTTCTTATGTATAACCACTCTGAAATAAATAATTTTTTATCATTTTAGTGCATTTTTTAATTAAATTTTTAGAGTAAATTTTAAAATCGTTTTTCTTTTTGTTTTTTTTTTTTTGTAGGTTTTTAATTAGCTGGTAATTGGTTTAGGAATATAATGTTTAAATTCTGTTAGCGATGGACTTGTAAATTGCACTTTAAAGGTTTCAAATTTATTATCTTTATTCGAATATACATGTTCATGACAAATTAACGTTGGTAAAACTTTAAGCTATTTCCGTTTATAGCTCTTTGAATTTTAAAATTTGAATTGTTCATATTTTCTCTGTATTCTAATGGAAATTTTTTGGCTAATTTTCATTTGGTTATATTAAGCAAAGAAAGTATTTTTTTTAGAATTATTTGATGACTACTTAGTTAACAGCCATCGCTACTCACTAGTATTCATACAGGACCTCCATTGACCGATACAGTTTATAATAAATAAGGAATCATTTAGGTCACTACACATAGTCAGAAATTATGCGTAATAATGTTAAGATACGTAATACATATTTCCGTCAGCGAGCTCATAAATGACGATATGACGGTTTCAAATTCACTCCCTTTATTTTATTATGCAGTTCAATGGTAATCAACAGTGGTAATATTTTAATTTTCTGTTGTATTAAAAATTAGTTTTTCTTTCAAACTTACATTTCCAATTGATAATATTTTAAGTCAGTCTCGTTTTTTGCAATACTAAAAATATATCGTTTGCCATTATCTCATTAACACAACTATTACACTGATACGTTATATTATTTTCATTTAATCGGCACATTAATATAAATACATAATATAAAAAAATGCAATAGTTTCATTATGAAACAAAATCAGCAGATATTAAAGGGTAAGAAAATAAAGAATAGCTGTGATTGTCTAAACTATGTACATGCATAGAATGATCCAACAATTCCATGAACTTATCAGTTTACAGTAACAATTAAATATAAATAGCAAAAACTAGAAATGTACAAATCATCTTTAATATATATACGAGAGTCGTTCAAAAAGTAAGTTTCCCGCCCCTGTAAAACCGGTTAGAATAAACTTACAGAAGTGGGCGTGGTCTCGTTTTGTAGCTACAACATTCAAGTTTATAAACCGTAATAGTGTATGTTTTTTCATTTTCAAGTTACGTGAATTAATCATGAGTGAAATTCTGAAAGTTGCCGCCAACTGCGAGATGCGCTCAGTTATTCTTTTTTTAAACCATAAAAAAATTTCACCAATTGTGAAATTCATTGACAAATAGTGCAAGTTTATGGTCCTGTGATGAGTGTTCACTTCTTGACCAGTTTCTAAGAATGTCACGAGGTACTATGCAAAAAAATTCGAGACCGATGAGGAGTTGAAAAATTTCGTTCTTACCTGGTTACAAAATTTGGCTGCAAGTTTCTACGAGGAAGGTATTTATAAGTTAATTTCTTAACTCGACAAATTCTAAAATTTAAAAGGTGAATATATGGAAAAGTAAATAAAAGTATGCTGAATTCAATGCTAGTGTCCGTTTTTTCTAGCTTTACTAGTTTCGAAAACAAAAAAAAATAGGGAAACTTACTTTTTGAACGGCCCTCGTATATATATATAAACTTAGTCCTTAATGCTTCGCAAAGGGCTTCACCCCTTGACCCCGCCTGGGGATACCCTCGGATCACAGCTCTATTACTTCTATACTTCGTAAAATCAAAAACAAAAAAGATCTGCCCAGCGTTATCTCGAGAAAATGATTAACTAGCAGTAGCATTTTGATTTTTCGATTTCAAGTGACCAGTGATGAGATATAGTTTCCACCGCAAAACAACTTTTTTTTAGGCGTCTCCGGAGATTTGCTGCTAACGGCTTATTTTTTAAAATTTCAGAAAGTGTTGTTCAAATGTTACTTTATTGTATTACACTTAATAAAATATATTTGCATTCACTGGAGCATAAAGAAAAATTATTGAAAATGAGCCTTTTTTCACCGAAATCAACTCCCCCTCCCCCTCTTTAATGAAGTGGAAAATATAATACCAACATACCGAACTGAAATTAGAAAGATTATCCTTTATCGCTTCCTTTTAGACACATTTCTCTGTGCGGTTATGAATCGTAGTAGTTATTTTACACTTTTCTTCTCTTTTTCTAACGCATGGATCGGCTGTTACTCTCTTTTTCTATTTACTTGTCACTTTACTTCGTATTCTTATTACAATGCTGCGTAGAATTGTCTAAACCTGTTCATTTTTAATTTACTCTGATATAAACGATTCAACCATCTTCGGATTTGTTTATGCAGTTGACATATCCAGTACTAGTACCAAATTCTATTTTACCACAATATTTATATTCTGTGCAAATCAATAATTTAATATGACGGTTATGACAATGTCCTCTTAAATTGTTTTTTTTTTTAGGTTATTGCTTAAAAGAAAAGTTATCCGCAAACATTTTACAGCACAACAACATAGCAAAAATAAATACAATAGTCAGAAATAAACTGGTAGCTTAGTAAATTGGATGACGATTATTCAATCATGCATACAGTCGAGTGTTAATGACATAGGACTTTTAGTGGTTCTATTTGTAACAGGAAGGATTGCCCTAACAAATTTAGTTTCAGAGACTAAGGTTAATTATACATTTTAAAAAAATGAAATAAACTTTACTTTGCCTTGCTGAATTTATTTTATTTACATTTTTTAAATGGCTTTTACTGACTTCGAATTTTGAGGGTGTTTTTTTTTACACCATCCCGATCCGTTGACCACTATTGGCGCGTTGCTATCGTTTATTATTAATTTATTTTTATTTTGTATAAGGCCTTCTAATTTATACTGTCCACCTCCATTGAGGTATGACAGCATTTACATAGTTACTTATAATAGTTTATGAGGCGTTTGCAGGAAAGCCTCTCAGCGGATCGTGAACTAATAATATTTTTTAATGTAGCCATTCTTATAAAGATCTTTTTCCTCACGTGTATTATGTGAGGTTTCCATGTGAGGCGCCGCTCCATGATCAATCCTAAGTACTTAATACTTTGAACTTGAGGTGAAGGACGATCATTTAACTTAACAGGTGGACATGTGTTTTTGTTTAACGGGAAAGTTATTTGTTGGCTTTTTGTGTAATTTATTTTGATTTTCCAATTTTTTTCCCATATAAAGATTTTATTTAGGTGTTCCTGTATGAGCGCAGATGTGTATACTTGGTTTTGATGTGTAGCCAAAATATGTTCTCACAACCGTTGAGTTCATAGTAAATATATCCGCAGTATATATAGAATATAGGAGCGGCCCCAAAATGCTTCCTTGCGGAACAAATGCTTGTATTATAAATTTATCTGACAATGTTGAATTAATTTTAATTCGAAAGAATCTGTTTGAGACATCATTGTTAACGCTACCTTTAAGTTTAAATAGGAGGTCATTATGTCACACTATATCAAATGCTTGCTCTATGTCCAGGAGAACCGCATTACAATACTGCTTCCTTTCGAATGTCACCGATATACGATTTACTATTCGGTGAATCTGCTGAATCGTAGAGTGTTTAGCACGGAATCCAAACTGATGATTCGGAATTAATTTATTGTTTGTTACCGATCTCAGTATTCGATCCTTTAGTAACATTTCGAATATCTTAGATAGAACGCTCAGTAAGCTTATGGGCCTGTAAGAAGAGGGCTTGGCTAATTCTTTATTGGGTTTAGGTATCATCAGAATAATAGATTCTTTTCATGCATCAGGATAATAACCAAGTCGTAATATCAAGTTATATATACATAGGTTAACATTAAAGTACCTTTAGGTGGTAACCTCCTTACTATTTCACCTGTTGTTTCATCTTTGCCAGGAGCTTTTCTTGGCCGTAACTGGGCAATCTTCCTTTGTACCTCCCTTGGAGTTATATGTCTTGTGGGTAGTGTTAATTGTGTCGACGACTTTAAGAGCTATTGGACTATACGGCTGTTATCATAATCGTTTAAGCCGTCATATGGTTGAAGGGTATTATACATATATTCAGCGAAAGTTGTAGCTCTATCCTTTTCTGTCTTTGTCCACTCTCCGTTGCATAGGGTGTTAAATTATTGTTACCAATGTTATAAGCAAAAATGGCTTTGTCATATTTTATAATATTTTTCATTCTGATATATATATATATATATATATATATATATATATACTATTATTCTATTTTTCTTTTTTGTTTCCTTTTTTACTTTATCATGACACAACAAAATAGTTTTCGAACTAACTATTTATTTTTCCCGCTTATTTAGAGTATAATATGTATGTACATAAGTATATACAAATAAAGTAACAATTGCACAAAAATCATTTTGTCTTCTTCCCAAAAGAATTTTTCTAGATACCGTCTATGTTTAAAGTAATATTATATAGTTAACTTAAAGTATCAGAATTTCAGCATCTTAATTTATTCTTTAAAGAATGATTCTAAAAAAAAATGAGATTTGCAATCACAGCTGTTGTAAGGGGTTTATTTTTAGAGTGTGTTAAATTTGTTCATTTCACTTACTGACTTTTTTAAAATTTACTGATTGATTTTTATAACTTGTATTACTTAATATTTCTTATACTTAAGTTGAAACTGTAACTGAAGTTCTACATTTTCAATTTTACTCTAAAAGGGTTGGCTGATAGTGACATGAATTTTTGAATGCTTTTTAATGTTGCCTTTAATTCCATATTACATATTCTTGAAGTATTTTTTTATGGGTTTTGGCGCTCATGAAAATTAGTTATCTTCAAGTTACACATTGTCTTAAAGAAAATTTTAATTGTAATTTATGTGAATAATTTCACAATTATTAATTAACACTTTCAAGCATATGAATGGCTGCATAATGGTACAATTCATGAATCATCTATATCAGAGGTTCCCAACCTTTTATTCGTCGAGCCCCCCCCCCTCGGATTATAAATAACATTTTTATGCCTCTCTTTAATTTTTTCATTAAAAAAAAAAAAACGCATATTGTTTTAACGACATGTATTTATTTTAATTCTAAGTTATAGAAAATAAACTTTAATCAAATTTAAAACGTTTTTTATTGAAATAATTTACTATAGTTAGAGTGATTTTGGGTTCAGTTTTTGCTAGAGCTATCGTCAGGTTGCTATCAACGGCGAAACGATTTCGCTGCTTAGTTTTAACTAAAACCAGAGCTGAAAACCCTGTCTCACATAAGTAAGTCAAAGAAAAAGGAATAAGTGATCCCAAAGCAAGAGAGGCGACTTTTGAATTAACAAGGAATCGTTTGACCCAAAATGTCAAGAAATGGAAGTCATTTTTCATAGTCGAATTGGCCTATATTTCTAGAAATTCTTCCTGAACTTCTTATGGTAATTGTAAGATATCGACAACAAATGGATTTCTGGTCATGTGACATATTGGTGACTTTGAATTAATGTCTCGATAGTATCGGTGAAATTCGTCTTCCAGCGCTTGCAAATGAGTTTATATTTCAGCTTTCAAATATTCGTCCAATTTTTTATTTTTAATTGCTACGAATAGCCGAGAAAAAAATATTATTACATTTTTAGCAGATACCTTTGATTCTAAAGTTGAAGCTTTGATATGAATCCTTTAATATGATCATAGTTTGTTGTTATTTTTTTTTTTTTTTTTTTCCCTTAAATAAGTTGCGGGTCCCACGAAGCATACTGCCCGTCTGTGAGTGCCCGACACTATTATCGTTTATTCATAAATATAATTACAAAGCTTCTTGATACCTCCTTAACATTATATACAGTACACGAATCATACGATTACACTTGACGAACATCCGTCTTAATTATATACATATGATTGATTTTCCACCAGTTGCCCATATACAATTAAAACCTTACTTATTGTCCCTCATTTATGTTCTCAACCAGCCATTGCTTAATTATTAGTTTCCAAAGTCCTATCTCTGTGTTCATTAAATCTTCTGGAATTCGTACCAGCGATTTAATTAAAACTGCCTCATCCGTATTGTCCATCTTGCTACTTAAACCTTTTGGTCGGGTATAGTACACTTCCCTATGATTCCTAGTTGTTCTACCTCTTTTCGTCGAAGATAGTGGAGTATTATTAGCCTTATACTCCAGCAGTCGGTGATAATAATATAACATCTTTGGGGACATTTCTTTTTTCTCTCTCCACCAGCTAATGTTACTGCTAACCTGATCTTTTTTGGTGATTATTACCTTTAAGCATCTCTTTTGCTAATTACTAATCCTTTTGATTATTGTACTCTTTGCTTCCACTCAAATTGATATTCCATATAAGATTCCTAACAAGACTATAGCGTTAAAGTATACACGATGACCATCATATGGTATTGATTGAGCTAATCGATATAATGCTAGAATCGTTTGACTAACTTTGTTAGATAAATTTGTAATATGCTTGTCCCAAGATAATGTTCTGTCAAAAGCTAATCCAAGGTATTTTAACCTCATCCGTCGTTTTCAGTGGAGTACAACCACAATTCAAGGTAGGAGTCAAACAGTTGTGTAAGCAATTATTACTACACATTATAATATAGGATTTGTGTATTCTATATCTGCTGTACGTCCTTATATATAAAATCTTTGATTTTTTTATATTAATCGTTAGGTGTTTATCATGTGCCCACCTATTCATAGTATCAACATTCTTTTGCAGCAGTTTTTAAGGCATATGAATGTCACGGTGCTCAATTACGAGTGCTATATCATCTACATAGGCATATACAGTCGAATGTTTAACATATTTGTGAAGGGAGTTGGTGTAAATCAGAAACAACAACAGAGCTAATATTGTTCCTTGTCCTACACCTCTTAAAGCAGTTTCCTCTTTACTTAGTTCTTCATCAATTTTCACAACTCTCGCTCTATTACGTACATATAGCTTTCAAACGATTTATTTTGTTTGTCTATACTACCAATACCTCCCATATCCCGCAACAGTATTTGATGATTCACCGCATCAAATGCTTTACTGATGTCTATAAAAATTACGAGAAACTTTTTCCTAATTATCAGTCCTTTATTGATTCTACTTGTTAATGCTCTTAACAGGGAAACTATTGATGTCCCTTCTCTAAAGCCAAACTGGTTATTGTGAAGTAGATTATTTCCCTCCAGATAATTTCTTAAGTGAGACGCAAGAAATTGTTCCACAATTTTTGCCAACGCTGAAATAATCGTAATTGGTCGATAATTTTCGCATGCTCTCGCTTCACCATTTTTATATATAGATCGAATAATTCAGATATTAAGTCCTTCAGGGACTATACTTTCTTTAATAGAGCAATTTATTAGTTTTGTTATTATTGGGGCGAGGACTGCTGCATTATTTTTGATATCTGAAGCTCTTATACTATACCACCCAGGAGCCTTGTGACTGGGTAGTTTGTTAATCATTTGTTCTACATATTTATTAGTAGCTTTTGGTATATAAAATGACGTGTGCGTCACCTCCAAATGCACACTATTCAGTAACTGTATGTTAAAAAATTGACTGCAATACTGCATTGGTCGAAAGAAATGTTCAATAAATTTGCCCTTGCACTTTCAAAGTGTTTCATAACGACCTCATCAACTGACGTTTTGTTTTTGTTATATACTATGCTATTGATTATCTGCCATACTTTCTTGGTGTTGTTACTTGCCTTTAGTATTTGTTTATTGTAGTAATCTAATTTCACTTTCCTAATTTCTGATTTAGTCATATTTCTGTATGTTATATGCAGTTTTTTATACAGAGAGTTTATTGTGTTACTTTTACATCGCTTATAATATTTATCTCTTATTTTCATCAAATTTAAAACTTTTGTGTTCATCCAGTCCTTTTTAAAGTGATGATTATTTTCATTTGCATATTTTACCTGATTCCTATATTTTTTATACAAGTTATTAAATTTCGTTTGTATTTGCGAGCAAATGGTTTCGGCCGAATTCAGCTGTTCTAAACTGTGTCAGTTATAGCATTTAAATTTTTGTTTCAACCTCCTTTCATTTACTCTATTCTTTGTTGGACCTTTTGTACTTTGATGCGCATGTTCCTCTTAATGCGATCGGAAGTTTACGTTCCTGATTTAGATATGACTGGTGATGGGCATGATGAATAGTAATAAATACCACTCAGTGCCGGATTAAGCAAGAGCGAGGCCCGTAGCAAATTCTATCGAGAGGCCCGTTAATCTACTGAGTTCTTAAGTATAAAGTGGTAAAACAATAATTCAATACTCGATATGTTTATTTGCCACCTGTAGGTTTCAAATTATGTTAGTGATTAATGGTAAAGTAGATTACAATAGGCCCTGTTGGCCTTTGACAACTACAAAAAGTCAGAGTTGAGATTTCCCTGGCAATTTAGAATAATATTGATAAAAAAAACTAACATTTTAAAACTGATGATTAATAACGACGAACTTTTATTATTTGTTGAACTTTTACAAAGTATGTTTTCTAGATTTAATATGGGCGAATTTAGAGATAATACGATACAAATATCAATTTCTGTGAGCAAATCATATTCTATATTCATCAAAGAGAGATAATTCAGACGTCCTTGACTCATTGTGTTCCACCTTAATTCATTTTTTATACGCTTCAGCGTCGAAAATGAACGTTCGCCACTGCAATTAGTCATCATGAGAGACAAATAAATGCGCAAAGCAATTTCTAGATTGGGCAAACATGATTCTAATGAATTTTCTATTAGGAATTTATAATACTGAATTTCCAGAGCTTCGTTTTTTAAACTGTCAATCGCATTAGCCACATCCGTTTTCAGTAGCTCGGCAAACTGCACTAATTCGTCATCTAGACTATGTTCCAAATCATTTGCATAAGCACAGTGCCATAATTGGAGTTTTTTTCAACATCTCTTCTGCTTTAGTAGATTTTAACTATCGAAATATTCCGAAATAACTACTAAGTTTTTGGTATGCTTTCATGCGTTTATCTGAAGTAGATAGTGTGTTATCAATAGTGACAATAAACACCTGAATTTCAAACTGTTTACCAGGTGTTTCATTTTCAACAGATTCGTCAAGTGTACTAGAACCGCTAAAATGGTCATACTTTGTGTTTCGCTTGTGTTGTCTTGAAATCTGTTGCTGATATTCATGACAGCCTGTCAGATCTTTGACTTTTGCTTCAATATCTGAAAATGTGGATCGCATTGTTTGGACATATCCATATACTGATTCATAAAGGGCGTACCCTGTATTAAGGTCTATATTAGACGATTGCAGCGACATACTAGTCACTTGCACGCGTTCTAGGATGCCATTCCACGTAATTGCCATTATTCTCATTTTCAACTTATTCATCTTTAAAACTAGTCCGTAAGCTTGATTACGAAACTCTGTCTTTTGATCTATATTATTGAAAATGTCATCCGACACTTGCTTAATAGTGATAAAACCACATAAAAGTGCCTTCGTAGCTTCAGCTCTGGCGGACCATCTAGTATCCGATAATCTTTTCAAAATCGGAATTTTCGAAGTAAGAGCTTTCGTAAGAAGAACCCAACGATGTGTAGAAGCAGAAAAAGAAATTATAAAGATTTTCAATAAAATCGAAAAAAAAAAAAAATGCTTCTGTATAACAGTCTGCAGCGCACTTAGCAACTAAATTTAATGAATGTGCAAGACAGGGAATACTTATTTATTTCTTTAATTCGAGCTTGCAGGCCGCTGTATTTTCCGCTCATGTTGCTGGCATTATTATAGCTTTGTCCACGACAATCTTTGATATCAGTGCCATTCTTACTTAAGAAATCTAGTAAACTTTGGGCAAGCTGTTCAGCAGTATGGCCTTCCGTGTCTAAGAACTCGAACTCAACAAATCTCTCAACTGGCCCAAATGGTAGAACATAGCGCACTATCAAAGTCAGTTGGTCTACATGCGATATATCTGGAGTAGAATCTAATGACACTCAATAGTACCGGGATCTCTTAATTTCGCAAATAACTTGATTCAGCATGTTTGATACAATTAATTTGATAAATTCCTCGCATGTTGCTTTAGATAAATATAACGTGTGTCCTTTTCCTTTATGGACATAAGTTTGAATATGTTGGGCCATAAACGCGTCAGATTCGAAAAGTAATTCTAATAAACCTAAGTAATTCCCATTATGTATTGAACCAGTAATTTCATCACTACTCCGAAATGCAAGACCTCATTCTGCTAAAAACTTTATTACTGCAATAATTTGTTTTAAAAGCATCTGCCATTAATTTTGCTCAGTCTGAGTTTGCCTCAGAAGTTGTGAATCGACCGACGCATTCTTGTCTTTGCGATTTAACAACAAAATTATAGCTTTTCTATGCGGAGTGCTTTCTTCATATATTTTCAACAAATTGTTCGCATTCTTCCAGTCATTGAACCCATCTTTCGTAAACCGTGCTGACTGATTAATATCTGAATCTATACTTTTACAAACAAAACAAAAAAGTCGCCCTTTAGTTTTTGAATAGCATAACCAATTTCTGACGCGAGTTTTATTAGTAGGTTTATGTTTATAAGTGAAAAATGACTTTTGGCAGAATCGTGAACTAATTTATTTTTTATAGATTTTCTTTGAACTTAAAAAGTCACTGTTCATATGTTGCAGTTCGCTACTTCCTTTCGCAATCCAATGCGACGTTTGCACGCTGCCCGAGGAAGCCTGAGAATTTGAAATGATTTGCCTGGGAAATTGTCAAAAAACGTAGTCTGGAATTTATCATAATTATTATCACATTTTCTAACTCAGACAACGTAATCATATATCGTCATGGCGGCCGAATCCATCTTAATATTCAGCTTATTTTAGTACCAAAATAGAACATGTCTTTTGAGAGCTCTTTTCAAAAAAAAAAAAAAAAAAAAAAACATTTATCCTGGTTAAAAAAATATTTAGTTTATTTTAATACCATGATGAAACATGTCACAATCCTTTCTAAAAGTTTGAATCGAGCACACCGTAAATTATTTGTGAACGAAATTGGGAACGATCTTATTATGTCAGGATTACGAAGTGGTTATGAGAAATTTAATTGCAGGAAATCCCTCATTACTTTTATAACTTACATAGACTTCTTCTTCTTCTTCTTCGAGTCCCGACCGTTCTCGATCGTAGGTGACCTTATTAAAAAAACTAGAAAATAATTTTTTGGTATATGATTGCTAAATTATAAGAAAAATAATGTGAACTGTAAGTCCTACAAATAAATAGACAATTTCAACATTTTGAATCGAACTATTTCAATTCTACTACGCATCCACACTGAGTGTCGAGTAAGAGTGCTCGCACACGTCAGACTTTTTGTAAAGCCAACTCTGTATATTTATACGAGCTACTTTTTGTATATCTTGTGCGTTTACCTTATGAAATAATGTGTTTTATTTTCGCCGACGAAATAATCGGTTATCGATTGCCTGCAACGGATTGTCTTGGTTAGAAAAGGTGTAACGTTTCACGTTTTAGTAACATCAAGTAGAATCAATATACACCATAATAAGTTTCACTCAAAAAATTAGGCTCAGGCGGACCGCACGGGGCCCGTAGCAATTGCTACTCTTGCTACGTGGTTAATCCAGAACTGATACTACATTATTACCTACTGTTAATCCAAGATTTTTGTAAGATATTCATATTATTATATTTCTATAATTATTTGTCCGGTGTTTTGTTACATAATACATAAAACACTGATGAAATAGTTTCATAAAGATTTAACATAAGTTTTTAAAAATCTTTATGCAACCATTTATGTAACAAGAATTTTTAAATATCTACGTAAAATATAATTATTTTAAACTGTTATTTTTCGTAATATACAATTATTCTATAATTTAATATTATAACAAACAGTATTCATTTCGGATACTATATATCACTACAAAAATAATCAGTTGAAGTAATCTTGGTACAGCAAATCAAACCAAATTTAAAAATGTGCCACTTATTTTGTATTAAAGATTAAATTTATCGCTGAACCATTTTATATTATTGTAATGACATAATAGTAATTTTAATTAAATTTTTGGTATCAGTAGTGCTTATAAACGATAAAAATATCTTTATTGTGAATACTTGTAGTTCGCCGTTTCAAAGTCACGTCACCGCGTCGGTTTGATCGCGATATGTTAAGAATGCAAACTAGGCGGCGATCTATAAAAGCATACCTGCCAAATTAACAATTTAATAAAATAAATAAAAATGGTGACTAAAGATTGATATTACACAAACTTACCTTTTAGGAGCGAGATGCAGTAATTTCACACAATGCAAATAGACTTTTCAACAGATTTGAAAATAAACCTTCGAACTTTGTGTACAGTACAGAACGCGTACGATACTTTATTGTTTTCTGAGTAATCGTTATAAATGTTACGCGAAGAATTTCTGTACACACGTGTGAAACACGCCAGTGAACGTTTCTACCCCAGGCGAGTTGCGAGATACGCGCGGTCATCAAATTTCTGACAACTGAAGAAGTTGCAGATGCAGAAATTTATCGCAGACTGTACGCAGTATATGATGTAAACAATGAAGTGTGTGTACGGATGGATTCCGATATTTAAAAAAGAGAGAACGAACACACATGACAATGAACGAAGCGGTTGACTGAGTACTCTTACCATGACACTCTCGTGGCACTTCATCGACCGATTAATCGGAAGAGACATGGCCTTCAGTCTACAGGGGTTGTGCTTTTGCACGATAATGCGTGACCGCGCACGTTTGTTCTCGTCTGCATATTAATTAAGAACCCGAATTCGGACGAATTTCCACATCCACCATACTCGCCTGATCTGGCACCTTCAGATTTTCACACTTATTCCCATTTTAAACGCGATCTGGGTGGAAAACGTCTTATAACAAACGAGGAGCTCATGAAGGTAATAACAAAAATGTTTGCTGAATGCACCACCAATTTAATCATTTCGGTGTCAATAAACTTGTGGCTCAGTATGAAAAGTACTTTAATGTTTTCAGAAATTATGTTGAAAAATAAGGTATTTCTTCTAATTTCTTTGGTATTTTTTTCATAATTTTTGGATGCTTGAGAAGGTTATTTTGGAAGGAATGCCACGTTATTTACTGAACGCCCATCATACACAATATTTAATTTGCGCATTAAATTAATTTTTCTTCCAAAAATGCAAACGTACTCCGCCCACTTGACATCTTTCTATGCCCCCCTGGTTGGGAACTCCTGATTTATACATTTCCTCCTACAAAGCAACATGTAGATATAAAATTTGTATCAACTACATCACATACTTCCACATCTATAGGAAGGTGTTCAGAAACAATAAATTGAAAATTTTATGTAAATTTCTTGTTTAGATTATTATTAAGATGTGACATAGTTGTAAACTCAAAACAAAAAAAAGAAACAATCTTGCGCATAATGGGTTAATATTTTACTGTCTATTTCAGTTTAAGCTTAAGCTCTCGTCTTTTGGCTGTTTAAATTTTAAATATAGCTTAAGCTTTAGACTTTTAGCTTATGGAAACGTAAATATGACTTTCGGATTAAACTTATGGCATTTAAAAAATGATTGGCTTTCAGCTTACGGCTTTCGATTGGTTTTCAAGCTTTGATTAAAACACCATTCTATGTGTTTTGTTGACACGTGAGCGCACGTGACGGACAGCCGTGTGTTTCTACCTTAATATTCTTCGATCTATTATACATCACTTGATAATTTTGATCAACACATGCGCTGTAGTTGGTAAAAATCGAAGGCTTTAAACATTTGCAAGGGGGAAAAAAATTACCTGCAAAGTTTAATATCCGCCTACAAAGTTTAGTGTAAAAAAGATTTAAAACGTGCGAAAGAATCATATGTATGTACGGAGCATTAAATGTATAGAACGCAATTTTTTACAGAAAAATATAAATAATTACTTCAAACAATCAATAAAATTATATAAAAATGTTAAGTAAATAAACAAATAAGTAAAGTAATACAACATCTTTATTATTCATAATATTAAATACGAAGTTAAAAATATTTTGAGTTTTTAAATAGATGAAAAATTGATTTAAAAATTATTACATTCCTTTCTTACCTTTTTCATCTTTGATAGAGTATCAGCAGATTGCATCGACGAGAAGTCATAAAGTGTAAATATTTCGAAGCCGGAATTTTGGAGAATTGTTGTGGAAATATGGCCTGTAACGTTGTTGAAGAAGTACTATCGATATTATCAAAAGAAGAATCAGCAGATACTTTAAGTATTTCAAAAATATTAAATGAAGATCATCAGAAGGTTGTAGGAGCTGTGAAAAGTTTAGAATCAATCGGTAATATTATAACAGCTACTCCGCAAACGCATAAAATTTGGGAACTAACGGAAGAAGGCGTTAATGTTTCTGTAAATGGTAGTTATGAAGTATTAGTACTAAATGCAATTCCCGACGAAGGTATGAACCAAAAACAGTTATTAGAAATGGTGCCTAATTCGAAAATTGGTTTTAGTAAAGCTATGTCTAAAGGCTGGATTAAATTTGATAAAAATACCGGTATTGTTACTAAAAATCAAACTGATGTAATTGATGAAGTTCAACAACACTTGAAACAGCTATCGATTGGGGATAGTGTAGTTGTATCGGAAAGTTGTAAACAAGATTATAAAAAGAGGAAATTAATACACGAAGTAATTACTAAAAGTTTCCTCATTGAAAGAGGACCAGAGTTTACCACTTCCATTGTGAAAATGGAGACAGAACTTACTCAGGAAATGATTGCTACGGGTTCATGGAAAACCAACAAATTTAAACCGTACAATTTCGAAGCTTGCGGCCAGCTAATCGATCACGGCAATTTACATCCATTATTGAAAGTGAGGTCAGAATTTCGTCAAATATTTCTCGAAATGGGTTTTACGGAAATGCCAACAAATAATTTCGTAGAAAATTCGTTTTGGAACTTCGACGCATTGTTTCAACCACAGCAGCATCCAGCAAGAGACGCTCATGATACATTTTTTCTTAAAGATCCAGTTAGCTCGAATGATATTCCGCCAAATTATTTAAAGAAAGTGAAACAAGTTCACAGCGCGGGTGGTTTCATGTCGGATGGTTACAAATATAACTGGTCACTAGAAGAAGCGCAAAAAAATTTATTACGGACTCATACTACAGCTGTAAGTGCACGCATGTTATATAAATTGGCAATGAACGATTTTAAGCCTGTAAAATATTTTAGTATAGATCGCGTATTTCGTAATGAAACTTTAGATGCTACTCACCTTGCCGAATTTCATCAAGTTGAAGGCGTGGTGGCTGACATTAATTTAACTTTAGGAGATCTCATCGGTATTTTACACGAATTTTTCGCTAAATTGGGTATAACTCAATTAAGATTTAAGCCTGCATATAATCCATATACCGAGCCAAGTATGGAAATATTTTGTTTTCACGAAGGTCTTAAAAAGTGGATTGAAGTAGGCAATTCTGGAATGTTTCGTCCAGAAATGTTACGTCCAATGAATTTACCAAAAAATGTAAATGCGATAGCTTGGGGTCTATCTCTGGAAAGACCAACAATGGTTAAGTACAATATTAATAATATAAGAGACTTAATCGGACCTAAAATAAATCTTAATATTGTCTATAACAGTCCAATTTGTAGGTTGAACAGATAAAACCTTTTCTATGTCATTTTTTTAATTTTTGCTTTTCGATGACTCGGTCGTTTTCCATTGTTTTATTGTAATATATTTTTAAAGTATTATTCCACCTTTGAATCTGTTACTATTTTTATTACATAGTTTAATCTAATTATGGTTTCAGAGTATTTTATGGTGCCTATATTCAGTTTAATTCTTCGTAAAAAGATTTAAAATTTTTTTATTTGTTTATTTCTTTTTAACTTTACTCAACCGTAATAAAAACTAATTAACACTTTTGTATATCAAAAAATAAATTTACCATATTCAATCGATGAATATCATTTTTTTCAGTTATTTAATAATGAAAATTTATTTCTATTATTACTGAGAAAATTTTTACTTTGTGTTAATTATTCAAACGAACATGACTATTTTTATTTTTAATTGAAATAAATATAAAATAGTATTACCTGGTATTCTAAAATGCTTATTTGGAACAAAATATATTTTTTATAATACTTTATTATTTTCGAATTTTCTTACATAAAAGTTATGAATGTTAAAAATATTAAATAATTTCGAGAAACTATTTAATTGTATTACACAAATTAGTGCCACCATATTTCGATTAAAAATTAAACAATGTAATATTTTAAAATAATTCCGAAGTGTTAACATTTTACCTAATAACAATAGTCACGTATATAAATGATTGATAATTTTGGTTGAAGTAATACTTTATTTAATATTTATTGTTTTTTTGCGTTAAATTGAAGGTTTCTGTTTAATCGAATTTTTCATTGCTAATCTTGCGGAATTTTGAAAATAATTTTTGGTTTATGATTTTGTACTATTTGACAAATAACATTTAAGGAGAATAGCTTTCTCTAATACATCATTTTTTTTTTTTTTTTTTTTTTAATACAATTTAATCTTGTATTACTAGAGATAATGGAAATGACAATTTAAAATATGTTCGTTGCAAAAAAACTGTACATAACGTTCAAATATCTAGAGACTTTACGAGAATGTACAGTGCAATAAAAAATTGCAATGGTCCAAGAGCAAACCAAATAAAGATGAATAAAATGATTTTTTTTTATTTTTTATTTTTGATGAAATATAGCGAAATAAATGTAAAAGAAAGGAAATGAATCTCCTAAAAGTTGAATAAAATAATTATGACAGATTAGCTACGATACTTTTTAATATTTAAATATAATCTTATGCTTTGTTAAATATCACGTTCGTGAAAATTCTTACTAGTACTTTTAAAATCCGACATGATACAGTATTTGTTTTATTCGATTTTACAAGTTTTAATTTTATACTTATTTTATATTATGTAATCGGATCTCTAATTATGTTCAGTTTTTTTCTAGCAAATTCTGTAAAGTTATAAACAATAAAAAGACATATTCTGTGATAAAATTCTTTTAAATTATTAGGGAAAAAAGTGAACATTTGACTAAGTGTTAGAAATATTGCTTTTCTAGATTTCAAAACAAAATATTTAAAAAAATAAAAGGTGAAGAGCTGCAACGAACTTATAAATTAAAAACATACTAAAAGGAATACGAATCATCATAAGGATAATCAAATTGGGAGATGTTCGTTTTGCCGTAGGTTGAACTCGTCAGTCGATCGAACGGATGTCCGCTGAAGACTAACACATTTTGTTCAATTTTATTTTAACTTCATGTACTTCCTGAATCGTTGTATTAGCATTCTGTGTATTGTTTGCGCATGGAATCTCAAAAATTACGTTAGTTTATTTTCAGTCGATGCATTTATTACAATGTTGCAAACTATGAAATCGGTTATAGTTTGTTGTTTTTTTTCATCATTATTATTATTTACCACTAAATTAGTCGTAGAGCACGGGTTTTAAACCAATGTAAAAGGAAATTTAAGGATAAGTGTGTCTCATTAACACAAAAAATCGCCTTTATACGGCAGAGGTAGAATACAATAGCAGGTAATCTAAAAAGGTTTTCGAAATGGTTTTTTTTTTTTTTGGGGGTAACTTCGATCGACGGGCGAGTTACCCTACGACTGATTGATCTACGTCGGAACGATAATGACCTAATCGAAATAGAATGCGTGGATGAATCGATGTAATTATGTATGCAGAAAATTTCGAAAAAGATATGCAGTCTCTCATTTGACTGTAAAAACAAAAATTAAAAATATTTGAGGTAAATGTTTTCTATATTTTTATTTATAAATGTTCGTTATTTTAATTACGAATTAATTTTGAAGTAAATTATTCGATAAAAAAAAATTGCTACATATATGCGTGTAAAGTTTCAGATTAATGTAAATACATTATTTACTCATATAATCAAGATGCTCAAATTTGATTTAAATATTTTGAATACGCGTAATTTAGTTGATACAGCTACAAGAGAAAATACATTTTTATAAAATTTTTGTTCAAATTATTCGAATTCTGAAATTGTAAATTAGTTAATGTATTAAATTGTACAAATTAATATAGCAATAATATGCACATGATATAAAAGCTATATTTTTCAATACATTACGCTAATTTTTTTGTTCCGGTATTTTTACGTCATACAGAGTAAATATTTATAGGCCAGAAATATTATAAATTATCTGTAATTCCACAATGCTCCCTACATATTCTAACTGGTCTGTCGCGTATATCGTAAACAAATATATTTTACCATGAAACAAAGATATATCTTTATCTGTTTTTAATTTTTTATTTATTTATTAGGTAAATAAGCATGTTACTTTTTACTGTAGTAAATAAATCACTTTAATGGACTCCCAAAAAAATTAATCGTAAAATTGAACACTGGTCGCTTCCTTTTTTACATTTGTTCGTTTCATAGAATTTTCCCAAACATAAGTCTTTGATTAATCGATTTCTGAACCCTGATTGGTCTCGAAGCGGCCCGTTCCTTCAGACTTTAAATTGTATTACTTTGTAAATGTTCATAAAGATTGCGCAGCGTTCACATATACTTATTTTTTTTTAAAAAAAATGAAGTACACTAATACGTCAAATAAAAAGTGAAATTTAGATTAAAATATCTGAACAACTGAAACCGCTAGCAGGGTAATGAGAGGAATATATTACATATAATTCTTTTTGGAGACGTTAGAGTATGCAGGTTAAAAAGAAAATAAATACCGTAACTCACATAGAACTGTAGAAGTTTTAAAAAATTTATTGCTTAAAACTTGATTTTCACATTTTTCAAAATTTGGGCTCTCTGATTTTAAAATTTTAGGGGTCTCGTATTTTTTCTATATTCTAGCAATTGAAATACATCATTTTAAAAAAAAAAAAAGTTTTTTTTAATTTCCAGTCTTACCGCTTTAAACGTGTATTTTCCCAAATTTTGGTCCCTAAATATCGAAATTTTTCTAACTTTATACTTTTCCTGTATTCTGGAGACCTTATTATGTAAGTTAAAATGAAAATTAATACTGAAACTCATATAGAATCGGATGTGGGATTTTTTTTAAATTTTTATCTTAAAACTTAATTTTAATATTTTTCAATATTTGGACTCTTGTAACTTTAAAATCTTGAGGATTTTATAATCTCACGAAGAAAATACGTAAATTAAAAAAGAAATTAAGGTTCTAGCTACTATATAACAGACTGTATGATTTTTTTTCTTGCAGCTTTATAAGATATATATCTCTATAATAAAGCGCCAAGGAAATAAATAGACGAAAAATCGGGAAAAAATAAACGAAAAATCGGAAAAAAATAAACGAAAAATCAAAAAAAAGTCCTGAGACCGTTCTATGGCACTTAGAAAGCTAATTTTTTTTTTTAACCGACAGCTCCAGGTCAGTGGCTTTTAGGAAAATTATAGAGGGTCCAAAATTTTTATACCTTGGGGCTCAAAACGAGCGATGTATCAAATTTTTCTTCCACCATAAACGAAAATAAGACAGAAGACCAAAAATGAAAAAAAAAAATCTTGAGCCCGTTCTATGGCACTTAGAAAGCTAATTTTTTTTTTTAACCGACAGCTCCAGGTCAGTGGCTTTTAGGAAAATTATAGAGGGTCCAAAATTTTTATACCTTGGGGCTCAAAACGAGCGATGTATCAAATTTTTCTTCCACCATAAACGAAAATAAGACAGAAGACCAAAAATGAAAAAAAATAATCCTGAGCCCGTTCTATGGCATTTAGAAAGCTAATTTTTTTTTTTAATCCACAGCTTCAAGTCAGTAGCTTTTAGGAAAATTATAAAATGTTCAAAATTTTCATACCTTGGGGCTCAAAACGAGCGATGTATCAAATTTTTCTACCAAAATAGAAGAAAATAAGACAAAGACCAGAAATTACAAAAAAGTCCTGAGGCCGTTCTATGGCATTTCTTAGGAAGTTAATTTTTTTTTTTAAACGACAGCTCCAGGTCGGTAGCATTTAGGAAAAATATAAAATGCTCAAAATTTTCATACGTTAGGGCTCAAAACGAGCAATAAATCAAAGCAATAAAACACATTTTTTTGTCGTTTTTCGATTTTTTAATCGTTTATCATAAACTAATTATTCTACTGAACTGCTCTCTAGGTCTCATTTTAAAGAGAATTGAATTTAGAGTATTTCCCTCGCTTACGCTATCCTTCTAGCGATTGAACTTTTTGAGAGCTATTTTGATTCAAACTTTTAACAAAACAATTTCAATTTTCGTATTATTAGATGAAAAATCAAAAAAAAAAGTCCTGAGACCGTTCTATGGCATTTAGGAAGTTAATTTTTTTTTTTAATCGACAGCTCCAGGTCAGTGGCTTTTAGGAACATTATAAGATGTCCAAAATTTTCATACCTTCGGGCTCAAAACAGAAAGAGAATAGATCAGCGCTAATTTAATAAGATCATTACCAATCGCATGAAAACGCGGTACTACTATATTTACCTACGCAGTACCGCGCTTCCACCCACCCGACAACCGTTACTGGCTTTTCGTTCATCACGTATTACTCGTAGCGGACAAAGACGAAACATCTTTTGTTAACGATTCTTCTTTTGTTTCCTCTATGGTGTATTATTGGTGTATTTTTAAATTTGAAAAACGACGTTGTAATTTTGAAGTTGTGATAGGCACAAACTGAAAAAATGAGCAAACTAGTATCGTGATAGTGGAAAGAGAAATATAAAGAGAGACTGGTCGCAATCGTTTTATAAAAAGGGTTCGAAAAGTATGTGATTTTCGAAAGTGGTCCGAGTTACTCAAAATTTTTATTAGAAATTGGTGAAGGAAAAATGCCAGAGACTTTGTATGGCGAAGAAAATGGAATCCTATTAAATTTCCCCGATTTAAAAATGTTTACTTCACTTGATGAAATGATTGATCACATTTATCTCGATGATGTTCTATCAAATTTTTCTAAAATGTCCAAAAGATGTATTTTATCACCAACGAATAAAAACAACAGATTGATAATAGGGGAAAAAATTTCTGGAGATGAAATAAATTTATATAGTGCTGATACAACTCTGATTGATGAAAAAGAAACAAATGGAGATTCCACACATTTATGTACTGCAATTTTAAACAAAATGTCAGACCCAGGAGTTCCAAATCACAAAATTACTATAAAAATTGGAGTGATTTGTATCCTCATCGGAAATTTGAATTTCGAAGAATGTCTGGTGAATGGAAGAAAAGTCGTCATTAAATCTGTTAAAGGTTTCATAATTGAAGTATTTCGTCCGGAAAATGAATGTAAGACGTTTCTAATTCCTAGGATCAGTTTCAAATTTATAGCTGGCGACACTGGCATCGAGATTTTAAGAAGGTAGTTTCCTATCAAGTTAGCCTATGCCATGACCATTAACAAAGCTCCGGGTGAAACATTGGATTTCGCCGCTGTTGATTCGAGGGATAATGTCTTCACTCATGGGCAATTGTATGTTGCCTTGAGTCGAGTGAGAATATCGAAAAATATATGTATTTTGAGCCTTGGTCACGACGAAACTCTCACAAAACGTGGGTTTGTGGGGGGTTAGACTGCGAAGCGGCCAGGGGGAAAGCCCCCTAGTATATATATAAACTCGGCCATTTTGGCCTCGTAAGGGGCTGCGCCCCTTGACCTCTCTTGCTTACATTTCAGGCTCTTTATCTCCTATACTTTGTATAAAATTATCAAAATTTACAACGTAATTCTAAATCAGTCCATATGAATCTAATAACATAATCACAAAAATCCTGTTATAATAAGTATTTTTCTGCCGTAAACCGCACTATATTATAAATGTAAACAATTTAAAAAAATGGCCGTTAACATTCGGTTACTGTTGTTATATTTTTTGTTGCACGAACAACATATACATTCAACAATTCACAAAAATATATAACATAATCTAGATTTTAAAAAAAACATTAAAAAATGAATCACTGATATATATATAAAACAATTTTTATATTTATTGTTTTGTATGGTTCATTTTTTAATGTTTTTTAATGTTTTAAAATCTAGATTATGTTATATATTTTTGTGAATTGTTGAATATATATGTCGCTCGTGCAATAAAAAATAAAGCATCAGTAACCGAATATTAATGGTCCTTCTTTTAAATTGTTAACATTTATAACAAAGATCCTATCCTAACATTTAACTTTCATTACATAAAATTGTGACATTTTTCGTTACAAAATCTAATAGGGACCGGCCTAAGAATTACGTTGTAATTTTAATATATATAAAGTCGGTAAAAATTAAAATAACGTTACATAAAATTGAGACATATGAATATCATTGAAAATCTGTGGAGTTATCTTGATGCCCGGGTCCGTAAATGCAAGACTTCTAGCGCTAAGGATTTAGATCTAGCTTTACAAGCTGCATGGGTGGAAATGTCCCCCGAGACGACACGTCACTTTGTGGAATCCATACCCCGACAAAGGTATGTAAAATATTTAACCGTCATTTTCAAACAAATTTATGCGCAACAATGACCTGGTTATGCGGTTGTGAGAAGATAAAAATTTGTTCTGTTAGGCTTACTTTTTATTTAAGCAAGAAAAAAAAAAAATGTATGGAATGCAAATGGATTTGACTTGATTCAGTTTTTGGGGAAGACAAAAAGCTGCGATGAAAAAGGATATTTTTAAAAATTATCGATGTTATGCAAACAAATATGTCCAATAATAGATTTAATGATATAACAAAATTATAGTTTTAAATCTCTTAAATACAAAAATTTTTTTAAATATTCAATAAAATTTTCTGGAAGACTTTTCAAATTTAAAACAGAATTACTTGAAAAGTGTACTTTCAAGATTCTAACATACATATATACAGACACTGCAGTGCATCTTATTTTTGACCGCTTCAGATCTAGCAGATGTTTTTCTAGAAGTGTGTACAAGCTTTCTCATTTAATAACCACAATTCCGGCAACCAGTTGGTCTGCAGAAAGATCGTTCTCAGCAATGAAGTGAATAAAAACGTATTTAAGAAATACACATGGTCAAGAGTGACTACCTTCATTAGCTTTATTTTTAGTATTGAAAAAGAATTATTATCAAACATTAGGAAATTACTATCTTTCCGTGATGTTGTAATAGACACTTTCGCAAACAAGAACCGGAAAATTGAATTAATCTATAAAAAAATGAGACATTTCGATCCTCTTAATTAATTTTTAATTCTGCTCTGTATTTAACCGAATTTTACGCATGCTTATTTTTATGTAAAAAAAATATTTGACCGTGGCGCTTCCCCAGTTCTAAAATTCACGCTATGCCACTGTTCGAATACATGTTTCTTTCTCGTCTTTCTTCTTTTTCTACTATATGTAGTGTGTTTTAGCCCTGTCCGTTGACCGCCTCCAGTCATGCGGTCCTATTTAGTGGTGATCGAATACTTTTTTTACCCGCTGTATATACATAGTCTAGCCAAAAATACTGTCAGTACTGTTGCATAAAGGGGATTTCACGTAGTACATCATCGTCGAACAAGAGGATAGCAACAGACATAACTGTGTTAATACACAGTATAGAAATGGGGTGGTCAAATTACCAGGTGAGCATTACTATTTTTGGTTTGATGAAGACGGGGCATAGCGTTTTTGTAAGTTGCAGATTTAAAAGCAGCTTATAAGTATGCGCGTTCATTGAAGTTTCTTTAGTTCTGAATACCTGGTTTTCCAACTTTAAAATTGGATTCTCAAGATGTCAAAAATGATAAAAAATCAGATTTTTTCTCAGACCCGTGTGATTTATTGATCGAAAGCTCCCTATTTGATGTTAATGAAACTATATTTTTGTTTCTTTAGCGATTTTTCCAAATTATAAAATATTTCAGAAAAGTATGATAATGACAAAAAATTTTAAATTTTCACAAATATACACATTTACAGGCACGTTTGATGGAAAATATATATGACATTAAAGTGCTAAGGAATGCTCCTTCTCCGATACAGCTTCAATTCTGATACATATATGAAGTAGAATAGAACCATTAAAACCAATATAAAAATGTGATTGCTTATGTTAGATAGTTGAAAAATATTGTTTTACCTGCATTAATACTCTTTAACTGATATTTGTAGTTATTTTATTAATGAAAACGTCCCTCTTGTTTTATTACTTCCTTCTTATATGCAATGAAATAGTTTTTATATTAAGTGTTAATTTTAAAAAAAAACAAGTTCAGTCAAGCATGAGGTTTCATGCGCTGAGGATTCCGTATGAAAGTTAACAATAACTATAATTATTTAGTACGTAAGAAAATTTGTTTGAATAAATTTCTATTTTTATTTTACTATTTTAATTTAATATCTTAATAAATTTCAAAGATCTTTTCTAATAATAATTTAAAACAGTAAAGCAAAATACTAATTTGAATCGAAGACTTAGATTAATTTGAAGTGAAATGTAACGGTTATGAAGAAAAATTAATTAAATCCTTTTTTTATTTATTTTTTTAAATTATTGGTTTAGATTTAATAATACTAATATTAAGGTTTTATGATTTTTTAAAATGTGTAATTTTGTTAATTCCTACACCTATCTTTCTTGAATAGCCGACCGTCAAAGATATTTAATAAATATATAAACGAAAACACGCAAAAAATATTAATTAGAAATAATATTGATGCTACGTATCACTCTGCTGCGGTTGCTAGAATGTTGATGTTCCCTGCTGGCAGGTTGGTGTACGTTGGTGATTGCATCCTCGATTCTCGGCGAATGGGAGGGAGAGACACGGTAATCGAAATTATAGTTTACGAATTTTGTAAATGTCACTAATTGGAAAACCGAATTTCGAGGCGATTTGGTTACTTTGTTATTAAACTTCTTTCGGTTGCAAGACGAACTGGTTACTTTACCAAAAAAGGTCGATATAGTTCCGCGATGTGAAAAAGACTGTCGTTCTACTGTGATGATTTTTTAACAATTCGGTATTTTCTTTCGACTCTCTCCGTATGTTAGACCATTATTAAATTTTTTTTTTTTATTTATTTACTAGCATAGGGCGTTAAATTGTTTAACAAATCGAAATACTATTCGCATCTGTTTTTCATCAGGCGGACGTACCACCTAAACAATGATGCGGTGAGTCCGTTCCTTTCATTACAGTTCATAACAACACTAACACACGCCGTAATGAAAATAATCAAACCAAAACCTGCGATCCTGTTTCGTTTCTTATCCCTCGTACTAACACTACTATCGCAAATTATAACAATCCGAACCAAATTCTAAAAACCGCTGCAATCTCGTATTCCGATAAAGCCAAAGGAAAAATAACACCGATTAACAAACCTGTTTATTTCGTGCATTCAAGAAACCCACTTAAAACAAAACCAACATTTAAAACTAAAAAACTATAAAGTTCTCGAATCAAATCCGGTGCTTGCCAGTTGTGCGCGTGGTGGAATAATATTATCCGTTCGTGCGGATATTAACTTTCAACAGATAATGTTACCATCCGACATTCAACCAGTAAAAGTCGAAATTCGTAAGCCAGTTCCACGGGAGTCTCTAAACATAATTCCGAACCGTATTTAGAAACTTTTAAAGTTGTCAAAAAATTCAAACAGTTCCTCCCCTCTAGCGCCGCGAGTATTACAGCTAAAAAATTTGAACAGGGTTAAACATATGCGCTTCGACATATATTTCTCAAGTTTGGAACATCAAGGTTTGAAAGTTTTGTTAAGGAAATAACTTATGGTTTCGTTCTCGACAAATAACGATCTTTCCATCGATCATGACCGGAAAAAAAATATTATTTTTGAAACTTTCGAGCTTACGGCGCTTAAGGTTCTGAATTTTAAGATGGAAACCTAGATGTTCTAAAGTAAATAAATAAACAGGGACGCACATTTTTTTATCCTTGTTCAAAATCTTGAACCAATACATAAATTACAAGCGGGGCTACACGTCATTTTTCAGAATTTTATGAACTTTTAGTAAATTTCAAACAGTTTCGTTAAGAAAACGAAATACGGGTCCGTTCCCAAAAAATAGTGATCTTTCCAATAATAATACACTTGAAAAAATTTTTTTTTTACAAAATTTCGAGCTTTCAGCTCCAAGCCACTAATTTTAAAATTGGAAACTTAGATGTTCCAAACCAGAGAAATATACATGGATGCCCATATTTACTACTTTCCTCAAAATTTTTAGCTATAATATTCGCGTCACAAATCAATTCTCACGCTTTTTTGAACTTTTCAGCAAACTTTGAAAGTTCAATTAAGAAAATGAAATACGGTTTCTTTCCCGACAGATAGCGATCCTTCAAACGGTATATAACATGCGTCTGAAAAATAAAAAATTTTCTCCAAAATTTCGAACTTTCGGCGCCTTAAGGGTCCAATTTTAAAACTGGAAATCCAAATGTTATAAAGAAATATAAGGGGATTAGCACGTTTTTAGCCGCGTTCAAAATTTTCAGCTGTAATATTCGTAGAGCTAGTGGAGAGACACATAATTATTTTTATTTTTTGAACTTTTCGGAACTTTGAAAATTTCGTTAAAAAAATGAAATACGGTCTCGTTCCCGACGAATAGCGATCTTTCTAATAATATATCACAACCCGAAGAAAAAAAAATTTTATTTCAAAATTTTGAGCTTTCGGCGCCCCAAGGGTCTAATTTTAAAACTGGAAACCTGGATGTTTCGAATTAGAAAAATATACGTAGAAGCGCATATTTTTAACCGCGTTCAAAATATTTAGCTGTAATATTTGCTTCGCTATGGGGCTAAAAAGTCATTTTTCGCGCTATTTTGAACTTTTCGGCAACTTTCAAAGTTTCGTTAAGAAAATGAAATACGTTTTCGTTCCCAACAAACAGCGATATTTCTAATGGTATATCACAAACCTAAGAAAAAAAAAAATTTTTTTTCAAAATTTTGAACTTTCGCTGCCCCAAAGGTCTCAGTCTAAAGTTGGGGTCCGATTGTCTTAAATCAGAGAAATATACGTAGAGTCGCGTATTTTCTACCATGTTCCAAATTTATAGCTGTAATACTCGCGTCGCAAGAAGGGGGCCGCTAATCGGAGCTGACGCTTTTTTAAACTTTACGTTAACTTTGAAAGTTTGGTTAAGAAAATGAAATTTGGTTTCGTTCCCGACTACTAGAGATCTTTCTAATGATATATCACAGGCCCAAGAAAAAAAATATTTTTTTCCAAAATCTCGAGCTTTCGGTGCCCCGAGGGTCCAATTTTAAAGCTGGAAACTCGGATGTTCCAAACTAGAGAAATATACGTGGAAGCGCATATTTTTAACCGTGTTCATAATTTTTATCGGTAATATTCGCTGCGCTAGGGGGGGGGGGGGACACGTCATTTTTCGCGCTTTTTTGAACTTTACGGCAACTTTGAATTTTTTGGTAAAGAAAATGATATAAGGTTTTGTTCCTGATAAATAGCGATCTTTCAAACGATATATTACATTACCGGAAAAAAAAATATTTTTTTACAAAATTTTCAGCTTTCGAAGCCCCGGAGTTTTATTTTTAAAGCTTGAGACCCGGACGCACCAAATTACAGAAATATACGTGGAAGTACATATTTTTAACCATGTTTTAAATTTTTAGCTACAATACTCGCAGCGCTAGGGGACGCGCAATTTTTCGAGCTTTTTTGAGCTTTATTGCAACTTTGAAAGTTTGGTTAAGAAAATTAAATTCGGTTTCGTTCCCGACTACTAGAGATCTTTCTAACGATATATCACAAGCCCAAGAAAAAAAATATTTTTTTCCAAAATCTCGAGCTTTCGGTGCCCCGAGGGTCCAATTTTAAAGCTGGAAACTCGGATGTTCCAAACTAGAGAAATATACGTGGAAGCGCATATTTTTAACCGTGTTCATAATTTTTATCGGTAATATTCGCGGCGCTAGGGTGGGGGACACGTCATTTTTCGCGCTTTTTTGAACTTTACGACAACTTTGAATTTTTTGGTAAAGAAAATGATATAAGGTTTTGTTCCTGATAAATAGCGATCTTTCAAACGATATATTACATTACCGGAAAAAAAAATATTTTTTTACAAAATTTTCAGCTTTCGAAGCCCCGGAGTTTTATTTTTAAAGCTTGAGACCCGGACGCACCAAATTACAGAAATATACGTGGAAGTACATATTTTTAACCATGTTTTAAATTTTTAGCTATAATACTCGCAGCGCTAGGGGACGCGCAATTTTTCGAGCTTTTTTGAGCTTTATTGCAACTTTGAAAGTTTGGTTAAGAAAATTAAATTCGGTTTCGTTCCCGACTACTAGAGATCTTTCTAACGATATATCACAAGCCCAAGAAAAAAAATATTTTTTTCCAAAATCTCGAGCTTTCGGTGCCCCGAGGGTCCAATTTTAAAGCTGGAAACTCGGATGTTCCAAACTAGAGAAATATACGTGGAAGCGCATATTTTTAACCGTGTTCAAAATTTTTATCGGTAATATTCGCGGCGCTAGGGGGGGGGGGCACGTCATTTTTCGCGCTTTTTTGAACTTTACGGCAACTTTGAAAGTTTCGTTAAGGAAATGAAATTCGGTTTCGTTCCCGACAAATCGCGATCTTTCCATCGATATATCGCATGCCTATAAAAAAAAATATTTTTTTACAAACTTTTGAGCTTTTGTCGCCCCGAGGGTCCAGTTTTAAAGTTGGAAATCCGGATGTTCCAAACTAGAGAAATATACGGGTATGTGCGTATTTTTAGCCCCATTCAAAATTTTTAACTACAATACTCGCGGCGCTAAGGGGGGGGGATACGTCATTTTTTGCTGTTTTTTGAACTTTTGGGCAACTTTACATAACTTTTGTAACGTAATTTTTTGATTTTATGAAAGTACTCCTGCATTGTAGTTTATATTTTGAATTTCAGCGTTATAAGTTTATCTAGTGACGAGTTATGATTTTTTAAGTGATTTTTGAGGTCGTTTTATGTACCATATTATATATTCTTGACGGTTTTTTGGGTTTTTTGCCGCCCAGGGTAATCGGTCATCTTCAAGTTATAGATCGTTTTAAAGATAATTTTAATTGTAATTTATGTTCCAAATTTGAAGTTTATAAGTCAAGCCGTTCGTGAATTATTGATTTTTATTTGATATTTTTGTCATTTGTGTACCATCTTATAAGGATTCCGTACATTATATGTATACGGAATCCTAAAAAGTGTCAAGTTCGTGATTTTAAAAATATCACATACTAGTATTTAAATTATTATGTAAATTAGACATACTTTTTATTTTTAATTATTTGCAAAGGGTTATTATCTAACGGTACATTTATTTTAATTTATTAACCGTTTATTTAAAACTAAAAGTTAAAATTAATTTATAATGCAACACTTATAAAAAGGGTAAAAATTACAAGGTTTTTTATAATATGAATGATAAGTTACCTAAAGATATGCATAAAAATAAATTTAAAATAATAATACTCATTATTTGGAAAACAGTAGAATTTCTTTTTTTTTTGCTGTTTCAAAAAACTTAGGATGTTGATTAACTACTTTATTTAACAGAATATTAAAAATTTTAAACAGGTGATGATTTAGTATTATTTTTTGCCACAATTTAAAAATAATAAGCACATAATTTAAAGCAGATTTTACAGAACCAAGCGTGTAAATATTTTCAAAATTTTACATTTTGTGTATATTAAAATTGATATTTTTTTTTTCTTTTTCTTTTTGGAATATAACATTTAATTCACAAATAAATGGTTACTATCTGAATCAGTAATTTACGTGTCTGTATTTGTTAAAAATTTCTTTAATTTTTTAAATTGTTTTCTTTCTTTCTTTTTTTCTTTCAATAGTTGGTTCATAACTGATAATTATGTCAAGATATAGTATCGTCTGGGATTATTTCGCTAGTGTAACCGAGGAAACGGCAAAATGTAATTTACGTTCTTGTACATTATCTTGTAAAAGGTCTTCAACATTTGCATTTACAAGACATTTCACATCTAAACACTCCACAGTTGATAGAGAAATGAGTCGTCAGGTAATTTATATTTTGAAGAAAGCGGCGATGAAGATGGAGCATTATCTACCGATCTATCTAACGCTATTATGACATAATTATGTAATATCCTTCCAACTGATTCTAGGACAATTCAAGAAAAAATTATCAGTTATATTTCTAAGCCTGTTTCAGATGAAAAAAAGAAAGCAATCGATAGGCAGTTATTTAAAATGATTATAAAAGACTTTTATTTCAAAAAAGTAGTCTATTGAATACAAATTATTATCTGTTTAGTAGAAAAACTATTTTAAGCATCATTTTATGTTTAGTATATGACGAGATGTCAATAAAAGTCAAACAAAAAATAACAAACTGATTACATTAGTATTATGGTAGATGGCTGGACTTTCATTAATACTAAAAGTTGTTATACAGTTCCCGCATATTTTATTAATGATCATTGTACTTTGTAAACATATTTAAATCGGTTGTTGCCATTTCCTTAGAACTTATGATGCTCAAGCAATTGCATATAAATTAATGGGAAGTACCAAATCAAATTGTTTACGCAGTCATAGACAGTACACCAAACGTGATTAAAAAAGTATAAAATTATGTATCGGTGGCATCTTCCTTGTTTTGCTCATGGGATGAATATTGTTCAAGATTCATTATCATTAATTGAACAAACAAGAATGAAAAATAAAACTATTGTTGAACATTTTTGTTGGAGCACAACTGCATCAGAAAATTTAAAACATGAAAACATAATTAGGGTTACACATTTTGAAATTAAAACAAAAGTGCCCAATTAAGTGTAATTCTACTTACGAAATATTTTTGCATTTGTTAAAAATAAAAGATGCAATTCAAAGTACACTAGCTATACTGTTGTCGTCATTTTTTTTATTCCCATCTTGTTCCGACTTAGCTATCTCTTTCCGCTTTCCGCTTTTACTTCCTTGTAGCTGTTTTTTTACTCTTTTAAATACCTTTTCTTCTTTTTTTATTTTTCCCCGTATTTTATTTTTAATTTTGTGTAACGAGGCCCGTTTATATTTAATAATTATTTCTATTTTATTTTGCCGCAATGTTTATATTTTATTTTTTATTTGTTAATTGCATGCTAGCGCATAGAGTTAAAAGGTCGCCATATTTAAGGATAGCGTCGGTATTTTTTGTAAGGACCGCACGGCTGTCGCGGTCGGCCGCAGGCAGTGTCTTTAGTGTTAGAAACGTGTGTGTAGCGAAGTGGCGTGGGCAGTGTGTGTTTTGTTTCGCGCGAAAACGTGTCTTTTTTTTTAAGTGTACGAAACCGAAAAGCGTGTGTATCGTTTTTATATATTTTCGTCGTTCGTAAAGCCCGTGTTTGTGCAAAATTAATAAAGAGTAGAATTTAGTAGATTTGTTTGTTCTTTTTATTTTCTTCGACCATCTGTTGTGTTTTGTTTATTTTTTTTTAAAATACGTTAGTTTAAAATTTCGGCCGACAACATATACTAAATCTAAAAATCGACTTACTCAATAAGTCAAACTGGAAAATTATGGAGGATTGCACAAAAGTTCTTGTTGCTTTTAATGAGGCACCTTGTGAAGCGAGCAGTAAAAAAAATATTATTGTATCAAAAATTAATTTGAATGTGTCAGTCCTCTCAGAGCATTGCCAACATATGAAATCAGTGTTCAAAAGTAAAATGCAACCCATGGTGTAAAAGCACTAATTAAAAATCAAATGCTGAATATTACAGCAAAAATAATATTTGAAATAAATACAAATTTAAAGATCAAATATTATGAATTAGTTTGTATTCGTGAAGTAACATTTTTAGACCCAAGATTTGAAAAATCTGGTTTTAATTCTTTAAATAAATATTACTACCAAACAAAAAGTGAAATTATGAAAAAATGTTTGTTGTCATCATGGGTTGAAAGCCAGCCAAATGCTAACAGCTGAAAGCCAATCATTTTTAGATGTCGAGCTTAATCCAAAAGCCATTAAAATTTCCATAAGCTCAAAGTTTAAAGCTTAAGCTGTATTTTTAAAAAATCTAAATTAAGCTTTATATTCGGCTTAAGCTTGTTTTTAAATACATGTCGCTTTCGGACAGTCTATTTAAAGTAAATCTGAAATATATGTAAAAATAAAAAAAGAAAAAATATTCAGAAACTAGTTTAATTTTCCCTTTGTGGTACAAAATTGAAAAAAAAAAAGAATGGTTCTGTAAGTTTTACCTCCAGTATTTCAATTAAAAAAATCAAAACGATTAGAACATGTTCATTAGAAGTGGTAAATGAGAAAATAGAACCGATATTATACTTTTATATTCGGTTCCTTGGAGTACTAAAAAACCAAATATTTGTTTTTTTTTCAGGCATGTAGTATATTGATCAAAAGTTCCGTACACATGTGTATGGAATCTTAATAAGATGATTCAAAAATGATAAAAATATCAAGTAAAAATAAATAACTCATGAACGGGTGGTTGACTTATAAACTTCAAAATTGGATCATAAATTACAAATAAAACGATTACCCCGGGAGACAAAAAACCTAAAAATCGATTAAGAATATATAATATGGAATTAAAAATTACCTCAAAAATCACTTAAAAATTCATAACTCATCATCAAATAACCTTTTAAAAATGAAATACAAAATATAAAACAAAATGCAAGATCTCTTTCATAAAATCAAAAAATTACAGTTCAAAAGTTACTCCCCCCCCCGGGGAAAAATGGCAAAAAAATTATGTTCACATAATTAATAAACCAAGTAAAAAGTTGAAGAAATCAACATGTATCTCAAACAAATGCATAAAGGACCGCTTTGAAGGAAAACTATAGCCGAGTTCACAACTTTATATTTAAGCTTTCGGAGCGCTGAAAGCTCGAAAATTTTGAAAAAAGTATTTTTTTCTTCCAGGCATGTGATATATGAATGGAAAGATCGTTATTTGTTGAGAACAAAACCATATTTAATTTTCTTAATGGAACTTTCATACATAGGCATGTTTCTCCCTCCTTGTTACATGAAAAATTACATTTCTTTATTTTGAATTTAATATTATGTAAATCTAAATTATACTTACCATTAATTTAATATGTGGAATCCTCAGATGCTTGACTGACATTATTTTTAAAAATTATAAAACCATATTTTGATCCTCTAACAATACTTTCAAATTTTGCAGAAAGGTCAAAAAAGTGAAAAAATCAATGTATTGTCCATTTATGGCATGAGTGCTGTAGTTAAAAATTTCAAATCAGCTTATATACATACACACTTAAAGAAATATAGTTCGATTATTTATTGAACCATGTAAAGATTGTTAATAATTCAAAAAATCATGGAAATCTATGTTTGTCCTTTTTGTAGTTGTGTATTAAATTTACCATAGCCAAATTTCTAACTTCAAAATCGATCCCCTGGTGCACTGTCAACTCTAAAATTTAGAAAAAAAATCCTCCCTCCCCCTCTAGTGTGTCATATGTTGACGGAAATCTGAAAACTAGTAAGCGGCTACATTAGCAGTAAAAGGCGAGTATGAATGTAAAAATTATGTGTCCAAAAAAGAGCGGAAAAAGGTTCTACTTTATTAACATGAACTATATACTGTTACAAATAAAAAGGATATCTTATTATACAACATCCAGTGAAAATCCTTTGAAATAACAACTTTGGCATGGAAGAGAAGCCAACAGTCTTTTATGGTATAAATTTAAAAATTCCGTTATCAATAAGAAACAAATAAAGATGGTTAATTTTAACAAACCAGTTAAATGCACTGAGTCCTCCACAGCTCAACAAATAAAAAAGTTTTATTTCATTTTTGTTTTTATGTTATATGTATTCGACTTTGTATCAATTTTAAAAAAGTGCAGTAACGAATATACACCTATAATAAACAAAAATTGTTAAGCACTCAAATATTAACATTTACAAAAGTATTGTGTAAAAAATAAATACGATACTACAACTTCAAAATTGAAAATATTTTTTTTGTATTTATAATACTATCACGTAAATATGAATTATGATTACCTTTAACTTAACATACAGAATCCTGAGCGTATACAAATCTTGCTTAATTGCCTCTTTTTTTAATTTTTTTTCAATAATTATCTGTTCTTTGATGGCATTAAAAATTGTTTATGATACTATGTTCCCAAATAAGTTAACCAACGAACAAAAATAGTCGAATGATCAAAGAATTTACTCGCGGTTGAATTTTTAAGTATTTTCGATGATTCAAGGAATCCGAGATTTCTGTGCTCAGATTAGGAACTTAAAATTCATTCGATAAACTCTTGAAAAGTTGAATAAGCGGATTTTTGACATTAAATTCGGAAAAAAGAACCATAAAAATATTACAGGAATTTAGAAATATTACTATCCATACAAAAACGTATAAACCACTGGATTTAAAAAGAAATTCTAAATTTTTTATTAGCTTATTTTTATTTTTATTAACAACAGATTAATTTAAAGGAATATCGCTGAATGTGCCGATATTAATATTTTGTATTGGGCATACTGGTTTTGCGAGCCGAATTATTTATTTTGACATGATCGGTGACTTTTAAGTGACGAAAATGATTTTACGAACAAGAAGTAACTTTTTCTCTGGCAACAACGCATTTTATCGCTATAACGAATTGTAGATGAAATGGGAGGAAACTAACGAGCAATTTTCGGAAATGATTATTCAGCGTATTGCAAACGGAAAGGAGTTCGATTTTCGCTATATGACATACGACTACGACACATAAACATAATATTTTCGCGCATCGATGTTCACTTATCCGGCTTGGAGCAAAATAATTATCGCTTCGTAAATATGTATATAATTTGTTTTAATTCACGGCAAAATCTCTCGCGATATCCAGGTAAAGAGATCTATTTATTCCATTTAGTTGTACATATGCGTTGATAACTTCACCGTGCATTTTATACGCGGTTAATTTTATTGGTATTATCATATTAGATAAATTAAATAAGTTAAATGAATTTAAATTGTAAGCAGTAGAGGGAATATAAATTTAATACGTAATAATTACAACAGTGGCGGCTCGTGAGTAACAGAAGTGGAGGTTCACAATTAAATATATTAAATATTACACAAATATTTATTGAAAAAAATTTATCAAAAACTGTATACATATATATGTATGCATGTATGTGTCTCTGTGTGTGTGCGCATATTAATAATTTTCAGTTAAAAGTCTTGTAAACTAAATCTATTTTTCTATCTTTTTTTAAAGAAAAAAAATCTATAACAGTTTCATGAAAGTTAGGAATATTGTGGAACATTTGTTTTTCAATTGATAACATAGCTAAAGCATTTAACCTGTCTTCACACATTGTGCTACATAAAAATGTTTTAATTCGTTTTAGTGTCGAAAAACTCAGTAAGAATATAATTAGCACTTTTTATCCTTAAGAAAATTACAATTTTAGGTAAAAACTACGTCACTATTGAAAATATTCGAATGAATATATGCGGTCCATCATTAAAAACTAAACTGTGTTCCCAATGATGGACTGCGTACACATATTCAAAACGTTATTAGTATTTTTAAAAGTAATGTGGTTTCTACCAAATATTTTAATTTTAATTTTAATAATATGAACTGTGAAAACTCGTTATATATTTTTATTTAAGACCATTAAAAACAAACAAAAGTTAAAATTTTGCAAAATGTTGGTTGTTATTGTTCTTTAAGTCTATGTAATATTTATATTTTATCATTATTTTAATTTATCAATTATTACAATTATTTTGAATTTGCTTAAAAAGAAAAACAATTAAATTTTTATGCTAAAATATCCAGCCAACATCTTGAATAGTATCAGTTCTACATAATGCATGTCTCATCAACAAGAGTATAATAAAATGACAAATTATAAGATACAGTAGAAATTAGTCATAAAAACATTCAAAAAGCTGAATAATCTGGTCGTTGTATCCCATATCAAATAAAGCATTATAATTTTTTAATGTTCAAAATTTACTACTAATGAACGTTTCGTTACGAAAATGACACGAAATACTTTATGGCATAAATTACGCTGAATAAGCAATCATTTATTTATAATTATAACTGCACATATTTCTTAGTCAAAAACACGAACGACACACTTTTTTTTTTTTTGTACATAAAAGTATTAAAATAAAAAAACTTAAATCAGTATAAAGCAAGAGTAAGAGGAAAGAAACTGTACCAAAACGGACGTGGTTTGATATTTTCTTACTTTTGAAGAAATTTGTGATTTTTCGATTTTTTATTATAACAAAATAAGTATAGTAATCTTTTTCTAATATTTTTTGCAATGATCTTACCACAGGTTTTCATCAATGTTATGTTTATAATAAGCATTTTATATGTCACACTAACAAAATAAACAGAACAAAAAATAACGGTATATCTGTTCTGTTTATATAAATTTCATTTCTTCATTGAAAAAGATTAAGGATGATGTTTTTGTTAAATTCATCTGCATAAATCTTTCAAAACTAAATGCTAATTGGTATGCCGTTGTAACCAATTTTTACTGTATTTCAATGTTTGGAAATTAAAATGTTGACAAATAGAACCACAGTAATTTTAAACACATAACAGTTTTTAAATGTACAATATTGTACTAACTTGTATATGTATGCAACGCAATAACGCAACCGATATAATATAGATGCAGTAATACACTTTTCTTATAAAATAAAAGTAAAAATAAACATATAAATATACTCCAATCAAACTTTATTTCCTTCAAAATTCAAATATGGTTATAAACAGTAAAAAAATATAAACATATAATCGTTTTATGAAAATTTATCGATTAATTCTGTTTATAATCAAATTCACTTCATTAAAGTGTACAGTTCACCTACAAAATATAATCTTGCAAGAACAACGCCTATCGTTTGGTTCACAATTCGAGTGTGCTCCATCAAGCCTATGTAACACATGCACTAACACAACATCATTTTTATCTTTCTGACACACTACTACATTGTACTTACACGGTTTTCGATCGCACGTGCTACAAGTAGCCTTCACACTAAAAGAATTCCGGACAAAACTTAATTACTTTTTAAAAATGTAAAATCAATTTATTTTTAACATTAATTTTACTAATAGTGATATATAAATAATAATATATAAATAAAAAAATTGGATTCTACTTTTTTGAAGTTGAATCCAGGGTGTTCACGTGCGAATGTGAACACATGAACGAGCCGCCACTGAATTACAAATAAAAAAATCTTGACAATAGAAATAACGTAACAGTTAAGTATTGGGCATGTACTGCAATCAGTCGTGGAGCGAGTTTGAAAACAACGTAGAGGCAGTCGAAAAAAATTTTTTTTTTTTTTTTTTTATTCATTTCATTTCTTTTATCTTTATTTTATTTCCAATATTTGATAAGTAGTATGTTAGTGCATAGTACCGTTCATTTTACTCATTTCATTATTAGTTTAGTTTTTTGTTAATCCCATGTATATTTTTTAATTATTTCTTTTCTATTATATAATTTTTTTTATTTAGTCTTGTTTTAATCATTCCTTCGTTTCTTTTCTGCTGCCCTCACGATTTCCTGATCAGCTGAACTTTTTGTTAGAAACAGCTCTTTTCACGGTTTCGCTCGCGGTACAAATATATGTCCATCAAAAGCATGCACAAAAAAAGTAAGCGCTTAACATTAACCTTTTGCAGTCGGCATCGAATTCAAATTGCAACAACAATTAATAACTTATTAATGAGTACATATAATAGTATAATCATTGATTTTCCGTATGCTGAGTAGTGAACATTTACTGCAGTTTGATTTGTTACCGGTTGCGAAAAGTTAATGTTGTTGAAGAATAATCATAAGATAATCTTAAGTACATTATCCTGAAATATATTGCCTTTTATCTAATTATTTTTTACTTTTAGCGCATTTGTCTTTTCTGACTTTTACAACAAACTTTGAGGTCGATATTACTTTTTTACCAGTGGTACACTTTTGCATGAACAAAGAATCATTCAAATTAGTCACCATAGTTATATGTATGTAAATAAATATAAAATAAATAAATAAAAAAAAATACGCGACGGACATATTATCTTTGTTTGGGAAGTCGGTAATAAAAAGCAATATTACATTAAAGCTCCTTTATAAATGATAAAAAAATTAATAATTAATAAAGCTAATAATAATCTTAATATATAAAAATCACGTGTTACGATGATTGTTTACGCTAATCTCCGAAACTGCCGAACCGATTTAAATAAAATTTTGTGGATGTGTACGGTTGGTTCTTGAAAGATAGGATAGTTTTGGCCTTCAATATTTTTTAATACGATTTTAAGGATTTTTGAAGTGAAACTTTTTATGGGACACTACGAGATTTGAGATAGAGAGTAAACTCGTCGAATTAACAAAATCTGTTAAACTCTACTTTTCTTTGCTAATGCCTGTACACTTTAACGGGAAATGAGAGTGACAAAAAAAATCTCTGAAACTACTTTTCTTTTCTAATGCCCAGGAGTGTGAGTAACAAAAGCGTTTCTGTTTTTTTTTTTTTCTTTTTTTTACGACACAATAAAATAATGTGCACAGTGATTAACAAAATCTGTTGAACTAGTTGTTCTTTTCTAACGTGTGCTACTCGAATGTAAAGCCAGAGAGACAGACTAAGTATACGAAGACCCGTAAAAAAGAGAAGACGCCGAGAATAGTCGCCACATTAATGTTTCTGTTCCTGATTTTTCTTCTTTTCGTTTGTTTGATTTAAATCGATAATGCCAATTCATTCCGGTTAATGTATTACGCTACTTTTATAATTACTCGATTGTTTCTTCATATTTGTATTTCCTGCCAACTAATTAGGATAACTCTGCATGCCATAAGTTTACGACAAGTCAGATTTATATTCCGATTACTTTATGCGGTAAGTCTAGTCAATGCGTATTAATATTAATTATAACTAATTGATTTTCAAGTATTTCTGTCTTTCTTTCAAAAGCGTACTAAAAATTAGTGAAGTGAAAATATCACTTTTATAGAAATAATTTTACTTTTTCATAAACAGTTCACGAAATAGATACTTTTAAATTTATTTTTGTTTTCTCATTTAACAATTTATTGCGCGCTATAAAGTTTCACTTCTGACGCCGGTAGTTTTCGACTGATGCACATTTTTTTTTTTTTTTTATGAAAAATGGGTCGTAATTCGTATTTAAGTTGTGTATAACGAACCAAACGCAATGTGTAACATTAAAAAAAAAAAAAAGAGAAGAGGAATGGCTGCAGTGTTGCAAAAGAATTCGATCATTATCTGGGATGAATGCACTATGGATCATAAACATTCACTCGAAGCACTGCATAGAACAATGGCAAACTATTCTAGGGGGTGCAAAATTATGTTCTAAATATTCTTTATATTTCATTTATTTGGAACAAATATATATTGTTTTTATTTTTTCTTGGGTTTAAGGTGTGCTGCACATACTTTGCAGTTATGTTATAATGACAAAACTGTGGAATCATATATCATCACAGCAATTAAAATGGCCAGGAACATGGTCAAAGAACTACGAAATCAAAATAATTTAATTTTAATAAAATCATACAATCTGAAAAAGCTTATCATTGATTGCGTAACTAAGTGAAATATTGTTTAAATTATTTTAATTATTTAGAATGTTTTGTATTACGCAAAATTTTTAAACCGATTTTTTTTTTTTTGTATATTATTTAGGTGGAGTTCAACGTACGATATGCTATTCAGTTGAACTGAAATAAAATCCAATTGCGGAACATGGTCGATTAATAACGAGAAATTATTTCTTTCACCAGAAACATGGGTAAAAATTTCGGAGATGCTAGAATGCTTAAGCCCAAGTAAAAAAGCTGTAATTAAGTTACAAAAAAAGAAGAACTTGCATTAATAGACATTTATAAAATATTTAATATACGCCATATGGAGACCTCTTCGATTGATAAGAAGTAATGTATCAAAAATGTGCACGTATTTTATAGGGCTAATATATAAAACTGACTATAACTAAAAATGAATTTGACATATCCTTAAATGAATTACAAGAACTGAATTTATTATTAGTGCAAGTATATAACCTAAAATAAATATAATCATGTGCACATACCTTTTTTTTCTTTTTTCAAAGGCTATCTTATAATAGAAGAGGCATTTTTGTGTTCCATCATTTTTTCAAAAGATTTGTTGGTTTCAATGGAATAGCTTCCTTCAGAAAAAAAGGAAGGAGATAATCATAAAATTTTATTATCTGTATATTGGGAGATATTGTTAATAAAAACGAATAAACAATATAATAAATAACGTAAAATATAATTTTCCGTAGAAATTCTGTATTTTTTTTTTTTGCGTAAATATTATAGTTTCGAAATTTTCATGATGTGCATTTCAAATTCTTAAGGGGTTTGTACTTCCGTTAATTAATTCACTGATTTTATTGTATCTTGCTTAGTTTATATAAAATTTACTTAAACACTTACTGAAGCAAAATTAAATAATGCTTATATGTGTTTATTAAATAATTCAAACGTGATTTTTTTATAATTTAGGACTACCTTTTTCCCAAGTGCTGGCAGATAGTTTTAATAGAAGACGGCGGCAACAAGTATTTAACATCGAAGTTATGTTGGCAGCTTTATTTTTAGACCCCGGGTTTTCATTTGAATTGACCGAATTGGAAAAGGAGAAAGCTATAAGACACATTATACAGCTACATAATAAAATAGAAGGTTAATTAATTTTACTTCAGTAACGCAAAATAATTTCTTTTCTTTCGTACAAATTAAATGATGAACTTCCTGTTTTACTTATTAAAAGTTAAATTCAATTTGTTAATTTTTTAGAAAAATAAGATTTTAATGCTGTAAATATTTTTTCTGATGCTCAGAATCATCAAAATCAGTAGATGATCCTGATGAAGTAAAATATGAAAAAATACTTTCTGAAAAGCACAGAATAAAGTTACTACAAAATAAAACTGAACATGATATAGAAGTTACCTGCCGGTCATTTAATCAATCATCCCAGATTAAAATCAAGCGAAAATACTATTTAGTTTTGGGAAATTAATAAGAATATATATCCAGAACTATATTCTGTTGCTGATATTATATTTTCTATACCAGGGACACAAGTAACAGTGGAAAAATTATTTTCTCAGTTGAGGTTCATTTTAGATCCTTTATGTAATTTATTAAATAGTGATATAATTGACGATATTCTTTTAAGAACTAATTTTAAATATCTTAATAAAAATTAATATTGTTTAATGATTTTTTAGTATTTTTATTTCTCTTTTTATGTGTACATTTTATTTATGTAGAAATTTTGGGACTATTTCTGTTTTTTAAAATTATCTTATTAAGATTTTAGATTTATTTTCACATACCTGTCTATTAAAATTTAAATGTATTCATTCGCATTTATTAATAAGTTCTTAAAATAATGAAATGTAACATCAACTGATTTTTCTGATATTTTAGATAAAGTTTTATTTTTAATTTATATATTCTTGTGTGAAGAAAAATTAATTAAGTATATTATTGAAAACTAATTGCTATACATAAAGTTATTATAATCTTAATTTTATGAACTGTATTTAAAAATTCCTTTCCCTTAAATAACATTTACAAAACAATTTTTTATCTCGTATGAGAAAATTAAGACGTTCTAGCTCCCTGCTATTATTTTTAAAAAAGTTAAAAAAAAGTTACAGGAAATTATAGTTAAATTTATTTCAAATATATTCCTGAATTATTAATTTTTAATTTAAAATTGTACGCTTTTCATTACAATTATTTTTTCAATAAAACTTAATCGTTATTTCTTCCTTACATGTGTTTGTCGTACTTTATAATATAACAATACATTAAACTGTAAATTTAATGAACATAAAAAAGTTATGCATCATTTATATTCGTTATAATGATAATATTTTTTTGTTATTTGATGTTACTTATTAGTTATCAGTATTTTGATATCACAATTCAAAAAAAAAAAGAAGAAATATATTGTCATTGTTTTCTTGATTATGGTAAAAGAAAGAATGGAATTATTACTATTTATATTTTTATATTTCCTTTTAGATTAGTGCACAATAAAACATTAGCACTCTTTAAAAATAGTAGCGTATCTTCCGGGGTATCTAGGTATTTTGAGAGAACCAAGAAAAATAGAATCCACCCATAGAGAACGAGCGATCTGTAAAAAATTAACGAAATAAAAAACTGTCAAGTAGACAAGTATATAAGTATAGTTTAGTGTTCTGCTTATTAAACGATTCCGCATTTTTGGCTCGGCCGCTTGCTCAGTCTCATACGTCTTTCATTACTGCTAATGTCATGCTTTGTCCGGGGTACTCTCTTATTTATGCGAATACCTTATGTGTCTGATGCTCGTTGCCTGTTGCAGCAACAAATGAGAAATGTTTAATGTTTTTAATCTGAAAATCGATTACTGTACATTTAAATGGTACACTGGCCATTGCAGCGAGAATCAGTATCGAAAGAGGCGAGCGAAGAAAAATAATTCCCCTCACTCGGATCGCTAAGCGAGTTTTCCAAAACATATTTCGCACATTTCAAGCGTTTCATATATACATATTTAATATAATAGTTGTCTTTTATATCAAATTTCTTTGCCATTTTTAATTAATTTATATATATATATATATATGTATATGTATTGTAATTTGTATAAATATTTGTCCCCCTTTTTTTATTTAATTCCTATATACTAATGGAAAAACACTAATTGAAATGGTTAGGAAGTATGAATTTTTATACAATACAGAACACAAAGATTTTAAAAATGCAAAATATGAAAGATGATATTCGGTCTGTAATTACTCAAAAACTTGAAATAAAAGATGGTCAATTAATTTTCGTCTGTACTTAACAAATTCAGGATCAGCAGCAGAATCATCGTCACTATGGCCGTATCTAGATCAAAATTTCGAGCGGTGGGGTTACAAAAATATTTTTATAATTGCGCGCGCGCGCGCACACACACAAACACACACACATGTATATATATATATATACACAGGGAGATTATAATTAAAGTTTAAGTTTCAAAACGCTATAAAAAAAGAACCACTGGTCAAAATGACGTCAAATTTGAATGGAATATTATTGAAGAAGGGAGAAAGCGGATGAGATAAAAAAATATTTTAATTTTTTTTTTTTTTTGGCCCGCATCTAATTTTAGCAACAGATTGCGCTACCAGTACTGCTTCATTCCGCAAAGTTTACTGTGTAGTGCGCATTTACAGCAGATTGAGATTAGGTGATTGGATGACGGCTGATCATCCTAGTTTTTCCAAAATGATACTTCACTGGATTTGCAGTGTAAGAAGGACCGCCATTTTGCACTGAAAGCTTAAGTTGTATTTTAAATTTAAACAGCCAAAAACCGAAAGCCTAAGCCATATTTCAAATTTAAACAGCCAAAAGCTGAAAGCTTAAGCTGTATTTTTTAAGGACATAGGCCGTATCATTATTCGGCTTTCAACTGCTGATTGCGATGTAAATACAAAGAAATATGGAATTTGCATAGCATTATAATGACATAATTGTTAATAACGTTAGACTCGATTCGCAATGCTAAAAGGGATCATTTGCACAAGAGTCAAAATCAGAACGAACTCGAAATGAACCTGCGTCATAGATTGGTAGTTCCACTGAAATTCTGCACAGCGCTATGTACTATTGCAAGAAGAAGTGAAGTAAACTTTCGCAATTTGTAAAGGCTTAACTGAACCTAATCCGATTTTAAAAAATAAAATTTTTGGCACAAACGGTTTGTGCATTATTATGCTTTAGTAAAAAATGCAATCCAAATGTTCAAAAAAAGTGTCACTTCTGTTGTGCAAAGTACACTGGTAATTTTTTCAAAATAAAAGTTAAAATTACTTTAACATATGCAAAAATGTGTATCTTATAGGAAGTTTGTACATCTAGTTTATTTTTCCCCATACCGATTACGTTAAATTTTTATAATCTATTGACTTTATTATAGTAAACCCTTCACTTTTGTGAACAAAAAAAAAAAAGCAATCGGTTTTAAAATTTAAAAAATGCAAATTTGGAATATGTGCACATGATTCATTTAGTGAAATGTAGATTGAATTTCAGTGCTTTTATTTTCAGATTGTAATATAACAAGTAAAACTAAAATACTTGTTTAAAATTTTCAATTTATTTATTATTGATATAAAATATTTAATCGTTGTTTAAGCTTTTTTTTTGCAACAGAGGCATAAAGAAATGTCAGCTTAATATTTTCCAACCCGGTTAGTAGGATTATTTAAAATTTAATCTTGTGCATATTTTTAGTCAATTTGTCATCCATATTGTAAAAGAAAACTTGGTAAATTAATATTACTTTTTCTTTTTTAAAACTAACCTTAAGTTTTAATGTTGGGTAAAAAATTAATTTTTTTCTATATAACATACAGAAAAGTTTATTGAACATTCTAAAACAAATTTCAGAACGTATCCCTTGTGAATGTTAATGTTTACTATATTTGAAATGATTTCTGATTTGTAAATTAGAACTGGTATAACCTAGTGTTAAAGTGAAATCGAAGTTAATTTATATAAGCTGTGTGTGACTTGTTATTGATTTAGTGGTTTTCGAATTAAAATATAATTTGTAGTAGATAGGAAACTTGTGATGAAATCCTATTTCCTAGTTTTAAAATAAATTTTTTACATAAAATTCATCGCAATTTTGTTATTTTTTATAGTCCTCCTTTTCTGATGAAAAAATTGTGCAGAAAAATATGGTACAAAATTTCTACTGAGCTTTGCTCTAAAAGCATTTAATGTGAAAAATTAAAGAAATATCTCATAAATTTAGTTTCAAGAAAATAATTTTTAAACACCAGATGGGTTTATGATAACGACTATTTTAAAGTACAGTGATATATTGTTTAAAAGAGTAAAAACATTTTTCACTCTAAATAATATTCAAAGTAAAAATTATCTGTTATCAAGCATTTTCAGTATTTGTAGTAAAATTTTTGTTTAGTATAAACTTGTGATGACTTTCAGTATAAATGGAACACTAATTTTTGATACTGAAATAAATTTGAATTGTAAATAAACGAACTAAATGCAAAACAATGCAGCATGTATAAATTAAAACGATTCAATATAGATTAAATAGTTTCTAATATTGATAAAGTTAAATAATTCAACATTAGCGTTCAGTAGAAGTTTAGTGAAACTACCAATTTATGACGTAGGTTCATTTCGAGTCGGTCTGACTTTGAGACTCTTGTACCATTTGCAACGCGACACGATCATACCACTTTTTTTTTGCTTCTTTCCATATCCGCGCCAGTAGATTGCGCCAGCAGATGTTGGCTGTATGCTTGATGTCCTAAAACTGTTAACAATTAACATTTAGCCGGTTTTGCTGTAACTGTGGAAGTTTGAATTTTGGTGTTCTAGTACATTATAAAGTGTATGATGTGCCATACTTGTATTACATAATTATGTTAATTGCATCCAAAAGCACAACTATGAATATTGTACCATATATTCTATTACATCACTCTTTGTATTCTAATCAATGTAAAAATAAAGTTTTATAGTTCAACTTTAATTTGAAGACTTTATCCCAGCTCGGATATTACACGATATTAATCCATCGAGCGAAAGATTATATATTTACAAAATAGAGTTATAAAAGCGACTAACAATGAACATTTGAGAAATTATCTTCTATTTGTAGTATGTAACGGTTTTCAAATCATGGTTCCAACATCGTAGGGGTTTGAATATTAAAAAAGAAGTTCTCGATAAAGAAATGCATAGTTAAAACATTACAGTTATTATTTAAATACACCTATATGGTTAGGAATTTTTTTAAGAGGCATTTTGTAATAATAACGATGTATGGAAATAATGGTAATAAATGAAATAAAGAATTAAAGGAAAATAAAGTTTAGAAGAAATTTTACGGCAATACAACGAATTATTCAATTAATAACAATCTCAGAAATCACAATTACACTCCTGAATATAGAAATTTTTTTATCTATTATTTGTACACTTATTTTGTACAGTACATCAAAAAATGTAATATGACCTGAGACATACAGGCTTTTTGAAGTAACTAAGGTGCTTTAAAAAACATTTTATGGTAAACAATCTTTACTTAATTTTTACAATTATACCCAGTTAAAAGTTGTCTAACCATTATCATTAAATACATATTCAAATCTACAAATATAAGAACAGAATGATGTAAACGGAAGTTGATGTACAATTATAATAAGGAAGACATATTTTTTTATAAAAGAAATATACAAGTAAATAAAAACTCACAAAGCATTGACGGTTTTAATAAAATGTTATGTGAGTCAGGGGCGTAGCTACTGCCGTATCAGCTGTATCAATGATACAGGGTCCCCGGGGTATAGGGGCTCTGAACGTTTGTGAGCAAAAATTCATAAAAATGTAGTATGCCTTTTAGAATTGAAATATATGACGAAATAAAATCGCACTCATTCGTTTATGTTCCCATAATTCGTTATCAGTTATTGAGAAGTAGGGTCGTATTCTCTAGAAAAGCTGAAATCGTCTTCATCTATGGATGATTTAATAAATAAGTTGGCCGAAAAAAAGGCGGGAAAAGTGTATATTTGATTGAAATGGAATTGTAACTTGGTTCCTAAGAGCATTTATTGTAAGTAATAACTTATAATCGATAAATAATTATTTTAATTTAATGCGAACGTTTGTGTTTCTTTTATGAAATTTTTTTACACTTTATTAGGGCTCCCCAACAAATTTTGATACAGGGCCGTCTAAGGCAAGCTACTCCACTGATGTGAGTTTCGACGGCTAATTTCTGCGGAAATTGTTCATATAAATAAATTTTTTAAAATCGTTTTCTTCCGAAAATAATTATTAAATTTATGTTCACTTCAATTGAAATTATAGCTTTACTTTTCCTTCCAGTTCACATCCTTTTTTATAACCTTCGCTATTTTCACATAATAATAATAATCTAGTTTTATTTTTACAATTTTTATTCTGCACGTATTTATTGTAAATGATTTCGAGTTAAAGTTAGTAGCAACTGTATACAAATAATTTCACATTGTTTAAAAATAAAACAACTACGAATACTGCCTATATAATTGATTATAAAATTAAGAAAATTTTTCTAATATAAAATATATAATATTTGTTTAACTATTTTAAAATAAAAAGTTCGCCTCAATGTTAGTTTTGAACTATAATTCACATACGCTGATAAACGTTAAAAATATTAATAACTCACACATTACCTCGCAATTGAATCTAAAATACTATAATATAGTATTGTATATACAAATAATGCGATCGTGTCGCGTTGTAAATGGTTCCTTTTAGCATTGCGAGTCAGATCTAGCACTTTTTCATCAAATTCACAAATTACGTCATTGCAGTTTTGCTTTTTGGTCAATCGTCTGGGAATTAGCATCGCCTTAAATTATTAAACTATAAACATAAACAACTTGCAGAACCACCACTTGGTAGCGCCGTAATAGTGATTATGGTATTCTTTGTTTAATTTGCAAACGCTGTATAAAATTATTGGTCAATATATGCATTAGTTTTCCTAAAATATACTCGACTTTAAACCACTTGACTATATATTTATTTAGAATTTGTACCATATTTGCGTTTGTAAAGTTTAAAAAAAAAAATAAAATAATATATATCAGCGCGATCGTGTCTCATTGTAAATTTATAAAAATTGGATGTAGCTTCCAAGTACACTGCATTAATACAAACAAAAATGTGAAACTACAAACTCAATTAATTTTTTGCCGGTTTCGCATATACTTTCAGATACGTTTGTTATAAATGGCACCGTTATTTCGTTAATGCCAAGTTACTGCTTGGTAAAATGTAATAAATAAGTTGTAGTATAAGTATTAATAAGTCATTATGCAGCGTGTGATGATATTGACATGTTCTTTATTTTGAAAGGAGGAATATGATCTCTTATCCGTACATATTTTCTGGAACAGTTGTAAAAGGGTATGGTCGAGGATCTAAAGAATTAAATATCCCAACCGGTAAGTTAATTTTAATTAAAAAATGATATTACATTTTGTCTTCGATTATAAATTTGTAAATTTGAAATACGTTTGTTACAAAAAAAAAAAAAGAAAAAATATATCAGGAAGAGGGAAATTTACATGATTTTAACGGATGCTAGAAATATCGAAGACTATGTATTTCCTAAATATTTATCAAAATTAAAAAAAAAAAGGTACTTGTCTTTTTAAACTTTTTATTATAATTCTTGTTTTATATCTTACGTCAGTTAATTTAAAAATGCAATTATGTAAATTTTCATAATGTATGGCTATATCAGTGGTCACAAAGTTATAATACGCGAAATTTGTATTATATTACGGAAAGTGTGTGATATCACGTGGAATAATTATTATTATTTTTTTATATGTTTTTATATTACATTATTTAGGATAATGCTAATGTAGATAGAAAATCAAACACCCATTTTAAGTACCTTATAGTCGTGTTTATGAATTGGACCCTTGTTTTGTAATTTTAGTAACACTTATTAATTTAATTTAAAACAGAATTTTTTCTTTAGACTTGAAATTTAATTTCACTGATGTAGACTCTAATTATGGCCTGCGTTTAATAATATCGATTTCTTTTTTGTAACCAGGAAATTGGAATAATTTAAAAATTTTTAAATATACGGAGTATGGATAGGGTTTCTACAAATTCCGGGATAACGTGAATGTTTTAGCGAAGATGCCACCTTAGAACTTCTAATTTAAAAATACAATTTTTTTCATATTTTTGAATGCTTTTTAAACTAAAATGTCAAACTGTTTAAATTTGTCGATGAGTGATGTCACGTTTTTATTTTGTTTGCAACTTGTTTTTAGTTACCGTTTAATAATTCCACTAAACAATCGAACGGAGGAGTATGAAAAACAAAACCAAATACTGCTGTTTGGTATATACGGAAATTGGTGTTAGTGGCATTTAATTAAGTATGGATAACATTTGACAATGCAGTCATAGTGCTAAAGGTAGATAAAGAAAGGTGGTTGCCACTGGTTACATTATCAGTGTGCATGCTTAAGTATGTTCGCTAATAAAAACGAGACAAATAGAAATGCGAGGCAGATGAAGAAAACAAAAAGAATCCCTTATTTACCGGACGGCATATGATAACGTTAATTGCAGGTTAAAAATGTTAAGCGTAAAGAATTGCAGCAGAATTTAAAAATTATTTCTCATTATAATAATTTCCTTTAATTTTTAGTTCGTATTAATTTCCTTCCTTTGAACTGTGATATAGTGTTAATAATTAAATTAACTAAAATTAAAAAAACTAATAATTCGTATTTTTCAAGAAACATATTTAAAAAAAAAATATTTGTTAATATTAAGTAAGAATTACTTATATAGCATACGATCGTATGCATGTGTAAATGGTATATTACAGAAAATTTGTTGCTTAATAATAAACGCAAGAATAAAAAAATTTACTTGTATGTTTCACGGACAAAATTTCTTTATAATCATGATATTACGTCAATTTAATTAATGTAAAATTATTTCTTTCTGAAACATGTTAGAAAAATTTTAATTTTATGTGCATCCCATATCGGCAGTTTAATTCGATTCTGATTTTTTGCTCGAGCAGTTTACTGTTCATAATTTTTTAATTGTAATGATTTTATGTTTATTTTTATTAATTATTATTTCATAAAGATTATACTTTTACTGACTTCAGATTATTTTGTTAATGCTAGAATTTATCATTTTATTAAATTACAAATAACGAAGGACGAATTTAAATAAATGATGCAGATTTTGTCGATGTTACGAGGAAACTAGATAAATTTATATTTTTTGTAATTACAAATTGCATTTGTAATATTGAAAAATGAATGATTGCAACTGTATTTCAGCTAATTTAGATGAAAACTCTGTTGGAAAATTACCGTCTTGTTTATTAAGTGGAATTTATTATGGTTTTGCTCAAGTTAATCAGTCACCCATTTATAGAATGGTCATGTCCATTGGATACAATCCTTATTACAAAAATCGAAAACTAACAGCGGTGCGGTAATTATTTTAATTGTACCATGATTAAGTTTAATTTTGTCATTATTTTTTTTGTCCATTAACAGGGGAAATACTTTTACTGAAAATGAGGTTCCAGCTATGACAAATAATTTTCAAGTGAATTACATATTATTATGAGAAGTATAAAAGGCGGTAGTTTTTCACATAATGCAAAAAAGTTCACTGTTATGTAGAAAATTGTATGACGAGATTGATTTAGTTAAGAAGTCAGCAAAGAGAAAAAAAAAGGAATATTACGTTTATGTTTTGTTTTTCAAATTTGTATTCGTTAGTACTTGTCAGTAATGTTTTTTGGTTATTTTGTCAAGTGATTTTTCCGTATATATCGTTAATTTTACAATTGGTATTTATTTTTAATGTAACACTTTGGAAAATTGTGATGTACGAGTAAAATTTTGTGACTTCCTAACATTTTGAGGGAAATATAATTTGTTTTGTTTTAATTGATTTTTTATTAGCCCGTTTAATGTTTAAGACATAACCACACATTTTATTATCGGTTCAGTCATCAGAAACTTCCTATTAATGGAATTTACTCCGAATATTGTATTTTAAAGTAAGCAGTAAAAATATTTTTCTACGTACAATGAGCAACAAAATAGAACACGTACATCTTTTTCAACCTTGTAATTATCAGTTTGTTCGTCGTGATGGTATTTTCTTAAAGTTTTCAAAGTTCGTTAAAAATATCAGCTATTGTACTTGTAATATGCACTGGAATAATTTCTACAAGCTCTTCGTTTATTTTTATTTATTTATTTACTAGCCGGTTACCTACGGCTTTTCGCCCGTGTATTAATACCCGTTTCAATCTTAATATAAACATTTTTGTTTTATCTGGAATTATATATAGAGAGCATTTTTGTAAATCTTTAATTTCTTTTAGCCCACTTTTAAAAGTTTGTACATGCTTTGCAAAATATACATTAGAGTCAGTGTAGTAAAATTTCTGAAGGTCGCATAGTTTTCATTATTTTAATTATTTGTTTTTTATTCCTTATTCACTATTTTGATTACATAATTTTCTTATGTTACAAACGGCACATTTAGTTATCCGCTAGCTGTTTCCTGCAGCTTCACTAACGTATTAATATAAGTCTAATTTTTCCTCTTTTTTTACGTAGTGATATCTGTATTTCTATTAAATATTTATTTCTTCTGTTCAGTTTTTTTCTTTTTTTTTTTTTTTTTTTATTTTGTGAATATTACTAATATAATAATTAAAACAAATCTTAAATACATTCTACAACAGCAAACCACATTAGTAAGCAAGGGTTTAAGATCTGAAAGTAAATAATATTTCCGGTATCAACTATTGAAACTTCCGTTGTAGAATTTTTTATTAATTTCTCTGTAACTATAATATGTTTGTTTGTAGAACATTACCAATCCGTTAGATGGGTACTAAATTGTATACCGAAATACTTGAAAAAAATTACAAGATTATTATAAAAAATTATAATGTAACATTGTTTTTGCGTAATTAATACTCGTACTTAGACAGTGATTTGCTAATCAGTCTGTGCCTCTAAGTCCCGATTCTCTAAATTGGATATAATCCAAAACTCTTGCCTTCGTCTCTGTTTTGATGCTTTTAAATCCTCTCCAGTTCCAGCAGTCCTTGCCGAATCTAATACACCGCCCCTTTCTATTCGCAGATCTTATTTGGGATATCGTTTTCTTACTAAGCGTCTCCCACTCACGTCCTCTACTCTTATCTATTCCTATCTTTCCATTTCTAGGAACTGGCGTTTCGTACCTAGGAAAATACCTATTCTATCTCTCATTTCTCTTCGGCTCAGTTCGTTTTGTCCTTACGTAATGTCCTTTGTCAATCTCCCTTATTTCACTTTTAATTTCGCCGATCTCCGCCATCCCCCAAATATGTTTCCTGTTCCTACGCTCTCTAAGTTTCTTTCGCAGGCCATAATCAGGCAGGAATTCCACAGTTTTATCAATTCTGATTTTCCCTCACATACAACCGTGTTTACAGATGACTCGAATAGGCTGGATGGTGTCGGTGCTTCTTTTATCTTTCCAGATTTTGGGTTTTCAGAATCTTTCCGCTTGCCTCCTTTCTGCTCCATATTCACAGCCGAATTGATGGCTATCCTACGTTCCATTATTTTCATTTCCTTTAATCACATTTCCTCCAAATTAGATAAGGAAATGGGAAACCTTAACAAACGCATTAATGAGTTACAAGAACAAATAAATGGTTTCCTAAGCAATAACATTCTTCATCAAAAATCGTAAATATTACAGACTCACCGAATTCACCTGCTGCGAAAAAAGGTTATGCAGATGTGGCTAAAGCCCCACATATACCGCCAATATTTATAAATAACATTACAATTATTAATACTCTCACCAGTAAGCTTAATGTTGATGCGAGTAATGATTGCAAAACCTATCTAATGGAAATGTTAAAGTTAGCTGCAAAGATCCGGACTCGTATAAAAGTACAATTGATATATTAACAAAGATAGTTAGTAATACTGCAGATGAATTGCATGGCTTGGAATTCTATTCTTACCAAAGTAAAGCTACTAAACCTTACCGGGTAGTAATACGTGGTTTACATCACATCACTGCAATTAAAGACATTAAGGACGAGTTATCGAAAGCTGGACATAGTGCTACGGACGTAGCCAATATAGTTATAACAAAAAGCATACCCTCTGTGCAAAATGCGTCTGATGTTGCATCGGTCAAATGTGAAACAAAAAAAATTCCTTTACCTCTGTTTTTTGTTAATTTAGAAACAAAGCATAACAATAAAGATATATACAAAACAACTCAAATTCTTCACTGTATGTAAGAGGAATGATATTCCCCAATGTAGGCGGTGTCAAGCCTTCGGGCATACAGCCAAGTATTGCGCTAGACGGCCTAAGTACGTCAAATGCAGCAGTAATCACAATGGAGACCAGTGTACAAAGAAAAAGACGGATTCATGTAAATGTGTAAGTTGCGGTGGTAACCATATGGCCAATTGGAAAGGGTGCCATATATATAAATCGAAACTAGAGCTTGCTACTAAACCCAAGATCTCAGCTGTACAGCGCTTACAAAGCAAGGTTCTTGCTACATCGGAATCACAATTCAACAGTCAATCACTTGATATTTCTAAAAATAATAAAAGTAATAATTTGGCTTCCGTAAGCCCGCAGCCAGCTGCGCAGGCAGATTCATCGCTAGTCGAAACTTCGAGTGTTTCCGTTAATAATTCTAAACAGATTCCGAGTAATAGGTATCCCAGAAAGGTGAAAGGAAGTTCAATGGAAACTAAAGATCCAACAGTCGCTGACATTTTAAAATTACTCCAACAACTGAACGCCAGAATATATAAGCTGGAAGGTAAACTAAATCAGCAGAAGCAACCTCCGTCAAAAAAAAAAAAACAAAAAACTTAATGATAGATGCAACTCTCAAAATAATCACTTTGAATGCTGATGAGTTGTTCAGGCGAAAAACCGAGTTAGAAATGTACCTAAACCATAAAAGTATTGATATTGCACTGATATCGGAAATCCATCTGAAGTCTGGTGAAGTGCTGAAGTTTCGCAACTATACCTTATATCATACACCTCATCCTGACGATGGTGGTTGGCGTGGTTCTAGCATAATTCTTCGTAATAATATCAAGCACTTTCAGGGTGCTTTTTTTTTTTTTTTTTTTTTTTTTAATTGAAACACAGCCATGAGTATCTCAGTTGAATGAACACCTCATGGATTGAAAACAATAAAAAGAAAATGAAAGAGACAAAAATTAACCAATATAAAAATTAAAATAAAATTATACATTAAATGAAAAATCTTCAACATCCGAATATTTGGAAGCCATGATAAAATTCGCCGCGTGCAGGAATTTTGATAAATTATTGTTGTTTAATGGAAAACAATTTACGTCTTTAAACAAGAATTTCCATTTGGCGCACTCATTAACGATATGGGTGACAGTTTCAGGAGCATCTCCACAGGAACACAAATTGGTGTCTGCTAGATGGAAACGGTGCAGATAACTTTGAAATCTACCATGTCCAGTAAGAAATTGCGTCACATACGTATTAATATTATTAATTTTGATTGGATTGGTTTTAACCTCGGGGACGAAACTAAATGTTAATCTTCCAGTTGAGCTATTGTTCCAGCTATTTTGCATTTCAATAAATCTATTGTTTAAATCCAACTCCAAATTGAGATTATTTAACCCTTTGAAATACAAAATTTTATGCTGCAATACGGAATGCAGTGGCAATTGTCCTGCTATTGTTCGCAACGCATCACCGGAAGTAGTTCTATGCGCGCGGAGAATAAACAAAAGAAATTTCCTTTGCGATTTAACTAGTAATTCCTGAATGCTTTTACGCTTTAAAGCCTCTTCAAACATAAATACGCAGTACGTGAATAATGGAACAACTAGCATATTATAAATTATTAAACGCTTAGTGCTCATCCCATACGTGCGTCCAGATACGGAGTGCAATTTATTTAGAACCGTTGTAGTTTTACTGGACAAATTTTTGAAATGTTGATTAAAACTGTAGCGACAGTCTAATGTAATACCAAGATATTTCAGTGATTCGACGATATTAATTTTGAAGTTCGGTATAGAGAGATGTAGCGAATTGTAGTAGTCCCTTTTTCGTTTCCTGTGCATGATTAATAAATTAGTCTTGTTTTCGTCCAACTGTAGAAGATGTTTTTCCATATAGATTAAAATATTGTTGATTGTAATCTTGAAGTATTTACAAATGGAGGGACGATGGTTAGAAGTGACCGCGAATGCTAGATCATCTGCATAGAAATATCTGGTTACTGCCGACGGGAACTCCATCAACGATAAGTCTGAAATATACAAATTCCAAAAAATCGGGCCCAAAATCGATCCTTGCGGGCATCCGCGAGTAACATTTCGAAAATATGTTTGATGTTCGTAAATAAATTTAATAGTTCTGGAATCTAAGTATTGTCTTAAAATTGAGATTATTCTATAATCGAGCCTGAGTGCTCTAATTTTGTGGAATAAGACTGGCCACGAACAGTTATCAAAGGCGCCTTTAATATCCAACGTCAGCAGGCCGATCGCAGTCTTTTTACTTAACGCACGCTCAATCTGCTTAGATAATTCGCCAAAAAGCGTTGCCGTGGAACGGGACTTAGTAAATCCAAATTGCCGATCATCATGAGGTAAAACCGGCAGTATACGATTCAACAAAACATATTCAAACACCTTGGCTAAAGCGCTTAACAAGACAATCGGTCTGTACGAAGATGGAAGACTAGGACTACGTCCGGGTTTTAGCACAAAAACTGTCCTTCCTGCTCGCCAGGCTTCCGGGAAGACTCCGAACCTGAACAGAGCGATGAATAAGCTCTGAAGTAAATTAGGATAGTGGAAATTCAAGATCTTCAAACATTTATTCGTCAGCTGGTCTAAGCCAGGAGCTTTATTTTTAGTCCGGCGAAGAATATCCTTAATTTCCGCTTTGGAAATAAATAGTTCGCGCTGTTAAAACTAAAGCCGCTAAGGTTAAATCTCTGGAATTCTTGCAACTTGTATGAGAAGGTTTCGTCCTCATTTGTGTTTGAGTTTACTTGATAAAAATGATCAAGAAGGGCCTTTATCTTTGAATCCTTATCGAAAATTTTTTGATTATTCTGGTCTAAAAAGTACGAAGGAATCTGTAACTGGCGTTTATTTTTGAAAATAGTCTTGTAAGGAAGGCCCCATAGTTTCGAATCGGAACAAAATTTTTTCCAATTTTTGGTTTTCGCGTTTCGCATTTCTTTATTAAAAATTTTTCGTACCAAATTCATAACCAGGCGCGCATTGTGATCATTAGCTCCCCGCTTGTGTCCTTAGAATTATTCGTAAAATCTCTAAATTAATATTCCACCACGAATTCCTATTTAATTGAATCGTTTCAGTGCTGCTACTAATAATATCATGAAGTGTGTTACGGAAATTTTCTAACATTATTTTCAGTTGGTGGGAATCATTAGCAGTTTTAAAATCGTAGTTTAAGTGCGAATGTTCTACAACGATTTTATTAAATTTCTTATAATTTATAATGCGATGCGTTAAGCTATTAATAATATTCATTTTTACTGATAATTTAAACTGAATCGGACTGTGGTCTGAATAAATTGCTTTATTATCTACCTTCCAGTCACTGATTACGTTAGGTCGACCGTGGATCAAAGTCAAGTCAATAACGCTGAAACCATTGGCGTTAGAAAAAGTAATTTCATCTCGTTCATTGGCGACAAAAAGATTATTACTAAGAATAAATTGTTCAAAAATGTTAGATCTTCTCGAGTGAAAAGCCCGACTGTCCCAGATCTTATTTCGGACATTAAAGTCACCGCATAAGATAATCGATTTCTTCTGGTGGAAAGTAATAAATTGCGATAACAAATCTAAGAAGTTAGTTAGATCTTGTGAAGGCGGAAAGTAACAGGAGATAATAAAAATTTCTTCCAATTGAACTGCCACGATATATTCGCAACGTTCGAAGAATTCTACCTCTTTAAATGGTAATGCTGAGTTAACTAAAATTGACACGAACTGCTTTGTAGTTTGAGTATAAGCATTGGTAATATCTGGGATTACCTTTTGAATAAGATACGGTTCTGAGATACACACAATATCTTTGTTATCCTTCAATAAATCGAAGTGTAGCAAATTATTACCAGCACGTGAATGATGTAGGTTTAATTGCATTACAGAGAGGAAATCGAAATTATTATTCTCCATAACAAGTGTTGTTATCTAAAATTGAATGAATTCTTTTCGCAGTTTCGCATTTGTAAGGCTGGTAATACTTATGGTCCAGACTGAAGTTCGTTTTTCTTTCTACATTTGAAAAGTGACAGTTTGGACAATGTCCACGATCAATGATTTCCTTAATTTTACCTCTTTCTTCATTATCCAGTTTGCAATGCCGAGCTCTATGCCCGAAGCCTCCACATGAATAACATTGGGTAATATCAATATGTTTGTAGACCCGACATAAGCGCCATTCTACAGGAACAAATCCATCTTTAATTAGATAATTGTATACATCCGGTGATACCTGAACAATCGCTTCCAAGTAAGTATTTTCATTCCTTTGCTTCTTGATAATTTTGGCGTAAGCGTTCCGATCGATTGAGAGGTTAGTATACTGGTGAATTGAAGTAAGAATTTCGTTTTTGACTTGGTCAGAATCATAAGAACGAAAGGAAAAAGGTAACCCTGTTATTTTAATGTAAGGCATTCTTTTTGCCGGTTCTGAAAAGGTAAATGTATCTTTATCAGCAAAATTATTCAAGCGGTTTATAATTGTTTCCTTGTCTTAGTTAGTGGTTTTTATCATCAAACTATCCTTTTTACGTGTGAAAATAGGCATGTCTTTAAGATCCTTAGGCTTGATAGCTTATTTAAATACCTTTTCTACTAATTCAGAAGAGGTTTTACTACCCGGAGCGATATTATTCAGTTTATCTAATTTCTTAGAATTATCGGAAATGGAGATTTTAATAGTTTTGTCCAGTTTCGATTTCTGAATTGAAGTAATATTTTTTTTGGTATCATTTTTAGTTATTTGCGAATAACTCGGTTTATTTTTTGTTTCGAATCTTTTTAAAACGGGATAAATTGTTTCATGAATTACTTTAGTAATTTCATTCATGTCTATGCTCGAACTAACTGGGTTGACGTCTTCAGCTAACGCTGTGTTAATTTCTGACACAAGGTCCGTAATCGTTTTCTTAATTCCATCATATTTTGTGCCTTTAGCTCCAAGTTTAGGTCTTAAGTCAACCAAAAAAGGTAAAATAGTGGAACCTAATAACTGTCGGATAGCCATTGAAACCCGTATCCTAGCCAGTTACGATAGAAGTCCGATAATTTAACATTTTCTAACTGGTAACACCGTTAAGTACAACAGCTAAGAATTCGATTCTATTCGAAGGTGATTAGTGTAACGAAAATCGAAGATAAATAAATAAGACAGACTAACCAGAGACAATTGTAATCGGATTCTTATCAGCGAGCGAGTGATAACGCGTGATGCACAACTAGACACTTTATTAATTATTTCTTATTCAGGGTGCTTTGATCCAACAACACAATATGCAGGTCACTGTAGTAACTGTCTTCACCAACAACTGTGAACTGAATCTGGCCGCTGCTTACTTTCCACCCAGTAAACGTAACTTTAAGGTCACTATTACAGATTGCGTCCAATTGTTCCAACATTTGGGTAATCGATTTGTTATGGGTGGCGATTTCAATGCGAAACACTGTGTATGGGGATCAAGAGAAGACCTTACATGTGGTAGAAGCTTACTGAACGCTATCAATGCAACGGGATGTTCTTACATATCTGGAGGAAGCCTGGGATTGCTTTCGGAGCAACCTGGATAATATAATCGATCTTAAAGTTAGACTGAAGACCAGTACTGAATTAGAAGTGAAATGTGATCAGTTTATACAAGTAGTATGTGTAGCTGCATCTGCTGCTACTCCCCCGCTTAAAAATCAAACATGTCAAGACATGCGTTACTCGGCGGAGATAAGACAATTAATTAAGGATAGACGCGCCGCAAGACGGGTGTGGCATATTTTTCATAATCCAAATGACAAAAAAGTATTTAATCGCATTAGTAATACACTCAATCGTACTATTAAAGGAATCAAGCAGAGAGCTATAGAAAACTACCTGGATAATCTGGGGGCATTATGGAAAGCGACCCATTGTCTTACGAGACCTATACAACAAATTCCTCCCTTAAAGGATGAACAAGGAAATTGGCTTTGGAAGAAAGATAAAAAAGTTGAATGTTTTGCCAAGCATTTATCCAACGTTTTCACGCCGCTTGCCAACTAATCTAACTTCGAACCAAGATTACTATCGCTTCCCGAACAGCAAATCAAACCGTTCTCGCCCTATGAGATAGCGCTTTGTATTGACACAAAAATCAACCCTAAGAAATCACCTAGGTTTGATGAGATTTCACCTGCAATCGTGCACGAACTTTCGCACAAAGGTATTATATTGCTTACGCACTTGTTTACCCGAAGAGGAAGTATTTTCTTATCGGTCTATATCTATATTAAATTGTTTGAAAAATTGCTCCTAACAAGACTTAAACCATTTAATGATGTTATAATACCAAACGAGCAATTTGGCTTCCAGAATGAACATTCAACTACTCAGCAGGTACATCACGTTTGACTCGCAATCAATAACGCTTTAGAAGATAAAAAATACTGCTCGGTAGCATTCTTGGGCGTGGCCCAAGCATTCGATAGAGTATGGCGTAAAAGGCTGCTATCTCTTGTTGCAGTCGTTCCTATCCAACAGGAAATTTCGCGTTGTAATTGATGATACCAGATCAAAATTTTATGAGATTCGAGCAGGAGTGCCTCAAGGAAGTGTCCTCAGTCCGCTACTGTACCTTCTTTTTACAGCAGACATTTCGAGGACAAGTAGCACAACCTTAGCCATGTTTGCCGACAACTGCAGTAGGTTGCACTCAAAATGAAGCAAATGATAAATTACAAAATGCATTAGATTTAATCTCTCAGTGGACTTCAAAGTGGAGGATTAAATTAAATGAGGCAAAGTTAGTTCACGTGACCTTTACTTTACGTCCAATAGACATTCGTTTGCGCGTTTATATAAATAATATCCAGGTACCAATATCTAGCTCGGCTAAATATCTTGGCATCCATTTGGACACTCGTCTCATTTCGCAGCCGCATATTAAGGCTAAAAAAAAGCAAATAAAGGCAAAGGTTAGGCAACTTTACTGGTTATTAGGTCGTCATTCGAAGCTAAGCTTATATCATAAGTTCCTAATCTATAAAGTAATCATCAAACCAATCTGGACTTATGGTATTGAATTATGGGGATGTACCAAAACGAGCAACTGTAATATCATACAGCGAGTTTAAAATAAAATTATACGGATAACAGCAAAAGCTGCATGGTTTCAAAGGAATACAGACTTGCACAAAGATTTAGATCTGAAGTGTGTGGATGAGGTCATTCCAGAAATCGAAAGTACGTACTATGAACGGCTTCGGGTTCATAGGAATCCAGTAATTCAACAGTTGCCGACTGAGGAACTCAAATCATGTAGTCTTAAATGCAGTAAACCTGTAAATCTCGTGTAAACTGTTCGCTGTATCCTTAAGAACTAGTCGCTGGGCTAAGTTTTTATTTCACGTTCTTTTCCCAGTTGTTATATTTATTACTTATTTAAGATTTATTTTAAGATTGTATTAATTGAAAAAAAAAAAAAAATAAACTGTTATAAAAATAAATGTTTGCATTCCTGTATTGCTGGTCATGTTATAATTCAATGTTCAACTATTCAAAACCTCATATTTGGTGAACGATAGGGGGTAGAAAACTCAGCCATACCGTAAAACCTTTGTTGAGACAGCACGAATGTAGGCTAAAAATTTCAGCATAATCCGTCCAACGATACAGGAATGCGTATGGGATAAACAAACTGTTAAGTGTCCCTACGTTTCGGTTATTCGAGACTCGATCCAATTTGAGAGGATTGTTGCCACCACAATCCGGTCTGGATGACCAAGGCGATGAGTGTATTGATTCCGGAGGACCACATCAAATAATTGACGAATTGGAAATAAAAAGAATATATTTTGTAAAGATGTACAATAAAGAAATATGGATAATGAAAGATTTATTAATTTGCCACTGTTCTGCAACGACGACTAGAAATGACAACACAAACGATGAATCTGCTGCGATGATGCTGCCCGACAGGAACCAGAAAGCAAAAGGACTGATTAGAATAATTAATTTGTAATGCCGAAGAAGTGACCAGGCTGTTGAAAACAACGCCGGTAGTTATGAACGCTGGTGCGCACTTTGGTGACGCGTAGCTCTAAAAAGATCCATTGATCTGCAACACCGTTGCACTTCCCAAACAGGAACTGGAGCGCTGAATATCCACCGACAGGTGTCGCTCTGAAAACGCGACTAGTGCGTGCCAAATTGAGAAGACGAATGTCTTAAGGGATGAAAATGCAGGTGTATATGTATCAGCTGCTAGGGTGCTCTGCTGTGTGATTGGTTGTTAGCTGCGGCTGAAGCAGCCAATAAAACCCGTTTTAGTTTTTCGCGTTTGGCATCATGTTTGGAATGAAATTAAATTTAAATTTACACAAAATTGAAATATTTGAAGTTGATATCGATATGTTCGACATATGCATTAGTCGACGTGAGATAGCGTTCAAGTAGCGTTAAATCTCTCCACTGGGATGTGTTAGACAGTAAAACGTGGGTGTGACTGAAAACCAGCGGCTTCGTCACATGACAAAAATTATGAACGAACTAACACTAAATAGCTAGTTCTTAATTTGCAATATAGTTTGAATACAAATATAAACTGATAACTTGAATAAAAGTCTATCTATTTAATGTTTACATTGGGTAACATTATAGAACATATTAAATAAATGTAAAGTAATACAAAAACAGATTTCTTATACATAATTTTCATGATGTAGTTATTAGAAAAATAATGTAAATTGCACAATTTCTGGTACTGTATTCATTTAATTTATGTAAATTTTATAGCATTTTTGAGAATTTTATGTAATACCAAATGGTTTTAGACTTTGTATATAAAAAATTAATATTGACAAAACATGTCTTATACCTGGGGGTTATTACGAAAATTTGTCCGTCCCACAAAATGTCACACCAAGACATGTTACGCGAAATGTCCCATGGATTGTTATCATCAAATATTACCGTGACATTATCACATATATATATATAGTTATACTCCATATATATACATATACATACATATAAATAATACTTCTTTTGCGTTTCCATGGTATTATTAAATTAGCAATATAGTTTTTACATGCTTCTCCCTATGGTGGAACCTCTTATTCATAAACTTGTACAATAATACGGAGTGTATTCATTATGTTTCCAAAAACGAAAACCGCCACCGAACGTTTTGGATGTCGTTTATTGAGAGAAAATGTAACGTTTTTTTTTTGGCTTGTCTACAAGGACATTGCCCCAAGGACAAAAGACAAAAGACGCCAGAGACTCAGATAATTACACGATCAGAGATAGCCGACAAAAAAGAATCAAAAACCTGAATAATAGAAGGAGAAGGAAGGGAGAGAATAAACGAAGCACTTTATGGAGTGGGAATACCAGTTTGTAAAAGGGAGGAGTAGAAAAAAGCTTGATCGGTTACAAGAGATGAACGCCCCCCAAAAATTATGTGATCGGGATTACACACAAATTGGATATTGAAGGGTGCAATGGACAAAAAGGAGACGGCACAAGAGAGTAACGGAAAAGCGAGGAAAGAAGCAAATTGTGCCCAAAGCGCAGGCGGCAGATCGCAGAGATGTTGAAGCAACGCATGGAAGGAAAGTCAAGAAACCAGCGGAAGCGAGAAAGGGAAGTTTGAATAGACAAGAAAAAGGAATCCGGGTTGGAGAATGAGGAGACGTAAAAGTCAAACTATAGCTTGGAACGAGTAGCTTCAGACAGAAGGGTAATATGGGAAGAAGAGAAAACAGGAGGAAACCTACTAGAAGAGGAAGATAAGCCAGCGAATGAGTCAACTACCTCATTTCCCTAGATTCCGGCGTGGCCCGGAATCCAAAAAAAAATTCGATTGGATCAAGTGGGAAAGAAAGAGATCATGAATCAAGAAGCGAATAAGAATAATAACTTAGTCGATTGAGTAAGACCGGAGAGGAGATGCGATAGCATGCAACACACTTTGAGCATCCGACAGGATAAGGAGATTATGAGGGACAGGTGAGGATGTGATAAAAAGAAAGGCACGCAGAATAGTAAAAGACTCAGCATAAACGATTGAGCAAAAGAAGAGAAGTTTAAAGGACCCGACATAGAGAAGGACAGAATAAAGCTGCACCGACACTATTGGGTCCCTTGAAGCCATCAATGAAAATCAAAAAAATAGTTAGGGAAAGAAAAGCTTAGATTCAGTAAAAAATCCGATCTAACAACATTATGAGTGACAAGTTTAGGAGGAATTGGTGAATGAGAGCATAGTAGGATGAAGAAAAGAGGAAAAATTAAAGGAGAAGTATAGGAGTTTATTGTGAATGTAGATACATGGAGAAAACTGAACAAGACGGACAGCGATAAGAGATAGAATGTAAGTTTTGTTGGCATAAAAACACCAGTTACGTAGGATGGAGGAATAAGAAGAAATAAGAGGCGAAGATCGGCCATCGTTTGATGAGGAAACGATAACCCAAGAAGGAACATCGAAGAAAAAGAGGAGGAATGTGAGATTCCGCGTGCAGAGCTGGGATAGGAGTAGATTTTCGGCCTCCAAGGCAGAGGTAGAAGCATGTATTTTGGACCCGATCGAGCTTAGACAGAAGGAATCTAGAAGAATTTCCGTAAATGTAGGAACAATAATCAAGAATAGAGCGGATAAAAGATTTGTAAAACATGAGCAGGATCACCGGATCAACACCTCAATCAGTATGAGAAACGGATTCAATGAGGTTGAGTCTTTTGCAGGCGAACACGAATAGATGGTTGATGTGGTCATGGAATGAAAGTGGACTATCCAAAAAAACACCCAAATAACGAAAGGAGGAACAAAGAGGGATTGGGCCATTATTTAAAACGAGGTTGATTAAGGAAGGAATAAAAGGACGCAGAGTAAAGACAACACTGGAAGATTTAATAGAGGAGATGAAAAGATGGATGTTGGATAAAGCGTCTTGCAATGTAATTAAGGAGTTTTGAAGTTGGAAGTTAGCCTGCGCGATGTTGCGATGAGAGGAATAAATAAGGATGTTGTCCGCAAAGAAGGGGGAAGAGGAACTAAAGAAGCAATTTTGATGAAATAGATATTGAACAAAGTTGGGCTGAGGCAGGAGCTCTGCAGTAATCCACGAAAAATTTGTCTAGTAGCCTCATAAAGGGAGGGGGGGCGGCGGAAAGAGTGACAGTTCGGCAAAGGAAAAGATTAATAATAAGGAAAGAAAAACGAGCCGGAATGTTAGAGGAAAGCAATAAATCGAAAAGAGTAGGAAGGTGGACATTGTCGAAGGCTGCTGAGATATTAAGGAAGGAAGCAATAAGAAATTTTTTGTCGTTGAATGACTTGTAGACGGTTGCCAGAAAATTGGTTGGCGGTGGAGTTATCGGTAAAAAATAACCAAAGTCTATTTCTGTCGGCTCGCACGATTTCGCTGATTGCAGTAGTCTTATGGAATAGGAATTTAGCAGCTGCAGAAGGATGTAGACTACTGATGTTTTTATCGGAGAGAGATTCTAGCATAGCTTGAATGGAACCTGTGAAGTTGCTAGGGAAGAGATCGACATGACGCGCAGTTAAAATGTTATTGATAGCAGAGGTATCTTCATCTCGTTGTTGTTACAACTATTATTGTTATTGTTTATATTATTAATGTTATTATTTTCAACTTTCGAGTCGTTAGAATTATTTTTATCGTCGTCTTTTATCTTAAAATTATCGATGGCGTTGCTTATAACGACGGAGTTCGTCGAACTGACCAAGTCAGTTTGCGAGAGACGAGACTTTTTAACGGGCAGATCTGATTTAGGAGAGATTGGACTGGAGGGCTTTCGTTTATTGGAAGTATTTAAAAAAATAACTTTACGCTTTTAGACCGCATCCCCTTGGGTAACGCAGTTCCCAACCGGGTAACTTTGAGATAAGTGGCTACCAATATGGATGACGATTTGTCTGCCAGCTAGAAAATTCTGGGTGAACCGGCCTCAACAGAGACGCGTATACCAGCTTTGTGTAAGTTACGTTAGGCATGACGTCTCCAAAGTGTGTCGTTTTGGAGATCGAAAAATATAGCATATAGTGATTTCGATTCACGGATATCGAGATTCGCTTGGGTGGAGAATTTCTGTTTGCTAAATCCGTATTGTTGATCTGTGGGGCAGTTCGTAAATTCGAGTTCTCATGAGATTCGTTTCTGGACTATTTTTTCCAATAGTTTGTCGCGAACGCTTGTCAAGACGATCGATCGGTAACTGGTGTAGGTTGGGTTTTAACTTTACCCTTTGTTCAGTATAAGAATGATTGTGGCCATTTTCCGGATTGGAAGGAAATTTGCCGTTACTCCGAGCGGTGTTGAATATATTGAGAGCAAGTATTGTTTCGCTGACACGTGAAAAACATTTGAGCATCATCGGATGAATATTGTGTGGGCCAGGGGTTGAGTTGTGGATGTTGTGAGCGAGGCAGTACTCGAATTCATGCATGGTTATTGAGCTGCTGTACTTTTCGACATTAAGCTAATCGCTTTGGTAATTCTAGCTCTTCGTGTAATTCATATCCGAGGAGACGGATGAAAAGTGGTCGGTTAATACGTCGGCTATTTTTTCAGGTTGGATTGCTGCAGATCTATCTTTCGTGAGAGTAGGAATGAGGTAAGCTTTAATTTTCCCATTGATTTGATCGAGGCGGCGAAGCGTATTCGGTTTTTTTTCACGAACATACGTGCCTGTACGCTCGGCATTTTTGATGTTCGAGATGAGGTTGTTTATTGGGAAGTATCTTTCCAGCATGTTGAATGCTCTTCTGGAAGCTATAACGGCTGGTGATATTTTTTAGTTCATCCACATCCGCGAATAGAAACAGTCACACATCTGGAATCTTGTCAACAGCAACGGAAAAAGTTAAACGCTGGAGAGTTAATGGTTTGAGTTAATTTTTTTCGAATTCCTGATACACTCTGATCGATATTCGCGAGATGAACTTAGACTTTAGTTGTTCTAGACACAATTTGCGGACGAATTATTTTAATTATTTTGCACAGGGTTAGCAATCGTTATTTTATTTGTCGGTAAACGTACATTAGAATAATACTTGGCTGGTGTTTAATGCATGCAATGAAAAGATTAGTTAGTACATCAGAAAGAAAATTTAAAAAAAATACCAAATAAAAAAAAATATACGAAAGACACACGCTGCACGTTGCTATGATGTAGCGCGATAGCGTAGTAAACTGGATTTAATATTTGTTATACCAACAGTTCTTTTTAACGTATTTGGAACATTTGAATCGTAAAAAAAGTTCAATTATTTGTAAACGTTATATTTTCATTGATCGATTTTATTACACTTGTTCACATGATGATAATATTAAGCATTGGTTGCGTTAACGATTTCGGTAGATACGTATTATAATTTATAATTTTATTTGTTTATTTAAAAATACATTTTTGAAATTAATATGAAATGGAAGAAGAACCGTCTTAACAAAAGAATTTGAAGTATTGCGGTTTAATTAAGTTCTTAAATTTTATTTTTCGTAACGTATTGTAATTTGTAATTTAAAAGGTTTTATTGTTTATCTTCTTTTGTTAATGTTTAATAATGTTCGTATTAATGTTGTTACGGAATCATTTCATTATGGCGTTATCTTAATACTTCTTTTGTTTTGTTACGCCGTTATTTCTATTTACACGTGCAATATTCTCAACCTGATAAAACATGACTGGTGCAATACTGAGGTTAATTTTTAATCGGTATTGTTCAAAAGTTGATAAAATATACACATTTATTGTGAGTAATTTAGTAAAAGTATAAAATGGTAATTCGGAGGGAGCTTATAAATTATATAATCATGAACAAACTGATTAATAAATTATAAAAATAATGAAATAATAATAATATTAATTACAGTAAGTACGTAAACTAATTCTCGAAAATTAAGAAATTGAATTATTTTTATGCGTGACAGATTTTCTGTTAATCATGATAATCTAATACGCTAAATATTCTGTTTACTTTTTCGATTAACGTAATATAAATTATGCGGTGATATTTAATAAACTGTACTGAAAAATGTTGGAAACTCTAATAGGTTCCACATTTTTATTGAAAATAAGTTTTAGTGTTACGATGGGGACGTTGAAAGTTGTATATTGCTCCTCATCGTGCAATCCTCTGGATACCCCCATTATTTTATAACTGATTAAATTACTCGAAATTGTATACTTTCATATTTTATTAACTATTTGGAATTTTAAATTACTGTTATTCGTAAGAAAGAAACTACTTGCTCGATATTAAAGTTGACGGCAGTTCGTTAACAACATGGTGGTCTCATTAGATGAATTTTGTAATATTATTTCTTTATATTTATGTATACATTCATATTTTTTCCAGTATTGCACGCAGGTAAAATCAAAAGATACGGCTATTATGATTCAATTTAATCACTTTTTGAAATTTATTTTATGGGCAAGAATTAGTCGATGTAGAGCAAAATGTAAACAATGTAGGTGTTAAAAAGTGCTGTCCTAAATAATGGAGTAATTTAATTTCTTTAGTTTATTAGCTTGCACCAAGTCAGTTTATAATCGAACAATATTCCTAGAGATATTTCATTTCATGTACTCCTTCGATTATCGTATTATTGGATAGTTTTAGCTTTATATTGGAATCACTTCATTTCTCACTCGATTTAAGACCGTTTATTATATATTTAGTTTTATTTACATTCAATATTTATTCTAATTCATTCAGTTTACACTTGAATTAATCCTACTCTGAGATGGTTTTCCTAAAATTGATCAATAGCGAAGAGTTCACTAACAAGACCGCGTCATATGTGCGTAGGTAATTCCCCTCAATATTCACGTTAATGTAAATCAGGAACAGTATGGGTTCCAGATGCTGCATGTGTAATTTCTTTACTGAATATAATACTGTTTATTTTTGTAACATAAGTACGTTTTCAATCATTTAAATATCTAACCCCCCGAATCCAACAGCAGATGCTTTAGCTTAGGTTTCCGCTCCTTCCCGCTTTTACTTTAAAAAGATTCCTAGTACTAATCTATTATCCTTAAGTAAGAAATTTCACTTTAAATTTTGGTCGGATATCTACCGTTCCTCCTTTACCAATAATCGTTCCTTTTACCTCTTAATTCAACCTAACTTTCCTGCTAATCATTGTTTCTTAGAATTTCCTTCTCTTCCACGTCTGTTATCGTTTCTATTATTCGCCTACGCTTCAATCACACTTTATTGTCTTCTTCCCGCTATCGTCTCTTTTTGGTTTCCTCTCCTTATTGTCCTCTATATCCGAATGAGGAAACTATCTGTGATTCTAATCACATTTGGTTTTAATTATGCTCTTTCTGCAAAACGCTCTTCCCTTTACTTACTCCTCTTAAAGTTAAGGCTTTCTGCTCCCTATTGTGCTTCCTGTGTCCTGTCCTTCCCTTCTCGGTTTGTTTTCCCTGCCATTGGTTCCTTTATTTCAGCTATTTCCGATCGAATGAAGTTTTAATTAGTTAACTCTTCTTCTTATTGTTTCTGGGTGAAGTCCCCCTGGTTGACAAGCCAGCAGAATATAGCTTACGTAATAAAGTTTCGTGTTAAACAGTATCGGACGCCTTTTTGATGTTAAAAAAAAGTCGCCGCAATTGATTTTCCTCCTCCAAATTTTCAAAAATGTAAGAAACATGATTAAAAAGAGCGTCATCAATGTATCATCTCTCAGTCAAAAACTTTAACTGTCTATCACTAAAAAAATGTGAAGTATTTAAAAAATTCAACATTTTAATATTAAAATATTTTTCAACATTTCACCGATGTACGACAAAATGCGTACAGGTCTACAATTTAAAGCCTCAGTTTTATCCCACAATTTTTATATACAGGAGTTATTTTACCCTTAATTTAAGAACATCCGGAAATTTACCCGTATTAATTGATTCGTTAAACAAATAAGTAAGTGGCTGAACAAATGAAATTAAATTTTCTCTCATTATCCCTACTGATACATTGTATCAAATGAAGATTTGTTTAGTAAGGATGTAATTGTATATTTATAAAGGAAGAACAGTTAGATCTATCTTACTTGAGTAGGCCTCCATCATGAACGTTCGGATTAGGCGTGAAATTTAGGAAATCACATATACGCTATCCCTGAAGAAGTTATTAAAATAATTAGAAATTCGATTTTTTCATTTCCATTGCCATTATCTGTCATTCATCTTAATTTGTTTTAATGTAGATAGCTTGTTTTCGATTGTCTTTTTAATAATTGCCGGTTTATTTTTTTGGCCATGTTTACAATTGTCCAGTAATTTGTTATAAAATTCGCGTTTCGCTCTTCTAACTTTCCTTTCGAATCTTTTTTTAGATAAACTTGGTTTTTAAAGCTTCGCTCTGTCTGATGTAATTTAAGCCTTGTTTTTTGTTTTTTTTTGTGTTTTTTTTTCGGGCACGTTAGCACAGGACATTCACTCAACACAAAAGAGATTAGAAGAATAGAAAGACATACGGAGCGACAGGTTATATCAAGAAACTATTAGAGATAGAAAAAATGAAGGCGGCTAACAAAGGAACAACAGAAGGATATGGAAAAGCGAGGATGTAGAGAGAGCACTGTAAGGAGTAGGAAAGCCAAGGCTAAGAACAAGAGTAAAGCGGAAACGAGAAACTGGGTGCAAACTATGATTAAAGCGAAGGTGAACTATGGAAGAAGTGACAGAACGGCTGATACTGGGAAAATTGTTAAACCAGGCAATAGTTTACGGCATAATATTTAACAATAACCTAGTTATTATGAACACCAAAACACCAACTTTTGTAAATTAGGATAATTCAAGTATAATCGACTATTTCATTGTTTCATAAAAAGACCCTCTTCAATCTTCAATTACAACAAGTTGATCTTACACCGCATAAATTGTTTAGCATTTACTTCGAAAATGATATAAACAGGAACAATCAAATACAACATAAAAAATAAATTCCACATCACTCTTAAATACAATAAACAATATTATCATGAATGATCTAATAAACAGAATAAAAACGCATAATTATAATCTGACTGTAGATGAAAAAGTGTCAGACATAAGGACTTATTTAATAGAACAAATCAGTTTTTGTAAGACTACAGCGAAAGCTCCAAAAGAAATGATTGGTGGAACCCAGAACTGGAGCAAATTGAACTTCAAATTAATAATTTTAGAAAGAAAAAAAGTAAAACACAGCCTTAAACTCGTAGTTATCAATGTAATATTTAAAATATTAAATGAAAAATTAAAAAAGATTAATAACAACAGCCAAAGTTAATTCCTGAAAACGTTTTATAAATGAGACTGATGTCTGGGGGTAAACCGTATAAATTTGCACTTAATAAGTTTAGAAAAATACGACATACCAAATATTAAGCACAACAGTGAGATCTATAGCGAGAACTCTAAGAAGTGTGAATTTTTTTTTTTTTAGTAATTTTTACCCGATAGGGAAGATAGTGAGCTAAAATGTGTAGATACTACTAAACCTGTAAAACTTAAAGCTAAATAAGAAACTATCACAAACATTATTAAAACGCCTAATAATAGAAAAGCAGCTAGTAGTGATAGCAGAACTAATAAAATTGTCAAAACTTTTAAATATTCATTATACAAGTATGTTCATAGATATAATAAATAGATGTTTAAAATTAGAGATTTCCTCGTCTGTTTGGAAAAGGTCAGATATATTCTCCCTCCCAAAACCTGGCAAAGATGAACAAATAGTAACATCTTGTGGTCCTATCTCTCTTTGTTCGATGCAGGTCGGAAGCTGTATGAAAAAAGTAATAAACATCCTCTTACTCAGAGAATTACTAGAAGAAAAGAACATATATCGTCTTAATCAGCATGGCTTTAGAAAATCATGCTCAGCTGAAGGTGCTGTATATAACTTAATTTCTTCAATTAGAAATATAACTTCCGGCGGATCATTCGCACTTGTTATCTCTATCGATATCAAAGGAGCCGTTGACAATTACAGGTAGTCCGCTATAATTGAGATATTAAAAGAAAAACAAGTCGATCCATCAATTATTAATATTATAATAAGTTACTTTGAAGGCAGTCTAGTCTACAAATGAACGATGCTAAAGCTACAAGGAAGAAAATAACCTGTGTAGTACTACAAGTCTCTGTCTTGGGGCCAACTCTTTGGAATATTTTATTTTCTAGTTTAGAAAGTGTGTGCACACTTTTAAATATAGAAATGCTAATTATACAAAAGTCGAAACTGTTTGCCAGAAACTGGAGTATGAAATAGCAGAAATGTGGCCTTCTGCGCGGAAAAGTGTAAATCCACGTGATTTGGCACGAAAAAGCTATTCGAAAAAACTGGTAGATTAAAAATAATTTCCGGTCAATCTATCCGGATAGTTAATAAAATAAGGTACCTTGGAAGTGTCAATGATGATAAGTGTAGGAGATGTCACCGAAAAAAAGAAACTACCGAATACATCACACTGGTTGATGTGGAATTTTAGCGTCAACTGATTACACTAGCGGAAATGACAGTGTATGGTAAAGAGCTACATCTAAATGCGGCGTAAAAATATAACTCGGTATAAAAGGTACCAGAGAAGAACACAGTGAAGTTATATTGGAGTAGAGAAATAATTACAGAGAAAAAAAAAAGCAATTCATAATAGACCCGCTATAATAACAATGCATAAAGGCACACTAAGCGTACATATATTATTGCTATTCCGAACAGATCTAATCCGTTGAAAACATGTCGCACAAAAATAAATAAATATCCTAATATGCCGAGGGACGAAGAAGGATTAGAAACAAACTAGCGTTAAGATAGTTCGGATCATATTATCGATGATGGGAGTGATATCAAAAAGTTTCGCAGAAAGCATAAGGAGATTAGATCTGAAAGCAATACATTCAATTGCAGAAAATCGCAATTTTAAATTTAGCAGAACTAGTTCGAAAATAATTCGGAAATCGAGACGTACCTTTGGATCAACCCACCTGTGTTCGTCGAAATGGAAATGCCACCGATAGCGAGAATTAAGGAGTTAATAATAATCATCATAATAACACTAATAGCAACAATAACGAAAACTTGTTTGCCTCCGATCATTCCGGTCCTTTCACCGTTCTCGTAGAAGGTTATAATATTGTTCAACTGATAAAAAAAAAAAAATCGGAAATCTTCATTAACCTTTTGCCAGGCTAATCAGCAGCTATGTTTTCTCTTCTCTTATGAGCATTGTCTCTCAAGGTAAAAGGACCGTGTTTCATTTCCTTCGGTTATTTCTGCAAACTTTTTCCTTGCTCATCCAATTTTTCCAAAGTCTACGGTATTAGTGCGCAGATTCTTAATATATCATTCGGCATTAAAATTCCTACCCGTTCTGTTGAAATTAAATTCTATAACACTAACCTTCCTGAATCTATCTTTATACGCGTAATAATGCGTTTTTCAGTTTCCACCAACGTCCACTCACCTACTTCAAACTGTTTTCTTTTTAGACACATTGCAAACCACTGCCATAGTTTCTCGAACATATCCACGCACCCAGCCTCCGAATCTGCAAGAACTTCCCGTCTGCGATAGCTGCAAAGGCACCCACTGTGTCTATGATCGATCTTGCCCCGAGTAGATTAGGCAAAAAGAGATTAAACGCGTGATATTTCCCTCTAAGAGGTTTCTTGTTTCAAAAACAGCAGTTTAGCTTCGTAATTATATTTAAGTAGTTTATAATTTTAGCAAACAGGATGAATAGATTTCTTTATAATTTACGTTATTATTTGCTGTATATACCAAGCGTTATAAAATCACCTGGAAATAAGTATTTTTAGTTTTCCCGAAAACTCTTCTATCCTTTAAGTCTTCATCGAATTGCCTCTTCCTGAAACCGACGTCTAACTTCCAAGAACGCATGTTGCAGAAAGTCGAGGTACACTCAAAGAATTACTTTTCTCTTACATTCTCGCTTCTTTGTTCTTTTCGTCTGTTTTATTTCTCGTTTTTTGAGAAATGGTCAAGGTAGACTGCATTCCAGCATGTCGGTTTTTTTTAATTTTTTTTTTTTTTACTATTGTACTACATCATTTCACTTTAAATGGTTTGGAATTGTTTTGTTCTGCAGTATTTTCACGGCCTGTCAAGAATGTCGGAGAATTCGATTAAGTTGTGAATTATCTAATTGGTGAGAATATTTTTTTTAAAGATCACGGTGTGTTTAATTTTAAAGTTGCCTAATCTATGATTTAAAATTTTTCATGGCCTAATCGCTTATCTCTCCAGTTTTTACATATTCGAGCGAAATTTGAGCAATCAATGGTCTATGGAAAAAATAATAATTTCAAATCACGGGCATACTCTACGACACGGACCTTATGGACAAAATGTTGGAGGAATTTAGTTAATTCGGAATCAAGTGTGCTGAAGAACCACTGTTTAATTTTACCGATAGACTCGTGATATGTTCCAGGATGAAAATAAATAACTCTGAAATTCAACAATCGAATTCCGTAAGGTACGTGGGGATGTATATTCACCTAGCGTGTTCATGTTGCTCAACTTGTCAAAAAATTTGCTACATTTGTTAGACGGTTGTGTGCTCCCTATTAGGGAAATTTTAGCTTAAAAACACCTATCTATCATACCATCATGGTAGAAGTTTAGAGATATGGTTTGGAGTTTTTTTGAAATACGTGTGGGAGTAATCTATTATAAATTTAAAAAAAAAACAAAAAAAAAAAACAGCGTCAAATATTTCTTGTATATAATTACAGCGGTGTCAAAATATGTTTCAAACGTGAGCCTACATAATGATTTAAATATTCCCTTTGTCAAAGATGTTCATATCAGACAGCATAGACGGTTCTATGAGAAATTAAGTACAGATTTGAATCCTTATATTAATAAAATGTTTATTAGAACACTAGCGGGTAACAACTCGAAGCGGAGATTAAAACGAAGGAAACGGTGTCGCGATGCTCTTTGAATAACACAACATAAGTAATTTTTGGTTCATGCACAATACATTTATCCAAACGCATATTGTATCCATCTAATATTATTGGCACGAGTTTATGAGCCATACGTGATTGTGCCACGGTACCCTTGCTGCTATAAATATTATGTATTATGATAATTTAGCAGAGTTTCATGGGCCATCCTCAACTGTATTGGTTATACCATGCTTTTGTACGAGGGGGGTTACAAAAGTCATTGCCCTTTTTAACTTTACTTCTAAATGTACGCTAGAGTCATTTTATGCAGTAGTGTTATATCAGTTAATGAAAAAAGTTTCATTTTTCGAACAGTTCGATAGTATTCACGTTGTTGTGTACATTTAAAATAAAATTGTCGTTGGGGTGCGCGTTTCTTTCAAGTAACGTGCCGTCATTTGTTTCCTCGCCATGAAAAACTGTACGGCTAAAAAAACATTTGTGATCGTTAAAAAAAAAAAAAGTGTATGTAGAGTCTGAGCGATTTAAAGCCGGCCGAGTGGCGATTCGTAATAACGACAGAAATGGAGGCCGTACTTCTCATCGATTTCACGGATTGAGACCACTATTAACTCGTAACGATACTGTGAAACCCTCGACAAGCTTCGGAAAGCGATAAAAAGTAAACCACCCGGGCTTTGGACCCATCTTGTTTCACGATAACGCGCGTCACCATTTTTCACCGTTTTCTGCCTACAAAAATTCAAATGGGAGATATTATCTACCATTCTCTCCTGACCTTGCATTATCCGATTTTTTTTCTTCCTCTGGCTGAAAGGATTTTTAGCGTCTCAACAACGTTGTCCAGTTCAAAACGTATTCAGGGGATGTGGAAATCGAAATTGTGCAAGAAAGAATCGGTGTTGGCTGCGTCTGAAGGGCAGATGACGTGATCGCCGGATGGATCAAGTGAGACAGATTACTGCCAGTTGGTGTAAAGTGGAATAGAATAATAGAAAATCGTTTGAACATGATGTCACCGCACCTTTATAGTGTACTAAAAATATCGGGGGATTTGATTACTGACATTTTAGATTGGTTTGTTAAATGTAAAGAAAAACACAATCTCAAAATTCACTCGGAATTAAGTTATTTGTAACCTGTTGACTTTTCATTATATAAATTTATAATAAATTAATTTATTCGCGCTTGATCATTTTCCATTAACGTGCTATACTGCTGATTGATGACCATTATTCGCGAATAGTGCACCGATTATAAAAGTACAATATTGTTTATAATTTGGGATTAAGCGAATTCTATTTAGGCGATATTTCTTCGAAGTAATTTTTATAAATTCACGAGTGTTAACTAATTATTTATCGAATAATTTTAATTTTCCGCAGGAAGTACACGTACTACATGAGTTCGAGAATGATTTTTACGGGGCCGTTTTGAACGTAGCGATAATGGGTTACATACGAGCCGAGAAAAATTTTAATAGTACCGGTTAGTAATAATAATATTTTCAAAATAAATTCTTTATTTCACGGTTTGAACCTACATCGATTGTGTTCATTAGTAGAAAAAGAATATGTTTAAGATTTTTGCGGTTATTCATTGTTCACTTTTGTTTATTCCCGACTGAAAAAACTTCGACGTGGTTTTCAAGAAAGTAACTTTTCGAATATTTATTGTTATTATTATAACGAAAAAATCTGCATATTTGCGCGACAGCAGTGAAGTTAATAAACTCTAATTGAACGGATTAACAAATTAGTAATACGTAGAAGCGATGTTTTATTTTAAAATATTTATCGAACGAAGATATTTTATATTAAATAAATACTGTTGTCTTATTAATTGATATGTTTCGAAGTTGTAATATCATGTTCGCGCGGTAAATTTAATTAAAATTTAACGGAATAGAGAAATATAGGACACGGATATTGCCGTTTTACGTCATAAATTAGTACCCCTCCTGCATTTTAATTTTACAGTTATAAAAAAGTGTACTCAACAATTTTGTTCCGATATTTTAAAGTTTTTTTGAGATTTATCTGAATATAGTCGAATTCGTCATCTATAGCTTATGAGCAGCATATAACCTAGCACACTTGAGAATTTACGAGGTGGTATTGTGAGACTGGTTTTGCGTTAATTTTTTCACCTACAATTAATAAAATCTGGTTTATCATCGCATACCGGTGGACGACGAACAAAAGCTTTTTGAACTGTAGAAAGTTGGATTTACATGTGACATAACGTGGATCAAATTTACCTTTCGCCGCACATCATAAAATTATCATTATGAAACTGGGACAAGTTTTTCTTGCGATTCTTAAAGATCAATTGACATCAACTTTTTGGGTCTGCGGAGGTTCTTGCAAAACTATTTTGCAAATGTAAATCCGTAGCCGTTCTTTAATAGAATCAGTATTTTTCAGATGTGGAATGGCTTTTAATACATTTTAGGGGTATCGCTAATAATTACATTATTTTCGTTAGTGTTGAACACAGGTCCTTTTAAACATTTTCTTCCTTTTGTTACGGGTTTTTTTGTTTTTTTTTCGACTTAAAGTTTTTTTTAAAATGCAATCATAACTCGGATAAAACTAGAATGGGATAAAAGTATTTAAAATAAAAACACAGTCGTACTAATAGAGTAATGGAATTAATAATAAAATCTTCAAAAAGCTCGGATACCGTCTGTCGCGAATCAGTCAACTGAGTAAAATGTAACCGCGTTTCTTACGGGCCCTTTAAAATACCGCGTCATCTACGTTTATAATTACACTAGGTTCTCGATAATGCGACGTGTTCTTTAGTCCAACATTTTTTAAGTCAACGTTGTATTCGAAAGCAGTGATTTTGGTTCTGATACTGAAATAAATATGTTAGGGAATTATAAGTCCAACTGTACAATCGACTCAGAAGGACTGACAGATGACATAAATGAATGGCTGACTGCCACTGAAGATGAAAATTATCAAGTGGTTACTGGACTGGGAGATAACTGATAATATGGCTAGATCACGACGAAGATGATAGTAGTGGCAAAAACGTGAAATCTTCACCATCGATTCGCACTATAGACTTTATGACGGACTTTGCATGTAACGTGTGAACGGGGGCAGGCTGAAGAAAATGATGCAACAATCGCCGATAATTTGACATTAAAACGTTTGCGAGAAAATAATTTTGAACCGTCCGTTAAAGCAAAGATGCCGAAAACTATTGACTAATATTTTTCTGTTAAGTATAAGCGGCTTGGGACATGGGATAAACGGTGAGATTTGATTTGTTTATTTTTGCCTGTTACATTAATGACGAACTGTTGTTTTATTACGTTATTCTATTATTTTTATTATATAGTTAATTTTATTAGTTGCACTTATTGCCGTTATTTGAATTAGATATGATAAATTGTTTAAATTAATATACGTGGAAGTAACTTTTGATAGATTTTTAAAATACGAAACTAGTTGGCAATTTAATTAATTAGTTGATATATTAAATGTTTTGAGTATATGTTTGTTTATTTTAATGATGTAACTTTCTTCGTTGGTTATTCCTTTGAATCAGGGTTATTCTTGTAATTCGACAAATTCCAATAATCCACTGCGGGGCTTTCCGATGTAGTGTTTGCCTTCTACATCTAAAGTATTTTATTATTTTTTTGCTGCAAACATTATTCACTTTCATTATGAATTTTTTTTTTTTATAATTAATGAAAAATATAGCTACGAAATCGAGCCGTGTATATTTAGCGTGGTTTCGTGACTCAACAGTATCAAATGATTTTTTAATGTCGACATAAGCCACAACTACCGATTTTCATCCTTACTGATTCTGAAAAATGTACGAAACATCTTCAAAAGTATTATTCTTGTTCTTCGATTTCGTAAAAAGTCATATTTTTATATTTTTTTATTATATAACTAAAGGTATGTATGAGGGTTTCCATGCACCGTATTTAACTACTGGGGCTATTACAGCACATGGAGCCTACTTATGAGGATTAAACGCGATAGTACAGACCGTTGCTCCGCGTGAAAGCTAATACTGCTGCGACCGCGGACCGAGCATTTGATAATAGCATCTTAGAAATTGAGGAGGTGTAAAGTGAAAGGATCGTGGTACTGCAAAGGAGGAACATTCAAGAAATAGGTGAAAATGGGGCGCTCGGTTGACCACAGAAGAGTAAGACATTTAGGGGTACCTGGCTCAGCTGTGCGAGAGAGTTGTATGTATCCGATTCGGAGACGATTCAGGACAGAAAAATCTCTGCAGGAAACTCCGTTTGTGGGCCACCAGGGCTCCGTGGTTGTTTTTATGTTTCGGAGAGACGTACTTGAAGATCTCCATTTTTGTTACCATTCTTCTTTGGTTTGGTGCATAAAAAAAAATGAGCCAATGTAGGGGGAAGGGGGGGGGGGTTGTATGGCATTGGAGAGAACAGTGTCGCCTGAGCTGCTCGATTGATACGCTCATCGCCTGGAACCCCAACATGAGCTGGCACTACTAAAACAACAAAACTAAAACAAAACAACAACAAAACTAAAACATACTCTTTAAGAAAGGTAATACGAGTACTTTTATTTTGTTAAGTATTTCTCAAGTATGTTACTAATGCGAAGTAGAACTTAGATTGATCTATAATTCAAGTTTTGTCATATCACCTGAAATTTAAGAATTTTCATAAATGGTGTTTTATTGGGCATCTACGATGTGTATTTAATATCGTCAATAGTAAAAGTATAAAAAGTAAACGAATTTTCTGTTTACTTTTGCATATACACGTTTAAAATATTTAAGGTATTATTATATGCATTTTCCTTGAATTGAGCACCAAAATAAAAAAAAAAAAAAAAGAAAAGATTAATACCTCGTTATCTTTAACAAATACTATTTCATCATCTATTTTAATCGCTACTTCAGATCAGATTACTTATTGTCAATTATATTTTCGGTAAAATTCCGTAGTAAATTGGTTTCTTATTTTAACATTTATCAAATTCTGTTTGTGCGAACTTTTATATTAATATCTTTTGATCCTCTTTCACACTTAATAAAGTAAGTTTACATACATTTTCAATATATAACATAGGTATATCTTATTAGGGCTGAAGCATAATCTCGAATTTTTACGGTCGGAAAGAAAGTGTGACGAAGAAATGCTGCGAAATCTATTTAAATCAATTTAATTTTGCCTGTTAGGGAAAATTGTGAGAAAGAAATGGCGACAAAAATGTCACAAAATTTTATATTGATTCTCAGTTACAACAAATCGGTAGCTAGGAAAGTGCATCTTCGTTATTTTTCAACATATAAAAAACCAATGACCAACGCCAAGAGTAATAAGATAATCCTGCCAGTTCTTCACCTTGGAAATACATACTTGCATATTATCATGGCCTTTTATTTACAAGGAAAGTACACGAGTTGTCAGACGCCGATTTTGATGAAATTTGGATATGTTGTAGAGTATAAAAAAATGGTAAAAACCACCCCTAAAGTTCACCCCCAAAAATCGTTTTTCCTAAATATCTCGTCTTCAACTCGATATTTTTTTATGAAACAAAATGGAAATTATTTCTCGCGCAAAGGACAAGTAATCCACAGTGATTTAAATAGTGGGGTTGCATCCCCTATTTTCTAGGGGGTGAAAATTCTTTTTTTTGGTCATAATTATGGAATAAAAAATTATAAAATAACATAGAAAAATAATAAAACTTTTTTTAACACACACAATTAAAAAATAAAGTTGACGTGTTTCGGCATTTTCATGAATTTCACCCTTAAAGGAGGTAAACTACCCCTTACAAGAAAAATCAATAAATACATGTATTAAGTAATCAAATTTCGTAAATAATTTGTATGTAAGGGTTTTTGAAGTCGCTGATTACGAATCCATCATCAGATTTTCTTAATTCAAAATGGAGGATCCAATATGGCGGGCAAAAAAGTCAAAAAAGCTTTAATTTTAATGACAAAATGTATACGAGGATTTTTATGGTCGCTGATTACAAATCTGTTATCAAGTTCTGAAAATTCAAATTATCCTGTGCTTTATAACCATACAGCCCCAAACCCCTAAAACCCAGACAGGCATTTAGCCTGTATTTTTCTAAATCAACAAACCCTAAACTCCTAACCCTAATCATGCCAGAGGCCTGTATTTTTAGACCGGTAAACCCCAAACTCCTAAACTCCAGACAGGCCAGAGACCTGTGCATTGTAACCATACAGCCGCAAACCTTTCAACATCATACAGGCCGATTGCCTATGATTAAAACCGCACAACTCCGAAACTGCAGGCAGATGAAAGGTCTATTCATTTTGGTATACTGGAAAACCGTTCTTATAATTAACTTATTTATAAAATTACTGATACAGTTCAACTTATGTATTTATTTATTTCTTTATCTATTTATTAACGATAATCATTCTATTCTTACGCAAATAATAACAAAAATAAATTAATAAGTAGCCAAGGTTAATTAGTAATACAATCAATTTTTCTTTAGAATAAACTTTAATACGTTAGGAGAATTACATTTAATGAGTAAATCAAAACATTTATTACTAGAATCTGAAATATAATTATCAACATTTTAATAAATCAACACATCATTAAATGTTATCATGTATTTAACTGTATTAATTGTTTCGTAGATTTATATAAATACACCACAACTTAATAATACTTCTGATTTAATTGTTTGTATAATGTGTATTTAATACTATATAAATTGTATTACTCATTATAATAAAATTACTTATTATGCGATTTGCAGTAATGATAATCGTGAAAGGAGTGGGTTAAGCATAATGTGTTTTTGCACCACGAGCACGTTATAATAGCCCTTTTACTACAGATATCGTAATTTACGTTATCAGAGTTAAAACAAAATTCTTTCGAGTTCGGCCCTTTCTCTGGCCGTTTGTTAATGTTACCTACTGCATACCAAGCATATAAGAATGAATTTTTGAATCTGGGACTTGATAGTTGGTTATGTGTAAGTGATTGCATTTTAATAATGTTGTTTCTATCATGTAAATTAACATCTTTGTTTAAGAGCAAGACGGTATCCGCAAAAGTATGTGTTTGATGTTTAGAGGTTTGAAGCTGTATGGTTATAACGCACAGGCCTCTGACCTGTCTGAGGTTTAGGAGTTTGGGGTTTGTTGATTTAAAAAAACACAGTCTAAATTCCTGTCTGGGTTTTAGGGGTTTGGGGCATTTGAATTTTCAAAACTTGATAACAGATTTGTAATTAGCGACCATAAAAATCCTCGTATACATTTTGTCATTAAAATTAAAGCTTTTTTGACTTTTTTGCCCGCCATATTGGATCCTCCATTTTGAATTAAGAAAATCTGATGATGGATTCGTAATCAGCGACTTCAAAAACCCTTACATACAAATTATTTACGAAATTTGATTACTTAATACATGTATTTATTGATTTTTCTTGTAAGGGGTGGTTTACCTCCTTTAAGGGTGAAATTCATGAAAATGCCGAAACACGTCAACTTTATTTTTTAATTGTGTGTGTTAAAAAAAGTTTTATTATTTTTCTATGTTATTTTATAATTTTTTATTCCATAATTATGACTAAAAAAAAGTATTTTCACCCCCTAGAAAATAGGGGATGCAACCCCACTATTTAAATCACTGTGGATTACTTGTCCTTTGCGCGAGAAATAATTTCCATTTTGTTTCATAAAAAAATATCGAGTTGAAGACGAGATATTTAGGAAAAACGATTTTTGGGGGTGAACTTTAGGGGTGGTTTTTACCCCTTGAAACTGCATATGGGCCGATAAAAAAAAACACGGGTCTAATATTTTTTTATACTCTATAACATATCCAAATTTCATCAAAATCGGCGTCTGACAACTCGTGTACTTTCCTTGTTAGTATTAAGCGCGGGTAACTTCGGACATGGTTATATCTTTGGAAGTATTTCCGCGGTCGAACACAGTCAGATATATCTGCGACGACATGATTTAATTTTAACTCCGAAAGACGTGACACAACGAACGGCGGAGTGATTTGATATATCTTCACCCCGAAAGGCGTCAACTGGGTACACAAGTGTCAAAATTTGCCTTATCCTTACTGTTTCATAGAATTAGATTGTGTTCGTAGATTGCAGTACAGTAATAGCGGCGATGTGATTTAACATTTTCAAATCTAAATGAGTAATGTGATCCACGAATTTAATATTGGCTAGGTGTTATTTAACGCAATACTAGCTATTTTATCAAAAAAGTGCTGGTAAATATCGGAATTGCGCGAAGAAAATGCGCATCATGTTCAAGGATGTTCTGTTACTTTGTGCGTTTCCGAGCACTACGCGGTGTTGGAGTTGAATACGTTGCAAAGAGTGCGATTATAGACTAGATGCGAGATACGCAACTCTGCCGGGGTTGTAGTTGTGAAGAGGATATGTAACCGCAGTCGGAAAGGACACATATATGTACTCAAAACTGCTCTAGCGGAGTTGATTTGCGCATCTCTACTTAGTATTATTTCAAATGTAAATAAACTGAACAAATAAGATAATCCTGCCAGTTTTTCGGCTTGGAAACACACATACTTGCATATCTTACTTCAGTTATCATCACCCTTACCTTGGTATTACAAATGTAAACGAAGAAGACGTGTGTTCCTACGTACTTCCGTACAGTGGAGGTAATAATACACTTTTTTTACGTTTGTTTGTTTTCATACCTGTTATATATCCACCAAATTTAGTATTATTATTATTTATTTTAATGCAAGCTTTTCCATTATACTCGTATGTTCTAATTATGTTTATAAATGTAGTTTTCTTTACATTAATATTGAAGTCGAAAGTTTCCTAATCAAATTTTATTTACTAATATTTCTATAGTTTACAAAAATTTGGTAGAACGCCAATTTCGTTTGCATATCGTACATTGTTAATATGTTTTTCATTTTATTTCTATTTATTTTTTTTTTGCATAAATAACAGTTGCGAGAGACGTTTGTAACATAAAACTTTATAGCAAACTGTAATACATTTATATATTTTTGCGTGGGAAATACGTAGGAACACACGTCTTTTAACTGATACAGTATGAGTATTTGCGCACCAAGTAACGACACAATATTATGTTGTTTATTTACATTTGTAATACCAAGTTAAGGGTGATGATAACTGAAGTAAGATATGCAAGTATGTGTGTTTCCAAGCCGAAAAACTGGCAGGATTATCTTATTTGTTCGGTTTGTGTACATTTGTAATAATACTAAGTAGAGATGTGCAAATCAACTCCGCTAGAGCAGTTTTGAGTACATATATGTGTCCTTTCCGACTGCGGTTATATATCCTCTTCTCAACTACAACCCCCGGCAGAGTTGTGTATCTCACATCTAGTCTATAATCGCACTCTTTGCAACGTATTCAACTCCAACACCGCGTTGTGCTCGGAAACGCACAAAGTAACAGAACGTCCTTGAACATGATGCGCATTTTCTTCGTGCAATTCCGATTTACCAGCATAAAATTTGTCCGACAATTACCTTTTAATTTTATATCTATATATAATATATATATATATATATATATATATATATATATACATATATAGATATAAAACTAAAAGATAATTGTCGGACAAATTTTATCCGTATTCGGGGTAGTTCGGAAAAATTTAATCTTTAGCTGTTGATCTAAATATCGCTTATTTCTCATAAGTTGAGAGAATTGTTCAAAATAAAAATGTACCGTTGTTGTATTTTGCCAGTTTCATCGCATTTAAACTGTCATAAATGATTTATGTGACGAATTTTAATGCGAGTGGTTAGAATATTGTGGTTTCCTTTACAGCGTTATCTATTTGTGGTTAAAATAGTTCTGCCGAAATTTGTAGCAGACGATAAAAACGTAATCAAAATGTAAGCGTATCTGATGTCCAGAATTTTTAACAGAGGTAATAATTAGATTTCAGATAATTCCGCTTTATTTTTTTACCTTACCTTCGGTATGGAATATTTTAATTTTTTTGGTGTATTCAATTTTTTTTTTATAATTATTCAGCTGTTGCAGTTAAAAAACGAATGTTTGCAACCTTAAATTTTTGTTTACAACGTTATATGCTGTTTTTGGTTATTGCAACTTATGAATTATTCAGTGTCAGATGTTTTTTGTATATATTTAAATATTGAATTATGTAAATATTATTTGTAAATTTATAGTCAAAATTATATTTCATCACAGATATCTCAATTTCACGTTTAACTTGTATTTGTTGTCTAATCGAATTAAGTGCAAGTCTGCCCTTAGTTATATACTAAAATATATATTAATTTTTCGGTTTTCGAATAAAAAGATCATTACTAAACTTTGACATTTAAATGCAAGCAAGCACAGGAATTATTTATTATTTCCTTTATATACTATTAAATACATATAAACACAAACAAAGATATCAATGTTTGATATATATAATAAAATGTAGCTTAACTATTGGTGCCCTTTTATATTCATTTAAAAAATACGTAAAAAGAGCAAATAAATATTTATGTTTTCTACAGATTAATTCATCAACTTCACTAAAAGACAATTGTATGGAAAATGTTTTTTAATTATTATAAAATAATAAAATACACCGACGTGTTTCGGATACTACTGCTCCGCAATGGTGATGAATAAACCAAGATTAAAAAGCATTTAGAATACAAATAGATCGCTAAAGGGAGTATAGTATACATAGGGACAGTTCGTTTTCTAGTGCAAGCAGCGGGTGCTGTAGAGGTATTGTATTACAATTAAGGAACTTTTTCTTTAATGTCCTTTTATACTCTAATATTCATGTAAATACATATATTCTATTATTTCAAACTAATTAATGATTAACATAATTTACTATAATTTATACGTTTCACACTATTTCAAAATGTATATATGTGCGAAGAAAATATACATCAGTATAAATGTTAGTGTATTACATTAGTTAAACATACTGTACTTTAAAATTTTACGGTTCAGTGTTAAACGCAGTTTCATTAATAACGGGTTGCAATATAATTCATAAATTTATATTCTTAATTAATAAACAGTATTTTACATTAAAATCGGAAATGTAATTCCTATTTGTATTGAAACAGAAGTTTTATGACTGAATCTTCAGAGATATTCAATTCACAAAACAAGATAAATTAAATTATTGAATTTAATAAAAATAGATGCCTGTTAAATGTTACACTGGTTTATTTAAGAATTCATTATAAATTTGAAATTGGGGCAGTAAATATAAACGGGAATCAAAGTTTTACTATAAATTCAGATTATGATTTAAACGGTAGTCAAATGTGTGTACGTGTGTGTGTGTGTGTGTGGTGGATGTATGTATGTGTATGTGTCGGGGGAGGAAAGCGAATAGGATAAAAACTGTCTAGCAATTAAAAATAGTAATTTTTTCTTATATTTATCAACTGATTGCTATATTCACTTCAAATTTTTTGTCGAATCAGTAATGATAAAATCGAAACTGAAACATTTTTATTTTATATATATATATATGTATATATATATATATATATATATATATATATAAACTCGGCCACTTTGGCATCGCAAGGGGCTGTGCCCCTTGACCCCTCCTGCTTTCATTCCTGTCTCTTTCTCTTCTATACTTTGTATAAAATGATCAAAATTTACAACGTAATTCTTACTGGCATCAACACAAAAAGAAAAACAAAACATAACCACAAAAATCCTATTCTAACATTTACCTTCCGTTATATAAAATTAAGACATTTTTTCGTTACATTTTTCGTTACATATTTCATTACATAAAATTGTGACGTTTTTTAAATAACAATAACAAAAATCCTACAAAATATAACAAACGTTACATAAAATTGGGACATTTTTCTGGGACATTTTTTTGGGACATTTAGCGTTACATAAAATTGGGACATTTTTTCGAATGGGGGGTAGCCTAAGAATTACGTTGTAATTAATATATATTTATATAGGCGTCGCGATAGCCTAGTTGCTTGAGCATTTCCATCACAGAAGTGTTGGGTTCGATCATCCTGGGCGATGAATTACCAAAATTAAATAAAATAACTGCTAATCGTCGCATGGAAAGCAGTGGAACTTCACCACGTATACCATCATATGTGCGCTAGTTGGTGTATATTAGGCAAACACTTACGAGACTGCATTTTTATCGCGATAAATCAAACATTTACAGTCAATTTCAAGTGTAGTCTTATGTGTGCACACTGGCGTTGCATATAACAATTGCCTAGTAAACTACCTGCATACCAGCTAGAACCTACGAATGGGTAGTCGCCTACGCTTAGAATTGAGTATGGTACTACAAAAAAAAAAAAAAAAAAAATATATATATATATATGTATGTACGTGTGTAATATCTGCTCTAATTGGAAATGTTTTCGGAAATATGTGATCATCGTTTAATAATAAATGTATAAAAATTGACAGAAGAACCAGTTGATATAAGCGCGCATTGATAAATAATTATTTATACTACAGATTATTTATAGTATAATATTTTTTGTAGGTGTAACGGAAGTATGATTAATTGCAACAGTTTTAGGGTTTTAATTATTTAAAATTACGTAAAAAAAATAAATAAAAAAAAATGATTTTTTTTTAGTTTTAAATATGAGTATCGTTCAGTTCGCAATTTTATCAATTTGTAAGACAAAAACTGTAATAAAAAACAATTCAGCTACAATGATATTTCCCGGAATACTGGCGTCCCCCCGTAGGCATGTTCCTTTTTTTTTTCAGATTAAAAAATTTTTTAGCCATAACTTGGCAAGAAATTATTTAGGTTTTTTACTTTTGTTGTTTAACTGTCCAGTTCCGAAGTATATAATTTATTCCTCCTGAACATTACTTATGAATTCGTGTGCTTTTAACAAGCTTTACAGCAACTGGTTGTTATAACTAGTTTTTAAACTGATTTTTTATTATTAGAAAAATTGTCATTTTAGTAAAACGTTTGCTTTCAGATGAACTAGTGAAACAGATTCGAGAAGATATAGCATATGCTAGGCAAGAGCTGGACGATCCAAAGTACTTACAATACACGAAGGAAGGAAATCTTATTGACAATTTTCAAGCGAATAGATCGGAGTTTGCAGAGGTTGAATCTCCTGAATTATACTGTAATCATTAGTTAATTTTAATTTACGCGATGTCGACATTATTTTTCATTTTGTATTGTTCGTTTAAGGAAATTACTACCTGGGTTTGTAAAATGAAAATATTCATAAATATATATTAAACCATCGATGCGGTTTCATCCCCGTTCAGTTGTTTTATTAATGTCGGTGTTTCTTCTTTTTTTTTTTTTCAAAGTAGCGCACGTTTATCGTTGCAATAGCAGTCCATATTTTATTTAATAGTAACTTTTTTTCTATTCCTACTTCCTTCGCTATTTTTCGTTATTGAGAATTCCTTCATCATAAATTTTTTATATTAACTTCCTTTTTCGCTGACCGCCTCGGTATCTTAATGTTCAGTTATTATATTTATCTTCGTCGTCGATTATCTTTATTATCATCCAACACTTGTTTTCTTCCTATCCCTCCGTAAGTATCAGTAAACGATTCTTTGTCTCGTATTTGACTGTTTTTCCTGCCACGTGCCGTCTCTTTAATAAATTGCTCCTTTTCTAGGTATTTTTATATTCCTAACGATTTTTCGCATTTTCTCCGTCGCACTGCACCAGAAAGTATCGATATTGTTTTTGTTTCCCGTAGCTCACGTTCCTGCATTGTAAAGAGAGATATTTTACTAGTACTTAAATTGTAAAGAGAATTATATTTTACTAGTACTTAAATTGTAGAGAGAATTATATTTTACTAGTACTTAAATTGTAGGTTTACATAGTAACCGTACGTTTATTTTTATACATGTCACGCGTGCATTTTATATTTTTTATATAAATTTAGATTATATAAGGAACGTTCTCGTCTCAAATAATTATCAGAACGCTAAATTCATTATATGTATTCGGTGTAGTGATTTATTTATTATTCACCTATTTGTTAGCTCCAAGCAATTAATATGTTTAAGAAATGTAATTCTTTGTCATGATAATAAGAAGAAATATATGACGTTTATTACAATTTCAAGTGGAATTATTTTTAATGATGATGAAAAGTAACTGCACGCTTTATTGGTTTTTTTGTTTTATTCGCTGCTTTTTACCTTATATCATTGACACAAGTTTTCCCGATGTTAGTAGTCAATTTGGCGATTTTATTTCTGTTTGCATCGAGGTAAAAATTGTTCTCCAATATTGTTAAAATAGTCCATAATATATGTGTGTCGTAATAATATTTTTTTGTTTCTTCGTTTTTCTTATTTCGGTCGACACTTAATATATATTAATTTGCACAGAAAAAACTAATTGATTATTTGTAATTAAAAGAAAAAAAAAAAAAATATATATATATATATATAAATATAAGTCGATAAAAATGTGTGTTCCCGTTGTGATTTTTTACTAAAATTATTTTTTCGTGACAGAAATCAGTTAGAAAAATTACAGATGGTCATATTACTTCTTTTTTTAATACTTCCATAAACTTAATTTTTCGTTTAATTTTCATTCAATTTTTGTAACTTTCTCGGGATTTTTTTTTTTTTTTTTTTTTTCGTTTTTCAGTGCAGAGCGAGTGTTGTTTTTAAGTTGTATTTATGCTAAGGAACCATTATTAAATCCTAGTAATAAAATGTAAGAAATAATGTTAATTTCTGGTTTACCTTAGGTAATGCTTTATTTTTGAATGAATGGTTTTACCGTTTAATTCCAGATTATATGACGTATCTCTCAAGTTTACTTATTTTCGATTAAATAATGTTAAAACCGCATCCTAAACAGTACCTGGGATGTACATTTTTTTCCGGAGAATTGTGAAGTTTGTTTTTTTTTTATGCCACCGGTCAACGTTGACCAGCATTAGCACTATTGAGTACTAACTTAATAATACCTAGTTTTGTCTGAACAGAATGCAACGGCTTATACAGTTTAGTTTCTACCATAATCTAATATAAGATAAATATTTCAAACTTAGATTACACATATCTCTTTTATAATTACTCAAACCGGTACTTAATATAATAAGTAATAATTAAACATTTATATTATCTCATGTTAACTACAGTTCGTGTAATATCGTCGTCTCATTAGTGACCTCCATTGGTTTTTGATGCTTCTTATTTTTCGGATACTCTGTAGCATATATAACTCTATTCGTGGGTTACGAACGGTAAGAATTCGCTTGCGTGTGCTTGGTTGTATTTATATAATCATTTATTCATTTATTTGCTACAATGTAGAAACATTAAGTACCGGTTTGAGTAATTATAAAAGAGATACCAATTACAGTTTTCACTTGTAGAGCTAAACAAGTTTCTCTTAAAAATGCATTATCTGATCATTTTCGGTTTCCAACTTTGTCCACCGAATAAGATGTCTCTGCATCATCTCTTTCGTAATCTGCGTTGCAAAATCTAAACAATGCATGCTCGTTACTTCTTTGTTGATATTTTCTGCTAATATTTATTGAAGAATCTGGAGTATTGAACCTTATAATGTGGTACAGGGGTTGGTCTTCCTATTACATTCGCAAAAAAAGGGCAACAGTGCTTGGGGTATGAGTAAGTTGTGCAGTCCCCCAGTAAATGTGCGATAATCTTTAAATTATCACGGCCCGTATTTTTGGTTCAATTTTTAGTCAGTTTTATTCGTTAAAAGTTCTCGTGCTTTTCGTATATATGTTTATTTTATTTTAAGAACGTAAGCGTGGTGCGGACAGAAATTTATTTTTAGTTTAGAGAAACGCAACTCCACGCTAGTTTTTGAAAAATCACAAAATTAATGAGGTCGTCTTTGTTTTGTGTCCGTGGCCGCCAACTTCTGTAACATAGTTATCACCATTACATAAGCACTTTTAAAAGCAAAACAGTTTTCGAATTTACTTTGGCTACTTCTGTTTGCTCTATTTTTATTTATTTATTTATTTATTTATTTATTTATTTATTTATTTATTCATTTGGTCAGATTCTAACCTATAAGAATCTGTAATTTAAAAGTTCCACTTGATTTTTAAGCAAATCCAAATCTAGAACTAAGTCATTAACATTTATTTCAGTAAGTAGACGTGTAGTTGAGAAGATACTGCTTCAAATGAAAGATAAACATGTATCGTTTTATCACTATTGAACAATACATACCTTCAGAAGGGAAGATCGGAGTTTACGGAAAATGATAAATGCAGCTATTTTAAAGTGTCCGGTTAAAATAAAATTTTCAGACGAACCCGAAACTGAAGCCGGAAGAACACTTTTATAGTCGTTTTAACTGCGGTATTATTATATATTTTTTTTATAAAATTTCAATATACTTATTTAAAGTTACTTCGTACGTGATCTTAAAAAAAAATAAATCACCTTCATTCGCTTTTAAGTAAATATATAAAGTGCAATATTTTACTTCCTGAATAAATTTTCTTTTAAGAAAACATAAAAATGTACCAAATTAATAATTATGACTAAAAATTCTAATTTTACAATTCAGTGAACAACAGTTAGTTTTTCAGCATTTTCACCGAGCAAGTTGGATCAATTGCGTGAATTTAACTGCCAGCATTAAATAGTTGTTCACTAGTTAAGTTAGTAGTAAGGGCCGACAGATATTTTAATTTTGGCGGACTGGTATGGGCTAGAGTCTCTAATATAAACGTCCGTATTTCTTTTTGTAATCATGACTTTAAAATGTGGCGTTGATTTAATTATTAATATTTTCCCATCAGACATATCATCCGTTATGATTGAAATTTAAACGAATGGGAAATACAAAAAAAAAAAAAAAAACCTATTAAGACTCAATCGGTAGTAAAAGGTATAAACAAAATAAGATATAATATGATCAGAAATTTTGTTAAAGCCGAAGGTTATTTAAATGTTTCGTTGAAACTGAAACCGGAGCCGAAATTCATTTTTAGGCCGAAAAACCTTGGTGTGGTACGTTAATGTTTTATTGACGTTGAACTCCATCTAGATATCATTGGAGCAGTAAATTTTGCTCTATTAAAAATACTTTATCTATCCTAAAAAAATCGCGACACTAGAAGTAACGCAACAATGCATAAGAAGTGACATTCTTTTTTGGACACCAGTTTTTTTACATGCGGAACAAAGTTATATAACGTTTTGAAATTATTCAGACAACCGAGTCCTCTGGATGATCTGGGCAACGTACTCGGGATGTTTGAAGTAACCGGAAACGTGTTTAACTAGTAATGCATAACTGAATGACTGCGATAATGCGCTACAATTGGCAACTCACACAATAGAAGTAAAAATAGCGATTCGTATTAGTACTTATCAGTTAAACGGTATCATCGGCCATTATGAAATTTTATTCGCTTCCTTTGACTCTGGGACACACTTACGAGTCGTAATGCTATTTGCATCGTATGCTTTGCACCGACAACTTCTTCAGCTGTCAGAAATTTGGTGACCGCGCGCGTGTCTCGTAACTCACCGGCTTGGAAACATTTACCGACATGTTTCACGGCATCAGGTGAATAACATAGAAAATGGGCGTCTGTGCGCATTGCTTGCTTTTTTTTTTTTTTTTTTTCTTCAGAGAAAATCTCTATAAAATGTCACAAAAATAGTAAAATGAGGTTTGAAAAAATTCCCCTCTTTCGAAGAAAAGCATGTAAATCAGAACATATTTTATGGTTTCGCTTTTCATGTTAGAAACCCTTACATTTTAACTATTTAATATCATTATTTAAATACAGGCGTGTAAATCAGTACTGGGATTGATTGGGAAAATCAATTTTGTCACAAAGTAAAATTTTATTTTCAAAGTAAAATATAAAATATTGAACGAGATTAAGTTTCGATTTTTTCAATTTTTCGACGATTTTTTTATGTTCTGCCGTGGATTCATTTGATTGCCGGTCGCAGTCTTCTGCTTTTATGGGTAGTTTTTGCGAAAGTTTAAATACTTTTTTGATGATGAAGGGTGTTTTTCTTTATTTCGTGTACGTGACACTTTATCTGTTTTTATACTCTTTGTTGTACAAGATGTGTATAACAGTTATTCCAAAGAAACAGTATTTTCTCAATTTTTACTCTGAATATTCCTTAATTTTTGCAATATATCTCTTAAAATCTGAATCGAAGGGAATAACCAGGAAGCATTGTAGAATTGTCATCTTTTAGATATCCATTCACTTGAAGATCACATTATTTCATACGTTCGATGAATAATTTTGTTGATAAGTGTACCTATAATATCGACTTGCAGTTAAATTTTTAAAACTATTTTCGTATTAAAAATGATTTTTATATTATTAGAAGTCAAAATTTCTCCGAACTAAAATAATTTATTTTTGAAAATTTAATTTATTGATTTATCGTTACATTATTACGAATTTATGATAACTAGGTGGATGAATTAATTAAAATCGTCAAAATAAAAATATATCGAAAAGTAACCGAAAATAGCAAGTATACTTCAATGATTTGCATATATATTTCGACGAGTGCGCCACTCATTTAAATGAAATTAGCAATATAAATCGAAGTTTTAATTTTTAAGTGCATGTTATTTTGTCTTTAATTGAATTCTTTGTTGCAGCTGAAATCAAAGGTACCGACACTGATACTAACGAAATACATTACAGGTAACAGTACAATGATTAGTTCATTTTAATAAAGTGTTTAAAATGTACTATTTTATTTATCTACCGCACTGCAAGTAATTATGTATTATTAAGATACAATGAATATATATAGTAGTGTGGAACTATAGGCTTGTCAGTTAGGATACATGCGCTAGATATGAAAGACATTTTAGAATGATCCTCAGCCATAAAAAAGTGTTCATGTTAATATTAGCAAAAAAATTATTACGCAATTGTCAAATTTAAATTCATGAGAAACAGTTATTAACAAACTAACGGGTTGTGTTCACGCAAAACCACTCACTCATACAAGTATTAGGAGAACGGAAGCAGATAAACATTTTTTCGCTAACAAAATTTTTCGTTTACCATTATCACTTAACGCTTGTTTGGTCACAAAAAAACTTTGCAATGACTTCAGCTGTAAGTTCATGTTAACTGAGTAATTTTACTAAGTGTTCATACAGCTACACATTATCGTCAAAATCGTCTTTTATTAATTCGTGTTCATGGAAATTAATAATAAAATAATTCGAACATATAGTATTAAAAAGGTAGATAAAATGGAACGGGCATAGAATTGGAGCTTACACACGAATTTATATTTTAACACAAATAAAATATACAATAAAATATCGTGGTTTTACTTTCGTCAATATGTACATGAAAATTTTAATATCAAACTAAGCGAGTAATCAAAATTCGCTTTATTTGTCGTGAATAAATGAAATGTAAACAAAATTTTTTCCCACATCTAAATAAAGAGCTTTTTTAGGGAGAATGAGCGACAAGAGAGGGTTAATTTTGAAACCTGTAAAATATACTTAGGCTAATTCTATAACGCTTATTCATAATCGTAATTTCGGATACGTTTCAGTGGATAAGTTCTGGACGAAGAGATACGCGATTCCCGAAAAAAAAAAAAAAACAAAAAAAAACGTTATGATAAGAATGATAACAAAGAAGGTATAGGCATATGCCTGGTAATGAGATGGTGGCTGTACGTTTGGGATAATACGTATATATGCATGCGAGTAGCAATCTTGCAAAAGGTGTAGCTTGGAATAGAAAATATACGAACTGCAAAATTTGATTTCAACGACGCTGATATGCGCGGGAACGGACGGTGCGCTTACACAGCGGGTGAGACTTCCGTGTATTCGGAAAAAAGATATGAAATTACGAAAGATTGAAAACTTGGGCTCTTAATTTGTAAAGCCGGCAAAAATGAAAATTGGATTAATTTTTGAATACTTATGTTCAGAATTTGGAAAAATTGCTGCATTGCTGGGAGGGGAAAGGGTTTCGGCAGACTAGGAAATGATTACAGTAGATTGGGAATTTAGGTTGTATGGAGCAAGCGGTGGCTAAGGTTAGTTTCTGAGTTTGAGGTACCATACTTGGACTAATTTTATAATTTTTACACTTCCGCTCGAAAATTTGAAAAATTTTTGTGAAGGCGGTAGTGTGCAATCGACGTTAGCGGTGCGGCAACACGTGTGTGTATGTATGGTTGGTACGCATCCGCAGCGTTTGGGACGATCGACGGTTTAATTTTTAGAAAATTGGGGAAGGAAAAAAGTATGAGAGATCGGAAAATTTTTTAGAAGTGTTCCGAAAAAACCCGCTTTTTTCCTCCTGGTAATGCCCATGTACGATTTTTAACTGCAATGGTCACTACAGCACATGGTCCAAGGTGAGGTGGTTACTTCATATCTTACCTAGTAGATTGTTAACTCTATAAAACCCAAGTAGAATTTGTATATGTGATGGACCATCTGAGGGGATAGTTGAGAGTGTAACGCCAGCGAATTCGGAACGGGCGAACACCGGACACATTGTTGCAATAGATATTCCACAGAAGAGTAGGAAAGGCCGGAACAGAAAGGAAATGTTGGTTGAGAGAAGAGTAACTTCAAGTATATAGTTATGTCAGACCGTCGTGTGTCCCACTCGCAACCGATTTGAGGCAGCATATTCCCAACGTGCAAGGTAAAACGGATCGGCTGCATATTTTATATGTTTCATAAAGAATGGTTTCCTTTGCCAATGGCTGGTCCGCTCAACAATCATACGTTCATAAAAATAGCCCTTCATTTTGTAGATTGGTGGGGTTACTAATGGCATTGGTGAGTATCCTATAAATAGGGCAGTTGGTGCAACCGCTAATCCAAACTCCGAAAGTCACCCAAGTACTGCTAATCTGAACTCCAAAAGTCACCCAAGTAATTTATTGAAGGGCAAAAAGTAACCCCTATTCTTGTCCCAGAATTCAAAATTCACCCAAGTTTCCCTCAGTTTTCCTCTAAATTTCCTCAGTTCCCTCGTTCCGTTCCCCTGCAGTCCCGCTAATCCAAACACGATTTAGTACCACCTCCAATACTTAGACTATTACACTCCGGTACTCCGAATACCCTATCCCCTGGAAAAGAGCCCCCAACCACAATTCTTGTTCGTGAGCTATAAAGTAACCCTCCCGCTCCATTCTGTGCTTCATTCATTCTCTCCCTTCCTTCTCCTTCGGTTATTCTAGCTCTTGATTCCTTTCTGCCGGCTATCTTTGATCGTGTAAGGATCTGAGTCTCTCTTTTCTCTCTGTTCCGCTGTTCTTGGGCCAATGTCCATGTTGACAAACCCATTTAAAAAAAAAAAAAAAATAAACCTATTTTTTAAGTTTACTCGTATTTAATTAAATTATAACCTAATTTCCCATCGGGGGATTCAAATTTCACCCAAAACCCTTGTGCTTTAGGCTGGGGGCAGTCCAGAAATCTGAACACCGCCTGGAGAAAGGGGGCCCAACCACTGAACCTATTGTATGAACTCATCAGATATTTAGAACTATATAAAAATTAACCAATAATTTAAATTTACAGCCGGGAACTAACATTAGTTTTTTGCCTCTTCAAGCCTCTTTATTGATCGAGTATGATATACTATATATTATTCATTTTTTTCTTATCCTACTGATCATCCTGGTCGCTGTGGAGACGTACCATCCAATCTTGCGCATGCGCAGCCGCTGTCACCATTTTCATATCTAATATATTGCATTCTATTTACTTTTACCATGACCACCAAAGCCTGAACGACATTTCTCTCCCCCCCCCCTGTTTCCTATTGACCGGTAATTTTTTTCTGAGTCAGCTGCCAAAGTACACCATGAATTTACACACATGTTTACACCGCTGAGATAGTCGGTATCCAAGCGCACCGATCGTTCCTGCGCAGGCTTTAGTCGCTAGTTTCCCTATCGTTCATAATCACTTTTTTCAAGCCAAAATATTATAAAATCAGTCTAAGTATATTTTTTACACTTCTGTACATTTATTCCGATCGTTCATAATTTTTTATTTTTTCTCCAGCCCTAAAAGTGATTGTTCCAAATTCTGAGTTAGCGATTTACAAAATCCAAGCTTAATTTAAGGTGTATTAATTCGATTACCGCATCTTCTCCCTATATTTGTTGGGAATCACTAACGCGCGTCCACTTGCCAACAAATAGTTTTAAAAATGTATGTGTCCAGAAACTGCTTTTTTTTAAAGGTCGACTAGTACTGAAAGGTTTATGCGCTAATTTTGGTGAAAGTAAACAAAAAGAAACAAAAAATCAAACTTTCTTGTAAATTAATCTAACCAATAATAATAATAATAATAACTGTAATAATAAAAGAATAAGTAAATACTAAAGTTTCAAATAAAAAATTTAATACGTCCGCGGTATATTTTAGACTGTGGTGTCGTCCCTAAGGGCGTAAACGGAATAGATATGTGAAATCGTTACATAATGAAAGGAAGCGGCAAGTTAAGATATTTAAGAATTTCTATCCGATAATATGTTGTGAGGTTTGTTTTTATAGGATAGCTGTAAAGTAGCAATTAAAGGATGAAGAAATGTAGAAAAGCTGAAGCAGAAGTAAATAGGCTAATCATGAGGTATACGGTGAAAACTGAAGGAGGCGAATAGAGATAAGCGATAATATTAGAGTATTATTATTGTAAACGTTTCAATTATAGTGGAGAGAGAAGTAAGAAGAAATAAGAACGGACGAAGAAATATGTAAACTTCTAATAACTAAACGATATGTGGGATTCCGCATGTAGAGTAGGGATTGGAGTATTTTGGGTTCCACGCGGGGGCAAAGATTTTAAACATGATCGAGTTTAAATAAAATTTCCATAGATAAAACAATAATAATGAAGAATAGAACGGATAAAGGATTTGCAGAACATGAGATAAATGCCCCTTAATACTTATAAAGAAAAACAATAGATGAAAATACATGTTGCTCAATTCTTCATTATAATGGGTCGTGCGTTCTGTATTCATCGCTCGTTCATTTGAAGTGCTTATTTGTAAAATATGAGTAGGTTTACGCTGGGGGTTTCTCGGCGTCGATTGCTTATTAAAAACGTTTATGTTCTCGCGGTTTCTAGAAAGGACGAGTGGTGTGGGCTAAAGTCAAATCGGATTTTTTGTTAAGACTCTGTTCCGGCTGGTGAGAATATTTTCATTTTTTTCTCCCTTTTTTTTCTATATCGTTTGAAAAACAATAAGTGGGTTGTAGCGCATCAGCTTAACAGTGTTACCATATAATCAATAAAAATATATCGTGCACCAAATATTTCCGCTTCAAGATTAACTTATACGATGCGGGAAATAACAAAACAGTTCCACCAATAAAAAGAAAACTTAGTGACAAGCCGCAATGGCAAATCAGTAACAATGATATTAACACTGTTAACGGAAAAATGTAAAACAAAAGAAAAAAAATTGAACAGCGAGAAACTTCTACTCTGACACAGTGTGAAGAATTAATTACTAACAAGGATAACCAAATAGCTCAACTGCAAAAACAGGTAAATGAGCTTATAGAAAGGTTAAACTGTACTGATCAGTCACATTGTGTGGAAATGCGAACTTTTTACACATGAAAGTACTCCCTCTAAATCAGTCGATATTTCAACTACGCCTGGCAAATGAGAATCAGCTAGTAAGTAAATTTATTCCACTTCCGCCATCGATATTCACGAGTAATGTTAAAAACTTCAACTTACTTAAAAATGGACTAATCACACAAACAAAAAAGGAACCTATCTTTAAGGGATTTCCTAATGGAGATATTAAAGTCATCAGACCGATATGGATGTGTGGTATTGAACTCTGTGGCTGTGTTAAGAAATCCAATCGATTGATTAATTATTCAGCGCGCTCAAAACAAGTGTCTCCGAAGCATCACTGGAGCTTTCTTGTTCTAATGCAACGAAGATATACATTTGGATTTAAAGATTCCATGGATCGATGAAATTGTACGCTATATTGCCAAAGCGCACGGAAACTGACTTCACAGTCACTTGAATCTAGAGGCCTTAGAACTGTAAGACTTAGATGCCTTAAGCGCACAAAGCCTTATGAACTGGTCACAACTAATTTATTCTATATATATATATATATATTAATTACAACGTAATTTGTAGGCCGGCCCCCATTCAAAAAAATGTCCCAGTTTTATGTAACAGATGTTATTTTTTTTTGTGTCGATGTCGGTTAAAATGACGTAAATTTTGATCATTTTATACAAAGTAAAGAAGAGAAAGAGATAGAAATGTAAGCAAGAGGGGTCAAGGAACGAAGTGGCTGAGTTTATATATATATATATATATATATATATATGTATGTATGTAACTGTGGGTATATGCATATATTTGCTGTGTGTGCGTATGATTATTTATATATCTACACGTTAGGAATTATGTAACTGTACACAGTTTCTGTTCTGTTCACGTTACAAATTAGTTAGGTTAACTTGTAACATCGTTTCAAAAGTAGTGCTAATTTATTTACTGCAATAAAGTTGTACTGGAGTATACATATATATTTATTATTAATCATTGAACACCTAAAAGGGTTTGTTTCCTCCATTCCGTTCTGTTTTTGGCCATCCTTTAGATCCGAGTATGTTTGGCATCTCATATCTTTAATAATCTGTTTTATGTAATTATTCCTTGATCTTTCTCTTCTTCTCTTTTTTTCAGTTTTTCCTTCTGTAATCAGTTTTAGTCTTTCATCGTGTCTTAATAGATATCCCATCATCTTTGATCTGCGTCTTTTTATTGCGTTTATTAATTCCCGTTTTTCACTAATCATGTTCATGACTTCTTCATTGCTTTCCTTATCTGTCCATTTTATCTTTAACATCTTTCTCCGCAGCCACATCTCTGCTGCCATCAACCTCTTTTTATCGGCTTCATTTATTATCCAAGATTCGCATCCATACAGTAGTGTGCTCCATACATAAACCTTTATTAGCCGCTTCCTTAGTTCTATGTCCACATTTTTATTGGTGAGTAATGCGTATTTTTGCAAAAATGCGTATTTGGCTAGACTTATTCTGCGTCTTAATTTCTTTTTCAGTTTTCCCATCTTCTCATACCATACCGCTTCTTTGGCTCGTTCAATTATTTTATTATTTAATAATATATTTTTCTTTTGTGGCATTGGTGTCCTTTCGCATATTACTATTTTAGTTTTTGTTTCGTTTATTTTCATGTTGTATCTTCTAGATGTATCTGCGTTTCTGTCAGTGCTTCTTGAAGTTCTTCTTTAGACTTAGCAATAATGACAATGTCATCTACGAATCTTATCATTTGTAGGTATTCATCTTGTACTTGTACTCCAATTTGCTTATTCCGCATGCTGTTTTTTATTCAGTTTATTGGTTTTTCTATATGTATATATATATTGAATAACGCTGGTGACATAACACAGCCTTGCCTTACCCCTTTGCCTATTCTTATTTCCTCTCTGCTTTTTCCTACCATAAATTCTGCTGTTTGGTCTTTGTAAAAGATTATTGTTTGTATTTCTGCTTCCGGTATATCAATTTCTCGCAGAATTTCGAACATCTTGTTCCACTTCACTCGGTCAAAGGCCTTTTCTAAATTCAAAAAGGCCAGAAATAGTCTGTCTTCCGATTCTATCTGTTTTTCTATTATGAGCCGTAGTGCTAGTATTGCTTCTCTTGTCCCTTTTTGATTTTGAAATCCATATTGATCTGAATCAAGATTTTTGTTGATTTTTTCTTGTATTCTTTTTAGTACTATACGTGTCAGTATTTTTGAGGCATGCGATAGTAAATTTATTGTCCTGTAGTTTTCACATTTATCTGCTCCTTTTTTTTTTGGGAATCATCACCAGTCTGCCTTTTTTGAAATCTGTCGGTGCTTCGCGGCTCTTTATTATGTGATTAAACTGCTCTATATATATATATATATATATATAAAAAAAAAAATGAAAATAAATGTTAAACCGAGAAATTAATAAATTTTCCTAAGAGCGAGTAATACGCAAATAATTAGAGCAATGTATTAAAACAATTATTGTGTTGTTATTATTATTATTCCTCATATTTATATTAATGCTAATTATTTCTATTTAGTAACTTAATTATTCTGACACGCTGCTCCGGTACTTGGTATCCCAGATCCTATAATATAAGTACAAAATGCGCCTATGTTCGGTACTGGTGTTAAATGCAGATTTGCATTATTAAAAGAAAAGTATTTATTTTATTTCGATTAAATTTGTTTTATTTTATTTATTTTATTACCGTTTAATTGTATTTTCATATATTTTATTTTTTTCTCGTTAGTTATTCCAGTTATTTATTTTGGTTAGGTTAATTTTAAATGTTGATTATTTTCGTTTATTGTTCAATGATAATCCATTATCTATTACAATTATCTGTGTCGATCGGTATTTAACCGTCGCTGTATAAAATTAAATATGCCCGTTATGTGTTGTTGCGTAGTTTCATTTCATCCGATTTTAATAATTGCCCGTTTTATTAATTTTATTTCCAGTTTTAATTATTCGTTCTGTTTTCCTTTTAAAATTGTTTCTATCAACTGTTTTCTGTTTTACAAGTTTCTTTCCCAGTTTCTGTTTTTTCAATTATTTCGATCATCTGTTGTACGATTTGAAATAGCCCCTTTAAGGGCTAGCTTTACGATAATTTCTTTTTGCTTAACCGTGCTTTGTTACTGTGAAAAATTTAGTTTCCTTTTTTTCTTTCACGATACCTTAATTGTTTTTTTTCCTGATTAATTTTTAGTGTTCATCTTAATGTAAACAACTAATGCATGTTGGTTTTTTCAATTTATCTTTTTTTATTTTTTTAAAAATAACTCTTTATTTTTTTGCTTTGTTTACTTACGAAGGTGGAGTGGTTGGTGCTAACGAGGACCATGTGGATTCCGCTGTTGCTGGTGCTCCCTTCTACAAGCGATGTATATACATCCGCTAACCTTAGCTTCGAGTGAAGCACAACCCAATCCTTCTTCGCCTGGATGTATCTCACGTCTAACGACGTTGTCCCCTAAGTTCCAAAAACTCGCTGAAGGGGTATTGCCGGGGTTTTCAGTTCATTCTTTTCCCTCGGTCCATCGCTGCGTCATCACCCTTATAGTAACCCCATTCTCTATATTAAATTCCACATTGTTACGACCTAGTTTCTGAAATAAAGACATAAAAGTGTTTCTATGTAATTCTATTGTATAGGGGATACTAAATCTGTTTAGGATGACAGATACTTTAGTTAAATTTATTACCTACACTTTCAAGAGATCGATCGGAGCTCCTGGGTTTTATCGATACTCAAACTATTATATATGTATTTTTAAAATGTCTGACGATATTGTTATTTTGCATTTTCTGTTAGTGAACAATAAATGAACTTCATGAGTCAGGACCGTTAAAAATGTTCGGGACAAGATGGAGTGAAGAGGGTAGGTGTGAAGAAATTTTATTAGAGGTGAATAAGTGTCATATATTCATGGCGTAATGGATAATTAGGCCTTTGATATGAAAAATATTAGTTGGTAAGGGATTGTATAATAGACTGAAGGTTGACAGAGAAGTAGTTGCAAGAGGACAATGTAAATGTAAGAGTTTTGGATTTAACAAATTTATAAGATGGAATTTATGGGGAATGCATATGCATACTAAATTAATAAGATCATGTGAGGAGTATAAGGATGGCAGTGGGGACACATTGTATCTGGAAAATAAAATAAACTTTAATTATTAAAGTAAATTTTACATAATGTATAATTTGGTATTCTTACTAAATAAATATTGTGCTCGTTTGAAAATCAATTTGGGAGGTACATTGGTATTTAGTATATCGTTTGTCGGATATTTAATTATTTTAGTTTTTTCAAAAGTAACGAAATTTAAAAAAAAAAAAAACAAAAAAAATGATCAATAAAAATTTTCTAAATTATGATGGTTATCTATTTAAAAAATACGTTAAAAAGAAATAAAAAGCAGAGATTTTTTTTTTAAATTGTAGAAAATATAAAATTCTTATAGCGGTTAGTATAATTTGTATTATACTTAACAAAGACAGTTATGATGAATTGCTTGAACTTTAAAAAATTAATTTAATAAAAACTTTTTCGAGAGGCTTTTGTGTGTTAGAACAGACTTTATCAGCAGAGATTTTATAGATGCTGTTCTTAGATTTGTCTGCAGTTTTCGATGAGTATGTTAGCCTGTGCGGAACATTATTTTTGAGTATGTTAATTTTCTTTTTAGTTTCTTTCCTTTACATTGCATTTTATTAATATCATATACATATACATATACATATATATATATATATATATATATATATATATATATATATACTAGCTGACCCGGCGAACTTCGTACCGCCACAGAAACAATAAATTTTGTGTTAACTTATTAGCTGATTTAAATTTAATTTAATTTTTTTTTAAGAAAAAATGAATACTCAAAATGAATTAAGTTCAATAAATGTGAAAAAACCAAAAAGACAAATATTTAAATTACATTGAAATGAATGTAATTCACGTGGCAACAAGGCATTATTCACCTTAATAACAAAAATCAGTATAAATTTATATTAAAAATTTAAAGTAAATTACTTTGGAAACATGTTTTTTCGGGCTATATCATCAGCTAACAACACAGAGCACACATTCAATTTATATACTTTTTAATAAAGTGTGTACTCTATGCAATTAGCTGATGATGGGCTATACACGAAAAAACGTGTTTCTAATGATCTCTAATTTCTTAAAGTAAATTTATACTGATTTTTAAGATTTCGTACCTACTATAAAATACGGAATCCCAATAAGATAGTTCAGAAACGACAAAAATATTTATTTCTACAATAGTTCGGAAACGGGTTGACTTATCGCAATAGGATCATAAATTACAATTAAACTTCTATCTGTGACAATTTACAACTTTAAACTGATCGGTTACCCTGGGCGGTAAAAAACCGTCTAGAATATATAATATGGAATTTAGAACGACCTCAAAAATATCCTTTAAAAAATCGTAATTCGTCACCAGATAACTCTTTAAAGGCGAAATTCAAAATATAAAATGAAACACAGGAGCCCTTTATGGAAATTTAAAAATTACGGTTAAAAAATTATTTAAACCCCTTTTGGACCAAAAACAGCAAAAAAAAATGAATTTTCTTCATAAATATTTTTTTTACTTCGTACTCTGCTATTCAGAGCCAAGAAAAATTCAACAAATTAAAGATCATAAAAATCGGTCCACCCATTCTTGAGTTATGAGTGGTGTAACTAATCCAAGTTTGTTTTATATATATATATATATATAGATATGGAATCCAGAACGACCTCAAAAATCACCCTTAAAAATTCATAACTCATCACCCGTGGACCGAATTGTGAATCTAAACCATTCTCGAATCCACTTGAACACATACAAAAAATTTCATCAAAATCGCTCCAGCCGTTTAGGAGGAGTTCAGTCATATACACACGCACAGAAGAATTATATATATAAAGATATATACATATACATATATTAATTACAACGTAATTCTTAGGCTACCCCCCATTCGAAAAAATGTCCCAATTTTATGTAACGCAAAATGTCCCAAAAAATGTCCCAATTTTATGTAACGCAAAATGTCCCAAAAAATGTCCCAATTTTATGTAACGCAAAATGTCCCAAAAAATGTCCCAATTTTATGTAACGTTTGTTATATTTTATAGGATTTTTATTATTGTTATTTAAAAAGTGTCACAATTTTATGTAACGAAATATGTAACCAAAAATGTAATGAAACAATATCTTAATTTTATATAATGAAAGTTAAATGTTAGGATAGGATTTTTGTGATTATGTTTTGTTTTTCTTTTTGTGTTGATGCCAGTAAGAATTATGTTGTAAATTTTGATAATTTTATACAAAGTACTGTATAGAAGAGAAAGAGACATAAATAAAAGCAAGAGCGGTCAAGGGGCACAGCCGCTTGCGTGGCCAAAATGGCCGAGTTTTTATATATATATATATATATATACACACACACACACACACATATATATATATATATATATATATATATATATGTATATATTGCAAATATAATATTTATTCTATTCGATTGTTACGCGGTGGTGAATTTTAAAAAAATTGTTTTTAATGCTGTTTAGGTAGTTTTCTAACGTACATACACATTATTTAATATTAATTAATGAAAATTAGCAATTTTCAAATTTTGACCATTATGTAGGTACAGATTGATTTTATAAAAATTTTTCGGTTTATAGAAATTAGGTGGTTTCTAAATGATCAAGAAGAAACCGAATTCTTTGCATTATGGGTTATCCATGCGAGCTAGTGAGCTCATTTTCACCTTAATTTCTTGTTTCAAAAATTAAACCCTAAACTTCGAACGTTTAGTGGTTTTCAAGCAACGAGATATTGAATGCAAACACGTTGAAATCGTTTTATGCGATGCGTTTATTAAAGAAAAATTTACCTTAAAAGTATTATAAAAAATTATTCCTGTAGGATTCTACGAGCTTTAAACGAAGTTCTGCGTAAGTCCAAGTTCTCTTCGAAATTAGCCCTGTTTACCTACACATTTCTGCTAACGGATAGTTCAGTTTTTGAAACATCTAGTGAACTATGGTCGCAGCAGGGTTTCAAAAAGTTTGGTTTGTTGCTACTTGAATTTCTCTGATAGATTGGAACCGGTTGTCCTTCAGATCTGACTTCATTTATGTGAACAGCAAAAAATTACATGGCGCATTGTTAGAGAAGTAAGCGGGTGAGGCTGAATTAGAAATGGAACTAATGCAAGTTCTCTTGGATGTGAATGGCTGAGTGACAGGGATCGTTATTGTGAACCATTTCGCCATTTTTCAGTTTTTTTTTTGGTTTCGGTAATTTGAATTGCGTGGTATGACTGAACTTATTTTTAAAGTTAAGTCCATAAATTTATGTTTCATCGCACGTAATGATTTTCAAAAAGTATCATTGTTTTCTGATCTGTGCCCCTCTTTCCCTTCTTTTGTTTCCAATGGGCGATATAGACTTTTATATATTTTCTCATAATCTGGCAGTATTGGTGATGTTTTAGGCTGTGATGTTACTATGCAGAGGCATTGATTTGCTTTGCATGCGTGTATGTTTGCTTGACTATAAACTGATCACTAAAGTGTACAGCTCTGTACTTGACTGTAATGAGCAATTGCTGTAATTGTGCTGGGGAGAGGGATTCAAAAGTGTTTATATTTGTTTTTCAGTGGGTACTCTTAACTTCTTCAGTACCTTTTTAAATATTATTCTGAGTTATTTCATCAATTTATTTCGTGTTGTTACTAAACAAAATGTTAGCACATACACTGGTCTACAGGCTTTGTTACCACCGCCGCATTTTGCTATATATGTTGTTTTTGTTCTTTTTTTGTAAATTAATTTCTTCGAGGTACTGTTATCGTTAAGCAGGGGTGTGTTGAGAGATCAGAATCAGTCATGGAACTGCTGATCGAGTTAGTATCGATAGGCGAGGGAGCCGCTACATTGACTTTTTAATCGATTTTTTATATCTTTACACTCTCTCAGACCAGATGAAGTGGATCGGAATACTTACGAACGTTCTACTACTACCTTTCTCTATTCTAATTATTTCTTTCTGCCAGCCTACATTTGAACACAACTTACTTTGTACCTTTCTTAACGGGGTTTCACACACGCCATCTTTCCGTATGAGACTTTTCATTCCATACCGACTGCAGTTTCATATTGTATTTCTCCAAGCGCTAGTATCGAACGACAGTCGCTTATCTATATTCCGATAATTTTTCTGCAAAAACTCTAACCATTTATAATGCCATGCTAATTCGTTTTGCTGCGACTTGCTCTTCTTACTCCATATTGCGCCTCTTATGTCCTATCTATTCCCTCTCCACAGATTGTTCCTGTTATTTGTTCCATCCTCATAACAATATATGACCGTATCAAGATATAATTGACTCCTTCCTTTTCTAATTGTTTTTGGTTAAAGCCCCCCCCCCTCGGTTGACGAACCCAAAAAAATTTAAAAAAAATTAAATTATTTGCTGCATTTCCTCTGTCACACAATTATAATCCAAAATAAAAAAAAAAAAAAAAGAAAAAGTAGAACAATTAAAATAGGCAGTACATATTTTTAACGTTTAAACAAGGAACGACTTTTGTAAAAGCTCTGCGCATATGTAATCGTTGTTTTAATTTACAGGTAATAAAAATTTCGCTATACATTTAGTTTTTGAGAAATAGTGGCGTTTAAACTTACCGGAGGACTTTTTTCGCGTTATAACTTGTAAAAATTGTCTTATTTTTTGAAGTATATGGAAATTTTTTTGATTTTTTCCGTTGTAAATTAAAACCACTACACTGACGTATTCGACTTAAAATTTAAAAGTTTACAGGCAATTAAATATTTCAGAGGTTGTACGTGTCCCCTGTCGTTAAGAAATTTTTAACTTTTTTTTCATTACCAAAACTTTGCGATTTTATATATTTTGTTTGTAAAATGAAATGCGTTTTTTAATCGCTCAAACACAATTTATTCACAAATATTATTAGAAATATTACTGATAGTATATTGTTACTTTTTAAACAACTATCAATTAAAAATTAATCGATATTTGAGCAAAACAACATGTGATAATAATGAGTGCGAAATCGGGGTGAGTAATGTTTTTTCATAAATTCACACTATCTCCAGATGATGAAATAAATTAGTACATAATATATTTATTTAGTTTTATGCGAAGTGAAAGTTTATGATTCAAAGTGCAACATACAGTTGCAGTTAATTTTCGGATACTTTAATCATTACGTCGTTAGTAGAGGGTTTTATCGGTGTACGAAGGTACGACCATATTTCTTTTCGATTGGATTTTTGCAGCGTTTTTTCGTTGGTACTGCCTTCTACACCGTCCGAACCTAGTAATTTAATGCCATCAGCGCCCACTTGAAGGCAGTCTAGTGTATGCGTGAATACATCGTTACCGGCAATCTGGCCAATGATACTGAAACAGGCACTTACATTTAAATCATCTATGTGCAGCTCGCCACAATCAATGCATAAGGATACGAAGGGCATGTAAGGAATCGGAAGGCAAGCCGGCGGTGGATCTATCGCTAAAAACGTAAAATATTGCGGAAGTTAATACAGTTATCAAGATGGATAATACAATAATTAATTTTATTCCAAAAGCACATTTTTATTCCTTTTTCGTAAAAATCTCGCGGCTTATCACATATCCATTTGCGCACGAACGATTCCACCTCATCGTTGCTGTCGAAACGTTGTCCACCAAGTGCTTCTTTCAACGGGCCAAACAAATAATAATCACAAGGCGACAAATCTGGACTGTAAGGAGGATGTTCAAGTGTTTCCCAGCCCAATTCGGCCGATGTCTCCATCGTGAGCCGAGCGGGATGTGGCCTGGCTTTGTCTTGAAGCAGTATCTCACTACGGATCGGAATTTCGCACCTTTTTGTTCGATAGGCCGGTTTGACTGTGTTTTTTAGGAGGTTACTGTAATACTGCGCCGTCACAGTACGTTGTTCAGTTAGGAAATCGACTGCGATCACTCCCTTCATGTCCCAAAACACGGTACACAACACCTTCCCAGCTGACTGTGTAACCTTCGCTTTGACTGGCGCTCCCTCTTTTTTCTTCCACCACTCCATAGACGAGCGTTTACTCTCCGGCGTATAGTAGTGTACCCAAGTTTCGTCCGTGGTGAATATTCGCCACAATAAATTCTCTCCTTCCTCTTCATACCGCTGCAGGAGACGCGTACAAACTTCCCAACGAGTGAATTTCTGTTCAAAATTCAGAAGTCTTGGCACCCATCTGGCTGCAATTTTGCGATAACCTAGCCGATCATGAATTATTGTCTCAATACTACCTATGCTGATGCCCAATTCGTCGGTCATATCGCGTACACGGACGCGTCGGTCAGCCAAAATGAGTTGTTCGATGGCTTTGACGTGTTCATCTGTAATGCTGGTTTTTGGGCGCCGCGCATGTGGTATGTTTGACACCACTTCACGTCCTTTTCGAAACGCGCAACACCACTCGTACACTTGAGTTTTGGAGAGACACTCATCCCCGAACTGTTCGCGTAATTTTCGGTAAATTTCCACAGATTTTACATCGTCTTTGACTAAAAAACGAATAATGATGCGTTGCGCAACGACACTGGTACTTCTTTTTCACTCATGGCTCTAACTACACTAAAAAGTGAGGTTACGCGGTTCTAATTGCTCTACACGCTTCGTAACAAACCGGTCTAACATCCAGTGCAACCACTTTTTCCACAGTAAATTTTTCGCGCGTTTATTTAAAAATTCCGGTTTATATTTGAACCACCCTCATTGTTACCATCTCAATAATATTAATGGAATATTAAAACATGCAGGAGTACTAGTACTGTACCAGTATTGCAGTAGAACAAGATATTATTTCAATAAAGTATTTGGTGCATCTTATCGACTTCCTTACAATATATGTCAGAAATTTTTATTTTCTTAGAGGGCAGGGTAAGGTTTTAAAGGGCGAAATAAAGGCATATTTTCATGATTTTTTTTTGGAGATATTAATAATATTGGTTTATTTATTTCTTATATACAGTATAGTATAACATCTAAAGTATCTTTGGAAAAATTTTCAATTAAAAATATCAATAAGTAAGTCCGTGACAGTGAATCTCCGGAGGCGCCTAGAAAAAAAGTTGTTTTGCGGTGAATTTCATAACTCGTTACTGGATCATTGGAAACAAAAAAATCGAAATTCGTTTAAAAGGTGATATGTTTCCCGAGGTAGTCAGAGGGAGTTTTTTTTTCTTTTTTTCGATTTTTTATTTTTGGCAGCATTTGGAAGTGAAAGACACGATTTTCGCTAAAAAATGTCGGTGAATTTGTTATTATAAAATGGGAAAAAATTGTAAGAAAAAAAAAATTCCCTCTGATTACCTATTGATTTATGTGTAGAAATAGTGTTTAAAATTTCAAAAGGATTGGTCAAGTAGATTTTGAGTTATAATATTCATGAACTTCAAAAATGACGTTTGCAAAAAAATGGATTTAAAGTTTTTTATACTCCAATATCCAAAATTGGTATAATTTTTTATACTTATACAGAATCATCAATGCCAGCTCCGTACAGTGAAACACTGTCATTCAGGATGTCCAATGCATCTTTTTGCTCTTGCCTATGTTGCATTCTACCCTCTTTACTTGTACGTGCAGCTTGTTCGTCCGCTCTGGTTACTCATAGTTCATCAGATGCGCGCGTCCATTGGTGAGCACTTGGGCCTGTAGAGATGCTCATTTCATTCAAAATGGACAACAAAGCAAAAGATCCTTCATTGAAAGTGTATACTGCTACATTTGCTGCGATTTTAACGATTGCTGTACCACTCACTGATTTTGGAAAAATTTTCGAAATAAGTTGATTGAAACTCTCGTTGTTATTCCACGTGTAACCTCCAAAACACCGCTGCAAAAGCGTGTCCTTTCTCAAATCTTCGTAGATTGGTTTTATCGCTTCACTTCATAATGCGATTGCCTTGACCCTTCTTTCGCTCTTTCACTAGACGGAACATACCGAGGCTCTTTGCATTTTTTAACTGACACTTTGGTTTTGAAGTTCGTCTATATATTTATTTCCCTTCGGACTGCTAATTGCACGAGTTCTAGTACCGATCTTTTTTGACTCCCTTGCTATCTCTCCATAGTAGTTCTGGCCGTCTCCATCTTCCCCAAATAACTTTCTTAGTGTCCTCAGTTTCCTTTTGTCCTGCGTTCTTCCTTCTTGATGGGTAATCGTCCGTAGCTGACAAGCCCAATAAAAAAGTAAAAAAAAAAAAAAAAGGCTAAACCTTCCATTTTGCATGTGCGAAAAGACATTTTCCCATCACAACTAACGCACATCACTAATGTAGATAAAGTTGAAAATACTTAAAGGAAGTCTATAATTCTGTAATGTTTCTCTAAATCTTGCTCTACACTTCCTACAGTACTCAATTTTATTTATTTATACAATGCGCTGGACGCTTCCACATCGTCATTTTTGCGTTTTGGGAATTTCTTTTTTCTCGGTTGACCGAAAATATCACCACCTTTCTGCTGATCTTGTCTTGTCACTTTTTTTGGCATTTTGCAAATAAATAAATAAATTTATCATGACACAACACAAACCGAGCGAAAATACAGCTACAAACGAATGAACACAAACAAAAATTAATGGAAAACTACAATAAAATTTTACCATCTCTGTACACATCCGCTCGGCTGAAAGTGGGCCTGTAAACTGATTTACTGGAAATATACTGTATACAATATACTTGCTCCCACCAGCCTAACAGGAATGGTTACAGAGACGTTTAAAGATATTCTTACTGTACGGGATAGCTATGTAACTATGACCCACAGACGTCTGGTCAATGACTCAGATGTGATTGTTCCATAGGACGCTCTTACTAAATGGTAGTATGATAACCATACTGAAGATATCAAATGGTACTTCCAGTAGCAGACGACTGAAGACAAAGCCCGGCTTGATGCATTAGACTAGGTGTTCAAAGCTATAAGTAATTCAATTGGTAAACCTAATAGTCAACTAGATTTTGCTATGGAAGACCTAAAACATTCTACAGCAGTGAAGTTCACTAAGCTGGAGACGTGACTAGTGGAGGTGGAGGGGCTGAAAAGAAACCTAGAGGAGGTTATTGCAGACAAAGATTGATGTAGTGGCCATTTAGCTTAGCTCTACTGTGGTAATGTATAACTGAACGATGCTTGCATTGGTGTATTTGATGGCATGTATTAGTATCTATTGTGCCTATCATAACGTGCTGCATCTTTGAGGCATGGTCGAACTGGCTGAGAGGTGCTGGGATGGCTGGGGTGTCTTGGGGTTCTGCAGGATAGTGGGAGGTGGCTGGGACACAACAAGATGGCTGGGCAATAATACAATAGTATAATTAACAAAAAAATGGTGTGTATACCTGTAACAGTTGGGTGGTATAGCGAGGGGAAAATCCCCCCTCAGGATTAACTATGTCTACTGTGTTGAAATCCCCATTTTCACCCTACTCGAAAGTACTGGACAGGTCTTTTAATACATCGTCTATGAATCATTGCCACTTGTTTAGTAAGTTTATAAGACTAAATGGCATTCATACATGATCATAAAGTCTAATTGGAAGGACTGTTGCTGTTTTTCCTAGTCACTCTAGTAACAAGAATGTTATAGTATGTAGGAATAACATCTATATTTGAAAAAATGTTGTTACTATGTAAACTAGAAAAAGCGCCCTCTAGGCGGGGCATTAGGTATTTATCTCGTTTTGTGATTGCATTTAGTTGTTGTATATCGCCACATAGCCAGATGTCACCATTTTTATTAGTTACTATTACTGCAGGGGAACTTCACGACTCTTTGGACTGTTGTAAAATGGCAGTTTCTACTATTGTGTCTATTTCATGTTTTGTTCATTATTAGGTATCAGGCGGAAAACATCAAGGTTTCTGGTGGATTGATAATCTAATCGTTTCAGTATGAAGTGTGACGTCATGTTGGATTGGTGGAAGCGTTTGTTGAGCTTGTGTGATAGATGGAAATTCGACCAGCAACCATGCAATGCTAGTGTTGATAAATACTACATGAATATCGGAAGTAGTGGTAGCTCCTTTGACAGTTGGTACCGAAGTTAAATTATGACTATCTAGCAAACGTTACCATGCTAGATTAGGAACTAGATGAAATCATGCCAAAAAATCAGCTTCCAAAATTCCATGTGCTACATCTGCTATTACCATTGTCCATCTGAATGTGCGTGTCAATCCAAATGACAGATTGGTTGTAAAGGAACCAAAAGTTGTGCATGCAAATAATAATAATTCGTCACAATCCGTTGTTCTTTTGCAATTCCGAATGTAGCCAGTTTAGTTTCCCATGCTTTCTAGAACTTATTCCATTCTGAAGACCACATGACTTCTGCTACTACCAGTAATACTTCATCTGGTAATGCTGGGTAGATGGTGGATATCTTTTCCCCATCTTTAGTTATATTGTTACTTTTTTGAATACCATTTCCACCACTAGGAATCATAAATCTGGATTATTTCTAATATACTTCAGTATATTGACTCGGTGAAATAATCTTGGCGCTTCTTCAGCCGAGTAGGATACTAATGAATCTACTGTACGATCCATTTTCCAAGGTGGGCTAACAATACTGTGGACAGTTTGCTGGTAAGTGCTGATGATGGATAATGGCTTTGTAAATTCGAACTGTAATTTCCATCACCAATCGTAGCATGGTACGTTCCAAGCCACTTACAAGAACCGAGTTTTAAAAATGATCCACACTGAACTTGAAAGCATACATTAACTGTTGCTCAGTGTACAAATTATTATATGATATTAGAACATAAAACACTTGACATTTGAACGCGTTACTAACGGATACTTCCTAAACTAATAATAAATTGACGAAACGGTTTTTTACTTCTATATGATAATCACAAATCCTTGTAGCTCTTATTGAAACGGAATCATTTACAAAAATTAAATTATAAAATAAAATTAATTATAAAGTTGTTTACGTTCCTATACACTTGATATCGTTGTCGTCATCGTTGTCGCAGCTCTTGGAACAAGAGATAGCGTGCAACTCATATGATCCTATTTCTGGCATCCGTTACTGTTTTCTGAAATGTTTTGCTAATTAGATTCGATGTTACCATTTCCAGTTTTCTTCTCCCTCTGTAGGGTTTTCCTTGTATTTTTCCCTGTGCTGCCAACATGTAGATTCCGTTTTTTCGTATCTCATGAGCCATGTATTTTGCTTTCCTTTTCTGGATACTGTCGACTATTACAGGTTTTCCTTCTTCTACTCTGGTTAAAACAATTGTATTACTGACGAAGTCTGTCCAGGGAATTTTTAACAGTCTGCGATAACACTACATTTCAAAAGAATTTATTCTTGTTTTACTATATGCACTCATAATCCATGGTTCGCATGCATACTGTAGTATTGATCATACGTAACAGCGCATTATTCTTTTTTTGAGTTTTAAACTTAATCTGGAATCCTTTAGTGCGTGACTCAGGTTGTTGAATGCCTGTTTCGCCATTCCAATTCTTGATTTGATTTCGTTGTCATCTCTGCCATCATTAGTGATGAGGCTACCTAGATATCTAAATTCAGTTAAGTTTTCTATCTTCTCTCCGTCTAAATAAATATGTACATCCCTGTTTTTAGTTCTGGCAAATTTAATGATTTTTGTTTTTTTTGTATTAATCTTCATTCCATATCTTAAACCGATTTTATTTATTTTGTTTACCATTTTTTGTAGTTGTTTTTCTGTTTCTGCCAGTAAAACTTTATCATCCGCATAACTAATTTCGTTTATACGTTGTCCATTTATTTTCACTCCCATTTTCCCTATATTTGCAGCTTGCTTAATCTCTTCTGCATATATATTAAATAATCTGGGTGAGAGTGGACATCCTTGTCGTACACCTCTTTTAATATTGCTTTTCTTATTCGAGAATTTCGCATTTATCTTGATTTTTGCACTTTGTTCCCAATACAGATGTTTAATAAGCTGGAGGTCTGAATTATCGATATTATATTTTTGCAGTATTGTTATAAGCTGTTCATGATTAACTCGGTCAAACGCCTTTGAATAGTCTACAAAGCATGCATAAACCTCCCTGTTTGCGTTCAAGGTTCTTTGTATTATTATCTTAAGTAGGGCTATTGCATCTCTGGTTCCTCTTCTTGGGATAAAACCAAACTGCATATCGCCTAAGTTGTCATCTAGTTTCCACTCTATTCTGCTATTTATAATTGATAGAAGCAGCTTCAGCGAATGACTCATTAGTGCTATTGTTCTATATTCGGAACACGTTTGCGAGCTACTCTTTTTTGGAATCGGTATAAAATTGATGCTTTTAAAATCCCCTGGTAGTGCGCCTTCTTTGTAAATTTTATTAAATATCTGTAAAAGTTGTTTCTTCTCATGCTGCGTTATGAATTTTATCACATCAACCGCTAGATGATCATCTCCGACTGCTTTGTTATTTCTGGCTTTATGAATAGCATTCTCTAATTCCCACATTTCAATAATTGGCGCTTCTTTCTTCGTTGTTTTATTGTTCTGTTCGAATCGCATATCATCTTTATACAGTTCTTGTATATAATTCAGCCATGTTTCTTCTTTTTCTTCCTTAGTTGTACAATATTCTCCGAACTTATTTCGTATACAGTTTATGTTGTTTTTTCTCTTTTTATGTACTTTCATCATTTCTTTAATTTTCGTATGCACTTCTCGCATGTTATGCTTTGAATCTAATTTTTCGATTTCCTCGCATTTTTCTTTGTACCAGTTACTCTTTGCCTCTGTGCATTTTTTCACGATATCTTTATTTAATTTTTTATATTCTAAACTTCTTCTATCTTTTATTTCTCTTCTTTCCTCTATCAGATTTATAATCTGTTGCGTAATCCAAGGTTTGTGTTTTTTCCTTCCTCTTTTTGGTACTGTGTTTCTGGCGGTTTTAAGGACCTTTTGTTTCTATGTACACCACATGTTTTCTACATTTTTTCCTACATTATTTCCATCTATCGTTTCCTTCCCTATTCTGTCTAACTCTGCTTGAAACTTTCCTCGGATTTCATCTATTTTCAATTTATTATAGTCTAGCCACCGTAACTGTAATTGTTTTTCATTTTTTTTTGCATTTCTTCAGTATTATTATGCATTTAGTGACTAGTAAATTATGGTCCGTATTGCAATCCGCTCCCGGATAGGTATGGCAGTTTTTAATCACGTTCTTGTAACGTTTATTAATCAGAATAAAATCAATTTAGTTTTTTGTTCTTCCATCCGGACTTGTCCACGTTTGATATAAACATTTTGTTTTATTTTGTATTTTCAAATTGGATGTTAAGTAGTTTGTATAAGTTTGTTTAATTCAAGTTTTGATTCCACTACTCGCTTTTGCATTTGTGGAATTTGTTGCAAAGTAATAATAATAAATTGATTTGATTTGAAATGTAATATTTTTATAGCATATTTAGATGGAAATAATATATATGGCTCGGCTGTGAGTAATCACCGTGAGCGGTTTCAGCAGAAAGATCAGAAAGATATATTAGAATTAGATATTGCTAGTGTGCCTAATGATAGTTCTAATGGTTATGTGATTCCAGTAGATCTGGAGTACCTTTCAAATCTATATTTGATCCATAATAATTTGCTTCTACGAAGCTAAAACCATTAAAAAGATGCAAGAAATTAGTTAATAAATTAAAAAATAAACAAAAAAACATCGTTCATTATACAATAGAAAACTTAAACAAACAATTGCATTGCGGCTAAAACTACAATGAACACATCGAGCCCTACATTTTAATCAGTTAGTGTGGCTTCATTTGAACACACTGCAGCAGAAACAAACCTCTAGTGAGTATGAGAAGAACTCTGCAGAGCGAGTCGGCCGTTCATATTTATACATCTAGATTTTCAATCTTTAAAACAGTCACGTTTTAAATTGTGTATGTATTATACGCGTCTTTAGAGTAACACCAGTTGGCAATCATCCAGCATTCCGATTCCTATTACTAGACCACCTGGGCAGAATCTTAGCGCTGCAGTAAATGTACTTACTCGGCTCCTCAAGCATTAATAGCAGTGGAATTACAAAGTAATATTTTTGCATTTACCATGCGAAGGTATTTTTGTTGACGAATTACGAAATATATATTTTTTTTAAAATAAACTCGTCAATAATTCGACGTGGTCCTTCAAAATTAGTACACTAATTGAATTGGTTGCCAGAGAATTGCCGTTACAGCATTTCATCAATTCCATATTTATATAAAAATGCATTTCCATCCAGTTCTGGGGCTATTTTTAAAGTTCCAAGCCTATGTCTCACCGGGACGTTATATTAAAATCGATTGCAAAATTCCACCCAAACAGATAAGAACGAAAGAATGTTAATAAAAACGTGTTAAAATAACTTGAAGCAAGCAATGAAGCACGCAAAAAATACAATCGCAAAAAAAAAAAGAACGCGAATAAAATTAAATAAATGAATTACAATCATTGACAGCATGGGTTAGTGTGTGATTTAATTTGGATTAGGTACACATCAAAATTATTCTCGGAAACATATTTATTCAAACAAACATGAGAGAAAGAACAATATTGTGGATTAGGAAATTATTAGTATTAGTTAGCTGTAAGTGTAACAAAACAATCCTTGAAAGTTTACATATATAAACATTAGGCTTTGGTATGAGTTAGAAAATTGTACTGCGCTAGTCACACAACAAAACGCAACCGAAAAATATAACAAACAGCCTAGTACAAATTAGAAAATTATTACGATTAGTCGATAAAAGCCGATCTTATATGTGTTGCAGTTCAGCGTATTGTTTGAGGTTGAACATGCATATGTGCCTTTAGAGAAAACAGGTGGCACAAGGAATTTTCATCTTTGCTTACCCCGAATATCCAAAACCTGCATGGAGAAAATATGCGAAACATTTGGGAAGGACTCGATTCAATGATCTCAAGTATAGCGTTGTAAAACTAATATTGTAGCTCACTTATTTTAGAAACTCAAAAGTTTTATTTTAGTAAGATAGTTAGTTTAGTGGCATAACACAGATATGATACCCCAATGCTTTCATATGCATTAGTAATTCGAAGGCTTTAGTTTAGTAGATAGTTGCTTATACTACCATGACACTTCTGTATGAAACTAGCGTCCCTACATACTTTAGCACCCCAGTGCTCTCATGTCATTGAAATAATATCTTGTTCTACTGCAATACTGATACAGCACTAGCACTCCCACATGTTTTAATATTCCATTCATATTATTGAAATAGTACCCGATATTATCATAATCCTTTCTTTCTTTCAGTCGTATCGCTCGATTCCGAATGTCGTGACTACCTATTTGTATATTCTAGTTGTACAGAATAGGCGCTCATAGCAATTATTATATGCAACGCAGGTGTACACACGCAAGAAGACTACATTCGGAATTGATCAGTAATCGTTTGATTTATCGATATACAAGTGCAGTCCCGTCCTAGCGCGCATATAATGTTGTATGTGGTGGTTTTCCATTGCCTTCCACGTGATTATTATTAGGGAATACTTAATTTAATTCTTTGTAATAAGTTCTGCCGTCGCTCGGAATTGAACCCGTGACCTCCGTAATGGAAGTGAAGCGCTGTAGCAACTAGGCTATCGCGACGACTATTATCATAATACATGTATAATTATAGTACAACAGTAGCATAATATTATTAACACTTCTGGATTGTGAGGTGGTGAACATTGGATCTAAGTCCTACAAATAGGTGTTTTTACTACTGATTTAATATTCGATTAATTTGTAATGGTTTTTATCTCTATGTCGTTTAACGTGTATGTGGGTGTGTCTTTATTAATGGAAAGAAAAAGTTTTAACACATATTGTAAGAAAGCCGATAAGATACACCAAATACTTGAGCGAAAGGTGAAATTTAATTGAAAAGTTCCCGGTTTTAGGGTGAATGATGAAGATGACGAAGAATCTCTATCAGTGATGGTTTCGATGACTTTGGAGAACTTGTAATTATTCATACCACAAAGCTCATTAATGTCTTATGGCAGAAAATTGTGATAATTGGTATAAGGCTAATAATGTTGAACATTTTACAGTGGATCAATTACCTTCCATCGTATTCGCGAGGATCTCCTTGTCATTAAAGATTAATTTAAGGCAGAATGAGTTGTTTTCTTGGTCGAAAGTGATAGATGCGCAAATTACATTGGATGAAACAACTTTGTTACAACAGCATGAGCAAGTTACATTGGCGCACGAGCATGGAAATTTCCTACTTCCCCATTTGACACCGTCTTCAATCAGTTCTTTTAATTCATTGATCGCATTCATTGGATCGAAATCTAAACGAAAACAGCAATAATAAGTGAGTTATTATTTAAAATGAATTATGTACTTTAATGTAATAATCTATTTAATATTTTAAATCTCTTAGTGAACAATATCATATATTCATATCTAAAATGAATGCTCCAAAAACATTGAGAGTTCGCTTTAATGCAGCGAGCAAAGTTACTTGTCAATCTGCCGATGATGCAGGATTTTGAACGCACAGAGTTCACAATGTCTTCGTTTGACTCGAATCTTTGGTTTCGTACTTCTTTTTTCAGTATTAGAACCAGCGAACGCGCATACGGTACTAGGTATGGACTGTAAGCAGAATGCGCCATAACCGGAATGTTGAATTTTTTCAGAAATTCTTGAACGATTCCAGTCATGCAAGGCCACACATCGCCCCGATGAAATGTCCGGTACTCTTTGTTTGTGGCCGTTTTGTCATAATATGTTTCCATAATGATTGAAGAACGTTGCTGGAGTAAGAGTATTCAAGACCGTTTTACGAGAGGTGCTGATAAATTATCTTGTGATAACCGAAAAATGCAGTCAGCATTACTTTTACCGTGGCAGTGGCTTGTCGAATCTTTTTGATCTTTACAGAATCATAGGTTTTCTACAATACGCTTTCTTATCGGGTAAGAGGTTCAAAATAGTGCACTTAACTTTTTTCAATAACAGCCACATTTTTTAGAAGGTTTCAATTTTTTTGCATCATTTCAAATTACTTTTTTGCAAATTTGCGCGAGAAGCTTTTCTAAAGAATGCCCGCTCCATAGCAAGACCGTTGCGGACTCATGGCCTGATAGTAATAAACTTTCGACTCTAAAGATTCAGTGCTGTAGGCTTCTTGTAGTATCGTAACAGTCTCTGTGGCTGTCTTTTTTTTTTTTTTTCTTGTTTTTTTCTTTGGGCGCTTCAACACAGGACATTTACCCAACACAAAGGAATAACAAATAATAAAACGTAGGGACTTGAAAGTTATATCAGGAAGCGATTAGAAACAGAAGAAATGAAGGTAGCCAATACAGGAACAACAGAAGGAGAAGGAAGCGCAAGAATGTACAGTAAGGGGTCGGGAGGCCAAGGCTAAGCAAATTAGAATAAATGACTGCGTATTCCGAGGAGATAGAAGAGCATTCGAATAGAAGGTGATTTACATCACAGGTCAAACTTAAGATAGGAGGATGGAAGGGATACAAGGGAGACTGAACAATATTAAAACGAAAGAGGGAGGCAAGAAGCAGACTGTGATTAAAGCGGGGGCGAATTATGGAAGAAATAACAGAACGACTGATGCAGGGAAAATTATTAAATCAGGAAGAAGTGGGTGGAAAGGGTTGTATAGCAAGGTAAAAGGAGTTAGAATTGGAGAAAAGAGACCGATAAAGATCAGTCCAAAAGTCATGATGAAAACGATAAGAGAGAGGACAGACATTGGGAGGGGCATTTGTCTATGAAACGGCCATTTATTGCAGCTAGACATGCCAACGAATCGGCAAGATCGTTACCAATGATGCCGCAGTGGCCCGGATTCCAGAATAGGTCAATTAGGATAGAACGAGATGTTAATAAATTATAAATTAAGGAACGAATATAAAGAATCATAGGATCTGACGATGGTTTAGGGAAGGGAGATGAAATGGCTAATAAAACGCTTTTCGAATCAAAGCATATGACGAATTTTGATAAATTGGATGTTGAGGATATAAAAAGAATAGCACGTAAAATAGCCATGGATTCGACTAAAAAGATACGAAGAAAAGGAAGGAAGTTGAAAAGACTCAGAATAGTTGATATCAGGAAGAATAAAAGCAGCTCCGACACCTAAAACAGATTTTGAGCCATCCGTAAAAACCATGCTGTGAGCTGGAAAAAGTGAGTGTAGAGTTTGGTTAAATTCGTTATGTATTACAGGAAACGGAAGAGATTTAATGTTAGAGGGTAGAGAAAATAGCTTGGGAGAAAACGACAGTTCTAAGAAGTTACAAGCGATGTACGGGGATTTGTTACCGGAGAGGATAAAGTGAGAAAATAGGACAAGTCAGGAGGATATGTGTGAAAGAATTGGAATTTTTCGAGGAGAGAAACGCCAGTTGCCCACAATATATTGATAGGAATTCACATGAAGACGTTTAATCATAAATCTTTCACCAAGATAAAGTCTTCGAATAAATAAAGGAAGGAAGCCAGTTTCGGCCAGGAGAGCAGGAGTTGGAGAAGAATTCAGAGCACCAATATAAAGGCGATGACAAGAGTTTTGGATGCGATCAAGTTTGGTAAGGGAGGGATTTGGGAGCACTGGCATAAAGAAAAGAACAATAGTCCAATTTAGAAAGAATAATGGATCTATAAAGTATGAGGAGAATGGTCGCCACCCCATTTCCGGGGGGACAACGCTTTTAGGAAATTTAATCTCTTGAGAGCCGATGTACATAGATAGTTAATATGATCGCAAAAAGATAAATTACTATTAAGAATAACACCAAGGTAGGAGAAGGAGTTAACTAAAGGAATAGGGAGTTGACACAGGAAAAGATTAACTAAGGAACGGTTAAAAGGACGAAATGTAAAAACTACAGAGGCAGACTTCTCAGGGGAAATAGAAAGATGAAGAGAAGACAACGATAATTCCAAAATAGCAAGGGATGAATTAAGTTCCTCATTGGCAGAAGAAAGATTATTAGAGGAGGAATAGACGAGAATATCGTCAGCGAAGAATAAGGACTTAGAAGGGATGTTAAGAGTAGCAAGACTGTGAAAGTAAATGTTGAAAAGTGTAGGAGTCAAGCACGATCCTTGCGGAAGACCTCAAAAAATTGATCTGGAATCGTCGAAGAAGGGAGTAGAAAGACGAATTGTTCTATTCCGGAAAAAAATTGATAATTAAGGTAGTAAACTGAAGAGGGATGTTAATGGAAAGCATTTTATTCTGCAGAGAAGGTAGATGAACATTGTCAAAGGCAGCGGTGGCATCAACAAACGCGGCGATGGTTAATTTCCTGTGAATGAAGGATTTATAGATATCGGAAAAGAAAAGGGATATACAGTCAGTGGCACCAAGGTCAGAATGGAAACCAAACATATTATCGGGAAAAACATTATTATATTCTAGCCACCAGACTAGGCGTTTATTAATCATGTGTTCAAAACGTTTTCTTAAACACGAGGCTAAAGAGATTGGACGGAAGGAGTTAGGTTTCTTTTTCGGGATAGGAATAAAGGAATTCCAAAGTGGTGGAGTTGCAGAAATGTACAGGAAGGAATTATAGATTGACAAAAGTGTTTTGAGTGCTAACTCAGAGAGATTCTTGAGGACAAGGGGATAGGGATGCCGTCTATACCTGGGCTAGAATTAGAAGAACTGATCAAGGAATCGTAGAGTTCATTGAAGCTGAAGGGAGAAGAGAAATAGTGAGAAGGAGACGTGATTGGTAGGCGAGGAGCCAATGATTTCTCGAGGGAAGGTACATAGGAAGGAGCAATTGAATAAAGAAAAGTAGAGAGCATCTTTGAAGGAAGATTGTAGTGTGAGGGGCGTTCGGAACTGGAGGAGCGAAAAGCTTTAGCCATTTTCCAAAGATGGGAAGTGGAGGTAGATCTAGAAAATTATGAACAAAAATTTAGCCATGAATTTCTTTTGGACATTTTAAGGATGAATCTAGTCTTGGCGTTAGCCCTTTTGTGAGCCATGAAGTTGGAAAAGGAGGAACAAGCCCGGAATAGTTGAAAGGAGGAAACACTATCCTTGAAGGCGTTCGTACAATCATTATTCCACCAAAGTGAGGACGACAGAAGATAATAGTTTTTTTTTTTTTTTTGGAACGATGAAGTGGCGGAGAGGAGATATCAAGAGCAGAAGAAATGGAATTAGAAAAAGCGTTATATTGTTGAATAGGATCAGTATGAGAGTGTATGTAAGGAAGAGATAGGTCGATGTTTGAGCGGAATTTATCCCAATCAACTTTATTGAACGACCGTCTTTATATACAATTGGTCTGTTTTAATGCCCATTTTCATACAAAAAAAAAAAAAAAAACAACAGAAAAAACTGAAAAACTTACAGCTATCTCGATGATAATATTTATTCAAATTGATGCTGCACAGTGATAACGTAACCGATTATGTTCGGCTTTGTTGCTACAGTTATAGGACCGACCAATCTACATGTGTAATCAGTTGCCAATTTGTTAACGTGTTGTTGGTCAATAAACCTCTACAGTCTACAGGGTTCGATACTTCTACCGTTATTTAAACAGTAGTAGCGAAGCGACAAACTGTTGTCTCGTGTACAGTGAGTGCTCTATCAGTAGCTAATAAATTGTTTTATGATCCTATATCATCAGTGGACTGGTAAGCAACTTCGTTCACTAAATCGAAGCGAACTCTCAGTATTGTTCGAACAGCCATTGTATAAACTTCGAATAAATTTTTAAATAAATATAACACACTTTAAATACACGATACTATTATTATTTACTTAATAAAACAACACTGACTAGTTTCGGATAATTGTATCCCATCTTCATGGTGATATATAAAAACAACTAAAATTAAAAAGAACAAATAAATAGATCCTTCAACATTAAATAATTTCACCATTAATTCATAAAATTTGAAACAATTTAATATAAATTACAATTAAAATATGAAAATCGAAAATGTGAAGTTTTAAAAATTTTTTTATAATCTAAAATGATATAACAATAGAACTTAAATCAATGAAGTTAAACAATTAAAATTACATTTAAATTACTGCGATGATCTTAAACGTTATATAATGGATTTTTATCAGATAAGTTATTATTAATAATTTCATTTTTATGTTTATAAATAAAATAATTTTCAGCAAAATTCAAAAATTTAATGTTTTTAATAATTTTTAAAATAGTCATGTCTTCCTCTATACTATTATTTATTGTATATTTTTCTAATATTAAGTGTTTGGCAAAGGTAGATTTTTTAATATAGCCATATTTTAAAGTATACATATGCTCCTTATATCAATAGTAGTGAAAATTAATGTGCACTACTGTAACCAACATTAAAAATAATAAGGAATGAAAACGAAATGAGTACTTAGATGTTTAATATTAAAATACTGTAAACCATGTTGTGTACTAGTCGTTATATTAATATATATGCAAATTAAACTTTTTGTGAGACTTCTTCTTTAAAGTGCCATACTTAATTACTGAGCGTCGGCGACTACCTATTATCTCAGCTGTACAGATATAATAGTTATTATAGCGATTGTTATATGCAGTACGAATGTATAGACAAACGCAAGACACTACACATTCGTAACAGATTAGTAGTGGTTTGATTTACATCGTTTTACAAAAGTGCAGTCCTATTTATGTGTCTGCTGTGTACTGACCTAGTGCGCATATGATGATATGCATGTTTGCCATTGCAATTAATATAGTTTAATTATAAAAATGAAAAGTGAAGTGATATAAATGCTGACTATTTTCAAACAGTCATGAGAATATACATATGTAATTATATGCAACTAGTAAGGATTTATGTTGCTTCAATTTGTGTTTTTATAATTAATATTGTGAACATTTTTTAAAGTTTCTTGACTTTTTTTTAGTTTTTGTCAAGTGTAGCAACGACGTTTAATCATTAATATTTTTCTTAATACAAAATTTGGCTGATAATGGAAATCATAAAATACATATTCGATTTTTCTTTTTTTGTAGGGGACACTGATAAAAAAGATGCACAGCAGCAAAGAAAGTTAGTAGACGAGTAATGGGGCTTCTAGCACAGTAGGCAAGACAAGGTGCATACACCAGTGTGTACACTCACCTACTGCTATGCTGTGCATAGATCACATCCACGCATATTCTGTGCCCATATACTTCTCTTTTTTTTTTCTTTCAAGGATGCCGTAAAACAATACTGGGGCCACACATTCTAACTTTACATTAATGCTTGCCGGGAACTACCAGAGCTATACACACATATAACACATTTGTTGAACTTTATCTAATCTAGCACTCCCCCTTCACCACACAAACACATGCCACATTATTCTAACACCATAACACTGTGATGACATCAGAGATCACATTATATATTCCTGCTTGCTTGTGTTATAATTAAACCACACAGTTTATGACAGTGTTATTCCGGTATTAACAATAAATCCATGCTTAGTAAAGGTTGTGCTTTATTATCAACATCTGCTGTTTGATATTGACTTTCCTGCCACAATTTTTGCAGGACTTCAAATATATTTTTCTTCCAAACAACCACCTTCATTCTCTTCCCTTGATCAAACGAGTTCGTAATTAAATCTTTTTATTTTTCATAATTAGTGAAAATTTTATCAATTGGATATTGCTAATAATAGTATCGTTACACCATACATTAATATTGTCATCCTATATCTTCAATTTCGATTCCTACGCATTATTCAAAGATACGTTTGCCCTTTTAACAGCATCAAGTTTACACTTTTTAAAGAAGGAGTCTGTTGGAGGATGGTTCAAATGACAACATTATGTTTTTTGTAGTGCACATTGCAATATTTTTTCCCCCAGTCCATAGTCAATTTCTTATGCAACCTATCAATAGAAACCATATTGAATATCGGCTGCGTCTTTAACAATAGGCAATCAAGTTATCGGACTTAATTCTCTGACGACAACTTCCACACAGAGATAACGAGTATTCTCAAAATTAGAGTCTGATTTTGTTGCTTATTTTTCACTGTTTTCGTATCAAGCTTGTTTTTCCTCATCCGCACGACTTTAAACTTCTCATTTTACATTATCAGTCTGACTGTTGTGTTGTCACCTTGTAAAAACATCCCCTTCCTATCAATTGCATAACTCGTTAGTATGCTGATACAATTGCTAAGAGTGTCTTCAACACAGTTCTTCAAATTAGTTGCAGAAAGCGCCTCTTATAAGTGCTTACTGGTTACTGTCTCGTCATCTTTTGCACTATATGGTTAGCTGCTAGGAAAAGTTTTCCTCGGAAATTATAATTTCTACCCCTGAATCACTTCACATGTAGCAATGATGCTTTACAGTGCTAACCATATATATTTCCTTCGTGTACTTTCTGTTTTTATGTAACAACATTTTGCTTTAAATATTCGCGAAATGTTGATTCGAAAATTCTCAGAATTGGGCAATCCAAGTTAATTAATTAAAGATTTCGTTTCAGTGCTGTGAAGAGTACGTTCTATCAAATTTTATTTAATTCTCTGACAGTTGTTTCAGCCCAGTTATTATAGCACGTATTCTGCCAATTTGGTTTGGTTTAGCAGTTGATTCTTCATTACTTTAAGACACGTATCCAGTTTTTTTCCCATACACTTGTTAAGCTTCTTTTTTATGTCACTTACGGAACTGTCAACTTATAGTTTTGTAACAACATTTGTGGATCGAGCTGATCGCTGATAATTATTAGTTCCGTTTATCTAGCATGCTTACATAAACTGTCTGCACGTTAATACAATCGCTAACATCGCCGTTTACACATTTTTTTAAAATTCGTTACTAAAAGCGCCTTATGTAACTATTTACCCGTCACTGCTTCATGTCTCGCATCTCCCGAGTGACTTCTACTCTAGGATGTACTTAAATGTAGAGTAACGTTGTGGCTTTACAATATCAACTAGCATTTCTTTCTGCTATATATACTTTCCATTTTTACGTAACGGCATGTTGCTGTAAATATTTGCGAGATTAGCGTTGTCGACCCGAGAATTTTCAGGACTGTGGAAATCAAAAATCACTTGACCAAGGACTTTGTTCCAGTGTGGCGATGAATAAGTCTTTTAACTATATATCCAGATATGTGGTATTTTGTAATTCTTCTTCATAAAATAAATTAACAACTGGTTTATCAGCTTGATTTTTTATGATCTACATCACTGAGATGGTACATAAATGTGTGATATTTATAATAAATAATTCTTCACTTTAATTAGTGTTATAACTCTATTTTCTAGCAATGTTTTGACTTCGCTAATGCGAGACACATTGCCAATTTTAACTGTGGGCTTTTGTTATATTTTGCGCAGCTTTACCTTTTACACGCTTATAGATATTGATTGATGCAAATTTCGTTGTTCTGAGCATTTTGCGTTATATTTGTGCATTAGTTCCAGTAATACATACAACTGCTGCTTGCTTAAAATAGCTGTAAACTCCTTTTACACCCACCCATTCAACATTCGATTAAATTGTTCAACAATGAAGTTCAGTTAACTTTGTTAAAAGCTTGATCTATAGGTGACTAACCTCTTTCTTCAATCCCACCGCATCTCTATCCAGTTGTCTGTGTCTTCATTCTTAGGGGTTTCTTGGCATATTATAGCAACTCTGGAGAGATTATTAAAGCTTTTCTGAAGGCAGCTGATCTTTTCAGTTTGATGTGAATCATCACGGACCGTCGTAGCTACATAGCACAATATGTTTTGCTAAAAATCTCCGAATAAACAATAATAACAATGATTACACTATCATTTTCCTTTTATCCCGAATTGTTTATAATTATACGAACAAGATTTTATTTTGTTCTGTTTGGTCAGGTTTTTTTTGTTTTAATGAAATTCTACACTTTTTTTTGATTTAGCACTTTTTGGTTGTTCCGCAAAGTACGAGTAATCTTTGATCTAATTAATTTTCGGGAGTCGGCGCATAAACAAGTACGGGCTGCGCAGTGGAGATACCTGTTGATGAGCCTGCCACATTATATGTCGTCGTGAAAGACGGAGTAAACCGAGCCGGCTGTACGATTTCGCTAGAACAATTACGTAGCATATCGTCAGGTTGCGCTTGTGTACCGGTCAACGTATAGAGCGGTTCGTGTGTATAAGTTGCCGGTTGGATAACGGTTGATGTTGTTGCATGTTGACGCACGTTTTGCGTTTGTGTGTGTGTGTGTGTGTAAAGCGATTGCGTTGTGTGTAACGGTGTATCTGCTGTCGTCGCCATTACAGCGACGACAATACACGCGTGGTAGGTATGTGCTGGTGTGTGCTAATGTACGAGTTGTTCCGAGAAATGAAGAATATGTACGAAAATGAAAAGATTAAATGATAAATAATACAGAATAGATAAGAAAAATGGTTCAATCTCACCGATCTGAAGTGACGAAGTAACTGATAAATAGCGGTAATATATATTCGAATAATTTGGACGATAACGCGACTATTTTACTGAAACGATATATAAATTAAACGCAAGACACAACACGCGACAAACGACGACGAAAATGATTATTGAGATGAAATATACAGTCAAATATTAATTACGTACAAAATCAAAATGTCATCAATAATCAACACTTCCCTCCCTTACCGCAAAACAATGCGCAACGAACGAATCAGAGTTGTAGTGGCGAAGAAGTCGATATGCATGAGAATGAAAACAGCCAGGAAAATGATTGGCAGCAAGTTAAGGTGAGAAAGGGAAAAAAGCGGCAATCTGCTATTGCCAACGATAATAATAATAAGAAACACGTTAAAATGACTCGCAATCGATTTGAGGCCCTCTCAATGAACGACGGAAATGACTCTGATGAAGAAAGTCAAGTAGGTTCAGCCGAAAAAAGTTCAATGAATAATTCCACACCGTCCATTCCCAAGCCACCACCCATTTTCGTACATGGAGTGCAAAATTTCAGAAAAATGCAGGAGAGAATAGAGCTCGTTATAAACAAGTCCGATTACTACGCGAAGGCACTGACAGATCGCGTGGTTAAAATAAGCGTACTTTCTCCGGAACAATACCGTAAGCTAACGCGGGTTTTTAGGGAGGAAAATATTATTTTTCACACTTATCAAATGAAACAGGACAGAGCTTATAAGGTGGTGATCAGACATTTACACTTTTCAATCGATCCGCTGGTTATAAAAGAAGAATTAGAATCACATGGTTTTGAAGTTCGTAATGTTCATAATGTGAAACAATATCAGACAAAAAAACCGCTGCCATTATTCTTCGTGGATCTCGAGCCCACAGCAAATTGCCGAGAAATACATAATTTAAAATCATTGTGCAATACTATAATTAAAGTAGAATCGCCCAACAAGAAAGCATCAATCCCGCAATGTCAGAACTGTCAGCAATGGGGACACACCAAAGCTTACTGTACAAGAACGCCGGTTTGTGTTAAATGTGGAGGTGGCCATAAGACTTACGAATGTAAAAAAGACCCGAAATTTCCGGCTACATGCGGACTGTGTGGCGGATCTCATCCCGCAAATTATAGAGGTTGTGAGATTTATCAAAAGTTAGTACAAAATAAAACGAATTCGGGGGTTGCAGCAAATCAACCTATTAAACAAAACTATCGACGACCAACCGTAACTTATTCACAAATTACTAAGTCTGACACTCCTAGTCAGGCGGACAATATAACAGCAAATGCAACTCATATAAGGAATTCCGGTCAAATCCCCATTAACGCCCAATCACCAAATAATTTAAGGGATGATATACAGAATATTCCTTTTGTGAACCTGTTCGAATTCCTGAATGAATTTAAATCCATGTTCCGTCAATTAGCCGAGCAAAACAGCATGGTTCTATCCATGCTTACCATGTTAATTCAGAAATTATCCAAATAATGCCCGCCTACCTGAGGATAGCTCAATGGAACGCGAATGGCTTAAAAAATCATAAAGCCGAAATTGAATTGTTCTTAACTTCCAATTCTGTGGATGTAATTTTAGTTTCCGAAACCCACCTAACTGATAAAGACTGTTTCAAAATAAATAATTACAACACGTATTCTTGCACACACCCCTCAGGAAAATCTCACGGCGGTTCAGCAATATTAATAAAAAATAACATTGTACAGCACGAACTAAATCATTTTAGGGAGGAGTATCTGCAGGGAACTAACATTAGCATACAGACGATGGGTGGCCAACTTGTATTATCAGCTGCTTATTGTCCGCCACGACATAAAATAACATTGATGGAATTCTGTAAATATATAAAAAATTTAGGGAGCAGATTTGTGTCAGGAGCAGATTGGAACGCTAAGCATACAGCGTGGGGATGCAGGATAACTACGACAAGAGGACGTGTGTTCAAACAAGCACTTGAAAGTCACAATGTCAACTATATATCAACAGGGGAACCAACTTATTGGCCAACCGATAATCGTAAGATACCGGATCTTTTAGATTTCTTCATTACAAAAGGAACCGCTAGTTATTATACAAATATAAATTCTTCCTTCGATCTCTTTTCAGATCACTCTTCTATTATTTTAACCTTCGGTGATTCGGTTATATGCAGAGAGGAGCAAATACATTTATATAACCACAAAACAGACTGGGAATCATTTAGAGATCATTTGGATACAAAGTTAAACTTAAAAATTCCTTTAAAAAGCCCAACTGACGTCGAGAATGCCGTACGGTACCTAACAAACGAAATACAAATAGCAGCTACCTTAAGCACTCCTGTTCTTAAATGTAAAAAAAGTAATAAAAATTATCCAATATCAGTCCGGAAACTTGTCTTAGAAAAGAGAAAGCTTAGAAGAAGGTGGTTCCAATCGGGAAACCCTTCGGATAAAAAGTTGTTTAATAACAAAATAAAAGAATTAAAAAAACTTTTAGAAGAAATCAAAAATAAAACGCTCAATAATTATTTAACTAAACTATCACCCTTAGCAATTGATGATTATTCCTTGTGGAAGTGTACCAAAAATATTAGGCAACCGAATAAACATGTTCCTCCGATGAAACATGGTGACGGGTCATGGGCGAAAGATCATAAACAGAAGTCGAATTTATTTGCCGAGTACTTGGCAACCGTGTTTAAGCCAAACATACAGACAAACACGGACAGGGAAATACATGAATTTATAACCAGTCCATGTGGACCATCTTTAGCAATAAAATCAGCCTCTCCTCACGAGGTTGGGTGTCTGCTTAAAACGCTGAAAAAGAAGAAAAGCCCAGGTTTCGACTTAATAAGCGCTGAATTATTAAATAAACTTCCGCGGAAAGCTATAGTACTGCTCACTTCTATATGTAACGCAGTATTTCGCATACAATACTTTCCGGTACAATGGAAGTTTGCGCAAATCGTAATGATTCCGAAACCTGGTAAAGATCCCTACTCTGTAACGTCTTATCGTCCGATTTCCTTGTTGCCTGTTTTATCGAAGGTAATGGAAAAATTAATATTAAAAAGGTTACAGCCTTATATACAGTCAACTGATGTAATTCCGCAACATCAGTTTGGCTTTTTAAAACATCATTCCACGATTGATCAATTGCATAGGGTGGTTAGTGTAATTGAAAATAGTTTAGAAACTAAAAAAGTATGTACTGCGGTATTTCTCGACGTTCAACAGGCTTTTGATAAAGTCTGGCACGATGGTTTATTATACAAATTAAAATGTTTGTTCCCGAGTAACCTTTACCTGTTGCTAAAATCATACCTCGAAGATCGTCATTTTCAAGTACGTTACGAACATACCTACTCAGAAATACATCCAGTTTTAGCAGGCGTTCCTCAGGGTTCAGTGTTGGGCCCCACGCTGTACTTGTTATACACAGCAGATTTTCCTGCGACAGAGAATGTGCAGATGGCTACATTTGCGGACGACACGGCACTACTGTCATCACATGAAGATCCGAAGAAAGCTAGCAACAATCTACAAAATGCTCTTACGAAGGCTGAAACATGGTTTAAAAAATGGAAAATCGGGATAAACGAAAGCAAATCGGTGAATATCCATTTTACTAACCGAAAAGTTGAAGTCCCACCCGTTAAGATCAATAACATAGATCTTCCTGTACGAGCAACGGTCAGGTATTTAGGTTTGCACTTAGACAGCCGATTGACATGGAAACACCATATACAGGTTAAAAAGAAAGAATTAGATATCCGGGTTAAAAAAATGTACTGGCTGATAGGGAGAAACAGTGTACTGACAACGGACAACAAACGTCTAATATACACAACTATTTTGAAACCCATCTGGACATACGGGGTTCAACTTTGGGGTTGCGCTAAACCGTCAAACCTGAAGGTAATACAGACTTCCCAGAATAAGATCCTTCGGTTGATAACCAAGGCACCCTGGTATGTTACTAATCTAACCTTACATCGAGATTTGTGTATAGATTATGTGGCTGATGTCATCAAAGTTCACGCTAAAAGACACGCAGACAGACTCGATTCTCATCCGAACACTCTTGCTAGAGAATTGCTCGATGTTACCGATAATGTAAGAAGACTGAAACGCCAGAAACCGCAGGACCTTGTTTAAGGTAGGGGTAATCGGGTAGGTGCCATTGGGTACTCCTCCCTTCATGTTTAAGTTCATTCACACGTATTACTAAATGTCCTTGATGGACAGCTCGTAATAGTGTATAAATATATAAAAAAAAAAAAAAAAAAAAAAATTAAAATTCTTTTCTTTTTTAGGGTGGTTTTTCGTTTATATTATTTAATAATGAGATATTTTTTCAAAATTTTTTTTTTTATCGGATCTCAATTTTTCCAATTAGTAGACCGTATAGATTATCACGTTTATTTCGTGTTTTTTGATTTATTTTGATTTGCAAAATATTAAAATAAGACCTTTTTGATTAAATTTGTTAAAATTGGTAACTGCATTACGCTTTGGAACAGTTTTTTATACGCATTTGCAATAAGCAGCCTAAAACAGGGCTTTACGGACCTCGTAGTTTGATAAAAAAAGCTAATTCAAAGACGAAAAAAAAAAGGAAAGTTTGCACAATAAACAAAATAAGCATAAATAAAGTATGATGAAAATAAATTCAATAACATTTGTTTATTAATAATATACCTGAAAATTTTCGTTGTTTATGAGGAGAAAAAAGAAAATGATTATTCGAAAATGTTAAAAATATCATACATCGGACTGGAAAGTAAAAAAGTAAATTACCTATTCCAAATGCCGGTGATATCAGTAGCAAGCATAATAGCAGTGTTTCTTTCATGTTTAGAATATGGTTACTTTCTTCTAGCACATAAACACCTAAAATCCATGTATTATCACGCATATAAGTAAAATTCGAGTATTTTTTGATCGTTTTAAGATTTTTGCAGTGAACTTTTATTTTCTCTTATTAGTGTGTCAACGTGCTTATTGATAATTTTTAAGTGTTTGATTGCTCTGCTTATTAAATGAAATTTGTTACTGAGTCCTTCAACCGCAAAGATTTTTAAGGTACTTTTGAACAAATATTTAAACTGATTCGGGAATTAAGAGAAATGATTTTTCATTAGCGCTGCCACTGCTGCAAGTAATAATCGGTAGATAAAGAGACCCAATGTATCTTAATGCTTAGGAAAGAATTTTCCATTAATTCGAAGTGTACGCTTCCGTAAGGAATGTTGATAAAACATAATGCCTTTTAGATTTATGTGAATGTAAAGAATAGGATTGATGATCGGTTAAACATATACAGTGCAATATTGAGATTAAAGGAGATCAATCGAATACATAATTCGCTATCGACATCAAAAGAAAGATGTCATTTCTTGGCATAAAGTTGCCTAGTATATGTTAAATTATTTTGACTGAGAAAAACAGACTAAATGGCCAACACGGAGGCTATAATAAAGAGAAAAAATTAGCCAGCATCTTCATGTGACACAGTTAGTGCATGTTGGAATTTGAGCGGCTTAGAGTAACCCGCAATATTTTAAAAAAATTGCTGCTGCAGTTACTATAAGAAAGACAACAGGTGGAAGAAGGTGTCGTGTAAATAAAAAGATTTAAGTAAAAGGCTCGAGTCATATCGAACGCAGTTGTATGTGTATGTTTGTGTGTTTGTATGTGTGTGTGTGGGGGGGGGGGTGACTAAGCAGCTGATGTTAAAAACTTCCCGATTATTAGTCCGGGGTCCATAAGTAACCTCACTTTTTTTTCATTTATTAAACAAGTTGTGGGTCTCACAGGGCAAGTATACCCGTTGTGTGAGTGTTTGGCACTCCTTTTAATTAAAAGCGCTACAATTCAAAACTGCGCATCCATTTTCAAAATTGAACTCAAATTTTTCCCCTGGGTATTCTAAACTAACTTACAACCTCTTTTCCTATCAATGATACATTTCCAATAATTGAATCCATTTTTCAAAACACAGCCTAAGTATGGTGCCTGGGACTTTAAAATTAATCTTAGCTTTTTCCCACACAGTGCACGAATTCGAAATTTAAGTGTGAGTATTCAAAGTTAGTCCAAATATACTTCTTCCAACCCAAAAATTAGACCTTTTCATTTGATTACTTCTATTCTTTCATATAATTTCTAGGCCTATTAAACCGAAACTGCGTCGTTTTTTGTCCATACGTACACATTCAAATAAAATATTCATGGGTGCAGCTACTATTATGCACAGCTTCATTTATAATTCTTTTTTACAGCAGTCAGAAGTATTAAAATATTCAAAGATCATTAAAAACATTTGAAACACGACACTTAATCATCAAATTTTAAAGAAAGATCCGCAGGAGGCGTTCATGCATTTTTTTTTTTTTTTTTATATATAAACATTCATATTATACATAGTAGCACTAGTATTGGTGCTTAGCTACCAAACCAGAGGTGTCATAGGTTATCGAGACTAGTCTTGTTTTGGATCTATGTCGCTCCCAGGTTTACTCATCTCGCAATAATTGGCCACCGGTGAAATCTAGTAAAGTAAAGGCGGAATCCATGAGAAAGCTTAACTTCACAAGCCCTGATACTCTGTCAAGGCTATGGTACTTTACTTTATATCTCATATGAAATGTGGGTTGTTTTTGTTAATTCGCAAAAAATGCAAAAGGTGATAGTTCTTTTATTTATTTTTTTCTTTATTTTATTTAATGTCTTTAAATTTATATTTTATATTTGCCGGTCATATTCGATTTTTACGATCTTTCCATATTGCCACTCAAAAATATTTTTCCTAAAAATTGTGAAGTAAATTTTTTACTTTTTTTTTTTTTTTTGAATAAAATATAACTTCAAGATTTACTGTAAAAATTTAAGAAAAATGCGCTGAAAAGTAAAAAATAAATTACTTGATGAAAAATAATATAGTTTATAGTAAAATAAACATAAGGATACTACGATTACTTTTAAATGATGTTATTGGTTATTAGAGTCTGTATCAAATTCAAATTGCAGTCATAATTAAAAATAACTTATAGTAACACATCACTTGTTTTCTATAGACCAATTACTGAAAACGTAAAAAAAAATTTAATACAGTTATTTAATTGTTGCAATTTGGTTTCGGTGTACCAAGACTCTTAATTAAGGTATAAATGTTGTTTAAGAATAATCATAATACGTTTATATATGTTTTACTGTAAAATATATGATTTTTCTTTAAATTTTTTACGTTTTGGTGCGTTTTTATTAAATTTTTAGTGTAAATCTTTAAATCTACATGTTTTTAAAAAAACAATTTTATTACTGATTCGTTTAATAGTACCCGTTCATTCTGTCGAAAAGAACTAAAAAACAGGAAACCCGTCTTTTTTGAAAACCATTTTTTATTCAGATCAAGTTCTTCTAGTTTTAATATTTCCAGTATAGAATAACTTCACAAAGGAACCTTTTTTTTTTTTTTTTTTTTTTTTTGAAAAAAGGCTGATTTTGTTGCTAACGAAGATGTCTCGGGTGATACATTATTTTTCGATCACCTAGGCAGGTTGTTTCTATGTAAATCATACAGTAATGCCTCGATGTTTACAATTACTCGATAAACGAATTGGAATTTATTTAGTATAAATTTCATTGAATTAAATACAATTTTAATTGTAACAGACAATATATTGAATAAAAAAGACGTAAATTACATAACCGGTTTATTCGTTTTTTTTGAACAGTGTATTGAAATGATGCGTACATTTAAAAAAAAACTAATAATTCAAAGGAATACATATATACATATATATATATAGATATATATAGATATACAATATGCTGGGCGTTTTTCATTAAATACATTAAAGCTTAAATGCGGTGTTCTTATATAATAAATGTGGAAAACCAAATGCGGTATGTGGTTGTGTAATAAAAACAAAAACAAAAAGTACGAATTTTAATAATTCCGCTCGAATGACATGTTACTTTCATTAAAAAGTGCAGCATCGGATAAATCACAGTTGGTTTTTTAAACAATAAAAGTGCATATTTTTTAAATTCCAAGCGTGGCACGTTAATTTTTAATTTTAAAATATACAAGAATACACATGCGCAATACTTACAGTTTTGGTTTTGGTTTTATATATATATATAATTTTTTTTTTTTTTTTTAATTTTCTATTCCACTTTATGGATTAAAGATGGAAAAAAAGATTTTTGCTGTCAATGATAAAGCTACCAATCGAAGCTCACTTTATTTAACTGGTTTCGCGACTAATTATGCGATTTTAATTTAAAACTATATCATTTAAAATGTATTGACAAAAAAATGATCTACGGCCACAAATGTGCTAATAAACATGTACATATATCAAACTGCATCGTTCGCATGCGATTAGCGCAGAGCCATTTATATTTCATATAAAGCTAAAATCGAATAAATTACGCAATAAGAACGGAGCGCAAATTATATACAAAAACATCTGACTCATTTCTTAACGTATTTAAAAAAATAACAGTTATTAAAATATTTCATGTAACAAAATTATAGATTTCTTTTTATGATGCTGCATATTTTTACTGATGTTTAGATTTTTCACAGCTTTTTCCACATTAAGGAAAACGGACAATAATTGGAGGGGAAGACGAATTTGCCGTTTTTTTAGAACAAAGTTCTTTAACGCGGCTTGACGGTAGGAGTAAACTGGCAGAAATCGTCACATAACGAAAAAGCGTAAAACGTCCTCCAGGCGACCTTTGCCTTCTTTCTCTCCGGCTCTTTCTATTATATACGCGTATGTGTGTGTGTGTGTGTGTGTGCGAGTATCGAGATTCGAGCAGCAAGCATTGTGCGCGGTCAGCTGTATAACATCAATTCTAAACGCGTGTACATTTTATTTAAATTTATTTTTTGTTTTTGTTGTTTTCGTTTTAATTCATATACCGAATTTATATATTGTGTCATTTTTTATATCGTATACTTTATGAGAATGACTTTATACTTGTATATCTACCAAAAAATGAAAGGAATCCCGTTCGTACTGGGTGTTCTCCTCTAGACACCACTTTTCTTTTTTTCTTTTTTTTTTCTTTTTCGAAAATTGAATAAAATAAAGTAAAACTTGGAAAAATATAGTTTATTATTACATTTATGAGAATATTTTAAAATATGTCACATGATTCAATCGATATAGTTGTATGTGACGGATCAGTAACGCGAATGATAGTAATAAATTTAATTAAAATGAGTTAGGTGTGTAATATCATTTATGAAGAGTGAAATAATGAATTTCTGACGCTAAGCAAACCTAAAGGCGGGATCTCCAGCACTTCAGCAATGGGAAGACTAGGAATTAACCGAGCCCCAACAAATCTGTCGCAAAAATCAATATAGTTACAAATAATACTCGCGTCAAATGCGGTTTAGAGGACACGATATATCACACGGTTTGCTAATGTAAATAAAGACGGTAAACCTCATTTGTTAATCTTGCAAAATGGAATATTCTGCCAATCACCATGACGAAAATAGTTTCGAACCCTGGTATTCGAGAGCGTTAATATATAAATATATTGAAGACAATTCAAATATACGTTACACAATCGCTTTAAAATATATTAGGTGTAGTAGTAGTGGATCGGTCATAGGGCGAAGCCAGGTCACAGAAAAAAACAAAACAATGAAAAACACAATATTTTCATATAATAAAACACAGGCTTCCCCTTCTTCTTATTATATCGTGTCTTCCCTTCTCTGTCTACCGTTCCGACTATATTGGTTTTATCATTATACCATATTGAGTCAAACTTTAACCGAGACTACTCTTTGTCTTCTTATTATTTCTGAGTATTATCAATTCACGCGTGTCAAAAAAAAAAAAAAATAAATAAAAATAAATATTGTCGTCTAGCGTGATATTTTAAACTGGCAATAATTAAAATGTTTAATTTTTAATTACGTCTTCTGAATCTGGCGCAGACATTGCGCACTTTCAGCTTGCAGAGAAGTTTAGAAGTTTTGTTTCCTTTTTGGGCTCGTCCAGCAAGGACGTTTATTCGGAAATAAAGCAAATGTAATTAGTAAAACAATTTTTACGTTAGACGCCGTTTCTTTAAGAAAATTAATCATAAAACTTAACGTTTCGGAAAGCTTACACTTACCATCATCATGTTTCCGATTATGGTACGTGTAAGCTTTCCGAAACCTTACGTTTTAAGATTATTAGTTTTTTGAACATGGTGCCTATCATAAATGTTTTTCCCCAATTATACCTACCACGGATGTTTTTAATCAAATTAGAGACGTACTTACGTTTTCAGTCGGTCAAAAATTGATAATACGACGAGAAAAACTAATAAGAATTACTAACTACGGACAGACAGAGGAAAATTATACATACTGCTTTAGCCTAATATTGGAAGAGCACCGAGTTTTAATAAATACCGAGAGACCGCTTCGGTCGAAGTGGGAAACGTTTAGAAAATAAACTACCGTCGTCGCAAAATAGGGAACCAAGGAAAGAAACGACATGGAGACGAAAGCAAACAGGATATGTAGAGCGTAAGTGGAGAAAATTTGAGAACAATGTGTCAAGGTTATGGAAAGAAAGAAATTATTATATTGGAAAATACCGGGTTAAAATTTTTTTAATAGGGGTAAAAGATTTGGGTAATGTTTTTTTTTCTTTTCGAAAAAAACATAAAAAGCGGAAGGAAGCAGTGAGCATCAGCTATTTCATTATCACCTTACCCCTGTGCAACTAGAATGGAGGGAATAAAGATTATAGCGAGCGGCTTATAGAAGAACGATAAAGTAGTGAAGATGACGAAGGTCATTAAAAACGAACGGATAATATTTGGAGAAATGGAATTAAAAGCAATTTAAAAAAAAAAGTAAATACTAGGAGATGGTAGCCGTAAAAACAGAATGGAACTATGGGTGAAAAGATTTTGAAAAGAAAGTTGATCTCCCTCCGACTGAACTGTTTGGCTACCGTGCTCGCTCACGTTATACGTGATAATAGAATATTACCGGCGACGGGAAAAAACGACTGTTTGCGCCTAAAAGGTAAAATGCTACTCTTTTGATTCTAGCCCCGTCTTCTTAACAAATTTCTTCTTCTTCTTTTGTGAAGCCTTCAGTCCTTAACTCAAAATGTAGTTCTCATAAACCCTTCAGTAAGCAACTTGTCATTTCGCGGAATACTTGCGACACTTCCACAAATATCCGAATATTTATAAATTTCCTTAAACTCTTATCGATCTATTCCTCTCGATAGTCTTAGATATTGCGGAACACAGTGTCTAATTCAATAGAGCTAAAAGGATAACAGCAGTTTCTATTAGAAATGCTCTTCAGATAGTCTCCAGTTGAACCTGCGCCTTTCTACCATCTAAACTTGTTGACGGAAGAATTTTAAATTTTTATTTTATTTTTTTTATTTTACGAGTAGTAGTTATCGCCTATATATGGGGCTATTACTCGATTTAAAATCACTTAAATATTATTAATAATTTTTATTTTAATTATAAAATGTGTAAGAGCTTGAAGGTTGTTCACATCGAGGAGAATATCTTCAGTTGATTGTCGCGATGATGTTTCCGACGGGTTAAAATAATGTGATGGACCGTTAGCGGTGCGCGGCAAATATGGTCGTACCGGAATGATTGGGGGTTTTTCAGCAGCGGAGACTGCATTGGTCGAAGGTGTCTTTCTTGTAAACAGATAATAATTGGTTGTTTAAGTACAATTAATCGTTATAGTTCTGATAAATTATTTTGCAAGCCGTTGATGTTCCATTAAAACATGGAGTTATATCCGTTATCGTTAACTAACCCTTGAGTTATTTTGTTGGTTAATTTAGTGTAATTCGTATTTTAGTGGAGTGATCATTAATAACGGGGCAGATCGAGTTCAGTTGCATAAATACCGTATCGACAGAGTTAATTAGGATGTTCAGTATATTAAACAGTTCTTGAGCAGACGAAAACTTATTGTTGTACTGTATTAATGCCACTATTTTATTCAAACTCTCTTTAAGAGATTTTTGGTAATTTTCCTATACATTGTTTCGCTGGCAGTAAAATGGTTTTTAAATTCTTTTCTTTGCACCTTTTGATTTTCTTTTTCCCTTTTGTTTTTCTTTAGCGGCACACGTTTTCATCTGTTTCTGATTTAATTATCCCCCCCCAAAATAAACGAGTACCAGTTACGTTTTGTTGTTTACAGAGCTTGCGGGGTTAATAGTAGTGGCGAAAAAATAAATTATTTATATTTCTTATCTCTGAGCTAATGAACATGACGTCGAAATTCAAGGCCTTCGTATTCAAATATATGTAATTATTATGCGCATATGTTGCAACAGAAAAATTTGTACACGGACTTTTTTATTTCTTTTTATTCTTTTTTCTCTCGGTAAGCGTACGAAAATACATGGCACATTCAAAACGCCCTAAATTAAAGTAATCATTTAATTTCTTCAGTATTTATTAACCATTAAATATGGCGGTAAAATTATCGAACATAGCGACCTTTAATATAACACGCGTTTACCGTACATTAGAATTTAACTTAAACCTAAAAACAAGTAATTGCAGGAAAATTACTAATAAACAATTTTTTAAGTTACGAGAAATTATGTAAATTTAAAGTAAAGGCGATTTTGTTCGGTAAATTAACTTCTTTCTAAATTAATATAAAAAGTGTGACATTAATGATAAAAAAAAGTAATAATACGATCGCAATTGAAGGAAAGTATGTTTAAAGGAAATAAAGAAGAAAAAAAAAGAAGGATGCATTTCGTTGTACAAATTAGCGAAATTTAAATATTACACGAAATGTTCCGCATTGAAGGTATTTCAAATTATTAATACGTAAATCGGGTACTGCAAGACTTTAAACAATTTAAGGACCGCGATAAAAAACAAAAGGCTCGGACTTTTGACGCAAAAACCAATACTGTTGCATGATAATGCCCGTCCGCATTCATCGACTTAAGACCTGTTGAAAAAATTCAAATGGGAAATAATAACGCATCCACCTTACTCTCCAGACTTTGCTCCATCTGATTTTCACCTTTTTCCGGCGTTGAAAGGATTTCTTGATGGCAAAAGATTCGAAACTGACGACGAACTTATCGCTACAACAGAAGAATGGCTAGCAAATTTGGACGCTGACTTATATGTTACTGGAATTTCAAAGTTGGTAAAGCGATTGAACAAATGTTTGGATATTGATAGTTTTTATGTCGAAAAGTAGTGTAAGTCTAGAGATTGTAAATACATTTTTTCAAATTTTTTGAACCATTTCTTCTCGGTTTATGAAACCATACAACTTACTTATCTAACGCCCCTCGTACTACGATACGTATGTTCATATTTTTTTTCTAATACCCCTGCGGCCAAGGGTTTGCGAGCTTTAGTCTGCTAATTAATTGCACAATATAGAAAAAACGCGTTTATCAAAAAATGTTAGAGTAGCGCTATTTTTCAATTATTTCCCCCCTCCAAATGGAAAAGTTTTAATTTTTTATACCTAAAATTTGTTGCAACGCGATGTGTTTTTTTAAAAACAAGCCGCATGCCTCGCTGAGCAATGCTGTCCGTATTGCGAATGCCCGCCACGCTTATCAACGTTTATTTCCGAATATACTTACTCTACACAAATGTTCACTTATAGTTAGGTTATTAGCTCTATCAATAACCATAATAACAATAAAATTAGCCTCTACCAGAGGGGAAATACATACGAAGGTGAGCAAGCATGCTTGATCAGTGCGTACGTAAGTCCCGCGGTACTGAAAAGTTCCGATATATCTGCATAACCGTACATGTGTGAAGTACGATTACCAAAACCCTCGTAAGGACAAGATGCAATAACAAAGTGAAAAGTGCCCCTCGCCCTTCGCCCCCCTTTTTATGTTTATATCCTAAAGGGATAATTTACCTATTTTGTGCACCACTCGCCATTAGCCATGCTTTAACCTTGCTCGTCCACAATCCCATCTTCAGTTCCCCTGTAGTATATTACCTGCAGTAGTTCCATTTGAATTAGCTCATCTACATTTAATATTATTCTTAAAATTTGACTATTGCAAAGTAGAAAGCGAGAATGAAACATACAACAGTTTCGACAGTGTATTATGGACTTTGTAAGTTTTCATTTTCAACCGATAGTTTGGATTTTCTAATAGAAAAGTGATTAATAATGTCATCTCTTCACCATGTTTTGTAAATGTAGGTTTCTAAATTGGTCTAGGTTTCCGGCCGATAAATCTATTTGAAACACAAAAATAAATCTGTCTACATCTAGTGAATAGATTCTACTTTATTTTCCTTTAGATCGCATCGCGTTTTAAAGCATCTTGTCATTGGAAACCGCAAACGGGATCTATTTCGATTGATGAGGTTATTAAAGATGTCGATCGATATTTTCGATTTCGGGAGTATCGCTCGTGTAAATTATGAAAAGTGCTTCCTTACATCAGCACTGATAAACTTCTTGCGAAGATGACTTCAAAGTCTTTTATTTTAACCTAAATTTTTTCTAATATAAAGAGTTGCGATTTTATCACACAAATCAGGTGATCGGTATAACTATTTTAAAGATACTTCTTCTCTAACCAGCCGGTGTCAAACGCCCCTTGGTCACTGGAAGCGACAGAAGAAGAAATTAATCTTCGAAATCAACAGCAGTTTTGCTGCATGAAATTCTAAAAAGAACTTAAATAAAAGAAAGCAGCGTAGAATCAATAAATTATTTCCTGAAATTTGCGACCATGAAACCTTTTATGGCAAAGGGGGACACTGCTAATTGCAGAACAAAGGTGGAAAAAGTTCTAGCAGAACATTAACCAAAAAAATAAATAGAAATATTTGAGAATTGGCATAAAATGATATTACCTAAATGCTGCAAGACGGCAAACGACTATAATTCCTGATAGTGTGCATCTAGCGATCACCTTCGATATATCATGGACTCTCTGAAAATCCTGTATATTACTTGCGAAAACCTACTGCTACCGATACTGCTCCCGGTGCAGTACATAACAGAAAAACGCAATTTCAAAAGATTTGTTAAATGGTAACATCATTTTTTTCCCCCAATCTATGTCGATCTATTGCTGGATCTACAGGTATTCCAGTGAAATAAGTTGGCGGTCTAATCTCCCGTGCTGGCTGGGCAATCGAGAGATTTATTTTATACCTGTTGCAAAATTTTTTATTATTATTTTGTAATAATTTCTTGTAATAATTTCTTGTAATAATTTCTTGTGTGTCGCTTGGGATCGAACTTTAGTTCGCCGTGATGGAAGTCAAGCACTCTAACAACTAAACTATCGTGATTTGAAAAATCCTGTCTTCTAATCTCCTTGCGTGGTGTAAAAGTTTTCATCTCAGATTTTCGTCTCGGATGTATCCGCTTCTCTTTTTCTAACAGTTATTCATTTTTTCAATTCGTGGTTCCTTTTGTTTCCTTCACTTGGCCGTTCTGTTGTTAATATTCGCCTGCATTCTTAAGCTATGCCCTTTTGTCTTTCCCCGTTTTTTTCGTTTTTTGTTAGTTTCCTCTCCACACCATCCTCTCTTCATTCAGAAATGGTGCAGTTACTTCAGTGTTCTACTCGGTATATTTCAATTTGCAGAGATTTGATTTTCCTACTTTTTATTGCGTCTTTTATTTTCTGTCTTCTTCTTACATACCGATTATATTCCTGCTATATCGATAACTTTATATTAACAACATTTGATATCGGTATTAAAATGTAGTTGTGATTCTTTTTTTTTTCTAATCGTTTTTGGTTAAATGTCCCTGGTTGATAAGCCCCCTTCGAGAGGGGGTGGGGGTGGGGTGGGGGGATTTAGACAAGGAATTTTAAGTAATTTATGGAAATCTTATTTTATTCCTTTTGCAATTATCTAATATCGGACTCGTTAATTGTGAAGGTTAATTCAGCGCAATGATAATTTTTCGAATTTTTCAATGTGATGCAGTAGGATTAGAAGTTCAAACGAAACTTTGCTGCCTAATCCGCTGTTACGGTAACTGGCAGGGCCGGATTATAGCCAAATGCCGCTGTGGGCTCAGTCATTTCTGCCGCCCTTGGAATAATTTATAAATTAAGTAATAAAAGTTACATTCGAGTGATTGAAGTAAGAAGGACATAAAAGTTAAAAATTAATTTTCAATTAAAAGTTAAAAAAGTTTTTAATTAAAAAATTTCACACATTTTTAAAACATACCTAAATTTTATTATAATTCATATTATTCTTTCATGTGTCAATTAAAGTTTACATTTTTTACGACGCAATTAATTCATTTATTATATCATCAAAGTTTAAATTCTTTACTAACTGTTCTTCAATAAATAAAACATTTAACTCTTTTGGTGAGACATTGTTGATCTGAAAAAATGTTTAATTCTTTTCATTGTAGGAAAGGAGCGTCCCTGCTGAGAAAATTTTATTCAACGCTAATCTTTCTTTGTGTTTTTTCCCATCATGTTATCACGTTATTGTAATTGTGTATATTTTAGTAGTGTTGTTAGAGTTGGTTTACCCCCAGTTACATTTTGAGTTTTTACTTTTGTTTGTTAAATGATCACAAAAATTAAATAAAGTGTACATTTATTCATAATACGAGTATTTTCGCCATTAGCGTGTTTATTCATCAGAATAGTTTCAACAGGTGATGGGCCCAGTACGCTTCCCGCAGTGCCCCAGTGCCACACTGCTTTGAGCACCTTTCATCGTTTGGTACGTCAAGAAATAATATAAATAATTCTTCGAAAAATCTTCTTAACTTTTGTCGCATTAATGAGATACCGCTACTACATTTGTGAATTTTCAGTTTTTCTTCCAGTCTTGTTTGACCTCTTATCATGCCGACCAGCCATTGTGCGCACTTCGAGAATTTCCTTTAACGGCTAATGTAACACCATTTTGCCTAATAATAAAGAAACGTTCCGGTTTACACTTCGTTAATTTTAAATTCATTTCTCGATTCCCCTGCTTACATGTCATTTGTCTCTATAGTCATTTGGAAATTTTACCTAAATCAATATATTCCCATTTTAACTTTTCTGTACATTAATGCAGGTTAAAAAATGATTTTATCACATTCCTCCCCTACTCTGCTATGATTAAAACGCCATAATATGTAACAATATTTCGGAAATTTTAAGTATTTTTCAAAAGAAAAGACTTTTTAATATCATGCAAATTTGCCGCCTTTCGAATTTTGCCGCTGTGGACTGTAGCCCATTTAAGTCCGTGGTGTAAATCCATGACTGGTAACTGGCTACAGTTAATTCGTAAAAATTAATCATAAAGATAAATTGGACGTAACGTTAATCGAGTTTCTTGAAGTAGATTTAAAGGGCGTAATTGTGAAAAAACGGTATAAAGGTTTTTTTATATTTATCATGTTATTATTATTATTTTTTTAAATTTACACCCGATAACTCAGCAGAAGATAACATCTGATAGTCACATTAATTCGGATTGAATACAGGAAGTCGCAGAACATCGCTGGGTGTGTTATAATGTCGTTCAGCCTTCAATCCCCGGTATTTTTCCTTATTCAAAAGTATTTCGGCTCGTTCTATACGCAGGTTCGTTACTATTATATATAGATTGAGAATGGGGCATTTCCGCATAGCTTTGAATTTCTCTGATTGCTCGGTGTGTAATAGTGTAATAATGTTCATGCTGATTTCGTGAACGACGTTGATCATCTGTTGTTTCGTTATGATGGATTTGGGAAACATACGATTATGTTTTTTAAAGAATTAATCCGCTAGGAACATCTTTACACGCTGCATCATCTTTTATGTTGTAGAGAGGTAAATTAATTTACGGTATTCAAATTTACTGTAAAAAATAAAATCTTAAGATAATCTTTTGCAGATTCACCTGCTATAGACAGTAGTCAAATGGTTAATCGCCGGGCACGGAAAAAAAAAAAATATAGAAAAAAAACTCCCTAAACTGCACAAAGCATTGTGATACGTATGAACATCTTATTATCAATATTTATACTTTATTTTAAAATAAATATATTTAAAAATAAAATAATCGGTGAAATGTAATTATTTTTGATAATTTAATCAGAATATATGCAATTAAATTTGCTGACGATCAAGTATTGTTAGCGGAAAGCCCGAGGGCGCTGGCAAACATGGTTAGTGAAATATACACCGAAATGGTAAAGCATGGGATGCGTAGCAATATCTCAAAGACAAAAGCGATGGTTATAAGCAGAACGCAGCAGCAAGTCCATATCGTGCTAGAAAATAAAGTCAGTGAGCAGGTACCTACTTTTAAATACTTGGGACAAATAATAACCCAGAACCTTGATTGTACGCCGGAAATACGTAAAAGGATAGCAATAGGCAAGCAGGCTTTTAAAGATAAATACTCGCTACTGACACAGCGAGCAATTTCAACGCAATTGCGGAAACAACTCATGAAAATTTTCGTCTGGTCAGTCGCACTGTATGGCACGGAAACAAACGAGCTGATTGTAAAAGATTAGAAGCATTTGAAATGTGGTGCTGGCGGAAGCTACTGCGAATAAGTTGGACGGAGAAAATTAGTAACCAAGAAGTGCTCGATAGAATCGAAGAGAGAAGAACTATAATGGAGTGGATAGGTAAAACTCGACTGGGTTGGTTAAGGCATTGCGGTCAGAACGTAGTATAATCGAAAACCGGTATCGAAGGAAGAATAGTAGGAAAGAGACCGCGTGGGCGTCCTCGGATGACATTAGTGGACGCATTTTTAAAAGAAACCGACTAACGGAACTACACGGAATTGAAGAGGACAGCAATGGACCGTATCAAGTGGAGGCAGGCAAATAGTGCTGGGGAGAATCAGCCAGACGGCTGTCACATGATGATGATGAATATTTTTACCGGTAAACACGAAGTAAATAAAAATGAACTAGATAAAAAAATGTCTGTAAACAAATAAAATGTTGAACTGGCGACGGTCATGTAAACACTTTTACCTTATATTTAAATAAAATAAGTAACGACTTAAAATAAATCGATACAATTTATTCAAAAACACGAGAGTGTGAAAGTGTGAAGCATTGACGGTACTGCTGCTATCGCCAGGTTTTAAAAATTCACAACGAAATTACGAAAGTACTTCCATTATGCACAAAGGTATTTTTTTTTAAGTACTCGTATAAATTCTCAATCCAAATTAATGGAAGTTCGGTTTCTGGCGTTTCCTTCCCTATCCATGGCTCTGAAAACATTCAGATTAGGATCATCAACTTCTACCATTCTTATTACGCGGATAGTGGATCATTTAGCTAACCAACAAGATTACGCGCACTTTTAATTATAAATTTTTTATCTTCAGTTTTTCGTTTTATTATTAAGTGCACATTTATAGAGTCGACTCCTCAATACTGAGCTATATATCAGATACGTATAAATAAATTGTTTCTAATGAATTTAACTATAATAATAATAATAATAATAATAATAATAATAATAATAGTAACAATTATAATATTTGTTTTCATCTATCTATACTATTCTATCCCTATATTGAAATATCTGGCTAGCCCCAGATGTAATATTAATCCTAAATTCCTTTTCAACATCTACAGATCGCTGATTTTATCGAAAATCCACTACGGGTGCCAGGTGTACTCCTCAGCTAGCAAATCTATATTGAAATCTCTTGATCCTATACATCACTCCGCACTGAGAACCATTTTGGGAGTGCATCGAACTTCTCCAGCTGCCAGCATGTGCGTTCTAGCTGGGTGCCCTCCACTTTCCTACTTCCGAAAATACTTCATACTGCGAAATATGTACCATCATTTCAGCCACACACGAAACCTCCCCCTAAAGTTGGAACATTACCTTCTTGAACCAAACTTTCCCGGCGACCTACTACCAGAATTACTGGCCGACCTGCGAAGATGTGGTATCACGTCTGTACAGAGGTCAACACCCAGCCTCAATACCCTTATTCCCCCTTGGATCACGTTCCAGATAAATATTGATGTGTCGCTGAAACAGCATCCAACCACAACAAGTTCTCTCCTCACAGTGGAAGCGGCAGTTAGGGCAATTAATAAGTACCCGCACCACCTAATTTACTACACTGATGGAGCCAAGGCAGTTGGCGAGGCAGGTCCACTGCCCGCAGCCTGTGCAGTCGAAGGTCACGACATCTCATGCGAAACTCGACTCAATGATGCCTGTTCCGCATTGGATGCAGAATTGTACGCAATTGCACACTGTTTCCACCACATCGTTACAACTCACACCAGAGCCAGCGATTTCCTCCTGGTTACTGATTCCCTACAGTCTTTGAACATGATTAGAAGTCAAAAATTCAACAACCCGCTAATCCTAAAAATATATCACTACTTGAGTGAATTGCAGCTAATGGATAGTCACGTGTCGCTGCTGTGGGTTCCTGGGCACATTGGAGTGCCTAGTAATGAGAGTGTCGACAGAGCAGCACGTTCTGCCTTGCTCTCGCCAATGCCACAGGACGCGGAGCTTCCCTCATCAATAACATATATATTCCTAAAGGTGTGCGAAAACCAGTGGAAAACTGAATGGGCAGCTGCAACAACATCCTTAAGAACCATTAAGCCCACAGTTGAATCATGGTGGCCACCGGAGGGAACATCCCGATACGACTTTAAGATCCTCAGCCGGCTGCGAATTGGCCACATCGCTATTTCGCATAAACATATAATTGATAAAACGCCGCCTCCGGCTACATGCCCCTTGTGCAACCAGGCAACCACACCGTCAGTTTCCTACATAATACTTACCTGCCAAAAGTTTACTATGTTGCGGAGGCAACTTGGCCTATCCATAGATATGGGGCAGACCCTCTCAAACGAGGTAATCTCCATCAACAGGATTATTGCTTTCATTAAAGATGACCATAGTAGTTACACACAGCACATACAATTTAAGGGAATTAAAAAAAAAAAAAAAAAAAAAAAAAAAAAAAAATAAAGAGGAAAGATTTGATTGTTTGCATTGAATAAGCTCCGAAACTATTGGACCGACTTGAAAGATTCTTTCACCGTTGGGAAGCTACACTATCTCCGGGTGACATAGGCTATATTATATTTTCAAAAAAATTAGGGATCCTTACTAAAACTCCAATAATGTAACCCAAGGTGTAAAAAATGACCTAAACAATTCCTTATATCGCGTGCGCTACAAAAACTATTGACGATAGAACAAAATAATGTACTACGACTTTGCAGAACACATCATTATCTACAAAAAGTTTCGCGTCAGCATATGTCTAACTATTACAGTTATGTCATAAGAAGTGTTCTTTTATTTTAAAGATTTAATTGAAATGCTGCCGCTAGAAAAGGCTCTTTATTTGTACCTTTGTATTAATCCTTATCAAAATAAATTACTTCATATTCAAGACTGCTTCATGAACCGTTATATAACTTTTCGAATTATTCAATTCGGACATTTCATTCGAAAGATATCACGAGTTTAAAAATGTAAGTATTAGAAAAAAGACGCGTGGTTGCCGCTCGCCCCGCTCGGCTAGCTAGGCAGCACCATAATATGCGATGTTGGCGTCACTTGGGGTACGGGAGGGAAGTCGATGTCAATAAATAAAGTGCCGCTCGGCTCATTTGCGCGGTCGGCTCCCTACGCAGCGGTCTTGTGCACCCATTTTTTTATATTTTTTTCAATAAGTACTACCTGATAATAAATATTTATTGTACATTTAACTATCCAAACAGCTCGGTGACTTAGTAGTTCTTATAATTTTTCAATTACATTTTTACATAGGTAATTCTCGTTCAACAGTTAAGCAAATAATTTAGTACAAAGGCAGTTAAAATTTTTTTTTATCATTTTAAAATGCCCAAAAGATCAATATCTCAACTTTCTAGAAATAATTCCCAGGCGAGGGCATCAAAAATACGTCGTAATGGAGAATCTTCATCAGAAACTGAAAATCATCTTACAAGTCAGAGAGAATATGCGTCGCAATCGCGTGCCAGAGAGTCGAGTATCGAGAGTTCCCAGCGGCTTGCTGAACAAAATTTGAGAACCTCTCAAGTACGCGCGCGAGAGTCAAGTATCGAGCTTTCGCAGCGGTTTGCTGAACAAAATTTGAGAATCTCTCAAGTCCGCGTGAGAGAGTCGAGTACGGAGCGTTTGCAGCGGCTTGAAGAGCAAAATATTAGAAATATACAAGCTCGCACTAGGGAATCGAGCTCTGAGTGTTCCCAACGCCTTCGAGAACAGAGAGAAGGACAACAGACGTCAACGACTAGAGTTCGTAATCGAGTTTTAGCTCACAGTAATAGATCGGCTTTAGATACGATCCACAGATTGATTATGCTCAACAGTCTTCCGTCCAAATGGGAGAGCCATGAATAAGATCTGCTCTAAATGTTCTACCAAAAAATGGGCCAATGAACCTAATGGTATGTGCTGTGCTTCTGGAAAAGTCAGTCTCCCCAATATTCAGGATCCGCCACAGACAATAAAAAATCTTTTGACAAATAATTATTTACTGATTTTCTTACGCAGTCATGAACTGAATTCCGCGCGGGTGTAATTTAACAAATAAAGTGATTTTTTAGAATTATAATTCACGCGAGCAACGCCGCGGGCACAGCTAATATATATACATATAATAAATAGGCAAAGACGAAATAGTTCAGTACATTTTTCTCCTCTGTTTATTAATCGATTTTCTTCCTTTTTTTTTCTTCTGTTTAGTAGCTATTGATGATCTCTAGTGTTATCAGTAAGAACATTTTGGATATCGAATTAATTCAAAAAATGAAAAATTAAATCGCTATAGCTGGCGGTAAATCTGTTATTAAAATGCTTTAATTTTTCCTAATAATCATCATTATTGGCTTTTTTACAGTGTACACTAAATCTTAAGGTGTCATTTAATATCAATTAAAGCGGGGTTTTTAAATTGTGATTTACTGTTATTTTATTGAGTTTATTTTTTATTCAATTATAATAGTACTGAACACAGTTTTGTACTGTAAGCACATATAAAAGTGTACGTTCTCAGATATGTACAATGAACGAATGTATAAGAGTAGAAATTTTAATTCATATGTGTTTTCCTCAAATTTTTAATAATAATTATGGTCGAATTTTGACCAATGAGTGAACACTAGTCTTTATAAATAGGCAGGATAGTAATGAAATATTGTAATTAATAATAATAATAATTTTCATGAAGTCAAATAATTCTTTATTCGCAGTAAATTAGAGACTACGCGGAATCTCCGAGGGATATTACATTTAAATAACCGTTTCGACGATGAAGAATTGACATTAGAGCAAAGGCTTCACGATGACCGATTGATAATTGGCGGATATTCGCACCGCAGTGAAATACAGCTGTATATTTAATAGTTCAATTAAAAATATTTTACCGCTTACTTTTTAATTAGATAAACACGCTTAAATATTTATAATAAATTAATTTCACTAATATAACACAATACTAATATTTTCAGTCGCTACTATTGTACACTTTGTCTTCATCGGAGTCAGGCTCCCCACTTCCAGGCTGACCGCTTCCAGTCTGACCGTTTCCAGTCTGACCGCTTCCAGGCTGACCGCTTCCAGGCTGACCGCTTCCAGGCTCGCCATTTCCACTTTGCGGTCTTATAACCATAAAACCGTTAGCTCCTACTTGGAAACAGTCTAAATCATGTGAAAACAAAGTGTATGACAGAAATCTCCCTTCAACCGTTACACAAGCTTGTATATTACGTCCGACAAAGTGAATATCCTTGAAAATGAAGCACAACTTTAAGACGGGCAGTTGAGGAAACCGGATGCATAGCGGCCGCGGATTTAGCGCTGAAACAGTAAAAATACGCATAATGACTGTGGTAACTATTTACTTACAATATTATTTTTAAGTGAAACATTTTTAACGAGCGTAAGCGCACAGTGTATGGAGTTAACAATTAGGACGACTTCATTATTTAATCCAGTCGGAGAGTGGAAAAGGTTGGGAAAAATAAATTACCTCCTCCATTCAATATACTTTAATACCCTGTGAAGTTTAATTCCGTAATCTCCAACAAAGCCCGCTAGCAGCGTTAGATTTACTTCACTAAAATTCGTGGTTAAATTTTGAGACCTAAACAGACAAAAAAAGGAAAAAAAAACGGGTACAGTTAAACAAAAGGGATTCCTATTAGGATTCTATTTCAAGACCAAAGCTGGTATCACGGATGATTAAACTTTTCGTGCTGATTACTTTCCGTCTTTTTTTTATCTTCAGTCATTTTGGTGAACTACTGTGGACGGACTTCCACACGTTAGACGACATGTCTTACACGATCATTTTCAATTGAAATAGAATGGTGGCGGGGTTAGGATTCTTTGCTGCTGATTATCACAAATATGGAAACGACCAGAAAAAGTGATCTGGATATCCGCCATTTGCTAGTATTAACGATCGCGTAACGAACGAAAATAATCGAAACGAAAATTATGGAGAATAAAGACTCTAAAACAGGAGGTGACGAAAGCGTCCAAAATATCAGTGCGTTTAACGAAAAAGTTAAAAAAACAGTTTTTCCCAACGCGAAAAATTGTAAATTATATTGGGAAAAGGTTAGAAATTGGAAGAAATGAAGGAGTCTAACAAAGGAACTATGGTGACGGAGGAGAGAGCAAGAATAGAGAGACAAAGACTCAGAAGATTGGAATAAAGGGTCGTAAATTTTAGGGAAATAAAAGGGAGGCATTCGAATAAGAATTCGCATTACAAGTGTAGTTCTGGAAGATCAACGTGACACAAAGGCAACTGAACGAAAAAGAAACGAAAAAGAGTAACTGGAAGCAGACTATGACTGAGCTGAAGGCGAACTATAGAGAAAATAAGACTGGAAGCAGATTATGACTGAACTGAAGGCGAACTATAGAGGAAATAAGGGAATGGCTAACGTTAGCGAAAAAACTGAAACAGGGAAAGGAGGAGCAGAGAACTGTAGAGAAAGATTAGAAGTATGTCGATTAGAAAAGAAAGCTCTAGCATCGTATATGAGAAGCAAAGAGAAAGAAATATTCCGATCTTTACAGCTTAATTGACAAACTCCTTATAACCCAACGTTAATTTTTGTTGGTTGATTTCCGTTTAGTTAACGACGTGGATAAATTCTCAGCTTAATAAACGTCAAGTAGTAATCATCTGTAATGAAACGTGGAAGCGCCTTAAATGAAACGAAAATGAGCTATGACGAAGAGAGTTAAGGGCTGAAATAGGGGTTTTATTAATTAGAAAAGCGTTGACAATGAAATGGTAAGAAGGTGTAAGTCGGAAAGAGATGGCAGATTTAAAGGAAAACGAAACGATATTAAATGGGATCTACAAAATGAAAAGGGAAGCATACTGAATTCACCAAGAACGGATGTGTAGGGGAGGACCGAGGGAAAGTGGAAAGCAAGAATTTCGTGATTTATATCCAATTTAGAAAGAAGAGATTTAAAGCCAGAACAGTAGATAAATGAATAGTAATCACATTTGGGAGCGGATAATTTAATATAGAAAGATTACTATACCCTGTTAATAGGCTTTATCTATAAAGTTGCTTATTTAGGCTGGTTACCGAAAATGAATTTGGAAAATAAACTACGGCATCTTCCGACGACCTTATCTCCTACTTTTACAAATGCAGAAAATTAAGGTTTCATAAAATAGGCGTGAAGTGTGAAAGGAAAGATGGTTTAAAGGATAGTTTACCTGTTTTAAATACAAAAAAGACATTTAATTTTTGATTTAATCCCTTTATTAATGGGAAGCACATGACCACAGCAATTTCATCATGAGTCAATTAACATAACAATCGGGAAAGAACGAGAGTTTTGATGATGATAAAGGATAACTGAAATTTAATCAAACTATAATAAAGTTCGATCTAGTTGTGTTACCTGGCAGGCGTTGCTGAAGAACCATTTTATTGTCGTAAATTAATCGAACTTGAAATTCGGTATTTTCCGCTACATAGCTGATATTCACGCAAGCGTTGCTGTTAACGTTAGCGTTCGAAAGAACTTTGCTGCAACATTTGCATTGTCCTTCGGAACACTGGCACGGAAATTTTCTATTGCCTCGCTTGATGCCATCTTGGATCAACGATGATAAATCATCGTTTAACTCGTAAGATAATTCGTTGTTTATGCTCAAGTCTATATCTGCAAAAGTAAAGATACAGAGAACTAATTTAAAACTATCTAAACCCTTTTATTGACGTTTTACGAAGTTCAAAGAAAAACTAACAAATTTAACAAATAGGAAGCGAAAATAAAAATTTTATAAACGGAACAAAGTTTTTTTTCAAATATTCTCCATTTAGTAATATGATAAATCTAAATTTTTCTTCTTAAACGAATGGCAATTAAAAATAATAAAAAAAAAAAGTTCCAATGTCGCTTGTTGGGGGAAATGTAAAAACATACATATGAGCCTAGCAACATAGATTAATTCTACAGAATTTATAACAAATATTCTTAACTTTAAAAAAACGCACATGCTTTCATGCTATTTTTAGGATCGGCTTTTTCATAATTTTTAAAAATCATTATATTTAATGCTGATACTCAATGTTCAGTAAAATAAACTTTTGAAAATGGGATCTCTTTAGAGATATGATAGTTTATTTACTTAATACTGACAGATAAAAATTGGCTGAAAAATTTTCATTAGAATATAGGAGAAAAATATGAACACTCAAAATTTTAAAATGAAGGGGTCGATAAACTCGAGCGACTTAATTCAATATTTTTGGTTAAGGTAAAATATTTCTGTTTTATAATAATACTAGCTGTGTCTTACGGCTTCGTCCGTGTATTAATGCCTGTTTAAATCTGTACGTGGAAATTCATAAAGAATGTTGTATTTTATTTGGAATTTTATTTATATAAAGATTCTTTCTCTCTTTTCGAAATATGTTTATCACCGTCCAACAGAAAATAGTCTTCACGTTTCACGTTTAGCTGAAGATTATCGATCATTCTAAACATGTTCCCCGTGAACTAATAAAAAATAGTTCTGTTCAACTAAATAGCCCACACAGCCATCGTTTTGAAGAGGCCGAGTTATTCACACGATAATCTTCCATACTTACACATTTAAGAGAATATCTTTTTCAATCGTATCTGTCAACCACTCTGTTTCGAGCTTTTTATTAAAATTAATTTATTACCGCGGAAGCAAACTGCAGTAGTTGAGTAAGGATTTTAATATTCCTGGTAGCAAATTATTAAAAAGAAAGTTAAAGGCTAGGAATGGCTACTAAAAAAAAAAACAAAAAAAAAAAACAGTTGATAAAAAAAATTTATACAGCGGTTTTGGCCCAAAACTTCGAATATTTGACATATCAGTTAAATACTCTATTTTATTTCTATATGTTCCCCATTAAGTGCAATAGTATACGGCTTAAACCTCTTCCAGTTTTTATAAACATATTGTACAATACATTTTCGTACTTCTACTCTTAATAATCCATTAGTATACAATAAATAAGATAGAAACAAAAACAAATATGCACCATCACTATTTATGTATTTTATTGTATCATTAACATATATATTAATTCTACATTCGTATTAACAGTGAATATATATATATATATATATATATATATATATATATATATATATATATATAGTGCTGCAGATGATGGGAAATAAGGATATGGAATTAACAGACATCATAAAAGACAGAAAGAGGAAATACTTTGGCCATTTTATACGTGGATCCAAATACTCATTGTTGCAAATAATATTATTGGGAAAAATGTCGGGCATCGACGAAGGAGGCGCTCATGGATGTGCGACATCAAGGCATGGTCGGGGATGAATACCGAACAATTGGTCCACCTTGCATACGAAAGATTTCTTTAATAAGGTCACCTACGACCGAGAACGGTCGGAACTCGAAGAAGAAGAAGAATATATATAAATATATAAAATTAAATTTAAACACACGAGAGTGAAAATTAAAGAAATAATAATTATTGAATAAACATTTACAACATATAAAAATAAAATACATAAATTTGATAATTAGTACATTTACATTAGACATAAATCATTACCTGAATCGCTTGAAATAATACATGTGGAATAATTGAAAAACAAAAAAAAGAAAAGTAAACCGTTGCCTTTGCCAGTAATTACTGAGATAGTGTAGTGACAGAAATAAATAAAAAATGGTAAAAAGAAACTTAAAAAGTTAATTAAATTGCTCACTGGTGTGTGTTAAATTATAAGTAATTATTTTTAATTATTAATATTACCGATAAGAAGAGTTATTCCAAATTATACTTTTGTATTGTTTCCGAATTCAAAATCGCTTGAAGTAACGGTGAGAAAAATTAACTCTATGCAGAGTTATCTCTGAGCTACAACAAGGATAAAAATATTTTCAGTATAAAACTTTTTTCTTACCTTTCTTATGAAAAAAATAAAATGAAAAAATCTTTATAGAATTTTTTTTAAAAATATTTTAATACATAATTTAGTAACTTTGTAGTGTATTAGTAAAGTTCTATAAAAGTTTACTATCTACTTGTTCTAGAATCTTTGAAATCAACTTGCATGTTTTCTCTTAAAAGTGTAGGCTTTGTACAGCCATTCAGGCATCCACCGACATTAGAATGTTGTTCGCTTTGCGGCCTCCGTCGACAAACGTCGCCGTGCAACATGTGATTTCCTTTATACATATTATATCGCAACGTATGCGCAAAAATATACATTTGACAACTAACTACCGCTAGTACAAGGTTCCTGATTTACATCATTATCGTTAGCAGTGGTAATATTGAGGAAATGACGTGTGAACTATACAAACCTACGATCTTCACAGGTCTTTACAAGTAGTTATAGGAAACATTTTAACCTACTTCTGTTGAATGTATACTCTCGTGTATGTGGGAAATCGGTCTCATTAAATGCTCTTTTATTAGTAATCAGTCGTATCTAAGTAAATACATAAAATTTTCGTAACGCTTTTCTGTGATGCTCCATTTGGTGACGCTTTTCGAGTTTATGTGCCAAAGTAAAGACACGAAAAAACGTCATTCTCTCCCACTGTGCAAACAAAAAATTATTAAATGGAATAGTTTTATTTTTAAAACGAGACTAGTTTGGTTATTGCGCCGTTATTAGTTCGATCTTATAGAAAAATAAATAAATAAAAATAAATCTTTATTAAATGTAATAGTTTCATCTTTAAAACGAGACTAGTTTGGTTATTGTGCCGTTATTAGTTTAATCTTATAGAAAATCCGTCCAATGTTGATGTTTTGAGACAACAAAGGGATCATATTATTTTAGTGGAATTCATGGAGTGTGAACAGACCATTAACGGCCTAAACTACTGGAAACACTCATCAATTTAAGGAAAAAGATAAAAATTTAGAAAGCAATGACAATGCACGGCCGCTCACAGCGAACATTACCCAAGAACTTACCGCCGAGTTGTCAATTGACTACAGTTCGGACCTTGCCCAAGTGATAACGCTTTATTTTCTCAATTAAAACAAAAAAAAAAAATATATATACATATATATATATATCCGGCGGATGACGAATTGCTTAAAAATATCGAGTCATTGGACCGGACGGAAAATGTTACAGGGTAAGTGTTGAAAAGTTGGCGGTTCTTATATCAAAAACTTTGTAAAATGTTCAAGCAACAATATGTAGTTATTTAATTTTCGTTCATTATTACGCCAACGCGACGGGTTTTGGAACCCTACTTTCAGTGTAACCCTCGTAGATACAATGCGTCAATTCTGATTCAATATTTATGGCGCGCCATTCTATTTCGTAATTTCGTGACGCTCAATTTCGGAACGCTTTTCGAGTTTATGTGCCCAAGTAAAGACATAGACATGAAATTTTCGTAACGCTTTTCTGTGACGCCTAATTTCGTGATGCTCCATTTCGTAACGCTTTTTGAGTTTATGTGCCAAAGTAAATGCATAAAATGTCAAAAAACAACAATTTAAGCCAATATCTTTAATGTCCGCATTATGTAAATTAATTGAAAAAATGCTTAATAACCGAAGACTATTATGGATCATTCCATAGCGAGAATTACTAACATGCCATTGGTTCCGCTTTCACAAAAAAAAAAAAAGAATCAAGAACCGATTCATTATATTACATCAATGTTAAAATAAAAATTTATATACAAGTTTCATGTTATGTCTGTTTTGTTTTTTTTCGTGCACTATGCAACCGGTCAATTACTTGAAATACGATTTATTTCATACAAAATTTCCCATAACTCCCGTTTCTATCATACGCTAACGAATCTTGATGAGGACGTCTTACAAGTAGCAAAATATATCGTAGTAAATCTGCCATTTAACGATAAATATACCGCACTCAAAAATGCTAGAGTCCGAGTCAGTCAAATTCCGTTGCTTGTTCTGTAATCTTACATTAATAGACTTAAAACCATCCCATCTGCTCACACAGATTAAAGTTCTGTCGGCCAATATGGGAGATAGCATTGTTCGAACATCGTGGTTCGAACGATTACCAGCATTAGTTCAGTCGATTTTAGTAAGTATGGCTGAATTAAAATTACACTCTCAACACTGGTTGATACTGCTGGCCGTATCTTAACAGTTGTCCAACCGGCCACTCCAACAGTAGCCCTGATCGCACATCTGCCTTCTAAACCATCTCTTGACTACCTACAGGCATAATTAAATGATTTAACAGATAAAACTGAGATCGATTATTATCTATCGAACCTTGAAATTCTAGCCGTTCCAACCGGAACTCTCGATTGACATCACCTATCCGCGCTAAACCAGAGATATGTTCGAAAGTATCAATATCGAAGGAGCTATGTTGTTATCACAGCAACTTTGGGCCCAACGCAAAAAAATATCGCTCACCTTGCTTGTATGACTCGAAATCGGTCAACTCTAGATTATCGTAATCTCTATCACCCATTTCAGATCAAATGTAGCACCTATATTTTAGTAAAAATTTAGGTCGCCGCCACAACGAGAATAATGTGAGACTGTCTCGAACGAAAATAATAAGTTAACCTCCACTTAAGTAAAACGAAGATGATAATCGGATATATTATACATATGTGGCGTGATTTTGATTTGAAACTTCCGCCATCTGTTTAGCGACGAGTTAGTACGAATTTATTATGTTTTCTTATATAATTAAATGTCTAGGTAAAGATTTACTTTCCCTTTTCTACGTATGCCGACCATCCCAATATGTACGAAACTATTAAAGAACACAAAAATAAATTATATAAAACAGTAATGTTAATAATAAACATTACAATAACTTTGGACAGCATTGACCTAAATCAGCTGATAAAAATACTGGAAAAATTAAAACTGGAAAATAATTTGTAGATGATTTAGCAATTATAAGAGCCAGATAGAAATACAAAAAATTTAGAAAAGAAAATAGCGATCATTATATTATAAGAATATAAAAAAGCTTCCTGGAAATATATAACCTAAAGATCAATATGAGCAAAACGAATCTGATTAACTTACAAAAATACAGACTTCAGATCACAGTTAAAAAACCAGGTAAAACACCTGGGTGTATAGATAAAAACCTAAAATTTTACAATTATTACAAGTACATAAATAATAATAAATGCTTTATATAACACAACCTTATTTTCAGTATGATTTTATCATAGATTCCATGCCGCACGAGATTTTTATTAAATTAAATTGGTAGATAAAACAACTAAAGAAGCAGTCAATGTTCTATAATTTTTCTATCTGAAACAGTGACTTCCTATCAAAATTGAAACCAAACCTTTTGCGCGACCTGTGGAATACGATTCTCAAAACTAATTATCTTAGAGTCGATATTTCTTTGGAGACTTTTTTGCTCACAACAGAAAGGAACAGGCATTTCTGTCTCGCTTTCGTATAGCTCATATTGCATTGATTGAGTGTTATGATCTACCATTATATTCTCACTGCAATTAAACACCTTTAACAGTCCGGCATCTATATTTTGAATGCCCACGACACTTTTATACACCGACCTTGGCTGTAATTTTGATTAAAATCTGATTGAAATTGAAACAGTCTTTCACTTACTTTGACACATAAATATGATCAACTTGATTTAATAATCGCCAACTCTATTTCTGGCTTTATTCGCGGTACCCGACAAAAAAAAAAAAAAAAAAAAAAAAAAAATCGTTTTTGTTAATTTTTAAATTAATAGTTAATTCTGCAGCCAATACTTGTTATTTCCTATACGCAAAATCAAAATTAATATTAAATTCAGAAAGACGAAACTATAGTTCATTAAAGAAATTCAGTTTCCGTACAGAAAACATAAATTACTATAAGATTACCAGAAGAAAAAGCTCGAATTAATAAGAGCTCCTAAATTCAAATTTTAAAATAAAATCATAATTCTTATTTGCCGACAATAAAAAATCTAGTATTCTCATTTAACGATGGCTTTAATTTCAACGTTACTGTTAAAACCAGTTTCTGTTGGTTGTTTTTTCAATTTTTTAAAAATTTTCTATATTATATAGAATCACTCGTATCTTTTGACTTACAGCTGTAATTTTCCATTGCCTCATGTACGTTTGGGCAGTATTGGGGAAAAAAATTTCTTCCAGAAATAAGTTAAAAGCGATATTTGAAAAATGTTTGAACAAAATTTGTAAATATGTACACACATATACACTAAATAGAACTCCGAAAATAATTTACCGGAATCTTCAATGGCAATTACAAACGGCGCTAACAACGATAAGCACAGCAGCAAAATTTTATCCATTTCAAAATATATATTCACTTCCTTTCGATTCGCCAATACCTGAAGAAATTAACATTATCGCAATATGAAGTTTTTATGTATAATTTTTTCTTAATACAGAAATACGGAATTTTATTAAAAATATGAAAATTTTTAGTTATCACTTTTCTATAATCAAAATACAGTCTTCTTACTGTCTACACACCTAGAAAATTCGTATTATAATACAAAGTTTGTTCATTTAGCTTTAGTATATGCCAGAAATGAAACAAAAACACACCGTAAGCAAAAGCAGACTTTATGATTATTGAAATGCAATTGCAATAATCGATTCTAGATGGAAAGAAAACAAAAATTGTCTCTACACTGAGAGGAGTAACGACTAAGCTTTAGTAGTGGCTAAATAGATTTCTCTGGAAGTGGATACTATTCAGTTACGAACTTCTAAAATTATCTCTTCCCACTGCTATATCGAAACTAATGCATGTCAAAATTTCAATGTATTATAATATAGTTATCGAAAAACACGAATAAATTATACCAGCTCAAATATATATAAATTTTTTCCGTCAAGTTTGTTGCGACTAGACAACTAAGCGACGCTTATATATTTTGTAAATCGCTTTATGGACAGTAGTCAGTTTCTCCGGCTATTCGGAAATTGATTTTCGATAGTATTTTATAGGCTAGCATCTATTGGTGACTAAAATAAGCTGTATAATTTTTAATGTTTCGCGATCAAAAATCATCAGCGCGCGTTATATCATCCTTAAAAAATAATTACTTTTTTGGGGGGGGGGGAGTTAGGAAACGATGGTTTGCTGGAATGGGAACCTAGGTTTAGGATTTAAATTGGGTAAATGATTAGAAATTAACGAGCTTAAAAGAAAGAAAAATATATATTACCAACAACGATTGAAATATACAACGTGGAATTAAAATAATTTATTAAATATTATTTTTAAAATAGTTCTTATCGCAGTAATACGTGTAGTCAACGGGATGCTTTTTTACACACTGAGAATGCGGAAGTATAAAGAATTTCCTCTTCACTGATATTTCAGATATGCATTTACTTACATTTGTTCGATGACGCAACTATAATCATGGCAGATTTGCGTCAGAAAATCAATTTTCCATCAACCGGAGAAATTGACTGGTGCCCCCGTGAAACCGGTTTACATAAGCGTCACTTGGTTGTTTAGTCGTAATGAACTCTGATGAAAAAAGCTTATGCACATATTTTATGCACTGGCATGATTTATTCGTGTTTCCTAATTATATAACATATTGACATTTGACGTCCGTTGTTAGTCTCGATACTCTGTGTAGCAGTCTATGAAAAATTCGACATTTAACAAATACTTAATATCTCGGCGAAATGTATATGCCGTTAATTATGATTCGAGCAACATCTTGCTCCTCTATGTGGACTCACGTCCTTGCCAACCGTGGAGAATCTGCTTAAACGGTGCCCCAGCATACTTCCACTGCTTCAAACCCACTCCACTGTGGACTGTGTTTGGCCGGTTTTGAATTTTGTGGCATGCAATAGACCGCTTACTGAGAACTTCCACTGAATCTAGGCGTCGTAATAGCCCAGGTAATTGACACCTAGATTTATACTATAATTAAACAGTTTTCTAAAATTACAGAACTATGGTTTTTTTTTCTGTTACTCCCCTAACAACACTAATTTGTTTAAGCAAACGAAAGGAAAATAAATTAAAAATAAGATTCAATGTCTTAAAGTTTTATTTATTACGGATGGCGGTTATTTCTGCCAAACGGACAGGACCAATTTGAAAGTTACACAAACACGTACTTTCCCACACGAATCTGATGCTAATTGAAACATATTTAATGCGAAAAACGAATTTAAAATTATCGTTCTCGCGTTATCTTGTTAAAGACCTGTAGAAATCGTTAATATCAGATCAACAACGTTAATAGCTTTGCAGCTGCCGTCGTATAGTTCTCTATAAAAAGTTACGTGCGAATTTACCTGAACATCCACGTTCCATTTTAATACATTACACTTTGAATTGTTTTCCTTTAGACCTATTTCTCCTTTCGAATACAGAGTGACTAATTGCTCGCTGTTCATTTTCTCGTTATTTAATAAAAAAAATAAGCAGCCAGAGAACTAAGTGTGATTATTTCTCGTTTTTAAATAAGGTTTCAGTATTATTTATGTATCAGTGTGTTTACATGTAAAATAAAATACAAAAAAATAATCGCAAGATTTTAAAAATTTAATAAAAAAATGAAACGAAAAGTGAAAAATAATTATTCGAAAAAGAATAGTATAGTTTTTGAGCAATGTATCTGAAGGAGAAATGACAATTCTTTGTAGTCGGTACCAAATTCAAATTACCATATTTAGAAACCAGATTAGAAACGAATATTATGTAACAAAACAAGCGGCCGTTTTCTATAAGCGGAGTATTGAAAACATCAGGAATACTCGAATGAGTTTTTAATTATTCTGGCAGTTCAAATTTCACGCACCGAGACTTAATAAGTAACGTTGTTTAAGAATTATATAATATCTCCTTTAGGTATATTGCGCAAAAATATATAATTATTCGTTTATCGAATAATTTTTTTTCCCCCTTTTTAACGCATTTTTATTAAATTTTTAAAGCGTGTAAACACCTTGGAGAATTTTTTTTTTTTTTTTAAACTATTCATTTCATCGATTTTGGTGTAAACATATTTCAGTGATAATATAGATGCACTAACCTCTTAAATAATGCTACTTTCGGTACTTTGCATAAAACTCTGGGTATTGTTTTAAGAATGTAATGTTTAAATTTCGTCGCTGATGAACTCATAAATCGAGCTTTGAGGGGTTTCATATGTGGATCATCTTTATTTTCGAATCTACATTTCCTTAGGAAATATTATAACGTTGGTAATGCTTTAAGCCATTTACACATGCCTTTAGTTGTAAAATTTTAAGTTTTCACATTTTCCCCGCTTATAATGAAAATTTTCGTTAGGTTGCCAAAAAATTATATCTCTAAAAAGACGACTTTTTTTTTCAACCTCTTTTTTTTTTTTTTTTTTTGCTGAATACGCGCTCAAATGCACAAACATAAAAAATAAGCAAAACACATGTGACGAACATATATAACCTCCTTCTTTTTCAATTCGGGAGAATTGCTTAAGATGGTACAGGTATGTTTGCGATCCCAGGGGGCATACAATTTGCAAGTGCCTGGAAACAGACCAGTTGGTAGACCAAAGCAGAGATGGTCTGACTTAATTTCTGCCAATCTCAGAGTTAGCGGTATTGACCAGGTCTGACATTCGATCGAAACAACTGGAGGCGTTCCATTTGAAAGGCGGACCTCGCACCAACGGGAAAATGCCGTCGAAGAAGAAGAAGAGAAACGCTGAATATGTAAAACGATCTTGTTATGTGGTCTATATGAACGGATTGCAATAAAGATACTTCAAAATTATCGTGAAAACAAGGTTGGCCGTTGATTAGACTTCTAAAAAAAAAAAAACGTATTCTTTTTGATAAAAATAGTTAAAAACAAAAGCGGACATTACAATTTTCTTTCTTTTAGGTTACGCGTTGGCGTTGAAGGGAATGAAGTTTTTTTTTTTTTTTTTTTTTTTTTTAATTGGGCTCCATTTATCCGTAGTGTCCTGATAATTGCGGTTACGTTTATAGCGAAAATCCTAGATTTTTCACTGTTCTTGTTTCCATTGAGCGTCATTTATTTGATTTTCCTAGCTCTTAAAACTCGGTCTTCCTACATCGTACAACACCCCCGATATTCTTTCTCTATATAACCCCCTGTCGTTCCTGTTCTATAAGTTCACATTAGTTTCACATTTAATGAAAAAAATGTAGTGCTTATCCTATTGTATCTACTTCCTAAGATTCCTTATTAAAAGGAAAAAAAAAAAAAAAAAAAAGTTTTATTACGAATAATGATAAAATGTTTTGTTACAAAAAATAAATACCGATACTTGAAGGTTTATTATGAAAATTTAATAAAAAAATTCACTAAAAAGTAAAAAATAATTATTCCTGATAAGAAAAAATATATATATATATATATCAAAGCGTGATATACCCTTAAAGGTGGTGACATTATCGTAATTCTTATACAACACTGATACCTTAATAATTAGAGTCGGCTTCAAATTCATATTACAACATTCAGGAACAATGTTATGAACATTTAATGCAGTTTTTTCATTATTATTTTAATATTTATTTGATACCCACTGCAAAAAGTTAATGTTGTATAAAAATTACGATAATAATACCTTTTAAGGGTATATCACACTCTTTGATATATATATATATATATTTTCTTATCGGGAGTAATTATTTTTTACTTTTCAGTTCATTTTTTTATAAAAATTTTTATGATAGACTTTGAAGTCGGTATTTATTTTCTGTAAAAAACATTTTATTTTACAATTTTTAGCGTTATACTTAAATATTTTTTTCTCGTTAAAAATCAGTTTTTTTCCCCACAATAACAATTGACATATACACAATTACACACGTAGACGCAGCACGGGGGCGTCCGGTAGAAGGATGGGAGGGGTACAGTCGAGTGAGCGAGCCAAACGCGTTGACATACACAAATCATCGATGTAGTCGAAGTCAATTAAATACGCATTATTAAGGATAACTCAAAAACTACTGATCAGATCTGGATCAAATTTAAATGGGACCCCATATGAGAAGCACCAGCTTTCGAATAAAAGAAGAATCATCGAAATCGGTTTAATTAAAAGAAAGTTCTGAGGTAACGCACATAAAAATAAAAAATAAAAAATAAAAAAAATACAACACCTCCTCCTTTTTTGAAGTCGGTTAAAAAATACGAATGATGAATTTAAATATTCATATTATTTTAAAATATCCATCAGAGAAAATATTAAGCATAAAGTAGTCGTTAAAATGTGAAAATTCAAATCGATAAGAACAAGAAAAGATTTTCCACATTAAAATTCATTACAAATATATATATACATATATGTATATACAAAAATTCGGTCATTTTGACCTTTCTCTTCTATACTTTGTATAAAGTGATGAAAATTCACAACGTAATTTTAAATCGGTCCATACGAATGTAATAACATAATCACAAAAATCCTATAAAATATAACAAACGTTACATGAAATTGGGACATTTTTTCTAATGGAGGGTAGCATATGAATTACGTTGTAATTAATATATAATAGGATACAATCGACTATCGGTATTAAAAATTGATGTTCATTAAAATAATAAAATTGTAAACATAAATAGCCGACACCGTAAGATTGAACATTAAATTACGCTAGTTATATTTTTTCGAGGCAATATTCCACATTTTCGATTCTTCTTCTTCTTCTTTAACCATCTTCGTTTTTGACATTTTCGATTAGAAAAAGGAAAGATTAGTAATAACCCGAAGGAAACTTAAATAATTTCTTTCCTTTTTTAGTTCCTCTTCGGACTCGAAAGATGTAAAATAAAGTTTCCATTATTAGGATGTTTTCTCCTTTCTGACTGAAGATGTAATGTTCTTCCGAAATTTATGGAATATTCCATTTAGTACTCTCAGTTTTAAGTCGTTATTGCACTTACAATTTGATTATAAAAAAAACGGGATGTGTACGACTGATATTTTTGCCGGTTTCGAGTGAATTTTCGAATATGTAGTAAAATTTTCTATAGAAAGTCATTAAAAAAAAAGAAAATAAAATCTGAAGAGTGACGTGAATACATCGTCGTTTTTTGGTTTGGGGCTGCTTTTACATCGAACGTATCTGCAAAAACAGATAAACGAAAAAGTGAGTCAGACAATTCCGGTCGGCTATAAAATAATATCCCTCCCCTTGGATGGAATTTTAGGGGAAATGGCTGATTTCCATTAACCGCGGCGGTGGTTTCTTATAAATTTTTCGGACATGTGTATTTAGACTGCTCGAACTGCAGAATCCGATGTGATTTTTCCACTCATCGAAATCAAACACTATCCTTACGGAAGAAAAACCCCCCTCAACTATGTAGTAATATGTTTTTTCGGGGTCTTGAACGCGATTAATTAATGTTAATTTTAATTCGAACAAATTTTCAATTAATAAACAGAACAGAACTTACGGGGTTTCCTTCTGTTGCACCGATTTCTATTTCGGTCTGCTCGCATTTAATTCAGCCGGTTGACGGATTTTTACACTGCGATCCGGTAACATCGATTAAAAGTTCCACTTGGCGATGATGTTCACTTTACCGATCTGATCAGCAACTGTAGCCGGCCGTCTCGAAAGCGGACAATTTAACTGTCCGTTATATATCGAAGCGCTGCCGTGCGCGAACGTGTGTCTACGGTAAAAACAATGTTGTCTGTTTGCGGAGAAGAGGCTGGCAAGGTGATTTATTTCGGATGGAAACAAAAGCGTGCGAATTTAACGATAATAAAGATGAAACGAATAAGGGGAACGGTCCAAGTCGTTTTCCGCATATGTAAACGGATGGCGACAAATCGAACGGGTCACGTAAAGACGGTCAAGCGAACGGAAACGATAGATTCACTTTCCATACGAGAACTATTTTTAATCGTCCGAACGATTTCTTCCTTTCAGCCTTTGTCAAACTTTCTGTCACCAGGATGCTAGAGACAAGAAGAACAGATGTGATATCGTCATCGTGACCAGCGTGATAATTAGTGCCCGATTAATTCAAAAACTACGCCTAATAGATAGAGTTAATAAAGCGGCCAATAGCCACACACAGTCGTTTCGAATGGGTTTCAGTGGGCGCGTGCGTATTATTTCCAGTTGAAAAGAGTTCGATAAATTATTGGTATAGAAAGTTTTTCTTTGTCTTTTCTCCCGTCGGCAGCAAATTGATTTTTCGGCTGCTGCTGTTTTATTCGGCTAAATAAACGCCGGGTTAATATTTATATGGAAGCGTACAAAAGTAATTTAATTCCACGCGTACAGGTGAACACCGGTATGCCCTTCCGACGAGATTTCTATCTACGGCGAAATAGGTGAATTTACGTGATTCGTAAAGCAATCTTCCGCAGCAGAACTCATTTCGCGACTAAATCGCTATTGCGTGGTGCATTGTTGTCCTTATTGTTTGGTCGGTGTTCTTTAAGTTCACTTATTTACGTGTTGAAAGAATTTTATTTGCCTTAAAAAGGATAAAAAATTAAACGATTAAATAGGCGAGCTGATTAAATATCCCCAGTTCTTTCATTTTGATATCGTTCTTCGAGAATCAAACGCACGCGTATATTTCGATCAAATTCCCGGTGCTGGTTTTTGCGAACCATTTGCCGTATTCGTCAGTGTTTCAGATGCCCTAAATAATTTGGCTAGACAATCCAGACGTATTCGATATAGACGATTCCACAAGTCTATCGCCGATTTTCCGCAGCGACCTATTTAGGTTTCGTAATAGCTTTTAATTTCTTTCTTTTGCTCCCCCCCACCCCCTTTTTACGACCTACGTCCAAAGCGATGTGGAAGGGAGACTTTTTGTAACGAGTAACTTTGGAAATCCCAGTTCGCTCCGCTCTAAATCGATCCCCTTTAGATTTTCCGTCATATGACAACAACTTTGCCGACCTGGCTTGCCCTGCTTCCTCTAACGGTTTTATCGATAAATTCCCCGCTCACGTAATATCTTCTTCTCACCGAAGCACCGAAGCAGGCAAATTTTAAATCACAGTCCGCTATCTACATAATTACTCATCGCCGTTTTTCCAAACTAATTCAGCCTCTGTCCCGTATCTCGGGGCGCCTCAATGTTTTTCCTCACCTTACTCGTCGTGTTTTTTCCTTCATTATACGTCTCTAGTTTTAATCGTAGTTGTCTTCCTTTTCCTTTCCTTTTCGCACACACACGGATGATACACGTGCTTTAGGCTGGGAATTGTTTCTTAATTTATATCATCATCATCAACTCCCACTCGAAACCAAATATGGGCTCTCCGTAAATATCGGTTTCCATGTTTATGTCTCAGATGTGAGATTAAACCAATTCGACGGGCTGCTATGAAAGTACATAACTGGCAAAATTATTATTATTATTATTATTATGATTAGCGACACGAGTCTTTCTTTTCCTGATCGATTTAAATTCTGTTATTTGGGTCACACGTTCCTTTGCGATTTTGAACCTTACATTCCCATTTATCAATCCTCGGCTTTATACCTAATCTTTTTAAGAGTCGTTGGCAATGATGTTTTGAAAGGAAGCCGCGGCCTTTCGAGCGGTCGGTTACCTTTCTCGATAACTCTCCGTACATCATTTAATTTTCGGGATACGATTTACTTTTTTTTATATGTATGAATATTTACACTATTATGCTTTTATTCAAAATTTATGATCCATAATCTGAGTTCATGTTTTTACTAATTCAAAATTCGTATTCGTATCACTCTTTACGGAAAGACACGTTCACATCAAAATGTACTTTATGTATTATAACAGGTACATAATTTCCTCTTCTTATGGGATTTTTCACCGTTCAGATCACGACTGCGTTTGTAATGTTGGTCACATTCTTTTTGAAAGTTCTCTTCTTTTGTCGGAGCGCTTTCTTCTGCAAAGTTTTTCTAACCTAGACATCCCTTATTGTTCTTCTTACATACTTTCCCTTTCTTCACTATACTATATAAATGTTGTTTCAGTTTTAGTTCACTTCCTCCATTTCTGCATCATGGATGTTGTTGGGTCATTGCTTTTAAATAGCGTTTCCGAATGAAAACTATTATATAAATGCCATGATTTATATAACTCCGAAACATGTCGGCTTTATTTTAATATTTTTAAAGTATAATTTTCTGTAATACATGTTTTGATAAATTTTTAATAAATATAAGTAATAAAAATTTAAGTAATTGTTATTTATGTTTATAATTTTTCGTTATTTTATCACATTTTTTTTTTTTTATTATTATTAATGGGGGCTCTTGCCATTCTAGCTTTTATATTCCATCGTCAACTGGAAAAGAGAAAAAAAGAAAATCATATTGCCAAAAGTATATTACGTTTAAAAAATTCTCAACCTATGCATTATGGAACAAGATATCGATATTGAAATCACCGAAAAACAAGAAATTATCTTTATCACTACATCTTTTTTGGGAGTATTGCAGTTTCGTTTATAAATTCGCCTACGTTTTTACTCGGTGATCTATATACAGCAATTAATCGAAATGGATTCTTTTTGCAAATATCTGCATCAACCGTCGCCAGATCCATACTTGTCATATTGTTAACTTCACGAATATATGAAATCTAAATTTATTATTTACAAACATAAGTATACTTCCATAAATATCCATTGCGTCTTTGAAGCTCAATATTCGTGAAACCTGCTACATTATATAAACTTAATTCATTCTTACTTATATTTATTTCGGCTAGTGTACTTACAGGTGTCTCGTGAATGAAAATTATAAATTCATCCCAGTTACGTCTCACAGATCTTATATTTAAGTGTAGCACATGAAAAACTTCTGTGTTCATTTTTATAGTATTGTTTAATCTTAATATGCTGCTTATATATTATATTATCGGTCCATTGTTTATCACTATTATAATTCCGAAAATAATGTTTACTACGAAACGGTAATGGAGAAGTCATCTTTGAAAGGAAATATCTGCTGATATGATTAACAACGATATCCAACTCCACCTATTAATGTATAATCAACATAGTTATTTTCTTTACAACATTGGTTCGATGACGGCCTTAGAAGAACATTACGGAGAAAAAGCGAATTGATCGTATTTTGACAAATATTAACTACCACAGATTTTACCGGTGCAACGGTTATCGATGTTACATAGTATATCGTCGAACTTATCAGCAATTAAACTGTATAAATATGTATATAAGTACGAGAGGAACACTTGACAACGTTCCTGCACATGTGAATAGAAATAAAGAGATAAAGAGGAAGCACGCATACAAAATCCGTTACATAGACTTCATAATGCTCCCTTGAATAACGCCACTTAACTGATATACTTAACAGCTTAAATATATCGCGATATCCTTAAATGGCATCGATGCGCAACGCATCCTAATTAATCGAACTCTAATACTATATACATATGATAGGCATACATATCGTTATGAATGCTGGTGTAGTTATTTAAGAGCTATTTGTTATAATTAAAACTAAATAAAAAAAAAATTAAAGTAAAATCTGGCTAGGCTGTTCTCTGTGTTATCGTTTCAGTTATAATTTAATTCTAAATAGGGTATTCATGCGGGAAAGTAACGAAGAATTAAAGCAAATAACAATGAAAACAGAGAATCAACGTAAAAGAGAAATAATTAAGGAATTCCGTACTCGTTGCCCGCAGATGAGACGGAAATTTTGCACTGTACACTTTCGGAAATTAAAGTAACGTAAATTCATTATTATTATTATTATTAAATGTTTGTCCGCGATTAAATAGCTACGCTAGCGGGGTTCGGGGTTGAACAGTGGCGATATCGCATGCATCAACCGGGGTAAATGTCTACTGATATTAGTCTATTTGCTGTCGGACGGTTTTAACATTGCTGATTGCCTTGAGCAGATATTCACCGTTGAGTCAAGCAGCATAGTCGTTTTTTCGGATTTTTACGTGTTAAGCAAGAGGTTATTTTTTTATTCGAGTCGTTTGACGACTCTGGCGCCCAAAATCTGAAGTACCTGGATAGGATGGAGGAACAGGGATGTTGAAACCAGTATTCCGGAGAAGGAAGGGTTACAACAATATTAAATATATCTACATATACATAATAGATTCCTATACATACACGCAACATCCACATATATATATATATAAACTCGGTCATTTTGGCCTTGCAAGGGCTGCCTTAACCCTTCTTGTTTACATTTCCGTCTCTTTCTCTTCTATACTTTATACAAAATTATCAAAATTTACAACGTAATTCTAAATCGGTCCATATGAATATAATAATAAAATCACAAAAATCCTATAAAATATAACAAACTTTACATAAAATTGGGACATTTTTCGTTACATAAAATTGGGACATTTTTTCTAATGAAGAATTACGTTGTAATTAATATACATATACATACATATATTCACGCATGCACATGGAACTACAAACGAAAACTGCCATACCACCATGCACTCGTTCGGTACAACACCATCGCTAATCACACCCTGTAAACGAACTTTAAAAATAAGAAATGACCAGAAGAAATAGTAAATAAAGTACAATAAGAAAGTAACTAAACCAAATACACATATAATACCGTCGTCATCATACATCACCCTCTCAACATGACCACACCTTACAACTAGTGAACGTAGGCGGTAACGCAAGCACATGGACTAAAAGCCATGTGCCACCGCACACGCACCTCTATACACCACCACACAAGTATCAAGCAAGATTACCTGAATCCCCATACGCACACGACCCGGTCGCTCCCTACCGCGCTCTCTCATGCACACAGCATCGTTACGTTCCACCACTACCTTCTCTTCTGTGCTATCTGTCCTCTGCAATCTAAATCTTCTCTAACCCATACACGTCTTGCTCATAACCTCTGTCCAGGTTAAACTACTGATTTGCCGCTTATAACTTATCATCATTCCACACTTATTGGTCGCTACAACAAATACCATTCTCGCACACTCTACCGTTTCCAGCACAAACCCTGCACACTACCTTCTTACCACCTTACTGCCTACGTAACTTAACGAAACGAACACGCACTCATACGAAAACACACACATACCCTTATTCCGTAAATAACCTACTAATAGCGGAGTAGAGCTACGAAATCCGGTAATCATCGAAGCTATTAATATAACCTATTTATGTCATCTTCATTCCTAATGTGTAGAATACGTTCATGCTCATTTTTCCTGACGAATATCTTGCCATGTCTTGTCCATACGAATCTGTAACTCAGTGCCCTAGCCTTGACTTTTGTTTGCCACAATAAGTTTTTGTAATATCTAGGTAAATTCTCATTAATGAAAAATTACAATCAACTTTCCTCATTAGCAGATATCTCCTTGTCAAACATTGTTATATATTTTTTATTTTCAAAAAATAAATCTGCCGTACGTCTTCCCGGCTTGGCAAAGATCGGCTTCGGTAGTTTCAGATTCCTTCTGGTAACCCTGTGGCGCGCTATTATGTCCTCTTTCTTTAGATCACTATTTAACTTCTTCGCTACTTTGGTAACTAACTCCTTAACGCTGTCACCGGGTCTTTCTGTGACACCGTGAATTTCGATGTTTTTTTCCCTTTCGTATTGTGCTAGTTCATTGGCCCTTGTATTTAGCTCAGCTATTTCCCGGTCTTTATTCTTAATTTCGACCATTAAAGCATTAACGTGTTCCCTGAGAACTTTCACCTCGCTCACCAACCATCCATGCATTTGAACTAATTCATCATATTTCCCTGATAAAAAATTCCAAACATTTTTTACTTCTTTGAATTCGCTCCGGAGCTTCTATATGGTGCACTGTTGTACGCCTTCAGATCTCTCGTCTTCACCTTGCCCGTACACCTTTTTTTCCATACTTTTTTTAGTGAATGTTTCATTGCTGGATGAACTAACACCGCTAAGCCGTCTTTCAAGAGCGTTTCCTGTGAATTGTATTGCTTCGTCGACTTTGCTTTAGGCATTATAATAATAATCGACTAAGACTAAATAAAGAATGATCTTACTTGAGTTGTTCTGCCACGCTAGTCGAATACACGCGTAAACACTAAACCACTCACGTTAACTATCAACTAAGCTTCTTAGTGACCTCGCTAATGACTAAGAAGTTTTTGCAGTGCCTGACGAACATAACATTAAAGCGAGCAGCTCATCAAATCGGAATTTAATTACTTCTTCAGATCAACAGAGTGACTAGTAGCATCTTACACATTAAGCATTTTTCACCAAACGCCCAAATAGTGGCCTCTTCTGCTGGTCAAGCTAAAAAATGTTTTCTTCTTTAGTCAGAAGTTAATCTCTATGCTAGAGAAGTTACGACAGATTTCTTTCTTTTTCAAATTACTTTGCTACATCGCCGTAAGATTAGAAGTACTGAAAGTTTCGTTACTGATGCCTACTGTGCGGCTCTTAAGCCACAACTTCTCATTTCTCTTTGGGCCGGCTCTATCGCAATTTCCTCTTTTTACTTTTCTTCATTTGCCTCTTAAAATTCTTTCGGATAATACACAACATAAATCCATTTATCCATCGCTCTCCTTAAAACTATTAATTTTTGTTTCCGACCTAACTTCTTAGCTCTTATTCAGGTACACGAATTGTAAAATTAACAGGTAAAGTAAAATGATTTACCGACTTCTCTAAGTAATGCCTAGGTTATAAAGTTAAAATCGACAAAAATTAACTAATTTCACATATTTGTTAAAAATACCGCAATGTAGACGAAAAATGTCGTAGCCTGAAAATATATTATCGTCGTTGCGGTGCCGTGTCCGTTACCGAACATTGGCTAACATTTGAACAATCTTTCGTTCTATCTTGAACATTTCGAAATAGTTCAGTGGTGAAAACTGCATACCATCGAGCCCCAAGTTTTGTATCCACGTTATTCTTCTTCTTCTTCCCGATGGTGGTCTTTTTGCAACGATCTTCCCCCTTGCATCAGAAGTTAAGTGTGTACTGTATTGTCTCGCATGGCCCATTATGTGTCCAAAGTATTTTAACTATGTTTAATTTCTTTTATTATTTCTTTAGACTTATTTAATTGATTTAACACTTCGGAGTTTCGTATTTTGTCCGTCCCATTTACTTTAAGTATTTTTCGATATATCCACATCTTTCGAAGGCATCCAGTTTTTGTTCTGTTGCCTTTGTTAATGTTCAGCTTTCAGCCCCCCCCCCCCCCCATATGGTAACACCGAAAATATACAACATTGTACCAGCCTACTTTTTAATTCTGCACTTATATTCTTACTAAAAAATATTGTTTTTAATTCAAAAAATGCATTTCTAACTTTTCAAATTCGTATTTTTATTTCTTCATTCACGTCCCATTGATCGTTTAAATTACTGCCAAAATATTCGGCGTTTCCGATTTTTTCTATTTCTTCGTCATAAACTGTAAATGATGTTGTTACTAAATTTCCATTTTTCCTACTTACCACCATGTACTTCGTTTCAGAGATGTTCAGGTGTAATCCGCAGCCGGTCACATATTTTAGCGAGGACATTTACAAAATTATTCGCTATTAAAGTTGTGTAGTCTGCATATCTGAAATTATTTACTACGTATTTTCCCATTTACTTTAATGCCGCTATTAAGTTTCTTACGGACTTCTTCGAAGATTTTTTCAGAATATATATTTAATAGCAGCGGGGACAAGATGCAACCTTCTCTTACTCCTTTATATATTGCTACTACCTCTGTGCTATGTTGTTCAATCCTGATACTTGCTGTTTGGCACCGATACAAGTTTTTTTTATCACGCATATATCTTTGTCATCAATGCCTGTTCTTTTTAGAATATCCATTAATTTATTGTGCTTTACATTGTCGAGCGCTTTTTGAAAATCGACAAGCACATAAAGACTGTACGTGCAACATCTCTGCATCGCTGAATTAGACCTAAATTTTTCCTAAATCCGAACTAAGTATCAGCTAGTTGTTTTTACATTTTCCTGTATATTCTTGAGCATATAATTTGAAGGAAAACTTTTAATAAGTGACTCATCAAACTGATACTTCGATAATCCCCACATTTTTTAGCATTTCGTTTTTTAAGCAACATTACGAATGTTGACTTCGTACAATCATCCGGAATCTTCTCCGCACCATATTATATATTATTAAACAATTGGAGCATTTCCCTTGATACTATGATTGCCACTCCAATTCGATGATACTTGCTGTTTTTTCCCGAATAAAAAAACGGTATAATCATCGACTACACATCTCCCAGCACCTGGTCAGCGCATTTTGCTAATACCGAGTATGGATATTTTTAATATCGTATTGTGAATTTTACCGGACTGTTACAAACTTTGTACGTTCCATGTACCTGTCTTTAAGTCAGACTATATTTTTTACGGGCTTCAATAAGATCCTACCAACTATTTAATACTGATATTAATACCGCCATTATGTCTTAGCTGTTAATTACACTGGTATTTTTCGTTTTTCATAAAATTCTCTAGATCGCGTGATATGTACCATAAGGAAAGGATAAAATTTGTATTCTACGGACGTGCCATGCCGAGTAATATTAAGGTACGAAATAATCCGCTCAGATATGCAGCATAAGAACATTTCGGAAGAACATGATTTACATTTGCGGCTTTATCGATGAATTCTAGATGCGTATAAAATGGGAAATCAAACATCCCGAGATAATGGGAAAAAACGGAGTGTTAAACCTTTCAAAAACTCTTGAGTATAGTGTCGAGAAATGTAACGTCGGAGAATATCAACATTTAATGAGGATACTCGTCTGTATGTTTTTACGCGTTTATTAAACTACGATTATTAGTTTGTAGAGCTTCTCAGTATTTTTTACGTGCTAATTTAATTAAGTTTAATAAATCTTCGAATGGAATATGCTGTAATATTTTACAATTTTCAAACTGCACTTTTTTGCACAATTATCCCTATCACATAGTTTCGATATTACATGAGCTGTAATCCATGGAGATTGAATGGAGATACGAGTGATCTTTGAGGAATAAAATAAGATAACATAATCGATGATATAATTGAACGCCACTTTTGAGAACGACTCTTCCAATCAGATTAAAATATTTTTAATGTTGTTTAAACCTTACAAATATATTGTCTCAACTCTTCGTTATTTCCAAAATAACATAGTTTTTTTTCTTTATATTTTTTTATTGGGCTTGTCAGCTACGGACGATTACCCATCAAGAAGGAAGAACGTAGGACAAAAGGAAACTGAGGACACTAAGAAAGTTATTCGGGGAAGGTGGAGACGGCCAGAACTATAGTTAAACCGATATAAACGATACAAGGTAAAAAAAAAGAATTCAAAAGTCGGAATTCCCAGCAATATTGCTGAAAAATCGAGTTCATAGTGAATTGATGGGCACAATGCTTCGGCAACATCAACAACACGAAAAATCTTGCGAGATTATTGCGAGCACTCAACAATACAATATTGTCGCGAATTGCACAACAATCTTGTCGTAATATTATTGAAAAGTTGGCAACAATGCAATCGTTTCGATAATAGTTGGAAAAAAATGTTCCCTTCTAAAGTCCCCTTAATGGTAATAAAAAATCCTGTTACGTTCTTCCTTTTTTAACGTTTGTGAGATTTATTTTTCGTATACAACAGAAGTTTCCATTGAAAGTTCTTAGTGTTCGGATTGTAGCACTAAGTGAGGTAAAAAGTAAAAATTGCCACGCAAACCATAAACTAAACAGCATTTTTTCAATAGAAACAGCAAACAAAAACGCAATTCGTTATCTACTCAACAAAAATATATCGGATGATTTATGTTCACAAAAAATAATGACTTGAACAATACCGGTTGGTATTTTAAAATATTCTTATGTTGCTATCAGTAGTATATTCGTCCATTATGTTTATTCGTTTGGTTTTTTTAGCGAATTTTTTTAAAAGTTAGTTTTAATTAATAAATGTAGCATATTCACCTTACTATTGAAGTCATCATTGCCCTTCACTTAGTATTACAAATGTAAATAGAAAAGAAACTGTTTGAACATAATGTTGCTTATTTCGTCACTTTGTGCGCAAATATAAAGACATATCCATGTTTTTATGAACTTCCGTACAGCTGAGCTAATTCTTTTCACTCGTGACTTTTGGAACGTTCTCTTTTCTTTTTCTTTTTTCTTTTTTTTGGAGATCTTCGGTGGCAGGAAGATCTCCAATTTAAGATACGCTGATGACATTACGCTAGTGGCGATATCAGACAAAGAAATGACGGAGTTAATTAAACGCGTCCAAGAAACTGGCGAAAGACACGGCCTATTAGTCAATGTAAATAAAACCAAAATTACGGTGACAGAAAGTACGTCCTTAACGACACCAATCTCCTAATAGGTATTGAAAAAGTACAGTCTTTTATCTATCTAGGGTCGTTGATTACTGCTGATGGTGCATTTTCAGCGGAAATAAAAAGACGAATTGCGTTAGGTAAGGCTGCAATGACACTGCTGAAAAGCCTAACCTGTAATAAAAAGCTTTCTGTAAACTTGCGAAAGAAACTAATAAAAACGCTGATTCTGCCAATTTTCTTGTATGCGGCCGAAACATGGACGATCAAAGCAGTGGATAAACGTCGCATTGGTGCGTTTGAAATGTGGATTTGGCGACGAATTATAACGTGGACGTAAAGAACAAATCTTTCAATACCGGCGGAAGTGGATAAACCGGAAGAATTGCACAGATTATGTGGAAGACGGGTCCATCAATTTTTTGGACATATTGCAAGACGCACAGGTGAAACATTGCTGCTCGGCAAAGTCCCCGCTACACGAGAAAGGGGCAGAGTACCCACGCGTTGGACTGACCGCTTACGAAGTCAATTTGGTCAGGTAGCAACAGCGATTAACACAGCTCAAGACCGGAAACAGTGGAGAGAGCCTTGCAGGTCATAACGGTCAGAACTGTCTGGAAGTGAATGATTTTTTTTTTTTTACATCACACCAGTCCTAAGACCAAATTGATAAGGCCATTATGTATATTATTTTATTTCTTATGCTCAGCTATCCAGCGGCAGTATGGTCGATCTGAAAACTAATTACTATAGAACTGGAGTTCGTTCATTCGACAGTTGAGATATTAGCGACGGAGTTATCTTCCGCTTCTGATACCTAATACTGGTTGCTATAGAGCTGGATTTTGTTCATTCGATAGCTGAGATATTAACGACGATGTTATCTACCGCGTCTGACGCCTAGAGCGTCTCCGGGCCATGTTTTTTTGAGCCTCCTTGACGGATTCCAACTCCTGATGTTTCGATTGAGTTGAAATGTCCCGTAAAAATGTTCGTATTGCTTCAAGTATAAATCTTTTACATATGGAACATTTAAATCTGTATGTAGAGTGTGATTCGATATATAGTACGGAGCGTCTACGAGTTGCCTCAACGTTTTTGATTGGAACGTTCTAAAGCGACATGCAGCTTAGTATAAAATGAAAATTGTTGCATACCTTACGGAGTTCGGTGATCAGCAATCAGGACTCGAGCTATCCGTCGTCTCCGGAACATACGCACATCAATAGCTTCGACATGATTGCTAACATCGTTTTTGGCAAACAACAATCAAACGAGGAGGACAAAGAACTAATCAAAGAGGCTAACATCCGAAGACGTAAAAGAGCTTGAAAATTTCCACGACGATATGGAGACTTCATTACATAACCGCAGCAGGCTGTTTTTTTGTGTATATAATTTTGTTTATATTTTGTTTCCTTTTCAATCGATTACGTTTATTTATAATGTTTGATACATGTTGATCTAAATTAAAGTTTTCTTCCTGAAATTGACCTCTGATTGATGTCTCAGGGCAGACATACGTCAGAATGTGCCGAGAATGTTACCGTTAAAATTTTTTCATTGTTTTGTATCTTTATTTTTATATGTAAATATGTTTAGTATTATTTTATAAATTAAATTCGTTCATACACTAGCGCCCCTCTAAACGAATGTCCATTTTCTAAGGGATAGCGTCGGTTTTATTTTTAAGGACAGCATGGCTGTTGCGGTCGGCATCAGGTAGTTAGTTGTAGAAACGTGTATGTACCGGATTGGGCCTTTGTGTATTTTGTTTGCGGGAGAAACGTGTCTCTTTCAGTGTACGAGAATATAAAGCGTGTATATCGTTTTATATATATTTTTGTTGTTCGTTAGAGTCGTGTTATATTAATTCGTGTGTAAAGTTAATAAATAGGAGAATTCAGTAGATTTTTTTGTTTTTTTACTTCGATCGTGTTTTTTATGTAAACCATAAATACGTTAGTTTAAAATTTCGGCCGTCAACAGTATACATATTGATTTTATTTTTAAATAGGTTAATTTTCCTTTAAATAAAGCACTTTAATTATTCTTATTACAAGACAGATGCCCTGTATATATTTCATTTTATAGTTTTTAATTTATGTCACTTAATAATTCTTTCTATTTATTTATAGAGACAAGAAAAGATGGTAACACTGCTCGACTTCTTATTGTATATCACAAATCTATACGGGCTTGGCAATACTAATGTATTTCATGGATTTTATAGAGTACATTATAAAACTTGTAATTTGAATTTTTTTTCTTTTCTTAATTAACCTACTCTTCTATGGTTTCTGTGATTTTCCTTAATGTTTACTCTATAAAAAAAACCTATTTTTCTGTCTCTAAGTATATGAAAAAAAATGTTAGGTCTCCGGTGGTTTGTTAGATATCTTCAGTTTAACCGACCTGAGAACATATATGTCAGGAATGTATACATAATTAATTTATTAATAATGTTTGATATTTGACAGCTTTAAATACTTCCTAAAGTTTCTGTAAAGAGTAAAGTGAATTTCACACTATTGTTAGAGTGTTAGATATTATGAAGTTAAGGTTCACAGTGCAGAAGTTCAATGACACAAATGAAATTAGAAAGGTTAGCTTCCTCATAACAGTCGCCTTTACTTTCTCAGGTTATTTTGGTTTTCAGCTATTTTAGGCTGCTAGTGATTTAAGTTCAGAATGAGATTAATATCGAACCATGTAAAATTGCTGTGTATATAAACAAGGAGGCAATTCTACCCAGTCATTGCCTGTGTGTGATGCCCTTGCTAAGCCGAGCAATTTAGTGTAAGTTTGTAGTAAGAATCCCGGAGGGAAGCCAAATCGACTAGAAAAACAATGTTTGAGGAGTTTAAGAAGGACAAGTATCTAGCCGGCTTAAGAAAGGTTTTTTCAAACAGAACAGGGACTTGACAGGTTGCATATGCTATGGACGGCACCGGATACTTCTTTTAAGATTCAACGGCGATGTTCCACAGCCTTTGTAAATGAGGTTACTATCTGTAATGCCAATATCAAGCCTGGACCAAGTGGTTCTCATCTGCAACTATCAAATAAGTATATTAACCAGAATGCGAATATAGATACTAGGGTGTACCATAGAAGTAATGTGCATAGGTGTCATCTGACCAGCGTGGAAAATATACAAAAACTACTGGTTCAAATGCGGAGCCAGCTAAAAACATGAGCCCTGTGTGAAAATAATAATAATAATAATAACTGGAATATTTTATGGGTATCAATACTAAATGTAGGTACTTTGGTAAGATGTATTTGAGAAATAGCAGAAATTCTTAAATACAGGAAAATTGATATTGCGTGTGTACAAAATGATAGATACAGAAGGTAATCACGACGCTCCATAATGCATACTTGATATCATTTAAAGTTTTATAAAATAAATATAAGATATGATAATACCTATCTTCATATACAATTATATATATATATATTAATTACAACGTAATTTTTAGGCTACCCCCCATTCGAAAAAATGTCTCAAAAAAATGTCCCAATTTTATATAACGTTTGTTATATTTTATAGAATTTTTGTAATTGTTATTTTACAAATGTCACAATATTATGTAACGAAATATGTAACGAAAATGTAACGAAAAATATAACGAAAAAATGAATTAATTTTATATAATGAAAGTTAAATGTTAGGATAGGAGTTTTGTGATTATGTTATTTTTTTTTGTGTTGATGCCAGTAAGAATTACGCTGTAAATTTTGATCATTTTATACGAAGTATAGAAGAGAAAGAGACAGAAATGTAAGCAAGAGGGGTCAAGGGACACAGCCCCTTGCGAGGCCAAATGGCCGAGTTATATATATATATATAATTCTTTTGTACGTGTGTTAGTCACTGTACTCCTCCTGAACGGTTGCACTGATTCTAATGAAATTTTTTGTGTGTTTGGGTGGGTCCGAGAATGGTTTATATTTACAACTGGACTCAGCACGTGTTCGAAGAATTTAATAATATTTAATAATTTACAACTGCCAGGGTTTTAGCCTACCACAATTAGAAAAAAAAAAACAAAAAATAATTACTGGCCGCCATATGTTATTATCATCTAACTGTTATTATATTGCACTCATTTACATATTAGCTGTGTAGGCCTTCATTTTACAGTTTCATTTTATTTTCAGTACACCATAATAAATTATGCACACAAACAGTTGATCATCATGTCGTTATTCAAAGCTAAACTTATATCATAAATGCCTAATCTATAAAGTAATCATCAAGCCAATCTGAACTTATGGTATTGAATTATGGGGATGTGTGAAAACGAGCAACCGTAATATCATATAATGGGCTCAAAATAAAATTATACGGATAATAGCAAAAGCCGCATGGTTCCAAAGGAATACCGATTTGCACAGAGATTTAGATCTGAAGTATGTGGATGGGGTCACTCCAGAGATCGTGAGTGCGTACCACGAACGGCTTCGGGATCATAGGAATCCAGTAATCCAACAGTTACTGACGGACGAACTCAAATCATGTAGCTCAAACGTTGTAAACCTGCAAATCTCGTGTAAACTGTTCATGTGTTCATTGCTGTTCCTTAAAAACTAGTCGCTGGTTAAGTTTTTATTTTACGTTCCTTTCCCAGTTGTTATATTTATTACTTATTTAAGATTTATTTTAAGACTGTAGTAATTTCTCAAAAATAAAAAAAATAAATAAAAAGTTTGATTATGTTTATTATGTCCATTTTAATGTGGACAGCAAGGCTGTGCAGTAAATAACATTCATTTATGCCTTAACATAAATATGCCTGTTCAACTACAAAACGATCCATTAGCACTGCCATTCTCTAAACAATTGCTAAACATTGGCAATGAACAAATTCTATTGCATGGAAATACACAATGCATCGAATTGCCAGACAAGTTTTGCAGAATGGTAGCCACGAAAGATATTTTGATTGAAAGTATATTTCAAGATTTGCACGCTAATTACATTAATCATGCGAGGCTATGTGAATGAGCTATTTTGGCCGCAAATCGAAATACAACAGTCATTGCCTGACAATGAAATGTCGTTTAAATCGATTAACGGTAATGAAGCAGTAAACTCTTCTGTTGAATTTTTAAATTCAATGGATTTACCAGGAATGCCACCACACAACTTGCGATTAAAAATTGGTTCATCAGTCATTTTGCTGTGGAATTTAAATTCACCACAGTTATGCAATGGCACGCGATTAGTCATAAAAAAAATTATGGCCAATGTTCTTGAAGCTACCATTTTGAATGGCAATTTTCATGGTGAAGTTGTTCTTTTTCCGCGGATTCCAATGATCCCTTCAGACTCGTCCATTCCATTCAGACGCCTGCAATTTCCAATTCGTGTAGTATTCACAATGAATAAGTCACAAGGCTAAACAATGTCCATTTGTGAATTGGATCTAGAAAATCTGTGCTTCTCACATGGTTAATTATACGAGTTGGTTCGCGTAGACTAGCACTTTCGCTTTTTTCGTACCGCGAAGAAACTACGCAGTTATATGGTTCTTCTGTTCTCTCGCTTAGAGACTGATTGCGTATTGGAGTCCTACGATGTAAACAATTGCGCCGCGAAAAGAACACGTTTTATCGACATCGAGCACAGGTAAATACCGTTACTATTACCTGTTATTTTACTGTAATATGTAGATGATAACTACTATCATCTACACGTGTCTCGAGTTGGTAAACCATAAAGTTTATTTATTTATGCACTTCATGGACTGACGAAAAACATTGTTCATCAACTTGCATTATGATAAAAAAAAACACATACCTAATTTCTTTTAGTATTAAAATTCAACATTTATTTCAACACTTTTATTTTTTACATTAATAAAAATATGATTGTTATGGAAATAGTTTAAGTTTTTCTTTGTTAGCTATTATTTAATCAAAATGAAAATCGATAAAATTTTTGAAATCATATAATTATACTTATCACTAATCTAACGAAAAGTCTTGCCTCTTTCGCCAAATGTGCCCGTATCAAACATCGAAGATTGTTCGGCCATGACATGAGAATTGAACGGCACAGGATAATGAGAAATTGCACTTATTTTTTGGATTTTGCTTTGGGCAACAGTAGAAAATTAGAAAACGAAAAAGTGTTTTCTCAATCCGCTAATAACAGACAAGCCAACGTTCAGGCAGGACTGCGTTTCCCGGGTGCGTTATTTTTTTATGATTTCCTGTATATCTTACTAGTTAGTGAAAAAAATTGTTTGAAAAGTTAAAAAATTCTAACATAAGTTATAAAATATATTTAAGTATAATTTATTTTTATATGTAATTATTATGCCTTTTTTTTTTGTTACAAAAAAATAATACCTAATTGTATTTTATGAAACATTCCGAAATTAGACAGTTTTACACGATATCAGATAAAAATACTGAAAAGGTTTGAAACACTGAGATAAGTTGAAGATATTTGTTTTGATAAAAAAAAAAAAAAAAAAAAAGTGCCTTGCACATTAGTCTTACTCTTTTATTTATTCTATTATTGTTTCTTTTAAGTGAGATAGTTATATTATATATAAATATCGAGATGTAATAAACTGGCTGCAAACATTATTTCATTGATTTAACAATAATTTAACATTTCACCTGAAACGGAAAGACATTAATCTCATCTTCTTCTTCTTCTCGTGCCACCCGATTCGGGTATTGCTTAATCATCATTTATGGATTGGATTATCTGCTGAAATTGATTACGATCTTTTGCTATTCTGACTAGATCTTCTGTTTTCTTAATTCCGGTCCATTTTTTTATATTATCTATCCAAGCGGTATTTCTTCTTCCCGGGTTTCTTCTTCCTTCTATCATGCCTCACATGTGATCAATGCACTGGGGAAAACTTTTATACGCACTATCTAAAATATTAATTTTGTTTTAATTGTATATTTGAATATCAATTTTTGTAAGAAATTTGGTTCATTTTAACATCATCCTACGTTGCAAATATTTATGATTTAACCCGTAAGAGGTCGCGCCATGTTTTACAACGCAAGAGGTCGCGTCGGTCTTTTTAACCGGGTTTTATAAAATCATTTTTAAAAACTACTTTTTTGTGTTTTTGAAAGAAATATTTCGTGTTCATTCGTTCTTTTGTTCTGTTTTTATTCCTTTTTATGTTGTTTTGTTTTTGTTTTATTATTTTAGCATGAATAAACAGCATTTTAATTCAAAAAAATATATAATAACATAGTTTGTAAAATTTTATAAAAAATAGCTTAATCCTCAACATATACAAAAAAATTCTAGAAAGAAATATAGATAACAATAAAATACGGTACAGGTAATCAAATTGTTAACACTCACCACTAGAATTTTCTTTGTTTTCATTTGCGCATTAAAAACATGCTGGAACTGTGTGTTCTTTACATACAAACACTTGCAGCTATTACATTCTATTTTTGCGCCAGTTACAAAAGTGACATCGTCCGGGAATATTTCGTTGATTTTTTGTAAATTGTTTTCTTTAACATTAATATTTAGTTATTTATTCTGCCTTTCGTGTAAAATACTACGAATCCGAACTTGCCGTTCCCCCTGGATAAACTAAATTCATTTCACGATATTGAAGATATTCGATGCATAAATTCCATAATAAGTCCTTTAAAAATTTACGTCTGGTAAGAGATATTTGTGTATTTTCTCTGTGTATAATGCGTGCATTAATTCCAGAGCTGTATTCAACAAAGAATAAAATAATATTAAAGGCCGATGATAACTTTTCCTTGAGACTGAGTATGTATTTTTCAATTCATCTAGTGTAATAAGTTACAAAATGTTAGCATCCCTAGTTTATTAGCTGCACCTGATTCTTTAGCAATAGCATCGGTTTCAGGTAGTAATGATAACAAGAGAACCACTTCATATTTTTTAGGAACATAAGACAAAAGAGAATCAAACTGAAATAAATCGAAACGATATCGGTCGCACCGGTCGAATAGACCGTTTGTAAACTATTACTGCAATGATTTTTATTCTAGTTAAAACTGATTAGTCCTCATGCTTATGTGTCATTCTAGGAATAGCTAAGTTATTTTCGCTGCGGTAATAGCACAGAATAATAAAAAAAGTGAAAAAAAACCGTCTTTTAGACTGGGGGGATATCTTACGGGTTAAATAAAATTTAATATATTATAATTTATTTTTTAGCCTTTTTTGTTCTTAAATTTGATATTTTTTGATAACATCAACTGCCGTAATAATTATATAATTGATATAAGTAAATTTTTTAAATCACAAAGTTATTTAGTATATCTGATACTAATGTTTTATAAAATTAAAACTACACTATTTGCATATTTTTGCTGTCACGCACGATTGCCCCATTCATTATGCATCTTCTTGCCGACATGATTCATGAATGATATAGTTAGGCCTGGATTTAGGGGTATGCTAGGGGGCTGCAGCCCCGGGCCCGCTTTATAAAGAGGGGCTCCCAAGAGGCTCCCACCTCTGACATGAATGGTTAAGCGTGCAATAATAGATGGTTTTCCAATCATTTATATTGTATATAGAATATTTGTAACTACACCGATTACAAATTGTGAGGCGTAAAGATCTTTTTCGATATTAGTAAGAATAAAAAATATGTACAGATCAATTAGATTATCGGCATTATCAAGATTAACGATTGAAACAGATTTTTTCCGTTCAGTATATTTTAGCGATATTATACAAGAATTTGCAGAAAAAAAACAAGAAAAAAATTCATTGTTTAAAATTATATATATATATATATACATATATTTATTTATTTATTTTTTTGGCACCGAAAATTCTACCCGTTGTCTTTATGATATTTAGTTTTGTTTACATTGATAATTATATGTTAATTCGTGAATTCAAAATAATATAATTAAATTAAATTAAAGAAAATTTAGTTATTCTATAAAACTGATAATTTTGTCACTTCCGAAAAGGGCTCCTAATATTTCCACAGCCCCGAGCCTGTCATATACTTAATCCGGGCTTGGATATACTATAATATTACTGTAACTTCATTGCGGTAAATTTTATCTTAATTTGCAGACATTTGTTACAAATGGTTTAAATTACATCAATTTAAAAAAACAAAAAAGTGATAGGTACATTTTCATTTTTTAAGTATTGTTTATCATTATGTAGTAAAGTTACTCTTTGTTATAAATTCATTTTACAATTTTCTTAATAAATTAATGAAATAAAAAGTTATTTCTATAAATAAAGGCAAAAGTTTATTTGTTTAAGTAAAATGTAATTATTTTAAGCAACACATTTCTCAATTTTATTTATTTATTGATGTACTTTATTCAATTATACGGACGTTAATTCTGAATTTACTATATTTTAAAACCTACTACTTTATTGGCTACTATAAATATAAAGAAATTTATAAAACAATTATGAATATTTTTTACTTTAATTTTCGTTTAGTAATAAAATAGCAGATGTTTTTTCCTGATTTATGAAATATAAATAAAATATATTCCAAAAAAAATTTTGAATTAAAATAAACGATTGTATTCAGAATTTAAAAGCATTACTGTATAGTTTTAATTGCAGATGTAAAACCTACCCAATTTATTTTATACATCACATCCGAATTCATTTAAAGCCTAAAAAAATTTAAAAATTGTCGGCAAATTTTATCTTATTTTTTACTTAGTTCCATTGTTTAAAACTATGCAGTGTTTAGTTTGAAGTTAGGTTTTATACCGGTTTACTTTATTTTAAAAAAATGTCGGATATTGAAATCGATGTCTGGAATGGTGATTGGGGTTTAGCATCGGTGGACTGCAGTTGTCTGCAATTATTGGTAATTTACTTTAATATAGTTTTAGAAATATTGAATTTAAAAAAAGAAACATATTATATAATTTGATGTTCTCTTAGGCACTTTTAAAATTTTGGAATGTAGACGTAAAAGTTAATGCGACTAATAATCCGTTTAAATCACCGAGCGGCCGTTTACCGGTATTTAAAACTAAAGACACGATCGCTACAGACTATCATGAAATTCTGACTTACTTGAAGAATAAGGTTTGATATTATTTATTTTATATGTACATAAATTTATTAAAGAAAAAACTATGAAATTATAGACATAGTCATTTTCATATTCGATATAAATTATTTTAGTTTTCATAGAAATATAAATCTTAAATTTGATTTAAATAAATTAGAAACATGAACCATGCGAAATAAAACCATTGCATTTAAAAAATGCCGATTAGCTTCGGATAACTCAATTCATAATCACGGCAATGAATATTATTTGATAAAAACTGATTAATGCATTTGTTGTAAAATAAGTTTTATTATTCAATAATCATTAGAACGTATTTATGTTATTAGAATAAAAAATTTGAAGATTCTGAATTGGAAAATTCATCGGAAATATTTGCTTATGAAGTTATGTTGCTCGAAAAATTACATCCCGCATTGTTGTACACTTGGTAAAATATGCATAATTCACACTCATTTAGATAATCAGCTTTTAATGATTTATTATAATTTTAAATTAATATTAAAATATATTTCGTGTACTATATCTTCAGTTCAGTATTTATGGGAAAAACTCTCAGTTTAAGTATTCAGTGAAACTATCGGACAAATAAGTATTATTATTATTATTATTATTTTTTATTTAATTCTGCTTATGAATGGTATGAAAATTAAATGTTAAATTATTTTAAGTAAAAATAGTTCGGCGATTTTTTAATATAGTTATAAAGAGATAATTAGTTTGCAAGATATAGTTTATCCTTCTTTGCAGCTTGCAAAGGAAATTAAAGTATAATAGATTATATATAAAAAAATTTAAATAAACGCTGAAAATAAAATCTTTCTATATTTTAAACTATAGTTTACATTGTATATTTTTTAAAAACTTAATAATAAGCTTAAAAAAAGTATCAATATATACAAAAAGAAATGTTCACGTAATTCAATGTATTTTTTTATTTTCTGGTTTTATATTAAATATAAAATTAAGAGGTAATAAAAATCTTGTGGTTGCAGCGATAACTTCGATTTATAAGTAAACGCTTTGTATCTCTTCTTCAGTGGCTTATGCACCGCTGTTTCATAATGTTTAATTCTTCGGACGAAGTTCGTAATAGAAAATTTTATTCACGATTTCTCAACATATTTCACCTCTGATCTATTGTGTTAGAACTGTACTATAAGTTAGCTTTTTTTTTCACCACTCCTGTCTTAGGACTACGATTGGCGTTGAAGTTCAATTTTCTAATCTGTGACTTACTTTAATTTTTTTTTTTTTTTTTTTTTAAACAAATAATTTTCACATGTCTCTTCTCATCAAGACGAATCATGACAAAGTGAGTTTATATGGAACCATAATATTGGAAAATAGGGGAAAAGATCAAAATTGAATACAAGTAAAACTAACAGCAAAAGTAAATTCGTAAATTAAAGAAAGTAAGAGCGTACAAGAAAAAATACGTGTTGAAAAAAAGAGTTTTGGAACCCGACTGTTTAGCCTAAACTGTGGTAACTCAATCAGAAATATCTATAAGATTAAAGATATTCTATTGATACAGAATTTATTTTCCGCGGAATGCTGTTGTAATTTGCGCTAGGTTATCCGAGGAGTTCATCTCTGCACCAATGTTTCTTAAGCTTTCTCCTCGGATTTCTAGGGAGTTATAATACCGTAAATCCGCTGTTTTTCTGATTGCCTGGTTTCTAAAGATGCTTATGTTTGTACGTTATTTTTATGGAAATAAAAATGCTTTTCAGTAAAATGCGCAGATAACATAATTCAAGACGAGTGTTCTCAATATGGATTGTTTTGATTACAAATAATTTGCAACGGACGTGCTATAAAAGCAAAATTTTATGTTTTTGTTATTTTTTTCTACAGTATCTGACGTGGTGTTCTCTGTTTCAGTATATCAATGAGCAAATGAAACTTGATACAACATTTTCTTTAAGAGGTGAGCAGAAGTGATTTGGAGTAGTAGCTTGAGACATATTATGAACTAATCAGATATAAAATTTAAATATTCTATAATTAATCCTCTTTGCATCTGGCCCGTGCAATAAGTATTTAAATAAAACACTAACTTCCAAATAATAATTCAATTTTTTGTCTCGCGAAATATTATTTTGAGAACTGAGTTGTTCATATTGGAATCCATTAGAAGTATTGAACCCTTCTCTATAAAAATTTGCTTCTGTTTTAGGATTTTACTTGCCTTTACATATGCTTTGTGAATGTTAACAGAATTGAAATCTATGGTAATTTTTAGATCTATAATATAAAACATATATTATAATTTTTTGTTTTCTATGGCATAGTTATACAAATCAGAGACAACGAACGCGTAAAGGTATACAATTAAATTTTTCAACACTAAAATTCATTTTACTTCTTTTGCTCCAATTGGCCATATTCATTAAGTCTTACTGTAATTCTATAATTATGTTTTGATATAGCTTTATGTCATCTGCATAAAGTAACAGTTTCGACTTTTTTACCACATTTGAAACATCGTTTACGAATAAAAGGAGAAGTAGTGGACCTAAATTGGAGCTCTGGAGAACCCTAGATGAGCAAGAGAAAATATTTGAAGAGTCATTATAAATGTGACATATTGTTTCCTCTTATCAAGATATGAAATAAATAATTTTATCAAAGACTTTGAAAAGTCAAATTGATATTTTAACTTACGTAATAGGACATTATGGTCGGCAGTATTAAGTCTCCGAAAACCGTATTTCCCTTGCCTAAACATTTGCTAATTTAATGAACGTAGCTTATCGCCCCAGTTTTAGTCAACTTATCTACTATGAAACCTGTCCGGTTGCAGCATAGGACATTTCTGACTGATTTGCGTATTCGGTTGCATAGTGTGAATTCAAATATTTTTCCAGAAATATTGAAGATAGCAATCAGTTTGTTATTTGTAACATTAGATTTGTAACCTGATTTGAGGACTGGCTTTATTCCGGATGGTATATATTTGAAAGAAATAACCTTTTTTAAAACTAATTTTATTTACTAATTTATTAGTTGTAGAGTATGCAATCTATCAACTGAGATTAACGAGTTATCACTAGATATACGTATTTGCTTAATATTACTAATTACCGAATCTATGTTTTATCACCAAAATTCAAGATATTATTATGCAATTGAATACAAGAAGCTCTCGATAGTATGAATTAATTCCGAATATCTTACCCGCATTATCTTGAATGTTTAAATTAAAATTCTCAAAAATTAAAATTTTCAGTTATAGATTGGTTTATAAGTTTAATTCTTATATGCCCACATTTCCTTGGCACGCAGCCTTTTAACATTAAATCTGATTTGCCTCCTAAAAAATACACTGCTACTTTTAATTAACTGCATTGTAGTTTTTTCTTTGTCCTTTTTAAAAATGCCATAGCGAGAATCAAATACTTCGTCATCAAAGACCCCCTCTTTTAGTCAGGTTACAGTGATAACTAACATTATAATTATTCATTATTTTATTGTAAAAATTGTCTATTTTAGATCTCAGCTTTTTTACGTTTTGGTAGAATGTTCATAAATTTTTCATTAAACTATTTGGCTTACGAATTACCACATCAACTTTTTTCTGTTTATACTAAGAATAATAAGCACAACAGTAATTTGGCAATATAAGATACATACTCTCATAGATATTTAATTTAGAAAACTTGTTTTACACTGAAGAAATCGTTCTAGTGCATACCGTAGATATCTTTTTATGTTTTCAATTCTAAAATTCAAACATACACTTGAACATATATATTGCCCCTTGACTCCTCTTGCTTACATTTCTATCTTTTTGACTTCTATACTTTGTATAAAATTATCAAAATTTACGTAATTTTTACCGGCATTGACACAAAATAAAAAAATAACATAATCACACAAATCCTATCCTAACATTTAACTTTCGTTACATAGAATTGGGACATTTTTTCTAATGGGGGTTGGCCTAATAAGTACGTTGTAATTAATATATACATTTTTATATATATATATATTGAATCCACTACTATATAAGTATACAAATACACAATTGCATATGCATACATGGGCGTCGCCAGCGGGGGGTAGGGAGGGACAGCTGCCCCCCCCCCCCCTCGGAGCCTTGAAACTTTTTAATCAACTGGCATTGATGAGTATACATAGGCACGTAATCATGAGCAATTTGGAAAACTTATGTTTTAATTAAGATTTTATTTTTGTTTAATAAAATATTAAGCCTTTACAACTTATAAATTTTATTTTTCCTATAACTCATATCCTCTTTCTATCATCTTGCCCCGCCCCTGGCGGCTGGCAACTTATCTTTCCGCTCCCTGGCTCATCGACTGGCGACGCCCTTGTACGCATAAGTACAAGTAAATAATATACCACTACATGTCCATCAACGCACATATGTGAAAACGTCGAAAAACAGACCTATAAACACTACTATTTAATGTAGTAATATAGCCTAGTTGCTAGAGCACTTGCCACGCAGGTCCTGAGTTCGATCTAGGACGACGACAGAAATTATCGCAAATAATTGAAAGTCATTAATAGTTACGTGGAGGGCAATGGAAACCGCCACTTACACCTTCATTTGGCGCTAGTTGGTGCATAATAGACAGACACACTTGGGGCTGCATTTCGATTGCAATAAATCAACTTGTGAGTACACTAACGTTGCATATAACAATTGCCGTGAACACTAAATTTGTACAATTAGAATGTATAAATAGATAGGTGATTGTCTACGCTTAGGAACACAGAATATGGTACTACAAAGAAAGAAATATAAATTTCACGCATTGAATTCTAACTAAATATAATACACTGCGAGTCACATTAATATTCAGAGAGTGAGAAATAATTGAAATTTTACTAATAAAACAATGTCTATCATCAACAATTAAAGTATTTTTTAAAAATTGACGAATTACTGACATATACGTAAAAAATATTTATAAACATTTTTTTGTTTTTTTGATTTCATGCCTAAAAGATGAGAACCAGTAAAATAGAGACCAGCAGATAAAATATTTAAAATATTGAATTTTGTTGATTTTTTCTCTTTTATTTATAACATAAAGAAAGCGCCTTTTTAAAATTTATTTTATTATTTTCATTAATTTTGTTCTGGTTATTTCTTTAGAGAAAATTTTTTGTTATTGTTTATTTCCGATTATTCATTTAACTTATAGTATGTCCAAATATATCTATTGTGGTCACAAACGCACGCGAGAACGTTATATATATAATAACTGAACAGCTAACATATTTATTTATAATACGGTATTTCCAAAATGATATGGAATATAGCACCATACACATAGACACGCAAACATATTCGTAATATATATATACATAAAGTAATTTGCTTAATAATACCGACAACGAAGTGCAATTTACATTCTAAGAGATATTAGTTGATGTGTGCCTGCTTATATTCTTCCATGTCATTGTAATGTATCCTATTGTGTCGTCCAAACATTTTTCGCGTCATATTTGTCCGAAAAACTCTAAACTGATCGCACACGATTAGCTCTGTGAAATATCTGATAATAATTGATGCCTTTCAGCTGTTTCGTTTACTTATAATTACACCAGATGAATTTGACAGTAACCGGCTTCGTTTTATCATCCACCATACTTCGTTTTCTTATTTGATATTATTCTATAATTCGTTTTGTCGACTATCATTCTATTTTGTTAATTCTTCAAGTTTTGCATTAAATTCATAGAAAAAACTAGTTAGTGTTACCGTTAACTACCTATATAGTATTGTTCATTAATTTATCTCAATTCGTCGCTGATGTTCAGTTTAATATTTTCTTTGCACTACAATCGGCTGTTTAATTTATCACATATATTAAAAAAAATTATTTCATTTACGAAACATCTTTTAAATGGCACTACTGAAATGTCTAATGAACAACTTCGTTAATTAAAGTACATGACATACATGAAAAATAGATGAGGCTTATAATATGTAAAAATAAAACGCAAAATAAGAATAGTTATACGCGGAAATAATTAAATTAAATGAAAAATAGAAGGTAATATATTATTGTAGTAAAAGCTAGTTGTATGGTTATTGAAGAATATTTCTTGTCAATTTTAATTCACTTTTATATTCGTTAACAGGTGGATAGAAAATAAGAATTATACTTCAGTTATTCGTCCATGGTATGCTAAAGCATTACCATTTCCATTGAATTATTATTACCCTGGTCATTACAAAAGAATGTATACAAATAAGATATATTCGGTGTTTCCTAATCTAAAAAACGTGAAGCTTGAACAAGAAGTAAGAAATTATTTTAAATATTTAAATTCGCATTGATATATATTTTTTAATATAATTGAATTTCAGGTGTGAAGTTTATTTACTCATTAAGAAATATGATTACTCGCAATTCAGTTAATAAAATCTAAAGATACCTTTAACTGTTTTAATATTATTAAACAGTAATTTTTAAATATATAATTATTAATGATTTTAATGTTTTTATACTTGAATTAAATATTTTTATTTTGTTTGCTGTACCGCAATTTTCAGTCTAGTTATTGGGACATACATTTGACGCGAACAGCTACAATGTAAAACGTTTTTAAAAAGTTATTAAACTTAGATGTATTTAAGTATAAGTTTGTATATTCAGATTTACTATACTTCCACAGTGTAATTAAAAATATTACATAAAATCTGAATGAAAATAAATGTATGTGTTGATTACATCTGAAATGTTTTTAAGAAACTGTTAACCATTCTAAATTATTTGTCTTCAATAATTTAGAGACACTATTGTTAATGGTTTATCGCGGTTGTTCGTTGCGTGTTACAATAGTTTAATTTAATTTTGTAGTTTCGTAAAACCGCGTATCATCGATAGAACTGTTAACTGATAAGTAAGATCGTTTCTTTTATTCTCTCACATATTTCCGCATTTATTCCGATATCTATTTAAATTGTATTGCGCGGTCATCTTTTAACGACGCTTCGTCTTGGCAACATGGCGGACAGTCGACCAATGTACAGCTCGATTACACAAAATTAAACCTTTCCTAGTCGCGATCAGGCGATAATGTTACATGCTGTAGATTAAAATTTAGAGAATACATCGCCGCTATCAGCGAACTTGTTCACCGGTCTAATATTATTTTTTCTTCCCGAATATCACCATCTCTGTGTGTACCTGAAATCAAAAGATATTGCTGATAACGTGTTCAAAAACTACCCTACTGTCCCGATCAAAAATATCCTCATTTGCATACGAAAATTGATCAGTCCTTCCAAACGCCTCACACTTTCAAATGTCTTTCCTCATATTCCTACTCCATTATCGAAAAAGCACTATTAGCCACTAAATTGAAACTTTCTTCCCAAATTATCTCCTTGAAAGCCGGATTTAATGATGAAGAATTTAGACATATTAAAAGCTTTAGACGCCAGATATATATCCAAACAGATATAAATCCAACTAACGATGTAGACTCCGCACCGGTCGATGTACCAGCGCCTGTTAAACAGGACACAACATGCGTACCACAACACCCAACAACCTCTATGGCACAAATTAATTCTACGTTTTGAAATCCTAAAAATTTCAAACGTAATGTATCCAATAGATCTACATCTTCATCGGGAAGTGGCTCAAATGTAAATCAATCAATTTTTTTCATTTCATTCCTTTTATGTTGATTTTTTGTGAATTCCTAGTCATTGTAATGAAAATTAAACCATTTCTTCTGACTTTACCTTTAAAAAAATTACAGTCTTTAATATCTCATCATTATCTTAAAAAAGTTCCTTTCGTATTCTTATTGGGTATTAGAGCTTCTTTTTTTTTCTAACCGTAATTTTTTTTATTTATATATACAACCCTTTTCCACCTTCTAGTTGATTTTTTATTTTTATCTTACTTTGCCGGCTTGTTTGTAAGGTCATTAATTACTTCCTTTTTTTATTTATTTTATTTTATTTTAAAATAAGTTGTGCGTTCCGCAAGGCAGTATTGCCCGTCTGGGGGTGCCCAACACGCTTATTATCGTTTATTCGACAAATATGTTACATATGTTATAATATTTCATTACAATTAGTTTTCATAAGTATTGCCGATTTTACTATTTATGCCTTTTAGTCGAATGAAATATACCTCCCTATTATTCCTTGTTGTCATGCTTTTTATCATTGTAGCTATTGATATACTTGTGGTCTTATATTCAAGCAATCGGTGATAAAAGTAGCACATCCTTGGGGACATTTCATTTCTCTCTCTCCACCAGCTAATATTACTGTTAACCTGATCTTTATTAGGTAATATTATCTTTAAGCATTTCTTTTGCTGTCTACTAATCTTTTTGATTATCGTTCTTTTTGCTTCCCTCCAAATGTACTTTTTTTCTTTCGTTCTCCCCACATAACTCTTTTAGCTTTAATAATCGAATTATTTACAATACCGATAATGTTTTCTTTCAATATTCTTTCTTCTCACTTGAACATTCTTTTTTATATTTTCTTCTATTAAAATTGGCGCTTCCGATTTTTTATTCCGTTTCTTATTTTTTGTTCCTTATATTTTATTACGCCTATCTGCCTATCTGTGGCTCTTTTATAATTTTGATATCTGGCCGCATTAATTTTTGTGTAACGTTTGAGACCATTGCTTCTATGTAAACATTTTCCGAGGATGTGCCCCCTCCTCTCAAAAACAAAAAAAAAAAGAATACACATAAGTACGATATTTATAATGCATTTGAGTAATACAGTTTATATCCTGTCTTCTTCAGAATGCATATTTTAGAAATGTAATAAACATGAAATTAAAATAAAAAATGTAGAAGTAAAATTGAAGTTGTTTAGAGTATGTACGCAGCAATACGAAACTAGTTTAAATTCTGTACCAATGCGAATTCCATTCAAAGAACCTTGTAAAATTATTAATTTTATTTTTAATTTATTGTATACAATGAGCTGTGTTTAATTTTTTTTTTTTTTTTAGTTACGATAAATTTAACATCAAATTTTTCAAATTTTCTATACGTTTTGTTTGCTTTGTGTTCGTATTTAGGGCGTTTTATTCTAATTTTATTAATAACGTCGTTTGCGCGGTAAATTTTTGATCCACATTAACAATTTATCGGTAAACACAAATGATGCACGGTAATCAAAAAAATATTTTAAACCAAAACCTAATATTGGTTGGAAGCAGCATATACGCGTGTACTCGCAATGTTATTTATTGCTGAATTGCAGTTATGCTGTTTTATCTAAATATAACTTTTCCATGCTGAATTAACAAAATTTTACTAAGAAGACCCATGTTATTCAATGTAAAATAAAAGTATTAAAATATGTAGAAAGGCTATGAAGATTTGATAGCGTACCTTAGATTGAAATCGTAATTATATTAATATGCGCTTATTTTCTTAAACTGATAACTTTTGAATATGAACATAGGATGTAGATTGATTCGATAACTAAAATATGTGAAAATGATCTCAAACTTAAAAAGTTTGAGCGCCGATATTTCGTAATATTTTATTGTAATAAAAATTATATTATTTTATTCAAAGATATAAGCGTGATGAAAGCACAGTTCAGTATGCTCCTTTTAAATTTATTAAAAACTAATTTCTGATACCCTAAAATTTATCACTGCGATTGTTTTTATCTTTTATATATTTATAATAAAGTGGTTTTTAACTTTTTCAGCTGTATAAACAGGCAGAAACGTGTTTAGAGTGTGTAAATAACCGTTTAGGAAATAACGTATTTATCTTTGGAGATGAACCGTCTTCGTTAGATGCACTTTTATTCGGCTATTTGGCAACGTTATTAAAGATACCAGTTCAACATAAAAAATTACAAGATACGTTAAATAATTTTCCAAATTTGGTTAAATACACAATTCGTATAATGTGCAGATTTTTTTCTCAAGATTTAAATGGTATTTATTTATTCATTCAAAATTTTATAAATCGTATTTAAGAAATGTAATTAATTATTTATCGTGATTTGCTTATTCTTTCCTTATCTTCCTTCTTGCAAGCTATAAAATTAATTCGCTTAACTTTGTTTATTTCTGTTTGTTTTGTTTTCGAATTAAGGGGCACACCACCTAGTGTAACTGTCTAAAAAAAAGGTGATTTTTGGGAATTTTTATTAAAAAAACTACTTTATTAATTGTTTCAAAATTTTAAGAGTATATTTATACATATTTTAAGAATATACAGCGAAATTTTTGAAAAAAAAAAATCAAATATTTTTTAAGTTATACACGATCTCCGACGGCGCGAAAAAAAAAGGTCCACTGCTGCAGTAATTCCGGCCTTCTCCGTGGATGAAATCTAAAAAAAAAAAATTCTCGTTAAACTAGAAGATATTGTCCGTACAATGACCTACGATCAAAAAAAAAAAATCAAAAATTGACAAAATGGCGGAGTTTAAAAAAAAAGTCAAATTTCACCCAAAATTTTGGTCGTTTTTGGCCTGCCAAAATTCGATTTTTGATCAGATCAAAAAATCGATAGGACATTGTATGGAGGACTATATAAAGAACATGTAGAAAAAATTCGGTAGTGATCGGATGATTTGTCTTTAAATAATCATTGCAACAAATTCGGAAAATGCTGTTTCGAGAAAAACGCGTTTAAAGATAAAATGATCATTTTCACTGTTATAAATGGTTTAAAATCATACTTACAGCTAATCTGCTATTCCAGGCTCATATAATTCACATTCCTCTTCTTCGAAAAGGGCTTGTTGAGCTGAAGAAGCTCTTCTTCTAGATGATCGACCCTCTTTTGAAGAAGCCCTTTGGCGATGATCAGCGATTCGTAGTCTTGTCTCGTCCTTAAGAGCCGCATAATCTTTTCGAAGAAGAGGAAGGTGAATTATATGGGCCTGGAATAGCAGATTAGCTGTAAGTATGATTTTAAACGATTTATAACAGTGAAAATTATCATTTTATCTTTAAATGCGTTTTTCTCGAAACAGCATTTTCCGAATTTGCTGCAGTGATTACTCAAAGACAAATGATCCGATCACTACCGAATTTTTTTCTACATGTTCTTTATACAGTTCTCCATACAATAACCTATCGATTTTTTGATCTGATCAAAAATCGAATTTTGGCAGGCCAAAAACGACCAAAATTTTGGGTGAAATTCGACTTTTTTTTTAAAACGCCGCCATTTTGTCAATTTTTGATTTCTTTTTTTGATCGTAGGTCATTGTACGGACAATATCTTCTAGTTTATCGAGAAATTTGTTTTATTCTTTTTTTCACATGTAAATAGCACTCCAATTTGGCAACAGGTATATCATAAGGATTCAAATCTATAAGTCCTTTATGGGTGGCACTGTCACCATCACCAATGTAGCGGGAATATTTTACACCATATTTACTAATGGAACGACCAAACATGTCTTTTACACTATCCACTTCCATTTTTGAGTCAAATCCTTTATGATTGACATCACATTCTTCTTCGTGTAATGATAGCCATTCCTCATGAGCTTCAGGTTCGCTCTCTTTTTTTTTCTCCCAAAAAACACAACTCTGACAATATGTAGATTTTACACATGAATCAAGAATTTTCTTGCTGTATTTTCCTGCCAGCGTAACTATTCCAAAACGGACACGTTTTTTCCAGGTACCGTCACCGCTAACAGTCAAATTTGTCTCCGAATTTTCTTCCTTTGATGTAAGCTCTTTTTCTTCATTTACAGCTTGCTGTATACTGAGCTTACAAACGGTTTCGGCTGCAGTTCGTAAATTCGTGAAACATCCCGCAAAAGTTTGGTGGTAAAATTTGTATGCTAGATCCATTAATTCACAGAAAAGATTTATCCTATTTATTCCGACGCCCAAAAGACGCATCACAGCCACAATACGTCTATTTACTTCAAATGCGTTATCAATCATTGGTTCAGAATTGATATACGAATTGCCACATTCACAAATAATAGCTATTTTGAATCCTAGGCCTCTTGGACTTGCTTGATTAAAAGTAACTTTTTTTTGGCAGGTTTTACACACCACTAAATTACTAATTGCACTGAAAACTGATATAAATTGTAAAATACAATATTCATGAGATGGGTCAATCACAACATTATTGTCATTATTATGTAATAACTTTTCTGCGGACGTACTGGTATTCGCAGTAGATTGCTCAAACGTAAATCGGTTTCCGGTGAACTTGCATTTTTTTGCGGTGATCGATGTCTGAGAACATCATGAGTTCCTATTTGATTCGAATATGAAGATTGATCACTCATTTTCAGGAAAATAACACGTGCAAAATTATGAAGCGCTCGATACAACGGTCACAATGAGACTAAATGTGTCTGGCTCCGAAAATACTTTACGTGGCAGTAAACGAAAAATTTCTCGAAATTTCTAGAAATTATTATAATGATATATTTCTGTATACCGGAAAGCCAACAATAGAAACCAGAATCGTGTTATAAGGGTTGGAAGGGACGGTAGACTCCGAACAATACCTAAAGTACGTCCCGTAGCTAATGAAACTCTAGCTGGCAAGCGGCTGCTCTTTAAATGGCTATAACTCAAAAACTATTTGAGATATCGATTTGAAATTTTAATATGTTACTTTTAAATGTGCAATCTATCGAAATATAAAAAAAATCGATTTTTTTGAAATTTCATACTAGGTGTGCCCCTTAAGTAACATAGTTATTGAAATTAACACTATCTTGAATTCACTACTTACCTAAAATAAATTTATTTCTCTTATGGTCCATATGAAAAATTATCTCGTTAAAATTATTTTGTGGAAGCGATTCTATATACAAGAGAAAGCAATTTTCAAAAGCTTCGGAAAGGTCGGAATCACTGTTTCGGAATAATTTCAAGTAGGTCTTGATACACGGATATAAACTAAATACGTGCTAAATTAAAATTCTCGACAGAGATATGGTACTTAAAAGAGTAAATTTTGTGATACATGTAAAATGCTTGACACATCGGTGAAAAAAATGACTGGTATTGTCAAAATAAAAAATATACGTACAGAATATTAAACGTACTATTCGTTTAAGGTTAAGTATCCACTGGCGTTACGCGACCGCGACGATACCAAAAGTGAGTGACGTGTCGTGATTCTCAGTTGCGCAGCTATCTATCTAATTTTCCTCCGAATTAGAAGATAATCTCATGCTCGAAATCGAGTGAGAATAGACGACGACGATATATATATATATATATATATATATATGGGGAAGATGACCGCATTTCTTTTTTTATAGTACAGGTGGTAACACTGCTACAGTGACGAGTGCACGATCTATTGGGAGTACTAACTATAGAGTTTTGTTAGCATATGTTGTCAGTCACTATGGATTGGCATACTGCGAAAGAACGTGCGCTTTGTGTAGAACTGTATTTTTAAGAAAAATCATATGTGAAAGTTCAAAGAGCTTTTTGTCGCGAGTTAAATGTTTCAATTGGTAAACCTGTATCATCGCGAAAATCTGTCATGAGATGGGTTAAAAATTTTCGTAATTTGGCTAAGTTAACTGATAAGAAGCGTCCGGGTACGAAAATATCAATTCGTACATCTGAAAACATTGAGCGACTTCGAGAAGTAGTGAAGAACAATCCACAGCGTTCCGTTCGCCGTCACGCTGCTTCTTTACAATCATCGAGGGAATCTGTTCGTCGAATATTGGTAAGTGGCTTAGATTATCACTGATACAAACTAATTATAACACAAGAATTGAAAGAAACCGACTGCAGACAACGTTTAACCCTCGCTGAAACGATGTTACAAAAACTGGAGAATGATAAGATCAGCTTGGGTAATCTTTTGATGAGCGATGAAGGTCATTTCGAGCTCTCTGGGTTCGTTAATAAACAAAATTTTCGTTACTGGTAGAGTGATAACCCGAAGTTAGTTTACGAGAAGCCACTACAAAGCCAACCCGTAACGGTGTGGTGTGCTGTAGCGCAGCGGGGAGTAATCGGGCCTTATTTTTTTACCGATACAGTAAACGGAGTACGTTTCTTCTTTCTCAAATTCGCTGTAGACATCGTTTAGGCCGAACTTGGTTCCAGTAGGACAGTGCGTTGGTGCCCGTTTACTGTTTCGCTCTTCCGATTTCATCTGGCCACTACCATCGCCCGATTTAACAGTTCTTGATTTGGTGGGTGGAGGGGTATTTGAAGAGCTTTGCCTACCAAATACGTGTCCTTGATTTAGAAAATTTAAAAGCGCGGATTCGTCAAGGAATTTTGGAAATTTCACCTGCTATGTTGAAGGAAGTATATAAAAATTCGGTAAAAAGCTTAACCGATTGTGTAAACCAAAACGGCCATCATTTAGAAGATGTCATAATCCATAAATAATTTGTATAATCGATATTTTCCAATAAAATTTATTTCAATTTTGTATGTGGAAAATTTTTGGAGTTATTAAAAAAAGAAATGTGGTCATCTTTATTGAGCCACACCCTATATATACACAAATATATATTTATATTTTAAAAGTAAACGAACGATTTTATCTAGCATATCTATGGTTATTAGAAATAACATATAAATAATATTTGTGATATCGTATAATTAAAAATAAATAAAATACTTTACAAGTAAGTAAGATATTTCAAATTTTAAGCTACTGTTAATGCTTATAGTTAGAATTTATTTCGATGGTAACAAATTTTTAGCAGTAAGTGATACTTAAAAAAAAAAAATTAACATCGATTATTAGGGAAAAAGAAAGTGAAGTTATAACATTTATTTCAAGAAACTATTTTAATTCAAAAAAGATTTAAAAATTAACAAAAATAATAGTGTTAACGGGTGCCGCTCTTATTCCGATTTTCAAATTAATTTCGTCATCATATTCGCTATTAACGATGTAATAATATTTTTAAATTAAGAACTTAGTTCATTGGCCTAAAATATAACTGATATTTGAATTACCATGCTATTTTCACCTAATACGTTTACATTAATTTCGTATTTTTTAAATTAATTTTTCAAATGTAACTTATACTCCTCCTACTCTTATTAGTTCTGTACATTTGTTTAATCTTAAAATTTCAGAATAAGGTAATATTAGTATTTTGTTATTTCGTTATAACTTATTGATGTTAATATTAATAAATAAAAGACGTGGACATTAGCAAAGAAAAATTAGTTAAACATAAATATTTTTAAAAGCAGTTTAAAAAATAACTGCAAACCGGTGTGTATCTCATCATAGGTGTAAGTAATAGTGCTGACATATGATAACCACTTACAATTATATTAAATTATAAGCTGTGTTTATGATGTCATGAGTTTCTAATAGAACAATACGGCTTTAAGGATGTTTTAATTTTGTAGCTAGTATAGAACCTTCTACAAACAAGAAAATGAGATAATTGAGAGTCCTAGAATGATTTTCATTATTCGAAAGAACTGACATTTCTTTTTTTTCTTTTGTTAATTTTACAAGTCTGTAGTATTTATCGATATTTAATTAAAATTTATACTTATATGTATCCTCCTTAATTCATTGTTAGCACTCAATTTTTTTATTGTAATTTAGTCTACAAATTATAACAGTAACCTAAGGAACTAAAAAAAATAATAGAAATTACGTTTTAAATTATTTTATTTTTTTTTATATATACACACGCAAAGATCGAAGAGTAATAAAAACTAAAATGATAAACTTAAAAAAGTTTTCTGATTACGAATTTTACTTATATTAAGTTAAAAGATTTAAAAAAACTATATTATGCGGTTACTAAGAGATTTAAAATAATAAAATTTTATTTCTGAACTTAATTTTTAATTGTTTCAAAAGTGCGATGTATTTATATTTCCGTTTTATATTAAGTTAAAAATTTAAGCGAGTATATTTTCACTGCGTAATATAATTATAACTTTATTATTTAAAAAACGTGTTGAATTTATCTTTCTTCCATCTGTTTTATGTCCTATAATATTTCTGGATCTGGTATTAAAAACCTTCATGAGTAATACGTTTTCTGTTTGAAATTTGGTAAATAATTGACAGAAATGCAGATAAGAATTTATTAAATTAAATTAAAATACAGATATTAATAAAAGTTAATAATCAGTACGTTATAAGTAATTTATTGTTAAATTTTTCATTTAAAACATTTAAGTTAAAAATTTTGATATTTTTTGATGATGAATTTTATAGTAGCATAGTTGTGATGGCCAAGTGGCTAAGGCAGTTTATCACCAATTCGATATTATGAGTTTTGGTTTTAGATTATAAAAATCATTAATTATTTAAAATATAAATAATTTTATTAGTCTCGTAGGCAGTAACGACATTACACTACTTACAATGTCACTTACTTAGTCGGATCGCGTTTTCGTATCATATTCTTGGGGAATCGAAGTTTAAATGCCAAATACGAATTTTGAATGTTAAAACAAAATATTCTCTCTTAAATACCATTTCTTTAACAAAATAATCATAAAATATATTTTCATGAACAATTGGCTTATTTATTGTTACATTTATTAATATTTTTTTGTTGACTAGATTACGATAAAAAGCGGCAAAATGAATCGGGACTTCCTACCACTGATTTAGCTTTCCCGAATAAAACTCGTAATCAGATATTAGCTGCGTTATTTGCTATAATTGCTATGACATCATACGCATTTGTTAATGGTATATTTTCGGTAAGTATTCGATTAAAATGCCTGTATTCACCATATCTCTCTCTCTCTTTCTATCTATCTATCTATCTATCTATCTATATATATATACACACACATATACATATATATATATACACATACAGGGTGTTCTGAAACTAATTTAGGAAATTTGTTTTACGCTACAAAGCTCGTCAAAATGAATAAAAAAGTCCCGAAGGAAAAATCATTTCGGCGAACAATTAATTAGTTATAATTAATTAAATTAATTCATTGTAATAAAAAAATAAATATATTTTTTTACGATTCAATATGTATTGAGATAAAAATAAAATAAATCTGACGACCATCAGAACTTCTGCAACGAGCTGTAAACAAAGTTACGTGAAGAGTTGAGTTGGTGGTACAGAAAAATGGTCAACATATTGAGTGCTTGTTCTAGGCCATTGACAAATCATCGTTGACTATATTTACGACTACATTTAATACGTATTTTACTTATTTTCAATATTTATTTTCTTTTTATTTTACAAAGTATTAATGTATTAAAAAAATATTTTTTTATTTAAATTAAATAATTAAGTTAATTATAACGAATTAATTGTTTCCCAAATGATTTTTCCCTCAGGGCTTTTTTGCTCATTTTGACGAGCTTTATAGCGTAAAACAAATTTCCCGAATTAGTTTCAGAACACCCTGTATATATATATATATATGGTGTGCGTGTTGTGTGTGACGGTTACATTTAGTTATTTGACATAACTAGCGTAAAAATAAATTAATCTAGAGATGAAAAATTAAGAAGTGATGAGAAGGGTATATAAGAAGCGAAATCATGCGGGTATTGATGGTAACGAGACGGTGGATTACTTAGCACATTCAGCGTTACATTGTTAAAAAGATTCCTGGTCACAACATACTTCCCCTCTCCAAAAAAATGCATGTCAGACTTTGGCCCGATATGTACCCTCGCTCCTTTTCCAATCCTAACTAATTTTACCTTTTTATTCAGCCTAGACCCCCTTCTTGTTTTTGGTGCTATTATTTTCCTACTCCTAAACGTTTTTTCATTATTACTATCTGCCGTCTGCGGTTCAATCATACTTAGCTCCCATCCTCACGGTATCGTTTTGCTCTTTCCCCGTCCCCTTATTGACCTTTGCACTATGGTAATTGTTCTTTCGTTTGCCATCCTGACCACGTGCTGTTTGAATCTTCCAGTCTTTTCTCCCAACGTAAGATCCTGTACGTTCAGCTATTAAAGCTGAATTTTCCTACTCCGTATAATGTTTCCTATATCTTAGCTTTGACGTCTTCAAGGTGGTTCCTATTCTTGCTTCTTTTCTTTTATCGGTCTCTGACCGGATTAAAATTTAATCTCTAGTATAGTCCAATTGTCCTGGGTAGCTGCCCTTGGTTGGCCAAACCTAAGAGAAAAAAAAAATTTGGGTGCGGCTGTGCTGGAGCACAGGGCCGTTGATTTAACGTGAAACGCCTATATCGGTTTAAGTATTTATATACATAAATATATTCGGTGAAAAATAATAGTCGTTGCGTTGCGCGATTTCGTTTCACGAGCGATTTTCAAGGCGTTTCACGTTAAAGGAAGCCAACATTGATAAAGAAGATAAAGGAACGAAAGAAAAACAGAATAGTTTATGTATTAAGAAGTAATAGTTCTAAGGATAGTAATTTTGGAGGTGAGTATGTGAGGAAAAAAGAGAAAGAAGGAGAATGAAGAGAAAAGAGAGTCAAAAAATTTTAAGTTTCCTGAAAAGTGAAGAATGGATTAAAAAAACAAAACAGTTGAAATTCATTTGTAATGTTTTATGGAATTTGTAAATAATAAAAGCGGGTAAGGTGTATGAATTTTTGTGAGCCTACTTTCTTATCATATTCTATGTACTCTATACAGAAACTTAGCTGTCACTAGACAACTTTTTTTTTTCTTTTCAATATGCAAGTCGAATTTTAGTTTCTAAAATTGTTAATTCTGACAACATTTTTACCGGTTCATAAATATAATACTTACGTTTTGAGTTTTTTTTCTGGTTATTTTGAAATTAGTTGATTAATTTCATTTTTTTTCATTGTCTTAAACTAAGTTAAAAAACACTGAATTTAACCAAGTTCAACAGATCTGCAGACAAAAAAAAAAAAAGTAGTAAACACGTACATAATGTGAAAAACGCAATTTCCGTATCATTAGATTGTTTGATAAAATTTGTAACCTGATTAACCTTTGTTAACGATAAGATTTAGATTGACATAAAATATTAAAGCACAAGAGCATCTTAAACTTTTGTTCGAGGGAGATGAAAAGCATTATTGACTGATTTAAGGATACAAATAATATTAAAGTATTATTGAAGAAAGCTGGCAACTAGTAAAACAATGATTATTTTGAAAAACGATCAACATTTTTTTTTTTTGTCTGATATATTATTGTTTTGTAGAATGAAATTTTGATTTTCCTATAAAATCAAAATATAGTTTTATCTTCATTACCAAAATTATTATAAAATAAATCCGCTCATTAAATGCAATCGAACAGATAAAATATCTATAAAAATTATTCTTGTTTTGATACCTGCACTACAAGAGATCAGTATATATGTGTATATATATGTTTTTCTTTGATATTTAAAGAAATATTTGAAATAAAAAGTGTAATGAGAAATTTAATAAATTTATTTACTATGTTTAAAAAAAGTTCATATATCTGGCCAATGGCGAAAGTCGGGCCAAAAAGAAAAAAAAAAGTTTATGTACTGTGACTGGTAAAGACCATTCCAATAATACATCCTGATCATAAAAGTTTATGTCTGTGATCGGTGAAGACCATTCCAATAACAACCTGATCATACACATATTTGTTACAAAATTCTGCGCGCATTGGAAATACATTATGTAATACAGTTTCTCGCAGCTTATAAACAATTCCTTGAAAAGCGTTTTTTTCTTTTTTTTTTTTTTATATATGCTTTATATTACCTTCACTGGTAGCTTTTTATGTCTGTAATGGAATTTCGGAATCCATTTTTTACCCACTTCGCGACGTCCAAATGATTTGAAAATTTTACTGATTGTCAGAAGTGACAGCTCGACGAAAGCAACGGGTTTGTAGCCAGCCTTTTTCTCGAAGCCGCCGCATAAAAATTTCAAATCATTCGGACGTCGGGAAGTGGGTGAAAAATGGATTTAGATTGCTGTATTGTATTGTTGAATTTATGGAAAGAGCGAACTATAGATGCAACCGAATAGCGTAATTATAGCTTTAGTTAAACACAGAAAATAATTATAATCGAATATGATCCTTCTGTTACATTTCCTTCAAGACTAAAAAATTAAAAATAATATTATAGTTTAAAAAACTAAAAACAGATGCTTTACATATAAGATGAATGCGTAAAATAATTTAAATTCTTTTACAATACTAACCTAAGAGCAAAGAGGTGGACATTAATAATTGATTTTAATTCGCAATAAAAATTTAAGTTCTTTTACAATATTAACCTAATAGTGCAGAGGTGGACATAAATAATTAATTCCAATTCAAAATAAAGCATGGGGTGATTTTATCAGTTGTCATGCAGTCCCTCAACAAATAGTATTGTAAAAGAATTTAAATTATTCTACGCTTTTTAGCGCATCTTAAATATAAGGCATCCGTTTTTGGTTTTTTAAACTATTATTTTATTTTATTTTTTAAATAAATAAACAAAACCTACTTTTCCATTTTTTAAGTAGTACGCAAATGCGCAATGTATGGACACATCGATTGACGTATGTGACGACGCATGGATAAAGGAACTTAAAGGTAAAAAACTGATGTTTTTCTTCATAATTTGGTGTAAAAAATGGAAAATCGAATAAAATTGGTCCCGGGTTCTAGTTGTTTTTAAGACGCCACTTAGTGCGTGAAATGCGCGAGAAATACAAATCAAAAAGCTAATTTTAAACTTTAAACAGCTTTCCTGAAAATTTTTTGTTACCCTTAGGTCCCTTTCTCCATTCCCCGTCACATTTAAAGTTTTAATTTTAAAATTTTTAGGGTGATTACAATAACTTTCATTTTTAGGAAGTCAAAAAAAGGAAAATTAGATAATATATTTAACCGGTAAATGCACTGTTATCACTTCAGAACTTCTATTTAGTAGATAAGGGAACTTTTGTATAATAGTTTTATTAGCTTTCGGATTTTTAATTTATTAAGAAATATCATCTGTTTTAATCTATGTTTATAAGTCAAATAAGTAACTTATTTTAAACGAATTTTTTAAAAAAGTATATTTTTTTATTTTAAATTTTTATTTAATGTATAAAGAGACGAACATAATTGTATTATTGTGAATATTTATGTGTTGTTGCATATATTTGTTGTTTATTAATAACTATATAGCGTTTGACTAATAATGGTCGCATAATAAATAAAATTCTACTAAAAGTCATTCCTACAAATATAAATGAAGTATCAATTGATGAAAAGACCAAAAGAAGAGACAACTGTTTATCGAATACTAGTTATTCCTAATAGTTTTTGATCCATTCGGAATATTAGCAAGAAAAATAAAATCATGGAGTAATTCATAAATTTTAATATTGCGAAAAATTATAAAACAGTTGGAAGAAAATAACAGCAGTATTTGATATAGTTATGTTACTACTATCTTAAGGTAAATATATACTTATCAATTTACTAACATATCTATTCAAACTAGATCGTCTTTCTTAAAACGAGCAGATTTAATTTTATTTGGATTAAATGGATATTTTTATTGCTATTAAGAATTTAAAGTAAAGAAGAAAGATTTAAATCAATCTATCGAAATGTTTGCACTGATTATTCAAAAATTGTGGATTTTTTCCCCTGGGGTTAAAGGGTCTAGGCTGTTACGGGGGCTAAAAGTGCCTCTTTGAACCACATTGTATAAAAAAAATATATACATCTAGGGCACGAAAAAAGTCGCTGATATTGAAAGGGCTGCTGTAGTCACCATTTTGTGATTTTCGTTTTTTTAACGATATCTCAGCCATTTTTCAATCGATTTTAAACATTCTTGTTGAAAGTTAAAAATAACGGAAAGTTCTATAACGGTGATTTTTTTTTAGATTTTTAGACGCTAAATTAAAATTTTTAGAAACGTGTTAAACATTTTTAAAATGTCATAAAAAATATTTTAAAAATTCAGTAACGACGAAAAAAATATATAACATGTATTGTAGTGTAAACTATCTACTGAAGTTTTTTCAGATTTTTATAAGTGGTGGAAGAAGTTCAAAAAAAATAAAAACATGCATTTTTGGCTGAAAAATTTCTTGAAATTCAACTAATAGCAACGGAATAAATATGTCACGTATTTAAAGATAACAAGTTTCCTAAATTTTTTCAGATTGTTAGAATAAAAAAATATAGAAATTCTGCGTGAATTTAAAATTCCCATAATAGAAAATTAGGTAACACAATGGAAAATTATGTAACTTACATTTTATGGTTTGCTTCCAGTTGAAGTTTCAGAGATTTTTCAGCTAAAAATGCATGTTTTAATTTTTTTTTGGACTTGTTTCATCTGTTCTAAAAATCCAAAAATATTCAGAATAACATTTTATTACAATGTACGTAACATATATCTATTTCGTTGTTGTTAGTTGAATTTCAAGAGGTTTTCCCACAAAAACGTATGATTTTATTTAATTTTTGATACCCACTCGTTCTTTCTGTTCCAAAAATCTGAAAAAATTTAGGAAAACTTGTCATCTTAAAATACATAACACATATTTATTCCATTGTTATTAGTTGAATTTCAAGAAGTTTTTCAGCCAAAAATGCATGTTTTTATTTTTTGTTTGAACTTCTTCCACCACTTTTAAAAATCTGAAAAAACTTCAGTAGATAGTTACACTACAATACATGTTATATATTTTTTTCGTCGTTACTGAATTTTTAAAATATTTTTTATGACAATTTAAAAATTTGAATTTAGCGTCTAAAAATCTAAAAAAAAATCACCGTTATAGAACTTTCCGTTATTTTTAACTTTCAACAAGAATGTTTAAAATCGATTGAAAAATGGCTGAAATATCGTTAAAAAAACGAAAATCACAAAATGGTGACTACAGCAGCCCCCTGTGGGACTGGGAACCTGAAACTTTCAGTATCAGCGACTTTTTTCATGCCTTAGATGTATATATTTTTTTTATAAAATGTGGTTCAAAGAGGCACTTTTACCCCCCTTAACCGGCTAGACCTTTCAATTAAACAATTTTTTAACATACAATATAATGCGTTCCTTTATATCACTTGAAAATTATAGCGGAGTAACTGCTTTATTCTGATGCCCGTTATAAAAAAAAAAAAACCTTCATCACTTTCATTGAAAATTCTACATTATGTATACAAGACGGTAATTATTTACCGCGGGTAAATAATTAAATGAATTACTTCTGGTAAAACAGAGTTGCACAATAAAATTTAAAATGCAATTAACTAAATATGATCGTATATTTTCCTATTATTGTTAATTATCGTAAACTAATTGTTTATTATTTTCCATTGTTAGATTTCATTTAATAATAAAGAAGATTATAGCCAGTACGATTTGGAAATTGATGCTAACAGTCAAGAAGATGAAGAACAGTAAAATGCTAATAATAGAAAGTAAATTGTCAACTATCGTTTTACATGGTGTTCATTTCGAAATATTGGGCGTCTTTATTGAAGCGATGTGTAAATCGAGTTCGTATGTTCCTATGTTTGTGTGTTACTCGTACAGTAAAAAGGCTGAAATAGATTAAATTCAAAAATATATAATTGTTCGGTTATTACTTTGCAAATTATGTATACAAATAATGATAATTATTTAATTTTGTCGTTTTTAGTTTTGTAAGTTGTTGTTTATGTATTGTGTGTTTTAGTTTGAATAGTTAGTGTGATTTGTTTTTTGTCGTAATTTGCGTATTAGAACTTCAACTCCTGTTTAGACAAATACAATGTTTTTTAGTATTGTTAGAGAATGGAATTTAGAATTAGTTTCAATTTTGCGACCAGCTTGTTTTTCAGGCAAAATAATTCATTTATCGGTGATCTAAAGTACATTTTGACAATACACGAATGAGTTACACTAAGCAGTCTTTTTCAATTTGTCGAGTGAAAAAGTGTACTACAAATTATTGCAACACGTACAGTTATAGCAGTATAGGAATTTTTATTTGTAATAAATACGACTTATGCAATTAATGACACTGCTGAACTTAAATATTATGAATTCCAAGAAAATAAATAACGTAAGAGTAATAGTTGTGAATGTGAAATTTGTAATGCAACAGTATTGAACGGACCAAAAAAAAAAAAAACAAAAGTAGTTCAAACATGAAACTAATATTTGAAGACTGGTTTTTATTTATTAAGTTCATATTATTCATATTAAGATCGAGCAAGCTATTAAAACTTGGTTTACGAAACTAATAAACTAAACACTAACAAAAACCTGTTGATTATTATAAATCAAATATTCATAAGTACGTTATACATACACTAAAATACATAATGCACTTTTATAATATATTATTGTTGGAAAAAATGCTTTACAGAGTCCTATTGGCAGCACTTTTGTACGAGCATTAGACGTTAAATATGCAAAGAGATTTGTGGCTTTTAAAATATTAGCCGTAACATTACAGGTATTATAAAAAACACACACACATCGAACGTACTTTTATTTTTTACCTTTCTATTGCACAATATATTTGTGTGGTGAACGTATGTGTATGTCATAGTAATTCGTGAATTTTAAATAATTTAAAAAGTGCGTAATGGTTTTTGCTCGTTTCATAAATTATGTAATTTTATCTTGTATTTGCTATGCAAAGAAGAAAGAAGTGCATAAATTTAGAAATTTTTATAATATAAAAATTTCATAAATTATATAGCACCAGCTGTTTCCTGTCACTTTCCTCGCGTGTATTTTAATGAAATTGAATTTTTAAAAAAGATATAAAATAGCGAATATGCGGCATTCCTAGCTATTTCTGGAAAAAAAAGTAAAATTTTGTTAACCGTAATATTGTAATTATAAAAATTTGATTAAAAATGATCATAACCGAGTGTATTGGTATGATTGAATGCATTTAAATATGCAATATTTTTTATTTTGTTTTCTGTTGAATAAGTAAATTATATTGCAGTCTCATTTTCTAAATTTATTGCACAGATTTTAAGAATTTTCCTTGTGCTTTATTGGCTGTCATTGCAAATGTAAGACCAGAAATTGCAAGCGTTTAAATTAAAAAAATAGTATCCGTGAAATTGGCACACCTTTACTTTTTTTTAAGTAAGATTTGTCGCTTCGAAGATATTCGCTGTAAGTTTCTTTACATCACAAGTTTTGTTCCATTACATAAAGTATTCCAAAGAAGAATTATAAATGTACCAACTTTCAATGTTAATTTACACGGAGGCATTTTTGAAAGATATAAAGAATTTTTTAATTCAATGGGATAATTTACAGCCTAATCAAATTTCAGTATCATCGATCGACTTGTCAAACGTTGATAGGCCCGTAATTTTTTCTTAAATATTATGGCTGTTTTCATCGACACGTTTATTTTTACTGTTGAAACAATCAAGCCAAAATTGATGAAACTGTTTCTGGAAAAACTTTACTTTTATCGTGATTGAGGAAACTAAATTTGCAGGAATCTGGTAGGAAACTGGCGGGTTTTGCCCTGAAATCAATTCCAATTATTCCGTTACCAGTTTCCAGAAGTTGTTTCGAAAACTTTTCCACGTACGCATTCGGCATTAGAGGAACACGCAAGTTAGTAGATCGTTTAATTTTCCGAACATACCTTCAAAAAGGAAATGCGTTTTTGGAACAAGTACTGATCTCGTCAGCAGGTATTAATCTGGAATGACTGAAACAGTTTATCTACAATCACCAGCTGACAGAATGAAAACATTTACAACTGTTGAGCCTTTTCTTTTATACATACCTTGAAGAGAGTATGATCAAGTAATTCGATCGGGAATATTTGCATCTTTTGAGCACTTTTCTTATATCGGAATTTTTTATAATGTTGTAATTCAAAATTTTCGTGAAAGTTTGAAGGTAGAATTTGTCGTTCGTCTCCTTTCAAGTAACATTGCCGCTATTCCGAAAAATACGATAGCAAGTACTATTTCATTTTTAGATATAATTTCGGAAGTATCAAGCTGATGAGAAATGTTCTTCTATGCTACCGCAGCTGTATCGAGAAAGTAAATCCCGCCATTGCCTTTTCTGACTGTATTCATAATTATATTTTCGTCAGTGTTTGTTAAGCAACCAGAAGTGATACTTGTGCTCCAACAAATTTACACAATTCATTAATAATTTTCTTTCGCACAAAACAAAATATTTGAATGTACTGTTGCAATCATTTATAGGCGAATAAACGTTTTGTTATTGGTCGATATGCATTTATTTTTAAGTTTAAAAAGAGCTTAGGTTGAAAGTATCATTGAAGTTAATCGTACAGATTCGATGTAGATTGTCTTCACTTATATTTTTTTAACTTTTTCCATAATTTAAGGTTTTTGATAATGCGTAAGTATTAATTTGATTGCAATAAAGTTTGTATTTTGTATCCGAGTGTTGATCGTTACTAAGTAGTAAAGCAAATTTTTGGTGTACTTCTCTATATGTAGATAAATCCAAAACCTGTTTGTTAAAATTTTTAAACATAAAATAAATAAATTCCTTAATAACAAAACAAGAAAACGAAAACTTTTTACTTCTCTTTTTTCATTAACCGATAAATCGAGTTTTTTTTTCGTTTTTTTTTCGTTTTTTTTATTTTTTTTATTTTTTGGCCTCGTCAACCCAGCACCTTTACCCAGAAACAAAAGGTAAGGAAAGAAGTCGGTTATATTTTAATCCGATCAGAAATTTTATCTACAAAGGAACAAATAGCAAAAATAATTAGTGGGGAAGGAAAGGCCAGGATATAGGAAGCATAATAAGGAGTAGGAAGTCCAATCTTCAACAAATAAGAATAAAAGGCAGAACGCTCCACGGAGAGAGATGAATACTGGAAAAACACATGATCGGCGTCGCAAGTAACTGCATCATCCGGATGGAGAGGACAGTGATCTTCTCTAGAAATAAATTTAATTAACCTTAAAGATTACATCAAAATTCGAACAGTGGTTTTCGAGATTACTTCTTGTGTATATATATATCTATCTATGTATCTATCTATATATATATCTATCTATGTATATATATATATATATAAATAAATATATCTATATATAAATATACATATATATATATATATATATATATATATATATATATATATATATATATATATATATATATAGAGAGAGAGAGAGAGAGAGAGAGAGAGAGAGAGAAAGAGCGATTACACTCATGTTTGCTGTATAAAAAAAATTGAACCTAGAAATTTTTATAACACAAATATGTTTTCTCGAACAATTCTTAAAATGTGCATAATAGTTTTTATTTATTTCATGTTTTAGACAAGCATGTAACTTATGATTTCGCTCGTGTTTAAAATCTGTTAACGAATGCAAATATGAAATGAATAGGTAACGTCAAAAGTATTCTTTTGTTAAAACCGGATAATTAGTACGAAATAGTTAGCATAAAACAATATGTGGGCTTTTTAACTTAACATCCAGCGAGGTCCACATTTCTATTATTTGTTCATAAAGAATTTCAAATTCAGATCACGCGTTTTCACAATGAAACACAGTTAATTATTTACAATACCTGGGAAATTAGTGGTGGCGTGCCAAGCGTAAGAGCAGTAGATAGAACAAAAAGGGTTAAATTGAGGTATGGTGTAAATGTGTATACAACTACTCGCGCAGAGCGAATGAATTAAATTTTTCTCGGTCACAAGTTGTAAAACTTTTGATACGCCAATAGAAATAGATTGATAGATAATCATAAAAATACGCCATCTGAGGATTCTGATGTTTTTTTCTTTTTTTTTTTAAACAATATTAATCGAGCGATTTTTATCATTCACGTCTCTTACTTGTGTTAGTCAGTAAATTGAAACTAACTGCTAGCATTTTAAATTTTTATATTTTCGGAGTACCCAAAACTATGACGGAATTCGTGGAACAAAAACTAATCTATTTTCAGATCGAATACCAATCTCGGATATTTTAGACATAAATTCTTTTAAAAAACATAAAAAAAAATACATTTATAAAATTAGACAACAGACTGGAATCGATTTTCTGACGTAACAATAACCTTAGTCATGAAATTGTAAATGAACGTCCTAGTAAATGTTGCTGTCTTTTAGTTTACGAAATTTACACAAACCGCACTAATCAACTAAGCGCGTACAAAATAAATCGCGAATGCGGTAACGCGTTTATATTTCGGTAGAAATAAGAAAACTGATCAAAGAACAGCTCGAGCGTCAAGAAGTTGATCATTAAAAACAACATACAAACTCAGACTTTATTCTAAATTAAAGGAGGGACACTTTTAGGGTTACTTCTATTATGGTATTTTTTAAAACTCAAGAAAAACGAAAAGATTTCTTATCGGCGAACTTAGCCTCTCATTATTTCCGATTCGTCGATAAATTCATTTACTGGAAATAAGAAGAAAAAAAAACAACCTTTTATTTCTTCGAAGACAAAATCATTTCTCCTAGAAACAACCTTTCTTTGAATCGTCTCTTTAATAGCATCTTTTTTCATTATAAGGGAATTCAATTAGTTTCTTCAAAATGTTATCAATAATCGTTTTTGATGTTATTTTCTAATCCGTAAAAGAGAAGGTTACATTTTTACCGATGGTGCAGTTGTTGGCGGCTCCAGGGCGATCGTTCTCCCAAAGTGTCTTCCTTTAATTGAACATTTTTTTGCAACAGTGAAACTTACAGACTGTATTCATATATAAACATTACTTATAGATGTAATATTACAAATAATTCACATTAATGACGTTTTTTTTTTCGAGTAAAGTTTTTTAATATTTTGAAAAAGTTGCCGCTCAATATTTTTTCCCTTTTTGGAAATTTCGCTTTTCTTTTTGCAACATTAATGAAAGTAATTTTGCGGCGGAAAAACTCAAATTATATTGCTTAAATTATTTCATTCTTTAACTTTTTTTTATTACCGGAACAAATAAGTTTAGCCTTTTTATATTAACCTTCTGCTCTCTCGGAGTTAAATCAATTCATTTTTCGTTTAATTAGTGCCTCCCTCTCCCCTGAGGCCGTGCGTGATACTGTGTGCTGTTCAGGTGGACATTTTTACTTACGAAGGAGCGTAATTTTAAATTATTCTAAAACAGTTAATTTCTTCTTGTATAGTTTTTTTTTTTTTTTTTTTTTTTTTTTTTTACGCGCAGCACTCTCCAGTAAGTTACAAAATAATTCAAAAGATTTTCAGTTGACAATGCATACCTGTTTACAATACACGGTTTTATTTGCTGCAGAAAAACTATCAACATAAATATTAATTCGTAGCCTGGCAATTCAAAGGCAACATTTCCCTCGTTTCCACTTCATCAGTAGAGGAAATAGAGAAAAAAAAAACTAAATCTCACGCCTAGGGAAATGTAATATTCATCCGGTATTCTGCTACGAACTTATTTTTCCCCGTATGGTTCTGTTTATTATAAAATTATTTTTCAAATCGCGCGTGTGAGGAAATTTGTAAATTTCTCAATACCTAAAAAAAAAATCTTCCTTCAAACTCCGCTCTTTGCATTCTGTCTATGTGAATTACATTTAAATAAATAAATATGTATATTTTATAATACATATATACACTTTACACAATAAATATTTGCATTTATTATTTGTTGATTACTAATTTTCGGTATTTCAACCGAAACCGGATTAATTTTGTTTAAAGTGACAGATGACACCGCGCGGACCATTCTTCGCGAATCACTACCCCAGTGCTGGAATATTATTATAAAATGGTTCTGCGGATGTTTTAAATGATAACTTTTTTTAAAAAATCTGAATCATAGTGAATGGTAGTGAGAATTTCGTAAATTTATGTGGTCATGGCTTCTGATATCCCTTGAGTGTTACCGAAGACAGTAACTGTTTAAGTGCCTGTACAGTGCACATTCTCTTGTTGTCAGCCTGATTGAACGAGTAATGTTACAAGGACGGTCAATTCTAAATGCAGTCATGTCTAGTCTTATTGTAGCAATTATGTATATATTTAGTCTTCGCTCAGTTCCCATTAGATATATAGTACTACTGTATTCTTTCAATGTAGGATACTGCAATGTCTGACAAGTAATGAAATTGATTCCCCCCCCCCCCTGCGCGGGTGGTAACATTGCGAACTTGAAATTCCCGGAGATTAACCTTTTACCCGTCCTCTACTGATAAACAATTTTGCCAACTTCGTACGATCATTAGTTCTTCAGTTGAATTGTATTTCTCAAGTCTGTGTACGTGTTACTTGTCACGATTATGGGGCGGCGTAATTTTGTTGGCAGACCAACTGAACATTGACTGCGAAACGGTTAAAAAGATTTTAGTTGAAGATTTATCTATGAAAAAAATTTGTGCGAAGATGGTTCCGAAGAGCCTTTCGAAGCAACAAAAACGTGAGCGAATGTCCGTCGCGCAAGACTATCTTGAATTACTGGCGACAAAATTTGTTTTTTTTTTTTTTTTAGTAAAGCTAACAGTGGCTGTTTCTTGGTTCAGCAAGATCGAAAAGAGCAAAAATGGGCAAGTCAGAATTCAAAACATTGATGATTTGCTTCTTTGATAGCAAACTGGTGACGTACGTAGAATTCGTGTCACCTCGACGGACTATGAATCAACATTTCTATCTCGAAGTATTTAAACGGTTGCGAAAAAGGGTCGTCAGAGACCGTGAAGGGATTACGAAGACGTGGCTCCTTCATCACGGCAATGCAATACGCGAGCGCGCCTTCAGTGTGGCAGTTTTTGACCTCCAAGGCTATTCTTCCAATTTCCCTATTCCCCAGATATGTCACCGTGACATTTTTTCCTGTTCCCTCGGGTCAAACAAGACGCGAAAGAAACGTATATATTTTGAGCGTTGGTAACTGACATCCAAAACAATTCGTAACGAGGATACTCAGAGAAGTGTCGGTTGAAGCTTTCCAAAAGTGTTACAAAAAATAGAAAAAGCGCTAGAATCGGCATGTATAACTACAAAAGGTGAGTATTACGAAAGGAATTATACTGATGTACCTTAATTTTTAAGTATACTTTTTTTTTGCAATCAGTTTCGTTACTTAATTGTCAGACCTTGTATATACTTCAATTGAATAATGTGTATAAAACATATAAAAAAGTAATTCATATCTTTCCCTGATGTTTGTTGATCATTTTTTACATATTCATCACAAATGGTTTGCATTATGCCATCATCACATATATATATATATATATATATATATATATATATATATATATATATATATATATATATATATATAGGACTCAGCTTGACAGTTTAATATTTCAACTGTAGGATTCATAAAATGTTCCAGAAATAATATTAACGAAAAACGACTACGAGTGAAAATAAGTTTGAATGTCAAAAATCATTCATATACATTGTTAAGCAATTTCAGTTTATAATGTAGTCTCTGTAATGAAAGAAAATTACGCATTTTTTTCCGTTCTGCGGGTATTCCAATTTCAAGCTCATCCTCGTATAACTTTTATAAATAAACATAATGATTATTTCCCCTTTTCCCGTAGAATCTGTTTTCGAATAAAATAAATTATGTGGACTTAAAATGGAATGGATGATCCTTTAAATCAGTGAGCCCAGGATTGCAGACTTAGTAGCCTCTTAATTCTGGATCTTTATTCGTGAAAGTTCGTTAAATCCGATAAACCTCAACAGCAGTGTTCACTCATTTGAATATGACAGAATTAGAATAAAGGTAATTACGCTGGTAATGAAAAAGGAAAATCGTTTAAATTAAATAAATACCGATATCAACCAGCTGCCATACCTTAGTTGATTAGTTAATTGTGTTTCGTTCGGGTAGAACCGAGTTCGATTCCCGTTGCCGCATATTGACACTCAAAAATTTCACTTACCTAAGCTAATGCCGCTAATTGACAGAAAAAAAAAAAGAAACACCAACATCAAAGACAGCAGTTATATCTGATGTTTTCGTTATAAATTTTAACGGTAATTTCGATAATTTTAAGCGCGTTAAAAATATCTCGAATATGAGAAACTTGTATTCCATTTATTTCGTACAGATATGAAATTACAACACTTCTTCGAAAGCGATATTTTCAATTTCATTAAACGGACACCGAACAACACGTATCCGGTTTTTGGTTCTGCGCGTCGAGAAAATGCCATACGCCGGTGCGAAAAAATCGTCTGCCCTTCGCGATTAATTCGATTTTCTCGAACATTTCTCCTTGTGACTTATCGATATGGTCATCGCGCAGGCTAAACGTACCGGAAATTGCAATCTTTTCCAAGAGAAAACGCGCATGGCAGTATCGATATGTGGAATATAAACAATGTTTCTTTTTTTGTCATCCGTCTGAATGTTGCAATGCAGAATATTAGAACTTTGAGAAAAGTTTTCTTCGCTGTACAGTCAATTAAAAACATGTTTTAAAATCGATAAATGTATGAACAAATAAATACGTAAGAAAAATAAATATTTGTGGACATTATTACTCTTTGCTTCATTTATTATTATTATTGTGTGTATGTATGTAGGTATGCATATGTATGTATAGATTTACATGTATGTATGTTATATATATTTTTTTGATTTCCAAATCGGATTCTGTATTGTTTTATTTTTAGCAGTTTTGAGTATTTTGTTGCATACATCTAACTGCATTTTCTTCAATTAAGTATCTTTTGCATGCTTGAAAATTTATGTATGTATGTATATATATGTATAGATGTCCATGTATGTGTGCGTATATATATATATATATATATATATATATATATATATGCGTGTCAGATTAATCGTAGGTTTTTCTATTTATTTTAATTTCCAAATCGGATGCTGTATCGTTTTATATTTAGCAGTTTTGAGTATTCCGTTGCACATATCTTACTATATTTGCTTTAATTACGTATTTATTGCATGCTTGAAAATTTATTTGATTTTATTGTATCCGCTATTAGCGCTTTTGAGCGCATTTGTGGAATTCAATGATAATAGTAATAAATAAATGAATTGAAATTGAAATTGAAATTATCATTGTTATTATTATTATAATTTTTGTAAGTATTCAATCGACTGGTTCGTTTTTCAGCGCCGTTTAAAGGTCGACGCGGCATAAGCACAAAAATAGAAGCAGTAGGTAAATGATATGCCGCGGAATAGCCGGATTTCGTAATTTCCCCCTAAAAACGTTGCATTGTCAACGCGCGATAATAAGCTTAAATTCTATCATAAGGATATTTGACTGGCCAGTAATTAATTCCCGAAATATTATTATTAAGCAATTATATCGGTTCGCTCGTGGCGACACCTGGTGGTTATGTGGGTGATAATAGTTTCGTTGTTCGCACTTATTAACCGTTTACAGCGTGGGGAAAAGTGGTATCGTGAAAAACTATTTCATTATATTACATTTATTAAACAAATAAATTTGAAGCTCTATAGCATTTATTTTAACCACGATTACCGAGTCATATTTTTTAAAACATGTCGATATGTTACTTAATGAATAACTTCCGGTTTTATAAATAATTCTTGTATACTAGTTACGCAATTGTACAGAAATTAACGATCGAATGAATAAATAAAAGGCGTTTTCAGATGCATGTATTTCGGAGAGAATTAAAGTCATTATTGCAATTTCAAAAATGAGAATGAAAAAGTAATTGCAACTTTGTCTCGATATGTTACATCTGTAGTTACTTTCATTGTTTTTCACCGGTATCACTAATTTGTAGAATTCGAAAACAGATAGCTAAATAAAACTCAAATAATAATAATAATAATAGTAATAATAATAATAATAATAATAATATTTTTTTTTGATTATTTTAGTTATTTAGACGAATCAAATACAGACAATAATTTTCGATATTTTTAATAGAGGGATTCGAATCCGCTTAAACGGAACACCGCAGCCTAGTGTAATATACACTATGGAAGCTGGCTATAATTTTTAAAGTCTGGTCGCGAAAATTTATTCTTTATTTAATTGGAAATTTTATATTTTACTAACAATTTATTTGAAAAATTATTCTTATCTAGTATAAATTGAAAGTTTCGTAAAAGTCGGTTCTCAATGTTTCGCTAAAACGGGCTCGGTATTGTAACAAATTTGTTCGAAATGATTCGCAGCGCACGGTCTTTCATCAAAAGGTACGTCTAAAGCAGAGCCGGGTTACATTATCAAGAATTATCTGAAATTTGCGCGATTCCGGATAAACACGTACCGACTGCTTACAAAACGATAAATTGCGCGGGCTTCTACGTGACTCGGTAAGAAGTCAGACTTCGATTAAGTAAATCTGTTAATACACTGCGGACTTTTTGTTTGAAGATGTACATAATAACGACGGATTAAACATGCTTGGAATAAGAAATCTTTCGATTGACGTAACAGTGTTTCCACAAGCCTTGATTACATCATATTGTGTCGAACCTTGCACAAGTCAAATTCAATGAATATATCATCATCACCTGATGATTACAAAAAAATAAAAAGGCAATAACGATAATAATATTATTAGTAACAGCTAGTGACGATGGCTATGATGACGACAACGATGATGAAAAAGGATAAATAAGGGAGAAAATACGAAGATGAAAAAGTTGTGCTTAAATTAGACGGAGAAAAAAATGAACGACAGAAATAATAACAGGTGTGCTCTGTCTGTGTGTGTTAGTGCAGACAGACTGTATTAAAACAGAACAAATCGGATTAAGTAAGAGGTGCTCGTAGTTCTTTTATTTTTATTTTTTCGCTTTTCCCTCCGTTTAACCAGATGCCGGCAACAGATCTCTTCCTGATTCTGCTGAACGCAACCGGGTATATAATTATTAGCGTCTACGCTACGGATCTGACTGCAGCAGCCGCCGAATGGTCATCGGAGATGATGGCACAGAAGAACACTGCGAGAACTTAAAATATGACTTTCACCGGGCAGGCGACTTCTGCCATTGTGTAAACACGGTATAAATGCTGTTTCTGTATGCTGGTTCGCGCCAGCGAAGCTGTAGGCGTTCTAACCTTCGGCGACCTTATGACCAAGTTCTCTGACCAGCAGATTATCACGGAGTTGTAGCGAACCCGGCGCTCATATCTTCTTCTGTAAATGTAGTGATGGTACGGCAACCGCTTCGGCGCTATATTATACAACCGGGCCGCTGTGTGCAATCTATATAATCATGCTTTGTTTCCTGCCGCGCGTTCTGTCTGATAAAAATATGCCTTTTCACGTTTTGCGGCCACTGTAACAAACGTGCATAGTGTTTCTTCTATAAATATATTTCGCATGGTTAATACATAATCATCCCTAGTAAAACTGTGTTACCGTTTCTTAATTCCTTCAAGCAAATTTGCGCTGCATTTTTAAGTATAATGGCTGCATGATGGTACGATTTATGGATCACAAAAGATGTATTTAACTTTATGCATCGAATAACATCTGTAATCTCAGTAGTTTCTCGTACGGGATGACATGCCGTACGATTTATGATTTAAGCAAAAAAATTTTGAAAATTTTATATAAATTTCTTTTTTAGATTGTTGTTCAGTAAATAACGTAAAGTCAACAAAAAAAATCTCGTGTATTTTTTCCTGTCTATTTCGGTGCTGCAAACAGTTAACCCTTCATTTATCGCATGTTCTAAATAAAAACTTTACACGTTGTATTAAACTGAACCGCATTCGTAGCAAATTAAAATATAACAGAAAATGTTTATATTTAAAATGGAAAAGTTTACATACATATATTGCACACTCGTATACACAGACACATAGGTATACCAATAAGAAAATAATGTAATACGCGAAATATGAGCGCGCTACGATTTCGATGGAATCTCTCAATTTTTACAATTTTCACTAATAATTTCGATAAACGCGGGCTTTTTTTACAAATAAATTCATTGCGCCAAGTGCATCATAATGCGCGATACGAGCGTGTACACGGAAAAACCTAATCTCTTGATTTTTATAATTTTCACTGATAATGGCATGGGAAGTAATCTACTCGTAGAATAGCGTTGAATATATAGCAAAGCAGAGTGGCAGTTTTTTTTTTTTGGCAAATGGGACAAGATTTCCCTAGTTATTCAATCCAGTCCAGGTGCCTTTCTCATAGGAGCTTCCTTTAGACATTTGTATACTTCCCCCGGAGAAAATGATATTTACTATACAGATGACTTTGCAACGGCTGCTCCAAGGAATGTTGAATAAACTGCGAGTGTGTTGGATTGCTATCATCATCATGAAGCATGAAAGTAGCTTCTAAAAATAATTTTTGGTCAACAAGTTACAATCGTTATATAGAGTAATAAAATGCCCCGGCTTTCTAATTTATCACAAACTGAAGTTTTCTTCCAATATCAAAGGTGTTATCGTGAACTGTAATAAAATGTTTGATAAGCTCTTAAGTTTGATATCCAACAATCATGGGCTGAGATATAAAGTAGGAATCATTATCAATAAAGGTATAATACGAAAACCACATAATGGTGCTTCTATTTATATCAATAATAAAACTTTTTTAAATTCGGTTCATAAACATCAAAGAAAATTTATTTTAAACACCTCATCCCTTTACGGATCAGCTTCCACCTTTGCAGCGTGTGTCATCGCCAATATGCTGTCTTTGGATATTTTCCTCACAGGGAAAGCAATATTTTCTGAATTCAGTATTACGAACAACCTCGGAAAAGTTAATTCGCTAAAATATAATAACGACGATGAAGCAATAAAAAACACTTCGTTCCCATTGAGATCCTAAGAAGTTATATAAAAAGTAAATTGACTGGTATCCGGTAGCTACGCTGGGAAGAAACGGCTGCAGGAAGGAAAACGTTTACATTTTTCCTGAGAATATACAAAAAATTAAAATTTCCCGATTTAAACGTAACATTTTTAAATTCACAGATACTATGTGGTCATGGTAACTGCGGTAAGTGACTATGTACATCAATTTAAATTGACTTTTACACTATACTGTCAATATCGAAATCTGAATGTAATGAGCAGCATCCATCACACCATCTTCGATTGTGTAACACTCAAAGATATAAGGGAACAATATAATATTGACTCAAACACACCCTTAGTCATAAATAAACAAAATTCCAGAAAGTTACTTCGACACTTTCATAAAATAGTGAAGAAAAAAACAATTCTTAAGCCATGTATTTAACCTTCGTAAATATTAATAGTAAACGCATGCGCATTTATATGTAAATAAGTATAATATAAATTATCGGAGCAAATATGAGATATATATTTGTCCGGTTGATTTGAACGTAAATAATTATTAGAATGCGGATTTCCTGCGGATGAGTTGAGTGTGTGTGTATGGAGTTATCTACTGTACACCGATTAAACGTGTAAATATCAATACTAAATAAATGCAACAATACGCATATCATTGTAATCTTTGATTGTTACAAATATAGAGAATTATATTTTACTTACTACTCATAAGTATGTTAAAAATTTGACGGTGTATGCTTACGCGGATGATGTAGCGCTGGTAATCGAATATCATAACATCTAAATAGCCAAGAAACTTTTGCAAAAGGATTTAGATATTATGTGCAGGTGGGCGTGTGATAAGCAGAGAAAAAAATCGAACGTTTTGCATATCAGAACGTCTAGCAGAAATAGAACATACGAGTAAAAACCATCTGTTATATATAATACACGATAGTAACTGCTTAGATAATTGCTTGCCTCTAGTCGCGACTTGTGGATGTACTCTGTTGGTAACGACGGAGAAATTTAAATACCTGGGCTCAATCAATTAATAAATCATTAACTTAGGATAAGCATATTTTAAGAACAAACATTACCAGTATTATATAAATTAGTTCAATCAATACCATATAGCGGTCTTCGCGTTTACTATGATGCTATAGTTCTGCCTAGAATCACATACGAAATAACAGTATGGAGGGAAGCAAAAAGTGCAGTCATCAAAAAGATAAATAATCAGCGAAGGGGATGTTTAAAGATTATAATTCCTAAAAAAAACAAAAAAACTTAGATTAGTAAAACATCAGCCGGTGGGAAGTGGTAAAAGTCGAAAATACTCTATTACTATTACCGGCTCATTGAATATAAGACTAAAAGTATATTAATTCCGTCGACGGAGAAAGGTAGAGTAATTAGGAATCAAATGCAGCTTTATTATGTACGATTGAAAAGGAATAATGGTAAGATAGATAATACTAATAAAATAGTCTTAATTAAATTTCTGGAGCGAATTCCTGAAGATATAATGAATAGAGAGTTAGGGCAGTGGAAATTATAAGTAAAACAGTGATTGGTAGACAATATAATTGGATGATATTTGAGACAGTGCTAAATTTGTACATGGTCAGCTGGCTAGGAATCGATCATATATATATATATATATATATATGTATGTTGTGTTTGTAATAACAGTTCGATGATTATTAATGATATATATTCCATAACTACATTTATAAACATGTAAAAAGTACTATTAATTATATATCGGAACATTTAAGAGCCGGCATGACATTACATAATATATCTAACCTACAAATATATGTAAACAAATCATAGCATATATGCCAAATTGAATCAGTGTGACCATAACAGTCACCCCCCTGCAATGAATAAGGTGTACACTTAACAAAGAATCAACAATTAAATGAAAATAAAGACATAATAAAAAATACAAATTATAAATTTAACCGCTGTACTGGTTTCCTTGGTCTTGATGATCGGCGGAGAATCGTTTGTTGCTGTTGTGCTGGTACTATTGGAGAGCTTACCAAATCTGCCGATTGGTGTGCGGGTTGTATAGCTACAGGATCACTGTGTGCCTGCTGAGGTGTACTGATATTATTAAATCTAACTGATGGTAGTGTAAATTGAACTGTTTTTTCTGTACCTTTTGTTGGAACTGGATCACTTACAACAGGAGCACATTCAGTTGGTCGCAACTGATTTACATGACGTTTAATAATGTACTTTTATTGTCAAGTCGTATATGGTAGTGTAGACGACCTAATTTTTCAATTACAGTCCCTACACACCATTTCTCTGACCCAAAGTAATTTCGTGATAGTACTGTTGTGCCCACTCTGAACTGTGGCACCGTTGTCTTTACTACTGTTGACTTCAACTTAGGACGATCCACCGGTTTTAATAAATGCAATCGCGTACGCAGCTGTCGTCCATAATGTAACTCTGCTGGCGACTTCCCATTTGCAAGAGGAGTCACTCGATATTGGAATAATATCTGCTGCACTTTTTCTTCTATATTAGATGGGGTTCCTGCAAGCAATGCCTTAAGTTTCTTCTTAACAATCTGTACAGCTCGTTCAACTTGGCCATTAGTCGCTGGGTGGTATGGTGCTGCTGTACGATGTGAAATTCCAAGCGATGTACAAAATTCTTCAAATTCACCTGAGCGAAAATAAGTTGCGTTATCTGTTACCAAGATGTGTGGAAGTCCTTGATTTGTGAAAATACGTTTTAAAACCTTAATTGTTGCCATGGATGTTGGTGCAGATTCAAATACTTCAATATCCATCCATTTGGAGAATGCATCTATTACAATAAAAATATGTTTGCCATTAATAGGTCCAGCAAAATCTGCATGTATGCGCTGCCATGCTGCTGTAGGTGTTTCCCACGGATGCAATGATGCTTTTGAAGGCATGTTTTGTACAGTTGCACAGGCAGGACATGATTTCACCATTGATTCTATGTCTTTATCAATGTTTTGCCAGTAACAAATTGAGCGTGCCAATGCTTTCATCTTAACAATACCACAGTGGGTACTATGGAGTTCCTGAAGTACATATTTCTGTAATGACTCAGGAATAAGGACACGATTACCTCGCATAATGATACCATTATGTAAAGAGTATTCAGCATTTCTTGTTTTGGATGATTGTAATTCTACATATAGTTTACTGAGTATTTCAACTTTGGCCGTTTCCTTTTGAAGCTCTTTATGTGTTACTGTTTTCTTCTGTATTGTACTCAAGAAACGAATAGTGAGTTCATTGAGACTGTATGGTTCATCTACTGCATCAGGATTTTGTACTTGAAGTGGTGCTCGTGACAGATAATCTGCTGCTTGATGTTCTCTCCCTGCTCGATGTTGAATTGTGTACTGTAACTGCCTTAAAAACAGTGCATATCTGGTCAAGCGAACTGCTGAAATTTCTGGTAAAGCTTTGCATGGATTAAAAATTGACTGTAACGGCCGATTATCTGTTATTAGTGTAAACTGTCTCCCAAATAAATATTGGTAAAACTTCTTTGCAGCCCAGTAGATTGCAGTGGCTTCTTTGTCTAAATGACTGTAATTTTGCTCTGCTTTGGTTAGCGCCCTCGAAATAAAAGCAATTGGCTTTAAATCTTCATTTATTTTATGTGATAAAATAGCACCTAGGCCATAAGGGCTAGCATCTGTTTCAAGCACCAATGGTAATGAAGTTGAGTATGTCACCAGGACCTGGTCACTTGCTATTGCTTCTTTCACTACTTTAAATGCTTGCTTGCACTGTGGTGTCCAGAGAAACTTCACGTCTTTTTGCAACAATCTGTAGAGGGGATGTAAGATGGATGCTGCATTTTGAATAAATTTTGTTTAATACATTGCTAATCCCAAAAATGATCGCAATTCGTCTATGTTTTGAGGTTCAGAAGCACTAACTATGGCTTGAACCTTCTCCTTATCTTTTTCAAGGCCTTTCTCTGAAATTGTATGGCCCAGATACCGAACACGCCGGGCAAAAAATTTACATTTGTCTTTGTTTAAATGAATATCAAATTGTCGGAGACGTTGTAGACAAACAGTGAGATTATTATGGCACTCTTGTTTAGTTTTTCCATGTATCAAAATATCATCGAAATAAGCAATGCACCCCTGGACTCCATTTAAAATTGGTGCCATTACTGAATGGAAAATACCTGGTGCTGTGGCTAGTCCGAAGAAAAGACGTGTTGCCAAATAAGTGCCTTTATGTGTACTAAGTGCCGCAATTTTGGAACTTTCTTCATCTAAAGCTATATGAAGATATGCTTTATAGATATCTAGTAAGCAAAAATATGTACTGCCATGTACTTTCTGAAATAGTTCCTCCACTCGTGGAATTGGATAATGCGCTGGTTCCAGTTGGCTGTTAACTGTAATTTTGTAATCAGCACAAATTCGAATTAATCCATTGACTTTTGGTACAATTACAATAGGAGTTCCCCACCGACAGTAGTCGTTTTTTTTAATAAATCCCTGTTTTTCCAATAATTCAAGTTTTGCTTCTACTTGCGGAAGTAAAGCGTATGGCACTGGTCGTGGGGGACGATACACTGGTGATGCATCTTCTTTTAACTTTAAAACACATGTACCACCTGGAATTTTCCCTAAACGCATTTCAAAAACATCAGCGAACTTTTTCTGTATTGGCTCACTAATATCAGTATGTTGAATTACGAATTCATAATCATCGTCATTTGATTTAGGTAATTTTATAATTTCAAGTTTGTGAATCCAAATACCGCCTAAAATAGGTGAAAAATTTTCTGACACAATGAACAGTATTTCATGTGATGTTTTATTTTGGTATGTCACAGGTATTGATACATATCCTTCAGGAATAATTATTAATTGTTTATTATATGCAATTTGGGGACACTTTTTAATTTCAACGTTACATTTTAATTTATCAAAATCCGTACGCGATAATATTGTTGCAGGACTACCTGTATCCAGTTCAAACCTTTGTACTTTATTACTTAATTTAACATCAACAAAAATTTTACGCGCGAACCGATTATTTTGATTTAAAGATAGTTCATTAATTTTTATTTGGCCTGCATTTACTGCAAGCGTGTTTATCGCGAAATTTTCATCAGCACTGTCATCATAATAAACTACTTTAATGTCTTTTTTATTTTTAGATGAAATACACCCACTTTTGCGATATGTCCATTTTTACCACAACTGGTACATTTTAAATTATTACGTATACGACAATGACGCGCAGTATGATTAGGCTTACCGCAAGCTAAACATACATATTGTAAGCCTAATTTCGAAAGTTTTTCTCGATCGTACGGTCGGCTTTTCGATGGAAAACGATTAACATTAAAATTACGATCGCGACTGTTATTCTCGTTTCTGTACGGCGTTTGCGATCTATTTCTAGAATAGGAGCGAGAACGTCCTCTAACGTTTAAATTATTCATTCCAGTTTTACTAACTTTGTTAACAGACGCTTGAACGTTGGAGTTTTCACCATTATACTCCTCAAGGTTTTGTTTATGCGCTGCTTCCAATGCTAGCGCCGCTTCTAACGTTTTATCTAAAGTCACATCAGGTTGCATGACCAAAATTTTTTCTCGTATGTGATTATTACGAACGCCACGAATAAATTGCGTTTGGAAAATTGAATCGATTTGACATTTACAATTAGCGTTCGGACAAACCCAGTTACATTTTTGTGCTATTACTTTTAAAGCCGAAATGTACGATGTTAACGATTCGGTCTTGTACTCGCGATAAAAATTTGTGACGCTCTGTATGCACGTACGTTATCGGATCGAAACGTTTTTCAAGAATGTTAACAAGTTCATCATACGGTTTTTCAGAAGGCTTTTGCGGAGCCGTTAAAGCAGATAATTGTTTAAATTGTGTTCGTTTTAAACAACCTAATAAGACGACACTAGGTTTGCTTTTTTCCGTTTCTGCATTTGTACTGCTACTAGCATCTTTATTTAATCCAATGCCACGCATCGATAAAAAATGTTCTAAGCGCTCTTTATAGGAGGAAAAATCTTCCTCTTCCGGATCGAATGGTTCTAAAGTAATATTGTGACTTACCACCGCCGGTAATATTTGTGATGGTGTAGGCACGGCATGCATCCGCTTCTGTATTAGACGATGGTAAGCGTTGTAGTATATTTTGAATGGCTTCACTCTGTGTACGTAGAGATGCCATCAGCTGCATTAACATTTCTTCTCCGGCCATAGCACTATTTTTGGCTGATCACTTATACGAACGAAACGAACGAATGTAACGAACTAATTTTAGACGAAAACGAAAAATAGAGTTGTTGGAAAAATTTTCTTTATACACTATTTGCATTATAATAAATGTAACAACTTACTGAATTAAACAAAAAAAAACAAAATACGGTTACCGCGTATTTCCATTGTATAATATTTAGATGTAATATTAATTTAAGTCAGTTTATCCTCGTCGCCAAATAACTGTTGTGTTTGTAATAACAGTTCGATGATTATTAATGATGTATATTCCATAACTACATTTATAAACATGTAAAAAGTACTATCAATTATATATCGGAAAATTTAAGAGCCGGCATGACATTACGTAATATCTAACCTACAAATATATGTAAACAAATCATAGCATATATGCCAAATTGAATCAGTGTGACCATAACAATATATATATATATATATATAATTAAAAGGATGCTCGCCAATTGCATAAGAATTCTTGTGTATTGTTTTATGATTTTTTGCTGTTTTTGGTTATTATTTTAATTAGTTCTTAAACAATGTTGGAACTTTACATATTAATAAACGATGATAACAGTGTCGGAAACCCACAGACGAGTAATATGCCTTGTGGGACCCACAACTTATTTTAAATGTACTGCAATTATTTAATAGTTGATCATGTTGGACCACACATGGCTTGCCCAATAGGAGAATAAGTCTTGTGGTAGATTTATGTGTTTTATGTGTATAATGAGTTTATTGTTAACGGAAAAATGGTATTTTTTATTAAAAACCGGGAATATGAGAAAAGTAAGGGGCTTTATTGTGATTGTCTGAAAGGCAAGAGGGTGCGATGAAGAGAGAAAAAAAAATTAGAGAGATTTTTTGGAAAAAGGAATTAGGATATAATTACCGGAGAGAGTGTAAACAATAATGAGCAATAAACATATGAATTTAGTGTTAGTGGAATATCTAAAAGAGTGGAGGTAATGAAAGTTCTGAAGAATGCAGTAGGCAGTGAGCATGTGCATAGAAGTTTTGAGGGGAGGTCTGGTTTTTCAGAAGAAAAATATGATTTGCACTGTACGAGAAGTAAACAAAGGATAAAACAGAAAGATGGAAAATAACTGTAGAAAGCCGAAGTTGCGATAAAGCATCAACGACAAGAAATGGAAATGACTGAATGAAGAAGACATGAAAAATCTTAATCGAACAAAATGCTGAGCCTGAACAAATAAATAATGCAAGTTAGAGTTTAAACAAGGAACAGCCGTAAAGCGAATTCCTACCATTTCATCTTAATAATTTATAGCGAGAAAATGGTCAAAATAAAGTAACAGCCTTGAAAAATTCAACCTATTCATTGTTCTTAATCAAAGAGCGACCGGGAAAAAAGGTAACCCTTAAAAAAATGGGAATGAGAATCGAATGCGGAGAATAATAAAATCGAGAAAAAAAGAAATATGTGGAAATGAAGTTCTTTCTTTTATTTTTTTGGCGCAATAACCGAAAACCTTTGTTCACAGACGATATCCTCATTTATTCTTCACATCGCAATATCTCGTTGACTAACTCTCTACTTCAAAACTCCGTAATTTGATTGGAAAACGCTTTATTCAACATCCATCTTTTCATCACTTCTCCTAAAGGGTCTACTGTCGTTTTTGCACTGCGCCATTCTAATCCTTTCTTAATTGATCTCGTCTTAAATAATGTCCAAATCCCTCTTACTTCCTTCTTTTGTTATTCGGTGTTTTTCTCGATAATCGTCTTCCATTCCATGATCAAATCAATCCCATTTATACTTGTTCTCCTGCAAAAGGCTCAATCTCATTAAATTTCTTTCTCATATTGATGAGGGAGGTGATTACGCTCGATCAAAAGCTAGATAGGTATTTAAATAAGAAAAAATAGGAAGCTGGAACGAATTCCCATCTTCGCTAACAGCTAGAATTACAATTTAACAACTGTGAAATATGATACGAGCATTAAATAAAACATACACATCTCGGGTAGCAAATGCAATTTTAGTATGCAGAGAAGTAGAACAGATAGCAGCAGAATATGCGTTGTATTTTGAAGGTATCTCAAGCGGCAATAAACTGCCACACCGTCTTCAATATAAATAAAATAAGATGTGGAATTTAGGAGGAACTTAAAATTTGGTACAACAAATAACCAAACATAGAAGGAAAAATGAAACTATCGGCGCTGTGTTAGCTCTATGAAGGAATCGGCAACCGGTACTGATAACTTTCACATCCTATTCCTAAAAATGGCACCAGAATGCATGGAATGCATGTATGACAACCTACTCCACCTATTTAACCGCATATGGATAACACACGATCCTTCCCAAGACAATGGAAAGAAGCCATAATAATTCCGATACAAAAACCGTACAAGAACCCGACATCAATAATTAGATAATTTTAGACAAACATCATTAACCCCAATCTAATGTAAAATTTTCGAAAAAATCATTAATAAACGACTAATCTGGAAAGTATAAAATAGAAAACTTGTTCAACAGCAGACCACCTCATCCACCTATGAACGATTATTTAGAACAATTTCACAAAACATAAACACACCCTAGAAGTTCCTTTCGATATTACGACAATTTTTAATCGCGTCTGGAAGAAAAAAACAATTTTAACTCTGTACAAATGATGCTTTCGAGGTCGCATAATGTACTTTTCATAGAAAACTTCCTATCTGAACATACCTTCCGAGTTCGAATCGGTCGAGAACTCTATCCACATCAAAACCAACATTATTCATTTTCACAAAATAAATTACTTAATGGCATTAGTTCTTGCGTCCATATCTCTTCTACACTGTTCGCAGACAATTTCACAATTTGCATCGGATGTAAAGATATCTACAATCGGCTACCCGGAGATTATAAAAGTGCAATCAATAAAGCGCACGGGTAGACAAGACGGAATGGTCCAAAATTTCAAAAGCCTTAACCGTTAAACTAAATAATATATCAATCGCTCCGACTCGGACTGTTAAATATCTCAGTTTAACACTCGGCCATACACTTTCCTGGATGTATCATATAAACGAATTAAAACAATCGTGTCGGAAGAAATCGAAGTTAATAAAAAAACTATCTCACAGATCATTTAGAGCAGGCAGAGAGTTGTTTTACTAAAAATCTATCGAACAATGATACGTAGCGGTTCAGATTACGGCGCTCCAACTTATGCAAAATCATCGATTCTGTGTAATTCAGGTTCCATTCAACAGTCAGCTATTCAATTGGAGCCCAACAATCAGTACATTAACTGAAGCTAACACGTATGGTCGCTAAAATGAAAGAATGGGCAAAGCTACGCCTAACAAAACATTCCGATAAAATATAATCGTAAGAAACCTGATAGAATATTTGTAACATTAGGTTAGAGTATTTCAACAAGAATATTTTTACCATTCAATTAAACAGTGAACTAAATTTTTTCCCTTTAAAATTTCGTTACTATTTAGTGCGGAAGGAAAAGAAATAACAGAAAAATGGCGAAGAAATTGTTTCCATGTCATTTTCTCTTTCTGTAAATTATTTTGCGAAAGTAAAAATTCGGACATAGATTTCCGAATTCGGATTTGACAAACACCACTAAATGAAGCAAACAGCCCTTTTAAAGCGACTTTTAAAGGTTTACAATGGTGCAACAATTGCGTGAAGAGAGGAAGATTTCGGACATTAAGGAAATTCATAACAGTATCAAAATTTTCTTAGCTATAGGGGTATATATTGTGGAGATGCTCCACGGAGAAGCATCTATTATTGAAGTTGGTTTTAGAAAGCGCGTTTAATTTAGTAATTAATGCCGTAGCGTTAATTAATGCGCTGCGATGGAATTAACGAAGCAGAGTTGGTTAGGCAGTGGCGTTTCGCTCAAATATAGCCCGATATCCCACTGCCGCACATTCAAAATACAGATAAATGTCATTTGCACCGAGAGTTAATGTTTGCGGTTGACGAATAAAAATACGAAAAAAATAAAATAAATCAAGGTTTGCAGTTAGCCGATATTTCCCCTTGCTGTTGCTGTTGATAATATTTTCTTTCCCGATGTAAAAAGACGGATAATTCCCTCGCTAACTTGCAACGTAGTAAACTGTTTAAAACAGTAATTCCTTAGTGTTTTCACAAGTTTAGCTCCCTTTTTGACGTCTAGATTTTATATTTTTCAGAAAATGAAGTTACATTCCTTGATATATTTAAGGTTAGAAGATAAAACTAATTTGAGGACAGCAATAAACAGAGGAGAATGAGAGAATGTAAGGAGCACTAAAAGGAGCAGGGGGACGCCAAGTTTTAGTAGCGAAGAGTAGAAGGGCGATTGTTCAGCAGAATATAGGTTAAACACTGAAATAGAACATGATATGAGGGTCACGGAAGAAGTATGTGAAGGGGAAAGCGAAAAGGGAAAAATGGGTTAGATGGAAAATTGAGAACATTGTGCTGGTAGGAGAATATGATTGAAACTACACCAACAAGCAACCTAGATTGTGGAGAGTTTGAGAGAGGAGAAGTCTAGAAACCGTTGGTTTGGTAAAGAGATGGTTGAATGGTAACGTGGAAGGAGCCACAATTAAAAAATACGAAATGAAGATCGAACCGTTTCTGGAATGAGCAACTGAAGAAAAAAAAAAAATGAATATTACAAGGGTTGAAAATGTACCCCAAAAAACTGCCTCTGGAAGCGGGACAACGGACTAATGAATCTACCATTATAAATTCTTACCGTCCAGCGAAAAATCAGAGTTATCAAAAATATACCCACTAGATATTTCTCGCTGCTGCTCCTGCAGTGGAGTTTTCCGGTTCACCAGATTCCATCGCTGGAAATAATCAATACAATGCGTACAAGCGAATATTCAATAAAAAATCACTCATATGACAGCCGAATAATCACAACTCCACATCAAAACGCTTTATTACTACATACACCTTAGCATATCATTAACGAAATGTAATTACGTTATTTTGCTTGATCGTTATTTTTATTCTATCATATCATTCGATGCATCAATCTAATGAGAAGTTGAATTAAGGAACAAAAAAAAAAAAAAAAAAATCCTCAGAATTAGAATATACGAGAAACTAAATTGAACTTTCTTTTTTGGAACACAATAATACAGTAAAACATCTTTGTGCCAAAATTTTGTTTCTATGTGTAATTGCTTGAAAATGTAATGTTAATTATTTTTTTTTCACCTTGGAACACTAAAATTTATCGAAATCAATAAATTTCGAATAAATTCATAATGTTCACTTATGGCGTTTTCCCGCGTTTAATTTTCGCGCGAGTTACGAATTACAAGTATTACAAAAAATTAATCACCGACACGTATTGAATATGGTTGACACACTCAAGGAGCTATAGAGAAAAACGTAAATTTTGTCCTTTCTGAAGGACGTAGCTATTTTAAAAGCGTATGGAAAAATAATTTTATCGGTTACCAGAACGGGGTTACCTATCGTAAAGAAAAGCTAAATGTTCTTTTAACTGCGGCAATACAGGGAAAAAACGCATTCGAAAGTAATTTACACAGTCTAAATTTGGTAATGGAAGTAAATTCATTGCGATGTTTTTTTCTGAAGGATATACATCCTAACACAACGAAAGCGGTATCCCATCGGTCATCGGAATTACCCAAATTTCAGTCTCATCTACGAGTTCGTCTTTTGCAGCCCGTTGGTCGATAAACTGCATCGTTCTGTTTTGCCAGCATTAAATACGATGAGAAATTCACGAAGTACTCAACTTAGCTGGACTAATCTGTTCAAGCTGGTTTCCGACTTTGCTGTGCGAGTCTGCATGTGTACAACGAAACCTAGTAAGAAACAGTTCGTTTACTTTCTGATCGCCAATTTCGTAAACATTTTGGAATTGATTTTAAATACCGAAATAGTGTCTTCGCAGAGCGTTCTCATCTTTCTGTATCGGCTGTGTAATATCGTATCGGCACTATACTTTTTCGATTGCTTCTGGTTGCAAATGAATAAATTGCGGCTGATTCGTCTAAACGAGAAATCTAACGGGATTTTTTCTTACGCCGATGCTGAACTTGAAGGATATCGAAAATCACATAGCCGTTTGCGACGCACTAGAAATCAACGTGTTTTCACAATTATTGTAATCGTATTAACATCGATCACACTGTTTGGATGGTTGTCGATTTTAGTGTCATTTTGTCGTGACGGTTATACCGACGAAAGCTATAGACGTAACATATCGCATCATATTATTGTTCCAGTCGAAGTAAATCCAATTTTTCGGTATTTAATTAGTTGCTCAGTTTGTACAGCCATTGTAATTCCGGGACATATCGGTTCGATATGCGCAAGGGGTTTGTTTTATTATTTCAGCGAGTTAATCGCTCTCGAACTGGACGACTTAACATCGGCTCTTGCACAAATCGATTCTCTCGTGGCGGTTAGAACGAAGCGCTTCGAACCGGATCCGATTTTAATAATCGAAAACATCGAACGATATTATCCGCTGTACGATCGCTGGGTTCAGGCTCGGGATGAAGTTTATCGCGATTTAGTCGGCCAATGTGTTCACCACCACCGTACGTTGGTGCAGTACGCAAAGGACTTCTTAATGGCTTTCCGATTAATTTTAATAATGGGATACGTAACGCAATACTATCTACTTACATTGAAAAGTCACACCGTCGTTGTTAGAGAATGATCGCTCAATTTGTTTATAGACTTTGCTGTAAACGGTACGTACGTTGCTTTGTGGTTGTTTTACTTTTGTCGTGTCGGGGAACGGTTATTCACATTGAACGAACGTTTCGCTGACGCTCTTTATCAAACGGGCTGGCACGATAAATCGTTAAGCACTCAGAGATACATATACACCGTGTTACTGACATGCAAATGGAACTTGGTAATCAGGTTCGCACCGGATCTTTTTCTTTCCTACGAATTTTTCGTCATCACGATGAATTCCGTTTACAATGCGGTGACATTTTTAATCAGTACCTTACCTTGATATTCTGATCGGGAAGTCTGAGTGATATTTATGAAATTTCTCGATGATTTCTGTCAGTTAACGATTCGCGATCTTGTAAAAATTTTCTTTCATTGCTGTTCACATTATATGTAATACAAATAATATTTTAAATGCACTTACAGACTCTTCGTTTCGTTACATTTAATTTCACATCGTTTTGCTGTATATTAAGTTATAAGCTGAACTGAAAGTGATTGAGTGTGTGTAATTGCGTGTCATAAAAATACATCATCTGAATGCTTTTATCATTTTTTAATTCAGTAAATAGTAAACATTTTTTTAATATCTTTAAATGTGATTTTTCTTTTATTTCCTCGGGTTTTTCTCGATTTATTCATTATATCGGGGAGTGTGCCAATTTTGTTTGAAATTGAAAGTAAAAATTGCGACAATTTCATCTGTCAACTTAGAAATGGCAGGTGTGTAGCTGATTTTTATTGAATTAAATGCTGTATAAAAATTCAACTTAAAATCATGACTGTTTCATCTTATCGACGGAAATGCTTTAATAAGTTAACACTCTTTATTTGTAACGCTCTTTCACGCGCAGCCACGATGAATGTTAAAAATCAACAAACTAACGATAAAAGTATGGTGCAGATATAGTACAGATGAAATGGGTATTTCATACAAACCTGATTTACCATCGAGTAGAATACCGTTAAAAGTACAGTAACTCGCCTTCAGTACTACGAGGTTTTTTTTTTTTTTTCAGTTCACTCGCTAACAACGGCTGGGTACTGTGTTCCTTCTGTCGGTGCCAGGGGCGTCAGCGTTCACATTAGTGCCTTAATCATAACAAGTATTGCTGAGGTAACGAATAGTGCTGCTTTTCTATTTCGCCCGGATTTGCAACTTTTTAAATTAAAATGGGATATAGTTTGATACCACCCTTTACCCGTTGATATAATGTTCTTTTAGACACTGTAGTGTACATTTTGTCCTGATAATTCTTACACATGATGTCTTTGACGTTATCGGAGTTCCAAGTAAAAGGGGTAGAAGGTATGAAACACACACACCGAAAATCGTGAAAGTATACGGAAAACACAGTTTCTGTTTCATCCTCTTGCTGCATGTTCAGGACTTGCGAAAACGTAAAACCATCTTTGTCTCGATTCTTGAGAATTATTCCGGTAGGTAATCGTTTTCTGGTTTTCGAACAGCTTCGGAGAGATTCTGCATTCACGCTTTTAAATTATCGACCGGCTTGCTGATATGCTAGAAAAAAAAACCATTGGACGCAGTTCGGCACAATTTAATCCTATTCAGTTTTTTACGAGATTCATGATAATTAAAACTTGTTAACTTTACAGCTAGTGCCGAACATCGCCCCGAAAAACTGGAAATGCTTTAATTTTATCTTCAGTTTTTAATTTGGTTTTTTTAAAGGAACAAAAATTCAAATGAAACAGTGCTGAGAGTCGGTTTTTATTTTGTTTACGAATTGCGTCAGTGCGCGAAGAATCTTTCCCAGACTTAGGAAGCTCGGTGATTTTAGAGGATTTCCATTGTTGCTCTTAATAGCCATATCTGCATGAATTTACTGTTGTTACTCCAGACGAGATACATTACATCCTAAAATTTCTTAGGCTAAAACAATTCACTATTCATGATAATATTCCTAATGTAGCCTTAAAAATTCGCTCACTGACAACCCTAGCTGAAATAACTTCTTTAGTAAATGTTATATTCAAATTTGCCGATTATCCGCAATAATGGAAATCCGTCAATTCTTAGTAATTTAAGCAATAAGGTAGAAAAAATTATATTAAAACGTCTCATTCTACACTTGGATAGCTGTAATATCATTATTCTGGAGCTGTTCGGATTCAAGCCTGAGCACTCTAGAGTGCAGCGAATTGCTAGAATTGAGGCATTCATAACGCACAATTTTAACTGTAATAAACACACAGGCATGATATTACTAGATGTAGCCAAAGCGTTTGACACCACTTGACATGATGGGGCATAATCATCAAAATTATCAAGACAAAATTTCCAGTTCACCTAATTAGACTAGTCGAAAGCTACTTAAGCGGTAGAACATTTGCTGTTCACATCTCTGATAGCTCTTCGTTATTTAAAACATGCTTAGCTAGCGTCCCGCAAGACAGCCTGTTGGGGCCGTTTTATTCAATATATTTCTTTACGATTTCCCCGTATCGTCGTCCCGCATTAACATGGCACACTTTGTCAATGATGCTGTATTGCAGCTCATACAGGTCGAACGCGACCGCTAACAAACTCCAACTTGGGGTTGACCGCGTTCTTCGTTTTTTAAATAAATGGCGCATTTCTATTAATCCGGCTAAATCTGAGGCGATTCTATTTTTTCGGAGGTACCCATTGACCCGTAAGAAAGTGCACATACAAGGTACCGATATGTTCCTTAGTCTGATCAACTACCTCGGCGTGATATTAGACAAAAGGCTAAACTTTAATAAACATATCGATCGCGCTATCGTTAAAATTAATCACGCTATATGCGTCATTTACCCAATGTTCCAGCGTAGATCGTTTTTAAATATTCATAACAAATTAACACTATTACATAAAGCACTTATTAGGCTAATCTTAACCTAAGCGTCGCTTGTGTAGTCCTCAATTTCTAACGCCCGTTATAAACAACTACACCTCATACAAAACAGATGTCTTAGGTCGCCTATTAATACCCGTTTAAATGTATACTTAGAAATTAATAAAAAAATTTTCCTTCATCTGGAATTATATTTATGTAAAGATTCTTTCTCTCTTTGAAAAAAATGTTTATCATCGTCCAACAAAAATAGGTCTTCATGTTTCACGTTTAGCTGAGGATTATTAATATTTCTATAACCTGTCTGTTGTAATGCAACGAAAAATTTCGCTCAGCTAAACAGCACACACAGCCATCATTTTGAAGAGGTCGAGTTACACGGTGATCTCCCATAATTACACATTTAAGAGAACATCTTCTGCACTCACATCTTTCGACTTCTTCGTCTTGAACAATTTATTAAAATAAAATTGATACCAAAACAGCAAACTATAGTAGTTAAGTAAGGATTTCAAATTTCAGTATAAATACACGTAACACATTCCCTGTAGCAAATATTAAAAATTCCATTACAGAATTTTTTATTTCTCTGCAAAAAATAATAGAAAAAACTACTTTTTTTAAACTCTTGACAAAGAATATACAACAGCTAGCCTAGGAGTGCTACTTGTATGTTCAGATCCTGTCGTGGAGGTTTAATGATTTCAGTAACGTAAAGAAGGAAAATAACAGAACGCTGTGTATTTACTTACACCGGAAATTAATAAAATGTTATCTAAAGTTTAAAGTGAGTAATTATGGGAGATCGCCATGTAAATAACTGAGCCCCGTCAAAATGATGGCTGTGTGTACTGTATAGTTGAGCAGAGACTTTTGTCAGATCACGACAGAGAAGTTATGAAAAGATCCATAATCAGAAATGATAGGATGAAAGAAGCATAATATCGAGTGGGAGCCTTAGAGGTAGTATTTGAGAATAAAACAACGTCAAGTTGAGAAAGAAAAACATTCAAAAAGGACGTGGTTAAAATCGCTGAAATCTTCGTCAGAGGGCAACAGAAAGATGTAGGGCGAACGAAAGCGAGAAGAAGATTAAGGCGTAAGCGAATAATAGAAACGATAGCAGAACGACGAACTAAAGACTAATTATGGCACCACAGGCAGAGAGAAGGATTAGGTGGACAGACAGGTAAAGGATCGTTTATTGGAATACGATGAAAAATAAGTTGCTGGAATGAAACTTTTCGAAAGGAGAAAGAAATTCGACACTGGAAATTCGTCTTTTCATTGCCCATAATGCCTATATGATTGGACATCCACAACAGCTAAATATTAATTAAATGCACCGAGGAAAGATTGCAAATGAACGAGGGAATAGAAAGAATGATAAATTCACAAGATTAAGAACGAAGAGGTGCAGAGATATACCTTAAAAAAGACCTTTAGAGTCAGAAATAATCAAATAATTGGAGGAAGATCAATAGGAAACAAGTTCCGTCAAGCGTGATGTTTCATGCACTGAGAATTCCATATGTAAGTTTTAGAGTTTCTATAATTTACGTTTACATAATATTAAATTCAAAACAAAGAAATCTGATTTTCCGAGGCACAAAGAAGGAGAGACTCGTCATTTTCCGCGTTTTTTTGAACTTTTCGCCAATTTCGAAGGTTTCGTTAAAGAAACGAAATACTGCTTCGTTCCCGACAAATTGCGATCTTTCCATCGATATATCACGTTCCTGGAAAAAAAAGAAGTCCATTTCAACAGCCTCCACCGCCGCTGTAATATATTTTTTTCATATATAGCGCAATCGTTTGTGCATATTGCTATCCCACAATATGGAAGAAAAATAGTTGGGGAGTTGTTAAAATTTTATCTAACAAAATTAATAAAATGTGGCTTATGAAGTTGCTGGGGTATTGTAGTTCATCGCAAAATAATCGTTTGATACAAAAATAGAAACAAATATCATTTAAAAAGCTGTTGATTATTTACGTTTTTTAAATACATTGTATAATGTTTTGATTTTGTAAAATTTTTATAAGACATATTATAGATGTTAAATTAAGTTTAAAAAATACAAAATTTAAACACTATGACGCGGAATATAATAAAAGCGACAATAATATTTAAAATATATAATTTTTCACTGAATATTTTACTTTTTTAAATGGAGCATAGCCTATATAACTGTCTGCTTTAGTGTAGCTTTCAAAGGCGAAAAATTTTTTAATAAATCCGCTCAAATTAAAAACAAAAGGATTTTTATAACCCTCAATAGATTCATCCTTGTTAAAGTTGTTTAAATAGTTTATGTTATACAAAAGCTTATAAAATTATTTGCATCTCAAAATTCGAAAAAAAATTATATTTTTACAGGATATTTCCATTATTAAAGTAATTATGCCACGTCATTTAAAGGTATATCTGGTATCTGTGGATAAAAATGCTGATGAAATTAAAAAACATCTACAGAATACATTTAACGAAAATAAAGTCTGCATTAGACCATCTAACCCGGTTTGAAATGCCATATATGTATAAAGAATTAAATTACGAAATTTCACCAAAATCGCCGTATACTATGGTCAAATGTAGCAGAAACGACATATTAACAAAATTAGATATCAATATTTTTGAGGATATACAACAGAAAGAGGTAACTGCGGACGTCAAGAAATATGAAAAATGTAGTGAATCTTCCGCAACTGATGATTTAGAAAATAAGGAAAAATATATGGATACATTAAAATTTACATTCAAAATAACTGCTGAATAGTGGAGTAACGTGCAATATCGTGATATTATTTACAATTAGAAGAGAGCAGATATCACTGGGGGGAAACGTTACAATATTTTAAAGTCTCATTTATGGGCTAATTTATTCCGTAAATATTTTTGGCAAGAAACAAGACTTCCTTCTTTCCCAACGTTTAAAAGAGCAAAAATATATGAGAACGGGTTATAAATTATTGTGTTTTCATTGCGGTTTGCACTTCATGTAAAAGCAAATTAAAAGATATTCTTCCAACAAAACCACTATTGAATTTTGTAGCTGTATTTAGTTGTATATATCAAGGAAATTTTTAGAAATTGCAAACTCACGAAGAAAAGAAAATTTACAGATTAAAAAAAAAAGAAACTGGATAAAGTTATTAATGAAAAAATATCTTGTAATATGCTTAGAAGAATTCAAGCAGACAGTATTATGAATTTTAGCGTCCCTGAACCTAGTCATTTACCAACTAGCAATGCACTGAGAATTGCAAAATCTAGAACTTTAAATGCTACAAGAGAAGGTAACAATTCCATACTAGCTATTTGCAAAATGAAAGTTACGCATCCATTTAAAAATATAATTAAAGATATAGGATATGATCGTTTTTTTGTGCATTACTGAACGAATGTGGAAATGAATGTATACAGAAAATATATTCAAAATAATAAATGTTCTACTATAGCTATTGAAGATATCGGTAGTTTGGTGAAAAAATCTATCCTACTATCAGGAAGAAAAACTCAACATATTCTTTTGTATGAAATTGCTTTGAGGGGAAAAAATTAAAATTACAGTGCTCTATATGTCACACGTTACCTGAAAAACATGACAGTAATTCGATATATAACTGGACTGTTGAACGGCAAAGAGATGGTGCTCCGTCACCAAAGCAATTTGTAACAGATATGTTATTAGCATTAATGCCAGCTACAATTCGGGAATTTACACAATACAGTAATATACTACATTATATTGAAGTTTGTTTTCATATTTTAGAAAAATCAAACAAATATGAAACCTCAATTTGTTTTATTTGAATTTATGTAGCCCATGTCCTAAAAATTGTTACAACATGGTCACCATTTTGATCAGTTGATAAAAGAGTAAAAATGTTATAGGCAGATTATTTTAGCAACTGATTTTCGGAATTTGAAATATTTATTGTGTTGTCTTTTTTGGGTTATTCATAGTAAAACTGATGGTTTTTTATGTAATGAAAAGAAAACTTTCAGTGAAAAAGTTCGTATATACCGTAGCTCAAGAATTTCAAGTAATAATTTAATTCAAGATTACATTAATAACATTGAAGATTAGTTTTTTTATGAAAATAGTAACACAAAAAATTGTTTAAATAATCCCGACTTTGAAACAGAATTATCTTCAAATAAAGGCCAAAGAGCAGACTGCACCGCGAAAGAAGCAGCATCATGCTTTCCTGTAGCGAACAACCGAATACCTGCCAACGACGCTGTTCAGGAAATAACGAGCAGCCTATCAAAGGAATGGTTTGACTCGCGGCTCAACACCCCAACGTTGAACTCCGTTCCATCAAAGAGGACACTAACTTTTGGCAATCATCGTTCTGGCCAAGCAGGAAGGAGAAAGTAGCACTGTGTCGACTGCGCCTTGACCACACATGGATTACTCAACCTCCTATCCCAACTGTAGAATCCCAAATTTCCGTACCTCTGACCTTTGTTGCACTTCATGGCACGTAAATGAAGAAGAAGAAGAAGAGAAGAGAAAATTAATTCATTTTATCGTGTTGCTGAGGAAATTTCAAAATGCTGCGAATATGATACAAAAGATCAAGAAGTTTATCACGGCAGTTTATTTTATTTGCCGACACTTGTGCCATTGGTATTGAAGTTATGTACTTATTTACCTTTATGGTCTAAAAAAGCCGCACAGATAATAACTAAACAATCAAACATCAGTAAATAGAAACACGCTTTATTAATATTCATTTCCTCTCCTGTCTTATTAATGATATACCAACGAAGTTTAATTACGTTATTTTAAATTATAGTTATTTCTCTCGATATGTAATAATTCGATGTTTTATACTCAGAAATAGAATTAAAGAGCAACAAAAGAAACTAGGAATTAGAACAAATGACCTGAAAATATTAAAAAAAAAACAAACAAAAAAGCGAATGTGTTAATTATCCATCCTGGATACCTAAAATTTATCGAAATCAATTAGGTTCCTAATGAATTCATGCTGTTCATTTATGACGCATTCCCGTGTGGAATTTAACGAAAATTACGAATTATTATGAAAAATTAATCACGGAAATGTATTAAATAGTTGAACTAATATGAAGGAACTACAAAGAAAAGCGTAAATTATGTTCTTTCTGAAGGACGTTGCAACTATAGAAGCCTATGAAAAAATAATTTCACCGATTACCCATACCCAATGTAAAGGTAAGCTAAACGTTCTTTCAACCGCACTAACACACAGGCAGAAACCGCATCCGAAAGTAATTTATAATGTCTAAATTTGACAAAGGAATGAAATATATTACGCCGTTTTCCTCTGATCCTGCTATTACAAAGGTGACCGCATCGGTCATCGGAATTATTCCAATTTCAGGTTATTCTACCAGTACGTCTTTTTTGATTGGTTGATTGATCAAAATGCGTCGCTCATCGAACCGTGTTTTGCCCGTATCAAACGTAATCGGTAATTCACGAAGTATTCGATTTAGCTGGACTCATCTGTTCAACCTTGTTTCCGACTTCGCTATGCGATTCTGCATGTGTACAACAAAACCTAGTAAGAAACAGTTCTTCTACTTTGTAATCGCCAATTTCGCAATCGTTTTGAATTACATTTTACGTACTGAATTAGTGACTTCGCGAAGCGTTCTTATTTTTCTCTACCGGCTATGTACTTCGATAACGGCACTGTATTATTTGGATTACTTCTGGTTGCGAATGAATAAATTGCGGCTGATTCGTCTTAACGAGAAATGTAACGGGCTTTTTTCCTACGCCGATGCTGAACTTGAAGAATTTCGAAAATCACGCAGTCGTAAGCGACGAACAAGAAATATCAACGTGTTTTCATGATTATTATGATTACATTAACTTCCGTCATGATATTTGGATGGTGTTATCGTCTTTAGTGGCATTTTGCCGTGGCGGTTATTTCGCTAACATTCTATTCGAGACGTTTTAATGATATTCATGAAATTTCTGAATATCTCGGATTCGGTTAGTTAACGATTCACGACATTTTTCAAAACTCTTCTATTATTATTCTTTATTGTAATATAAATAACATATTAATAAATGCACCTAAAAACTCTTCTTTGTAGTACATAATTTCACTGCGGTTTGTGTTATATGTTAAATTATAATTTTAAGTAAAAGTAATCGAAAGTGTAATTGCGGATAATTAGAATAAATCACATGTACACGTCTTTTTTTATGAATTCATTAAACAGGAGAAATTATAAAATCTTCTTATAATGTCTTAAAACTGTGATTTTTTCTTTTTTTTTAATATCCCACGTTTTTCTGAAGTAAATTATTATGTGGAATGCGTCAATTTTTGGTGTTTTATTGAGAGAAAGAATTAAAATAATTTTTCCTTATTCTTAGATATGGAGATGAGTATTTATTTTCGATTGAATTAAATTCTTATAAAAATTGGAATTAAATCGTGACTGTTTCCTTTCGGTGATGAAAATACTTTAATAATTTAACGCTCTTTATTTGTATCGCTCTTTCTCGTGCAGCCGCCATAAATATTACTAAATTTTCGGTTCGCTCCAAAGATTAACGATTGGAATATGGAGCAGGTAGGACGACAAATGAATTTGATATTTCATACAAACTTAGTGTACCAAGATAAATACCGTAAAGCTCTATTTCTATAGTAGTGAATTCGGTGGCGGTTTGTTAATTAGCTACCTGCAGTACCGCCAAAGAAAAATAAAAAATTATTCCGAACAATTTTGACATTAGAAGCAAATTATGTTCAGTTGTAAAGGATATTTAACCTTTAAAAGGTAACGTCATTTTCGGCACTTTTAAATAGTAACGGGCCATCGTTACCATTTAAGGGTTATTTTTTTGAGATACGTTCTAAAAGTATAATCTAATTATTATGCTCATTTCTCTGTGTTTCAATACATTATTCGCGGTGATCGCCGTTAAATCGCGTACTGTCTTGCGCAAAACGGCCAAATGCACCGTAACGTTTGCTGAGTACTACCGCAACGAAAGCGTCGAAAATTTTACTGTCATTGTTGACCAATTGGCGGAAGGATATGCGCGCCGTATTCGTAGTTGTTCGTTGTGTTTGAAAAATCTTAAGAACCCGATAAAATTCAGTTATATTCGATTGGATGCGGTATTGTCATTTATGAAATTAATATAACTAGGAGCATCAGAAAAAGTGACTTTTCAATGTTTCGGTTAATGCTGAAATAGAAATGCGGTCGACTGATTTACACTCGCCAACACTCGCTTGGCACAGGTCCGTCGCCGATACTAGGCTTTGGGGCATTTACATTAATAACCCACTCATCACGAACACCGCTGAAGAAAAAGTATCCAATTCTTCTATTTTTCTCGGATTTATAGTGCATTATTTAAAATAGGACACGATTTAATACCGCGCCTTTGCTAGAACTTGTAATTCATTTTATTTTAATATTTCCTACCCGCGGAGAGACGTGTTTGATGCTATCCCAATAAAAGACTATATAATAGAAATGTGTGATCGCGGACGGCAAGTGTTTCAAAGTATGTTAGGAAATGTCAGTTTTCGTTACGCATTAGAGCTCTGGCTTTGCATGAACGAGTATTCAAAATATTCTTCGTTAAATGATTTCGCCTGCATTTTAATTTTTTTAATTATCGTTCGTTAAATGTTTTGCTAATGCAGATACGGTGTTAATGTTGCAATCCATAACGTTTTTTCAGTGCACGAATCGTTCCATCGGCATTCCTTAATTAAACATGAACCTTGTTCAGCTATCACTGTATGAAACAATATAAAAGTAAATTTGAAAAATGCATCTGATCATTTAATAATGAATGGTATAATAAAGTTAAATGACTGCGTATATGCAATGAAGCACGCCAAAATTCATGAAAACGTAAGAAAAATACAGCTTCTTTTTTATTCTTTTACAGCATGTTCAGCAAAGACGAAAATCGTGGTTCTCACTTGTCCGAGAAACATCTCATAGAGAAAATGGAAATTTTCAATGAATATTGCGGAACAACACCAAAATATTTTTGGGATCCTGAACGAATATCACATTATTATTCTAGTAGATCATCTTTCATTGCATACCCCTGGTGGCACGTCTGTATCTGAACAACGGGATATGGGGCGATTCAAAGCTGCTTAAACGTTTTTTGTCTAAACTAATTGTAACTGTTTTGAAAAGGTTCCTTATTGTCGTGTTCATTATTATCTCTTATCAGCGTGTATGAAAGAATGACGACTTATTTATAATATTATTTCATTACATCGTATTTCAAACTGCGTGTTTGCATCGTAATTTATTATTTTCATCTCAAGTTTCACAACGAAGGATGCCAGCTAAAAACAATAATAAACAGCATATTAGAACATTTACATCTGTTATAAATAAGGGGTTAGCATTCGGCAAACAATTTTCGATAGTCTTTTTAAATCTTACTAAGGCTTTTGATTTAGTTAATAGGGAAATTTTGATAGAGGACTTACTGAAAATTGGAATAACTGGGAATTATCTCAATGGACCTGAATGAGGGTCTGTAGATGGGTAAATGACAAAAAATTATTAACAAACGCGAAAAAAAGCAAAAATTATGCATGTAAGAACACCGAGTCGGTTTAGAAAGTTCGTTCCTAAAATAGTGTTTTCATAATGTGAACTGTCTTCATGGAGCTGTAGAATGCTGTTGTGATCCGATAGAATCGGTTGATAATTTTAAGTACCTTGGAATAACATTTGATAAGTCGTTAACGTGGAAATTTCATATCGATAACATTGCTAGGAAAATCAGGCAGACTATACCGGCTTTATACAAATTAAAACAAGTTATTAATGTCATACATAGATGATGAAAAGGGAAAAATGCTAATAACGGAAGAAGAAATTTGTAGAAGATGGAAAGAACATATAGAAGATCTATTGAAAGGTGATGAAAATATACAAGAAATAAAAACAAACGAATATAGAGAGGGAAGGGACGAAAAAAAACGTGGAATAATGAGGGAAGAATTTGATCTGGCATTGAGAGAATTGACAAATAAAAAGACGCCGAGCATAGATAACATATCTGCCGATTTATCAAAAATGACTGATGAAGGTACTCAAGAAGAATTATATGAGTTAATAAAAATATGTTATGAGTAAGGTAAACTACCAGAAGATTTCAAATCCAATGCAGTGATAACGATACCTAAAAATTTACATACAAGAGATTGCTCAGAATATAGGATAATAAACTTAATACCGCATACCTCAAAAAAAATAATAAAAAATATAATGAAAAGAATAAGGAATAAAATAGAAGAAACGCTAAGTAGAGATCAATTTGGATTCGGAAGGGAAAAGGGAACCCGAGAGGCTATATTGGCATTAAGACCAATTATGGAAAAAAAGATCGAACTAAAGGAAGAACTATACATAGCTTTTGAAGATATAGAAAAAGCTTTTGACCATGTAACATGGAGAACATTATTCTCAAAATTGGAAGAAATAAGAATAGACCACAATGATAGGAAAATGATATGGGAATTATATAAAGAACAAAAAGTGGAAATAAGAATCAGAGATTACAGTGAAAAGGCAAAAATACAAAGAGGAATAAGACAGGGATGTCCGTTATCGCCTATGCTTTTTAATTTAATAATAGAAGAACCAATTACAACGATGAAAAAAAAGACTAAAGGAGTGAAAATAAACGGAGAAGAAATACACTGCTTCAGATTTGCGGACGATAATAATAGCGGAAAGTGAAGAGCAGCTGCAACAGCATTTAAAAATAAATAAAGGAAAAACAAAAATATCAGTAGCTCTAGTATTAATGAAAAGAAGACACAAATAAAGTTAGACAAAGAAATATTAGAACAAGTAAAACATTTTAGATACTTTGGAAGTATTATAACACAAGAAGGAAGAAGCGATATAGAAATAAGGACAGGAATAGGAATTGCCAAACAAACTTTCATGAAAAAGAGAGAATTATTCAACAAAAAATGTCAAACTAGGTACAAGGAAAAGATTAATGAAGACTTACATATGGAGTGTATTGTTATATGGTTCGGAAACATTGGTATTAACAAAGAGTCTTAAAAACCGATCGGAGACCTTTGAAATGTGGGGATGGCGCCGCATTTTAAATAGCTCGTGGACTCAGAAGAAAACAAATGCAGAAAATTTGGAAGTGGTAGAAGAATAAAGGAAGCTGATAAAAATTTTGGAACAAAGAAGGGTCAGATTTTTGGGACACATACTGCGCCACAACACCTTCATAACTACAATAATGGAAGGGAAACTAGAGGGGAAGAGGAAACGAGGCAGACCTCGACTTAAATGGATAGATCAGATAAAAATAAAATTGAAAATGGATTATAATAATATTGAGAATGTAGCATATGACAGAAAAAAATGGAAAAGGATAATAGGTTAAGCTACAAGATAAGAGCAAGGCTCTTAAAAAGAAGAAGAAGAAGAAGAATGAATTACAAAACCACGAGATTGTATTTTGACTCATTAATAATGTCGAGGATCAGATACGGAATGGAAATTTGGGGGGGGGGGCAAAAATAATGGAATTAAGGAAAATTAGTAAGCTATAAAAAAGATGTTTGAAAATATTTTTACCAAGCTGGAGAAGTACGAAATACTAAATGGTGGGATAATAATAAGGAAATGTCTCCCAAAATGTTTTTTTATTACAATAAGCTATTAAGGTGTAGAAAAAGAAGATTACCGACAAGGAAACGGGTTTATGAGACTAGGAACTGTGACAAATTATGTTTTATAAGACTCAAAAGGATTAACAATAAAATTGACAATGTTGAAGAGGAAATTTTGATCACTGCATAGTACACCGTCACCTCAGGCAGAAAATGACCCATACGCAGTCGGAAAATAGTAACCGCATATTTAGGAATGAGTCGATCGGGGATAGATCCCGGAATGGAATAATACCAAGGGCTAGAGGAGAGCTCTGACTGAACCATGTGGTAGTATTTGCCTTGGTTCTGACTATTAATAAACTCAATCCATTCCGACCTACTATCAACTTTAACCTTAGAATAAAGGTCTGATGAAGGAATAAATGGTGATAACTCACCCTCCAATGCAGCAACCTTCGCTGCAGCATCGACAGCCTCCTTCATTCCAATACCACAATGACCAGGCAACCAGCAGAAACTTACTTGTACATACTTGATGAGTAGATTTGCACATTTATATTTGATTTCGTAAATGAAAGGATGACATTTATAATTAACATCACTGTTACCCAACGTCTTAAGCGAACTTAAACTCATCAAATTTCTTGCAGGGCATTAATCATTTGCTGTTTAATTGTAATAAATATGAACATTACCGTAGATCATTTTGTGAACAATTAATGTCTCTTGGGTTCTTTCCTCCGTATACCATTTATAGTCTTCTGTGCCAGAACAACCAGGTCCCGTATATTTTGTTTAAATTTATTTTATTAAACGACATCCAAATTTAACAACATACACTTATTTATTTTATTATCTAATTATTCTATACAACTCTTGATGATACGTGATCCATTATCCTAATTCTTGATGCCCTGTCATGTTCGGGAAACCCAACGCTTCTCGAATGGACAGTTTTTCCTTTGTTATGATTTTGTGCAGACGTCGTGGACTATGCTGAAGCATTTGTGGCCATGATTGTTTGTTATAATTATTGTGTTAGATGATCATAATTCATATTTTATTAATTTTCTGGTTAGGCAAGTTCAGGTAATGTACCTTGGACTCAGTCTAGCCAATTTCTCTTTCTTAAAGATTTTATTCAGGCTCCGTGGGTAATGTTGAACATTTACGGCCATGGTTGTCTGTTTATAAACTTTTTCCCAATTAAATATTATGTATCCTTCATTAGTTGGCAGTATTCTTATATTAAATGATTGATGGCTAAATGGTTTGATAGTTTAAAGCCGGGCCATTAAAAAAAAAAAAAAAAAAAAAAAATTTTGAGTCAAATATTGGGTAACATACCAAAAGAATTTAGAGACGAATGCAATTTGAACATATGGAAAGAGAAAATAAAAATTTGGTTGATAGCTTGGTGCGAAGAATGAGAAATGATTAGACGAAGGAAAGGAACACTAATAAGACGGGGAACTAATGGGGAAAGTAAATAGTTAGAAATTATGGAAAAAAAGGCTAGTCACGGATCACAACAAATCTATAAAAGTTTTCATCGTTCCCGACAAGCGTTATGTATTCTGGAAAATCAAAAATACAGCAACCTGCTAATATTGAAAACACACTACTATCTAAATCAGTTAAACCAAACGAACAGTCAGGTGACGTTCATTTGGGTCCTTGGACACATCGAGGTACCTTGTAATGAGACGGTCAATGTAGAAGCGCGCTCGGCGTTATTCTCGCCAATGCCAGAGGACGCGGACCTACCATCCTCGATTATGCATATTTTTCTAAGGAAGTGCGAGAACTAGTGGAAAATAGAATGGGCAGCTACTACAACATTCTTAAAAAACATTAAGTCCAAAGTCGAACCATGGTGGCCACCGGAGGGAACATCCCGTCATGATTTTAAAAGTCTTAGCCGGCTGCGAATCGGCCACATCACTATGTCGCACGGTCATATAATTACCAAATCTTCGCCTCCAACTATGTGCTTCTTCTGCGGCCCAGCTGGTATACCGACAGTTCCACACATTCTTTTCACGTGTTTAAAGTTCGCCACGTTCAGGACGCAACATAGCCTACCTAATAATATACAGGATTGTCTGGCAAATACTACAACTAACGTCACAGGGCTTATAGCCTTCGTTAGAACGAGTGGTTTGACCGAACATACATAAGTTACCTCAGTATATGTGCTGTAATGACCTTAGTAGTTACAAACGACGCATATAAAAAAGGCGAGGAGGAGAATTTAAAAAAAATAAAATAAGAGGCAACTGAGTGATAAAAGCGACGAAGTTGTTTAAAAAAGCAGAGGTAATATGCTGTCTCATCTGGGTGACTCTGAAGGAGATGAGATGGAAAATATATCGTTGCGTCGGCAGTAAACGTAATAAAGCGCGAAGTTTGTGATATGAAAAAATGTATTGAATTTGTGTCAGAAAGGATGATGTTATGCAGCAGTTAAACCAGGACTTAATAGCGGAAGTTAAAGTTCTACGTCAGCAAGTTGAAAAATTAACAGACGAACTCCTAAAAAAAAAAACCAACACAGCTCGCAATCACAGTTCATAAGCTCGAACAGTACGGCCGCCGCGAAAATGTTTGGGTTCCACTTAATATTGGAAGCGCACGATGAGAACTTACTATGGCTCAGGTTTGTCAGAAAATTGGAGTCGAGCTTAAGGTGGATGACAATGTGGCGGCGCACAGACTACCTCCAAGGAATGTGAGATTGCCGAATCCGATAATATTGAAGATATCCAGGAGAAAAGCGGATTAAATATTAGACAAAAAAAAAAACGAACACCAGATCTTGGACAAAGAAGTTAGCAAAAATTTAAGCAGTGAACGCCTGGTTTATATAAACGAAAGTCTGTCTAGGCACTACAAAGACTTGCTGTGGAAGGCGAAGCAAAAAGCGAGACTACTGAATTTTCGATTCGTCTGGTTGAAAAGAGGAAAAATTTGTGTTAGGAAGGACCAGCAAGATCGCGTACTTCACATTCGATCCGAGGCGGATCTAAATAAATTATTGTAAATGTTGTCAGTTTCGTGTGTGGAGGAATGAATGTTGTGTACGGGCTGGGTAAGGAGGTTAAGTCGGAGCAGGTAGTGTTTATGTTAGGGGGTGGTAAGAGGAGTGCCATAATCTCTACGAGAGTTCACCGTGAGGTTGTTGTGTGCGATGGGAAGTGTATGACCATATTTTTGATTTTAAAATATTAAGCTGCCTGCATGTACCGTTATACAGATGCGTATTACGGAGCGTGTTACACATTTGCATGCGTATATATATATCTATATACATATATATTTTAACTTAAACATAACGCTAGATTTACTAATATTATGATTTATGGAATAAGTTAAAATAGTGTGTAATTTTTGTATTTTTTTTAATAAACGTTAATTAGGGCCGCCACTTACTGTACTTATATCAGACGAATTAATATAAATTTAGCGTATAAGTTTTGCTAAAACATATAACTGTAATAGTAGCACACTAAAAACACATGTGAATAATAATAATAATAATAATAATAATGACAATAATAACAATAACGTAATCTATGGAAACAATTTATAGTTTTAAAAGTTTAATCTTAAAACTTAACGTTCCAGAAACCTTTACTATTGATTAATTGTTCTTCTCTACTAGCTGCGCTACTGATACTCTTATCTATCGGTAACAATCAGTCGGCAAATAGATAATTCTCATCTGAATCGCGAAACCATTGACATCGTATTAACAACTTCCGCATTATGTTTAATTCTTAATAGTTTATGAACGACACAATTCTCAGTAATAATAGCTGTAATTTATTCATATTCAAAGTCGTCGCGATAGGCTAGTTGCTAAAGCGTCTGGCTTCCGCCACGGAAGTCTCCGGTTCGATCCCGGGCGACAACAAAAATTATTACGAAAAATTTAATTAAAATATATATAACTCGTTATTTCACGTAGAAGGCAATGACAAAATAACACATATACAATCGTATACGCGCTAGTTAGTAGACAGTAGATATTTGTATATCGATAAATCAAACATTTACAATCAATTTCGTATGTAGTCCCGTGTCAATATACTAGCGTTGCATATAACTGCCTAGTACACTATACCTATATATCTGTACAGCTAGATTGTACGAATAGGCTCACCGACGCTCAGTAATTAAGTATGGCGCTATAAAGAAGAAAAGAGATTCTTATTCAATTGATAACCACAAGATTTAAGGGAAATTACTTCGCTAACTGAGTGTGGTTCTAACAAAATTTACATTGTTAGAATAAACGTTCCCCCCTCCATTTATGCGCAAAAATTAAATTAAATATCCACAAAAAATAAATAAAAATCCGATTTGTCTTTAAAATGATACAAAAAAAGAATATGTTTGCCATTACGGCATCGACGTGGAAACCGAAAATTTATCGAAATCAAAAATTTCTAACAAATTCGTGTTTTTCATTTGCGGCGCATTCGGCGATTAATTTATCGCGTGTTATAAATTATTGTGAAAAATTAATGTGGAAATGTATTTAATGGTGGAAATAATTAAGGGTCCACCGCGAAAACGTAATTTTTCTTTCATCCGCAGAATGTCGCTGTCGTAAAAACACAAACAAATAATTCCATCAATAGGCCGCACAGCCGTCTATCGTAAAGGTAAAAAACTAGGTGTTTATTTAACTACAACAACACAGGGAAAAACCGCATTCGAAAGTAATTTACAAAGTCTAAATTAGGTAAAGAAAGGAAAATTATGTTGTTTTCTTCTGAACGAAATGTATCTCGCTATGACAAAGGTGACCCATCGGTCAACGGGATTATTCCAATTTCTGTTCACTCTACGTATAGGTTTTTTGTCGCTGATTGATCAATCAAAATGCATCGCTCATCGAATCATGTTTTGCCTGAGTCAGACGCAATCGGCAATTCTCGTAGTTCTCGTTCAAGCTGGGATAATCTGTTCAAGTTTGTTTCCGATTTCGCTATGCGATTCTGCATGTTTAGAACGGAATCTAGTAAGAAACAGCTCATTTACTTTCTGATCGCGAATTTTGCAATCTTTTTGAATTACGTTTTAAGTACCGAAATAATGACTTCGCGGAGCGTCCTTATTTTTCTGTACCGGATGTTTAATATTGTAACGGCACTGTACTATTTCGACTGCTTCTGGATGCGAATGAATAAATTGCGGCTGATCCGTCTTAAGGAGAAATCTAACGGGTTTGTTTCTTACGCCGATGCTGAACTTGAAGAGTTTCGAAAATCACGCAGTCATCTGCCACGCACAAGAAATCAACGTGTTTTCACGATTATTGTGATTACATTAACTTCCGTCATGATATTTGGATGGTTGTCGCTTTTAGTGGCATTTTGTCGTGGCGGTTATAATGACGAAAATTATGGTAGATACATACCATATAATTGGAATTTTCCGTTCGAAGTAAACACGGTTTTTCGATATTTAATTAGTTATTCAATTGCTATGGCCATTTTAATTCCGGGAGTTATCAGTTCGATATGCGCAAAGGCTCTGCTTTTTTATTTCGGCGAGTTAGTTTTTATCGAATTAGATGATTTAACATCGGCACTTGCACAAATTGACGGTCTAGTGGCGGATAGAACAAAACGCTTCGAGCCGGATCCGATTTTAATATGCGAAAACATCGAACGGTATTATCCGCTGTACGATCGCTGGGTTCAGGCTAAAGATGAAGTTTACCGCGATCTAGTCGGGCAATGTATTCACCATCATCGAATGTTAGTTCGGTTTGCGAAGGACTTCTTGATAGCTTTCCGATTAATTATGCTAGTGGGGTACATAACGCAATACTATCTACTTGTTTTTGAAAGCCACCATGTCATTGTTACAGAACGATCGCTTAGTTTGTTTATAGGATTTGTTCTGAACGGTACATACGCTGGCTTGTGGTTGTTTTACTTTTGTCGTGTCGGGGAACGGTTATTGAAATTGAACGGACGCTTCGCTGACGCTCTTTATCAAACGGGCTGGCACGATAAACCGTTAAGCACGCAGAGATACATATACACCGTGTTAATGACGTGCAAATGGAGCTTGGTAATCAGGTTTGCGCCGGATTTTGTTCTTTCTTGCAAATTGTTTGTCGTCACAATAAATTCCGTTTACAATGCGGTGACATTTTTAATCGGTACCATTTACTAATATTCGGTTTGGGACGTTTGTGAATGATATTCATGAAATTTTTGAATATCTCGCATTCTGTCAGTTAACGATTCACCATACTGCGAAACTCTTTGTTTATTGCTGCTTATTATTTCTATAAATAATATTCTAAATGCACTTACAAACTCTTCAATTCAATATTGTAAAGGAAAGGATAAAGGAAGCGTTAAAAGAGGTAGGAAGTTCCAACGCAAAGAGTTCGGTGTATAGATGAGAGCACTCGGGAAAAAAAGCGGGACATTCAAAAAGGATATAGTTGGAATCGAATATAAACGGAGGATCAGTAGAGTGGAGAGGGTAAAAGGGAGAAGGTGAAAGGGAAAAAGAGAACGGAGAAGAGGGAAGGAGAGAATTACCAAGTCACAATAGCCGATGGCCGAGAAAAGGAAAGAGATTGGAACCAGGGCTGTGAGTTGGGAATAAAGGCTGTAGGAGGAGGTAGAAGGAGGAACGATTGGCGAAAAAAGAAGGGTAGATGTTAATCCATAGTCTGGCATGGAGACTTGAGGAGAGAAAAAGGATGTCTGAGGCAGGAAAATGGTGGAGGAGTGGACCATTGAGAGACGCCGGGCGAGCTAGGAAGTCAGTTGCTTCGTTGCCCCCGATGCCAGAGTGATCAAGAACCCATAAAAGTCAATAAGGATAGAACGTGCTAAGCGCAAAATGGAAATAGAGGCACGAACAAAAAGAATATCACTAGATGAGTGGAAAGGAGAAGAAGAAATAGCTTGCAGCATAAATTTGGAATCAGAAACAATGAGAAATTTACAGATCCCGCTTAAAGAGGAAATAAAGGAGACAGCACGGATAATGGAGATTGCTTCAGCACAAAAAATGGAACAAAAGGAAAGAAGTTTGAAGGATTCCAAGTGATTAAGCGAGGGGGCTGTAAGAATACTGCCCACCCCGTCATCATTTTTGGAACCATCAGTGAAGATTTTTACATGACGGGGAAATGAAGAATTTACGATGCGGACATATTCACCGACCACTGTACTCTGGCGAGTGGAGTTAACGCGAAGAGGAAGAGAGGAGAATAAGATGGGGAGGCATATTCTGTTGAAATCAAAAAAGAAAAGTAAGGAAGCCTATTGCGGAAAAAGATATAAGGAGAAGACCCCCGAGCAGCTATGTGCACAAGAACCGGGATTTTGTGGGGAACGAAGCGCCAATGGTCATTGATATACAGACAGGAAGAAATAAGTTTAGATGAAAAGGTCGGGAGGCGTTTAATCAGAAAACGGTAGCCAAGTAGAGATCTGCGGATAAACAGGGGTTTAATATTAAATTCGGAGAAAATAGCAGGGATGGGAGAAGACTTTAGGGCCCCAATGTAGAGACGAAGACAGGAGTTTTGGATCCTATCAAGTTTGCGAAGGAGAGAGTTTGAGGCACTGCCGTATAAGAAAGAGCAATAGTCCAGTTTGGAACGAATGATGGATTTGTAGTGAATTAGGAGAATGTATGTATCACCACCCCACTTGAGAGGACATAAGGCTTTCAGGAAATTCAGTCTTTTAAGACAGGACATGTAAAGGTACTCGATATGTTCTTGGAAAGAGAGTCGACTATTTAGGAAAAGACCAAGATAGCATATGGAATTATCAAATAGGAATAGGGTAGTTGGAGGAGATGATGTTTACCAGAGCACGATTATATGGGCGGAGGAAGAAAATAATAGAAGAAGACTTCGAAGGAGGAAGAGAGAGAAAAACACTGGAGAGGGAATTACCGAGGACTGATAGAGAGTTATTTATCTCCTCGTTGGCCGTAGCTAGCACGTCAAAATTTTTAGGACTTGGAACTTGTTCTTTATTTTATCATTTAATCGATATTTTTCCACATTAAAAAGAACCTTATCTTAACCATCTAGGGGGTACCCTTTTTGTCACAAGTCAGTATTTTTAAAAAATACGATTCTGTCATGAAGAAGTTAATTATGTAATAGTCTTGCTAAGTTTTTTTTTTTTTTTTTTTTAAATGGGCACGCCAGCACAGGACATTTACCCAACACAAAAGATTAAAAGAATAGAAGGACATATGGAGCGACAAGTTATATTAAGAAACGATTAGAGACAGAGGAAGTGAAGGCGGCTAACAAGGGGGAACAACAGAAGGAGATGGAAAAGTGAGAATATCGAGGGCACTGTAAGGAGTAGGGAGGCCAAGGCTAAGCAAATTGGAATAAAGGATCGCGCGTTCTGTAGAAATAAAGGAACATTCAAATAGTACGTGGTTTGCATCACACGTGCCATTTAAGGTAGGTTGCTAAGTTCTCTCCTTATATTCATTCTTACTAAAAGCTTCTACATTATTATTTCGACTTCTCCTGTTTTTCTTACCTTCCTATTTCATCTTCTCTTCCTGTCTCTACTAAGTTTCTCCTACCTGAAATTGCTAAACAAAAATTCACACACATTATTCTCTGTCTATTTCACAGCCTGACCTTTACCCGACAGGTTTAAAAAAGCATTCATGATGTGCTGGTGCCCCTTTCGTTCTTCCAGTTTCAATTTACTCGAAGTCATTTACAAAGCCGTCCTTTTGTTCGGTCTTTACTGTGGAATTAACTGCAACCTTCTATTCAATTTTATTTATTTCGTCTTTTCGCAATTCTCGTAAATACTTAATATCTGACTCTAAAAGTGTTCTCTTACCTATCTGCTCCCTTCTCTTTCCTACTTATGTGATATTCTGCCAGAAACTCGATCTATTATTTATGATTTCCTTTCTAAATATTCTATCTAAATCGATTTTATGTGGGCGCCAAGTTACGTCAATATTGCTGGAAACGAATTAGTCGATTCTTTAGCTCAAATCACAGCCATAATGCAGTCCATTAACCGAAAAGTTTTCAGCTCTTTCTGATACCTATCATTCAACTTTTTCTAATCCAGCTTCGTTGTACTTATCCATACCTTCACTCGCCAATCGTTCTATATTTTATTATGTTCCATTTCTTCGGCACTCGGTGATTCCTGCTATTTGTAATCCATGCACGGGACACTCTTCATTACCTTCCGCTCTTCATAGATTCTCGCTCGCTCTATCTTCCGATTGTCCGCTACACTTCCATAACTGCTATTTAGCATGCGACCTCAATCATATCCTATTTGAACGTTTTTCTCTTTTACGCGAACGTTTATATTTTTTTCTCCGAACTTTTGAATTAAAGAATCCCCACACCGTACAATTACTCGCGCTTTTCTCGTTTGCTCTTGTCTTGCTTCCTTTATTTCCCTTGTACCCAATCGAATTAGATTCTAATGTTTCTCTTCTTTCTTTTATAATCAGTTAAGTCTGCCGAATGGACGCCATTTTTTGGTAGTTCCAAAAGAAAAAAAAAAAAAAAAAAAAGAAAAAAACGTTCATTTTACTATTTAGAACGTCTTAATTCAACAAATTGCCAATAGATTCAGTTTAACATTAAAAAAATGAAAAAAGAGAGAGTATAAAAAGACGCTATTTCGTGTAATTAACCAAATATTTTGCAGTATACTTTCGAAATATAAAACAAAAATTTATAGCAAATGAAAAGAAAAATAATTTTTTAACGAATGACAGTTTTTCAATTCTTTGTTGCCGAAATCTAATTGAATACTATCATTTCATTTAAAACGTAATTTACAATAAATATTTAAACTTAAAAATATCAGATTTACCTGCTCGATTTGTTTCTATCAATAATACACCCATTATTACATTAGACTGAGTCAGAATTTCTGTTTTTTATACACGACAGCTTGTAATATTCGAAATAGAATTACAGTTTCCTTCAGTACGGTAATTAGTAATTTCAATCGGTGTACAGGTTATCTGTACACGCATTTTTACCAATGCTACCAACAAACAATGACAATTTAATACCGCGCGTCGTAAAATCGCACGTGTGCTCTTTTCAACTATGCTACTCGTCAACCTCTTTCGTTTTTCTAGCCCCGCTTTTTTATCTCTTTTTCTGTCTACCACACGTGTCCGTGTTGCCAAGTTGATTTTTTCAACTTATTATTATCATTTTTTTTTCTGTGCCGTTTCATTTTTAGGCGAAATGGGACCAAAAATTCCTCGTACTATATCAAACGATTCCCTCTTGTGGATTATTTTATTTATTTATTTTATTTGGGGGGGGGGCTCCAAATATTACATTACACCCATTTGCACTCGGAAAAATGCATTGCATAAAATAATTCAGTTTAGAGGCGAGAGTACATCGGATTACAAATTAGACGCCTTATATAAAATAAATCTACTAAATTTCATAAATAAGAATAAGTACGTATTTAAAATTTCTGTAAAGGGGAGTTCTACTAGGTCATCAGGTACATACTTTGTTGAGATTCCGAAGTCCTTTAAAGAATCCGAGTGAGGTATGCAGGTGCTATTATGTTCAACATCCCTCGCCCCGATACAAAGTATCTATTAATAAATTTCAAACGGCGCCATAAATATTTTTTTTTTTTTAGGTAAGTTGGAAATTTCATCGCTTGTTATTTATTTTGAATTTTTTTTTTCCCCTTAAATTGTATGTGTTGTGTGTAACTACTATGGTCATTACAGCGCACACAAGGGAGGGGGTAATTTAAATGTGGTGAGTTAAGCCACTCATTTTAATGAAGGCAATAATCCTGTTGATGGAGATTACCTCGTTTGAGAGGGTCTGCCCTATATCTATGGGTAGGCCAAGTTATTTTGAATTAGTTTCTATAGATTGGTTTATTTCATTTCTCAATAGCGCAATAGGCCACATTATTATTATTATTATTATTATTATTATTATTGTTATTATCATTATCATTATCATTATTGTTATTATTATTATTATTATTATTATTATTATTATTATTATCATTATTATTATTATTATTATTATTATTATTATTATTATTATAATTATTATGGAGTTAGTTTCATAGATGTGTCTTTAGGATGATGTGTTCCACCTTGTAGGAAACTTATTTTCTTATTCACTTATAACAGAGTATTTTTAATTTTTTATTTCCATTTCATAATTCTTTGTTTATATTGTTCCCCTTACGATTTCTATGAATGTAATTATATCTATATTAGTTGCTCGGCCTTAAGGTTTTCCGTATGAATAAGACTGTTGTCGTGTGCATATACATTATTTTCGTAGTACCTACAATAGAAGTATAATTCGCGTATACGTATCAGCAATTTTTATTTTTTATTTTGTTATTTCATATTACTTTATTTCACTTTGTTATTTTGTATATAATTTCGATATTAATATTCCTTTCCGTGCGGCTGTTTAATTTCATTTTGTTTTCATTTTTTTCTTTTTATATATTATAATTCCGACATTTGTTTGCAACTCCTGAATTAAAATGTCTACAACTCGCACAACGTAGCGCATTGTAGTCAAAACATGTAATAATCAAATCAAATCAGCTTTATTATTATTATTATACATATACATATACCATTTGTGCGTAGATTTGCGAGAGCGATGGATTTAACAAACACTAAAAATTTCTTGAAATAAACCGAATTTTAAGATAAAAACAAAAAAATTAGCGATTAAGCACGATAAGTATTCATCCATAAGTATGCACATGTAAAAGGTAAAGTTACACGTACTCACTAATACACTCATTCATATACTCGTATACACCTACTTAGTGATTGCAAACATAGAATGTAGAAATGCAAAACTACACTTACGATCACGGTAACAGTAAAATGAAAATAAAATGAAAACAAAATTTGTTATAAGTTTATGTGTCCATGCGTCCATATTTTAGGGTCGACATATGAACTCTCATCTGTTTGTACAATTATTCTCACAATTATTGATATATACCTCAAATGTATGTTTCATCCAGACGGCTCAGCTGCATCTCACATGAGATTGGGAAATCAACCCTCACACGAATACTGTACGTAAACTACCTGTAACTTAACATAGCTGATGTTCCCATACTCTAACCGATAATAATAATAATCATAATAATAATAAAGATTATTTGATTATTTGATTTAATTCAATATTACAGATTATCCTACATTTATAGCTACCATATTATGTTCAATTCTTAATAGTCTATGAACGACGCAATTCTTAATAATAATAGCTGTATTTTATTCATATCCAGTTGATATCCAAGATTTACGGAAAATACCATCGCGATCAGTGCGGTTTTGACAAAATTTACACCTTGTATATCGTTAGAATAAAAGTAATTTAAAAAAGTTAATTGCGTTGCGCGACAATTATCAAAATTTATATGTGGAAACTAAATTAAGCAGCGATGAATAAAATTTCGCTTCGGCTTTGAAATGATACAAATAAAGAATGGGTTAATTATCGTGGCTTCATTCTGGAAACCGAAAATTTATCGAAATCGAAAAATTTTTAACGAATTCATTTTCATTTGTGGCGCATTCCATAGTTAGTTAATTTGGCGCGTCTTATAATTTTTTCTCAAAAATGAATATGGAGAACTGTGTTTCATGGCTAAAATAATTAAGGATCCACGGCGACAAGCGTAACTTCTCTTTCATTTGAAGAACCCCGCTACTGTGAATGTGTGTGAAAAAATAATTTCATCAATTACGCACACAGCTCTACCTATCGCAAAGGTAGACGTTTTTTCAACTGCAAAAACACGTGTTTGTAACACGTATGCGAAATTAATTTACGAAATCTAAATTAAGAAGAAAATTAATTTTTTCTCCGGTCTTAATAACGAAATTTAATTACGTTATTTCGTTTTAACTTTTATTTTTATCCTATCGCATTACCACCCGACTATTCCTTTTTTTTTCCCCCTTTTTTAATTTCGTGCTTAGAAACTGAATCAAAGTACAACGAAAAAAATTCAGAATCGGAAGAAATAATAATTGGCCCGAAAACGTTGTAGAGGAAACGAATATGTTAATTCTTATGGATTCATCCTGGAAACTTAAAATTTATCGCAATAGATAAACTTCTAACAATATCGTGTTTTTCATTGATGACGCATTCCCACGATTAACCTCGAAACCAGTTACGAAATATTAATGAAAAATTAAAAACGAAAATGTTTTTAATAATTGAAATAATTAAGGAGCTGCGGAGAAAAACCAAAAATTCTGTTCCTTCCGAAGGACGTTGCTACTATAAGGGTGTATAAAAAAATAATTTTATCGATTACCCGTACGTTACCTATCGCAAAAGTGTAAGATAAACGTTCTTTTAACAGCACCAACACAGGGACAAAACCGCATTTGAAAGTAATTTACGAAGTCTAAATTTGGTAAAGGGAAGAAATTTATTAAGCCGTGTTCTTTTGACAGAATCATACCCTACGATATTGCCCGCTGTAAGGATCGCTGGGTTCAGGCTCGGGATGAAGTTTACCGCGATCTAGTTGGGCAATGTATTCTCCGTCACCGAATGTTAGTTTAGATTGCGAAGGACTTCATAATGGCTTACCGATTAATTATGTATTCACTCGTATCGAATACATCGTTGTTACACAACGATCGCTTAGTTTGTTTATAGGATTTGCCGTAAACAGTACGTACGCTGGCTTGTGGTTGTTTTTTTTTTGTTTTTGGCCCGGCTTTAGTTAACTATCAAGCCATTTAGCCACCAACCAGTTAATATAAGAATACTGCCAACTAATGAAGGATACATAATATTTAATTGGGAAAAAGGTTACAGACAACCATGGCCGTAAATGTTCAACATTATCCACGGAGGCTGAATAAAATCTTTAGGAAAGAGAAATTGGCCAGACTGAGTCCAAGGTACATTACCTGAACTTGCCTAACCAGAAAATTAATGGAATAGGAATTACAATCATCATACACAATAATTATAACAAACAATCATGGTTACAAATGCTCCAGCATAGTCCACGAATGTTTGCACAAAATCATAACAAAGGAAAAACTGCCCAAGTCGAGTTCGGGAAGCGTTGGGTTTCCCGAACATGACAGGGCATCAAGAATTAGGATAATGGATCATGTATCATCAAGAGTTGTATAGAATAATTAATTAATAAAACAAATAAGTGTCTACTGTTAAATTTGGATGTCGTTTAATATAATAAATTTAAACAAAATATACAGGACCTGGTTGTTCTGGCATAGAAGACTGTAAATGGTATACGGAGGAAAGAACCCAAGAGACATTAATTGTTCCCAAAACGATCTACGGTAATGTTCATATTTATTACAATTAAACAGCAAATGAGTAATACCCTCCAAGAAATTTGATGCGTGATGATCATTGCATAGTACACCGTCACCTTGGTCAGAAAGATTCAGAACTATCCGCGAATGACCCATACGCAGTCGGCAAATGGTAACCACATATTTACGAATAAGTCGATCGGGGATAGATCCCGGAATGGAGTAATACCAAGGCTAGAGGAAAGCTCTGACTGAACCATGTGGTAGTATTTGCCTTGGTTCTGACTATTAATAAACCCAATCCATTCTGCCCTATTATCAACTTTAACCTTAGAATAAAGGTCTGATGAAGGAATAAATGGTGATAACTCACCCTCCAATGCAGCAACCTTCGCTGCAGCATCGACAGCCTCCTTCATTCCAATACCACAATGACCAGGCAACCAGCAGAAACTTACTTGTACATACTTGATGAGTAGATTTGCACATTTATATTTGATTTCGTAAATGAAAGGATGACATTTATAATTAACATCACTGTTACCCAACGTCTTAAGCGAACTTAAACTATCGGTACATACTAAATACTTTTGGCCTGTAATACATGTGTTGAGTATAGTTCCTAATGCGTTATTGATAGCCAGCAGCTCGGCCGTGAAAACCGACGACATATGCGGAAGCCTACATTTTTTTAATAAACCCCCAGCAAATAATAATGCAGCACCAACCGGTCCGTTGTACATCTGAGCTTTAGAACCATCTATAAATATCTGAATAAAGTCACTATACTGTCTAGATACTAAATTGCCAAACCATGCATTCATTAAACCCGGAGAAAACTGTGTACCTCTCAGTTGTTTGAAAAGAGAATCATTAATGTACAATTTAAAATAATTAATTTCATAGGGTAAATTGAAATAACAAGCCGGAACTATTGGAATAAGTGCTGGGCTATATCTGTAACATAAGGATAATCGCTTAGCCAAGACAGGCAGTTTAAAAGAAACAAACCTCCACTGCGTAGTAATTCTATTTAGATCAGCGACTAATGCGGGAAAGCGATAATTACAAAATTTCAATAAGAATCTATCAGCCAAAATATTTCTTTTAATAAATAAAGGGCAAATGTTAGTCTCTATTTGGAGACAAGAAACAGGGGAAGAAATGACATTTCCAGTAATATATCTTAGACAAATATTTTGCAAGACTTCTAGTTTTGATAAGTTGCTCTTGGAGGCAGAACCATAAAAAAAAATGCATCATAATCTAATCTAAAACGAATTAAGGACTTAAAAAGTAACTCTAGAACAAACGGGTCTCCACCCCACGAATTGCTACTTATCGATTTAAAGGAATTGAGTATTTTTAATATTTTTACTTGTAGAATCTGTATATGTTTCGCCCAAGTCAGTCTAGAGTCTAAGTAAAGTCCTAAAATATTTAACGTATGATTTTAGAGGAATATGTTCATTTCCTATCTGAATATATGAAACCTGGGAGGTAAAGGGTCTAGTAGAATAAAATGGAAGAAGTTGATTTAGTGATCTCAATGTCAAGTGCAATATTAGAAAGAGTTTCGGTGTAAATAGAAATCGCATTCTGATTCTCACAAAAACAATTCGTTAAATTTTTATTTTTATTATAAACTACCAGATCATCCGCATACGATAAAATGCATGAATTATCAGGAGTTGTTAAATTAAAAAGAGGAATAATATACACATTAAATAGCAAAGGACTTAAAACAGAACCTTGTACTAAGCCTTTATATGCAATTCTCATCGTAGCCAAATTAGAAGTCGGGTCTATAAAGTTTAAAACTCTTTTTGTAAATAAATTACATAAAAATTCGATTAACGGTGTTGGAACACCTATCTTAATTAAGTGATCTAACAAAAGCGGAAATCGGACATTATCAAACGCCCCTCTAACATCCAAGAAGGTGGCCAATAAATAATCTTTATTGATAAACGGTAAGTATACATCATTGGTGAAATGAGCAATACGGTCAAGCAAACCCAAGCCAGGCCTAAACCCATACATACCATCCGGCAAGATTTTCCGATTCTCGAGCCACCACAGGAGCCTGTTCTTAAGTACAATTTCTAATGCTTTTCTAAGACATGATGCCAATGAAATGGGTCTGTACGAAGACGCTTGTAACTGAGGCTTGCCAGCCTTTTGTATTGGGATGATTAAAAAATTGGATCAGTGCTCAGGAATAACTCTATCGTAAATCAAATCATTTAAAATAGACACAAACGTTGACCTAGACTTATCTCCTAGATTCGATAAAACAGAATAAGATATACCATCCATGCCAGGAGCATTATTTCTTTTTGTTAGTAAAGGAGTAAATAGCTCGTCCACAGTGATTGGCTTAGTTAAGAAGTGCGAACTATCATCAACCGTGGAAGGCCTAAGGCCGCTGATTTCGTCAAAGGACGGTACGTAAGGAGGAGCGACTAACTGGGTAAACTCTTCAAACCAACTGCCTTCCTTTGTGGGCGCCATGTAGCTATTTTTGTTTTTAAATCGTTTCGCTAATGCCCATATCTCACGAATCGTGGTGTGTCTGTTGAACCTACTACACAAACTTATCCACGAATTCCTTTTAGCTGTTTTTAAAAATCTGCGCGTTTCTGCTGCAATTTTCCTGTAGGAAAGGAAGGCTTCCATTGATCCTGTTATTGCCCATCTTCTAAGTTGGCGACCTCTTGATGACCCGTATTTTAGCGATCATTTTCCGAACGAAATTTCTTTGAACAATAACCAAACTTCTCACAACGAATTGAAAAAAAATCCGAAATGGATTATTAACACAGCTTACTAGACTAAATTCCAACAAAGCTTTTCCTTTACCTTTGGCCACTGACTCTCAATTGATGATAATGTCAACAATTTCACAACCTCTGTTGTACATGGAACCTCGGTCAGCATATCAAAATTATCTTCCAAATTACCTCTCAAGAAAGTCCTTTGGTGGATCAAAAATTGGAAACGTGCATTACGAAAATACAAAAAAAATCCTATATTTTAAAATTTAATTGTTTTCAAAAAAAAAAATATGAAAGTTAGTAAAAATTTATAAAATCGATTACTCAAAATTAATCCATTAAAGAAACTTGGAAAAAAATAGAAATTCTAAAAGGCTCATACATACCCCACACTATCAACTTTTTTAACAAACTGCGACAAAATTTTAACAAATCAAATCGAAATTGCAAATTGTCTTGCCCGACATTTTTCCGATGTATCAGCATCCTCTAACTACAGCATTTCTTTTCAAAACCATAAGATTCAGAAAGAAAAAATTGAAATAGATTTTAGTTCGGACAACTCAGAACCTTACAAGGTACACTTTTCTACTGATGAGCTCGAAATAGCTCTAAAGCACAATATCCGTGACTCTTCACCCGGATCAGACGATATTCATCCTAAAATGATCAAAAAATTATCTCAATCAGGTTTAGAATCCTTTCTTCAGATTTTCAATTCCATTTGGGTCTCCGATACTTTCCCCACCAAATGGAGATACGCTATCGTTATTTCCATTTTAAAACCAAATAAAGATACCAACCTACCAACTAGTTATCGACCTATTTCCCTAACGTGTATTCCATGCAAAATAATGGAAAAAATGGCCAGTAAACGACTAATTTAGCGCAAAAATCGTTCTACATTAAACCAATTATTAGACCTCCAACAAGAAATAATATCCGCCTTCAAAAACAAGGAAAACCTGTACTCCATATTCTTTGACCTTGAAAAAGCGTATGATAAAGCATGGAGATCCAAAATCCTAGGTAGACTTCATTCACTCAGTATAAAAGATCATCTTGCATATTTCATACTGAATTTCCTAAAAGACCGAACTTTCCAAGTAAGATTAAATAACGAATTATCCAAAATTTTTGAAATAGAAAATGGAGTAGCCCAAGGTTCTGTTCTCAGCACAATTCTTTTAATAATTCTGATCGACGACAGAGCCGAAATAATCTCTTACCCGATATCGTTACGACTGTTCGCAGATGATATCAAGATAGCCTTACGTTGCAATAGCCCCAACATAGCATACGAGCTTTAGATAAACTTCAAAACTGGGCCGAAGAACATGGCCTTTCCTTTTCTAGCATAAAAACACATATGGTTAATTTCAGTCACAAAAGAAAATCCCTAACAAAACCAACTCTCACTTTCTATAATACACTTCTTCAGTATAAAAACTTAACGAAGTTTCTAGGCCTAACGTTTGATCAAAAACTTACATCGATTTCACACATTAAAGAAACGAAAGCCGAAATCCTCCAATCCTTGAACTTATTAAAAATAATCAGAAACCCTCGACATCACCCATCTCGATCTCTTCTGCTACTATTTTATCGAGCCCTAATTCGATCAGAATCGAATATGAAGCACCCATATACTGTTCAGCAAAACAATCAGCCCGCTCCAGCCTTGATACTGTAAATAACGCACCGATTCAGCTATGCATAGGAGCTCTTCCACCCTCGCCTAATCTTAGCATTTACTGCAAAGCTGTAGAACTCTCTCCACCTTAATGGTAGAAAATTACTTACAAACAATTATCTAGCCAAAACTATTTTAAACACATCTCATCCAATAACTAAAAGAGTTATAGATTTTTTCTCAACTCCATCAATTTCAGTCCACGAACTAATCACTTCATTCATTGAAATAAAAATAGAAAATAACCGTATTTTCCTACTGCTTCGGCAATTAACAAATCAACTGTATCAACCATGGCTTATTTCCATTTCTTCAATAAACATCACGCTTACAGCCGATCTAAAATCAGATTAGATACCTTTCATTATTACAAAAACCCTTCATCGAACAATTATCACGATACAGAGAGACTATATACACTGCTTCACAGACGGCTCAAAAAGTAAAACATACCACGTAGCCTTCTTCATAGATCAATCATCATTTCACTTCTCTCTTCCCTCGTTCTCTTCCAACAACATAGCGGAATTAATGGCCATCTACTATTGCATATCCTACATCAATGATACTTATTAATCTGGCAAATTTTTAATTATGACGGATTCCTTAAGCTCCTTAGTTTCTTTCTAAAACACTTACAAAAGCAATCCTCTAATTTGGAAAATACTCAACTTATACAACACCTTACCTCGATCACAAATTAAAATCAGCTTCATGTATATTCCGAGTCACATTGGTATTTCCGGGAACGAAAATGTCGACAATCTGGCAAAACCCGCACATCTTACTTCTACATTCCTTCTCTTTATACCACAAGACCGTCAGTCATATATATTGAACAAACCCGAAACAAATGACAATTAGAATGGTCCCAACAACACTCCAACAAACTCCATGCTTACAAGAAATCAATCCTTCCTTGGAAACACTTTTCCAACTTCAATAACTATTACTAGAATCCATATCGGCCACACTAAAATCACCCACGGTCATCTATACTAAAGAATTGGACAAACTCCCACCTATACCTACTGCTCCTCAGGTGTAACTATTAACCACCTTCTTTTCTCCTGTCCTTCCTTCTCTGCCCTACGATTACTGCATAAAATAACTTCTCAGCTAATATCCGACGACCCAGTACAACTTAAGGCATTGATCACCTTTCTTAAAAAAAACTCATCTTTACTCCCTAATTTAAAATCTGTCCGATAGGCGTGATAATCCTGGAAATTAAAAGCGGCTGAACAACAACAAAAAAAAATAAGAGTGCTCGTCTTTTTTAACCGACTTTAAAAAAAGGAGGAGGTTCTCAATTCAACTGTATTTTTATTTTTTTATTTTTTTTTGTTTTTTTTTTACGTGTGTTACCTCAGAACTTTCTTCCAGGTGAACCGATTTTGATGATTCTTCTTTTATTTGAAAAATCGTGCTTCGCATGTAGTCCCATTTAAATTTGATCAAGATCTGACCAGTAGTTTTTGAGTTATTCTTAATAATGTGGGAGATTGAAGCTTTTTGGATGATTTTCATTCATGATTGGTTTCACCGTCGGGTTAGATTTATTGACTTAAAATACTATAAATTTGCCAAATTACCATGGAAATGTAGCTTTTGATGTTTTCACACGGTGGAAATGCAGTTCAAAATAAAGAAATCGATTTTTTTTTAAATATAAAGTATGGAGAATAATGTGAAAAAAAAGTTGATTTTTAACAAGAAAATAATTCAGTATAATGTTAAAAATTGTAAAATAAAATGTTGTCTTTTACAAAAAATAAATACCGATACTTGAAGGTTTATTATGAAAATTTAAAAATGCACTAAAAAGTAAAAAATAATTACTCCCGATAAAAAATGTCTCTTTCATAATAAATCTACTATCTTAGCCTTTGTTTCACATCGTTTAGACAAATTCTCCTCCTATACTATTTCCCATAGTAAACTTCCTTATTTTATTTTTAACTTCTTCGGGTTCTTTCATCCTCCAAAACTCTTTTCTCTCCCATCATCATGTAAAACTTCTGGCTCCGCAGTTGCCGATCAAGAATTTTTTTTTTTTTTTTTTTTTTTTTTAATTATTCAATTAATGAGCCACATAGCTACACAGAGGGCTTCACGGCTCAATTAGGAAGGGAATGAGGTTAGATGAGATGGAAAAGTTTGACTTGTTTAATGAAATTTATTGTTTTATCTATGGAGTTGGAGGAATCATTAAGAGCTAGAACACGGCTTGAAGGAACATGGAGAGAGAGTCGGAGAGGAGCTGCCTTTAAGCATGTGAAAATATGATCAACCGTTAAGCCCTCTTTGCCACAATGAGGACAGTCGGGAGGGAAAAGATTTGATAAAAGGTGGGAGTGAGTAAGTCGGGTGTGTCCAGTACGTAGCCGAGTAATCACTATCTCTTCTTGACGTGACTTTCAGTTTGAGGAGTTCCACGGTATCGGCTTTTCTTTGAGGTCTCGAAGCTTATTACTTTCTATGTTATGCCAATGCTGCTTCCACATAGAAAGTATTAGCTCTTTATAATGTTGTTTGAGGTCTTCGGCAGTAGGACGAATAAACATAGAAATTGTACTGTTGAGTTTGGCAGATTTGGCAGCCAAATCCACCCTATCACGTCCAGGAATTCCTACATGGCCTGGGATCCAGATAAATTTTGTTGAAATAGACTGTAGATGCATAGTGTATAGAATCACTTTAATGCGCTGAGCAATTGGGTTTGATGGAAATGGATCTTGTAGTAGTTGGAGTGACGTAAGAGAATCAGACAGGATTATCAGGTTTTGTTGAAAGTGGCGTAAGAAATATTGGAGACATAATAAGATAGCTGTTAGTTCTGCAGATAGGATAGATAGACGGTTGCTTAAGCGATGTGAGAATATTTTTTTATTTACAGAGTACGCACAAGGCACTCTTTTTTGGGGTTTAGAGCCATCGGTGTAGCATTGGATGTGGTTAGGGTATTCTTGGAGGATTAGTTGTAATTTTCCCAAGATTATATTTTTATCAGCTGGTCTAAGAAGTTTTGATAAATCCAATCGGATCTCAGGGATTTGAGAGACCCACGGTGGAGGTTCAGAAAATATGGTTAAGAGAGGGTGGGTGTTGTACTTTTGACAGGTCAATTTTTGGTGCCTGATCATTATATGATTTGGTGAATTGTTTGGGTTAAAGAGATAGTCATATATAGGTATACTGGGGTTTTGGGCAGCTGAGATAATAAAATTAGAGGTAGAGAGTAATCGACGGTAGTGGAGTGGGGGAATAGCTGTTTCTGCACATAGACTGTCTATTGGAGTAGTGCGGAACGCTGCTGTAGCGATTCGGAGAGTTGTTGTCTGGATTGTGTCTAAAAGTTTTAATGCTGACTTATTAGCTTGGCCATATATAGGTGCTCCATAATCGATTCTGGCTAGCACAAGAGATTTATATAGTTGTAGTAGTCTACCTCTATTGCAGCCAGTTATTGGGTTAGCTAAATATTTCATCACATTAATTGCCCGTTGGCATTTTGCTTTCAAATTTTTTATGTGTGGAAGCCAGGTTAATTTCTGATCAAAGTGTATACCTAAAAATTTTGTATTATCTTGAATTAATATCGGTTTTCCATATAAAAGCAGGGTGTGGAACTTGGGCGCTGGCTTTCTTTTTCGAAAGATTACTAAATGTGTTTTTGTGCTAGAAAATCGGAATCCAAGATTATGTGTCCACTGAGATAGGCGGTTTAGGGTTTCTTGTAATAGTCTATGCGCTCTTTGAGGGTTTGGACTTATGATACTAATACTGTAGTCATCAGCAAATAACCGTTGTGTAAGTGGGAAGTGAACATTAGTCACAATATTGTTTATGGCAAGTACAAAAAGTGTTACACTTAGAACTGAGCCTTGGGGGACTCCGTTTTGGACTTCATATGGCGTAGATAAAACACCATTTATCCTGACAGTAAGGGAACGGTTATTTAAAAAACTTTGGAGTAGAATTTAATTTTCTTATTAATTCATTATTTCCTCTTCATTCCTTAATATTTATTGATGGTTCCAAGAGTTTAGGATGAGTAGCTGCTTCCTTCTTCTTCCCAGCTAGCAATTCCGTTCAATCCTTCAGGCTGCTGCTTTTTTGCTCCATCTTTTCCGCGGAACTTTATGCCATCCTTCGAGCCGTTATATTTATTTCCTCAACTCGTTCCTCTGATAGATACGTAATAATTTCGGACTCCAAAAGTGCTCTTCAAGCTATATCCTTTCCCTTTCCCTCATATTCCCTCGATTTTATTGTTTTCCGTATACGTTTTCTCATCTATAGTCTTTTCCTTTCTCATTCCCCAAGTCATGCGGGTATTGATGGTAACGAGACGGTGGGTTCCTTAGCACGCTTAGCGTTACACTATCCACATTTTGTTAAAAAGATTCCTGGTCAGAACATACTTCCCCTCTCCAAAAGAATGCAGGTCAGACTTTGGTCGGATGTGTATCCTCGCTCCTTTTCCAATCCTAACTCATTTTACCTTTCTATTCAGCCTAGACCCCCTTCCTGTTCTTGATTCTATCATTTTCCTACTCTTAAATGTTTTTTCATCATTGCTATCTGCCGTCTACGATTCAATCATACTTTGCTCCCATCCCCACGGTATCGTTTTGCTCTTTCCCCATCCCCTTATTGTCCTTTGCACTCTGGCGACAGTTCCTTCGTTTGTGATCCTGACCACGTGCTTTTGAATGTACCAGTCTTTCCTCCGAACGTAATATCCTGTACGTTTAGAGCTGAATTTTCCTACTCCATATAATGCTTCCTATATCTTAAGCTTTGCTGTCATCCAGTGTGGTTCCTATTCTTGTCTCTTTTCTGTCATCGATTTCTGACCGGATTAAAATTTAATCTCTAATCTAGTCTAATTGTGCTGGGTAGCTGCCCTTGGTTGGCCAAGCCCAAAAAGAAAAAAATAAGTATATATCAGAGTGATATAACTTAAGGTGATATCGTAATTCTTATACAACATTAATTTTTTGGAGTTGGCATCAAATTCATGTTATAATATCTGGGAACAATTTAATGAACATTTAATGCAGTTATTAATTATTATTTTAACACTAATTTGATGCCAACTCCAAAAAGTTAATGTTGTATAAGAATTACGATATCACCTTAAGTTATATCACTCTGATATACATTTTTTATCGAGAGTAATTATTTTTTACTTTTTAGTACATTTTTAAATTTTTATAATAAACCTTGAATAAAAAAAAAAATCGATTTCTTTATTTTGAACTGCATTTCCACGGTAAAAACATCAAAAGCTACATTTCCATAGTAATTTGGCAAATAATCACGAATGAAAAAATAAATATTATCGCAGCTCCGTCGGAACTGTTCCAATAAAACTGCGATAAATATTTTTTCTTTTAGTATCTCGTTTCTTTTATTTATTTATTTATTTTTTATACACGTAAATTTAGAAGAATTGCCTAGTCGGCCGAGAACCTCTCACATCCACACTTATTCAATAAGGTTATTTTGGAATTATTATTATTTCTTTTTATTTTAAATTGCCGCAAACAATATCGAGGAGGAAATGCAGCTGCACCAAAAAGACAAATAAACCGCAAATACAAATGTACGAAACAAATAACACAAATTATTACTCACACATAAATTAAAACATAGACATACACATCTACATCGAAATAATCACAACGTTAAGTAAAATATAAAAAAAATCCGGCCTGTTTAATCCTTGTGGCTTCCAAGATCTTCACCGCCTCGGACGATGTTGTCCTTCGATCGTTTCCGCTACCCGTACTCCTTCGATGATTTGCCTCCGGTAGATCTCGATCAACGTCCTAATTCCGGCAGGTTTTCAGCCGTTGTTTTTAATTTTATGGTAGGTCGCGTGAAGACTAGGGTTTTTTGACTGGACTAGATTCTTCGCGGTGTTATTAAAATGATTATATATATATTTTTTTTATTAGTTTATTTTTCTCTGACTAGCTTACTTTCAACACGAGCCGTGGCACATACGTAAAGTAACAAAATTAACGATAATATAACGACTCTTACGAGATGACGCGATTTTGAACAAGCGTGAACGTTATCTGTTTCGATACTGCCCTCGGCCGAAGCACAGGCTTCCCTCGATCTCTTATCATTCTGACAAGTCATTGTCCGCGACACATTGAAATTCCCTTTTTACCGCTAATTCTGACTTTAATACTATTAATAATACACGTTTCTGGTTTCTTTCTTAATTTTAACTCATCCCGCAATTCCCCGGCTTATGCATTACCTGTCGACTCGTATTTAGAATTTATTTAATGAATATAGATACTTTCCGTTTTTAACCTTCTAAATATTCCCACCGAATTACGCAATACTTTACGGCTTTACGAAATAATTTATTATTGAATTTCTTTCAGCCCAGTTATGGCTATAACGCCATAATATTAAATAAAAAAAACGAAGCTAAATCTAACCCGACGGTGAAGCCAATCATGAATTTCGCATTCAAAAAGCTTCAATCTCCCGCATTATTAAGAATAACTCAAAAACTACCGGTCAGATCTTGATTAAATTTAAATGGGACCACGGAGAAGCGCCAATTTACAAATAAAAGAAGAATCATCAAAATCGGTTCACCAAGAAGAAAGTTCTGAGGTAACACACATAAAAAAAATAAAAAAATACAGTCGAATTAAAAACCTCCTCCTTTTTTTGCTTTACCTTTGAGTCGTTTTCAAGACCAGTTTTGAATAAGCGCATTACGTACTTAATTAATGACCTTTTCTCTGTTCCTTTATTTTTATTTATTTAACAGCAGTACTTATTGACTTTCGGCTATGACCACTTAATTTAAATTAATTAAAGATAACGCATTAAATCCGTGTAAATAAGGTACGTGCGTAGTTTACGAGTTGTAGGTATATCGTCTCGGAGAACATCCTTCAAATCTTTCGTAGGTATATCGCTCTGCATTCTGCAATTTTCATACTTCTTACATTTTAGTAATAGGTGATGAACAGTCGTGGTTTCCTCGCAGAATTCGCAAACTGGAGGTTCACCATCTTCGAAGATATACGCACCGAAGTAATTTTTCATACATACGATTTTCCCGTGCCGTTGTTCTCAGAGGATAAATGGTGCTTTTAACCATGCGCAATTTATTTGCTGTACCAGTTCTAATCCATCTTTCATTTCATTTACGTAGTGCACAGTCCATGGTGATGGAACGAATCTTTCCCCGTGGCAGGTGCAGCAATTTGGCCACTCCAAGGTTCAGGTCTGCTAAATCTGCTCGAACCCTGGCTGCCATAGAACTCGTACCTGAAGGGTCCATTAACGCTAGATTGGGATGATTTATCAGCTGTTTGATGCTGTTCATTAATCATGCTTTGGAAGGGTAGCAGAACTCTATCAATACTGTCGTTTTTTCTTGTGTCCTCGGTTTGATTAATTTTTGGCTGTGTGGTTGTTGATGGCTCCGTAGAGGCGGCATATGCTGGCTGATGAGTTTGCGTAACAGGGGTCTTAACTTTTGGTCTTTTTTACGCCGATTTTGTACCCTCATGGGAGTAGGACATTTCCATACTTGTAGGGCTATCAGCCTTTTTTATTATCAAAAGCGTTAAAGTCTTCGTTGGGGTTGCCTTAACCTCTGCTAATTGTTCCTCTTTGTCAGGCCTGCCTTTCGTAGCTGCGCAGTCCCATTGCTTTTTCATTTTCCTTGGATTTCTCTCCTTCGATGGTTACAAATATCCTCGATTTTTCTCCATCATATTCGACCAGTAAGGAATCAGGAATTGTCTGGATTTGTTCATCCAACACTTTTATATAGACGTGTCTGCGAAAGCTGCAGATATGGCTGAGATCTTGTTCTCGCAATCCGGCTTTGAGGAACGCTACGGCGGATGTCCGTTCGATTTTATTTTCAAGAAGAAGATTTTTAATTATTTCGTGTGATATGTCGAGAGAGACATTTGATAGAATTAGACTTTTCGAAGCGTTTACATACCTGCGTAATTTGAATATTTTACTGTTAACAGCTATTGTTGCATGTTCCGTCGTAATTTTATTTACTAAAGAGACGTAGTTAAGATAAAGTCATACACGGTTGTTAGAGATTTTTGATGCGTATAAAATATTTTTCCCTTGAATGATCTCTGCAATCGCTCTTACGGTGTCCGGTGTACGTTGTTTCGTTGTCCACTTCGACTATTATTGCTTGCTTCTTTGTCGGAAATGTTTCGTTTACCGCTGATATACGCTGTTATTTTAAAAGAACTATGAAAGAATAATAAGTAAACTAAATTGTTCATGTTTTAATATTGTATGTTTCATAGTACTTTCTGTATAACATTGGAAAAAATTACTATTATTTTCGAATAAATATATTTTGATTAAATTCTTAATCTTTAATACGATATTAAATTTTCTCGTGATTTCTTAGTCGTTTTTGTTTCATTTATGATTTTGGAATTTTTCGGACTTTGTAAAAAAAATGTTTTTGTTTCAGATGTACTTTATTCAGAGAGACGTATTTTCTTGACTGGAATTAAGGGAAAAATACAAAACTGACACATTGAAAAATGACATAGCACGTTAAGATAGTGAAAAATGTTCCAAAAACAAATCGTTATAAAAACTATACCATCGTATCAGGCATCGGAAAATACTATTTATTTCCCTGAAAGTTTCAGCCCGTTAGCTTTTAAGGGGTCTCCCCTAGAGACGAAACTGTAAAATCAGGTTTTTTGACAATATCTTGAGCAGGGATGAGTCCAGTGGTGGTTGGTGGGGGGGCAGAACTCTAAAATCGCCCCCCCAGAACTTAATACAAGCTGTTTAAGAATGCAGCAATTTAATAGGAAATAAAATTATTTCTATTCGCTTTGTTTACGGTTATGTCAAAAGTTGCTGCCAAAACATTTTGAACTGGTTCAGTTAGTCGTTTATTTTTAAATTTCAAAATTGCGAGATTTATTTTTGACAGAAAAATGAAACCTCATAAAATAGGGGGGGAAAAAAATGATCATTTTTATGTCGAGTCCTTTTTCGAGAACATTCTAAACAGACGACTCTCATGGTGATTAGAAAACAATAACTTAATCCCTGATAACATGTTTGGCTTTCATTCGAGAGTTGGTCCTTCTGATTGTGTCAGTATTCTTACAAAAATTTTATACAAAAATATTACACGATAGCGGCATTTATTGACGTAAATAACGCTTTCAACAACGTACGTCTTCCCTTACTATATGAAAAAATGCTATTGATTAATGTACCTCCCCATTTTGCTTCTGTAATTTTATGTCTATTCTTTAACCGTTCTATTCTTCTTTCTACTCCCTCCTATTTTGGTAAAAGAAAGGTTTTTCGGGGGCTACCGCAGGGATCGTGCCTCAGCCCCACTTTGTTTAATATTTATACTTTGGATACAACTTCATTACTTACAGGTATTTCCTCTATTTTTTTCACAGACGACATTCTTATATATGTTTCTTCACGCAATATTTCAATAGCTGACGATAGATTAAACAACTCTTTGACCATACTAGAAAATTCTCTCTCTTCCATCCATCTTTCTATTTCACCATCTAAATCACGTCGCATGGTTTTTTCCTATCGCCCTTACAACCATTCCGCAATCAGTAACTCGACACAAAATGTTTATCCTCTGGTTAAAAGCTTCTGCTATTTAGGAATTATTCTTAATAATCGTCTAACATTTTCGGAACATATAAACTACTTACACGCCTCTACTTGTAAAAGAATAAACCTACTTAAAGCTCTCTCATCAACCAATTTGGTTGGTGATCCGGTCACACGTCACGCTTATTATGCTTTACAAAGCAATTATAAGATCCAAACTTGACTACTGTGCCTTTCTATATGGAAGTGCTGCGAAATCTCGGCTTATCAGGCTAGATCGTGTTAAGACTTTGTCTTGGTGCACTAAAATCCACTCCTATCGTTTCGATTTACGCTGAGTCTAATGTCCCACCCCTATCAATCCAAAGGTCATATCTTGGATATAGATTTGTAATAAAACGTCTGTCTGTACAACCTTACAAACTCATTAATTCTTATACCACTATAATTCATAATTGGCGATTTTCTTCTAGGAAGATCCCCATCCTATCACATATTTGTTGCAGAATGGAAAAGTTTAGCTCCTACGTTATTTCTTACAATAAACTTCCATATTTTTCTTTAAATTTCCACGATTTCTCCCAACCAGTCAAATTAACTTCTCTCCCTTCACACATAAAATATCTCTCACGAACTTTCGTTAATCACGAATTCATCAATATCATTAATAGCTTATTTCCCCAACACATTCTTATCTACACGGATGGATCTAAGGGACCGCAGGGAGTCGGAGCTGCATTTTTCGTTCCTAGTAGACATTATGCTGAATCGTTTAAACTACCTGTCATATCTTCAATATACTACGCGGAGTCAGTTGCAATTCTGCAAGCATTGATGTATATATCCTCGACTCAAAATAATAGTAAATTTCTAATAGTTTCTGATTCCCTAAGTGTTCTGACAGCTATATCTTCCGCCTACTGCCCCACATATTTTGATTCTATAATTCTTCGCATTCGGTCTATGGTATCTAATCTAACTTTACGTACACCTTGTCAAATAGAATTTTTATGGATACCAGGACATGTTGGAATTGAGGGAAATGAAAGAGTCGACAAGTTAGCATACTTAGCCAGCACGAATGGTAATTACATCAATCTTTATCCAGACAACAATATTCTTTCTTTCTCAAAAAAATTACACTCAAAATTATAGTCCGACCTGTATGCCCGATCCTTTTCCAATCCGCACTCCTTCTATCTTTCTATTCAACCTTCCATTCCTCGTAAATCATGGTTCCATAGCTGTCAAGTTCTTCAACGTAACTCCATTGTATCCATATGTCGTCTTCGATTTAACCATTCACTCCTTCCTGATTCACGACACCGGATTTTTCCGTTTTTATCTCCTCTCTGTCCTCTTCACTCACCAGGGAATAATTACATCTGTGACGCCAATCATGTGTTTTTTGAGTGCTCGACATTATTCAATGAACAATCCGTACTATGCTCTAATTTACTACAACTCAATGCTCCCGCACCTTACAATATTTCGTCGATACTGTCGTTCCCAAACCAGGCCATTTTTCCAATAATTGCATCCTTCCTTTACTCAATAGCGAATAGCATTAAAATTTAAGTTATTTAAAAAAAATAAATATATATATATATATATATATATATATATATATATATAGATATGGGTCAATGCTCTTGGTTAGCCGAGCCTAAAAAAAAAAAATAAAAAAAAAACACACATGTCGAGTCGTTTAAACTTCTCTCCTTTTGCTCAATCTTCTATGCGGAATCCTCTGCTATTCTGCGTGCCCTTCTTTTTATCAGGTCCTCTCCTGTCTCTCGCAATATCCTTATCCTGTTGGATGTTCAAAGCGTGCTGCAGACTATCACATCTCGTCTCCCTCCTCACTCGACCGTTTACGTTATTCTTCTTATTCGCTCTTTGATTCATGATATTTTCCTTTCACACTTAATCCAAACGGACTTCTTTTGGATACCGGGTCATGCCGGAATTGAGGGTAATGAGTTAGTTGACTCATTCGCTCGGTTATCTTCCTCTTCCGGTAGGTTTCTTCCTGTTCTCTCTTCTTCCAATATTACCCTTCTGTCTGCAGCTGCTCTTTCCAATCTATGGTTTGACTCTTACGTCTCCTCTTTCTCCAACTTGGATTCATTTTTTTTGTCTGTTCAGCCTTCTCTTCCTCGTATCCTCTGGTTTCTTGATTTTCCTTCCATACGTCAATCCAACATTTCAGCGATTTACCGTCTGCGCTTTGGGCACAGTTTGCTTCCTTCCTCGCTTTTCCGTTACTCTCTTGTGCCGTCTCCTTTCTGTCCTTTGCACAACTCCAATATCCAATTTGTGTGTGATCCCGATCACATAATGTTCGAGTGTTCATCTCTTGTAACCGATCAAGCTGCTTTCTACTCCTCCCTTTTACAAATTGTTATTTCCACTCCATACAGTGCTCTTCATTCATTCTCTCCCTTCCTTCTCCTTCTGTTGTCCAGGCTCTTGTTTCCTTTTTGTCGGCTATCTCTAATCTGCGCCTTTTTTTCTTTGTTCTTGGGTCAATGTCCTTGTAGAGAAACCCAAAAAAAAAAAAAAAAAAAAAAAAAAATCGTTTTTTACGTTTGCTTGTATTTTATGAAAACCAATATGCTTTTATTGCAAATGTACGAAAGATGTAAAATACTGATGAGCTAAAAAAAATATTAGCTGCAGTTCGTATTTTTTGTTAGCCTTAAAAGGGGAACTATCACGGTTCAGGTCGATCCATTTATCATTGATATCAATAAATTGTTTAAACGTTTCTTTTCGGTTTTCATTTATTTCGTTTTTTTTAAAAAAGAGACGTGATTTATAGACAACTTGGGGGCACCGGTTTTGCGAGCCAAATTCCTTATTTTAACATGATCGATGACTTTAAATGACGAAAATGATTACACGAGGAAGAAATAAATTTTTCTCTGGCAACAACGCATCTTATCGCCATACCGAATTGTAGATGAAATGGGAGGAAACTGATGAGCAATTTTAGGAAATGATTATTCAGCACATTGCAAACTGAACGGAGTGCAAGTTTCGTTGAACATACGGCATACCACACATTCGCGCATCGATATTCACTTCTCCGACTTGCAGCAAAATTACTATCGCTCCTCCGTAAATGCGTATATACTTTTTTTAAATTCACGGCAAAATCTCTCGTGATATCCAGGTAAAGAGATCTATTTCATTTAGTTGTACATGCGCAGTGATAACTTCACTGCGCATTTTATATACGGTTAATTTTATCGGTATTATTATATTAGATTAATTAAATAAGTTAAATGGATTTAAATTTTATTTCAAGCAGTAGAGGGAATATAAATTTTGTACGTAGTGTAATTGCAAATAAACAAAAATCGTGATAATAGAAATAACGTAACAGTTAGCTATTGGGCACGTACTGCAAGCAATGGAAGTGCGAGTTTGAAAACAAACATAGAGGCAACCAAATTTTTTTTTTTGTTTTCATTATTTATTTCATTTATTTTATTTCCAATATTTGATAAGTAGTATGTTAGCGCATAGTGCCGTTCATTTTGCTCGTTTCATTATTAGTTTGGCTTTTTGTTAATTAACATTTTTTAATTTTTTTTTTTTCTATTATATCATTTTTTAAATTTAGTCCCGTTTTAATTATTCCTTCGGTTTCTTTTCTACCTCCTTCACAATTTCCTCATCAGCTGAACTTTTTGTTAGAAACAGCCCTTCTCAGGGCTACTTTTGTATTACTTTATCAAAATATTTTTTGTTGTATTTTATTAATTATTTTGTTCCGCTGACGGTACAAATATGTCCATTAAAAGCATGCACAAAAAATTAAACGCTTAACATTAACTTTTACAGCCGGCAACGAATTCAAATTGCAGAAAAAAATTAAAAACTTATTAATGAGTACGTATAATAGTATAATAATTTATTTCCGGTAAGCTGAGTAATAAATATTTACTCTAATTTGATTTGTTATCGGTTCCAAAAAGTTAATGTTGTTGAAGAATAATCATAAGACTGTCAAGTATATTACTATCCTGAAACATATTATTACCTTTTATCTATGTAGTTATTTTTTACTTTTAGCGTATTTTTCTTTTTTAACTTTTACAACAGACTTTGAGGTCGATATTACTTTTTTTTACCGGTGATACACTTTTGCATGAACAGAGAATCATTAAAAGCAATCTGCATAACTATACGTAACCAAATGTAAAATAAATAAATAAATAAAAAATACACGACGGACATATTATACTACCTTTGTTTGGGAAGTCGGTAATAAGAAATATTATTACACTAAAATTTCTTCACAAACGATAAAAAAATTAATCATTAATAAAGTTGATGATATATTATAAACAAAACTTTTTTTACAAAAAATAAATACCGACTTCAAGGTTTATTATAAAAATTTAAAAATGCACTATAAAGTAAAAAATAATTACTTCCGATAAGAAAATATATATCAGAGTGATATAACACTTAAGTGGTGATATCGTAATTCTTGTACAACATTAACTTTTTGGAGTTCGCATCAAATTCATGTTACAATATCTAGGAAGAATTTAATGAACATTTAACGCAGTTTTTAATTATTATTATAATATGAATTTGATGCCAACTCTAAAAAGTTAATGTTGTACAAGAATTACGATATCATCACTTAAGTGTTATATCACTCTGATATATATTTTCTTATCGGAAGTAATTATTTTTTACTTTATAGTGCATTTTTAAATTTTTACAATAAACCTTGAAGTCGGTATTTGTTTTTTGTAAAAAAGCATTTTATTTTACAATTTTTAGCGTTATGCTTGAATTTTTTTCTTGTTGAAAATCAATTTTTTTCCACATTATTCGCCATACTTAATACTTAAAAAAAATCGATTTCTTTATTTTGAACTTCATTTCCACGGTAAAAACATTAAAAGCTACATTTCCATAGTAATTTGGCAAATTTATAATATTTTAAGTCAATAAATCATAAATGAAAAGCATCCAAAAAGCTTCAACTCCCTCATTATTAAGGATAACTCAAAAACTACCGATCAGATCTTGATGAAATTTAAATGGGACCACATGAGAAGCACCACCATTTAAATAAGAGAAGAATCATCAAAATCGGTTCACCCAAAAGAAAGTTCTGTGGTAACACACATAAAAAAAAAAATACAGTCGAATTGAATACCTCCTCCTTTTTTGAAGTCGGTTAAAAATATAAAAGAAACAGATATTTTTTCAAAAATCGTAACCCGGCAGTCTTTTTGCTAGATAAACTGAGCTATATGTTATTGAAAGAGGACTTGCATAATTTTCGCGGTTATCTTTAAAACTTTTTAAAATATCGAAACAATTCAAATATGATATATTTTAGGCTGGAATTTATAATCTATGTAAATTTCATTAAAATCTGTTGAGCCTCAATTAAAATCACTTTCGAGAAAGGCGGATACATAGACATGGAAATACTCTTGCGTATATGAGTATTTGTGTCTTAAAATTTGTTGCAACGGAAATGCTTGCAAAACATTAACAGCAGCGAAAGAGCTAATAAAACAAGTTCAGTCAAGCATGAGGTTTCATGCGCTGAGGATTCCGTATGTAAGTTAACGATGATTATAATTATTTAGTATGTAAATAAATTTGTTTGAATAAACTTCCATTTCTACTTTATTATTTTAATTTAATATCTTAACCCCGAGGGTCTAATTTTCAAGTTGGAAACCTAGATGACCCAAACCAAAGACATAAACGTGGATGTGCACATTTTCCACTTTGTTCAAAATTTTTAGCTACAATACGCGCGTCAAAAACAAGAGGATACAAATCAGAACTAGCGCTTTTATGAACTTTTCGTAAACTTCGAAAGTTTCGTTAATGAAATGAAATATGCAAGGCCGTGTCCACGGGGTGGGTTTTGGCGGTTAACCCCCCACCCTCCCATGAGAACTAAAATAGTTATTATAAATACACAAAAATTTGAAAAAAATCAAAAATTTAAAATAAACGATGATTTTTTAGGTTGTTTTTATCTACGTTTAAAAGAAAAAAGAAAAAATATGCTGCATATTTTTAGGTACTCCATTAATATATTTTGCAAATTTTTTTATTACGAGTATAATTAATAACATATGTAATTTTTATTAATGTTTATACGGGGTAATTCATTTATGTAAATTATTAATACATATAAATCAATATGATGGAAATTATTAATAGTACGAATATTAGTGACAAATGTATTGTTATTTATAAAATAAATATGTAAAGAAAATTTTCACCCCCCCCCCTTCCAGAATTCTGGGCACGGGCCTGGAAATATGGTTTTGTTTCCGGAAAATAGCGATCTTTTCAACGATATATCACACGCCGGGGAAAAGAAATATTTTTTCAAACCTTTTGAGCTTTCGGCGACCTAAGGGTCTGAATATGAAGTTGTAAGCTTAGCTATATTTTTCCTATGAAGCGGTCCTGTATGCATATGTCTAAAATACGTTTTGGTTTCTCCTACGTTTTTACTCGGGCCAATATTTACGTGAACTTCCCTTTTTTTTTTGCTGTTTTTGGCCCTAAAGGAGGGGTTTAATTAATATTTTTACTATACCTTTTTGATTTCATGAAAGGACTCCTGCATTTTATTTTATATTTCGAATTTCACTTTTAAAGGTTTATCTAGTAATGAGTTATGATTTTTTAAGTGATTTTTGAGGACGTTTTAAATACCATATTGTGTATTCTTGACGGTTTTTTGCCGCCCAGGGTAATTGGTCGTCTTGAAATTATAGATCGTTTTAAAGGGAATTTTAATTGTAATTTATGTTCCAAATTTAAAGTTTATTAATCAAACCGTTCGTGAGTTATCGATTTTTAATTGAATATTTTTGTCGTTTCTGAACCATCTTATTAGGATTCGGTACATTATATGTATACAGAATCCTAAAAATCTTATGTGCACATGTTTTTTATAAATGAGACCGAATTGTATAAATTTTAAAAATTATCCCCGAAATGGAATGTCGATCGTTGTGTTCGTAAAACGCGTCTGGCTCGGTTGCCGATGCGAACATATCATTTTACTTGGCTCGCAAAACCGGACCGCCGAGACAACTTCATTTCTGTTTCTGTTGCTTTTTTCTTATTTTTTATTTCCAAGAAAAGTCCATTTAAAACAGCTGAAACACCAGGGCGTATTCGTTTATCCTAAAAAAATAATGTGAACCCATTAGAATGTTTTTACAATATGTTCTTTAATGCTACAATAGAATTAATCATTTTAAAACCAATTGAGAAAACATTGTTGTTTATAATCGGTTACTTTACTTGAAATTAATCGTTCACACTTGCTTTTTCATTATTTTAAATTACGTAATAAATCATGTTTTACATATTTGGTTTTATTCAGGAATATCTCCAAAAAAAATTCTCAGTAAAAATGTTAAAAAAATCTCTGCCTTCCCAAGAACATAAATTGCCCCCCCCCCCCCTCTAGAAACAGATTCCTGAATTCATCACTGATCTTGAGAACCAGTTGGCCGATATTGTTTGAGTTGGGCTTAAATTGAAGATATTTCAAGACCCTGCAATCGAAAAATATTTTCAGACTTATTTATTAACAAAACCTAACCTAAAAATCCATTTTAAACTATTCAACCCTTAAAAAATAGATTAAAACAAACAGCTCGCTGAAGACATTATGCATCATGTATTCTATGCTAAAATACTCTCATGAATTGTTTCAGATTATCTTAAAGCGCTGGATGCGCCTTTAAAAAAATAGAAACTGTTCTTTTTGCATCATCCGCCGTCTTTATCTTCTATGAGCCAATAAAAAAATAACTATTGATCCTCAGTTTTATATGAAATAGCATAATAAGTATTTTCCAGTATTTTGGACACAAACAATATCGAACATAACACTTAAATTTCATTTTTCTGCTGGTTTTCAATTTTTGTGGCTCACAAAATACTCAAATGATTAATATTATTCGCCTTGATTTTCAACTAAAATTACTTATAAATATCCTCCAATATATTAGAGACAATTGAATTTATCTAGATTTTTGAAAGTTGTGAACACCCTTATAAACTAAAAGACCCGTTTTGTTTTGCTCTTTTTGTTGTATTTAGTTTCTACGAGCGGTTTGAAAAAGTTTTTTTGGTCTCAAGTTTATGCAAAAAATGTTATGAGTACTTTACAATATTCTGAGCACAAGAAATATGGAGTAAAAAGGTTTTTATTTATTTTTCTATTACATTCTAGGCTGCATTTTTTATTTTGATATCTTACAAAATACTTATGCGACAAAATAATAAATAAGATCAACAGTTAATTATTTCGAATACTTTGTTCACATGTTATGATTGTTTATTTTTAACTTAAGTGATTTAAATGTTCATTACAACGTTCAAAATATAAAAAATATAAAAATAAATATTTAAAAACTAATTTTCGTCTTGTTTTTAGATCGGTTTATTCTTACGATGATGTAAAAAATAAAGTAAATTAAAAATAAGGGGCCTTTTCTCTTAGTCCCCCCATTTAGTTCATTTTTCATAGTTCATTTTTGGAAGTTCATTTTTGCATTTATGCGCGAAATCGTTCTTATAAATAGTATTGATGAGCCGCTATATTTAGTCCATCTCAATTTAGTTCATCTCGATAATTTACTGTTTTTAAAATATTTCAAATTTTTACTCTTTTTGTTATTAGTTTGGTTTGGTGGCTGGTTTATTTTCTTTTTAATTTATTTTTATTTACTTTTATTTGCTGGCTGCAACTTTCTACTACTCTCGTCTGACTGTTGGTTTGATGGCTTGTTTATTTTCTTTTTAATCATATTTCTATTTACTGGCTGCCACTTTCTATGACTCTCATCTGACTGCTTTTATATTCTCTCATTTCAATTTACGTTCCAATACCAGCGCGGATTCACCATATTAAGGTATGTAATTTTTCATATTAAATATCTCATCTTTACGTTACTCCATTTTATTAAAATAACATTCTCTTTCCTTTATTACTGTTTTCATCATTTGAATTTCCGTCCGTTCTAGCTGCCAGTTTGCACTTGGTTTGGGTCATGGAAATTGAATTGTGCGACGCGTCGTGTAAGCCAGTCTATTTCGATTTGATGGCATATACAGAAGAAGATGCCATCAAATTTTACATCAAACATCGGGTTCTTCGTTTTTTTTAGGTTTCTACACTTTATTTTTTATTTTTTTACAAAGTATCATTTCCGGTGTAGGGTTTGCTCGGCATGTCATAGACTACTCACGGTTAATTGTAATAATTTGGAGTAGGTTCGTTATTTTTAAAATATTCTCTTCCCGGTATTTCACTTTTCGCTCTATTTCCTGGTATGATCGTTACGTTACTTCGCTTATTTTCACGTCCTATTCGTAATTTTAGTTCGCTCATTTTCGCCGTTGTTTACATTAGGTGAACTAACACAAGTTATGAATCATAACTTGTGTGTTAGTTCACCCATTGTGAATAACAGCAAAAATGAACGAACTAAAATTATGAACTAAATGGGGGGACTAAGAGAAAAGATAAGTAATCGAAGTTGTGTTGTTTTCTTTTTTTTATCTGGAAAGGCACTGCCAGTATTGTCATATATTTTAAACATAAAGAATATAAAAATAGTCGGTAAACGTTTACATCAGTGCCGCCAGTTTATTTTTGCTAAGATTTTAGTCTGTTCATTTAATGGTATTTTCCACTGTGAAATTGAACTAATTCAAAATTGAGCTAAATCAAAATTGGGCTAAATCAAAATTGGGCTAAATCAAAAGTGAATTAATTCAAAATGTGGACAACAACATTAAACGAACAAACTGAAATCTAAACAACCACGAGCAAACGAATGAAGAAGATGATATTTTAAAATTATCGATAACATGATGTGAAAAAAAAGCTTAATGAAAACATCTTAATATTAAGGATAAATTTTTGAGACAGTTTTGCTAAGACATGAAAAAAAAAATAAGGTAAATTTTCATTTACACGGCACCAGTTCGTTTTCCGTCTTTACAGTTCATAGCGCTACATTTAGTTCATCTCGATAATTTACTGTTTTTAAAATATTTCAAATTTACTCTTTTTGTTATTAGTTTGGTTTGGTGGCTTGATTATTTTCGTTTTAGTTATATTTTGATTTACAGGTTTGGTGGCTGGTTTATTTTCCTTTTAATTTATTATTTTTTTACTTGGTGCCGCCAAAGCTTGTTTATTTTTTTTTAATTATATTTCTATTTACTGGCTGCCATTTTCTACTGCTCCCATCTGACTGCTTTTTTGAATTTACGTTCCAGTCAGATTCAAGCTATGTCGTTTTTCATATTAAATATTTCATCTTTTACATTACTCCATTTTATTCAAATATAATTTATGTCCGTTCTAGCTGCCACTTTGCCCTTGGTTTCTGTGATGGAAATTGAATTGTACGACGCGGCGTGTAAACCAGTCTATTTCAACGCTGCCCGAGCAAGAAAACGTAGAAAATACCGCTAGGAAACAGACCTTAGAATGATGCGTGAGGTTATTAATATTAAGAAAGAAGTAGAGCGGATTATAGGAAATAATTACAAGGAAAAAGTGGGAACCAAAACACCAAGAGGTATGTGTGGAAGGTGACGTTTTTTTTTTTTTTTTTTTAATAAAATGCCCGTTCTTCTCAATAGTGAGATAGGATGGAAGACATTTAGATTAGATGAAAACTGAAAAAAGGATGCTGGAAGGAGACAATGATTTGGAGTGTTTAAGATAGGAGAGGCCTAGAAACCATTGACATAGGGAGGAGGTGGTTAAGTAGAGAGGTAAAAGAGCCAGAATTAGAAAATAAAGAATACGAATTGAGCCATAGTTTGAAGTAAGTAATTTAAAAAAAAAGAAGAGCTACATTACGAGCTACAAATATGCCCTAAAATCTGCCACTGGAAACGGGAGAACGGGCTAACGAATCCTCTAGCTGATGTTGTTACCGCCCATCGAAAACTCACCGCTATCAAAAATATACCCATTAGTTATTTCTTGCTGCAGACGCATTGCTGATCAGAAGAGCTCTCCACATTATCCGATTGCAACGATCAAAATAGCCGAAATAATAAGAAATAATCAAATTTCAATAAATTTCTATAAACACGCTTTAATAATATTCATTTCCTCTCGTGTCTTATTAATGATATACCAACCAAGTTTAATCATGTTATTTTAAATTATAGTAATTTTTCTCGATATGTAATAATTTGATGTTTTATACTTAGAAATAGAATTAAAGAACAAGAAAAGAAACTGAGAATTAGGATAAATAACCTGAAAATATTTTTAAAAAAACGAAAAACGAATATGTTAATTTTTACGGTTTTATCCTGGAAACCCAAAATGTAACGAAATCAATAAGTTTCGAATGAATTCATGTTATTCATTTACGGCGCTTTTCCGCGTTGAATTTAACGCGAGTTACGAATAACTATGAAAAATTGACCAACGAAATGTATTAAATAGTTGAACCAATGAAGGAGCTACAGAGAGAATAACGTGAATTATGTTCTTTCTGAAGAACGTTGCAACCACAAAAGCCTATGAAAAAATAATTTCATCGATTACCCGTACGGATACCCAATGTAAAGGCAAGCTAAATGTTCTTTTAACCGCACTAACACAATGGGAAAAACCACATTCGAAAGTAATTTACAAAGTCTAAATTTGATAAAGGAATGAAATATATTATGCCGTTTTCTTCTAAATGAAATGTATCCTGCCATCACAAAGGTGACCCATCGGTCATCGGAATTATTCCAATTTCAGTCTTTTCTTTGATTAGTTCATTTTTTGCGGTTGTTTGATTGATTAAAATGCATCGCTCATCGAACCGTGTTTTGCCTGTATCGAACGAAATCGGCCATTCTCAAAATTCTCGATTGAGCTGGAATAATCTGTTCAAGCTTGTTTCCAACTTCGCTATGCGATTCTGCATGTGTACAACCAAACCTAGTAAGAAACAGTTCGTTTACTTTGTGATCGCCGATTTTGTAGCCTTTTTGGATTCCGTTTTAAATGCTGAATTAGTGACTTCGCGAAGCGTCCTTATTTTTCTCTACCGCATATTTAACATCGTATCGGCACTGTATTATTTGGATTGCTTCTGGTTGAGAATGAACAAATTGCGGCTGATTCGTCTAAACGAGAAATCTAACGGGCTTGTTTCTTACGCCGATGCAGAACTTGAAGAATTTCGAAAATCACGTAGCCGTAAGCGACGAATAAGAAATCAACGTGTTTTCATGATGATTACGATTATATTAACCTTCATCACACTATTCGGATGGTTGTCATATTTCGTGGCATTTTGCCGCGACGGTTATTATGAAAAAAGTTATAAACATTATATACCATATAATATTCATGTTCCGATCGAAGTAAATACAGTTTCCCGGTATTTAATTAGTTATTCAATTGCTATAGCTATTTTAATCCCAGGACTTCTCGGCTCGATATGCGCAAAAGCTCTGTTTTTTTATTTCAGCGAGTTAATTTCTATTGAACTAGATGATTTAACATCGGCACTTGCACAAATTGACGGTCTAGTGGCGGTTAGAACGAAGCGTTTCGAGCCGGATCCGATTTTAATATGCGAAAACATCGAACGATATTATCCGCTGTACGATCGCTGGGTTCAGGCTAGAGATGAAGTTTACCGCGATCTAGTCGGGCAATGTATTCATCATCACCGAATGTTAGTTCGGTTTGCGAAGGACTTCTTGATAGTTTTTCGATTAATTATACTAATGGGATACACAACGCATTACTATTTACTTATACTAAATAGTCACACTGTCGTTGTTGCAGAACAATTCTCCAGTTCATGGGTTGGATTTGCTGTAAACGGTATATACGCTGGTTTGTGGTTGTTTTACTTTTGTCGTGTCGGAGAACGGTTATTGAAATTGAACGGACGCTTCGCTGATGCTCTTTATCAAACGGGCTGGCACGATAAACCGTTAAGCACGCAGAGATACATATACACCGTGTTACTGACGTGCAAATGGAACTTGGTAATCAGGTTCGCACCGGATTTTGTTCTTTCTTGCGAATTGTTTGTCATCACAATAAATTCCGTTTACAATGCGGTGACATTTTTAATCGGTACCATTCACTAACGTTCTATTCGAGACGTTTGAATGATATTCATGAACTTTCTGAATATCTCGGATTCGGTTAGTTAACGATTCACGACATTTTGCAAAACTCATCTATTATTACTCTTTATTGTAATATAAATTACATATTAAATGCACCTAAAAACTCTTCTCGATTGCAGTATAATGTGTATAGAACCATTATACTCTACAGGGAAAAGAATTACCTCATTTTTTTTTTTTTTTTTTTTATTATAAATAAGTTGAGGGTCTCGCTGAACAATGCTGCCCGTAGTGCGAGTGCCCAATCAGCCTATCAACGTTTATTAACAAAGTTACTTAAAATATACAAATGTTTCTATAGTACATTGATATAAAGTTACATATTTACATCTAACGGTATTAACGTAACGCCTATTCCGACGGGGAATACATTGATAATGGGTTATTAGGTTTACGTATATTTTGAATTGAAAAAGCTTCTTGTACGCAAGTTATTTGGTGCATAGATCCCGTTTTCCTCAGAAATTGAAACTTAACTATTAACATGATAACGGATAAAGGAGTATAAAGGAGTATAACGGATAAAAAGGTTTTAATCGGGAAGGATCCCGCATTTGAAGTGGGAAATTACGTGTTTTTAACATTTGGAATTGATTCGCCTACTGCGTGCACCATTTTATCAACCACAATTTAACTTTATTCTTCCACAGCCCTATTTTCAATTCGTCAAGTATATCACGTGGTATAGCGTCTACTAGTTTCATCAGTACCAACTCATCAACATTATCGATTTTACTGTTTATGCCTTTTAGAACTTCTCGTTGCCCGTTCTCTATTTATACTGGGTAAAAGTGTCCTTTGAGTTTTGTATTCATACAATCTATGATAATAGTACATCATTTTCGGTGATAACTCTTTGTTTTCCTTCCACCATGAAGCGCCATTTTTACCTGCCACACAGCGAGGCAGAATTATTTTCAAACATCTACGCTGTAATTTGCTTATTTTCTTCATTTCTCCTTCCTTTGCTTCTCCCCACACCTGTATGCCATACCTAATTCTGGCCATGATTACCGCTTCAAAGAACATTCGTACTGTCTTATAAGGCAGCATTAGTTTGAGTCTGAAAAGTGCCGGAATAGCTTGCCTTGTTTTATTCGATATTTCTTCAATATGATTTTTCCAATTTAGTGTTTGATCTAATGTCAGCCCAAGATATTTATATTTATTAACAGTTTCTAAAGGGTCACAAGAGCAGCTTTGCGTATTTATATCGTTCATATGTAAACACTGAATTGAATGAAGTATAATTTTTGGATCGTATTTCCTATACCTGCTTGGGGTTCTTATATACATGATTCTCGACTTCACACCATTTATAATTAAAGCTCTATCGTGGGCCCATTTTCCTAAAATATCAACATCTTCTTGCAGAAGTTTTTCGGCGATTTTAATATCCTTATGACTTATAACCAGAGCTATGTCATCTGCATATGCGAAAACGTTGGAGTTCTTGATGTATTCTATTAAAGAGTTCGTATAAATTAGAAAAAGTAATGGAGATAAAACTGTCCCCTGACCTACCCCATATTTTAAATTTACTTTGGAACTTAATTTTCCATTAATCTTAACCATACTTGCTCTATTTGTTATATAGTCTATAAACCATTTCTTTTGAGCTTGCTTTATGCCAAATCCGTCTAGGTCAGAGATTAACTTCTTATGATTTACTACATCGAAGGCTTTGGTTAAGTCGATAAAAGCTATTAAAAACTGTTCTCCCTTAGCTAACCCTTCGTTTACCTGTTTTACCATTGTTCTAAGTAATGAAATTGTAGATTTATTTTTCCTAAAACCGAACTGGTTTTTGTACAAATAATCATTGTTTTCCATATATTCTCTTAAATGCTTTCCTACATAGAGTTCCACAATTTTAGCTATTGAGGATACTATCATGTAATGTGTGACTGCCTTTTTTGTGTATAGGTCTTATGACTCCGGTTTTTAGCCCCTGAGGAAACCTCCCTTCTCGTAAGGAGCAATTTATTAATTTCGTTATTAAGGGTGAAAAAATTTGTTTATTATTTTTAATATCCTTACTTCTTATGTCATCCCACCCTGGGGCTTTATCGATTCTAAGGTTTTGAATTATTTGTTCGACGTTATTAATTGCTGCTATCAGGATGTAGAAATTTACTTTATCATGGTATCCTAAACTGCGATTTAGCATTTGGGTGTCACACTCATGAATCTTATTCTTTACACAATTTGCGAAATATTTGCTAAAATCTTCTACTATGTTTGTTGAGCTTTTAAAGGCTTTCTCTATAATTCTATCTACCGGCGTTCTGTTCTTATTATTGATAAGGCTATTAATTATTTCCCAGCTAGTTCCTATATCGTTTTTCGCTTTTTCCAGTTTTCCCCTGTAATATAAATTTTTAGCTGTCCTTATTTCGTTTTTAGTCATGTTGCGATATTTTTTATATAAATTTTTGTACCTAACATTGGTTGGATTATTTTTAGAGCGCCTGAAATAGATGTCTCTTATACGCATGAAATTTATTATTTTCCTATTTAACCATGCATTTTTCGGCCTATATTTATTTTCTCTGCATTTTAAGAGTATACTGCTGTTATTGTATATATCTCTAAAAGCTGACCAAATATGAGTGTATATGCTCTCCGAGTCATTTAACTGCATTATTTTTGACCAATCGTAACTACGAATGTTCCTAAGTACTAATGACTCGTCTAAACACTTGGATTTTGAATGTATTAGGCCATCGTTGTACTTGTTCTGAATTTTAATAGCACAACATGTAATGTAGTGGTCTGAAATTTGCGTTTCTATAATCCCAGAGGCTATCTCTTTGTAAGCAGACCGTATAAAAATATGGTCAATACATGTCTGAGAAAGACGCCCTGCACGCAATTCTTCCCGAGTAATGTCATTTATTAACTGCATTGCTCCACGACCGCTTATAACGTTTAGTAGATTCTCCCTGAGACTATGCCGTGTAAGTAGATCAATGTTGAGGTCACCACATATTATGAAGTCTTTTTTCGACCCGGCTACCGCAAGTAACTGCCTGAGGTTACCTAAAAATTCAGAAGCATTTTTACTAGGTGACCTGTAAATCGCTACTAGATACATTAGCTTATTTGGATTTATCTCTATTTCCACTGTTAGAGAATCACACGTCTTCCTATCCGCTGTGATCAGTTTGGATTTAAAATTATTAATTTTTGTACTATTATCGATAATGTCGTGGGAAGTTTTTATATTGAAATTTTTAATAGCTTCGATAGCATTATCATTAGAATTATTTTTACTAAGATTATTATTATTATTACTGCTACTATTATTATTACTGCCGGAAAGTTTTGATAAATCAGATTCTGATAGTCGCAGATCTTTGCTAGGGATCGACGCGACCGGTGAAAGGGGACCGGTTGGTTTACGCTTGGTTGAAGCGTCCATGTCCATTTGAAGGGTTAAATTCGTTTTTGCCGGTTTAGTATCTTTGGCGGAGGCCGCAGGGCGCTCCCACTAGACGTAGTACTCATCGATTAATCCAAAAAAAAATGGGAGAATAAAAAAGGAAATAAATAAATGATAGTAAAAGAAAGACAAATTAAAAAATAATAAAATAGAATAAAATAAATAAATAAAAATAAATACTGTTTGAAACAACACGTATTACTCTCGAAATAAAATCATTTCAAACTTTCAGCATCCCACCGATGAACAGGGAATAATATTTCCCGCTTTGCCGCAAACCGAATTAAAAGACTACCTACAGGCGCTAAAACAAAAAGTCGGTGGCGCGCGGAATATCATCGCCGCATCGAAAATCAGTTTAAACCGCATCATGATATTTCTATCTTCCGAGAGTGTAACGGACAATTTCATGCAAACTGACGGAACCATCTTGCTGAACAACCGACAGATCAAGGCAATAAGACTCAAAAGTCCTTCGCAAAAACTGCTCCTTTCGAATGTCTCCCCGACAATCCCGAACGAAATCATTCGGACGTATTTAACAAACAGCCTCCGACTGAAAATCGTCTCAGCAATATCCTTGCTCCGAGCGAGTCCCGCAGACGAAGAATTTCCGCACGTCATCAGTTGGAGAAGACAGCTTTACGTACAGGATACTGTGTGCACGGACCTCCCAGAAAGTTTCGTTATTTCGTTTAAGGACAGAGAATATCGTATTTTCCTACAGCTTCCAAACCACACTTGTCCACAATGTAACACATCCAATTCCGATCCCACACCAGCTGCTCCATCATCCTCTTCCCACCAATCACCAGATCCCCCGAACCCTATTTTATCAGAAATCGTGACGGACATCATACACCGAGGGCTAAACACAACAGAGACGTCAATAGAGCCACCTTCTGCTGCTAAGCGACCTGCACAAAGCGTCTCTATTACCCACTCCGCAGCACAAGACTCCAACGCACCTTTATCTCCAACATCAACTCCGCCGATTTTCAAGAAAGCGAAAAGTATCGAACCAGATTTTCCCCCCAAGAAAGCAAAAAGTGTCGAACCAGATTTTCCCGCATCAGCTGGCGCAGCGGCAACGGAAAGCGAGCACGTTCTTGCAAATCCTCCTACGAACAATGGTACCGATGAATCCATCCTGAATAAAGATAACGCAGCTCAGCCGGTGGATGTGAGTAAGGATTATAAAGCCATCCAGCAGCAGCCAATTAGTATTATCCGAACAGCGCTCCTTCCGATCAAAGAACTTTACGAACGTGCCTCTCTGCGTTTCTTATTAACCCATGAGCAATTCATATCCTTCATAGAAGCAGCACTAAATTCCAAGGACCCGCTACCTACTTTCAACAAATTCGCCACAGATCCTAACCATCTGATTACCATTATCAACTTCTGCAAACCACACATCAAAGATCCCCAAATAAAAACAAGATTCACAAAACTCGTCAATAAGGACACAAAACAGCAACAGTCCAACAGCTAAGGCCTTAATTTGCACGACAGCACTAAACATGTCAAGCGTCAATTACATTGTGTATACCGTTCGTTTATGTTTAAGCACTGTTATATTAATTTAAGTTTTCTCCCTCTTCTTCTCCTTCTTCCTTTTCAATGTATAAGCGAATAGTGGGCACCGAATGAATTGTTGTAATTCTTTAATATTCAGTGGAACTGCAGAGGTTTCTTTCCCCGTCTCGCCGAATTAGAACTTCTGATCACCCAATATTCCCCAGCTATTATATGCCTGCAGGAAACTTTCCTCAAAAAATCCCACCACCCCTATATTAAATCCTATCATATATACCACAATCCCTATCCCTTTGCAACCAAAGCCAGCGGAGGCACTGCAATATTAGTTCACAATTCCATACATCGCAGCCCCCTAACAGCACCAGGCGTCTTTCAGTCAACGGCCGTATCCGTATACCTTCCGTCCCTATCGCGATCACTTATTTCGATTGTGAGTATGTATATTCTTCCCGATATGTCCATATCCACCCACCAGCTTAGCACTTTCTGCACCAGCGTACCCAATCCTGCTATGTTTTTTGGGGATTTTAACAGCCATTCTCCCCATTGGGGATCCAATACCCATAATTCAAGAGGAAACGTCCTCTCCAAATTCATATTAAATAGCTCGCTCCTGCTGCTCAAACCCCCTACACCCACTCACCTCGATGCTTCCTCCGGTTCATTCTCGACTATTGATCTTGCTCTTATATCTCCCTCATTCTATCCTAAAGTTGAATCCACTGTTCTTCCAGACACCTTTTCTAGCGACCATTTTCCCATCCTTATAACTTTTTCTCCCAACACTAATGTAACCCCTCATCCGCCACCCCCAAAATTCAATCTTCAAAAAGCAAACTGGGGTATTTTCACTTCCTTTCTTGAAACCATGCCTCTTCCTTCTCCCTCAGTGCAAGAAAATATTACAATTTTCGCAGAAAAATTAACTTCTGCTGCCAATGTATCTATCCCCAAATCCCGACCCTTTTCACTTCCACGCTACATTCCTTGGTGGTGCATCGAAGTTCGCTTAGCAATCACCGCAAGGAAAAAAGCCCTCTGAAGATACAAATCCACCCACCTACCTTCTGATCTCATTGCTTTCAGGAAAGCCCGTGCTGCTGCACGAGATGTAATCCGCCAAAAGAAACAGGAGGCATGGACAGCCTTTATCTCTACCACAACACAGAGCACATGCAACCAAACAATTTGGCGTAAAATTAAATTAGTAAACGGCATCCCTACCATCCCACCAATTCCCCCTATCATAATTAACAATAATCCAATAATTGAACCTTCTGTGGTGGCAAATGTGTTTGCCACACACTTCAGCCACGAATCGTCGTCCTCGGTTTACTCACAAAATTTTCTGACGCACAAATCTAACGAAGGAAAAACTGCGATAACTTTTAATACTAATAACACGGATGGATACAGCAGCCCTATTACATTAAGCGAGCTTAATTATCAGATAAAATTCCACTCTAAAAACTCAGCCCCTGGTGCCGACGGAATTCATTCATTGATGTTAAAGCACTTACCACCACCTGCCCTTTCATATCTCCTAGCAATCTATAACCAAATCTAGGCTCAAGGCTCCATACCGCTATCCTGGAAAGAAGCTATCATAGTCCCTATCCTCAAACGCGGCAAAGATCCCACCCTCCTCTCAAGCTACAGGCCAATTTCTTTGATTTCAGTACTGGCTAAAACTTTGGAAAAAGTGATCAACAGAAGACTGTCGTGGGTCTTAGAAACCCGTGGACTCCTCTCCTCGTGCCAGTCTGGCGGACGGAAAAAAAGATCGACGCTAGAGCATTTATTCAGTTTGCACAACGAAGTCAGAGCAGCTTTCGCTAACAGAGAGCACACCTACTCAATTTTCTTTGACATAGAGAAGGCGTATGATCGGGTCTGGCGCTTGGGATTACTCCAGAAGATTATTAAGAACAATGTAACAGGGAACATGTTTGCGTACTTAAAAGATTTTCTCCATGACAGATCTATCCGGGTAAGAATAATTAATTCCCTTTCATGTCCGCAATTCCCTGAAAACGGACTCCCTCAGGGCTCGGCCCTAAGCGTGACCCTTTTCAACTTATATATCAACGACATCGTGGATCACATCCCCCCTCCGGTAATTGCCCGCCTTTTTGTTGATGACTTGAACATTTCCCTAACAACATCGAATCCTTCCTATGCCCAACACACCTTGCAAAATGTGTTAAAAAACTTAGAAGAATGGTCTAGCCTGAATGGGCTCTCCTTCTCTCCAACTAAAACTAAATGTATTGACTTTAATAGGAAAAATAAAATTACTTCTCCTCCAACTCCTTTTTTAGATAATTCTCTTCTCACATACTCCAGTACAGCAACTTTCCTCGGGATCATTTTCGATAGCAAATTATCCTGGCGGCCTCACCTGCAATCTCTTAAAAAGAAGTGCAGCAAATATATCACTACATTAAAATATCTATCCCACAAAAACCATAACTCTCCCCCCAAGCTTCTGCTAACACTTTTCCAATCCCTTATCCTCAGCCGTCTCTCCTACGGATGCTCATTGTATTCTACCGCCTCCCCATCCCTTCTCAAAATGTTGAACCCACTACAAAATTCTTCTCTTCGATTAATACTAGGTGCGCACCATACGTCTCCCACGCACAGCCTCCAATCCTTATTGGGTTCTCCACCCTTACACTTTCAAAGATTCTTACACTCCTTCCGCGATTCTTTAAGAGTCTTCCTTCTTGGACTTTGTGATCCTTACCCCACACCTCCTAATGGCGCGCTCCCTCAATCCTATTAGAATCCAACATCGACCTCCAACACTTCAAAAACCTCAATACATCACCTCCTCTTCCACCCTGGGCTACCCTACCAGTTGAAATCGATTATTCCCTTGTACATTTCTCCAGGGGAAAAATCTCCTCCTCCCTCCTCTGCACCAGAATCTTCGCAACCCTTAAAAAATATTCAAATCACCAAGCCTACTTCACTGACGGCGCGAAATCATGCCCTGTTTCCAAATCGTCTCCTACTGCTTGTTCCTTTCACTCTAACCTAGTTTCGTCGTCCGCCCGCCTCCATGACCACTGTTCCGTTCTCGATGCCGAACTTTATGCCATTTTCCTAGCCCTCGAGTCCATAGTTAAATCCCCTCCACCCAACAGCCGCATTTTGATTGTATCTGATTCACTAGCAGCTTTGGAGTCCCTTCCCCAACAATCCCCATCGAATTACATAACCAACTCTATACCATCCCTAATCCTAAAATTAAGATCATCCTCCCACCAAATTATTTTCTTATGGGTGCCAAGCCACACCGGACTTAGGGGTAATTACTTAGCTGACATCGCTGCTAAGTCAACACTGTCGTGCCCCATGCCCTGTTCCCCTCCTCTTCCCACCGACATAGTAAAATCTATAAAAATTCTTGTGCAATCCCAATGGAAGCAAGATTGGCTCACTAGACAATCTTGCTTTCTAAGAGAGATAAAACACGGAATTGACCCTTGGTTCCCTCCTTCTGACCTCCCCAGAACCCACTTTGTGGCTATGGCAAGACTCCGCATTGGTCATATTTCGCTGACTCATGATCATCTCCTACTTAATTGCGAGCCCCCTTTCGAATGCCCCTTTTGCTCCCTTCCTCCCTCTCCTACAGTAAAACACCTGCTCCTGGAGTGCCCATCCTTCGCGCTCCAGCGCGCCCAGCACCGGATAGCGTCTTTGCAGTCGTCTTTGGCCAACTCGCCTTTGAACATTGCAGACACTATTCGGTTTCTTCATACAACTAACCTATTTCCAACCATTTAACTCTCCGATTGCCATAGTGTCGTAATAGCCCCCCGGCAGCTGTACACGACACTTAAAAAAAAAAAATCAAAAAAAAAAAAAAAAAAAATCTATGTATGAATAGAGAAGATTTAGCGTATTATAAATAAACAAAAGAAACGATCTCACCGATATGCCGTTAACAATGCGAGCTGATAAGCCGGACAAGAACGCGAGCAAACAAGAGATAACGCACGACTATAGTTATTCGATTAACTTTTTTTCATTTTTGATTTGATCATTTTATGCCTTATCATTAGAAATTGAAACAAAGAACAACAAAAAAAAAAAAAAAAAAAAAAAATTAATTTACCTGAAAATAATGCTGATTATTGTGGCTTCATTTTGGAAACCTAAAATTTATCGAAACTGACAAATTTCTCACGACTTCATGTTTTTCATTTATGGCGTATTTCTGGGTTTAATTACAGCGCAAGTTACAAATTATTAATAAAAAATTAAAAACGGAAATGTATTTAATGGTCAAAATAATTAAGAAGAGAGAATCATAAATTCATAAATTCGGGTCCTTTGCAAGGACGTTGCTACCGTAAGAGTGTATAAAAAAATAATTTCATCGATAACCCGTACATTAGCCATCGTAAAAGTAAGCTAGATGTTCTTTTTCATCATACTAACACACAGGGAAACAACGTATTCGAAAGTAATTTTTTTAAAAGAACGAAATTTATTACGCTGTTCCTCTCCTACCGGATGATGCAGTTATTTACGATGCCGATCATGTGTTCTTCCACAGTGTTTATCTTTTTCTGTGGAGCGTTCTGCCTTGTATTCTGATTTGCTGAAGCTTGGACTTCCTACCCCTTATTGTGTGCTTCCTATGTCCTGTCCTTTCCTTCCCAAATTAATTATTCCTGTTATATTGATTGTTTTTTAGATAAAATTACTGATCGGATCAAAATATAACCGACTTCTTTCCTTAGCGTTTGTTTCTGGGTAAAGGTCCTTGGTTGACGAGCCCAAAAAAACAGAAAAAAAAAAAATTACGCTGTTATCTTTTGAAAGAATTATATCATACCGTTACGAAGGTCGGAATTATTCCAATTTCAGTCTTTTCTTCGATTAGTCCGTCTTTTGTGGTTGGTTGATTGATCCAAATGCATCGCTCATCTAACCGTGTTTTGCCTGTATCGAACGAAATCGGCAATTCTCAAAGTTCCCGATTGAGCTAGAATAATCTGTTCAAGTTTCTTTCCGACTTCGCCATGCGATTCTACATGTGTACAACGAAACCTCGTAAGAAACAGTTCTTTTACTTTCTGATCGCCAATTTCGTAAGCCTTTTGGACTGGGTTTTAAAAGTTGAAATAATGACTTCGCACAATGTCCTCATTTTTTTGTATCGGCTATCTTTAATGGTCACGATATTGTTTTATTTGAATTACTCCTGTTTGCGAATGAATAAATTGCAGTTGATTCGTCTAAACGAGAAATCTAACGGGCTTGTTTCTTACACCGATGCTGAAGTATTTCGAAAATCACGTACCCGTTCGCGACGAACAAGAAATAAACATGTTTTCATGACTGTTACGATTATATTAACTTTCATCACACTATTCGGATGGATATCGTATATTTAGTGGCATTTTGCCGCGGCGGTTATAATGATGAAAGTTATAGTCGTTACCTACCGTATAATATTGATGTTCTGGTCGAAGTGTTTTTCGGTATTTAATCAGTTACTCAGTTGCTATAGCTATTTTAATTTCAGGACTTGTCGGTTCGATATGCGTAAGGGCTTTACTTGATTATTTCAGCGAGTTAATTTCTATCGAACTGGACGACTTAACATCGACACTTGCACAAATTGGCGCCCTAGTGGTGGCTAGAACGAAACGATTCGAGCCGGATCGGAGTTTTATATGCGAACCGCTGTACGATCGTAGGGTTCAAGCTCGGGATGAAGTTTACCGCGATCCAGTCGGGCAGTGTATTCACCATCACCGAATGTTGGTTCGGTTTGCGAGGGACTTTTTAATGGCTTTCCGATTGATTATACTAATGGGGTACATAACGCAATACTATCTACTTGTTTTTGAAAACCACCGTGTCATGGTTACACAACGATCGCTTAATTTGTTTATAGGATTTGTTCCAAACGGTACGTACGCTGGTTTGTGGTTGTTTTACTTTTGTCGTGTCGGGGAACGGTTATTCAAATTGAACGAACGCTTCGCAGGTGCCCTTTATCAAACGGGCTGGTACGATAAACCGTTAAGCACTCAAAAATACATATACACCGTATTACTGACCTGCAAATGGAAATTTGCCATCAGGTTCGCACCGTCTGTTGTTCTTTCTCGCGAATTTCTTGTCATCACGATGAATTCCGTTTACAATGCGGTGACATTTTTAATCGGTACCATACACTAATACTCTATTTTGAGACGTTTGAATGATATTCGTGAAATTTCTGAATATCTCGGATTTTGACGATTATTCACGATTAGCAAAATTCTTCATTTACTGTTGCTGTTTATTATTACCAATATGTAATATTCTAAGTGCGCTTTCAAACTCTACTATTCAGTACGTAATTTCACTTTAATCTGCTATGTATTAAGTAGTAATTTAAACCGAAAGTGTAATCGCAAGTGGTTAAAATACATCGTCTGAACTCGTCCTTTTTTTTCAACTTAATAAATCTTTAAATGTGAAATCCATCTACGATATTGCGTCATGCTTAATTAGTGCTGTATACTGAGATACTGCGTAGGGGCCGAATGATATTTATAAAAATTCCGAATAATTTCCACAGTTCTGGTTCTAAACGGCAGAAATTATTCGACGTATTTTAATGGTAATTAAGTGTGTTTTTAATTTATGCACGTTTATGTATTATAAATAAAATGGTGTCATAAAAAAAGTGAAAATCTGTACGATTATACTTTAAGTCTGCATTACTCCGGCAAGTGTTTTGTAAAGAATAAAAGCATCAATATTTTAAAATGTTGAAATGGAAAGGCAATTATTGTTTGCTTTTTTTTTTTTCCCGTATATAAATGTATGTTAAACTGCCATTTGCAGACAACTAGAAAATACTATAATTTCTTTAGGACTTGCATTTTCGGTTCCCAAATGTCACAATATATGGAAATCGGAAAATTGTTTGATATTATAAAAAATCTTAAACTTGTGTCAAATCAACCTTATTGCACACGCATGAGTTCTGAAATATCTTGGTGTATTTATAAATGATAGGCTAATCTTTTCCCCTCATATACTCTTTATTTGCACAGAAGATGTAATTCACTTATGCTAAATTTAAATGGCTTCAGGCAAACGTTAATGGTCTGAGATATAGAGGAAGGGTCATACTATATAAAGGACTTATTCAATCCCTTTATGCGTATTGCTCGTGTGTCCACGACGCTACATCTATTTTGAAATCAGTCAATAAATTACAACAAAAATTTCTCCTAAATATTGGCTCTTTATATAGAACAACTGCAACATCAGCCACAAATGTTATTTGTACTATTCTCCCCTTTGATTTATTTATAATTAAATCTAGCATCATTTCCGAATATAGAATTACTAAGACTACCAGACTTCTCACGAATGCAGTATATTTAAGTGTCTTGATCTGTTTAATAAATTCGGGGTGTCCTACCAATAAGGAACTTTAAAAATCTATTATTAAGGAGATGCCGTAATCTCTAAATAGCAAATCCAGATGGGACAGTTGTGTCACGGGTGGTCACAAAACTTATCAATTTTTTCCCAGTATAACAATTAGAACTTAATTCAAAGATGCCAATATTAATGTTTACAGTGCGCAGCTACTCTCTGGATAAAGTTTGGCGAATATCTGTGTATAGATTTCATCTTACTAGTGGGCCAGAGTGTACGCTTTGTAGTACTATTCCCGATGATACCTTGTACACCACTGTCCGGCTTTCAGTACTTCACATAGCTTGCATCGCACTTCCTCTTCTTTTTCCGAGCTTACACTAACATCTGACGGTGTAACATTGAGAGTTTTCTTTTATTTTCTGAAGCAGCAATGAAGTTGAAATTTTCCATTAGCTAATAATTAATTATTTATTTGGCTTATTATTGAAGTCAACCGTGAATTAAAATTATCGAAAACTTAATCAATTCTGTGCTGCCGGAGTGCTTCACCCATAACTTGATATCACTGACTATAAGGATGATCCACATATCATTGACTAACACTGTACACTCACAATTTATTTCGTATTGTTATTATTGACATTTGTCGTATTTATTAACTTCGCTATACATGCGTATCTGTACGTTTCATTAATACTTTCCTATTTTTATATATTCCTTTTTGTTCCCCTCTTTTTATTGAAGTAATAATTTTCTTTTTTTCCCTAAACTGTAGCTTCATTATTCCAACTTATTATACGTTTATAATAACCTTAACTACTTACAGTATCAGGGACTATGTTTTTTAACCGACTTCAAAAAAGGAGGAGGTATTCAATTCGACTGTATTTTTTTTTTTTTTATTTATTTATTTTTTTTTTATGTGTGTTACCACAGAACTTTCTTCTAGATGAACCGATTTTGATGATTCTTCTTTTATTTGAAAGATGGCGTTTGTCATGTGGTCCCATTTAAATTTGATCAAGGTCCGACCGATAGTTTTTGAGTTATCCTTAATAATGCGGGAGATTGAAGCTTTTTGGATGCTTTTCATTCATGATTGTTTTCACCGTCCGGTTGGATTTATTGACTTAAAATACTATAAATTTGCCAAATTACCATGGAAATGTAGCTTTTGGTGTTTTTACCGTGGGAATAAATGTTTTAATTTAATTGAATAAAAATGCACTAAAAAGTAAAAAATAAAATGCTTTTTTACAAAAAATAAATACCGACTTCAAGGTTTATTATAAAAATTTAAAAATGCACTAAAAAGTAAAAAATAATTACTCCCGATAAAATATATATATCAGAGTGATATAACTTAAGGTGATATCGTAATTCTTATACAACATTAATTTTTTGGAGTTGGCATCAAATTCATATTAAAAGAATAATTAAAAACTGCATTAAATGTTGATTAAATTGTTCCTAACATGAATTTAATTCCAACTCCAAAAAATTAATGTTGTATAAGAATTACGATATCACCACTTAAGTGTTATATCACTCTGATATATATATTTTCTAATCGGGAGTAATTATTTTTTACTTTTTAGTGCATTTTTAAATTTTTATAATAAACCTTGAAGTCGGTATTTATTTTTTGTAAAAAAGCATTTTTCATTCCTGTTATTAGAGTGGAAGTTTTCACATACATTATTTTATTACACTTTTCATTTTTTTTATTTCACATTACTGGTTAAATTTGTTCTTACACAATACTTACTCCCTGCTCCTTTATACGCGATTCAAAAATAAATAAATTTGTCCTTCCAAAGGTTACCTGATGGGGCCAAAAAGAAAAAGAAAACGAAAAACAAATTACCGAGCATCCTCTTACATAAACAAAACCTTTCGTGGATAAGTAAGGACGCGTGCATGAAATATTAGTATGTCTACGTGAATATAATTTAAGAAACTGAACATCATTTAGGCCGTTGTATATTTGATGAGGTGTCAAGAAGAGTTGAAATGCCTCAAAAACTGCCGAATTAGTCGCTATTCCTCATTAATGGCGCGAAAATTTGGATAAATTCGTTCACGTACTTCTGGTTCGGGTCTAATGAAGTTCGTCATTTCGTTAGTACTATCTTGTTTTGGTGATTGATTAAATGATTTCCTTTAAGCTGCACTGAATCTAGTCAGTTAGCAGGTTTGACACGCCCCCAAGCCGAATATGATCGATTGGTACAGCGGACACGTCTATTTTCAATCCCAAATTGTCGATACATTTGGTAAACTTTATTTGTTTACATATTATCCCGCGTTCAGTAGACATTTTGCCGATTGTTTTTGAAGAATCTGCTGATTGTGGACGCGGTACAAGCAAATGGATTTTTTTTTTTTTTTCTTTTAACTTTTGAAATCTTTTAAAAGAAAAGAGAACCCGCTATATCAATTATGATTTTTCAGCCGGGTTACCTCGTCCTTCTGTGTTCTATTTAATTATGATTGAAATATTTTCATATTATATATTTAATAATAGTTGGTATATTTTCGCATTATATACTAAATTGTAGTTTTATTTTTCATTACAAAGCCTACAAAAATTTGTTAGTTCATAAAAATCCTGTTTATTAAATTCACTAAAAAAATTTAAAAATAATTTGCTTCTTTTCTCTTTCTTCTCGAAATTTTGTACATTCGTGAACTGCATGGAAGGAATCATCAACCTCTTTATTACAATCCTGACATATTTCTGAGTGTATAATTTTAAAACGTTTTTTAAATAAGAGCAGTAATTTTCGTGACCAGTTAAATATTGCGTAAAATGAAAGTTAGTTTCAAAATATTTCACTGCTAACCTCTTTCTTACGAACCGAATTATTTTATGTGTTATTCTACCTGTTAATAATTGATCATATGTTATTTGCCAAAATTGGACACTGTCTAAACTTTTTAATTTCTCCCGATAATCTCTTTTTATCATAATATGTTTTTAGTTTTTTTTCTTGTTTTAGATTTTTAATGTTATTTGTAAGTTGCAATTTTAAATCAATTGGCATTATGCCTGCTATTACGTTGGCCGAAACATAAGAAATTGTGCTATATCCAGATGTTACCCATATTAAAAAACTTTTTTGTGGACTTGATAATAATTACAATTGAAACACGGTGGAATAGGTTGTCTGGACAAGAGGTGACTATTAGTGATTTCGGAATGACCTAGGCAAAGTCTTGTGACAACGATTTCATTCCTTCGATTGCTAGATAATGAGGTTTTCCGAATAGTATCTCGAATTGAGCGCAGCTTGTTCGTGTTTGGGATGTTAGTCCACTGCTTTTACCATGATTGAAGTGATTTTTGCATTATATGAGCTTTCATTGACGGAATTTCAATGTTCGGTACCGGAAAGAACAATGAGCCATCTTTTGCCGCAGTATCCGCTAATGAATTCCCTTAGATCCTAACGTGTGATGGGATCCATGCGGAACGAAACACGGATACTTGTACTACAAAGAATGCGAATAATTTCCTTGGCTATCGGGTGTTGGTGAGGAAAGTTGTATTTTTTAATTGATGTGATGGCATTTTAGGCGTCTGTACATATGAGGTGTGAGGAGTGAGGATCGGAAATTATTACATTTTCTATTGCAAGTTTTATAACAAATAGTTCTGCCGAAAGAATAATAGTGCCGGAAGAGAGTAACGAAGAATAATTTTTTTGTCAGATGCTACTCCATAACCTGTTCCTCGAGGTGTTTTAGAACCGTCGGTATAAATTATTTTGCAACTGCGATATTATTTGCTGATCATGCATCGATATGCGGAACGTAAAATGCTCGGACATATTTCTCTTTTTGCGAATTGCTGGAATTAAGGATCTATGTCGAGATACAGACTTATGGAGGTGTTGGTGTTATGGTTAGTTGATATGTCGGCGGTAAAGTGAATTGCATCGAATCTAAGATTTCAGTGACTTGCTTATAGAGAGTGAGCACCAATGTATGAGGTGATGGCCGAAGCAAGTTCAGCGAAGGAAGGTTGATCGATGACTTAAGACGAATCCACATGTTTAAAATGCTCCGGTCTCTGTAAATATTGAGAGGAGGAATACTAGCTTCACAAAGAATGCTAACGGATGGAGAAGTAGGAAAAGCGCCAATAGCGAGTCTCTCAGCAGTATGTATGATGTAACTGAGTGAGTTGATGATATTTTGATTATCCGAAAAGTAGATTACAGCGTCATAGTTGAGCCTCGATTTAATTAGTGCTTGGTAGATTTTCAATAAGGAGGAACGATCTGAGCCATAACAATGTGCTAGCCAGTTTACGAATTAAATTTAGTTTTTTGGTGCAGCCTGTTTTTAGTTGGTTGATATGCGGTTTCCATGTAAGTTTTTCATCCAAAATAACTCCTAATTATTTTACGGTATCTGATGATGGAATGGTTACGTTGTTTAGTTGGACTGAAATTTCATGATTACAGCGCCGAACTCTGCAGAAATGAATAGCAGTAGTTTTCGTGTTGGAGAAATTGAAACCGTTGTGGACTGACCAAGCTTGTAATCGGTCGATTGTTTCCTGTAGTATTAATGTTCCGAGGGACCGGTCCAAACAGGGGATGAAGGTAGCTAGGTCGTCGGCAAATAAGGAGCATTGGGCAGGCGGGTGTATTTGTTCCGGAATGTCGTTTATGGCTATGTTGAAGAGGGTTGGGCTGAGAACGGAGACCTGAGGAACACCGTTCTGTAGATCATGGGGAGCTGATTTAACTGAGCCTAGTCGGATATGAAATTTGCGACTCGATAGGAAATTTTCGACCAAGTATGCTAGGTGACCGCGAACAACTCCCCAGCCATGAAGAGTTTTTAGAATTTCTTCTTTCCGAGTATTGTCGAAGGCTTTGGATACGTCAACGAATATTACCAGTAGATGATTATTACGAATAAATGATATTTGAATGGACTGTTTGAGAAAAAGCAGCTGGTCGATCGTTGATATGCTCGCTTGAAATCCGCATTGTGATTCGGCCAGAAGGTTATGTTAGATTCGATGAGCCATTGCAGTCGTGCGTTTATGACCTGTCCCAGGAGTTTGCACAGAACACTAGTAAGCGAAATAGGTCTGTAGCTGTCTAATAACCTTGGATTTTTATTTGGTTTTGGAATCGGAATGATTTCGGCAGTTTTCCATAAGTCAGGGAACGTGTTCGTTGTCCAGATATGATTGAAAATTGATAGTAAGATGAGAATAGCTGGGTCAGGGTCATTTTGGAACATGTAAGCGTGAATTCTGTCCGGTCCGATTGTAGTTGATTTCAATCGTTTGACACCTCGTTGTAATTCTTCGAGCGTAATAAGACAGTTATAAGGTTCTTTATTGTCAGAATGGAAATCGAGTCTTACGAAGGCGAGATTTTTTTTGTGATTAAGCGCTTCTGATGAGAAATTCCGGTTGCTGGTTTGAAAAGGTATTAATTTCGCGAACCATGAAGCTATTTCAAGTCTGTGCTGATATAGAGTTATCCAATTTGATGCTAGAGCGGGAATTGGTGAAAAAATGTTCCTATCAAGCGCACGAATTTTTTTCCAGACTGTAGTGGTAGAGGTGAAACAGTTTGTAGTTTGTACGAATTTCTGCCATGAAGTTCGTTCGGCCTGTTTTAAAGTGTATCGTGCTTTAGCGCGAAGTTTTTGGTAAGTAACATGATTTTCCAGAGATGGAGCGGCTTTTAGTTTTTTCAGTGCTTTTCTTCTATTACGTATAGCGGCGGAGCAATCAGCGTTTTTACGTAAATGTGGAATTTGGGGAGTCATGGAGTTCGCGTGATTTACAATAATATTTGTGAACGATTGGACGAGATTTTTAGTGTCTGAAGTTTGACCGACTTTGAAGCTCACGACTGATGGAAAGGTTGAACTATATATTTTCCAATCTGATTTGCGGTAGTTATATTTTATGTCTCGAGATGGGGATATAGTTTTACTATGCTTGTGGTGAACGATTACGGTAGTATGATCGCTTCCAGCGAGATCATAATGGTTGAAGACTTCATCAGCGTTCAGAGTGGCTGGGGCGGTAATAATTAAGTCTAACATTGACCATGTCTTGTGAGAAAAGTTATAGTGTGTTGGATCCTCGGGATGTAGCAGAGCGAGATTGTAGTTGGAAATAAGTTCTTCAAGGATTCTTCCTCTAGTAGCATGATCCACCCCAGAATGGGGAATGAGCATTTAGATCTCCGCAGATAAGAAAAAGGCTTGGAAAAGCCATTGGCAAACAGTAAATCAGTTATTTCGGTAGAACTTAAGAACATCATTACGCTGCCTTGACTGATTCTTGATCCGGCTAAAATGTTTAATGCGCTTCCTATCTGCTCTTTCACTAAATACGCTCTTATGGTGTGCGGGGCGATGTGTAAGAATACAATTCCCTGCTCATCTGTTATCGGTTGAATATTCGTTATTAGTGCTGTTCTTTTAACAGCGGAGGAGGGTCCTCTGTTTGTAGATTTTAGCTTTTCAAAAATGGATGATAAGAGTGGCGCTATTTTGTCGGATTGAGAAATATCACGCGATAGCCGAGTAGCGCCGGGAATTGGTTATTATCAATTATCGGCGTTATGCTTTCAGAGAGGTCGAGAGATACCGGGCTATTCGTTTTGTTATCGGTACCAGATTCGGCGTTACCTGAATTCGCAGTTGCCTGCGGGAGTGTGTTAGTGGTGGCGGTTGGTTGTGCGTGTTTAAATTAACAACGTTCGTCTTATCTGCGTTGATGCTATTAACGATGTTACGGATCGTCTTTGTCGCATTGTCGGAGCGTCGTAGCGGTGGTGATGGCGAAGGGCTAGTTGCATTGAGGCTGCGCGTTGGAGGAGGTTTCTTAGTCGCCGACATAAATCGGCAAAAGAACGAGAATTACGATGATATACACAATATAAATTATTTGAACGCGATAAACACGGAACAAACAACTTCACTATTTTACTTGTTACGAATGTATTTTGTTTCCATATGCACACAAATCTTTTATCCAGAAATATTACACATTGCTTCCATCGGTATTTCCTATGCTTTTGAGACAATGTTCATCTCTACCAACTCCAAGAGATAATAAAATAGCAACAGTTGACATTCCAATTTACTTCCTTTATCATTACGTTATTTATACTGATTTGAAAAAGGCGTTTGATACAGTTGACCATGTTATTTTATTGAATAAGTTAATCAGTTTGGCTTTTTGAACCAGGTTAGTTCAGTTATTTAAATCCTATATATTACTGACAGAGAGCAATTTGTCAATTTCATAGGTAGTCAATTGCATGTGTTTTCATGTACCTCTGGTGTTCCTCAAGGTTCCAATTTGGGTCCTCTACTCTTTTTGCTGTTTATAAATGATGTGGCGAAAGTTGTTAATAGATCACAAATAGCTATTTATGCGGACGATATAAAACTTTATTATAACATCTCAGAAATGGATGACTGTTTAAGTTTACAGCATGATTTAACATCTATGCTTCATTGGAGCTATGATAATAGAATTAGTTTTAATATTAATAAATGTAATGTTATTTCATTTACAAAAAGAAAAACTCCTATATTGCATGATTATTTTATGAATAATACCATTTTGAAGAAAATTAGTAGTGTAAAAGATTTAGGTATATTACTCGATTCAAAGTTAAAGTTTGATGACCATATTCGACAAATAACTTTAAAAGCGAGTCATTTATTATCATTTATTATTCGTCGCTGTTCACTTTTTCAGAATTTAAATACATTATTGGTTGTTTATTACTCATATGTGCGGTCATAATTAACGTATGCGAATATTGTTTGGGGAATCCTTCTAATAAGAATTGATAGGGTTCAAAAGCGTTTCTCAAGGTGGCTACACTTTAAGTTTCATTATAGTGATATGTTTCCATTTAATTATAAACAACAGTTGAAGGTGTTCAGAATGTCCACATTGGAAAATAGAAGAAAAATATCTGCTGCGTTATTTATACGTAATTTATTAACTGGTACTATAAATGATGTTAATTTACTTTCAAAAGTTGGTATCCGAGTTCCCAGATCAACGGCTAGAAAAATACAATTATTGCATGTACGCAAGAACGAAGAGCTATATATACGAATTCTCTCCTTTTGACTGCGGTAAAAATAACAAATTATTTCTTAATGAACGAATCGGAGGCTGACATGTTCTTTACTAACATGAATAAGTTTAAGCAGATGGTTGAATTATTTTACTACTCAATGAATTGATTAAAAGTGCGCGCAGTTCTACCCACTTCCATATATTAGCGATACATACCAACAATTTTAATACATAACTTATATTAAATCGCTTGTGTCACATAGTACGTGCATCCGTATGTGTCATGGATGTATACGTGTTATATGTGGTTGGTGTGTGTATGTGTTTGCGTATATATGAATGTGCGTGTAACTTCATTGCAATGAGTGCTTACTGAGAAGATATTTTATGTTCATAAGGAATAAATTTATTTTGTATTGATCGTCAGTTAAAATCATATTAATTCATTATGTAGACATATGTGTATTCTTATGTGTTACATGGTGAATGTATGCATATGTGCGTTATATGTGATTGACGTGTGTGTGTGCCTGTTGTGTGGATGCGTGTATTAAAGTGTGTTTTGCTTATGGTTATATTTATTATATATACATGTATATAGATCTAATGTATACACTGTAATTGGCTTCATGCTGTTGTGTATAGCCCTATTAAATAAATAAATAAATAAATAATTAATCGCATGAGCATTGTTCTATCGAGCTCTCTTCTTCGCCTTTCAGTTCTTTTTCAATATTTACATTGCTGATGTTTTTCTTTCGTTGAATTCCTCTTCATTATTTGCCCGTAACATTCTAATCGTTCTCCCTTTCCAGTCGAAGAAACGCTTAATTCCAACTGATCTCTCATCATCACGCTCTAAAACTTTCCCTCAGCTTAGACGACAACTTTCTCCATTTTCCTCTTTAAGACATTGTTTTCACGTTTCGCTCTTCGGTTAATTCATTTTTTTTAGATTTTTCCCTTCACTGTTACTGTTTAGCGTTTGTGCGCAAATTATACGAATTAAAAAATAATGTACGAGTATTTTGGCTTACTAGCGTTATTATTTTACAGTCGACCTAGATTATACGAGTACGAAACAGCGGAGAACTTTGAGAAAAGCTATATTTATTTACATCCAGGAACAGGGAGCATGTATAGGATGAAAAGTAATATCTGTAGGAGTGATTTTAGTGGAAAAAGGTGAGAATTGAAAACCCCGATAGCCGAAAGATGTAGAAAAAACAAGATTGAAAATCCGTAAAAAAAAAACGAACTAAAGAACAAGCCAGAATAATCGTAAGCCGAAAAGGAAATCAAAACCAACGAGAGAACGCAACGAAGAACGAAAAAACTAAGGCAAAACAAATATACCAGTTCGTGCAGAATGTCACGGTCTTGCGCCTTAAACATCCTTCAATGGAATTGCCGCAGCTTACGAGCTAATAAACTAAGTGTAGAATGTCTATTAGACTTCTACAATATCCATGTAGCGCTGTTATCTGAAACTTGGCTTAAATCCTCCTCGTCTCTTGATTTCAAAGGTTATTCTCTAGTTCGATCTGATCGTATGGATGGGTATGGTGGTGTTGTAATTTTAATTAGACACGATCTATCCTATCTCACCCACAATATCCCATTTCTTCCTCCACCCCTTCCTAACCACCCTAACATGATTCATATTTCACTTGAAAATCTTCTCCCGAATCCTATGCATATTGCTTGCGTGTACATTCCTCCCAACCCCAGCCTCTCCAGTCTTCCTTTGCCTTCATTCCTTTCATCCCTATCTGATCCATTTATTATTGGTGGAGACTGGAATGCACACTCCCCTATGTGAGGCTGCGCAGGGCGCAATCCTAACGGTGTGACTCTGAAAAATCTCATTCTAAACCATAATCTTTTTCTCCATAACGATCGTTCTCCTGCTTTCTTCAAACATCCATCTTCTTCTAGTGCAATTGACCTCTCGTTTTCATCTCCGAATCTTGGTCTTGTAAGCTCCTTGAGAACTCTCGACGGCACTTTTGGGAGTGATCATGTCCCCATTCTCCTAACTCTCAACAACGCTCTTCCTTCTAAACCTTTCAGGCCCTTGCACGCTCCTCACTGCCTTCTCTCCAAAACAGACTAGACTAAATTCCGATCTTTGGTGGATTCCTCACTCCCCTTTATTCTGGAATTTCCAGACCCGTTGTCCCAGTACAACTTCTTCATTCAATCTCTGTATTCTGCTCTTTCCGCTTCCTCCCCTCCTTCTTCCTTTTCGCGCGGTCTTTTTTCCTCTTATGCCTCCTCTCTTTGGTGGAATGAAGAGTGTAAAGTTGCCTTCCAAAGAAGCACCGCTACCTTCAAAGCCTTTCGCTCTTGTTCCTCAATATCCAACTTTTTAGCTCACAAAGAAGCCAACCTCGGTACATTTCAAAATCTGCCAAGAGGAACTCTTGGAAATCATTTTGATCATCTTTCTCTAGAGATACGCCTCTCTCTAAGATATGGAAAATGGCCAAAGCGTTCAGATCTCCTCTTTCTGAGCGTCCCCACTTCTCCCATCCTTCTTTGCCTAAACTTCACTCTTTCGTGGACTCCATTGCTCCTCTGTATGTTCCCACTTTCGAGGAATCGAACGTTCCTTCACTCCCAAATTCCTCAGAACCTCATTTCCTATCGTCTCCTTTCCGCTACGAGGAACTCTTGACCGTCCTTAACAAAACCTCTCCTTCTGCTCCTGGCTTGGACGGTCTTTCTTTCCCTATTCTTAAAAAACTCTCTCCTTCCTCGCTTCTCTCCCTTCTGAATATCTTCAACTCTTTCCTACTCTCTGGTTTTACTCCTGAGTCTTGGAATGACTTTATCGTCATTTCAATTCCGAAAAAAAAAAACAGTGTTCCTTCCGTCCTATCTCCCTAGCCTCATGTCTGCGCAAACTCTTTGAAGGTTTAATAAGCAACCGTCTCGTTTGGTGGTTTGAGCATAATAATCTAGTTCCTTCTAATATGTTCGGTTTTCGCTCCGGGCTTGGCCCGGTAGATTGCATCAGTACCTTCCTTGCCGATATCTATAAATCATTCCTATTAAAGAAATTTACTGTCGCTTCTTTTGTCGATGTCTGCTCTGCATTCGATAATGTGCATCTTCCTTCTCTGGGCTCCAAACTCCTCTCTCTTAATCTCCCACCGGTCTTTATCACTCTTATACTCAACCTCTTTCAACATAAAACTCTTTATATATCCTCTCCTTCTCTTTTCACCTCCAGATGCGTCTATTGTGGGCTTCCCCACGGTTCCTGCCTTAGCCCCGCTCTTTTTAATATTTACTCCTTCGATATTGCTTCGCTCCCTATTCCCTTTTTCTCTCTTCTTTTTGCTGATGACATTTTAGTTTATTCCACCTCAGATGATCTGTCCTCCGCCACCAACGAGTTAAATCATTCATTGACCCATCTTAGCAGTGCTCTATCTACTCTCCACCTCTTTCTTTCCCATTCAAAGTCTTCCTGTATAATTTTTGCTCTCCACCCGTTTAATCGTGCTTTTATAAACATCAGCGTATCTGGTACACCTATTCCCACTGTTAATTCCATATGTTATCTAGGTATTTTCTTAAATAGTCGACTTACATTTCATGAACATATTAATTATATCTATAATTCCTCGATCAAAAGACTTAATCTTCTCAAATCTTTATCTCCGCTCAGATGGGATGGAGACCCGTGCATTCTATTAATTCTATATAAATCGATTATTCGGTCCAAACTCGACTATTGTTCCTTCATTTATGGCAATGCCTCCAAATCTCTCCTTTCGAAACTTGACGAATTCAGAATTCCTGCCTTCGCCTATGCATTGACGCTTTAAGATCTTCTCATATTCCTGCGATTCTATCCGAATCTTCCACTCAACCTCTTTCCACTCGTCGTTCACTCCTCGATTATCGATTTTTAATAAAACGCCTCCCCAGTTTGTCATCCAATATTATTCCTTCCTATCTTCATATCAAAAATCACTGGCGCTTGGCGCCTCATAGAATTCCGATTTTATCGCATATAGCTGCTCGTGTTTCCAACTTTTCTCCCTACGTTTCCTCTTATAACAGTCTTCCTTACTTTTCTTTCGATTTTAATAGCATATGGCACCCCATCAATTTCTCCTCTCTTCCAGTCCGAGCTAATTCTTCCTCTCACAATGTAATCAACTTCGAATTCATTCAGCTGCTGAACTCTTCTTTTCCTTCCCATGCCTTAATCTTCTCGGATGGCTCCAAGAGTGATGAGGGCGTGGGTGGTGCGTATACGTCTCCTACGTTCCTGCACTCTGAGTCTTTCAGACTTCCTTCTTTCTGCTCTATCTTCTCGGCCGAGTCGATCTCAATTCTTCGTGCAATTCAATTCATATCCTCTACGAGTGGGGTTCACAAATTCCTGATTGTTTCCGATTCCAAAGGCGTTCTTCAAACCATCTCCTCTCCTCCTTCTCATACTTCTGACGGTATCATCCTCTCTATTCGATCTCTTGTCTCCTCTTTGTTCTCGTTCCGCTCCATTCTCATAGACTTTCTGTGGGTCCCTAGTCATTCCAATATTGAGGGCAATGACTAACAGCCCGCATTGGTCCTTTCCTCGACTCTTTCCCTTCCTCAGACATTCTTTCCCGTATCACGCTCTAATCATTCTAGACTTTGGTCTGACATGTATCCATCTTTATTACCGATTTTTCCTGCCTTGGTTTCAATCTATTCCTACCTGTCGTCGTTCCACTGTTGTTTCCTTAATTAGGCTTAGAATCAATCATTCTCTACTCCTCTCTTCTCACTTTCGATTCGCTTTGTCCCCTTTTCCTTTCTGCTCTCTTCACGCTTCTGAGCCTTCTTGTATTTGTGATTCAAATCACATCCTATTCGAATGTTCTGCACTCTCTAACGAACGCTCCTTTCTTTACGCCCAACTTCTAGTTTTGGGTCTTTCTACTCCCTTTAACGCTACCTATATTCTTTTCTTCCCATTGCCTTTAGTTATTCCATTGCTGCCGTCCTTTGTCTTTTCCATTTCTGACCGCCTGGCTATTTAGTTATAACTCTTAATTTTTCATGTTGTTGGGTCAAGGCCGCTGGCGCGCCCAGGGTAGGGGAAAAATATATATATAAAATTGAACTGGAATAATTAAAAACTAACGACAAATTACGATGGTCGTTTGTTACAACTGAGAGGCTAAACCTGCTGAGCAAAAAAAAAAATCAAAGAGTGATAATTCTCCAGCGTGCTTTCGGATCCCGTATTTCTAAATCGGGTACAGACCAAAATTCTTGCCTTCGACTTTTCCTCGGAGTTTTATAATCCCCAAAATTGCAAAAATTCGTATAAAATTCAATTCACCTATCTATTTGCCGATTTCGTTTAACCATTTCTTCGCTGAACGCTTTTCATTCATGATCTCAAATTTTATCCATTTCAATTTTTCCATTTCCAAGAATCGATATTTTGGTTATAGGTGTACAAAAAAAAACTCTACCTTATCTTTTATTCTTTTTTCTCCTAGTTTATTTTGACTCTATACAATTTTCCCTTTAATTCTGCAGATCACATTACTTTCTAAAGTATTCCGCTACTTTGCAACTTCCACATCCGCTTTTTAAGCCCGTAGAAATTTTTATAACGTCCATTACAATCTTCTCCTCTATGACGTACGTTCTTTTATTTTTCTAAAATTTAACTATCCAGAATATTTCAATTTTCTTTCTTTCCATTCTGTCTTTATAGTAGAGTTAATGACTACGTTACATTATTATCGATAATCACCTAATTTTTTTTTCTCTTAAGTTATTTAATTATTTCTGGCTCCACGAGTAGCCTTCGTTCCCGTTTCCGATAAGTTCTGCTGTTTTATTATTCTTCGCAACTCATCGCTCATTTTTCCCTTCATTCGAATGTAGCGAATTCTTTCTGAATTAGGCTAACTACTTTTTCGCGTGTATTTTTTTAATCTGTATTCCCGGTAACGAATTCTACCTTAGATTTCAGTTAGATATTTACACTTCATCATTTCACAATACATCTTTCTTCTAAAAGTTCTGCGCTTTCTCAAGTTTCCCTTGCTTCGCCGTTCTGTTACTAACATCTTCATTATATTTAGCTCTCTAGTACAACTATTTCTAATTATGTATTTTCTAAATGTTCTTGTTCTGTATTTGCATTTGTCGTAAAAGTTTTCTAATTTTTATTGCGTCTCTTCTGTCTTTATATTTTTTTCCTATCCTCATCCCATTGGTTCATTCATATAGTCAATATCTGACCGAATTTAACCTATAATACTTTCTTTTTTTTTTTCGTATTATTTCCAGACGGCATAACCGACAAAAGTAATAACATTTCTAGATAAATATATCTTGCCCATTCTAACAATTTTAAAAAGTACCCTACAATCAGAACACCATCGTGTATCGTACATTTCAGCAGATTTAACAGAATATTCCTCCGGCACAAGGCCGTGTCCACGATTTTTTAGGGTGTTCTTATCTGTGAAAAAAAAAAAAGAAAAATATATGCTCCATATTTTAAGGCACTTCATTAATATTTTATGCAAAATTTTTTATTACGAGTATAATTAATAACATATCAGTGGCGGCTCGTACATATGTTCACATTCGCATGTGAACACCCTGTATTCAACTTTAAAAAAGTAGAATCCAATATTTTTATTTATATTTATTATTTATATATCACTATTAGTAAAATTAATGTTAAAAATAAATTTATTTTACATTTTTAAAAAGTAATTAAGTTTTGTCCAGAATTCTTTTAGTGTGAAGGCTACTTGTAGCACGTGCGATCGAAAACCGTGTAAGTACAATGTAGTAGTGTGTCAGAAAGATAAAAATGATGTTGTGTTAGTGCATGTGTTACATAGGCTTGATGGAGCACACTCGAATTGTGAACCAAACGATAGGCGTTGTTCTTGCAAGATTATATTTTGTAGGTGAGCAGTACACTTTAATGAAGTGAATTTGATTATAAACAGAATTAATCGATAAATTTTCATAAAACGATTATATGTTTATATTTTTTTACTGTTTATAACCATATTTGAATTTTGAAGGAAATAAAGTTTGATTGGAGCATATTTATGTGCTTATTTTTACTTTTATTTTATAAGAAAAGTATATAATTGCATCTATATTATATCGATTGTGTTATTGTGTTGCATACATATACAAGTTAGTACAATATTGTACATTTAAAAACAGTTATGTGTTTAAAATTACCGTGATTCTATTTGTCAACATTATAATTTCCAAATATTGAAATACAGTAAAAATTGGTTATAACGGCATACCAATTAGCTTTTAGCTTTGAAAGATTTATGCAGATGAATTTAACAAAAACATCATCCTTAATCTTTTTCAATGAAGAAATGAAATTTATATAAACAGAACAGATACAAAGGCGCACGCAGGATTTTTTTTTGGTCGGGGCTAGAATTTAGAAGATGAGTTAGGGGGTGGTAACTCGGTACCTCGACTAAGTACCCATCTATTTCCGTGGTTTGTAAATTAAAATAAAAAAAAAATACAAAATTAACGAATATTATTTTTAAAAAAGTTACAAAACTGACGAATTTTATTTAAAAAAAAAAAAAATAATAGAAACGTAACATTATGTTTGTAATAAGCACAAATTAGATAAGCATACGAATTTTATTTAAGTAAAACAAAACATTACAAAACAAAATTAAGATTTCGAAGATTTTTTGGGGGGAGCAATGGCCCCGTGGCACCCCCCTTGGGTGCGCCAATGAACAGATATACCGTTATTTTTTGTTCTCTTTATTTTGTTAATGTCAACATGTAAAATGCTTATTATAAATATAACATTGATGAAAACCTGTGGTAAGACCATTGTAAAAAATATTAAAAAAAGATTACTATGGTTATTTTATTATAATAAAAAATCGAAAAATTACAAATTTCTTCAAAAGTAAGAAAATATCAAACCACTTCCGTTTTGGTAGTTTCTTTTCTCTTACTCTTGCTTTATGCTGATTTAAGTTTTTCTATTATCATTCTTTTATGCACAAAAAAGAAAGTATGTTGTTTGTGTTTTTGACTAAGAAATATGTGTAGTTATAATTATAAATAAATGATTGCTTATTTAGCGTAATTTATGCCATAAAATATTTCGTGTCATTTTCGTAACGAACTGTTCATTAGTAGTAAATTTTGAACATTAAAAAATTATAATGCTTTATTTGATATGGGATATAATGACCAGATTATTCAGCTTTTTGAATGTTTTTATAACTAATTTCTACTGTATCTTATAATTTGTCATTTTATTATACTCTTGTTGGTGAGACATGCATTATGTAAAACTGATACTGTTCAAGATGTTGGCTGGATATTTTAGCATAAAAATTTAATTGTTTTTCTTTTTAAGCAAATTCAAAATAATTGTAATAATTGATAAATTAAAATAATGATAAAATATAAATATTACATAGACTTAAAAAACAATAACAACCAACATTTTGCAAAATTTTAACTTTTGTTTGTTTTTAATGTACTTAAATAAAAATATGTAACGAGTTTTCACAGTTCATATTATTAAAATTAAAATATTTGGTAGAAACCACATCACTTTTAAAAATACTAATAACGTTTTGAATATGTATACACAGTCGATCATTGGGAACACAGTTTAGTTTTTTTCGAATATTTTCAATAGTGACGCAGTTTCTACCTAAAATTGTAATTTTACTTAAGGTTAAAAAGTGCTAATTATATTCTTACTAAGTTTTTCGACACTAAAACGAATTAAAACATTTTTATGTAGCACAATGTGGGAAGACAGGTTAAATGCTTTAGCTATGTTATCAATTGAAAAACAAATGTTCCACAATATTCCTAACTTTCATGAAACTGTTATAGATTTTTTTTCTTTAAAGAAAGATAGAAGAATCGATTTAGTTTACAAGAATTTTAACTGAAAATTATTAATATGCGCACATACACACAGACACATACATACATATATATATATATATATAGTTTTTGATAAATTGTTTTCAATAAATATTTGTGTAATATTTAATATATTTAATTGTGAACCTCCATTTCTGTTACTCACGAGCCGCCACTGTAACATATGTAATCTTTATTAATGTTCATATACGGGGGGTAATTCATTTATGTAAATTATTAATATATAAATCAAAACGATGGAAATTATTAATATTAGTGAAAAATACATTGTTATTTATAAAATAAATATGTAAAGAAACTATTCTAGGCACGATCTTGATCTGCCATAAAAGAGGATAATAATTTATTTACTCGTAGGAAAAATCTAAGGATAAATCGTTAAAAACGTCTTTCCACTTTTTCTTGCGTGAATTGCCACGATCAACTTCGGTAGGAATAAGCAATCCGTTTCTTATTAATTTTTTCTTTTCCTCTTTTTATTGTAATCTTATCGGTACAATCGACCGTCTAACTATTGCAAAATTAAAAGATTACTCGAATTATATTTTAACAAATGCGGAGCGAGATTAATATCAACCTACATTCTTATCGCAGGAGCTGACTCATGTGCAATAATATAATGTATTCGTAATAAAATGAATAAATTATACGCTGCCGTTCGAAGATACAGAATGTCAAAATTAATTGCGCTTCCTTTTGATAATCCGCGAAAATTTACCTGATTACGTAATTACTTTAACACAGGTAATCGCACGCCGAGATCTCACTGCACAATGAAGTGTACGGTGTGCTCTCTTCGCGTAAAGTACTTAATTTCCTTAGTGGCTTTTCCAATTATAACCGATACAAAACGCTCCGAGAAATAATAAAAAAATGTCACCGTTCGTTTTTCTTGTGCAACAGCTGTTCGACAATAGCACGCAGCACTCTGCAGGAGATTTCTCGCTAACCGCGAAAATAATCAGCTGCCTACTACGCTATGAAAAATAAGGTTTTCAATTTCAGATTGCACATAAACGTTCATGCTGAATTTTGAAATCCATAAAACAAGCTAGTGAAATTTACCTCTTCTTCTGTCGCCGATCTTCGTCCATTATGCCAGCACTTCTCTTTTGCGCGCTAATGAGACTGCTCGGAGCCCAAAATTACACCTTTTTCGGAACCGTTTTTGAACAACATAACTTGAATATTAAAATTTTTTTATGCAAAGTCTGTAGTACAGCAACTCTTTCGGAATAAAATCCTTTCTGAATTTTTGCTCTAAAACTATTACTAGTTAAAAGCACATGGCGAATCGTGTTCCGCGTGAAATATATATGTATATTCCTAAAAGGAAAATAATTATATTTTATACGTCAAAAAATATTTATAAAAAAAATATAGGAATCACTAAAAAAATTACATCGAAAAATCAAAAGTAAAAATGTGAAGCATAATAAACATAATCTATTATCTTCAGCAGTTCCAAAGTGAACCTTTACTAATACATTTCCTATTGGATCGTTGGTAATAAAATTAATTATTTCTTGCTTATTTAATCTACGCTGTACTTAGTTCTTGTACTTTATTTTTCTGTTTTAAATTATTTCGAGGCATTTCAAAGGTATATTATTGTACGTCTGATAGTTGATGCGATTCTTTTTACGCCATTTAGGCTAAAGTAATATTATAGAACAACATTAAAATTCTATTGTGGCCAATATATTATCACAGATTTGAATAAATAACAGTTTGAACTAAAACTTAAAATAACTATACTCAGTATGGTATGCAGTAAATAAAAGTTAGTTTTTGTAGATTAGATAATCTAGATTTCATGTTTAAAGAACGACGTCAATATTTTCCTACGTCGTTTTTTATAATTTTTTAAATATATTTTCAAGACTTCAGGAAGTTTATTGAAAAATAAAGCTCCTATATACTCTCATCTTGGTTTTTACAAAATGAGATTCATCAATATATAGTGTACCATCCCCTCTAGTTTTACTTTGGAACACAAGAATTTTTAATTTATCCTTATGTTTTAAGACAAAGCTTAGAAGATTTGATTTATAAGCGAGATAATGATATCACACTCAGTTTCACACTTGTTACATATAGTGAGTGATTGGGCGTGCTATAGCGGCTTTTCGAGGACCTTCAGGCAGTTGTATAAGAGCCATTCACGCGTACGATAAGCCGTATGCTTCGGGTCGTTATCCTAGTACAAGCAAAAGGAACTCAGAATCCCCAACTTCTCCACACTGGAGCGTAGATTCTTTTGCAGGATCTCTCTGTACACAGCAGCATCCATACTCCCTGTGATAAACTTCAATGCACCTACGCCACTCGCGGCAAACAAACCCATACTCTAATATTGCCGCTACCGTGTTTTATTCAGGCAGTGAAGTTTTTACTTTCCTGTGCTGTATTTGACTTTCCCATCACTGTCAAACAGGTTGAACTTCGATTCATCCGTAAAAGGGACACCACGTCAAAACGTTTCCGGTTCGAACTAGTACTATTTTGCGAACTGGAGACGCTTTTGTTTGTTCGTTGCATTAATGTAGGGTTTTCTACGAGCCGTTCGCGAAAAGTAGCCCGTTCTTTTCACCGCTCGGCGTACAGTTGCGGCTGAAATGGTTACACCTGCTCTTTGGGCTAGTTCGTGACTTAATTGTAGTGCGCTTACCTGCGGAGTTTTTGCGATATGCCGCCTGATCCAGCGTTCGTCAATCTTAGTTAATTTGCTCGGTTGTCTCTTTCACGGAATTGAATGGATGCGATTTTCCTGATTGAAGCGCAGTAAAGCGCTTATACTACGGTTCGCCGAATATTCAGAAAACTTCGATATTTGACCTCCCGATAAACTTTCCTCATAGTTCGAAATTACGAGTTTACCGACCGCAAGAGGGGTATGTTGGCCTTTACGCGACATTTTTTTGAATACCAAGCACACTTTTTTTAAATCGTGACGAATCTACACTATTTTTCTGCGAAATCTTTTCATGCAATGGTTCCTACGTAGGTACACTTGCACTGTATGAACCTGACGCACTCCGAAAAAACCCGGTACTTGCTTCGCACTCGGCCTTTCTTACGTGTTCAACGATTAATGTAACGCGTTATTACGTCGCATTTTCACACGTACTGCTCTAACTTCCGACCTATTGCATTGAATTCGCTCAAATTTTGTTAACTCAGACTTCGATATATTCTCCTTCGTTTGACACAACAGTCGCATATTTCATTCGGTCGTTACCAAGGTGTAGGACATTCTCCACCTTGGTGTGTTGTTGTTCAACAATTAATGTCACTCACTGTATATATTCAGTTCATTAAAATATCTACGTAAACTCTGAATATTAAACATAAAAAGATTAATTATATTTTTAAAATTCATTTTGTTTCAAAATAACGTTAACAGTTTCATACCTTGATTATAAAGATATGAAGTAAATTAAAGCACATATCATTTAACACTGTGATAATTAAGACTAAAAGTAAACTTTCTTCAAAAAAAAACATATAAAATCAAATCAATTTATTAAAACTGTGTAACAATTATCCAGATATTATTAAAGTAACATATAATATTTCACTACTAAGAAAACTGTGTAATATTAGTTAAATCCGGTAAGATATGCATTAAAGAAATAAAACAAATATTTATGTTATATTTACCAAGAACGTCATAAAAATAATGACAAAGATAATGCTGAGTAGTTTATTAATAACTGAATGAACTAAACGATTAATCGGTTTACCTTCATTCAATCCATTCATTTTGTATTATTTTTTCCTTTTCTTCCTTATATACCTATACTATTAAAATACATATATATGAATATACACATATGTAATTTAATATTCATACTCATTATGGCCAGTTAATTAAAAAATTTCGAGGCTCCAGGGGGGGGGCAGCTGCCCCCCCCCTGCCCCCGCTGGCGACGCCCATGGGTACATCATAACATTTAAGGCGATAATTTAAGTTTTAGATTTCTAATTGGAAATTAAATAGTGTAATACTCTTAAAAATTGTATATATTAACTAAATTGCACATATAATATTTTAAACTGGAACAATAAGTTACGAATACAAAATAAATAAATTCTGAACTAATGTTATTGAAGTTACAACCGTTACAATTTGAACTATAACATCTTAAGTTATGATGATTATAAACAATGTTAAATTAGGTAACATTTGAGATTTATACATGTTCTTGAACATAATTTTAACTACATTCCAACATTAACGTTCTTGTCATATAAACTAGAACTTTACTAAATATAAGGAATACTTGACATAAAAATAATATTACGAAAGGCTTGTCCGAAACATAGCATTGTAAATAGCATATACGATTTTACGATCATATAAATAATCCCTATGCATACGATATTTATGTAATAATTATAAAACAATACCAACGCACAATGCAGAAGAGTAGTTTAAGTAAGAATATTTTACAATTGTCCTAATTAGTATAATATGTTATTAAGAAATAATGCTATTTTTATGTGAAAATTTAACATGTACTCCTCTTGGAAAATACTAAAAATATAATTAAATGGAATTTTAGTGTTATTATATAATATCAATATGTGTAAAATAAGTGAATTTAATATTACTTTAGCCCAAATGACATAAAAAGAATCACGCCAATCAGGGGCGGATCGTGAATTTTGTGGGGCCCTGGGCTAATCCTACTTAGCGGCCTACGTAATTACTCAACTAATTGCTATTTTATCAAAAAACTGTTTTCTATAGTGATCTAAGTATAGAGTATAGGAAACAAATAGGACAATAAAATATTTTATTTATTTAATATGACTTACAATTAGTGTTTGCGTATACAAACAGAAACTGTACGACATTATTGCAAAAGAAATTGACAGGTTATGTGTAGTTATGTTTAGATAAATTATAAAGCAACCTTTCTGCATTTTCGTGCTGCAAATTCCTTTATTTGTTCGTCACATTGTAAGTCCTTTGTTAAATCACAATTTATGGAAAGAACTGATAAATGATTTAGTCGATAGTTCGACATTGTTGTCCTATATTTGTTTTCTATATACGACATCCTGGAGAAAGAGTGCTCCGCTTCACAGCTAGTAATTGGCAACGTTAAAAAAATCTTTTAAGATGGTATAGCAATTTGGGAAAACATCAACAAGTTTCTTTTCATAAATTAGCATAAAAATTTCACTGCAAAAGCCGTAAGACTCTGGCTTAGACTGTAGTAAATAAAATTTTAACTGAATGCACTCATTCGCTAAATGTTCGTCTACGTCATCTGGATAATAATCAATAACATTATGTACACTTTCCAGATCTATGTTTTCCATATTTTTGTCGTGTAAATCCATTAAAAATTTGGATTTTTTGCTATATGTCTCATAGACTTGGCTTCTTTTATTTAAATCCATAATCAGCTTGTCCAACGCAACATTTAATTTATCTCTTAAATTTTTCTGCGCCATATACTGAGACCTTATCTGTAGACTTATCTGAAAATTTTGAAGTAATGCGTCTCCTGTTTATGTCACTGTAGTCTGTTCCCACACGAGTACTTAATTTTTTAGCTTTCTCTTCGTATCCTTTTAGCTTCTGATCTGATTGGTGCCGTATATTGTTCGCGAACTCTTTTAATGACACAATTAACTTGTTGCCTTCACAAATATCTAAACCAGGGCTCTGTATTTTTTTATTAACTAAATTAAATCTCTCTAAAATTTCTTCCCAAAAAATAATCAAAACTGCAGTATCGAATTTCGCCAGTTTATTAAATAAATTTCGTGCCACTTTTCGGGAATCGACTTTCTCGTCCTCATTTTCGTTGAAACTTTTGAAAATTTTCATAATGTCATCGTAATTATTTTTTAAAGCTTTGACAGTATCATAGTGACAAGACGATCTGGTCTGGCTGAAACTTTTTAATGTAAATTTTAGTTTTGTTTCACGATTTAACAGTTCCCATCTATGATGGGTCGAAGCAGAAAAGAAAACGTATATTTTTTGCACTACTCCAAAAAAGATTAAATTTCGGTTGCAACCTTAACAGATTCTTCACCAACTAGGTTAAGGGAATGCGCAGCACACGGCACGTAATCTGCGGATTTATTTTTTTGTTTTAGTTGTGCTTCTACACCATTGTAATTAACTTTCCATATTAATAGCGTTGCCATAAGACTGTCCGCTACAACTATCCAGTAGTAGTCCGTTTGTTTCTAAAAAGTCTTGTAGAATATTAAATAAATGTAAGCCAGCATGACTACTAATTGTAATGAACGATACAAATATTTCATACATTTTTTCCTGAAAACAGTATCGTAATACAATAGCAAGTTGGTCATTGTGAGACAAATCTGGGGTTGAATACAACACAATTGAATAATACTTTGTGTTGTCGTTATTTATTTGAGTTATAATTTGTTTAATTATCTGTTTGCCCATAATTTAAATTACTTCCTCATATACTGTTTGTGATAAGTACGATATTATCTGTTTTGGTCGCAGCTCTCGTTGTTAAATATGTTCACGAACGAATGGGTCGAACTCTGTCAATAGCTCCAGAGCACCCATAAAATTACCATTATGTGCAGAATCAAATACTTCCTTGGAACCTCTAAATGCTAAGTCCCTTATACTCAAAAATTTTACCACTGCAATAACCCGTTTTAGGACATTGTGATAATATTCTGTTTCTTTCTTTAATTGCTCGTGAAGCTGCTTGTCTAAAATAGACTTACTTTCTTTTCGTGTCAACCACACTAACATTAAATTCTTATGTTCACTGGAATTTTTGTGATTTTCTAAACGAGTTCCTATGTGTTTCCAATCAGAAAATCCGGTTGTATAATATATTGAGAAGGGGTTTTAGAGAAAAGTTTGCAAGCCAAACAAAAAACAGTACCAACTCTGGTTGAATAATATAACCAAGATCTTTCCAGTAATTGGACATTTTTCATTTTCTTAATGAAATAACTATTTGAAAATGATCTGTTTTGTTCTTTGTATTTTTTTATTGAAGCTGTATATTTATTTTTCGGATCTTTATTTTGAAAGTCAGTCATTTCATGGGGGAGGATGTTATTAATAAAATCATTATTTACCAATACTGGCCAACAAGCTCACGTCAACATATTTCTCAAACTCAAATTCAATATTTTCTAAATTTCTTTCCGCCACGGTATTACCGTCCTCTTGTTGAACACCAATATCGTTCACAGAGGGTTGCTGGTAGTCAAGATCTTGCACATTTTTATCACTTATATTTTTTTTCTGGTTTTGCGATTTTCTGCTCCCTTCAGTTAGATTCTCTTCGGATAAGATCCCTTCCTTTTCGCTTGTTAATGGATTTGTAGCCTAATCATTCTCGTTTTTATGTTCTAATTTTAAAAAAGTTTCAATTTTTGCACATTTATTTCTTTCTTTTTCTCGATCTCACTGTAATTTTAGTTTTTCAGCTCCACTTTTATAATTTCTAGCAGACATATTGTAAAATAAGATTTTGATATTTTTCTGAAAATAAAAAAAAACGATTAAAGAGTTCATTTAGTATTGAAAAATAAAATAAAAACAAAAAAATTATGATTTATAATTCTTTTTACTTACCTAGTATATATATGTAATATGTACTATATTGATTTTGAAAAATATTTTATCAAAGTTTGGTTAAATGTCAACCCTTTAAAATAGATTCTGAAGTAGGATGATATATATTACGTAAAAATAATTTTGAAAAATTAGAGTTAAATATATTTCTGAATTTTAATTTTAGATATTATTTCTTTTACTTTACAATATCGATCGTCTATTGTTTTCAATGGGGGCCAGGGGACCTTTGTAGCCACGGGGCTCTGGGCTGCAGCCTAAAAAGCCCTTAAGTAGATCCGCCCTAACGCCAATCATTAGACATACAATACTTTTTAAATCACTCAAAATAATATAAAACAGAAAAATATAATACATTCCAGAACTAAGTATAGCATAGTTTAAATAAGAGAAAAATAATTGATTTTATTACCAACGATCTAATAGAAAATATATTTGTAAAGGAAGTGATAGTTTTGTTTTTAAATAGGCGGGTTACTGATTTTAATAAACCATTAATCTGTTCTTAATAAAAATAGTTTCATTATTTGTATAAATATTTTCAAAATTGAAAAATAAAAGTTACCGATTAATTGTTGGAGATATTTCGCTTTGGAACTGTTAAAGATAATAAATTATGATTATTATGCTTTTTTTCCGTTATAATAATATTACAAAGTGTACGAAGTAGTGTATTTCACAGATGGAATCATTTTCGAAAACCTGAAAATAACGGGACGTACACTGTAAATTGCAACGTTGCAATTTGAAAGAATAATTATTTATTAAAAATAGTATAATAAAAATAGCTATGACAAAAAGTTAGCATATTCGAGACTTGTCTTGTTCTGGATTTAAGTTGTTCCTAGGTTTACCCAGACTAAAATAATTGGGTAACAGAGAAATATGGGAAAGTAAAGGCGACCAAGAGAAAATAACTGACCTCTCCCCCCTACTCTCATTAGTGCCGTTGGCTTAGTACATTGTGAACCTTAACTTCACAATCCCCCACACCATGTCAAAGGGTATGGGGCTTGCTTTACTTTACGCAGTTATTATAGTGCAGTTATATAGGTACAACACCGATAATTTGGTACTTGCAGGCCCAATCCCAAGGCTGGTTAGAAGTTTTTTTTTTTTTAAACTTTATTTACAATTATAATTTATGAAGCTTCAATTATATACCTAGCAGTCAAATGAAAACAAACCAATTTAACATAATTGTTTCAGCTATTAAAATTATACTATTTTTAATAAATAATTATTCTTTCAAAATGCAATACCGAGTTTACGGTGTATGTCCTATCATTTTCAGATTTGCGGTTAATTTCTATGTGTATATATATATATATATATTTTTATAGGTATAAAAATCAAAAATAACATTTTTTATTTGTACAACTTATTTTTTTTTAAATAATGATTGATAACACATCTAGACATGAATATGAATAATTATATTCAATTTCATGTCCAGATGTTTAGTAGTTTTTTATAAAGTATACCACAAGAAAGGGTCATTCTGACTTATGTGTAGGCTCGCTTCGCTCGCCGAAATTAACAAATCGACGGCCGGATTTCGGCGACGTCTACTTCAACATTACTGTCAATCCTGCAAAAATTTATTAATATCAAGAAGTCAAATTTTTGTGATAATTAGGCTTCTCAAACACCTACAATTTAAATAAAGAAAAAGTTCGATGCTATAATTAGAAGCTACGTAATTAATTTTTCAAAATTCGCTGTTTTTTGCAGTTTTTATTTTTTTTTTTGCGGAAAGTTATAAACCGATACATTTCAAAGGTCTATAACGAGATATGTATATTTTTTTTTATTATTAATTTTTTTTTCTAATAGAAAAAGGCAAAAAACCGATTTTGCGGGCATTTGCGTTTTTTTTTTTCTATGCGAGTCCCATAAAATTTGATGTCCATTCGATAACAATTTTATTCCTGACATTTTTTTTATAAATCATCGCGGTGAAAAATTCTTATTAACCGACTTTGTAAAGATCGAACTAAAATTTGACAATTTGACTAGACTACTATTCTTTTCAATTACAGTTACGTTGTTAGCTTTATCAGTTTTTACAGTAATGGCATTAAGCGCAGTTTAGAAATTATGATTATCGTAAAAGAAGTTTTCGGTCTTTCCTTAGAAATAAACATTGTCCATCAATAGAAAATTTTTTTTGGTCTCCAATTTATAATACGATAGGGTAATAATAATAATTTGTATAAATAACAGGTCTGTCCAGAACCCGTCCACTTAAGTTTATGGAACCCTGACAGACTGTTCTATAGTATTAATATTAATTAGTATACATAAATTTAATATAAGTGTACATGTATTTTATGGTGATTTATTTCAGCTATTGTAAAACTACTGAACATATTGTAAATAGCTTAGTTACTAATTGATCATTGCTAATATTGCTAAAATCTGTATTACTACGGTTACAGCCGGAAAATTTATATGCTTAATATTATCAGTTAAGTTACACGTTACACAGTTATTTGAGTGTACAATTTTATGTTTATGTAAATAATCTTTAAATAGGCCGCGTCCAGTAATAAATTGACATTAAAAAAATTTGGCGTAAATACTATATTATTTAGTCTATCATCTATGTTTGGGAATTTTTTTTTAGCTATACCGTTATATTTGTCCCACTGTGCCTGAAATTTATTATTATAATACTTATCTAATATATAAGTGTTTAAACTGCTTAAGCGTTAACGAGTTTTGTTCTTGTATGAAGTAAGGTTGTTGATACTGTATGTTATTGAATTCGTGATTTATATTTATATTATTTTTTATTAAAAATATGTTAATACATTTCTGTATTTCATAAGTTAATGATTTAATATATGCGATGACAGTGCTTGCCATGTAGCTGGAAGTTCAATAAGCTTTAATTATTTTTATTGCAATAGTTCTCTGAAAACGTTTTAATATATTTTGAAATCTCTTAACTTTTAACATATCTACATATATTACACTACCATAAAGTAAGTGTTGTGCAATATTACGCTTTTATATAATGTTACTCCCTACTTGTAATTTATTCGGTTATTATTTTAATTAAAAATTTATTTATTTTTTTAGTGATACAGTGAAAATGATAATAAAATTTTAAGTTATTGTCTATTAATACACCTAAGTGTTTGATTTGACTAACCATACCTGAAACAGACCATTGCGGTACCCTCATAACGGTTTCTTGTTTTTTTATTAATTACCGATTTGTAATACAGTGTAGCAATTTTCGAGATTTACAATGTTCAACATACTATTATGTAATCCTAATTCCTTTAATAATACAAGTAATCTACAGTAGACTCCCGATTAACTGAGTTAATTGGGACGGGGAAAACTCGGATACCCGAAAAAGTCGGTTAAACCGAAGTCGTAATTTTTTAAAGAAAAAATTGACCCTTGATAGAGAACCACCCATGGGCGTCGCCAAGGGGGCAGGGGGGCCGCTGCCCCCTCCGGGAGCTTTGAAACTTTTTAATCAACTGGTCATGATGAGTATTCTTAGGCGCGTAATCACGGACAATTTGGAAGACTTTTATAATAAAGTAGTAGAACAATTTGCCAGAAACTCACGAAAATTATATTTTTAATTAAGATTTTATTCTTATTTAATAAAATATTAAGCTTTTACAAATTATAAATTTTATTTTTCCTATAATTCATATCCTCTTTCTATCATCTTGCCCCCCCCCCCCCGGCTTATCGGCTGGCGACGCCCTTGGAACCACCTATAAAATGTTTATTCTTAAAAAAAAATATATATATACGAACAATAAGAAGACAAAAACTTACTTCTTCTTTAAAAAATCAGTCAAAGCGGTTTTATTCTTGCCTTTCAACTGAACGTATCATTCTGTAACCTAATTTTTCCCCCTTTTTCTTAATCCTTACTATGCCTCTTATATTATTATATCTTATTTTCATTCCGTCAGTTTCTGACCGGATCAGTATCTACCTCTTTCTCTTCTAATCATTTCTGAGTGAGTGTCCAAAAAGAAAAAAAAAAAAAAACATTTACGCAATAGATGTTTGATATTGTAAAGTTCACTTTTTTTATCAAATAATTGCTAAATAATTTCTTTTGTAATTTACGCAATATCTAATTCATTCAGCAGCTAATAGCACTTTTTCAGAGCCGGACTAGGCCACCAAACCGTCTGGTACAACTCGCTACTCCCAGATCTTTCGGAGTTATACCGATCGATAAGCTCTTCTAGCCGTCTAAATATTGCGTCATTTTTTATTAATATCTTCACTGTTGAAGATCTGATTTCAATGATGACAGTTTCTAAAAGTATCGAAAAAATCAAAAAACAATAACCTTGACAAAAAATACGTTTTTGACAGTTATTTTTATGTTAAATATTTAAAATCAAATAATAAAAAAAATATTTAAAATTTCTATTATAATAAGCGATTTTATCAAGTTTACAAATATTACTTAATATTTAATTATGTAAATTCATTTAATCGGTTGCCGCAATCATTATTATCGTTAATTCGCCTATTAAAAATGTTATGTGCCAATACTATTCAGTAGGGGAGACTGGGGACAATTGAAACAGTGGGACAATTGAAACACTCTCCAAAATAATACTACCAGTATTTTTTTTACTCATGTGAACACTGATATGAATTGTTTCGAACATATAGTTCGCAATTACTACTCGTTCATTGACTAAAACCCCGGCAGTAACCACGTATAGAATAGTTAAATGAGTTTAGCGTTGTGTTTGAAAAATTTTGTACTGCGATTATAATTGTGATACACCGAAAAATAAGATAAATATCCCATTGTTAAAATATTTATTATATATTTTAATGTTTTATCTGTAGATAGTGCTATTAGTATTTGTAAAAATTTTAGTCAGTTTAGAGAATATGATGATCTTATTAAATTACCTGCCATGGGGACAATTGAAACAGTAAATGAAAGTATAAAATTATACGTTATGTGTTCTTCAAGTTCTTTTCCCTTATTTCCCCACATAGTTCGTTTCTGAATTAGTTAATTTTTGCGATCGTACGAGAAATTGTTCCTCGTAAATGGTATTGTTTATAAAAACAATTGACAAAAATGTTATTTAGATAGTGTAAAAAATATAAAAAGGTAATTTTAAATGGAAAGCCAAAAAGTTGCAAGATCATTTAAAATGTAATAAAACGAATTTTGATTTTTACATCATCGTGGCCATAAAAATTTATGTAAGGACCAGTTTTGTGTTGCTCGACATAAAAAAATATGCAGTATAAAAAAAAACTAACATGAATTTGGAAAACAAATTATGATTCACAACCTATATCTAAATATGCAGAAGCATATAGGGAAATGATTGACAACGATCTCTCTATACGATCTGCTGGGAAAAAATTAGATTTGAACCATATCTCATTGAGTAGATATGTTATAAAACAAAACTAAAGCAACCGAAGAACGATCTGTGACTCCCGTAACTAAGGTTTACCGATGCGTAAGACGCATATTCAACCCAGAGCAGGAATACATTTTTGCTGCATATATTATTAGGACGGCTGATGTATTTTATGGATTATCCTCCAAAGAAATACGAAAACTTGCATATGAATTAGCGATAAAGTATTCAATTAATGTGCCAGAAACGTGGATTATAAATCGCCTAGCAGGAGTAGATTAGTTTAATGGTTTCATGAAAAATAATTCGGAGCTTTCAATTCGTTGTGCTGAAGCTACAAGTCTGTCGAGAGCTACAAGTTTTAATGCTAATAATGTCGAACTATTTTTTAATAACTTAATGGAAGTTATGGATCAAAACCAGTTTGAAGCAAAAGATATTTATAGTATTGATGAAACCTGGACAATTCTCTGCATTGGGTAAGTTTCACTGTTGACGTGCCAAAAAAAAAAAAAAAAATTCTGCTTGATTTGTTTAGAACCTTATGGTTCAAGCCGACCTAAAGGGAAATGGGTCCCATACATAGAATGTCGCAAATAGTCCCACGAGGATTGTACTCGACAAGAATTATCCTATTTGCGCCATAATTGTCTTTCTGAATAATTCATAAAGTAATTCGAATTATCTAAGCAATTCTTATTTTTCATTAATAAATATTAACTTTTTATTTTGATATAGTGATTTAATATTTTATTATTATTTTTAGTAGTCGGTATGCATGAATAATGTAAAAGGGGGTATCAGTTAATTTTTATCGTTTATAATATATAAGAAATAAATATTTCAAATAGTTGCGTATTATTCATCACTGTTGTTTCAATTGTCCCAGGATTCTGTTTCAACCGTCCCCCTACCAGGGACAATTGAAACATTTAAAGTATTATCAGGTTTTTTCCAATATTTTTTGACTATACGGGAATAAGACAAACATGTAAATATTGATGTACAAACCTTACCACATTGTGCAGCAATATACTATAAATTAATTTAAAAAATAAATATAGGTTGGTCGTAAAAAAATAAAATATGAAAATTGTATCAATTGTCCCCAGTCTCCCCTACAGATTAAGTTTAATCAAAGAAATTAATGTAACGTAAAAAATACGTATAAAATAAAATGAAATGTATATTATTACATTTTTATTATTTTAAAAAAGTCATTTTATTATTATTCAATATGAGAACTTATAAGAGCGTATAAATGCTGCCAAAAAAACGGAATTACATTCAAAAAAAAATCCTTGGCAATAAACACCGCAACTTAAACTATTCATAGAAAGCAAGGAACGAAACTGTTGGACATGTTTTAAGAAACTATGTTTTACTAATTTTAACCGCGTTAAAAGGTTTCATCATATTGGAGTCGTGTTTAACCCAGGATAATGAAGACTAATTAAAGCACGTCCAACCTAATGTCTCGTTTAGAATTGAAGATATACACAAAATAAAATAAATAATTATAAAAGCACGAAAGATGCAGATTTTATTTCTGACTAGTTTCAGATGACTTGATATTATTCACAGATATAATTATAGATGAAGTATTCAGAACTCTTGTCGACTTTGAATTTTAAATAAGATTTGTACGTTTCCTGTTCTTAAAATGTTCATTATCAAAGTGCCACAAACGTAACTGTAATGAAAAATATTACGACGGCAATTATCACTAATGGGGAGGATTCGGTTTGTACTACTTGATAAAACTTGAAACTGACGAATTTTAATCTTTTGTTTTGCTATATTAAAACCAAGGGCGTTGCCAGCCGCCAGGGTTAGGGGGGGCCAAGATGATAGAAAGAGGATACGAGTTATAGGAAAAATAAAATTTATAAGTTGTAAAGGCTTAATATTTTATTAAACAAGAATAAAATCTTAATTAAAACATAAGTTTTCCAAATTGTCCATGATTACGCGCCTATGAATACTCATCAATGCCAGTTGATTAAAAAGTTTCAAGGGGCCAGGGCGGCAGCTGCCCCTCCCTGCCCCCCGCTGGCGACGCCCATGATTAAAATTACGCAAACTACAGTTTAGTGTCCACCGTAAAGAGATAAATTTTTCTACAATTGACCGCCAACTCAGCTAGTTCAGTATATAATGCAAACCAAATTTCTGTTTCCACTAATCAAAAAAAGAGATTAATCGTGAAAGACGAGCGGTAACATTTCTTGTATACATAATTCCATTTTATGCAAAAAAAAAAAAAAAAAAAAATAACACAAATAAACGAACACAAAAAATTCAATTCGAATTAGGAAGTATATGCAATCGTTAAAAAAAATACGTACCTTCCAATATTTTTTTTTTCACAAACTCTCCGACTTTGTTACTTATATATTTCGCTTTTAGTGTTCTCGTGAGAAAACAAAACAAGGAACAGAATAGAATGAAAGTTATTAATACTTAATTTGTTATGCAGCTTCCTCGCATTGTTTTCTACGATTGAGCATAGCTGAATTAGGTAACCAAAGTAAATAATTAAGATGTGAAATAAATGTACTAATTTTAAATTATATAAAACGTGTTCTCCTTAAATAAATCGACCTATTGTTTTTAAAAATTGCCGAACAATTACGCAACTATTTAATTTCAACGACTTTTTCTACATCAGAAAGAGATGGAAATATTTTTCAGCTGTTTACGTGTACTCAGATTAGTGATGTAACGGATGTACTAATCGAAACAACTGTGAATGCGCTCGTTCAAAAGTAACATTCCTCAGTACCATGGAAACGTTCATTTCATACTGCTCGAACACTAATGTTGGCGACCAACAAAATTCGAAAAGAAAACCGCCCACTTATTTTTATATAAAGCCCCCCCCCCGCCCCCTGGCCGTAAAGAAACCACTCATGAAGATCCCTGGTAATGTTATTTTAAAAATCTTCTTATTTTTTTAAAATTATTTAGAAATATTCCATTAGTTATTTTAATATATATTTATACGCAAACAAAAAGCTTTAAACCTTTTTTAATTCAAGCAAATTACACAAACTCAAGTATACTAAAGATTAGAGCTCTTTATTCTGAAGAAGCAGTTCATTTACCATTGTAATTTTCAAATTCACTGAACTTTTCTCTAATTCCAGTACATGAACACTGAAGCAGGGGTGGGGCCCCCTGCTAATTTATTAAAATATTTAAATCCGCCTAAATTATGCCTTCTTCTTCTTATTTTTCGTAGAAAGTGAATCTGACTATTGTTGTGACCGGCGAAAAATATATTTTCATTCTTTTCAGTTTGAGTGGCCAAGATCGCCCCTTTAATCGCACCCAGAAAATTTTATACGGTGTCCACCCATATTAAGGGTGTTCGTCCTTTTGCTCTTGTGTTTAGCATTCTTCCCAGCAACACCATCTTTTCGCAACTGTTTGTTCCATCCCTTGTGATGTTCCCAAAAACTGCTCGAGAATCCGTTTCTTGCAGATTTCACTTAGCCTGTTTGGCTCTCGCTGATTTCGTTAATTACGGCGTGGAATTAGTCTTACGCATAACGTCTCCATGATATCTTTATGACTCTCTTCCGTATCCGTAACTCGGAAACATTGATTCTTCGTTTATCTATTACTTTTATTGTCCAAGTATTTGCCCCGCGCCTATAGTACAGTCGCGAAAACTAACCTTTTGATCAACCTTTTTTCTAGTATCTAAAGGAATTTCTGAACTGCAAACAATGGGTCTGAGACGTATCATTGCATCCCTTCCGAAAGATATTCTTCTTTTTTATTTCTTTACATAAGCCACCTTCATTGATCTACCAAATTAAAATTTCTGAAGAAGAAGTTGTTATTTAGGTCATCGGATTCATTTACTATCACTCGTTTTTTTGTTTTTTGTTGTTGTCTTTTTATATTAATGTGTAATGTGCACACTGTTCACTAACCACTTTCACATTCTGTATTTCACTTATTTCCCCGGCCGAAGCTGCGGCGAGCAGAGTAGTATGTCAGCATATCCCAGGTTTAAAATCTTCCAACCGCCTATCGTGATGCCCCCGTAATTTTCTAACAAACGTCTTATTATAAATTCAATATAGGCATTAAATAATTACGGTTACATGATACAGTTAATTCACCATTTTGTATACGTACTATCATACTACTGTCAAGTGACTTAATTCATTCGTAGTATTTTAAACAGTTCTTTCCAATTCACGCGGTCGGATGTCTTACTGTACTCACTAAAGCAAATACACGCCATTGTTTTATATTCTCCGCTTTTTTCTATTATCCGTCTTCAGTCAAATATCTTCTGCGTCGTTTTCCTTCCAGTGAGAAAGCTTGCTTGTTCAAGAGAGATCTGCCTTTTCAAAAAAAAAAAAAAAGACAGTGATCTATTATTGAAAATTTTTAGTGTTACTTTACCAGCATGGGGAATGATTATTCGATAGTTGTCACATTTTCCGGCATCCCCTTTTATGCAAATAGAAAGTGATTTTGATTTGCACCATTTCCTTTCCGTCCACATCTTATTACAAATTTTTCCTAAAATCTTTACTGCCGTTCTTCCCAGCTCCTTCCATAATTCTGTTTGAATACCATTCTGTCCGCGTGCTTTCCCTTTATTTAAATATGCTGTTCTTACTTCACCCACGAGAATGCCATGTTCATCATCCTCACTGTCTTCGGTTCCAACGTGACCAACTGATATCTCCTTTTGCACCCCTAATTGTTCTTTGAATAATTGTTTGCAGCTTTTTTTTTTTCGTCTATTCTTCCTTAATCTCTTTACCTGCTTCGTTGTCGTTTTTAATTTCCTTTTGGTTTAAACTCTCTCGCCATTTGCTTTAATTAATTTTTACATGTCCGACGGTTATTAACTATTAACGGTCTTCTCTGCAGCTCTTTTGAATCAGTCGATTCAAGTTCCTATATTCCTTTGAGTTTGTTAGACCGTTCCTTTTGATTTTTGTCTTTCTTCTATTAAATCTAACCTTCCGTCAGATGTCTTTTTTTCCTGGGTTTTCGTTTCTGCAGTCGTATTTTTTCTTTGCTTTCTGTCCTTTATTTTTTTGACCGTTTTCCGCATCGTTTCTCAATTATCACTTTCCACCAAATCGAACGTAAGCTGTGAATCTGCAATTTTAACCGCCACCTTTATTTCCTTTCCACTTAACGTATATTATATATTCGCTGGGTATTGCCTCTTGCAGAGAAGTTTTACTCTTATTTCCGTATACAACAATAGATGATACGAGCCAATGTCCGTTCCCAATGTAATCGATTGATTTCTTGTGACCTCATCACATGTTTGTCATCTGTCACCTATTATGTTGTTCGAAACGTGTGCTGGCAACAATCATTTGGTGTTATTCACAAAATTGATGCATTCATTCTCTACATTTATTTCGTTCTTCTAGCTTATATCTTCCAATAGTGTCGTAGTGTTCATCGTCTTAGTTAGTTTTTATAACTTTAGCGTTAAAGGACCTCATTATTATCGGCAAGTTTCTTCTTGGTACAGTATTCAATGTCCAGTTCCAGATCACTATAGAATTGTTCTCTAACTTCTTCATTGGCTGTGCTAGTAGAAGCATATACTTGAATTAAGAGGCGCTGACTTCGCATTTATTCGAATTATCACTATTCTTTCATTTACTGCTCTTACTCTTATGTCTAGCTCCACATAAGGCTGTGCTACTATAATTCCAACACCAATCTTTCCCCTTACTTCTACGCTTGACATATACACCATATTTCTATTTTCCGTTTTTTTGAACTCGCCATCTGTACTCCAATGTGTTCCACTTACACCAATAATTTGAAGTGCATGTCTAACCATTTCCTTCCTTAATGTTAATAATATTCCACCCTGAATTAATCCTCATACGTTCCGTACGCCTATTTTAAATTTTCCATCCGCAAAATTTAACCGATTAGGGCGAACGCAGATTCTTTGCACCCTGTCTTATTTAGCCATCGCGACAGCCTAATTGCTAGAGGGCTTGGCTTCCGTTACAGAAGTTTCGATCCCGGGCGACCACAGAAATGATTACGAAAATTAAAAATTAAAGTACTCGCTAATAGAATCATGTAGAAGGCAATGGAAAACCACTAAATATACATATGGGCGCTAGTTCGTATATAGTATTTACAATCAATTCCGTATGTAGTCTCGCGGCAGTACACTAGCACTGTGTATAACAACTGCTATGAACACCATGTCTATATCTGCACGTAGACATCTAAGCCCAACCATTTTTTTTTTTTATTTTTTTATTTATTTGGTGAATAATAACATAAATATATAGTAATTGAAACATAGCCATGAGTATCTCAGTTGAACGAACACCTCATGGATTGGAAACAATAAAAAGAAAATGAAAGAGACAAAAATTAACCAATATAAAAATTAAAATAAAATTATACATTAAATGAAAAATCTTCAACATCCGAATATTTGGAAGCCATGATAAAATTCGCTGCATGCAGGAATTTTGATCAATTATCGTTGTTTAATGGAAAACAATTTACGTCTTTAAACAAGAATTTCCATTTGGCGCACTCATTAACGATATGGGTGACAGTTTCAGGAGTATCTCCACAGAAACACAAATCGGTGTCTGCCAGATGGAAACGGTGCAGATAACTTTGGAATCTACCATGTCCAGTAAGAAATTGCGTCACATACGTATTAATATTATTAATTTTGATTGGATTGGTTTTAACCTCGGGGACGAAACTAAATGTTAATCTTCCAGTTGAGCTATTGTTCCAGCTATTTTGCATTTCAATAAATCTATTGTTTAGATCCAACTCCAAATTGAGATTATTTAACCCTTTGAAATACAAAATTTTATGCTGCAATACGGAATGCAGTGGCAATTGTCCTGCTATTGTTCGCAACGCATCACCGGAAGTAGTTCTATGCGCGCGGAGAATAAACAAAAGAAATTTCCTTTGGGATTTAACTAGTACTTCCTGAATGCTTTTACGCTTTAAAGCCTCTTCAAACATAAATACGCAGTACGTGAATAATGGAACAACTAGCATATTATAAATTATTAAACGGTGTTTAGTGCTCATCCCATACGTGCGTCCAGACACGGAGTGCAATTTATTTAGAACCGTTGTAGCTTTATTGGACAAATTTTTGAAATGTTGATTAAAACTGTAGCGACAGTCTAATGTAATACCAAGATATTTCAGTGATTCGACGATATTAATTTTAAAGTTCGGTATAGAGAGATGTAGCGAATTGTAGTAGTCCCTTTTTCGTTTCCTGTGCATGATTAATAAATTAGTCTTGTTTTCGTCCAACTGTAGAAGATGTTTTTCCATATAGGTTAAAATATTGTTGATTGTAATCTTGAAGTATTTACAAATGGAGGGACGATGGTTAGAAGTGACCGCGAATGCTAGATCATCTGCATAGAAATATCTGGTTACTGCCGACGGGAACTCCATCAACGATAAGTCTGAAATATACAAATTCCAAAAAATCGGGCCCAAAATCGATCCTTGCGGGCATCCGCGAGTAACATTTCGAAAATATGTTTGATGTTCGTAAATAAATTTAATAGTTCTGGAATCTAAGTATTGTCTTAAAATTGAGATTATTCTATAATCGAGCCTGAGTGCTCTAATTTTGTGGAATAAGACTGGCCACGAACAGTTATCAAAGGCGCCTTTAATATCCAACGTCAGCAGGCCGATCGCAGTCTTTTTACTTAACGCACGCTCAATCTGCTTAGATAATTCGCCAAAAAGCGTTGCCGTGGAACGGGACTTAGTAAATCCAAATTGCCGATCATCGTGAGGTAAAACCGGCAGTATACGATTCAACAAAACATATTCAAACACCTTGGCTAAAGCGCTTAACAAGACAATCGGTCTGTACGAAGATGGAAGACTAGGACTACGTCCGGGTTTTAGCACAAAAACTGTCCTTCCTGCTCGCCAGACTTCCGGGAAGACTCCGAACCTGAACAGAGCGATGAATAAGCTCTGAAGTAAATTAGGATAGTGGAAATTCAAGATCTTCAAACATTTATTCGTCAGCTGGTCTAAGCCAGGAGCTTTATTTTTAGTCCGGCGAAGAATATCCTTAATTTCCGCTTTGGAAATAAATAGTTCGCTGTTAAAACTAAAGCCGCTAAGGTTAAATCTATGGAATTCTTGCAACTTGTATGAGAAGGTTTCGTCCCCATTTGTGTTTGAGTTTACTTGATAATAAAGTGTCTAGTTGTGCATCACGCGTTATCACTCGCTTGCTGATAAGAATCCGATTACAATTGTCTCTGGTTAGTCTGTCTTATTTATTTATCTTCGATTTTCGTTACACTAATCACCTCCGATTAGAATCGAATTCTTAGCTGTTGTACTTAACGGTGTTACCAGTTAGGAAATGTTAAATTTTCGGACTTCTATCATAACTGGCTAGGATACGGGTTTCAATGGCTATCCGACATTTATTAGGTTCCACTATTTTACCTTTTTTGGTAGACTTAAGACCTAAACTTGGAGCTAAAGGCACAAAATATGATGGAATTAAGAAAACGATTACGGACCTTGTCTCGGAAATTAACACAGCGTTAGCTGAAGATGTCAACCCAGTTAGTTCGAGCATAAACATGAATGAAATTACTAAAGTAATTCATGAAACAATTTATCCCGTTTTAAAAAGATTCGAAACAAAAAATAAACCGAGTTATTCGCAAATAACTAAAAATGATACCAAAAAAAATATTACTTCAATTCAGAAATCGAAACTGGACAAAACTATTAAAATCTCCATTTCCGATGATTCTAAGAAATTAGATAAACTGAATAATATCGCTCCGGGTAGTAAAACCTCTTCTGAATTAGTAGAAAAGGTATTTAAACAAGCTATCAAGCCTAAGGATCTTAAAGACATGCCTATTTTCACACATAAAAAGGATAGTTTAATGATAAAAACCACTAACGAAGACAAGGAAACAATTATAAACCGCTTGAATAATTTTGCTGATAAAGATACATTTACCTTTTCAGAACCGGCAAAAAGAATGCCTTTCATTAAAATAACAGGGTTACCTTTTTCCTTTCGTTCTTATGATTCTGACCAAGTCAAAAACGAAATTCTTACTTCAATTCACCAGTATACTAACCTCTCAATCGATCGGAACGCTTACGTCAAAATTATCAAGAAGCAAAGGAAAGAAAATACTTACTTGGAAGCGATTGTTCAGGTATCACCGGATGTATACAATTATCTAATTAAAGATGGATTTGTTCCTGTAGAATGGCGCTTATGTCGGGTCTACAAACATATTGATATTACCCAATGTTATTCATGTGGAGGCTTCGGGCATAGAGCTCGGCATTGCAAACTGAATAATGAAGAAAGAGGTAAAATTAAGGAAATCATTGATCGTGGACATTGTCCAAACTGTCACTTTTCAAATGTAGAAAGAAAAACGAACTTCAGTCTGGACCATAAGTATTACCAGCCTTACAAATGCGAAACTGCGAAAAGAATTCATTCAATTTTAGATAACAACACTTGTTATGGAGAATAATAATTTCGATTTCCTCTCTGTAATGCAATTAAACCTACATCATTCACGTGCTGGTAATAATTTGCTACACTTCGATTTATTGAAGGATAACAAAGATATTGTGTGTATCTCAGAATCGTATCTTATTCAAAAGGTAATCCCAGATATTACCAATGCTTATACTCAAACTACAAAGCAGTTCGTGTCAATTTTAGTTAACTCAGCATTACCATTTAAAGAGGTAGAATTCTTCGAACGTTGCGAATATATCGTGGCAGTTCAATTGGAAGAAATTTTTATTATCTCCTGTTACTTTCCGCCTTCACAAGATCTAACTAACTTCTTAGATTTGTTATCGCAATTTATTACTTTCCACCAGAAGAAATCGATTATCTTATGCGGTGACTTTAATGTCCGAAATAAGATCTGGGACAGTCGGGCTTTTCACTCGAGAAGATCTAACATTTTTGAACAATTTATTCTTAGTAATAATCTTTTTGTCGCCAATGAACGAGATGAAATTACTTTTTCTAACGCCAATGGTTTCAGCGTTATTGACTTGACTTTGATCCACGGTCGACCTAACGTAATCAGTGACTGGAAGGTAGATAATAAAGCAATTTATTCAGACCACAGTCCGATTCAGTTTAAATTATCAGTAAAAATGAATATTATTAATAGCTTAACGCATCGCATTATAAATTATAAGAAATTTAATAAAATCGTTGTAGAACATTCGCACTTAAACTACGATTTTAAAACTGCTAATGATTCCCACCAACTGAAAATAATGTTAGAAAATTTCCGTAACACACTTCATGATACTATTAGTAGCAGCACAGAAACGATTCAATTAAATAGGAATTCGTGGTGGAATATTAATTTAGAGATTTTACGATTAATTCTAAGGAAATTGCGCAAACGGGTTCAACGCTCACACAAGCGGGGAGCTAATGATCACAATGCGCGCCTGGTTATGAATTTGGTACGAAAAATTTTTAATAAAGAAATGCGAAACGCGAAAACCAAAAATTGGAAAAAATTTTGTTCCGATTCGAAACTATGGGGCCTTCCTTACAAGACTATTTTCAAAAATAAACGCCAGTTACAGATTCCTTCGTATTTTTTAGACCAGAATAATCAAAAAATTTTCGATAAGGATTCAAAGATAAAGGCCCTTCTTGATCATTTTTATCAAGTAAACTCAAACACAAATGGGGACGAAACCTTCTCATACAAGTTGCAAGAATTCCATAGATTTAACCTTAGCGGCTTTAGTTTTAACAGCGAACTATTTATTTCCAAAGCGGAAATTAAGGATATTCTTCGCCGGACTAAAAATAAAGCTCCTGGCTTAGACCAGCTGACGAATAAATGTTTGAAGATCTTGAATTTCCACTATCCTAATTTACTTCAGAGCTTATTCATCGCTCTGTTCAGGTTCGGAGTCTTCCCGGAAGTCTGGCGAGCAGGAAGGACAGTTTTTGTGCTAAAACCCGGACGTAGTCCTAGTCTTCCATCTTCGTACAGACCGATTGTCTTGTTAAGCGCTTTAGCCAAGGTGTTTGAATATGTTTTGTTGAATCGTATACTGCCGGTTTTACCTCACGATGATCGGCAATTTGGATTTACTAAGTCCCGTTCCACGGCAACGCTTTTTGGCGAATTATCTAAGCAGATTGAGCGTGCGTTAAGTAAAAAGACTGCGATCGGCCTGCTGACGTTGGATATTAAAGGCGCCTTTGATAACTGTTCGTGGCCAGTCTTATTCCACAAAATTAGAGCACTCAGGCTCGATTATAGAATAATCTCAATTTTAAGACAATACTTAGATTCCAGAACTATTAAATTTATTTACGAACATCAAACATATTTTCGAAATGTTACTCGCGGATGCCCGCAAGGATCGATTTTGGGCCCGATTTTTTGGAATTTGTATATTTCAGACTTATCGTTGATGGAGTTCCCGTCGGCAGTAACCAGATATTTCTATGCAGATGATCTAGCATTCGCGGTCACTTCTAACCATCGTCCCTCCATTTGTAAATACTTCAAGATTACAATCAACAATATTTTAACCTATATGGAAAAACATCTTCTACAGTTGGACGAAAACAAGACTAATTTATTAATCATGCACAGGAAACGAAAAAGGGACTACTACAATTCGCTACATCTCTCTATACCGAACTTTAAAATTAATATCGTCGAATCACTGAAATATCTTGGTATTACATTAGACTGTCGCTACAGTTTTAATCAACATTTCAAAAATTTGTCCAATAAAGCTACAACGGTTCTAAATAAATTGCACTCCGTGTCTGGACGCACGTATGGGATGAGCACTAAACACCGTTTAATAATTTATAATATGCTAGTTGTTCCATTATTCACGTACTGCGTATTTATGTTTGAAGAGGCTTTAAAGCGTAAAAGCATTCAGGAAGTACTAGTTAAATCCCAAAGGAAATTTCTTTTGTTTATTCTCCGCGCGCATAGAACTACTTCCGGTGATGCGTTGCGAACAATAGCAGGACAATTGCCACTGCATTCCGTATTGCAGCATAAAATTTTGTATTTCAAAGGGTTAAATAATCTCAATTTGGAGTTGGATCTAAACAATAGATTTATTGAAATGCAAAATAGCTGGAACAATAGCTCAACTGGAAGATTAACATTTAGTTTCGTCCCCGAGGTTAAAACTAATCCAATCAAAATTAATAATATTAATACGTATGTGACGCAATTTCTTACTGGACATGGTAGATTCCAAAGTTATCTGCACCGTTTCCATCTAGCAGACACCGATTTGTGTTTCTGTGGATAGGCTCCTGAAACTGTCACCCATATCGTTAATGAGTGCGCCAAATGGAAATTCTTGTTTAAAGATGTAAATTGTTTTCCATTAAACAACGATAATTTATCAAAATTCCTGCACGCGGCGAATTTTATCATGGCTTCCAAATATTCGGATGTTGAAGATTTTTCATTTAATGTATAATTTTATTTTAATTTTTATATTGGTTAATTTTTGTCTCTTTCATTTTCTTTTTATTGTTTCCAATCCATGAGGTGTTCATTCAACTGAGATACTCATGGCTATGTTTCAATTACTATGTATTTATAGAAAAAAAAAAAAAGTATCTGCACAGCTAGAATGTACGAATAGGTATAGTCGCCGACGCTCAGGAATTAAGGCACTATAAAGAAGAAAAATAATACACTGTTCTTATCATTTTTATTATTTTCTTTTTTTATTTTTAATCGATGTTTATTGCTGGTTACAGTTTAGTTTCCCGTTTATATCTATGTCAACATATTTATTGCATGAATAGGTGTGGTGTAGCTCTGTATTTTCCTACTCTCCTGCTGTCTCGCATACACCGCTTTTCACGTGGTCAACTTTATTAACACCATCACACGATATTTTTCTTAATTATGTTGATACCGAAAGGAAAAACATTAAATGTTGTGTTTAATGAAATTCTTTAAAAAAAAAAAAAAAAAAGGGAATCTATAACTATTTTCAGACGCCTTATATTTCGGTTTAAAAATGGATTATGTAATGAATTACCAAATTGATTTCGTTCCGGTTTGCACCAGTAGCTAGGTTGGACTCCTAAGGAAGATTTTAGCGAATAATATACAAGCTTTCGATATAATTTGGTCGACTTTTTCAGAATTTTTGTTAATGAGCAGAGAAAAAAAACCTTATTATTTTTCGAAGGATGACGTAACCAATTATAACTGACTCTTCTATAAGAATCGTATAAAAACTCTCATATGAGAGTCGAAGGAATATATATAAATGTTATTTTGTCATTTTTATTATTCAACGTATAAAACGTTTACAAACAAAATGTTTGGAATTAACGTAAATGGTAGTGAACTGATTACGCCAGTTACGCCGACCAAATTGTTTTACTAACAAACTGTTGCGAGAACTGCGACGTTTCATAGATAGAATGAAAATGCGCAAAAGATATCTACTACAGTTTAAAATAAGCCGGGAGATGTACAGTAATGCTCGTATTACAAAAAATGATGTGAACAAGCGTGGAAAAAACTCGCATAATTTAAATATTTCAGTTTTGTATGTTACGAATAAAGTAAGTCGGAACGTTGAAACCAAGGGAACGGATAACTACGTCTAAGGGACTTTTAAAAAAACGGCGCGAAATTCTCATAGATCCAGCTTTAAATGTGAGAATAGAGAAAAATTTTACAAGATACTGCATTTATCCCATTTAACTATATAATTCGAAACAGAGAAATCAATGAATTACGTGAAAGCGTACAAATTTTATCGCCCGAAAGATTATGAAAATATCTTGAACACATGAGATTCGGAACGTGGAAATACTAAGAAAAGACAAGACTGGAAGAAAAATCCTGAATGTAATTAAAAAGAAGAAATCGCTTACCTGATTAGAGGGAAAAGAGATATATTATAAGTTGATTGATTATAAAAGGAAAAATCAGTGGAAAATAAGGACGGGATAAGTGAAGAATTTTGCGGACCGAAAATATTAAACAGTAAAATGGGAAACCAACAGTACACGAGTCAATCAAGGCAGCAGTCGAACTGTAATCATGAATGATCGTCTACGCGCGCAGATGCTTACGACACCAAAAGAAGAAGAAGAAATAGTGGAGTAGGCTCAACCGTTCTGATAAATAAATGAATCGCCTGTGAAAAACGACAACAACCTAGTATAATAAAATTAATACTAAAAAAATAAAAAGTAGAAAAATAGCCTTTTTTCACAAAAACAAGTGCACCGATTATGGAATTATTAAAAAAAAAAATAGCCAATAACAATTTGAGAATTTTTATAATTTTATAAACAAAATGTTTTAATAAAATAACATTTACTTTAAGGAAAACAATAATATATATTTGCCAAAGCATTGTTAATAGAATATAAGTTAGTTTTCTTCACGAAACATTTTTCATTAAATGCGTAAACAAATTCTCATAAACGCGAACGTAAAAATAAAGAAATACCTAATTTAATTTTTCCTAACCGCCGGTAAAAGGTGATGCAGTTCATTTTTGTTTAAGGCTTTCAACAATCTCCTTCAGCAATGTCTAGCGTTAAAAGAACGCGACGATAAAGTTTACATAATGAAATTATAAAAGTTTTATATTAAACACCTTTGTTTAAACATAAAATAAACCAAGTTTAGCATTAAAAACGTTAAAAAACTAGATTTGTTTTTTTATTTAATGTGATAAAAATTTAATCAAATTTTTTCAAATGAATTTAAAATGATTTGTTTACAACAATAGCTATCGTTTGAAATAAAATTAGTAATTTGTTTATTTTTTCTGGTTCTCAAAAAAAAAAAAATCGATATAATATGCAGACATGTAGGTGTTGAAATAAAAATGAATACGCAAGCCAATAATCGGAGAACTTTTACGCAATGGAAATGTTCCAGATTATGAAATACCTAATAAAAATACGAAAAATAACTAATGCTACATAAATAACGTGTATCGTTACCGATATTTATCCTATAACGAAAAAACAAATTATCCTGCTTAGATTTGAGGAATTAGGTGTACATTTTAATTTACAGCAATATCATCATAATAGACACAACAGTATTGTTATTTTTAATGTTTGGAAAATTAGGATAATTAAAGTAATCATTTTTTTTAATTATACATTTAATGTTTAACGGATTTAAGTAAACAAATGAATATACAGAAATGAAATTAAAAACAAACGCTTTTTTAACTCATTTTTTTCATTTACTTTATTTTTTTAACGAATTTTTATCGCGTCATTTTTCTTCATTTGCTTATTCGGCTTTAATAAAATAGTTTTTTTCAATCATAATATTGTCCCCTATATTGTTGTGCAATACTAACGAATAAATCTGGCTAATTTTCTAATAGAATATAGATATTTATTATTAAAGCTAATTTTTACAATTAATCGATTTCATTTTACTTAAATTGCTGCAAGGATTAGATGAGTAAAAAAAATTTCGTTGCCCTCTCTCTTCAATTTAGTACTATTGATGTTGATGAAAAAAGAAATATATGGATAAAACGATTTTTCATATTAATGGCATAAATAAGACCCAAAACATCGGTAGCAATTAATTATTTTAGTGAATAAAATAAAATTTTTAAACCTATATTAGTAGTAAATATAATAATTTTAGAAAAAGATTTTTTTTATTTTTTCCGCGCCATGTATCTTAACACGAAGCGCGGCAATTTTCACTAGTAAAGTTTTTTTTTAATTAGTCCGTACTCTTTACGAAAGAATAGAAGTTTTCGGATTAACGGTCTTCAGAATAATGTTAAACTATATTAAATAAATTATTTTCGCAACGGTAAGAGTTAAACCAAATGACGGCAGAAAATTACTTCATAGCCATCATTAATATCACCGAAAATAAGGGAAACATAAAAACTGAAAATTTTTAAGCTCTTTCAGCGTTTTTTTATTGAATTTTGTCGTAAAACTTCTACAGTACGCAACTAATAATTGTTCAACGAATTGCAGTTATTAATCAGAATTAAACGTTGTTTTAAACTTTTTTCTCTTCTCTGAATATTATCGGTTTCAAATTGGAAACGGTATAAAAAGCGTTTCGCATTTTAATTTTCTTTTTCGCGATGACAGTTAATTAAACTTTTGTTTACCTTTTTTAAAAAGCTACAAGCCAAAAATTAGAAAACTAAAAAAAATTCCACATGGTTCTTAATTATAGTGACTAGAGAGATAAATGTCGAGTAATTTAAAAAATACCTTATCCAAGAAGGAACATGATAGTGAATCAGTTGATACATTTTTACGGAAAATTAACCAACAACAAAATTTGATCTTAAATATAAGTAACAATAGTAAAAATATATTCCGAATTCATCGAATTTTATTACAGAAATAATAAAAAGAATTGCAGTGATCGGAAAATTATAGTATTAAATATTGTTTATATAAATGAATAATTTTATCAATTACTAATAGGCGAAAAAAAAAAATATATATATTTAATAGTTCGCTAAAATATATGAATTTGAGAAAAAAAGTACACCGCAGTCGGTAGGATTCGAACCTACGCTCCCAGAGGGAAACTGATTTCTAGTCAGTCGCCTTAACCACTCGGCCACGACTGCAACATGCAATCATTGGTTACTTATAATTATATATTTTATATTATCACACTATAAAATACATTACATTTTATAGTAAATTAAATTTTTCTTTTATCAACTGGCAGTTTTTAATGAAACAAAAGTTTATTTCAATAATAAAATAACAAATTTATATAATTTATTTATATTTTAGTTTGAATTTTCATACGAATACAATTTAAAACTGCACTTAAATTTAACCGTAACTCAAACCAAATTAGCCTTCAATATAATTTATTATTTGGTAGTTATAAGAATTATTAGTAAAACATATTTTAATTAAAAATTTAGAAATATTATCCCTACTAGGTATTATTATCGATAATAAAAAAGCACTGTTTTTAAAATTAGTAAATAATATATCTCGAAAAGGTTTAAAACTACATATATGTATGTACATTAAAGCTAATTGCATCGTACAATTAAAGTTTAGCACAATGATACTAATAACTTTTTCAAATACATATTGACAAATGCATATGGCGCGCGTACTAAAATTATTCTTCACAATATTTATAATTGTTGCAGTTTTTTTTTTTTTCATTTTTCTTTTTATACAAAATGTGTTTGCCTTTACTCATCCTACAAAGAAAAATAGTACATATACCCAATCAAATCGTTTATAAATAATAAACATTTTAACCACCTTCGAAAAACACAAAAATATGCACAAACCATGTGCTTTTTTCATCTTCCACTATAGATAGAAAGTATGTTTTTTGCGTACGTTAAAGAATTTTGTAGCACTGTAATTTTTTACACTTGACGCCAACTGAAGAGTTTCAGAGAAAGAATTTTGAAATTTAATTCCTTAATATGATCAATTGTAATAAATGATAAATTATACACAGGGGATGATTCATTCAGAGAGACATTTTCTAGGGTGGAAATTAAATAATTACGTAACATCTTTTACGATAGGCAGTAGATTTAAGAAATACCCCTCGTTTTATAAAAAAAATCAAACAGCGACCTTTATAGAAATTTAAAAATGTTTTAAAAATACATAATTATTACAATTTTTAATTTAACTTTTGTCATATATTTAGGGGTGAAAAATAAAACGAAATTATAAAATTCTATCTAAAATGGTAGTTTAGAAATAGTAAGAAAGATAGTATTTTTTATTAGACTTTAATTCTTTTATAAATTTTGTTAGTAATCCGATCCGATTTTTTTTTTTTCATGAGCAAGTTTAAGTATATGTATTTCTTATTGAACTATTTTTAATAAAAATTACAAAATAAAAATTAAAAATAAATAAGAAAGGCAAAAGATCGATGATATTTAAAATAAAATAAACACGTAACATTAATAGTTTTACTGAAAAACGGTATTAGATATTAGTTATGAATTAAATCCATATATTGTAACATTTATACGTATTTTTTATAGTATAAATTAAGTTTCTCTGTTATAACAAATTTTTTTATAGAGACTTTGGTTCTTTTGGGGGTGACGCCCCCCTCCGTAGATCCGCCACTGAAACACTTAAACGCGAAAATCACCTCGAGTTAATTCTGTTAAATTTCCTCTATGTCAGTAGTTACTACGGTTCAAGTTAATGTGCAACTAAATACCGCTGTATACAAATTAAAAATTTGAAATTAATTAAGATATGATATTTTTCTTTTCAAAAATTTTTTAATAGGGGATGGTCGGGACCCTTCGTACGCTTTTTACATTTTATTTTTTTTTTTTTGTTTCGACTAATTCATTGAAAATTTAACTGATTACATCCAGCAACGGTATATTTATCTGAGATTAATATAAAAAATTGTCAGTTGATTATATCTTGTATTTATTGCATAATAATAAGTTCAACTTGAAATTCGTACGGATCTTCCGCACATGTGGGGCACTTTCATATAGCATACGGGGCATCTTCGGACGCAGTGGGGTAGTTTCATGCAAGCAATTAAAACTGCAAATAGAATCAAAAATCTTTTATTTAGCAATAAAAATAAGCGTACAAAATTAACAAAAATTAAAATACTTCTTTTTCAGTCAACAAAAATTAAAACTTTTTCGAGAAAAATAAACGATCTGTGCTTATTCATAAACTATTAATTCTACTTAATAAGAAAGTACCTAAAATTAAGAGATCAATCATATTTTTGCAATCTTTGCCGCAGACTAGCGCACTAGAAATAGATTGCCGTTTAACAACAAGGTGGTAATATAGATATTATTAAACATTAAAATTAGATAGGTTGATGGAGAAAGTGAACAGTTTAGAAGTTCTGGAAGTACAAAATGATCATGGGCGCCGGGAGGAGGGTGCAAGAAGGTGCACTTGCACCCCCTTGTCGGCAAAGAAAATACACAGAAAAAGATTAAGAATTTTTTTTATTAATTCATCGTTTGAATAACAACTGAAGGCGCCTTGTCGACAAATTCAGTGTCCTCCTCTACCCTTTTCCTGTGAATACTGAGCATGCACAGGCCGTTTAGCCTTGCGTCTCCCATCGTTGACTGATTTCAAGTCTTGACACGTTATAACGTGCTAAATGTACGTTCAATGCTACATGTTGTTTCCGGAATAGTTAAATCAATTTTGATTGTCTCACATACGGCTGGGTAAAACGGGGTGGCTCGAGCAATCAAATCTGCGTATTCAACAATGGATTCATTTAAAGCCGCATCATTTGCTTCATTTTTCTTCAATATCTCGTACCACGTGGTAGCCTCGGCAATAAAATTATGTAATGAAGAACTAAGGAAAATTTTTTTTTCTTCTTAACTTTATAACTTGCTAATTAATAAAACTCATAAAATGAGCAATACATATTTTTGTAGGATATTAACTGTTCTACAAAAATGGTCTTTACAAAAATATGTATTGCTCATTTTATGAGTTTTATTAATTAGCGAGTTATAAAATTAAGGAGAAAAAAAAAATGTTCCTCAGTTCTTCAAACTTTGACCATCAATATCTTTTAAATGATTAGATTAATGGAAAAAGTGTAAGAAAACTCCTTTGTAGATCGTTCAATTTCCTACAAAAATATGTGTTGACATTTGCTGTACGTTCAATTAATAGCAAGATATGAATTTTTTCATATGGGACTGAGTTAAAAATGGAAAACTTTGATGAGAAGGACCTTCCTATTAATATTAAGAGCTAATATTTGAAGATAATTTTCTAGAGGTGTATAGCAACTAATTTTCGGTATTAGAAGTTAAAAAAAACTAGTCGATTGTTTTAACCCACTCTAGTGTAGATGCAGATGCACCTCCCTGTATGTAATTCTGGCGGCGCCCCTGAAAATGATAGTCGTTTAGGGTCAAGTAGAATCATTTCAATGTCGATAATATATACAGTATTCTTATCTTCAATATTTCGGAAAACGAATGTCCATGACGATCCTGGCTTCTTTTTCAGATAAGAAACTTTGAATTTGGTACGAGAACAGTGACTTTGTACTTTTTCTACGTAATCAATTGCAGATTTTTTCTTCGGAAACTTACCAAAACAAAAGAACCGTCTTTAATGTTGTCTGGCATTACTGATACTTGAGTCCATTTCAAAATTGCCACAATTAGTTTCATCTTCATCTGGGATAGAAGTCGAACTCTCTTCAAAGCGTATATCCGATTCTTCATATTCTCAGTTATCACTTTCGGTATATTTATCTTTTTTATTCTCTTTCTTTGAATTTAAATCCTTTAAAACACGTTTCATTTGTTTAGCTCTAGCTCTTCTATCTCGTTCTAGCTTTTTCAACTGCTTTTTTTGTATTTTTCTTGATTTTTTTTTCTCCAGGCGTATCGGTATAAATATACATGATTTTCGTGGCTGTCTTCATTTGTGTTTTTTTTCCCATTTTTTACAACAGTTGGATAGGGTTAAATTGCATCTCTGGTATTAAAAGAGTTTTAGGTGGTACGGTTTGGTGGATTGATAGGTTACCCAAGGCTACTAGTTCACATTTATTTGTGTTACACTTTTGCAGTTTACAGATATCAGTCGTCGTCGGTGAGTTACATGTTTAGAATATAGATTCTTGTGGAACCTGCAAGAAATCCTGTGTTGCAGATGATGAGAGCTGGCAGAGATTATCGACGATTATTGAATATTATAAAGAATACAAATGCATCGCTTGTCTATTTCGGCTATTGAGGTACTTTCATACGCGTACGAAGCCCCCCCCCGGTTCTATCCGAATGTACCCCATTAACCTGATAAAATTGAATGTAACCTTTTTTTCATATTAGTATGAAAACTGGATAAATTAATTATTAAAAACATTAAGGATATTTACTAGTTACTGAAAAAATACCCCACGTAGAAAAACTTACCGAAACTAGAGTAAATAGTATAACCAAAACCATTGATGAAAAAATTACTTACCAAGCGCGAAAATGCGATGTCGCCTGTCACTTCACTCTCACTGGTACGAATGGCGCGAAACTATATTGACATTATGGCGACTACTTAACTTACCCGCACATGTAAAGACACGTTCACACCACTTTTCGTGTTTTGTGACTATCGTACGAATGTGTCCCACGTACGGAGGGCCCCCATCTTCCCCTACATAATTTTCTTGTGATAAATTGAATTAGTTGTACTCATTAATAGTGTGATGAAAAGGTATATTATGTTGCACACAAGTTTATAAAATAAAATTTCGATAACTAATCATTTTGTGGACCAGTAATTTTTATTTTAAAATGAAAGTTCGGAAGAAAAGTATAGTAATTAAAACTAGCGAGCTTCAGCCCCTGCTCTTTCGCTCATCAAACCTTAAGCAGGCCTTAATTCTGCTCGTTATTTGTTTATTTTATTTTTTGCACATGTATTTCAGTGCGATATTAACATTAAATACACTCCTATACACTACAAAGCAGTTCTCATGCAAATTGTAAATTTACAAAATAAAAATATGTGCGAATAATACAATTATTTCTGCGTAAAACAAATATTTTCTGATGTTCGATACTCTCAAATTCTTAATTTTTAATTAATTTGATTATGGTAATAACCAAATTATTACATGATTTATTACATCGCTTAATGTTTAGCTGATATCATTAAGGTCTACGCGAAAGATGCAAACTGAAGTTTTCAGTGTCGCAATTGTTACATATGTCTTCCTGTCTGATTAATGTTGAAAGATCATTTTCAAATTTATAAATAAAACGTAGAATAGAAAATAATTAAAACATCAAATATCATAGTTGACCAACATATTTTTATTAATAGAAAGATAAACGAATATAAACGCGATCGGAAATATTTAATTTAAACGTATACACAGAAGCTTGCTCAACCGAAATGCGTCGATGTGACATTTTAAATTGAAACTTAATTGTTTTATATAATACATTTCTGATTATCGTGATGATCGTTTATTTTAATTATATTACCAGAAACGGTCAACATGTTTTTCGAGAAGTAGTTTACATATTCCGATGTTTTATTGTTTCAAGAATTATTTTCTTTTCTCAACTGTCACACGTACATGCTATCAGCCGAATATAAGTAATACATAAAAAATACAATAAATATAAAAATCAGCATAATTTGCACTTTCTGCGCAACTATGTGTATATTAAGAAAACGTTGCAAAAAAAATATACATTGTTTAACATTTTATAACAAATCAAACATTAAACACACACTAAACTGATAAAATGATTCGATTATTTCTATCCACTACCTTTTTTACAACCTAAATTATTTGAACACAGACAAATAGAACAAAATATAACAAGCTTAAAAATGTAATTTGCGCTTTCGCTTCACCACGCATTAATTGAAAAATATTAAATAAAAATACATAATTTTTTTCACACTGAAAGTAACTATTACTGAGCAGGTTTATATAAAAAAAGTTTGATATTATACACTATGACATTTACAATTGAAGACTTACTTTTTTTTTACTAACGTAGAAATACATCGACGAAAAAACGTAATTATCACGGTCAAGGGCGTCGCCAGCCGATGAGCCAGGGGTGGGGGCAAAATGATAGAAAGAGGATATGAGTTATAGGAAAAATAAAATTTACAATTTGTAAAGGCTTAATATTTTATTAAAGAAAAATGAAATCTTAATTAAAACATAATTTTTGTGGGGTTCTGGCAAATTTTTATAATAAAATTATAAAAGTCTTCCAAATAGTCCATGATTACGCGCCTATGAATATACTCATCATGGCCAGATGATTAAAAAGTTTCAAGGCTCCAAGGCAGCTGCCCCCCTTGCGGGGCCTGGCGACGCCCATGATCACTGTGTAGTATACATTAGTAGTTGTTATCTTTTAATAAAGCTATTGTTATTTTTTAATTAACTACCGATTATAGCATAAATTATTTTTAAATTTAATCGCAATTTAATCCACACATCAGGGGCATCCGTAGCCGGTTAGCTAGGGGGCGGCAGGATAATATTACGTGCGTGAATGGGGTTTTCTCCGTTTTCTGTAAAAATAATCCCCTTTATTTAAATAAAATATAAATGGTAGGTGGAATTGTAAATGAATGCGACTTGTAAAAGTTTATTATAATTTTAGAAATAATTTCAAATAATTCGAAAATCTTAATTAAAACACAATCCCCTCAGGTCCATCGTAGATTTTTCTACTATTTTGTTCGATGAAATCTTCTAGGTCCTCGAAGATGATCTCTTTCGATGGCCACTCATCATTGTAAGACCATTGGGACTACTATCTATAATTGTACTTCTTAGATTTTCCCCAGAGGCTACTGAATGATGCTTTATATAGTACATGTTGCGCACGGTAGATCAACCAAAATTCTCGATGATGCCTTTCCCGTTTCAGGAAAAAAGTCTTTTGTCTCTTTTATGACTTCGACAATACCGAACTTAGTTTAGTTCGTCTTGTCCTGTCACAATTTTTGCAAAGTTCGATTTTGTTTATCATGTTCGGCAAATCGTAACGATTTAAGAAGCTTGATCGAAATTACGTCGTCGGAGAAGAAAAACCAAATTAATTAGGTAATACAATTTCAGTCCATATTTCCATCCTTATCCGTCGCCGCCTTTTCGACTCATGTGATACTGGAATACATACACAACTTTCACAGATATACAAATTCACAGTGTGGTAGAAGTTCTGTGTGTATTTTTCTTCCTTCTTATTTTTAGCTACTTCAGAATTCACTTAACATTATTATTTTTCAAATTCGCCTTTTTATAGCACACTTTATTTCTACTTTTGTCGAAAGCGAATGTATCAAGGTTGTTATTGTTTTGTTTCAGCGTCGACGTGTATTATTAACCGGTTACGGCTGTACGATCGGAATGCTGAAAAAAAAAGTATGGCTACAAATGAAATTAATACGAAGCGGATAAAAGTCGTTTCGAGTTTGTTTATAAAAAACCCGTTGCCCCAGCAACTTCGAAGACCAAAAAGGTAATTACCGATAAGTTTGATGAAATTAGACAAATGCAAAGTGAGTTTTGGCGTGTTATGGCCATATTTAAGGGACGGACGTAGTTGTCAGTTACTGAGGGTAATGAATGGAGAAATATCGGACGGAACCGAATGCGCAGAACGGTCTAACGACGGATCCCGTAAATATGTTAATGTCAGCGAGCATAGATAACTCGTTGCAATGAAGGCGGCGGCGCTAATTATGTCACAGTACATTGTGCTCAGAAAATGCCAACAGTTACAGTCGACGAATATCGACCGTAAAATCGTACAGAACAAAACGGAGCGAATACAAATTTAATTTTGATTTGAATCGCCGAATGATAAAGATAAACCAGAGAAAGATGGCAATTAGGTTAGCAGGTTAATGGCAAACCTGACAATTCGAATCGCTTTTTGCCAACTCTACCTGTTGCAGCGGAACATAATACGTGTTGTATACATAAGGTTTTTTTTTTTCATCGGCCAGTGCATGTGCGCGTGTGTTCGGACGCGCTCTATCTTATCGTCATTAGTCCGAATGAGCCTAAGATTCACTTCACTTTTTCATTGGTAAATGTTTTGTATCTTCATACGGTGTTTTTAGTCTTTGTCGGCGGCGCGGCTATTCTAGTGGCAACATGTATTCGTTGTTTTTCTTTGTCTCGCGTGAGAACTACATGTGCATACTTTCACCGTCTTCCGCAATTCTACATTTTATTTTGTTTTTTTCACTTTTATCTTATTTTTTGGCCATTCAACATCAATCGCTCGTTCAACCCTATTATTATGTCTTCTGCAGTAATTGGTACATGTTGCATCACGTGGTAGCTTCTTCTTTCCCTTCTTCCACTCGATCTCGTCCGAGTTCAGATTTAACGAGAAAGACAGGCGCACGAGACATAATAAGCCTTCATCAACAGCACTGCGCCGTACTAGATTATCTTCGACCAATTTCGATAACATTAATTATTGCGTCACAATCTCGCTGAATTGCAATTCTCGCTCAACCAGACAGTACCGCACAGGTGTTTATTTAATCCTTTCATCGAGCTCTTTTAACAACCTTCTAGCAGCCGGACAATTACAGATGTATAGAGTTCGCAGACAAAGATGATAAATTTTAACACACTTCACCACCGTTAATATAATTTTCAATATAATTCCATCTAACACGTAACTTTTATTCTTTCGTCTATTCTTATAATTTACCGTTCGAAACGTCTGTAAAAATTGTCACCGTGTTCTTAGTTGTAGAATTATTTTAACAAATAAATAAATATATAAATAACTAAAGCATTTAAAAAAGTGGCTATCAATTACAGGCAAACCTTAAAACGCACTTGATTAACTTTATTCGTAACTGCGTTCCAGCGTGAATAAGAAATGTATTAAATAAATGTAAATATAAAATCACAATAACAGAAATATATTCAATCATTCACAAATTATAATCTTACGCAGTATTTCAGAGTAACTCCGTATTAATATCAATAATAAAATTAAAGTTAAGTATTCGAGCAGTATATAAACAAACGAAAATCGATAGCTAAAACGATAATTACAAGACAAAATCGATAAGTTGTTAAAAATAATCGACTTACCTTTAATAATAACGACATGACTATATTAAAATACGTATCTGACAAAATTCATTATGTCGAAGCGTTCCGTGTAATTATGAAAATAATATGGTTTCATTTGATTTTTATTATTTTCCATATTTCAACATATCGATTTCGTCTCGTATAATTAACTATTGATCTTTATTTAGTATATTTCAATTATTTTATGTATACATTATACCGACCGCGAAGTAGATATTGTTTTCTATTAATCGATTAATTTAACTTCGAATGAAACTCGAGAGAACGAATAGCATTTAATTAATCATCACGACGATATAAAACATTCAATATAATCGTATTACATAGTCAGTTTAAAATGATCGAATTGTTTTAGTCCTACGATTTCTGACGCGGTGTTTTAAATTAGTGACATCTGCAATAGAAAAAAGTACATTTTGGGAAGACCGTATTTCTCCTTCTCGATTAACAGTGTAATTGTTCAAAAATTTCAAAACTACCCCTAAATTAAAGTAAAGTGAAGTAAGTCCCACACCCTTGACAGGGCGTCAGGGATTGTGGAATTAAGCTTTTTTTCATAATGTACTAAGCCTAATGGATCTAAGGAGAATACCGGGGCCAGTTTCTTTCTACTTGGGATCCGCCTTTACTTTCTTAAGTTTGGAACCCGTGTCTTCTGGTTTAGTAGCCAAGCGCCTTAACCACTAGGCTACCGCGCTACCTAGCCTTAAATTACGAAAATTATTATTTTCGGACTCTTCGCAAACTAACAACACAGTACTATCAGCTTAGGTTAACATGAAAAGTAAAATATTAGTAAAGGTATGCCATAACATTTCTCCTCTCTAATCTGCCTGTTAGATAACCATCACGACCACTACTCATCCGTTTCGTGATTTACATCTGCGAAAAGTAACTGTTCACTTGAAGGTTTTTTCGATTCTTTATAAAAGCCACAACATTCAGTTTTTTCTAATTTTTTTTTTTTTTTTTTTTATCGTCAATAGTAAATCGCTGAAAAAAGAGACTTATCCGTTTCGAAAAAAAAAAAAACAAAAAAAAACGCATGTCTAAAAATATTAATCAACAAACTTTCTAATTTTTCATTGTTGTTTTGAAAGGGACTTTAGAGTAATTACGCTATAGGATGATTTTATATCACTACATTAAATCCTAAAAATACATTTTCAGCATCTTCTCTTTTGAGGATATCGTCAAGTATCTATCATTCATGGCTACGATTTAACTTCCCTTATTCTTTAGGTAGCGGTCATAATAATCCAATTTGGCGCAATAACAATTCAATTACTTAGAATAATCATAATTCGAATATCCTCAGTTAGAGAAAATGTTGGAAACTTAAGAATAGCGATTGGGTTAAATTTACAAATTTGGTAGATCAAAAAGTAGAAATAGTGAATAGTCAAAGCTCCTCCTTATGTAAATATAATGCATTTAAAAATATTCCGATCTCGACGCTAAATATGTATATCTATGCCGCTTGCTTCTTATTATAGAAGGGAAAAGTCTCCTAACCCTTAGTGGAATAGCGATTGCAAAAGAAAGATTGACAAAAGAAATGATACAGATTTTCCGGAGAACAGGTAAAATGGAATCGTATATTGCATATAGAAAAATCTCCGTGTAAACCCCTAGATTTAAAAAAAAAAAAAAAAAATTGCCTTGCAGAGGGATTTTTGTGGAAAATTTAACAGAAATACTCTTTTTAAACTGATTTGGAATTTATCGAAACGGTTCAAAAATAAGCACATCCAGTCAGGGGATATGAAGGAACTTGCATTATTGCGAAGGATTTTCCCCCCGGGCTGGATGTGGAATCACATACTCTGCCTTAAATAAATTAGGAGACCATTCTAAAAATTTATTAGTGAATATCTATAAAAACAGTTCGGGACGGGGAAGTCACGGAGGATTCAATCAGTTAATATCAATAGGAGTTCCAGCACTGCTAGCCAAATACATTGACAAATCTTCTGCTAATCGAATTTTATTCCTTTTAAATTCGGTAACACAGAATATTGATATTAAAATCATACCTATAGGGGCTTAGCGCAGGGTTTAGTCTTAAACCCAATTCTATTCAATGTTTATATACTTCCACTCATTAACGTTCACTTACCTTGTAGCTCTTTTATCCTTTCATATGCTGCTGATATTATAGTTTATAGCAAATTCAGTAGTGTTACGAATTGTATAAACCATAATCATCAGGCAGTGGAAATGTTTAATGATCTGCTTGAGAAGATCGGACTAGAAATATCTACTTTCAAATCAACATCCACCGTTTTTACCAATGAGAAGGTTCAACGCTCAAGAGCATTTCATCCAAATCCGCAACGAGAAAACCTTACATTAAATATTTAGCATTGTGCTTGTATTCAAAACTTACTGGGCTAAACATATTCAGACTTTACATAACAATTGTGCTATGATTACAAATTTCTTCAAGTGCCTTTGTGTAATAAGGGCGGTGACCCAATAATTTTATGTTTACTCTATAAATCCTTAATTCACTCAAAGCTGGATTACGGATTCATTTTTTTAGGGGTCTCGGCTTCAAATAAACCGGAAAAACTCTAAACTTGATTATATATTTCTCTGGTAATGTCCGTTCTACGTGCGAAAACCTATCTGTCTCTATTGTTTATTAGGAGGAACGTTTTAGCGGATAGGTTTTTACTGAAATTATGCAATTGTCAATTTCTCTGGTTACCGTCAATTATTTTTAGAGTTGATACAAAGTGGAGATTTGTTGATTGCAAGAAGCCTTTACTATCAGGTAGAATAGCTTTATATTATAGTTATGGTCTAGCGCTTGTACACCCATTGCTTTACTTTACATTTCACTATGATATCAATTTTTTTACGGCTAGATATTGATACAAGCTTATTAAAGAACTAGAAAACCAAAACCTTTCACCGCATATCACTAATTTTCGATTTAATTATCTAATCAATAGCCATTATTACGATTCTTTTATATTTTTTACTGATGGTTCTAAAATCGGGGAACGTGATAGCGCAGTAGTAGATGCAACTTTTATCATCAAAGGAATAACGTTACAGAAATTTAAGCTGTCACCCGAGGCGACGGTCAATAAAGAAGGCTTTGGAGTTTTTAACAATCTCACTTCTTCGTTCGATACTATTAGCTCATCGAACAACTCCTGCATCTAGCATGTGCAATTTGTTGGGGTACCCGCCGTTGTCATACCATAGAAACTACCATAGACGATGAAATACTTTTCTGTCCTTGATGCGCACTTATTTGGCTGTTAGTAATTCCTCACGCACACCAAGCTTCTCAAATATGATCCTGTGCTCGAAGTCTTCGACATATTGGATTTAAACAACATAAACCCAATAAACCCTATGCACCAAAACCTCGCACTAATCCCCTCTTGGAATTCCCCAATAATAAAAACAGATGTATCTCTTAAAAACAGCTAAAGATACAATAAATAAATACACCGACCACTCTATAGTCTACACAGATGGCGCTAGAAAAAACCCCACCACAACTACATCGCCGACAGCATGTGCGTTCGTGGTATCAGATAAAGCGTTCTCTTTCCGACTACTCGATGATGGCTGCACAGTACTGGACGCAGAAATGCATGCCATCCTATACGGGCTACAATATATTTCATCTTGCAAAACCTAACAAAAAGACATTAATAATTACAGACTCTCTGGCAGCATTAGAAGCCACATCCAGCCCCAAAACCAGAAATATAATATCTACTCAAATCCTTCGTATCGTCATCGATACACAGAAGTCAGAGGGCCAGGTGACGTTTATGTGGGTTCCCGGTCACGCGGGAATACCGGAGAATGAACAGGCGAACATAATGACACAGTCAGCACTACGAGCTCCGCAGAACAGATATTCACCTCCCTCTTCATCCATAGCACAATTATTTTTAGCGAAAAACAAACAAGAATGGAAGGAACAATGGACCGCGTGTCAGACTTTTCTGTCTCTCAAGTAAAGGCAAGGACCGAGCCATGATGGCCCCCATTAAATTTTTCCCGCAGGAACTTCATTGTGATCAGCCGACTGCGGACAGGTCATACAGCAATCTCGCACGACCATCTTCTAAATAGATCAATTTCTCCGACGCAGTGCCCTTTCTGTATGGGCAGTTCATCCCAACCGTCCAGCACATATTAGTAGATTGCACAGTATTCGCATTAGCCCGGACGTTCCTACCACATAAAACATCCCCCGAGATATTATCAAACTCACAAACAGCGATATACTCAATCATTAATTTCCTTAAAATAAACAGAAAAGCTAAATATAGTCACAAACCCCGCACAGTGTGTCGTGATAGCCGCAGCAGTTAAATACGGCACACTGAAGCTTGGGGGATTCAATAAAATATGGGAAAAAAAAAAGCAATCTCACTCGATGTCGACAAAAAATACCTAGTTTGCAATGACAGCCTAAATCCATTGTCAGCAGTACAATGCAATGCACTTAGCTGTAAATTACACCCGTTGGTATAATAAGAAATAAATGTCTTAAGATAATTAATTAAGGAATGAATTTGAAATTCTGTTGCATTCCGGATCACTGTGAAATAGTGAAAAATGTTAATGTCGATCTATGCGAACTGTTGGGACTGATCGGCATCTTTACCATGCACTGTTTTCTTAAAATTACTTATTTGTTCTTATTTCATTTTAACGTTATTTTAAAATTTTCTCTTAACGATACTTTACTTTGTTTTTCGCACCAATTTTAGTGTTATTTTTTTAACGTTCGCTTTCTTTTGCGCCAGTTTCATTTTCAGTGGAAATTTTAATTTGTGTCAGTTTACACATTATGAGTATGACTAAAAATGAATAAACTAAAATTTCGCTAAAAATGAACCAGGGGAACTTATTTGCTCCCTCGCTGAAATAAGATTAAATTTGAATATTAAAAAAAAAAAAGAAAGTACCCACTTCGGGATTTACTCTGAAGTTTAATAAAAATGCGCTCGAAAGTCAGTAAAATTTGATAGAAAATAATATATTTAAGAGACTTTAAGGAGACATTATGGAAATCTTAAGTAAAACTAACTTTTTGCGGTCTACACCAAATTCACAAATTACAACAGTATTTAGAAACAATTTTATGAGTTAAGCAATAGTTCATCTTCTTATATTAAGAACATCAAACAAACGTTTAATAACGTGCTGTTTAATTTTTCTATTACAGTTTGTGAATTTGATACTGATTCGGAAAACTTTAGTGTTGTTTAAAAATTGTCGCGATATCAATGTATATTACTCAGAAATATATTATTTTTCAATTTGAAAATTACTTTTTTTATTTTATAGCGCATGTTTATTAAATCTTTGGAGTAAATCTTGAAGTCGGCACTTTATAAAAAAAAAAAAAAAATATTTTATTTCACCGCTTTTAGCGTAAATATAAATATTTTTTACTGATAATACGGAAAGACCAATCTCTAGAATGATGCTACTTTCAGTATACGCTAAGTAAAGATTCCCCCGGGTATTAGTTGAAAGATATAATGTTCTAATTCTTTTTAATTGTTATCTGGTTATATTAGGCGAAAAGAGCCTGCAAAGACTCATTTGTTTATAACGCTTATTTTAATGACCACTTAGTAAATAATCACCGATACTTGTCAATATGTACTAATACAGGAACAGCGCGCTGACTGGTAAAATTTCTAACAATTAAAGAGAATCATTCGAGTCACTGCAGCTGGTCAAAGGTTATTCGCGGTGTAATTTAAAAATAGTGGCGGATCCGCGGGAGGGAAAATAGGGAACACCCCCCTCCCAAGAGCCAAAACGTCGATGGAAAAAATTGTTACAACAGAAAACTTAATTTATACTTCACGTGATCATTTATTTTTTGACTCAAAACGGCACACCGTTTTTTTTTTGTTTTTTTTTTACGTCAATTAGTAAATTCTCAATGGAAAAAACACATTTTTATAATAAGTTTTATTATATTCATCAAAATAGTATTTATTAGATATTTTAAAAGTTATGAAACATAAATGTTCAGTTACTTTAAATATTTGCCAGAGGAACGAGCATGTTTAAATACAGCTAGTGATGATTTTAAGTAAGAACAAAAATTCTTGGCACGTTTTTTTTATTATTTATAAGGACCGAAACCTGTAACTGGATTTTTTCAGACGTCCACAATTTGTTCATTAAAGAAAAGACTACTTTTCTACCGGCGCATTTGTGCCGCCAGGCAGACATAAAATATATTCGATTAAAATAAAAAATTTTTCATGTTTAAGATTGTTGGTGTGGAAGCGATTGAGTACTCCGTCGAAACGTTTAGATTGTTCCACTCTTTAAGCCACCTGGTTTTGCTATAGCCCAGCATTTTGTAATATTCTGTTTCAGTTTCAGCAAACAAAACTCCTTTACAACTTCAACTCGAACCGTGTAAATATACAAAAAAAATTAATATCCCTTTACAATAATGCATTCTTAATCTACTGGTAGGCCATCTGCAACAAATTATTTTATTGCGTTGTGAATCATCCGATACCTATTAATGGTTTTTGCAAAGATGATTGTAATTTCACTAACACATTATTAGTTCCTTGCCTAGCTTAGCCTCCAAAATTGACGTTAGCATTGTTCCCACAGCATGCCACAACTTCTGCAGTCGAACACTATTATCCGTCAACATTTGGATTAAATAATTGACACAATGATATCAGAAGTTTCATCTGGTTGGTCCTGAAGGTCTAAAATTTTTACTGGCACACCTGCGTAAGGTTGAAAAAAGCGCACCGGAATAGGATATATTTTCAGTTGTTTCGATGGTTTTGGAGCGTCGGTTAAAATTGTACTACAGTTGCATTTACCAAGATCATCTTTTAATTCTTTGAGCGCTGCACGCGCCAAAACATTCACCGCAATAGCTTCTGTTTTCGTACGCGCGCATCTAAATTTCTGATCGAAACATGATTGGATTAATTTCGACGCACAATCATTCGAACGAAAGCTGCGGTTTTTTTACATCTTGTGATAGGCCCGAGGACACATTCTGCCGTGACGATATCGAAATCTTTTGAAGTTGGCGCGTCCGATTTCTTTAAAAAGTTTAACATTGTCGAAATGGCGGCATAGTCGGCATTTTTATGTTTTACAGACTTTAATATCACCGGCACCGCTATCATAAATTCTGTGCGACACTATGTGACATCCGAGAGAGTATTTGTTTGCTTAATAAACGAATACTTTGCTTGTACAGTAACATTGAACGTACACTTCCGTTTCGGCATAGTTAGATAAAATTCCAAAACACAAAAAACTTTAAATCAATTACCGTCGTCAAATATTACGCGAGTATCAAGCAACTGAATACAATAACAAATCGCGGCAAGTGCGCCTGGCTATCATAAATGAAATGATGCCGCGTCCGTCCGATCCGTTAATTTTTATGCGATTTGGGAAAACGGGACAATTTTGCGTCCCGAAGATTTTTTCAAGGACACCGGTATGGAGAACCAAAAAAGAGGACGGTCCCGTCCAAAACGGGACGTATGGTCACGTTATTTATACTATAAAAGATTTGTATAAATGTGTTATACCTATGGATTTAATTATAACTAATATTTAATATACTGTTTTTTTCTAGTAAAACCGTTGATATTACGTTTTTATTTTTTTATTTTAATCGCAACTGTCATCGATCTTTTGCCTTTCTTATTTATTTTTAATTTTTATTTTGTAATTTTAATTAAAAATAGTATTCAACGAGAAATATACATATTTAAACTTCCCCATGGGAACAAAGAATTGGGATCGGATTACTAAGAAAAATAAAAATAAAGTCTAATAAAAATATTATCTTTCTTACTATTTCTAAACTACCATATTTAAGGTATAATTTTATAATTCCGTTTTATTTTTCAAAACAAAATTTTAATTCAATTGTAATAATTATGAATTTTTAAAACATTTTTAAATTTCTAAAGAGGTGGTCATTATTCGATTTTCTTTATGAAACACAAGGGGTATTTATCAAATCTACTACCTACCGTAAAAGATGTTACGTAATTATATAATTTCTTCCCTAAAAAATGTCTCTCTGGATCGTTCCCTGTGTATACTTATCATTTATTATAATTGATCATCAAACCCTCCCCGAAAAGTACGCCACTGGACCAGCCAGTGACATTCAAGTCGTTTCGTTTCTCGTGAACTTAAATTGCTCGGTACATTTTTGTTGAATAAATATCAAAGTGTGTTATTATATGTGTTGTTTACACCGAAAAAATGTTGATTGCTTTATGGTTTACTAGCAATATTTTTGTGACATTTCTTCGTGACGAGCAAAATTTCAGATTGTGTCCAGCTACAAAATATGTGTATGTATGTCAAAATACAACAAAATAAAAAAAAACATAGGCGAAGAACTATAACCTCCTTCTTTTCGAAGTCGGTAAAAAAGAGAGAAAAAAAAAAGAAACCTTTTCAAAAAATTGGTAATCAGTTGCACACGACTAGGACGATGCATTTGCATAATGCACACAAAAAATATTGCAGTAAGTAAATATTTAATCAAGAAGTGACTGTGATGATGCCTTTATCTTTTTTTTTTGCCTCGTAACTTACCTTGTTTTGTTTTTTTGGTGTTTTTTATGGTACCACATCTATCTATTTATTCACATTATAAAACATTATTCCGAAATGATCAGTTGCCTATTTTGTATTGAGTTTATTTTTAGCGTGGACTGTTTACTAACACTTTTTCCGTTTCCTAGGAAATCAGGTTAATTAAATGGTGATATTTATTTTTAATATGTTTAAGAGCAAAGTCCTAATGCTGATCCTTTTATTTTAAAAGGCTAAAACACTGTCTTCCATCTTTTAAAAAGTACTTTACATCATCATTTTGAATAGTGGGTTATCGAATTGTAATAAAAAAATGAGATTGAAACCTAGTGAAATTTTGTCGAAGACTCGCGTTTGTAACCCGTTTAAGGTTAAAGGTAACTTCGGCACTGAGCGAAACATTACCATTTCGAATTTAAAACAGCGATAAACATTGGGAAATAATTCACGCGCTTGGCAATCATTTTATCAAAAAGTAAGAAAAATTTTTAAAAAGTTAAAACTTCAAACCGAACGTAAAAGGAAGACCTTTTTAGCAGGTAATACATCAGCGGTGAAAAGTTTTAAAAGTAAATTAGTAATTCGATGAGGAACTTATTAAACTCTAAGTACTTATCGTTCGATTCGACGCGCAGCCGATAAAAATCGACAAAACAATACTCTGCCGATGAATGTCGAAAAAATATTACATAATCAACACTTTAGTAGTCGCGATAACTTCTGAAGTAAAATAATAAATCGGACACTCCATATCTATTTACAAATGAATTTAATTACATTCATTAGGCCAAGCACTCTAACAGACAAGATTTGATTATTAGTCACGTTGAAATATTTTAATGTTATAAATGTAATTAAATTTGCGACTGTACAGGTAAAATGTACGCTCTGAAGCTAAAAGTTTGTTACGTGTTTTATTGACTTATTACGTAAACAAAATAGGTCTGTTCCGTTTCGAGTAACTTCTGACTGACCTCTGTGATCTGACTTCACATTAGTACACTTGTAGGAAGTGATGCTTTGATCTTCGCTCTCTTCCCTGAACCGACGACGCAGTTTGAGTGGATTTTCAGTTCCTTTTATGTAACTAGGAATAACAGCAAAGTATGTCTCGATGGAAATAAAACTAAAAACAAAAAAAAAAAAAAAAAAGAGGAAAATAGAAAACAATTTTTTTTTCTTTTTCTTTGAGCTTATATGCAAGACAACCCATCAGCCATAAGGGCAAAAAAAATTATTTACTCAAATTTAGTGAAATTATAGTACATTGATGTGAGAATTTATATACTACGTAGCCTGAAAATATTACGCTATTACGACACTTTGAAACTATAGTCAATACAATGTAAATATATGCTAAATAAAATTTCGTAAACCGATATATGTAAATACATCTCCTCCGCGGTGTTTGATTTCGATTGGCTCACGAAAAAAAGATTCAGTTTCCTAAAGTTTCTTATTTCAACCGAGTTTAATTCGTAAATAGAATTTCTTAAATTTTACACTTGTTTCCAGGCCCAGATTAAGTGTATAGTAGGCCCTTTCCAGAAGTGACAAAATTATCAGTTTTATGGAATAATTAAATTTTCTTTAATTTAATTTAATTATATTATTTTGGATTCACGAATTAACATATAATTATTAATGTAAACAAAACTAAATATCATATAAACAGTGTGTAGAATTTTCGATGTCAAAAAAAAATAAATATATATATATATATATATATATATATATATGCAGTGGCGGACCCACGGGAAGGCATCCCCCCCCCCAAAGAACCATAGCCTCTATGAAAAAAATTGTTATAACAAAGAAACCTAATTTATGCTACAAAAGATTTCTACAAATGTTACCTATGGATTTAATTAGAACTAATATTTAATACTGTTTTCTGGTGAAACTATTAATGTTACGTTTTTATTTTATTTTAAAAGCAATTTTAATCGATCTTTTGCCTTCTTATTTATTTTTAGTTTTTACTTTTTAATATAAATGAAAATAGATCAAAGATAAATATATATATTTTTTGTACCTGCTTACGAACAAAGAATTCGGATCGGATTACTAACAAAAATAAAAAAGAACTAAAGTCTAATAAAAATACTATCTTTCTTACTATTTCTAAACTAGCATATTAGCTGGAATTTTATAATTTTTTTATTTTTTAAGTGAAAATAAAATTTTAATTAAATTGTAATAATTATGTATTTTTAAAACATTTTTAAATTTCTAAAGAGGTAGCTATTTAATTTTCTTTATGAAATAACATATTTTTCAAATCTATTACCTATCGTAGAAGATATTACGTAATTATATAATCCCCCTCCCTAACCCAAAATCTCTCCAGATCCGCCCCTGATATATGTATATATATATATATAATTTTAAACAATGAATTTTTTTCTTGTTTTTTTTCTGCAAATTCTTGTATAATATCGTTAAAATCTACTGAACGGAGAAAATCTGCTTCGATCGTTAATCTTGATAATGCCGATAATCTATCATCTAGCATGGTTGATCTGTACATCCTTTTTATTCTTTTTAATATCGAAAAAGATCTTTTCGCTTTGCAATTTGTAATCTGTATAGTTACAAATATTCTATATGCAATATAAATGTTTGGAAAAACATCCATTATTACACGATCCATATCGGTGGTGGGAGCCTTTCGGGGGCCTCTTTATAAAGCGGTACCCGAGGCTGAAGCCCCCCCAGCCCTCCCTAAATCCAGGCCTGCTTGTTTCCTACGAGATTAAACACTTAAATTTCTTCTACTGCCACACTTGAAAGATCGCGACTAACAACGTAAAATATTCTCTCAGATATATCATAATGAAAGTGAAGTAATCATTTCTCAGTGAAAATCAACGAATTTGTACATGACAAATCTTAAAGCGTGAAAATATTTCTTTCTTAAGGTTAACCCGTTATTTGATTTGATTTTTACCGCGGAATTACTTTTAACATGAACATATGTTTCATTCAAAATGTTTTCAGACAAAAAAATATCCAATTTTTTTTTGTAGACTAAAAGAGCCATTCGGGCAGTGTCGGTTTTCGGGCCGGGTAGGGTGCGCTTTGGGATAACGCTTTTACACTAGTTCTGGGTGATCGCATCACAGTTCATCATCATCATCGCTGAGCTTTTCAGTATAAATGGGATGATAAGACATTTTTAAGGCGCTATAATTTTCAGATTTACAAAACCGGCTGACGAAGCACAAATAAATTAAGCTAATGCGATTTCAAATAGCTGAAATTCATCGATTGTGTGGTCACAGACTTGCAGTTATGATCGGTAAATAGGACACGAGATTATTACACGAGCAGAGCAATGTAAGATTTCAGTTTCTTAGTTTCCTTAATACGTATCCTTTTATATGACATTCTATTTCAAGTACTTCGCAAATTACTTCAAACAAAAGAAATGGACATCGTCGAATGCACAAATATCTTTAAAAAGCTATTGCTTATTCTTAAAAAGTTATGAAGAATATTCTTTCATTCCTAAAGCAAAGAAACTGGTAGAAAAATCGAAGGTCTGCAAAGAATATACGCATGCTTCTAGTGTCCCTTAAGGTTTGAATTCAGGTCCGTTGTTCTTTTTTTAAACAATAAAGGATCCAATCTTAAATTTAAATTTCTTTCGTTTGCTAATGACTTAAAAATAGATTCGCCGGCACATTCTGTGAATGACTGAACAATAATACAGAAAGATCATTTTGAACTTATGCTGCGGAGTAAAAATAACAACTTTGCCTTCAGTTCTCAAATTCAATTCAGTCGGAACCGAATAAAATAGAACTATAATTACATTGTAGGTTACAGTATATACGATAGCCTGTGTGCGGTAGTCTGAAAGTTCATATTAACATCGAACATTAGATTTTATTACGAGAAATCTTTTCTTCCTTTAGAATACTTTAAGTTTCAGCTGTAATATTTGGCTGTTCAATGAAATCCGTATTACGATAAATATATCAAAACAATTTTGAAAGAATGCAAAACAACTTTTTGAAATACTTGTCTTATTGTGTGACTGAAAATTATCTGATTGTGTAATTATTTTAACATTAAACCCCGCTACATACGTGTAGGAAAATATTTAAATTGAGGTTTTTGCACGATATACATACTGGACGAATAGGTGATGAATATTTGTCGTTTCCTAGTATCAAAATATCGCAGCAGAAGAAAACGCTGTTTTTACGAACCACGAGCTCGTTAACATCGACTTTCAAACTATAAAATTACTCACATTAAGTAGTCATCCCCCAAAAATAGATATTCATGTCAGTAGTAGAAGTATATAATTCATTTACAACTTAATTTACGTTATACTACTCCGTTAGGTATTTACATATGCGAGTACATCAGCAGGAAGTGCCTACCAGTTTGTTGTTTCACAGTATGAAATAATCATTTATTCACCCAATAGATTTTACATTTTGACACTCAACGTAATTCTATTTTTTTCTTTCTCCCTGTACTTTTTGTCTGTATATTTATAGTTACAGTCGCCACTTTTTTATACAGTTTTATAACTTATACCTACATTAATGAGGTTGCATTTTTCTTATTTTTTATTTATTTATTTATTAATTGAAGTTTTTTGTTTTAATTTTAATTATATATATATATATATATATATATATATATATATATATATATATATATATATATATATATATATATGGGGGGGTGTATGCGTGTGTATGAGAAAGAGAGAGAAAGAGAGAAAGCACATATATATATATATATATCTGCGTATGTATGTATGTATATGTACGAGTAACTAGTGGGTATATGCATATACTTGGTGTGCGTGCATGTGGGTGTTTATATGTGCATATGATTATTTATATACCTATACATTAGGAGTTATGTAACTATACATAATTTATACTCGGTTCATGTTGCAAATTAGTTAGGTTAAGTTGTAACACCATTTCAAATGTAGTGCTAATTTATTTGCTGTAATAAGATTGTACTGAAATATACATATAAGAAAAAAGGGATGGGAAAAGCTGTTTAGCTAATAATATTAAAATATTGAGGTGTTTTAATAATAATGAACGAAAAGTAAAAGTAAAATAATAATCTTAAACAATTAGGTTCACTGCATAATTAATAATTCAACTGAACTTGGAAAACTCGGCTTCGCCGTGATTTTTAATGTACGCAAATGTATGAATTACATCACTGAAATTGAAACTAGGCAGTAATTCACTTTTCACGCGCCGAAACATGTTAAATCAGCTGAGTCGCATACGAATTCATTCGAAATTAACGAAAACATTGAAAAGTGATTAGTTCTTTTTCTTGCGGATTCTTAAAAATTAAGTATGATCTATACAACCAAATTAGTTTGTTTCTTCATCCAAATTCATATGGGATTAGTAACGCTTGTGTGCGTTTACTTCATTTGAAACATATCTTTCTTTGTCTTTATTTTATATATTCGCAATTAAAAAGTTCAGTTACAAACAAACCATTAGTGCGAAATCGGATAATCGAAATTTAACTAAAAAAATATGGGAGTAATTAGCGGAAAAATTCAATTTTACAGGTAAATAAATACTCACTGAATCAGAATCATATAGTGATATAGACGAACAAATGTGAAAATATTAAATGGATAAACAAATTAGGTTGGTTATTTGAACACTTTACTTATACAACTGATATTCTGCAACACAATCGTTAACAGAAATACATATATATTTTATATATGTATACATGTATGAACCGGGGATGAAATTAGAAAAAAAAAATAAAAAGGAACAACCGAATCAAATAATGGCATTTAAAAAAATGATCGAATTTTTAATATATCACGGTACGCAAAGCTTAACAGAATGTAACCCGAATTCGAGTATAAGTTTGCGACGTTGGTAATCGAACGGAAAAATTTTACGGATCGATTAGAGCAGCGCAATCAGCCGGTCGTGATGAAAATTATTTATGTTTACATTGCGCTCAACCGAATGACTAACGGGATTTTTAATATATGTAGAAGTTAGTAATGATAATACTTATATACGAATTATCGCAGTTTCTAAAAAATTTTCACGTTAAGAAGTGTGTACATCAGTTTTTTCAGAAGTCTCAAAACTTACAGAAGTTAAATACTAAGTATTGTTTACGTAAATCGAATAATAATATAGGTGTTATTATTTCATTGATTCTTCTAACGAAATTTTAACCATACTCTACTTATCATAAATATTTCCTTGTTTTTCTATTTATTATACCTAAGGTTTATTCGGTTTTTGCTAACGATTAAATGTACCAAAATTCAGAAGAAGAATTCATACAAATCTTTTATAGCATAAACTAAGTTTTTCAGTTATAACAAATTTTTTTATATGGGCTTTGGTTCGTTGGGGGGGGGATATCACCCTCCCCCATGGATGCGCCACTGCTATAAGGAAATATAAAAAAATAAACAATATCTTTGAATTCCAAAATTGTGTTACATCACCTTCAGTTTGTCCACTGGTATTCTATTTTCGATAGAATGTTTCTGCTTAACTATGTGTTTATATAAAATAAATTTATTCTTAAACGTCGCGAAACATACTGCACAAGTAAAAAAATTTTCCATTTTTGAGAATTTATTTATACAAAACAACAATATACAATAAAAAATTTTAACGCCAATTTATAACTACTGTTGCTGTTGCCTGTTGGTATATCAAATTTCACTCAAATTTTTTACTACTTTTATGTGCGAGAAATTGTATTTCTGGGCTTAAATTACTTTCAGCAATTAAATCGAAAAACAAATTATTTTTGAATATAATGAACAACTAAAAAAAAATCAAAGATTATACTTCGCCAAACAATGGTTTTAACAACAAATTTTCTGTTGGAAATTACTTTGTATTTCAATGTGTAGGTATTTTTATTTTAAATTGTATTACATTACAAATATAGCATTCATGTATAATATTTTCGCAACATTTCTTTTCATAATATAATTTTTTATCTTCGTAATAAAGAAATCATTAATTGCCAGTCCGCTGTAATCGCTCAGTGAAAAATTTTCCGTTCGATTACCAATGCTGCAAACTTATACTCAAATTCGGGTTACATTCTGTTAAGCGTACGCGAACATATTATTATGGTTTTTGACATTAGAAATGCTTTTTTTCACCGACTTCCAAAAATGAGAAGGCTATTATACGTTTGTTGCGTTTGTTTTTTTGTTTTTTTTTTTAATATTTGTTCGCGCTTAACTTATATTCATATGGACCGATTTTACTGGTTCTTTGTCCATCAGAAAGTATACCATTCAGCGGTGTATCATAGAGTAGTGATGAAAATAGGTGAACATAAACTGAGTATTCGTCAAAAACGTAAAAAATGCGGTCCCTTTAGTAATTTCTTATTAGTATAACAGAGGCGATTGACTTAACATACTATCAATTTTCCAAATTTCATCTTTCGTTTAGTTCAACGACGTGCGTTTCCGGAAGAGATTATCGTTGAATTAAAAGCGGTCCTGAACATTACGTACACGTTGCCCATCGAAGTATCTCCCTGTTCTTAAATTCTCAAATGAATCGGCCGCAAAAACACGCAACTGTCGCACGACAAAAAATACCCGACGATACAGTGTACCAACTAAATCGCATATTAACGAGATTTTTTTTAGAGTCGTCTAGGCTGAAAATTTCATCATTGTAAATCTTCATTATCGGTTGTGTTTCACTTTTGGAAGATTCCGTTAAATATTTTCAAAGATAGCTCTCGCCACAGACGTCCTGTTGCCCATTCTGACGATGCAGCCAATTTTATTATACGTATCGATAAGTGTTTGAAAAAGGCTGGTATTGGTGACTGAAAGCATTGAATGGGAACTTCTATACCCACTCGAGCATCGTGATAAAACGGGCGAGGCTTCGGATTTTTGATAAGTTACTTACACAAATGCATCCATATATCTCCATTCCATATCTCCATATTGGCGCTATGATAACTAGATAGATGGATCTTTTTAAGCTTAGACTTAGAGAGAAGAAAATCTGCTTAATAGAGGGTATAGTATCCTAGCTCTTTTGACAGGTCCGAGCAACATTGCGACCGAGATAGATTCCCAAGTATCTCACAGAATCTGATTGTTTGATTTCTCTATTGTTTATTTCTATTCCGGGACACGTAATCAATCTATTTGTAAATACCATGTTTCGTACACTTCTTATTGTTGCATGTGACATCCGAAAGAGAGGTGCCGTAAAAGCGAATCTGCTTCAGCAAGAACCGGAAAAAACATATATATTTCTAGTATGAAGCGCAATTTTCAAACACACAAAAAAAAAACAAAACATTCAAAAACCAGTTCAGATATATAAATATTTGGCTGTAGAGAATTTCAGCATAATGGGACGCTTTACGTTTAGAGAAGAACTATTGAAGATACAAAAATATACACATCACGGTTCGTTGCGAATATCTTCTAAATGACATGTTTTTTACAGATATTTACTAAAGATCAGTTTGTATTACGGAAAACACAACTGGAAATATTTCAGATAATCACGGAGCGGAAATATTAAAAATTCTACCTGTAGTTGCAGCAGGAACAACAATAAATAAAAACGTAGAAAAGGAACGTATCCCCTTCTGCGGTATTAAAAAATCGAGTAATATTTCCCAGCGTACTCTAAAACAAAAAAAAAATCAAAAACAATACAACGAGGAACTGATTAATAATGAAAAAAGAATTAGTCTTTGCAACAATCGCTTAAACTTAAAAAGGACAAAAAAAAACAAATTACTACAAACGAAACCCAGAAAAATATCAACAAGACGACTGTCACTAAGAGCTCAACACTGAAGTGGCCAATAGTCGCACACATTAAAATCGAAATTCAAGAAACTTTCAGGCAAAGAATTGAAAACAGCTCGGTTTGTTCCAGCACCTTTAACATGTCACACGATATTTCTCAACACGCATCTCTCCCTTCTTTTTATCAACTTCGACAAAACCGAAACCTTAAATGTATTTCATCAAACCTTTGAACTGACTTGTATGACTTTTGCAACATTGAAAACCGATTTTTTTTTTTTTTTTTCAATAGATCTATCGTTGGTGGTTACGACAGGTACCAGTAGTTCCTTTGTCAGACTCCTTTATCGCTTCAATTTCTAATTTTTTTCGTATATAATGTGTAATTCTTTGTGTTGGGTAAGTTCCACTGTGTTGACGTGCGCGAGAAAAAAAAAATGCTCGATGCTTTTTTTTATTATTTTTTTTATTTCATAATTAACTAATTAATTAAATAGAGCTACGAAATGCCGATATTTATTGTATCGTACACTGGTAATTGTTTCGTATTCAAAACAAAAAAAAAAAATTTTAGCACTACACAATTTATCGCGTCTTATTCTTCTTGATGTTTTTAATGTTACGTTCAGATACAAGTAACAGTAATTTCCACCTTACAAGTTAAGAATGACTTTATTTTCCCAGTTAATGGAATTTTCATTCAATTTAACGTAAAAGTAATGCATTTCACTATAACATTAAAAATTTACGGCAATAAACTTTGCAACAAAAGCACAGCAGGAAAAAACACAAACAATATTTTATAATTACTTTACATAACGCAATGAGATACATTGTTAAAAACGCACAACATATTAATACATAGAAATCTCATGTTTATTTGTTTACATCACTGCCGGTATAATATAAACTTTATTGTATTACAACATAAGCTTTAATCAAAAATACATTTATCGATATTTCAGAGTGATAAACACTTAAAAGTTACCTTTCCTATTATCCACACTTATTAAAATAATACAGACAACAAATATTGTATCGTTCACTTTGAGAATTTAGTTAAATATTTTATTACTTAGTTGTTACAAATTATAAATTCACTATCCCTTATACAATTTATCATAAAATTATAATTGCATTAGTCCATATACATTTCATACTTTAAGCACAAAATTAATTTTAGTTTATAGATCTATATTATATAAAACTATGCTAATTAATATTAAATTTTAATTTCATAATGGTTTATCCTTATTACATATACCTACACATATCTTTACTATTATAATTTTCTTATGCTGTTTCAATGATTATTTTAGTAGCTATTTCTGTTTTATTAACTCTATAACTTAATGAGTAATTAATATGTTTATTATCTAAACTTTTATTATTATTCGTAATTATAATTAACTTGCTATTTATATTACATTTTGTCACTTTTATTTGTAAAATAATTATTTTTATCATATGTTTCATTATTGTATTTATAGATTTATTAGTTTTTCCTTTTAAGTACATTTATTATTATTGAAGTGTGCCAACGTCGTAACTCGTTATAAGCAATATTTGGTTTCGAATGTCAAACAGAAGGGATTATATAGCTGGAAATCTCCTCAGGATGATTGTAATTCGATAAACAGGAGTCAGATAGATTATATATTCAAATCAAACAGCGCTTCAGAAATGCCATAAAATGTACTAGGACATACCCTCAAGCAGATATAGTTTCAGATCACAATCCGGTGGTAGCAGAAATTGGTCTCAGATGGCGGCTAATGAAAAAGCAAACAGTAAATGGGAATGAAAGAATAAACACAAAAAAACTAGAAAATCAAAATGTTGCGAACATAGTGGAAGCTGAAACTAACAGAATATTCAAAAGAGTATGTGAAGAATAAATAGCGGAAACAGCAACGGAGAAAATCAGAATAATTGGAGAAGAAATAAGACAGATGTGTACCAAAGAAATGAAAAGTAAGAAACAGAAAAAGAAACCATGGATGACGGATGAAATCTTAGATTTAACGGGGAAACGCAAACTGAGAGTATAAAAAGGCGCATAAAGAAATAAAAAAGGAAATAAGGAAAGCTAAAGGATAATATGAAGAATTGGAGAAATTGCAGAAGAAACATGATGTGTTAAACATGCATAGGATGTGAAGAAGTGGAGAAATTGCAGAAGAAACACGATAGACGTATGCATAGGAAAATAAAAGAAATATCGGGAAAATATACAGAAGAAAGATACCTGCCAAGCTGATAATAGACAATGGAGAATTAGTGTTGACGCTGGATGAAAAATTGAAATGCCGGAGAGATTATGTGGAAAGATTATACACTGAACAAAGAGAAGAGATCGATATTGTACCTGACGAAAATGAGAAGCTGCCTACTCGTATTTTCAATTTTGATGTCAGAGCTGAAATATGCTATAAAAGCAATGTGAAACGTAGAATTGCTATTGGGGCTGATGGTATAGCAGACGAAGTAATCAAAATGATCAATGACGAAAACATTACGAGTCTTCTCGATATATTTAATGAAATCTATGAAAATGGCCGTATATTCCACTTTTGTAATCCTACCTAAGAAAAAGTCGTCGGCGAGTAAGTGCCACCGCACGATAAGTTTAACGAATCATTTCTTAAACGTTTTTGTGAAAATCAACCATGAACGTATCGGAGAAAAATGCGAAAAAGAACTAAGCGAATTTCAGTTTGGCTTCAGACCAGGGTACTCGAGAAGCACTACTGACAGCAGTAAACGTACTACTACAAAAATGTAGAGATCAGCAAAAAGATGTCTTCCTCTGCTTTCTAGATTATGAAAAGGCCTTCGACAGAGTGCAACATAAAAAAACTCCTAGAAATTCTCAAAGCGAAAAAAGTTAACGAAGATGACAGCAGAATCATTAAAAATCTATATTGGGAACAGAAGGTAAGAATATTAGTGGACGGAAAGCAGACAGAAAGAATTGAAATTCAGCGAGGGGTCAGGCAATGATGCATCCTATCACCGTGTTAAACATACATATGCGGACGAAATATTTGCTGAAGCTTTGGAAGATGCAAAATTAGGAATCAAAGTGAACGGAAGGTATATCTAAACAATGCGAGGTATGCAAATGATTCAGTTCGGATCTGCAGGAATTGGTAAGATTAGTAAACGAAGCTGGATCAAGATATGGGCTTAATATTAATGTAAAGAAAACTAAACCGTTAGTGATCAGTAAGAAGGAAAGAAAAAGGGTACAGTACTTCAGATTAATGGGGACAAAAAATCGAAATAACGCGAGGATATAAATATTTAGGGTGCTACATAACCGAATCTCTCGACCACCCCGAAGTGGAGATTAAGAGAAGAATTGGATAAGCCGAGACTACTTTCTTAAAAATGGAAAATTTATTTACAAACCGCTCGCTAAGTTTAAAAGCACGCGTCACAGAATGATAACATCGTATAGTATTCTGTTATATGGAGTGTGGAGGCAGCAACAACAGTGACAGCAAAGACGTTAAAAAAACCGGAAGCGTGTGAAATGTGCCCGCATAAAAGATCACTCTGAGAATTCCTTGGACACAGAAGATGACCAACGAAAAAGTATCGGAGCTGGCAGATGTTAAAAGATACTTGACGCAGACAATCAAGAAAATCGAGTGTTTTCATCAGAGGTCAGAGATACGAACCGATTAAACTGGATAATTGAAGGGAAAATTGACGGACGCCGAGGAAGGGGAAGAAGGAGAACTTCTTCCTGGCTGAAGAATGTACGGCAATGGACAGGACTAAACGCTGTTGGTGACCTTGTGCGAGCAGCGGAGGGGCGAAAAATTTAACGAAAAATTTAACGAAAAATTTAACGAAAAATTTAAAGAAGTGTTATTCTAGCGCCAGTAGGATCGTCAACGCGCAGATTATGACAATCGAAGAAGAAGAAGGACGCAAACTTGTGAACGCGTCGTCGGCTTATTTCAGGTGAACTTGTAAGCGTTGCTACGAATTTTGAATGTTAGTGATTGGTTTATTTTTAATGATCATGAGCGCAGAGCAATGTATCGAAATTTCTCGTTGTCATTTGTCGTCGTTTCGGTGTTCTACTTGAAAGAGGTGTGCATATTTTTAACCGAATAAAAGCGAACTGTTCTCACTCGCATTTTCAATGAGAATTTGAGGTGACGCGGCGTGGTTCTATGTGTTGTTTCAGTGTCTCTAGTAGGAGCGCAGACTAATAAAGAGAATTTTCCGAGTTAGCGTACTGCACATTACAGAACGGCATTATTGAAACGGAAAAGATTATACAATGCGAAAATTATTCGAACGAACGAGTTTTTAATTGTTCGAAAGGGAAAACAAAGAGCGATCGCCGAAAGAGCTATTTATCATCGTTACGTAACGGAAGAACTTATCGTCTGCTATCGCACGTTTAACTCGTACACCTGCGCGCTTGTCCGGCACTTCGCACAACATGCCAGAAAATATTTATACGCGTTTTAACCTAATTTTTAACCAGCGCGAGAAAGAGGTAAAAAAGGCACATACGAACAAACATCGCTCAGCATTACCGCAATGTAAACGACTCTCTGCCTGTGTTTACTTCAAAATCTCCACTCGCTGGTAACAACCGTACGTAATAAACTTCGTCATTCCCATAGACAACTCAGCCGCATACTTCACATTCGCACCCACTTATGCAAATTTCAGAGATACTTCACAAATGATGAAACAGAACCAGTCTCTAAGACAACAGGTGAAACCTACGTCGAAAATGAAGATGAGAACTGTTCTTCTTCGAAAAAGTTCTTAATCTGTAAAACTGACTTTAAAAACGACAAAGAATCCGCTCTGGCTCAGTTTTAGTAGTTTGCGCTTTTGTATTGCCCCCCCCCCCCCCCAACCCTCCGCGATTATTTTTATCATCATTTTGTCGTTTACTAAAATCAAAGCCTTTTTTTTTGAAAAAAATTCCCCCTCTTCTTTGAAACACCTAAATATCGTGAACATGTTTCATGCGGTTTCGGTTTTTAATTTAAAACAATTATCGGAACGTTGTTCAACTAATAAATGTAATCGAGGGAATTCATTTTTAAATTTCTAAAGTAAAACATAAAGCTCTTTAAAAATTAGTCGGTTTTTATTCCGAAAATATACGCTTGTTTTGTCGAAGCGGATCCAGAAGATAGGTATACATATATATATATCTGTAACGGTTAATAAAGATTTTTGTTGATTACGTAATTTCGTATGTGTTTAGAAACATCGACACGCCGGTGTGTGTGTTATTATAGCGCGAAACGGAAATGGGTTATTATTCAGATCTATATGAATGTCTTGTGCATAAATTTGCTAAACCGTTGGCCACAAGCCGCTCTTTAAGATCGACGATTAAATCCGAATAAAATCCTTTTCACGAACCCTTCAGTAATTAAGAAAATCTCAAATCTTTTAGGCGCTAAATTGACGTTGATAGTTATATCGGAAAAAGACTGCTGTGAATATTTTAATCCTAAACTTGTTAAATATAGTAGTTCTCGTGACTAGTATGTATTAATCATAAAAGACTCTCTCAGTCGAGAAAGTATCGAATAAGAGAACTTCTTAGTTATTGACCTTTTTTTGTTTATATTTGTAGCTCCCTTTTTTAACCTTAAAAGATTTGGACACTTTTTTGTCTAAAAATGTTTGGAATGACACACATTCGCGTTAAAAAAAAAAAAACAAATCAAACGATGAATTCAACAAAGAAATTTTACCGCGTCCAGCTTCATAATTTGATGTGTAAAATTTTTTGTATTTAATATTTTTTTTATTTTTACAAGATCCTCCTGTATCGTTTTTTCCCTTCCACCTTCCAGCTTCGATGCATCTATCCTTAAATGCTACCCTTATTCCGCGTGCAGATCGCTTCTACTATCTCGGAGTATAGTCATCTGTCCTTCTTTGAACGTATTAATTTTCGTTCCTCTTTCGCTCAAGACTAAACTTGTTGAAACCCGTCTATTCCACTAGATGGGCTGGCAATCATCCGTTTATCTTTATTATCCTTATTATCTTTATTATCTTTATCATCTTTTTATCCTTATTGTCCTTACTTCCTTGTGTAAAATAATCCGCTTAAAATTTGATAACTGCTCCCCTTTGGCTATGCCCCTGGATCACTTCCTTACAAACTAAACAGAATATAAAATTCATGTCTTCGGCTTTGCCTCGGTATTCGTAAATCTTTCCCAATTCCAGAAGTTCTTGCTGAGTCAAACACGCGTCCTATGTTCATCCGTAGATCATATATAGAGGTTATATAGCTTTCTATCTATGACGTCTTTCGCTCAGTTCATCCATCGTATCCATACTTTTCTCCGTATTTTTTAAAACTAGCGTTTTACTCCCAAGAAAATTCCTATCCTAGCTCACGCCGTTTTGCGTCTTCACTCTTTCTCGGCAAACATAGTAACCTCCCTCATTTCTTCTTCAACTTTACCATCTCATTCTCCTGATTTATTCTATCAATTTCTATCCTCCAATTCCTTTCACCGATCATAAGCTATTCAGGAATTCCTGAACTCCCACGCGCAAACTCATTTTTACCGATAGTTCTCGAGGACCGAATGAAGTCGGAGCCTCCTTCATTCTATCTGATATCAATTTCCTTGAATCTTTTCGTCTTCCTACTTTTTGTACTATCTTTACTGTCGAAGTTGTGGCTATCTTGCGCTCTACTATTTATATCTCCTCCTATCGTTTCGCTTCAATGTCCAATTGTGTTTCTGAATTTATGGCTTTCCTACACACTCTTGAGATTTGTTCATTCTCCCTATACGCCCTCTTATACGTAATCTTTTCTCGTTTCATTCTATATATATATATTGATTTTCTTTGGGTCCCTGGCCGCGTGGGAATTATGGCAGATTCTCTAACTCGCTCTACTCCATCTTTCCCCGCCTCTATTTTACTGAAATTCCTGTCTTTAATCTATTATCCTCGTGTAAAAAATTTCATTCCGAACCTCGGTCAGATATTTATGTTCCATCATTTTCTAGCACTCTCTTCTTCTATCTGTCTGTTCAACCTAGTCTTCTTTTTTTTCCCGATGTTCCGCCGCTTTTCGCCTCCATTATTCGTTTGCTTTTTAACCGTATTCTCTTCCTCTAATTTTCGTCTCTGCTTAACACCCCCTCCAAATTGTCTTCTTTAACCAAGTGATGAATCTTTCGGTTATTCCAGTCATGTATTTTTCGAGTGCCCATTTTTTATACCGAACGCTATGTTCTTTATACTATTACCCCCTATCACTTTCTGCTTCATATTATGCTTCGTACATTTTGTACTAACACTATCAATCTTTGACGGAATCTCTAACTATGTTATTTTTTTTCCAATTTTATGACGCGTCATATACATCTGGGATGAAATCGTTTATTTAGATCCACGGCAACATCGTATTTGGTTAAATGTTTATAATAAATAATTTTATGCTGTAGTTCGGAATACAGCGGCAACTATCCTGCTATTGTTAGCAACGCGTCACAGTGGGGATTATTCTATGTGCTCGAAGAATAAACAACAAAAATTTCCTTTGAATATTCACCAATAGCTTCTGTGTATACTGTTACGCTCTAAGACGCCTCTTCGAAGACAAATAGGCAATAAATAAATAACGGAATTACCAACATTTTATACATTATTACACGATGATTGGTGTTCATCCCATAAGAACGTCCAGAAATGGAATACAATTTATTTAAAACAATTGCTACTTTGCTTGGCAAGTACTTGAAATGCAAATTGAAGCTATAACGACAGTCCACGTAATGTGTGCGCCTAAATACTTCAATGAATCGACAATATTAATCTTGAAATTTGATATCGAGAAATGTAACGAATTGTAATAATCCCTTTTACGTTTTCCATGGATAAATAGCATTTTAGTATTATTTTCGTCCAACTCCAGAAGATGTTTATCTATATGGGTTAAAATATTATTAATTGTAATTTTGAAAAATTTACAAATAAAAGGACAATGGTTGGAAGAGACCACGAATGCCAGATTGTCTGCATAAAAATATTTGGTTACAGCATTGGGGAAAAATCGGTTAGTGATAAGTCTGCAATATACACAAATTCCAGAGTACCGGACCGAAAATCGATCCTTGCGGACAACCGCGAATAACCATTTTTTGGATATACGTTTGATGTTTGTAGTTAAATTGAATCGTTATAGTGTTTATGTATTGTCTTATTACCGAAATAATTCTATGGTCAAGGTTAAATGCTTTAATTCTATGGAATAAAACTGTCCATGAGCAGTTGTCGAAGACGCCTTTAATGTCGAAGGTCAGACGATCGGTCGGAATTTTTTTTCGAATAGCGTATTTTTAATCTGTTCTGGTAATTCAACAAATAACGTTGATATTAGAGAATGGAGTTTAAAGAAAGTTAGAGAAGATTGATGATAGGTTTAAAATGAACGGTGCTGATTCTTTTTTTTTATTAAGCTGTATGTAGCATATGCGATTTAGAAAGACTTCGTTTCTTCGCTCTGTTGCAGTATAACCGTTTTGACGTTTAAATTTGAACAAAAATATTTTAATTCGAAATGTTACGCCAGTTTTGTCCTTGCTGTGTCTGACTTTGAGATCGGATTAATTGTATCTTCGAATTATATCGAAAATTATGGTATTGATAACACAATGAACGAAAAATATTTCCCGCTTCATCAGCTTTCGCATTGAGACTGATGTCAGGCTCATATGCAAGTTACTCGAGCGGTAATTTTAGGATGAGTCGCTTAAAAATCGGTGTAATCAATATTTTCAAACTTTAATTCTCGACAGAAAATAAAAATTTCTCGTTAAAATTTAGATTAATTATAAAAATGGAGGTGACTGGAAATTCGACGTATTCCTCGAAAGGGGTTATTCTGGAGATAATTTGTAGCAAATTAAATCCTATCAAGTAGGGGTCAAAAATGAATGGTTGCTGAGTTAAAACGATTTTACGAATTTTCAGAAAATTTCAGACTTCGCGTAAAAAAAAATCGGGGTAAAAACAATACCTAATTCTGATCAATCAATTGATGTTTGTCTAAAAGCTAATTAGATATTTATTACGCTGGGAAAGTATATGCCCACAATTATCATAATCTCAGAAATAAAACTATTTTGAAATAGCAATGATAAATTTATTTTTTAATTTTTGTTCATAATTAAACTATTATTATTTGAACAAAATGTACAAATTACAGAAATTAGTTTCCTGTTTTATTAGCTTTCTAAAAAGGTATAAATGTTATTAGTTTGTACACAAAAAAAATCACATTACACTGAGGAAATCCCTAAATTCCGGGAAACATGCCCCTATCAATACCGCCACGCTTTTGTTCCTTTTGTTGCACTCGGAACGGGAGTACAAGTCGGTAGACTTCGGAAACTTTCGGGGCAGTCCGTGAACACGATGGACGGTACTCGTCTCCGTCAGTTACTTCCATTCATTCAGCTGGTTTAATGTAATTACTACAGAGAGTAAACGTATCGTTTAATTAAAATAACCAAAAAAAAAATTGTTTTTTTTTTAAATGGCTAGTTTTCGAAAATGAAAAATATACGCAGATATTTCGTTCTGTTACGGATTCTGTGATAGTGATGCTGCTGCATCGTGAAGGAAATATCAGAAACGTTTTCCTTACCGCCGTTAACCACACGCGAGAAGATTGGACTTTTGTCGATTCCTGTTAAACAGTGATGCTGAAAATCTCAACTTTTTAAAGCGTATTCTATGTACTGACGAGCCCAAATTTGATCAGGATGGGATTACAAATTAGTATCATAATGCTCATTACTGGGCACTTAAATATCAATATCCCCAAAAATCTAAAAAAACTGCTCACCAGAGAAGATTTTTGATAAATGTGTGGATAGGAATCATTCATAATAACATTATTGGTCCATTTTTCATGCCCCAAAACCTTAATGGGCTCGCCTACGAAAACTTTGGCTTAACGATGCCATATGATTTACCAGCACGACGGCTGCCCAGCCCACTACTTCAGAGGTATACGACACAACGATGGATAGTAGGTCGCGGTGGCGATCTAACGCATTCTATGACTTCTACATTTGGAATCATATGAAAGACATGGTCTCCTACTTAAATTAGGAATACCATGGAGCAGTATGAATATAAAGACTATATTAATCCTTTATACAAAATTAATTTTGTTTTATACTTTAATACCCACAGCTTTCTTCTGAAAGATTTAAAAATATAATAATATTTATTAACTTTATTATTTATATGCTCTATTTGTTTAGAGGAAGTTAATTTTATTATCTATTCATCACCATCATTATCTCCTCAACCATTCTCGGTTGGTGGACAACCTATTCGTAAATTTTTCAGCTATACAGATATAGGTTGTGTACCAGGCAATTATTATATGCAACGCAGCTGTACACACGCAAGACTACATTCGAAACTGATTGTAGCCGCTTCTTATCGCGCTACAAGTGCGGTCCTGTGTGTATCTGCTGTGTACTGAAATTAATACAAATCTAACATATTAGGCGACCAAATACCGAACAATAACAGCCCTCTTTTTAATACAAAAATGTAAACATTTTCAAACAAATTATTTCAAACTTTTTGTATTTCTGTTTTTTTTTTTATTCTTTATGTATCCTAGAACGTTTATCATTTCCCAACGTGTCTGTTGTCATGGTCTATAATTCGTTCTTTATAGGTTTTTAATATAGTGCCTTTAATTATTTCTTCGGTTTTTAGTTTCCGTAATACTTCTTCAAATTATTTTCATTTCCTTGTACGTATTAAAGGGGAAGCATTGTAATCACAAAAAAAATGTTTAATGCCATATTTCAACGGATATTTCGACCATCTCTGATTACCTCCCCTTATATGGATGATAAAAGAAAGTACTATATTCGCGGAGTATTTTGAATCTCACATTTCAACGGAGATATCCATTTGACCACCCCTGGATCTATTTTTTATGTCGCTTTGTGAAAATATGAGACTGATCGGTTTAGCCGTTTTTGAGAAATCTTGCTCACCAACTTCAAAAATACAGTTTTAAAAAAAACGCGTTCAAAGTTTCAAATCACTTTACACAATGTATGCGACACGGTATCTATGCATCACGCATAACACTCAAAAACGGCCAGTCATAGAAAGCTGAAATTTTGATTTTAGAACTTATTTAATAGTTGTGTATCACCTCTCTTTTTGGTTACAATCGATCGGGACAAAAGAACGTTTCGTGGAATTTTTCTTATAAGTCAAAAACCGGTAGCTGTAAAAAGTCTAAATTTTGAACTCGGGATTATTATAACACAAATATAGTTTCTATAAAAAGCTAATATAGAAATTTTTGGCATTTGTGAAAAACTCCTTTCAATGTTGGTCATTTCTTGACGAGGTGAACAAAAAATTTTTCGCGACCTAACGTTGCAGTCTGCAACCAGGAAGGAAAAACTAGGCCAAAAATCCAACCAGACAAAGAGAAAAACTGTAAAGCCTCTAATAAAACAATTAAAAATCGTTTCTTTGTACAATATAGCTACATATTTTAATGCAGGTGTAAGGTAATAAATTAAAAAAGTTGCTCGTGCCGCAAACGGCTTTAACGGTCGAGCGACAACGAAAAATGAAAAGCATTTTCTTCTTCAAATATTTCACTAAATAAAATGTTCCATTCCCAAAATCTTACGCTTAAAATTCAGTTACATTTAGTGCACATCGTTTAAAATTTTAAAATTTAGTTTCTCACGAAATTTGTAAGGAGTAAAAATGCTCCAACTATTATATAGCGGGAGAATAACTTAGTAGTGAAGACGCTGGGCTACTAAATCGGAGGTCACAACTTACTGATCTTCTCTTCGGGTTCAGTCTCAGATATATGCCTGATCTAACATGGTATTGGACACCAGGATTTTTTTTTCTCTCCATTGGCCGATAATATTTAAAAACAAAATACACACTGCAAACATTAGCGCCCGAGGAGGAGGTACCTACGATACTTACATCTGCTTTCATTAAAATTTGTTTCTCTTCTGTACTTAAAAACTTCTTTTCATTTTCTTGGTCCACATCATATCAAAAACCCTGTCTAATGGAGTAGACATAATTGGTGTGTCGAAAAAAATGTTTTTTTTTCTTCTTAAAAGCTTTTTCATATCTAGCAGGCGGCTGTAAATACTTTTAAGACTGGAAATTCCGTGTATTAGTCGGAAAATGAATGGTGACGCGGGCCATCTAATATCACATTTCACTTCAGTATTGTGAAGTTCGTTATTATTGAAAATAAGAATCTATTCGGCGACTATATCGCGGTAGCTTTAAACCCGATATTGACAATCTTAACCCCCTGCGTCAGTAGTTTAGATAAACTTTGGTCAATCCGTAATGTTGTACTGACGGGACCAGTTTTGAAGCGAAGCATACTAATCGATTCGCTGTAGTGTAGTACGAATTAACTCACAAAACTACTATCGAACGGTTTTAGACTGTGTACGGGTAGCAATGATAACATTGTAATAAAATTTGATATGCCGATTCAATTAAACTCATATTTTCAGCATAACTAACATGTGTCAATCAAGGATCAATAAAACACCGGCTGTTCTGCGCCGTAACTTAAAAAATGGTAGAATCATTCTGCACATAGGTTCGCTTAAATCTGCCATGAAAATTATTGAACACGGAGATCTGCTAATAATGTAACCTTTGATGTTCGATATTACTAGCCTCGCGAGTTTTACAAATTAATAACTGAAAAGATAAAGTTAATTTTTAATATTTTCTTATTATTCGCCATAGGCGTTATTTTCAGGGGTATAATTAAAAATAAAAGTTATACAATTTGAAAAACAAATCATGATGTAAAAGCTTTTCGAAAGCAAATGAACATAAAACATGACGTATCAAGAAATCTGGAACGATGCCACCGTTCATCCGCTTAACACGCGCCTATTACCAGTAAAGTAACCAGAAACATTTTCAGTTGATTAGCTATAAAAGCTTGCTTTGGAACGGTGATGGTGCGAAATTGTTATTTACCATCATATTCATCGATATACGTTGAAATTACCACGCAAAACGGCATGAAAAATATAAGTTAAAATTACCTGCGATAATGAAGATTTACAACTTTGATGAACTAAGGTAAACGGTCACCGGGTGATTAATATCCGATATTCCGGTGAAATAATCTCTCATAATGACTTTCAGCTTGTTTTAAAGGGAATCAAAGGCAAAACGAGCCGAAAATTAACACAGACAAGCCCATACCCACCGTTATAAACAGAGATTTTATCATATTCCTTCAGTCAACATAAAGATCGATGATAAAAGAATCAGTAAATTATCTCTCATTTCGGAATATTGGTTAACGACAAATGGGATCCTCAGATGGAAATAACGACGAGAATTTCAAAGACCAAGTTTCGAAAGTTACTCCGTGATCTTAAATTATTAACATATAAGCTAAGTTTAGTATTTCATACTGTTCTAATATATCTAAAGCCTGAATGTTAAAGCTAAATCATTGAATTATTAGGAGACCTTCAAGAAGTCGCTTGTTCAAAATTCCTGGGACAGTGAAGACATTAAATGCAACAGTTTTTGAGTTAATTTCTAAGAATCGTAAGTCATATTTTAAGAGACGAGGGACATAAATTCCTTAGCTTAATAGTTAATAAAAAAAAAAAAACAATAACCGTAGAAGAAAGAACATAATAAATTGAACTGGTGGTATTCGTAATGTGGAATTCACTTCGTGTTTCCCTGTAGATTTACCAACAAAGAAGTAAACCAGCAAAAGAAGAGGAAGATGATAATTATTATAAATGTTTATAATGCATGTTCAAATTCTTAATGTTGACCGGTGATCAGCTCCAAAACCTCTTCTTCAGCTATGTCACTGCATATTAACAACAAAAAATGTTGCATACTATGATCGATAGATAACTCAGGAAATACTCAATGCAAATTTCACATGTCCTACTCTATTCCGACTGTTAGTATTAAATTATGGAAAATTTCTTTGATTTATGAATTTTACATATATATATATATATATATATATATATATATATATAAAATAGGCAGATAGAAATATAAATAACTATTCTTCGGACCTCGACCTTCTAGACTCTTTGGATGTTAGTCTTCCGTAACTCTTATAGAACTTAATTCACTATACCATTCTTCATAAAATTAAATTGTATAAGTGTGACGTAAAAGCGTTATAGATTTCGTCACAAGATTTTCTTATTACCTCTGGCATAAGAATCACATGGTCATTAATAAATATATATGAAAGTGGAAACTCTGTTACGTTTTTGCGTTATGAGAAAGAGGAATAAAAACGTTTCGAAAATAGTAAAATAATTTTTTTTTATCAGGGATGACATAGTCAACTAAAATCAGCTATTCTACAAGTATTATGGAAGAACTAACATTTAGCGATCTGGGAGGTTTCCCTTCACCAAGGTCCAAAGGACCGATATATATGTATATATATATATATATATATTAATTACAACGTAATTCTTAGGCTATCCCCCATTCGAAAAAATGACCCAATTTTATGTAACGCAAAATGTCCCAATTTTATGTAAGTATACATAGAAGAGAAAGAGACATGAATAAAAGCAAGAGGCTTGCGAGGCCAAAATGGCCGAGTTATATATATATATATATATGTATATATATATACTTATTGAAGGTATAAAGTGACAGCCGATATAATTAGCTAGTAAACTGGCAGCCTTCTTTATATACCGATCCACTTCCGACATATAATAAAAAATTAATCTATCATTTGTCATATACATCAACTTCTTTTTAAATAAGTAGAAATAATTTTACAGGAGCGAGTGCATTTTTTAATACATTTATTTGTTAATAATTTTGTATCTATTTTTATTTCCTCCTAGAGGAGGAACCTTCGTAGTAGTAAAATTTCGAGTTTCTTAAAAACGTATCAGAAATTTGTTTTAAGGTATAACGAGTCGGAATCTACATTTTTAGGAAATGTGTGTGCGTGGTACACGCGCAACACGCCCACACACACCTTCCTTTTATGCAAATTTTTGGTTAAAATTTGCTGAAAAATTCATTGCTTAAAATTATGTATATATATATTTTATTTTTGGCATCAAAAATTCTACCCATTGTTTATGTGATATTTAGTTTAGTTTACATTATTAATTATATGTTAATTCGTGAATTCAAAATAATATAATTAAATTGAATTAAAGAAAATTTAGTTATTCTATAAAACTGATAATTTTGTCACTTCCGAAAAGGGTTCTTAATATTTCCGTAGCCCCGGGCCTATCATAAAACTTAATCCGGGCATGCTCTCGGCTGCCTTTATTTTCCCAGGTATTCGGTTAAAACATTTTTTTTTTCAGATTGCGGATGTAGTAATCTTTAAATGCTAATATCTTCATTCTTGTTTGTTTTCATTTTTTCATGATGAAAATATAGAGATGGAAGTTTATAAAAATTTGATTAATCAAATTTTTAATTTTAATTTAAAATTTTGATAGCAAAAAAAAACTAATCGTCACCACAAGAAACACATACTTTCTCCTACATTTATCGTTATTGAGTAACAATATTTTTAAACCAAGATCCCCGTATTACAGACGGGCATTGGCAGAAGTTATTCTTCTGCAGCAATAAAACTGTTTTGTGAATTGTTAGAAGTAAACTGATAAACTACGCCAGTTATTTCTAATATATATGTATCTATTATATACAGTTGCAAGAAAAAAAATCGTACAGCCCGTTCTGAAGTAGCTAGAGAGTTCATTTTTTTTTTTCATTGGACGTATTTTCTTCAAAATTGAAGGGCTCAAATTTTGAAAAATGTGAAAATCAACTTTTAAGCAAAAAAATTTAAAAAACTTCTACAGCCGGTTCTATGTAAGTTACGGTATTGATTTCCTTTTTAACATGCATACTAACGTCTCCAAAAAGAATTAAATGTATCACAATCCCCGACGCCCTGCCAAGGGTATGGGACTTGCTTTACTTTAATTTTACTTACTTTATATTATATTACTCTTACGTATATTACCCTGCTAGCAGTTTTAGTTTTTCAGATATTTCAATCTAAATTTCACTTTTTAATTGGCGTAATGGTGTACTTCTATTTTTTTTTTTTAAACAAGTATATGTGAACGCGCAGTCTTTATGAAAATTTACAAAGCAATACAATTTGAAGTCTGAAGGAATGGGCCGCGAAGCGGCCAACAGGACCAATTCCCTAGCCTATATATATATATATATATATATATATATATAGGATATACTGAAAACAATATAAACAATTACAAAAAAAAGGTACATGTGGATACCGGTATATTACAAGGAGTACCGAACGATGTTAAAATTATAACATTTGTAAATGATTTAGTAATCATAGTAGCAGACAGAAATACAGATTAGAAAATAGAATAGTAATAGTATATAAGAATAAAAAGAGTTTCTAGAAATATATAATCTAAATATGAGTAAAACAAATTTGATGATATTCTTCTACAGAAAAATGAACATGAACTTAAATAAATACGGACTGCAGATCACAGTAAAGGATCAATTAAAATATCTGGACGTTCTGATAGATAAAAATCTCAAACTTTGCAATCACTGCAAGTACATAAATGATAAAATTACGAAATTTATTAATATATTCACAAAGCTGTTTAACAATAACAATCAAATAAATTACAAAAAAGAAATAATATTATATAAAACAGTGATATTATCAAATCTATTATATTAGTCCACGGGAGGAGGAATAGCCCTCCCCTCCAAAGAACCAAAGCCTCTATGAAAAAATTTGTTATAACAAAGGAACTTAATTTATGCTATAAAAGATTTGTATGAATTTTACCTACGGCTTTTAATAATTAATATCTAATACTATTTGCTAATAAAAGAAACTATTAATGTTCCTTTTTTATTCTATTTTAAACACAACTGTCGTTGATCTTTTTCTATTTTTTATTTATTTTTAATTTTTATTTAGTAATGTAAATGAAAAAAGTTCCATGAGAAATATATATATTTAAACTTGCTCGCGGACAAAGAATTCGGATTACTAAGAAAAATAAAAAGGAAGTAAAGTCTAATAAAAATACTATCTCTCTTACTATTTCTAAACTCCCATTTTAGATAGAATTTTATAATTTCGTTTTATTTTTCACAAAAATATAAAATAAAATTGAAATTAAATTATAATAATTATGTATTTTTAAATTTCTAAAGAGGTAGCTATTTAATTTTCTTTATGAAATAACATATTTTTCAAATCTATTGCCTACCGTAGAAGATTTTACGTAATTATATAATCCCCTCCCTCCCAAATCTCCTTAAAAAATTCATTAGTTACAGCGGGAATATTACCTTTATACTTATAAATAAAAAAACGTATCACAGTATTTGCGGTCAGATTAAAGGTAGAACAAACTTTCGAAAATATCACATATACAAATAATGGATATTATATAATAGAGAATAAAATTTTAACAGCTGAAAAATTCAAAAAATATATCAGAGAACAATGTATAGAAAAGTTTGAAACGGTGTGGATAAGGCATAACGGAATAACTAAAAGTTTTTTTCCAACCATTAAGGCTAAATAACACGGACACTATACTCCGAATATTTACAGTGTACAATATCAGGACATGGGAATTTCAAAATCTATCCGAAAAGATTTAATATAGCGGAAACCGAAAATTGCTTTAGATGCAACGAGCAAAATAGTGTATTATCCTGAGTGGATGCAACATTCTAAATACAGAGATAGCGGAAGACTGTGATAAATTGGTACGGGAAAAAATGAATATTTGCAATAAATAGGTCAAAAAGGAATTGGAATACAAAAAGTCCAATATTAATTTATATTAATGTTATAATATTTTAAGATAAGATTAATGATTGTACAATGTGGAATGGAGGAATCCGAAACTTAATTGGATAGTTTCCACCGCTGACCGCATTAAATTTTTATATGTAAAATAAAATAATAATAATAAAAAAAAAAATATATATATATATATATAGATAAATAGATAGATATTTTTTTTGTTCCTTCAGATATTTTAAATGAATTTGATAATTTAAAAGTCATTGAATTTAAACATTAAGATTACAAAAATTCTTCACGCATATTTTTTTAAAGAAATTAAAGTTAAGAAAGGTATGTACATGTAATATGGTTGTTTTTCGTTATTTTAAATTATTCCATTCTTCACATATATTTAATTTCATCTAATGCTTCTATAAAAAAACATTTTTCTTTGTAAAATAATTTTTACTATTCTAAATATAATTAAGTTATTTTAAATAAAAATTATTAAAGCGATGAATATACTCCCGTTTCAATGTAAAATATATTAAAATTTTAATCTTGCACGCCAACACTTATTTTTGTATAAAATACAGTTGTTTCCAAGGACGTCGCCAGCCGATGAGCCAGGGAAGGGAAAGATGAGTTACCAGCCGCCGGGGGGGGGGCAAGATGATAGACAGAGGATATGAGTTGTAGGAAAAATAAAATTTATAAGTTGTAAAGGCTTGATATTTTATTAAACAAGAATAGAATCTTAATTAAAACATAAGTTTTCTAAATTGTCCATGATTACGCGCCTATGAATACTCATCATGGCCAGTTGATTAAAAAGTTTCAAGGCTCCAGTGAGGGGCAGCTGCACCTCCCCCCCCCCCCCCGCTGGCAACGCCCATGGTTGTTTCGTCACGTTACCGTGGACGTTAACTTACCTGAAGTATTTCACAGCTCAAAGTGTAAAATCTTTTTATGTGTTTTATTAAATAGTGATACGAAATATTACTTTTAGCAATTTAATTTAAAAATAATATTAAAAAAAAAAAATAATAAACGACAAATCAGCGAAATAAATTTATTAAAAATGCTGTTCCTACAATAAAAAATATAAAAACTACTATGTGAATATAAAAAGAATAAAATCAAAAATAACTGTACGTCGAATAAAACATAAATAGAACGAAAAATGAAACTTTTTTTAACATAGATGTGTTTTTGGACTGGGGCAAAGAATTTTTTTCGAGCATACCACGTTTTTTAGTTACGTCTGCTTTTTCTTAAGTTTAGATTAAATTTAAGTAATACAACGTTTCATGAAAAATTTAAGTGGTTGTCTGGGTACATTAAAAAAATCAATGGCGAAACAATAATGTCAGTATTTACCGAATAAATCTTTGTATCACACGAATGGAATTTTTTTTGTAAAAACGAAACAGGTGTGCGAAGTTGGCCGACAAATTTTTGATAATTCAAAATGCACATTGAAAAACAATTAAGAATGGTTTGATAATCATTGGTGGTCTAATTTGCAACATTTGGTAATAAGCGGTTCAGTTTCCGGGGACCGTTAAAAAAAATCGTCAAGTTAGCCGAAAAATTGCGAAAATCGTCAATTTAAAAAAAAAAAAGTATAAATATAAATAGGTTAAAAAAAATTAAATGCCATTTTCTCTTCTGTTTATTAACGGAATGGAATAGAACCGTTTTTGAATGGTAAATATAGAGGTGGAGCAGTGCAGAATGTATTTGGTTTTTTGTTTACCCGTAAAGTTAAGTAAAAAGTAAAAATAGATTAACCGGTGTCTAATGCACATTTATATATATGTAGTTTACGTGAAAATTATTTTGTTTTTGCTAATTGTTGTTACATTCACCGTTCTTAATCATTTAAAACCATACGTTGTTATGCAATATTATTGTAAATTACCTGGGACCATGTATAAAATTATTGTACTTCAATTTCCGCGAGAACTTTTTGTTATGCATTTCATCATTTTTTCATTAAAATCGAAAAATTGAATTTATCCGCGCCTCAGAAGTCGGTAATAAATTTTGGCCATTTTTCAATGGAAGTGTTTCTTTGTATTGTTAAATGATTTCATATACGAGTAGGCTGAAATTTGCTCGAATATATACATATTTCTCTATTCTTTGTATAGGAATAAGTATCATTTTTTTGTTTTAACTGGATTTCTTTTTTGGAATTCGAGACTTAAGCTAAATTTTTAACGCCCTACTGATCGTAGTCGAATTTCGGAACCAGTTTATGGCTGATAATTTCAAATGTGCTTTAAATATTGTTCCAAGAAAGTCTGACAGATCTGATTGTGGGGATCAATGTTATGCGTGGTTCCTTTAGAGCAAAACGTTTTGCTTTAGAATTTACCCAAAGTAATGAAACTTCTTTTACATTCTCTTGTCGTAGAAGTAACGTTTCTATCCCGTCATTACTGAGCGCCGGAATGGTTTATATTTTAACGAATTATTCAACAAACTGAATTCAAATAATATTTCTGGAAAGTGAAGATCGCAGAATTTCTTTGAGAATATTCGAGTACATGTAATGCAACATTCGCAATGGTCAGAGTTCCAAAGCAGAAATTGATTAAAATTGTGCGCAAAGTATTTCAATTAATAAAGAAACATTGCATTGTAATTTTAACTGCATTTTTATTTATAAAAGATGGGTGTATTGATTCAGTTTGAATAGATCGAGATGTAGAAGAGGAGAATAAGAAAAGGTAAGTAACGAAAATGGAACTGAACCGTTTCTAATTAAATGGTCGAATTTCTACCATTCAGTGAACCTTAATATTTATTTAGAAGATATAAATTAATTAGAAATAATTCGGTGGCCATTGGGATAGTCCATTCGTAATATTCAGTAGTAAAAAGAAAATGTAAATTTAGTCGACAAAAAGATGTGGAAAATCGTCAGTTTTTGAAAAATATTTATTTAAACGTTATATTGATTAATTAGAAATCAATTGGTGGTCGTTTTGGTAGTTCATTCTTAATATCTGGTAGTAAACCATGCTGGCTGAAGAAATATTAAAAAGAAATATAATTGTCACAATAAATTAACAAAACAGATGATGAATATAATTATATCAAGTATTCGGTAACGCAGTGGAAAGATAAAGAATTGCAATGTATTATGAACGTGTAAGATAAATAAAATTACTTAGTTCGGAACATATTTCACCCTTCCACTGAATTCAGTACACTAATTGATAATATTAGAAAACTGAATAGGGAAGGAAAAAATGTTAACATTATTATGATGGAAACAACATACAAAAAGAAAGAATGGTACTAAAGCGCGTAGCAATTTTCGAAAATTTTATTGGCTAACTTCACGATTTTATTTATCGGTCCCTAGAAATTGAATCGTTTACTATACCGATTAATTGAGAACAGTCTGTATCAATGACCACCATAAAATTGCTAATTAATTTATGCTACTTAAATAATTACTTTCCAAAAATTGTTTATTTTCGCAATTTTACCGGTTAACTCTATGATTATTTTTTTTTTTTAACCAATCCCTAGAAACTGCACCGTTCCCTATACCGATTATTGAGAATAAACTACGATCACCAAACGATTTTAATTGTTTTCAAATGTTGATTTTGAATTACTAAAAATCTATCAGTCAAATTAGACGCGGGTAAATGAAACTTGGAAAAAATTGTACGAAAAAAAATACTGTAATTATATAAAAAGTCTTCTTGTATAATTTTTTCCGATTCTCCTGCGATTAATTGCAATATTTTGTGTCTTCGCGATGACTAAAACGGTAAAAATGAAAACTGAAAACAAATGTAAAGGTCACCTTTAAACTGTCACAACAAATTACATTTTGTTGTTATACAGGATGCGGCAGCATAACTTCCTTTTTTAAAATGCGCCAATTTTTTTCTATTAAATTTTGTTAAAGAGAAATAATAACAGAAAATCGAAATAACAACTCTAAGTATGTATTTCGATTTTCTGTTATTATTTCTCTTTAACAAAATTTAATAGAAAAAAATTGGCGCATTTGAAAAAATGGAAGTTATGCTGCCGCACCCTGTATTACGTCTGGAAAGAGATGATTGCTGATAAAGGTTACATATACATGACATGTGTCAAACAACCAACTGAGATTCCACACTATTGCAGATAGTGTAGAAACTAAATGTGTGCGTATGTACACACACACACACACACATATATATATATATATATATGTATGTATGTATGTATATCAATAACTACATTCTTGCCCCTGGGGTACACTACAAAAAATGTCCTATTACAAAGTCCGTCACAATGTATATAAGGAACACAACAGCTCAGTCAAGTGGACTAGCTGAATTTCCGGCAATGATGAAAATAAATGTAAATAATAAGGTATATATACATGTGAAATGTAATTGAACAATGAAGATTTTTTTTTACAAACGGCTAAGAATGATGTAGCCAATTGAAAACAATTCTTCTAAAAGCAGTTTAGACGAAAAAAGGGATTGGAGATCAAAGGGACTTGCCCTCTAGCGAGGCCCGAAGGGCTCAGTTTTATTTATAAATTTCAAGACGCTAACTTTTTGACGAACTTATTTCAATTACACAATTAAATTTGAATTTTTGAAATAAAATTCGTAACGTTTTTGCGTCACGCTTATAATGACAACGTCATTCTTGTCTGCGTTAAAAAGATTTACTCGTCATATGTGATAACATTCTTGACCCAAATTTACGACATTACCGAGAGCAAATATTTCATTCGCTCAAGCAGTTCACACGCCAAACGCGTTGTTAACAGAAGCCATTATACTTCTATCATCATCAAATATATGATGTATCTGCATAAGGTGGATAGAAAGATTAATGCACGCGCTAAAAATGTCTCAAAAAACATTAAGCAGCGTAACGCACGAGTAATAAATATTACTGGAGGAATACCTGACTAGTATAAATAATGACAAAATCGTTAGTTACACATAACAGTGTGGTTTCGTATTCGGGGCACAGATACGTTACCTGTGCGTTGTTAGCGCATTTGCATTATTCAATGCCAATGTTGCTAATGCTCTCTAGATGTCACAGTTTGCTATAAAATAATAGCTGCTGATTTATGTTCTAGTGCACACTTGCGTCAAGCAAAAATGTATGCGAAAGCACATCACATCGCCGAACTGAAATACTTGCATGTTAGATAAATACTGTTCAAATCGTTTCGCATTACTATCAGCAACAAATGGGATTCAGAAATACTTTACAAAGCGAACGATCGCATTCGCTTACAGTTTTTTCGTTTATACAGTTCATTCCTGTACAATAATCAGAAAATAGAAATTAATCGGGAAGTCATCAAACTGAAGTTGCATGATAACTCCGTGGAATAATAGAATAGAACAAGGCCGTGTCCACGGGAGGGGGTTTAGGGGTTAACCCCCCCCCCAGAGAACTGAAATAGTTATTATAAATACAGAAAAATCTGAAAAAAATCACAAATTTAAAATAAATATTGATGATTTTTTAGGGTGTTCTTACCTACCTTTAAAAGAAAAAAGAAAAAATATGCTTCATATTTTTAGGTACTTCATTATTATCTTATGTAAAAATTTTTATTACGAGTATAATTAATAACATATGTAATTTTTATTAATGTTTGTACACGGGGTAATTCATTTATGCAAATTATTAATATGTAAATCAAAATGATGGAAATTATTAATAGTACGAATATTAGTGAAAAATGTATTATTATTTATAAAATAAATATGCGAAGAAAATTTTCACCCCCCCCCCCCCCCCCTCCAAAATTTTGAGCACGGGCCTGGAATAGAAAAAGGTTTTATAATAGGACGGTGTAACAAGATAATTGGAGGCCGGACAAGTTTAAGAATTAAAACTGGGCAACTGGAAGTTTTTAAGATGGAGGAACGATTTAATATCGAATAATTTTGAAATCTTCGCGAGCTTATGGACTCCGTTTAAAATACTTTTTACTTATGATAATCCCGTTCCGATAAATAATTTAAATTTTCGAACGTGTAATTTAGAGTAAGAATATTTGAAACGGTTCTAAAATTTTTTTTCGCCAATTTTCTCTACAACAGCAGAATGCTGAAAATATTTTACAGCAGTTTTTTGTCTCTTCCAAGTTGATTTATCGTATCGTTTCAATTTCAACATTCTCGACATATAGAATATTCAGCGACACTCTACTCATAATTTGAATAACGTGTCTCCAAAATTTTGGATTTACCTAATTATCAGTCTTGCGCGTAATCTGAATATCTGGGTATTTTCTGTTGATGAATTACCAATAGGGTAACAAAAAGTTATGTAATGAACTTCAGCGTCACGACTCACCATAAAAGAATGCCACTAGCTAAGATGCAGAACCGACAACAACGTTTACGACAGCGGAACTTTCTACCTTAATTGCAAAATATAGTTCAAAGCCCATTTTGGGAAAACCTGTAACTTCACCGTCAATACTTGACGCTTAGCCCGTTGTGTTTGTTTTTAATTTGATTAAATATTTTCTTATTTGCTAAAGATAAGTTTCTTCTTCCCTCTATGTGAATCACTCGCATGCTATTACAACTACCGCCACTACTATAAATTTACACGCATTTATCATCGATTCTATTAACGACCTTCCGCGATAAATAGTTCATACTGATAATATCAAAACTGTAACGTAACTCAGTATACAAAATTAAATCGTAGCCGTCTTTAAAGTTCGCGTACTTGATTTTTCAGTAATATTTAGCTGATGATGGGTATTATATCCGAAAACGTATCCGAGTAATTAATCGTTTTACATTTTAAATTTGTTTGTTAGACTTTTATTTGTTAATTAAGTCCTTCCATTAATAAATATTCTCGTTTTATTCTTCCACTTGATGAGTTATTGTCATAAAGTAATTAAACGACAATTAAATGATAATTACGATAATTAAACGATAATTAAACGATAATTAAACGATAATTAAACGATAATTAAACGATAATACTTGTTTTAAAAAAACGGGAATTAAAGTGGTGAAAACTTTACTTGTTTCCGGGTTATTTTTTTAATTTTCTGGCGAAGCCAAATTGTTTTCTAACGCAACTGCACTACTGCCTGCTCGCATTCTCAAAATTTTTCGATTTTTAATTATGTCAAATAATTTCGCTCCATGTACACACAATGATTATACCTGAATTTTGAAAGGCAAATAAAATTAATCACGTTATTTCTCGTTATTCCTACCAATGCATACCGAAAAAAAATATATCGTAGATTCTATTATTCTCACTAAGAGAACTATCGTTTATTTTTGTCATACAAGTGCACAACGAGAATAAGTGAAATTAAAATTTCTTCTGACAGTTTTAAAATTGTAATAATTGCGAATCGGTTAATTTGTCAAAAAATCGTCGTCGACTGTATTTTTCAAAATTTTCTCGGTTCCGTTTTTGGAAAATAAATAATTATTCGAAAACTAAAACCACAATCCCGTATCGTACCTAGTAGTCAATGATTATTATCATCGTATAATGAATTCATGATGACTTTATTTTAAATATGCATGGTTTCCCGGGAGCGATCGTCAGTTCGAGACATTTGCAGTATCGTCTTTAATACCCTAGAACTATTGTTCACAAATTCCCGAGATATCGATTTAAAATGACACTAAATCGCGTTGGTCAACGAGAAAACTTCCGATTTCATTCGTAACATTTTGACCTTGCGTTTTCTTTGTAGTGATTACGATGTTCGAATTATTGTTTAGTCTAGGTGATATTTAAATGCGACTTTATTATTTTGCTCCTTTTAATTGTATGTCCGGTTTAGTGAAAAAATAAGAATACAAAATAGAAAACGTTTAAGCTACAAAGCGTCAAACAATAAAAGAGAAAAAACGGAATCTTTCGAGAACGAAATAACTGCCCCTCTTACCTAGTATGCAGAAATTGCACATATGTAGGATATCTTTAAAAAGTAAGGTCGGAAATAATTTTTTATAAAAAAAAGGAAAATAGATATAATCAATACGCCCCAAGTTGTCAAAATCTCTTTAGATAAACATGCAAATTTCCCAACATTTTCCTAGATTAACCTTGAAACCGCAAGTTTTTATTGAAGGATTTTTTTTTGCATTATTTTTTTTCCGATTTTAATTTTAGTCGACACGCTTGTAATTTATAACATATTTTTAACGATCGTTAATGAGAGGCCACGAAAGGTTAAGCCTCTTGCAGCTGATACATTTATGTCTTCGTGATAAAAATATCTGCCGAAAATATACGAAAATAAAAATCAAAATCAAAAACAAAAAATGATCAATTATACCGAGGGGAAGCCTTTTAAAAAAAAAAGTGTAACCGCAATAGAAGACGCCATTATAAATAAATTCCCGGAATCTAAAGTAAAATGAATATGTAAAAGAATTCGCAAGTTCGTTACATGATTATTTATATATATATATATATATTAAAAATGTACAAAAACTTTTAATTGGCCACGCTACTAATAAAATACGATAATAAATACTTGGAAAATAAGAGTAAAAAAAAAAAAAAAAAAAAAACCATCGTAAACAACAATTAAGAGATTTAAAAAAAAGCCGATTATTACCGACTCCGAAAAAAAAGAAGAAAATTATTCGCCATCTTTTTTTTTGCGTGTTTTTTTTATTTGTTTGCGCAAACTTGCATGTTGACCGATTCCAATGATTCTCTTTGTCCACTCGAAAGTATGTACCAAATGCCGATGAAAATCGGTGATACTCAGTAGTTATTCAAATAAACCTGTTAAAAAGATGTGGTCACCTTAGATAATTTTTTTTTGTATTAATATTACAAACGCGACTAACTTTTTATTTATTTTAAATATAAAATAATATTATTATTTTATATATTATCTTTTAGGCGCGCCAGCGGCTTTGACCCAGCAACTACAAAAATCATAGAAATGGTTAAATAGAGAGACGATTATAAATAGAGCTTAGGAAAGATTGTGAAGTACAAGGATTATATCTGGAGATGGGAAGGAAAGAACGAAGGAAGAACTATAGGGAGCAGGAAGACCCAGTATTAAGATTTTAGAGTACAAAACAGAGCGCTCAGAATCAAGGGCAGGGCATTCAAAGAAGATGTAGTTTGCATCACATATGGAAGGAGAGATAGAACTACGAAGGGGACAATCGGGAGAGGAGGACATGGAAAAACGAAAACCTGAAGAGGGTGGAAGGGAGTGATTAAAACGCAGTCTAATTAAGGAAACGATCGCGGAGCGTTCATAGAAGAAGAGAAATGAAACCACGACTGAGATCAGGGAATCGACTGAATTTGAAGATAATGAAAGGCGGGATTACAAAATAAAGAAGGATAGATGTCCGAGGTAGAAAAATTACAGAGTAAAGGACCATCGCGGGTGGCCGAACGGGCTAAAAAATCCGCTAACTCGTTTCCCTCGATACCAGAATGGCTAGGAACCCATAAAAGGTCAATAGTAATGGAGCGGGATGAGAGAAGATTAGATATGAGAAAACGAATTAAGAGAATAATAGAGTTGGAGGAATGTAAAGGAGGAGAAGAAATAGCTTGAAAAACACTTTTAGAATCGGAGATAATGAGACATTTACTGATCCCTCTTATAGATGGAATGAACGAGACTGCGCGTAAAATGGAAATAGACTCCGCTGTAAAGATAGAATAGAAGGAAGTGAGCTTGAAGGATTCAGAGCGATGCAGTGAGAGGGAGGTAAACGCGCCGCCCACCCCGTTCTCATTTTTAGAACCGTCAGTGAAGAATGTTAGATGAGAAGGAAAGGATGTATCAAGCAAGTGGAGGAATTCGGCTTGGATTGTAGAATATGCGATGGAGCTGGTCTGTAGAGAGAGAGAGAGAGAGAGAGAGAAGAGATTAATAGTCTGCAAAGTGCTAGTGAAGTCATGGGAAAAGAAAGGAAGCTCGGAATAAGAAAAGACATGAGGTGAAAAATTGGAGACTCGAGTTGCTACAAGAGAAAGGATCGGGATTTTATGAGGAACAAAGCGCCATTGATTTTTAATACCAAGATAGGAGGAGATAAGATTAGATGAGGACACAGAAAGACGTTTAATTAGAAAATTATAACCGAGCTGCGATCTGCGGATAAAAAGTGGACTGACTTAAAATATCATCAATATTAAACGTGGTAATTTGAAAAAATTAAAGCTTCATCAATGTTAATTAACACAGATAAATTTATTTAGATTCGAATAGAAAAAAAAAACACATTTTAAACCGCAATATAGCGCCGTTTACGGGAACTGGTCACTTTTGGAAAGTTGATTTTTAGCAAAACAAAAAATTTAAGTATTTCGCTAAAATAAAATATTAAAAAAATAATATATATATATATATATATATATATGTAGATCAACTTCAAGATTTACTATAAAAATTCAATAAAAATGAACTGTATTAAAAAATATGTATATCAACTTCGAGATTTATTATAAAAATTTAATAAAAATTAACTAAAAAGTAAAAAATAATTATACAACGAAATATATACCCTTTTAAAAGGGGATATTATGATAATTCTTAAGTAATATTCACACCTTAATTAGGGTTATGCTAAATTCAAATTGCAATAAATAAAAAAACCGCACCACCTATTTGATTTCCGTGCCTACTCTGATTAAGGTATGTGAATGTTGTATAAAAGAATTATCGTAAGATCCCCTTTTAAGGGTATATTTCAGTGTATAAATTACCTTTTTATCGAATGATTATTTTTTTACTTTTCAGTTCATGTTTATTAAATTCTTATAGTAAATCTTTTAATCGGTATTCTTAATAATAAAAAAAAACAAAACATGTTACATAGTAACATAGTTTTCATATTGTCCATGTGGAATAGTGCAAACAAAATAAAACTTACAATAAAAAAAAATAATAATAATAATAATAATTACAGTAAAAGGGTGGAGGTAACTACAGATATATATCGAATTTTGATAAATCTAGGGGGAAAACGTAAAGAAAAAAAATGAATGCAATAATTTTAAAAATAAGTTATCAGACTAAAATGAGGATCAATGAGATATTAATAAAACTTTAAAACTTATTGAAAAATTAGTAGAAATTCAAAAAAAATTTCGTAGGTAAGCGACAATCCGAGCGCTTTAAAAATATCAGACAGCAGCTGGCTTTGTAAAGTACTTTTCTATAATACAGTGTAAAAAAATGTACGCGGGACATGCAATTCAATTTTAAACAACATCGGTTCGCGGCAGGATTATTTAAGAAATAAAGTGCATACGTCGTCTGTACTCGAAAAATCACAAACGAGTAAATGAATGGCGTGCAAAAGCTCAAGAACCACTGAAGCGCGCCTTAAAAAACAGTAATGTAAATAAAGCTGTTCCATTTGTAACTCGTACAAGAGCAAGTATTAGTGGAAATATGTGTCGGCAAACCTCAACATATCTCGGATAAGACTAATCTTGATGAAGACGGCATTCTCACTAATCTAAGGACTGTTTGAAAACGAACAATTATAGAAAAACACGTTAGTCGATACGTAAAAAAATATGCCTCCTCGCCAATCATAATATCACTAACAAAATTATCGGTGTGCAGACTTCTCGATAATATAGATCGTCATTCATTTTGTTTTATGACTCTTTTCGGAATATAAAAACATATCTCTGCAAGAAAATCGTTCAATATTATTTATAAATCTGTACATTTGACCCAGACATTACGCGTCATCCTAAAAAAAAGTCGTATTATAAAACTTCGAATTAGTTCAACATTCAACAGGTATATATATAAACTAGTAAAATGTGTACGGATGAAAAGTATAAATTCATTACCTTTTTCAATATATATATATACTTAAATTATATTCATAAGAATATTAAATTCTCAGTTATAGCCTTAAATGTATTACATAAAGATATGCTTAACTGTGCGATTTCATTTCTGTAAAGTTCGTTTTAGGATCAGTGTAAGCAATTATTAAACAACTATTTCGATTCTAACTTTATTTTCCTTTAAGATTACTTAATGTTCACGATGCGCGTCATATTTACGGGGTCGGAAAGATTAAAATGCTTATTTACGATGCTGTCATTAATATTTAACTCGGCGGTGAAATGTATATATAGCTTTCCGCTAAACGTAGTTTTTAACTAGATATGGTAGGCCAAATGACCGACTAGTTTTAGTGGTCAATCGTTGTAACCCGGGCGAGTAGGGCTGGCTATGGATTTCGCTACCACATATCGGGTGAATATTAAAACGTACCAGCGATTAATATCCATGAAGTTACCGACCCCCTTCGCCTGCAAGGGGGGAAAAAATATGGATTGGATTTCAGATTCTGAAATTATTTTACGTACAATTACAAAAAAATAGTATGAAAATAGTTCCTGCACAACTATAGTACATCGGTGCAGTCAGCGAAGTTTTCGCGTTTCTTCTTCATTGATTAAGTTAACATTATCTTAAGTTACTTCGACGTAAATTACGAAAACAACAGCACAGTACCGGAACAGTATGAAATCACGATGCTAGGTTTAATCTAAAAATTGCTGATAGCAAAATTATTAATAAACTTCTAGTTTCCTATTGCAGCAGTCTTGCACTGATTAGCAGGTAAAAACCGTTTTTTTTTTTTTCCTTATCAAAAATGTTAACTTCCCGAATTCGTACGCTCTGACGAATTATTAGTATCCCCCTCCGCGACAATTACGGTCGCTAAAACAAAATTACACCGAACAAATTACGAAACGAAGCATCATTGAAAGTTGTTGTTCAGGAAAAGGATCTAGATAGCAAAAGGAAAAAATTATATATATATATGTATATATATATATATATATGTATATACACATATATATATATATGTATCATAAATTACACCTGCTCCATTTATTACATATAAAAGTTTTTGCCGCAGACAACTATTATTAGTTGCAATCGTCACCATCTACAGTTATGACATTAGCGGAAACTTATAATACTTCAGTAATGTCCAGCTTATTCTATTTCGGTAAACATATCGTTTAGTTTTTACACACAGTTGAGAGGTTTCGCTCTCGCGACGTGATGTTAATTCTCCTATTCGATATAGCGATAAACATAGTCAGTCAGTCACGGTTAAAACGACCGCTGCTCTGGACCTGAAGATAATGAATGGAATAAGATGACAATTAGTTATATCATAATTCATAGAATTTCGTGCACTACAAATTACGAATCAGTGACAAGAACCAGCACATACGAATGACAATCCGGTTACGATTACGATTACGAAACCGAGTCTTCGATATCGGTGTTGTAATCCACGTTTGAAGTAACACATCGAGTTAATCTAATTATCTTACATTAACGGTTTAATATCATTGTCAGCTGCGCTACTAGAACACTCTTATTCCGATGCACCCGGAACAATTTGTAACATATCTAACGTCAATGTAAGAATTATTTATCGCCATTCCTGTACAATTTTACCGAATTCGATGACGTTAACCGGCACCATAATCCAATTTGCGAATTAATAATGAGTATGCGATTATGAATTGGTTAAAAAAAAAAAAAATCCGTCATCTTTTTATAAAAAATCACTCTTATGCGATTATGAATTGGTTAAAAACAAAAAAAAATCCGTCATCTTTTTATATCAAATCACTCTTATGCGGTTATGAATGGGCTAAAAAAAATCCGCCATCTTTTTATAATAAATCACTCTTATATGAATTGGTTAAAAAGCAAACCCTCTACCTCTTTATAACAAATCACTCTTATGCGATTATTCATTTCGCCGTTAATTTTAAGTGAAGACGACTTATGCGAGAGTTCCCACAATGAAATATTCGGTCTCACGCTGGTGTTAATTAGACGAGTTGGAAGTTAAATTAAAATTTACATCGGCGAAAATCTCCGATCCAAATTGGAATTTTTGTGAAAACTATCGAATCTCACAATAGAATACGTCTACTTTCAGAGCGTTTATAACGTCACTGCAAAAACCCTAATTTGTTTGAAACGCTTCGAAATAGATTTTTTCTCCGACATGTAGTTGAAACTGAAACAATATCAGCGTTGTATCTACCTCGAAAACGAGACGTTTGCGATCACTTTGTACTTTTTGATAATTTAGTTATGCGGCGAAAAATAGAGCACTCAAAAAAATCGATCGTTTTTACTGTTACTCACGAGATTTATTAAGGATGTAAAATAAATATTTATAAAATCGTATTTCGCAATAAATTATTATCGACTTTGGAAAAGAGAAAGTGACAATATGTGTTCATCGCGTATATTTTTGTTTTTTTTTTCTCTGCTTGTTCGTATGTAGCTTTTGATTATTTAGACCGATTTAGTTTCCTTTTTTTTCCTCCCAGTGGGTTAGTCAACACAGACATTAGCTCTATACGCACTTTTTAATTTAACTTCAAATGACGAGCTCATGCAAACACGTCCGTTCGAAATAATAATCATAATAATAATAATAATAATAATAGCAATAATGATAATGTAATAAGGAAGATTAAAGGTTAGTGAAGTGTATTATAAGACTCCTGGGTCTCATTTAGTATCTCATTCTTTCAAAGTAAGCCCAAAATACTGTTAAAATTAAATAAAAAAACAAGCTAATTAAATTAAATGATACAAAATCATAACTTAGTAATAATAGTTCAAAAAAAAAAAAAAAGTCGACTTCAAGATTTACTGCAAAAATTTAATATAAATGTCTGAAAAATAAAAAGTAACTGCTAATACATTTCAGAGTAATATATATATATATATATATATATATATATATATATATATATATATATATATATATATATATATATATATATATATATATATATATATACAAGGGCTGTTCAATAAAAACTGATACTTAAGCTATAAATCGTTTATTATACAAAAATTATTGAACTTCAGATCGATTGCGTTTAATGTATTCACTCTCCAACGCGATAAAGACGTCCTCAAAACCTTCCGTCGAACGTGTCTTCAAAATCGCCTTTAAAGTCTTGACAGCATTAAAAGCAGTAGGAAAATGTCAGTCTTTTAAACTTTTTTTCACCGCGAGATAAAGATAAAAATCGTTCGGAACCAAATCCGGTCTGTAGGGGAGATGCAGCAGCTATTCCGGCCTTATCGATACGAGTGATGACACCGCAAGTACGTTCTTTGAGTCATAGTTTCATCATAGAATGTCTGTTCTTTCAATATTTCATAGGATTTTACTGGAATTTTCCTCGAGCGAGCACAGAATTTTATAGCGTAACGCTGTTCGCGATAATCACTCGTGTCTTGCTTTAGAGGCAGAGTCTAATCATACTTCACTCAACAGAACGTAAAAAGTGACCAAATTAATGTAGAGACTTTAACTTTGCTCTAAATAATTTAGTTAGAAACTAGGATTCGATAGCCAAGTGACTCGTTTGCATAGCATAATTTCTTGACCGATAAGTGTGTCAGTCTTTATTGAACGGCCTTCGTATATACAGAAGTATTGTGATTATTCTTAAACAACATTAACACTTTCAGTCAGCACCAAATTCAGTAGCTTAATGAACGTAACAAAACAATCACTCGTTTTCTATAAGTCAGTTATTGAAGATACTGGAAATATTTAATCTGGTTTTTAGCTATTGTCGCAGTTTAAATTTTGTATACCGAGGCTCCAATAAATATTAATGTTATTTAAGAATAATCACTATATCACTTTAAGGTATATTCCTGTGAAATGTATTTATTCATCAAATAACTGGTTTTTATCTAATAATTATTTTCTACTTTTGGTGTGTATTCTTATTAAATTTTGAAATCAAATGTTGAAATCGGTATTTTTTTATTTTTTTAAATTTATTTCCCGATTTTTAGTGCAAAAATATTTTTTAATAATAATATACATATAGCCTAATCAAAAAATACTAGCTATATGCCGCATTCCATAAAAACTAGTATTAGTTCAGGAGTAACGTTGAAACGTAATATTTCCCCGTTAGTGATGAGCTTATGAAAAAGGCCGAGAGAAGTTTCAAATTCTTTTATTCGAGTCCACATTTCCATGGTAATTAATGATATTTAAATGTTTTGATTGGTTATTAGCGATGGGTAAGTTCGTTATTTTTTCGAATACGGGGATCCGGAAGTGAATTGCAGGTGCAGGAACTGCATTCCAAATACGTATGGACCCATATGGATCCACTGTTTATGTATATATTCAAAAACGTTGGCACTGGTTTACACTAGTCGTTGACGCAACGTACACCGGTGTGTTAGGCTAGATTATGTCACGCCAGTTGCTTAAACAAGTCTGAAGCTGTACAGGGCGATTGCTCATATCGTAGTAAATAACACTTTTATTGGCGCTTGCGTTCATTGTTAGTCAGTGTGCGTAGCTCTTTTGCAAGTTGATCAATGAAATTTTTTTTTTATTGCTATTGCTTCAGGGAGAGTTTTTTTTTTTGTGTTCGGTAATCGGCCTAATCTCTTCTAAGTTAAACAAAAATGAAAGAAAATAAATGAAATGCAACTAAGCTATAATTTACGTATTTTAAAATCAGAGAACTTAATCTATCCTTTTAAAATCGATTAAGCCGATTTCACCTGTATTATAATACAAGATATAGTGGGTTCTATTGCACAAACAGTTGATTATCTCGTTGCAGAAAAGAACAGACCGAATCTTTGTTTTTTCGTCAAATTTGCCGTCGGGAAAGTAAAAATAGCGTAGAACTTAATGCTCTGTTCAAGATCAATATTTTAGCTTCTATCTTGTCATCACTGAGTCAAAGTTACGGATACGTATCCGAAACTGTAGTCGGAGTTACATAATCAACTCGGTTGAATCCACGGATACGTATCCTTCCGGACCTACTCATCACTATTGCAAAAATTAGTTTTCCTTCGAATCTGCGCTTCCACGGTAAATAGCATTGATAATATTTTAAATTAATCACGTGTGTTACGTTACTAAAAATGTCTCTAAAAAGAAACGGTACCACCGCAGACTAGTATACTTTCCAAAGAACAAGGAATCATCAAAATCAATCTAAATAATTAAAAGCTATGTGCGAAGAAACATAAAAAAACCAAACAAAAAAAAACATACGCTACGAACATATAACCTTCTTTTTTTGAACATGTATATACATACATTGGCATAACATTCCTTCCGGCAGACTATACAGGTAATTTTTCTGAACTAATAGATTATCGGTAATGTTTAGGTGCTACTTGTTTGACAATATGTATGCAAAAGGTATTTAACATTTGCACCTATTTTCACTCATATTGGCGTTTTATTAGATCATTCTTTCTTAGGATATTTTGCGAATAACGAAGTACAAATTTCTAAACTACCAAGTTTTTTGTTTTTTTTGGGCTTGTCAAACGGAGACCTATTAAGTTGAGCATGCAAACGATTTGGAGTAAACACGTATGAAGATTTATAGGCAAAAATAGAATAATGAAAAAATGAATTAATTTTTAATGCGTCTTTGATATTAAATACTTATATAGAAGCAACTCATTGTCCGTTATGTCTTAAAACAAATGTTATATATACTTTATTTGAACGATAAATATATATATATATACATAAACTCGGCCATTTTGGCCTCGCAAGGGGGTGTGCCCCTTGACCTCTCTTGCTTATACTTTGTATAAAATGATTAAAATTTACAACGTAATTCTTACTGGCATCAACACAAAAAAAATAACATAATCACAAAAATCTTATCCTAACATTTAACTTCCATTATATAAAATTAAGACATTTTTTCGTTACATAATTCGTTACATAAAATTGTGACATTTTTTAAATAACAATAACAAAAATCCTATAAAATATAACAAACGTTACATAAAATTGGGGCATCTTGCGTTACATAAAATTGGGACATTTTGCGTTACATAAAATTGGGACATTTTACGTTACATAAAATTGGGAAATTTTTTCTAACGGGGGGTAGCGTATGAATTACTTTTTAATTAATATATATATATATATATATATATAGAGAGTAAAACTAGAAATAGCAATTTAGAATTAGCCGTTTGTTTAACACGCTTAATCTGGGTAACAATAAAATAAAACCATGAAGCTATCTCCAATAACAAAGCAAAGACATTAAAACCAGAATCTACAGCCATCGTGGAACTCTTCCAATAACATTGTTTTTTCTTATTTTGTTGATTCTTTATCCCGTTTTCTTCCCCGTTACTTACAGACAAATTAATTCCTTCTTCTTTGAGAAAATAGGAAAGAAAGTAAGAAGATTCGGAGCTGAATTTTCTTCTTTCTGTTCTATTCTGTCTCTCTCCTTATACCCTAAATTCTCTTTACTTCTTTCTTATCTAATCTTTCTGCTAATATCTAAAATGAGACATTTAAATCAGTTGTATAACTGTTTAATTTTAGTATTCACTGTCGCCTCTTTTACTTCTTCCTTATTTGTTAATTGTACTGTCGCTGAAGTGCTCAAAACCACTATCCGGCTTCAGTTCATTTATTGCTTCTCTTTCGAATGCACTCGCGTCAAGACGACTCGTTCAGTCTTTGAACTGGACTGCATTCGAATTATTTCTGATTTCCTTCACATTTGCTGCTCGATTGGTTCAGCGGTGAGACTGACTAGCGCATATATAGCAAGAGCGATGTACCAAGAAGCTTTTGCGCAGTATAATTTAACCCTAACGGGTATGCAAAGGTTTCAAAACCTGGTTTCACTTAGCAGAAATTATTTGTTTTGCCGATTTTCTACACAAATGCCTTCTTTCTTCCTTCTTTTCATTACTCTTAATATTTCCTTCTAATTTGTTCTCCGGATTTCTAATCGTTACCATTTACTTCCCTCCGTTTTTCTCCCGACCTATTTCACGTCTATTAATACGAATGCTTTTCTTTTTACCTTATACCAACCATTGCGCCTTCTTACTGTTCTTGTCTTCCCTCTTCTCGATCCCTATACTTTTAATACGTTCTCTGTTTCACCATGATGACTGCGTTCAATATATTTCGATGGTATTGTCGCAACCTCAGAGCAAATAAAACATCATTAGAGGGTCTACTAGATATTCATAAGGTTATAGTGTTGCTCTGATCTCAGAAACGTGACTTCGGTTGGGCACGAACTTTAATATTAGAGGTTATAAATTAATTAGATCTGATTGGGATGACGGGTAAGTTCCACACTCCTTGTTATAAAAGACATTTTTTTCCACTCTCACGATATTTCTCTAATTCTTGATTTTATTCCCAATCAATTTAACGTAGTCCACATCTCTATCCGTACTATCCTTCCGCATCCTACTAACATTGCACCCATCTACGTTCTCAATAATTATAATCTTCGTCAATTTCCTCTTTCCGCTTTTATCAATATCCCGCAACCATTTATCACCGGGGGTGACTGGAATGACCATTCACTCTTGTGCGGTTGCACATTCTACAATTCCAACAGTTCCATCCTTGGGAATGGTATCCTTTCCGATAATTTAATTCTCCTTAATGATCATTCCCCAACCTATTTCTGGAATCCATCTATTTCTAGTTCACTCGTTTGCTTTTTTCACTAATGGTCTTAATTATAACTGAAGAACTCTTACGGGTTCTTACGGCAGTGACCATGTTCCTATTCCGGTAATTACTATTAACTTTTCTTTTCCGACTTGCTTCAGGCTTCTCCATTATCCTCGGTGGAACCTCTCCACAGCAAATTTTACTCTGTTTCGTTCTTATATTAATTGGTCACTCCCTAGTACTCAACATGACTCCCCGATCCTATATTTTGGCTATTAATGAAAATTTAAAAGTGTTTCTTACAGATTAAATGAACTTTGGTTAACTAACAACTGTGATAAGAACATTCGAAAACAATGGGACTAATACTTGGTAATAAAACTGGCAGATCATATCAGTCAACTCCGGGCAACATATGAGAGAACGGGTGACTAGAAAAAAAATTAAAATTATGAGAAACAAACTGAAAAAACCAGAAAATAGTGATAATCCGATGAAATAGAAACGAGCCGAATAAATAACTTTGAGAACCGAATGAAATGATTAATAACGAAAAACCAAAACACCACCGCATATGCATATACAGGAAACACATTTAAAATTTGAAGGCTTTCAACGAAAAATTACACAATTAACGATATTATCGAAAGGAGATCGTTCTGTTTACATTGGTCGTACCAAAAAAAGCGACAAGCAACGATCAGACCGGAATTCTCGCGGACTTTAAAATTATTTAAATTAATTTAATAGAAATTATGTATGATAGCAATTATATTGTTAATAATATAAATAATTTAAAATGTTGGCACTGCGTTCGTCGTCAAAACTGTTTTAATTTAATAATGCTTAAATTTTAACATATCGATTGTTCCCTTGTGTAGTTTCCTTATTTGATGAGATTATCCGATTGAAAAATTCTTCTGATAGTGGACAAACCTGTATTACGATATAATATTTGCACTTGTAATAATAAGTACAATGCAGTTATAACACAAGAAGAGCTTTATAGTGTCAAATATATCTATAAAGAAGAAAAAAAGCTTGGTATTCGCCGAAGTATTTATATTTTACCGAAAGAAATCGAACCATTTACCCTGCCGGAGGAGCAAGTAAGTGTCGTATGCTTAAATGATTGAATAGTTGCGTCACTGGCAATTGAACTGTAGGCAGCTCGATAAAATGTGTAAGTTTCATTTAACGCGACATTTGAAATATTTACAGGAAAATATAAATAAATGCGTTGAAGACTGCCCCATCTGTGTCTGACGACCGTTGCGCTGAATTGTTCGTTATCTTGCGCAATACATTCCCCAATATCGCAATATTTCCCATCCACGTTAATCTTCTGCGACCGCGTTTGCCTTCCATTTTTCCTTTCGTGATATTTCACATCACTTGATGTTTCTCATTTCGATATGTCCCAAATACACTTTATCACGCTTAATCATTTCCTCCCCACACGTTAAAGTACTTCTTACTTCTTCACTTGATATCAATCCATGAAATCCTTATCATTTTCCCGCATCAACCGCATTTCAAAAGCCTCCAGTTGCTTATGTCGTGTGACATCAAACTTTCATCCCAATTTAATATAGCCTATTCCTAAAGTAGATAAAGTATTATTCCCCATCCGCTGTTAAATTTCACATACCGATTACATAGGACCAGATTCATTTGTCGGAAAATACATTTCACATATCCCATTTTTAACTTCTTTATTGGATTTCCAACTTAACAAACTTCACAGATACCTGAATCGCTCCGCACTCTTTCTGCTTTTTTGTGCCTTTTTTGTTTCGTTGATTAGTAACCCGCGTTCTTTACCGGTAACGTTAATTTTATCTTTGGCTATTATGTTATCGGCTTATCGGAAGAAGACACTATAAATTCGTACTATAATACGCAGCATAAAAATGGAGCTATTCGAGGACGACCGTTTTAAGATTATGCTATAACGTACGGTATGAAATATGTTACGATTACCCGGCCATCTCAGCAGGTTGACGACGTCAACTTCTGCTATATCGAAATTCGGTAGCACAGAAAACCGGAAGTAAGAAGGAGATCACAGCGAGTACTGAAAACAAAAAGAAAAAAAAGAAGAAAAATTGGATCCTTTTGCGATAGTACACTTCAACGAAAAACGGAAGAACGCTTAAGGAAAAAGGAGCGATGGTCAAAATATTAGGACGAAGGAGAAAAAAAAAAGATACGCAAAAGGAAATTACGATAAAGTTACCAAAAAAAGCGGAAAATGGTTTAACCAGAAGTAGATTTAAACAGCCGTTCCGTGTGTATAATTCGAAAATCAACAGTCCGAAGTTTTGAGAATCGTACGATATGCTAAATGGGAAGCGGTATCAATTTTTAACCTTGGTCGGGCGGCACAGGTACAATTGTAACTTTTGAGTTTTTAAATTGCCATAACCTTTTTTTTTTATAAGACTTAGAAACCTGAACTTTTGCGACATCTCTACATTTATCCATTAGATTATATGCGCCAAATCTGAAAAAAGAAAAGTGTTAACCTTTTTCTAAAATGTAGACTTGAATTGTTTCGGTCCCCGTAAACGGCGGCATAGGCACACAATTGTACCTTGTATATTTTTTATGTGTAAATGATATACAAAAAAAACATTTTTTTTTTTTTCAAAATGGTATTTTATTTTATGTATATTATATACAATCAATTATAATATTAAAAAAAAAAAATAGTTATCCATAAAAAAATGATTTTCATTGAACATTTTCAAGAAATACACGTTATTTTAGATACAGAATGTTCGTCACACATAGGATTGATACATATTATACACTTTTGTCTTGTCTTACGCTGTTTTTTCTGTTGATTACGGTAAAACATAGCAACTAACGATTACCGGAGTTGGTCCACGACTGCCATGAGGCGCTTGGGGAGGATTATACTTATGCTTCGTCCAAGCGCACCATTTCCACAGCACTCCGAAGAAATTGACATCTCATCAGTATGCGGTTTATACTGCGAGCTTGAATTGAAGTCATGCATATAGGACTTTATAGTAAGATCCTTCAAAAATGTCCTACGTTGATCGTTTGACTTTAGCAATGGGCCGAGTTCGCGGAACATGCTAAGCCGGTGACATCGATCATGTCATAAATAAAAATGTCCCTTACCTGTTTATTAGCCCTGCATTAACCCGATATTATCACTTTCGTTATTATTATATTCGAGGAATTTTACCCCTAATCATTTAAAATTAAACTACAACCAATAAAAAGAATACCTCTGTTCTGAGAAGTTTTAAAGAAAACCTAGAAAGGTACAACTGTACACCTATGCACCTGTTAGCGTTGCAAAACTATGCGGTCCGACAAAGGTTAAAAAAAAAAAAGAGGTCATAATTTTGCAAACATCATAATAAATAAACGAATTTGAATCTCGAAATTTCAAAAAAAAAAAAAAAAAAAAAGAAGTTGCATGATTGCAATAGCTGATTGGCGCATAAACCAAAACCAAACGAATAACGAGATTTGTTGGCTAATTAAACGCCGAAAAAATGAATAAACAAAGTAAAAGAGGACAGGGCAGAACGCGGTATTTTTGCCGAAAGGTAATTATTGTAATTTAAGCGTGGCAATTTAGCAATGAGGAATATGATTAACGCGGCGGCGGTACTGGTTTACGTCAAAAAAAAAAAAAAAAAAAAATAATAGGAATTCCAGCGACATAACCGACCGGAACGATGACCAAAAGGATTGCTCAATATAGACGACCGCATGGAGCGAGAAAGATAGCGGATAGCGAGAAGATATCGCGATTTCCATAAACCGTCGGTCGCAACTATTTCTGCGGGCGCTTATGGAGCCGCGGAACCCGGAGCGGGTCAATTTATGCATTTTCAATTACCGGTGATTAGCGGAGGATCCTTGCAAGGTTGTACGTAACTTTACCGATGAAATGCTTCCGACCGCCGGACAAGCTACTGTGTCCTGCAGAATCAGCGTTACGTCCGTGGTACAGCATCATCACTGCCATCGCGGTCGTTTGTTTTTACCTGTGCTTCTGCGAACTAAACACGTCGCCGTGTGCCAGTGTGTGCATGTATTGGCGAGCGTGCGTTCGATACAATGTGTTTGCAAACGCGGCCGGCCAGGTCTTTCACGGAATCTCTAGAGTGGCCGCTGAGAGGGAATCTACGGCCACAGGTCCGGCAACCAGCGACTAACGTGTAATTTTCCTTTCACGAAGTAGGTCTTAGAGGCCAATCAACGTGCGCTGTCCGTCTACAAGAGGGTGTCTGACGGTGTACAGCGGAGCGGTGAAACCAGCCTTATAAAACCGCCTGGACGCTGTACTCGGTAAACAACCGTCTCTTGGAAGTGTTACCGACTGGATGTGCCACACTAAGAGCTGTCCAAAGAATCGTCACTAATCGCCAATTCTCATTGACGATTACATTTATTTTTCACTTTTATTTTTCGATTTTCGGCCTTTTCGATTTTCGCCGCCGTTGCAGTGCGTCTAGTCGTTCGTTTTTCGCCATCGACCGCGATATTTTTGCAATTTTTTAAAAAAATACCCGCAAACATGCTGCTATTAGTTTTGGTAAGTAACAGTGAGTAATTTAAGTTAAACCTCGAAAGCGCGGTAATAAAACCGCTGACGACGCTGCGAAGGAGCTATCTTTCATTACCGATTATTTTTTTAGCCCGAATCGAATTCGCCATTCTCTAAAATATCGCTGAAACTTTCTACCAGTTAAAATGTTGTTCCCCTCGCTGCTGTCACATCGCCCCTAGTAACGATATTTAACGGTCCGCAGTCAAGTTCCTCCCCGGTAATGGAAACAACTTCACGTCACATTGGCAAGAAATTTCATATCATTTCCTCTATTCCGTCCGTAAATATTTCGAACGAATTTTAATTCCTGTTAAATTTCAGTTATCATTAAATATAATAAGCTATCAGGGAGAGAATTCTATTTGGAACTGGGTAAAATACCATCGACAATATGGATAAGTAAAGTTTCTCTAGAATTTTAATCCAAAATAACTATCGATAAGTCGGTAAATTTTAAAACTAGAGTTCGCTCGAAAAAAATTAAATATTTAATCGAGTTTCTTTAATTATTAAATTCGTGAAATTAGACTATTTCTGTAAAGTTAACGATAAAAATACGAAAAAAAAAAAAAAAAAAAAAGTACCCCGTATGTTTACAATAGTTGTTAGCATCTAATTCTCCGAAACATTAGACGCGCCCCGGATATTATTTTTTTTTATTTTATTTATTTATTTTTTTTTTTTGGGTTCATCAACCAAGGACCTTTACCTAGAAATAATTAGAAAAAGAAGGAGTCAATTATATATTCTGATACGGGGGTATGTGCCGCTTCGTAAATATCGCGAGAAATTAAAATCATTGTCAAAATTTGGGCATCATTATATTTTGAAACCTTGGAAATTTGACAGAACGGATCTAGAAAATACTCTTTGCTGGAATTTACGTACCGAACCTACGATTAGCTACTACATTTTACGATAATCGTTTAGATGCGTTATTTCATCGGCTTAAAATAATATATTTAAATATTCCAATTGTACACGATTCTGATAGCTACCGATTAACTCTTAAGCAAAATATCGAATTATCAAAAATATATATTACAAAATTGCCGACATGTTTCTTTTTAGGGAGGATCATGGCATATTATTACTAATGGCATATTATTACTAATGGCATATTATTACTAATGGCATATTATTACTAATGGCATATTATTACTAATGGCATATTATTACTAATGGCATATTATTGGTAACGGCATATTATTAGTAACGATATATTATTAGTAACGATATATTATTAGTAACGACATATAATTAATAACGGCATATTACAATTTATTTTCAAATCATTATATTAATAAATTGCGATATACCCTGATACACTCCCGAAACGAATCTGTAATATTGTTAATAGGTATCTCTGATAATTCGATATTTTATTTGTTTAAGCGTTAATTAGTATATTTATATTGCATATTTTGTTAAAATAATTTAACTCTTTTCCAAAAGAAAATTCAAAAAATTCCTTCCTGGAGGAAGTTGTTTGCCTCTTACACGCACGCTGTGTTACAATACCTATCGTAAAACTTTCAAGTTTAAACGGAAAGAAAACCTCATCAAACTTTTTTTCCTCCTTATTCGGCTAAAGGAAATCTAAATTAAGCACCCGAAAAAAATAATTAATAAGATTTTTATTCGGGAATAGAAATTAAAAAGAAAATGTAAATAATTATACTACTATGGACCTCGTTATGTTTTGTTTTTTTTTCTATGCACAAAAATTCGACATAAAGACCAGAGGCACAACGGTAATATGGGTGTGTGTAAAGGTTTCTTATTTCGTAAACAACTTTTTCAGTCGGAATTTTTACAAAAAATTTTAGAATACAAATTTTTAATCCAAGTTTTGAATCCGTTTCAGTATTTTTCTGACTGGCGACTTAAAATTTCGGCTTCGGTTTAAATGTCCGATGAATCTTAAGTTATGCGATAAATAATTTCCCATATTTAAGCTTTATGTTGGCAAAGAATCTAGCACACAAGTTATAACACTGCGCAGTCGGCAAATTTTAAAAAACAGTAAATTAATCGAAATTTATAAATTTTACATTCGCAAACATAATCGGAACTATTTCCGCAATCATCGACCTACGAAAAAGACTTTCTCGATTTTATCGAGAACTAGAGTTTAATCGCACATTTTAATTACAAGGATATTTTTTTTAATTTCATTCAAAACTAGTATTTTTCTCCGCTGCGATTTCAGGCGTAGCAAATAATTTATAAACAAGCCCACCAATTCGTTCTCGATAATTCATTAAAAATTCTTTAATAAATTCATTTTGAATCCGATGTAATCTTAATATGTCGCCAGAAATGAATCCGACCGAAGCTCACGAACGGTAAGAAAAAATAAATGACTGTATGTTTATGTGTTAAAGAATCGAACATGTAATAAAAAATTGCAATTAAAAAAGTTTACGATGCGTTTATCGGATTAGTATGAACCTCTTAAACATCGCTAATGTTTATTTCGAACCGCGATTGTGCTTAATTATTTTTCGAATCCGATCAAAAAGAAAAAAAAAAAACACGAAAAAACAATAACTTTTTACTCGAAGATGACTAAGTCAAATAAAAATAATAAAATTGTGTTAGTTTTAAAATTTATATTTATTACTGGAATATATGCGCGCGAACATGAAATTAAGCACTATTAAACTAAGGTAAAATCAGTTTTACCAGTAGAACGGCAATGATCTAATGAACTCTGTTGGCAAGGCAAATATTACCGAAACAGACAGAAACAATTCTACTGTGCGCAAAAAAATACTGTCTAGTGAACTAAAAATTCGTACATTTCGTTCATCAACGTGACAAAAAATTCGAAGCGATTTACCTAAATTGTTTCGAAAGAGTAAATATAGCGAGTAATAGGAATTTTTTTTTTTTTTTTCGTATAAATTCAGCATTTCATTCTGCTTTTCAAATGAAAATTTTTAAGATCATAAAATTCGGCTATTACTTCGAGTCTATTTTTAGTAAGACCTAAAACTGTAATCGAAAAAATTACGACGAAGACTTAAACAGGGTTTTTGTTTATACGATGGATTGTATTGCTTAATGTTCGCGAAATTTAAAAACAATAATAATAAAAGAAAAATATACAATTGAATTTATTTTCGCACCCCATAAGTAATTCGAATTTTTGTTTTTCTTTAGAAAAATTTTTATTAATTAAAAAAACTTACATTGCAGAGCGAGTAGTCGCTTGGAAATTGTAATAGCACGCGCCCGATTGTCGAAAAGAAATATATTCTTAAAGTACAAGGCGCGTATCATTTTTTAAAATCATTGCTTAGAAAAAATAAGTTCAGTCAAGTATGAACATCATGCGCTGATGATTCTGTACGTTAAGTTAAAGATAATTTTATAATCTTTAAATTTACATAATACTAAATTCAAAACAAAGAAGTCTGATTTTCCGCGCTTTTTTGAACTTTTCGTCAACTTTGAAAGTTCCGTTAAGGAAATAAAATACGTTTTCGTTCCCGACAAATAGCGCGACCTTTCCATCGATTGTCCTGGAAAAAAAACATATTTTTTTCAAAAATTTCCCGCTTTCGGCGTTCTAAGGGCCTGAATATAAAGTTGTGAGCTCGACTATAGTTGTCCCATAAAGCGGTCCTTTATGCATATGTTTGAGATACGTTTTGGTATCCCCAACTTTTTTACTCGGGCTATTACTTATGTGAATATGATTTTTTTTTTTTTTTTTTTTTTTGCTGCTTTTGGTCCAAAAGGAAGGTTTAAATAATATTTTAACTGTAATTTTTTCGACGACAATACAAAGGATTTAAGTAGTTATTATATTTCTTGTTTTTGGGGGGTGGATTCTAGTGCTACCAGAGAGTCTGTAATTATTAATGTCTTTTTGTTAGGCTCACAAATACAAATATATTGTAGCCCGTATAGGATGGCATTATGGGAAGTTTCATCCCAATCGTTCAGCACATATTAATAGAATGCACAGTATTCATATCGACAGGGACGCTCCTACCGTATAAAACGCTATCATCAAACTCACAAACAGCAATGAACTCAATCATTATTTTTCTTCAAATAAACAAAATAGCAATATAGTCGAAAACCGCACTCAGTGTGTGCTGATAGCCGCGGCGGTTAAATACGGTTATAGCTTAGGGGATTAAACAAAGAAAAAAAAAAACTTTAATTTTTTGATTTTATGAAAGAGTTTCTGACGATTTAATATTTTGAATTTCACTTTTAAACGGTTATCTCTGGTGATGTATGAATTTTTCAAGTGCGAGTTTTGAGGTCGTTTTAAATTCCATATTGCATATTCTTGATGGGTTTTTTATCGCCCAGGGCAAACAGTTAGCTTGAAATTATAGCTGCGGTGTTAAAAAAAAAAATTAATTTCAATTAATGATCTAATTTTGCAGTTTATAAGGCAAACACCGTTCTCGAGAGATTGCATATTGTAATCGAATATTTTTGTTGTTTCCGAACAATCTTAGTAGGATTCCGTACATTATATGTGTAGAGGATCCTAAAAATAAAATGAATATATATTTTCGATGTTCTTCTAATTCTTTTCAGCAAAATTTTTACTATTATACTTTTTTTTATATGTGTTTCTTCTATGTGAACCTCACTCCCCTCAAAAAATTTGAAAATCAGTAGTTTTTAGAGGGGTGTGAACATAAAGCATGACCATTTTTTCCCATTTTTCCGTACCGTATGTTTTACAATAAAAAAATACTTTAAATAAATATATTATTTAGAATTTAGGTTCAAATAGAGCGTCGTATTTATATAAAGAAACGATATGCCAAATAGTAAATTAATTAATTAAAAACTTTTTAAGCTAGAGTGTACACAAATTCAAAAAAAAGTCGTTTCGAGAAAAGCGCGTATTACATGCCATGCGCATAAACCTTTGTTAACGAATGACACTCACTTAATCGATTATAACAATTTTAGAACGAATTGGAATTTTGTTTTGAAATTTTAAGAGTATATTTTTAAATAGTTTTACAGGCGATTTATGAAAAAAAAAAAAAAAAAAAAATTGAATTTTTTGAAGCTTCTACACCTATTTCCCCCCTTAAGCAAAAAGAGAGATAAAACAAAAATACACGGCAAATCTAATTAAACTTTGAAATTTTATTTTTCAAAAGAAAACTCTCTATATTCTGCAACAGTAGTACTGTAGATCTTTCACATCAAAGAATGGAGATTTAGCACACATTTTAGATTTTCCGCTTTTTATTTTATTTATTTTTTTTTCAATTGAATTAAATAAAACACTAAATTGACGAATTCTTCGAAGGGAGTCCCTCTTAGTTTAATAATTTTCAAGTTAAATAATTGCCGACAAAAAAATCTAAAAACCATTGTCGACTAATTTAATAATTTCGAATTTAAAAAATTAAAAATTGTGCTTGCAAAATATTAAGAACGGAGTGATATTTTACAGTTTGATTATTTTTTTCGATCTTTTTCAAAATGCCTTAAAAGTTTTGAAGAATTTTATAACTGTTAATATTATCGGACCAATCAAGGAAATTATAAAACTTGATTTGTTTTTACTTATTTTAAATATTATCTTATGTATTCGAATATATCTCTCCCCATATTTCCCCATGCGTTACAGTTTGAAATTTTTTGTTCAGGTCTTAAAATTACTCTTACCGCAACGACGTTTAGACCTTCATTACAATAAAATTAATGCATCATTCGCATCCTTTTTTTCTAATTCAGGAATAGTACGAAATTGTTTTAACTAACTTCTTTTAAGCACTATCCGGATAATAGATTTTCATCCTGAACTCCGAAAGTAGATTTTCTGGTATAAAATCTCGATTTAAAAATTTCGGTTATTTCTTAAACTCGTAATATGCCGGTGCACAATATTTCCTATCGGTAGAACAGAAAGAACCAAAGCGCTCGAATTACTATATCGTATTTATACTGTTACAAAGCAGCGATATCTCTCACACTTCTTGCAAAACGCTCAAATTTAAATAAAAATTCGTATTTCTGGATATGTATGTGCGCGCGTGTGTATCGTTTGATAATCAGAATGAACAACTCTGATGGTTTGCAATACAATCAATAAAATAAATGTGAGCACTTATACAGAAATTTAAATACAGCCGGATTTTTTACCGATATTTAGATTTTTTTCTTTCGCCCTCTCTAATTATTCACGGTTTACATCTGAAATCCGAATAAATTTATATAATAAAAACGTACGAAAAGTTTAATTTCCCCAAAAATTAGATTAAATAACACATTTCGGATTATTTTGGTTTTTGAGTTTGTCTAATTGGAAAGAAAATAAAATAAATTCATGACAAAAAAAAAATAAACAAACCAGGAAGACACTAATTTAGATAAACGAAAAAGTTGCGAATATCAAAGAAAGCAACTTCAAGTTTAAGATATCTCCGAAAACGACGGATTCGTTTCAAAAAAGGAAAATGTTTATTTTTGTTCTTTTTTTTTTGTTGTTTTTTTTTGGGGGGGGGGTAGACATTGGCCCGAAAAAGCGGAAAGAAGAAGAAAATAAAGTTGTATTCTTAAACATTTAGGGACAGAGGATTAAAATAATTCGAAGGTGGAAATAGCAGAAGTAGAAAGAAATGAGAGAATATAAAAAGCACCGATAATGATATAGGAGGAGTAGAGATACCGAGTTTTAGTAAAGAACAGAAAGACAACAGTTTTCGGCAGAAAAGATGGGGAACATTCAAATAAAACATGAGATATCATGGGGCCAAAAGGGGAATGTATGTCGAAGGGGAATAAAACGGACAAAATGGAGTAGAATAAATCGAAGGCAAGCCGAGATTGTGGAGCGTTTAAGAGAGGACAAGTATCTAGAAAACCATGGATGGAATAGATGGTCGAATAGATAGCTAAAAGGAGGCTGGATTAGAAAATGAAGAAGAATAGGAATCGATAAATTATTAATTCACCGCAAACTGTACTTCCATCGCTGCTAACCTGCACGGAATTAGAAATAACGTTTAGTGAGCAAGAAGATGACGACCAACCTGACAATCAGACGAACAGAAAGAAAACGGATGCGACTGAAACTGAACTTCGCATTTATGTAAATTGTATGTATTTTTTTGCGATAAATAATAAAAGTACCTACGTTGGACAAAGATTCCGATCCCCCTAACCACCCCTCCGGCTAATAGTTGACTTTTTCGAAACCGTTCATGAAGTATGTGATGTTTATCTTGATTCTGCAGTATCAAACTATAACAGCGATAACGATGAGTGTGATATGAGGCTTCTGAAATAAAGGGATTTTCTATATTTAAATAAGCAAAATGAGTCCCCTGCCTATTGCAAGGTGTCGACGATTGTGAGTTAAGGTTTACGGTATAACAAGCCTAACACATGGCACTGATAAGAGGAAAAGGGCTACTGTCTTTTTCTTCGCGCCTTTACTTTCTTTTCTCAATTTCAGATTAAGTGTATACCTGAGAGCGACACACTTGAGTCTGGAACGAGACACGCATCTGTGAACCAACTCTCGCAGTAACATTCGCGAAAAGTTCAAAATTAACTGAAAAGCGTGTGATTAAAAATAATAATAAAAAAAAAACAAAAAAACCCTAAAAAATTGTTAAATTACAAACCGTTTACGACGCTCTAAACAAACCTGGCGCGTGTTTTTTATAGATGCAAACGATGTAGATCAACTTTCGATCGAAATTCGGACAATATGATCACGAAAAATATAATTTTCTTTCTTATACTTTGAATATTCCGCCATGAGCGAACTTTTACTACCTTCGGGGACCGTTAACGTGAATGGCAATTGTTAATAAAAAGATAGGGCCACATCCGTTTAAGAAATCCAATAAAAATAATACGACTTATCAGTGTCGCAACACTAATTTTAAAATTAAACGAAAGTAGCACTAAAATAATAATTCTACACAAACGTAGTTTCATTACTTTCCTTCTTGACGCTAGGCATTTGCCGAAAAAATTTCACTACACATATATATGTACATATAATTACGATCGACCGTTTAGAAAATCGTTAATTAAGAATATTTATTGCAATATCTTACATAACGTCAACAAAGCGGTTCACTGTTTCGTTCCAAGAACATGTCCCCTCTTTAACCTCTCGCAATGGCGTTTCTCGTCTAATTAACGGAGATATGCGAGCACCATCTGCAAACAAAGATTGCGTTCTTCATCGTGGCGCTGAAAATTTTACAATTTAACCTCCGGTGTAGTTTCTAAATTTCATTTTTCCCATAGTAATTTAGTGCAAAATTGATAGTTCGGATTTTGGGTAAGACCGTTACGAATAAGCAATTGAAGCCATTTCGATACGCTACTTTCATGCGGTCTGACCCTGTACCGAATTCAAAACCGGAATAAAGCACACTTTACGATTACTATAAACGCACTTTGAAGATAACGCAAACAATTTTCAAAAATGATTAAATTTTCCGTTAAATATAACCGTGGTCGAGCGACATCCAAGAAAACGATCTGCATGAACTGATTCGTAATTAACCGCAATTTTATACGCATCTTGCGTAAGGTTAACGAGGTAATGAATAATTTATAAACATAAACAACGGACATTTCAATTAAATATATAAATACGTCGGTAATTAAAAGTTCTTCCAATTATTTACCATGTGACCAATTTTCATCATTCGACAACATAGTTCCGATAGAAATATTTAATTTTCGCGTACCGTTAAAGGGGGTAAGCATCCGAGATTTACCGCAATAAAAGTGTCATTATTTATTTCTCTAAATTGAGGACAGAAAGCAATGGAAATGACCGCGAGAGGCGAAGGAAAGTGGGGAATAAGAGAGAAAAACGGCGTTAGATTTTAATACGAATAGAAATAGAGACGAAATAAAATCAACTAGCGCGGTAGCTAATGAGGAACGAGCAAGAATGTGTGTCCATGGAATAATAATGGGAAAATCAAAGCTTCAGACTTGGAAGCAGGGAACCTTGAGAAAGAAAGGAAAAATCGGAATTAGCCTGCAGAATAATGGAGAGTCGAAAAAGGGAAGAAGGAGAAAAATGCGATTAAAAGCCGGGGACAAAAATTACGGAGGAATAAGGGGTAGAGATAACAAACGCAGGAGCAAAAGCCGGGAAAGACAAAATTGAATTCAACGGTAAACGGAGTTAGGAATCAGAAAAAGTTTGAAAAATTGGTTATTTGTATTTTAGCGATAGTATTTTAAGAAACAGCGTAATCGTCGCATATTTGAATAAATTCGTTCAGAGTTCAAGAAACTACCATAGGAAGACTCCGTTCGAACAAAGGTTGACTACTTCGGATCGTACGGTCTTACATTGAGTTTATGTTCACAACTGGTAGAACCCTCTTCTCTAGGCACGTGCACACACACACATATATACAAAAAAAAAGAAAAGTTCAATAAATCGACTAAGTAATATAATGAATAATTTACTGGAAACAGAAAATATAAAAAAAATTGCGGTTTTTTTTTTTTTTGATAATTTCTAAATTTCTAATCGGAATTTCGCTAAAATTTAACGGTAAATTCTTTCGTTGCAAAGAAACGGTTAGAGCTTTTTTTTTTTTTTGATAATTTCTAAATTTCTAATCGGAATTTCGCTAAAATTTAACGGTAAATTCTTTCGTTGCGAAGAAACGGTTAGAGCTTTTTTTTTTTTTCTTCTTTTCCAACCGGCCTGAAGAATCGTCTGACTAACCGACGAAAATATATACATACACATGCGTGACGGAGAGGAGCGAACAAGACCAATTTAGTTCAATGACAATCGTCCAGCTGGAAAATTTTGTTTTTATCGAGAAAAAAAACGGTAACTAAAGTGACACGCATTAGAAAAAGTACTTCGCGGCAAATAGTGTAAGGGAGCAGCAGTCGTTAGCGCTTCTTGCCTATCACCCTATCACAGTTGTCGCGTCCGATTTTCCCTTGCACCTTTCTCGCTCTGGGTTGGAAATTTCCCGTACAATGAAATTATCAGCCACCCGCTAAAAGGGCTTTTTATCCTGATATACGTCATAGATAAGTGTGAAATAATTTTGCTTCGCGAACCGGTTCGCTGATAATTATCAAGAACGCGTAATAATAATAAATGATATTATCTCGTTTATGTAACGACTTGTTTTTCGCTTCCTCTTCTTCTGGCGCTTATTAATTGTCTTTTCGTTATCTCATTGATATTTTCATACAGTGCTGCTGATGCAGAATAGTGTGTGACGAGTGTCTAAATTAATTAACATGCACATTTACTCTCTTTTTAATAATTACACCTTCTTCCCGGGGCAACCTGCCCCGGTTCCGTATACCGTACCACACTACACCTTTAACCGACTTGTTAATTATGCAACAGCGCTCTGAAATCGTAACACTCTATATCTGCTCGGCTGCGGAAGGTTTAGTTTTTCTAAAATATATAAATATATATATATGTAAACTAAACGAAGTAATTATTTTTTCACGACGGATAGAACTGCCAACATAAAACACTGTTCGCGTACAACTCCCGCTAAACAAAATATTACCAGAACAGTTAACGTCTAATACAACACGCCAGTCTACTACCACGCTGTGAATAAAAAAAAACATGCTGTACAAAAGATGATTATAGTTGGAACATTTTTTACACCGACAAACTGCGTCGTTTTACAGATCGAAGCCAACTTATAAAAATTATTTATAAAAATGATTTACAAAAATGATTAATAAAAATTATTTATAGAAATGATTTACGAAAATGATTTATTTCTATACATTTGTCAATGTTTTTTTTAAACGAATGATGGTATAGTTAAAAATAAAGTAATACTTTAAATTGAAATAACAATTGTTCTTTTTCCATTTTCTGTATTGTCATCAATTAAATACATATAAAAAATACACGTATATATGAGAAAAAATGTAATTATTTAAAAGGTTAATGTATTTTTTAAATAATTATATTTTCTGTCGTACTTGTGTTTTGTATGAGTTTAATTAATAAAGTAATAGTTAAATAGCGACTTAAAATTGACAAAAACCAATTGCAGCTGTTACGATGCTTGAGCGCTCGACTTTACACGCTCCGAAATTTCCTTCCGCTGTGTAACCGTTTTCATTTTAGGTTTTTTGCTCGGATATGTATGCTTTCTCTTTTTCTAATAATTTTCATTTTAACGTAGAATCGACACTTACGGCCCGAAGTACGTAAAAAGAGAATGACATTTTTTCAAAACGGCCTTTGTTTGTAGCTTTTTCAATTCTTGAAAATGAAAATTCGATGATTCTTTTTTCTAAAATATTAATTATTCGCAGCAAATACAGCAAACATTTTAAAACCGTTGTTTGTCGTTTAATTTTTCTTTACGATATGAAGGTGTCCGAAAAGGGGGCTCGTTATTTTAGTCGTATGCATTTTTCATTCAGCCGTATTCTGGTATTCTGTTTGCGTTCAATTTAAAAAGCAGTCACATTTGAAAAGGAATAAAAGTTTTGTCTTTATCGGGGGAAAAAAAAAAAACTAATTTAGTGCGCAATCTGATCGTGTTATAATCAGTTATCCGATATGAAATAAAATACAGTAATTTTTTAAAGTCTAAAATTTACTGCTAAAACTTCGTGTTATAAAACTTCCATATTTCGCCATATCACTTTAATTAAACGTACAATAAATTGGTAACCATAATTGAACGTATTTCTTCTTAATAAATTCAAAAATACCGGCGCCAAATTTTTTTGCAAAACACAACCTAAACCATTATAAAAGAAGAATTCAATTTTTCCTTACCTTTGAAGAAATTTTTGTGATTTTTGATTTTTTATTATGAGTAGTAGCAATAGTTTTTCTTTCTAGTTTCTTTTTTTGATTAACCTGAACCTCGCAGATTTTCGTCAGTTTCAATAAATTGCCGACAACACTATGGCGTAGCTGGTCAGGTGCAGTAGTGTTTCGTTCGCACAGGACCCCTGATTCGAATCCCGTTGCCGCACATTAATACGTAATTTTCACTCGCGCAAAAGTTAACCCCCCTTAAAAAAAAAAAAAAAAAAAAATTGCATACACTTTATTAAGACTGAGCAATGATTTTTTTTTCTTCAAAAAACCTTTTGAAGTTAAATTTTATATCACCGACGCCAGGTAAGCGATAATTTTTCATTACAAGCGTAGTAAAATTTTAATGGTAACAACCGATTTTTCATTATAATCAGTGTGTCATTATTATAACCGATAATCGAGATCAACTTATATTAATTATAACGTAATTCTTACGCTACCCCCCATTAGAAAAAGTGTCCTAATTTCATGTAACGAAAAATGTCTCAAAAAAATGTCCCAAAAAATATCCCAATTTGGATGTAACGTTTATTATATTTTATAGGATTTTTGTAATTATGTTATTATATTCATACAGACCGATTTAGAATTACGTTGTAAATTTTGATAATTTTATACAAAGTATAAAGGAGAAAGAGACAGAAATGTAAGCAAAAGGGGTCAAGGGGCCTTGTGAGGCCAAAATGGCCGAATTTTTATATATGTATATATATATACATATATAGTTTTATGAAATTCTTCCGATTAGTTCGTCTCTTTGACTGGAGTTTTTCACTTTTTCAGGTCATATTAATAGTTGTGTGTCAGTCAAATAGATTCTGATCAAATTATTATCAGCGAAACAAGAAAATTCTACAATTAGCTATTATTACCTTCGCGGAATATATTTGTGTAAATACACTAACATCTATTAAAACACTCCCTACTCAAAGTGCAAAATTTTAAAATTATAGAACGGTAAATAAAAAACTGCAGAACGTTTATAAAATCATTTTAATCGTAAACCTCGTATATTAACCGAATAAACATTTATAGAAGTTATATGATTGTAATTCATACTATATTGTATTACAGTTGATTGAAGTAAATAAAATAGAACAAACACTAACAACACAATGATATAATAATTGTTTATATACACCATGAAGGTGGATTATAGTATTCAAAACTAGTCGGTGTTTTTAAATTTTTCAATTATATCATTGTGTCGTGGGTGATTTTTCTATTTTACTTACTTCACTTATAGAAGTATTCCATCTTCTCTCTATCGGAGTAGCGTATTGTACGATTTTTACCGATCTACGAAACGCGGTCAGCGGGTCATCGCCGTAGAATCTCTGCGGATATCAATAAAATTTAAACAAACGGAGATATTTAGAGGAAGAAGAAGAGCCTTTTAACAACATTTGTGTAATATAAAGTTAAACTGAAAGCGAAATTACATTCTGAACGTGTTACGTAAACACTTTTAGGGAAATAGAAACTAGTCTCCGTACAGAAAACAGCACGGCAGAACGTGCTCGGAGCGAAATTAAACCTAGTAATGTCCGCTAACATTTGTAAACAAAAACCGAACGATTAACGGAATTTAAAAAACACCATTATGCAACGCAGATCCGCGCGCGCACTCTATAATTACTTTGCAACTCGAATTTAAACAATATAATTTCTTCCTTGTGTAAAAATAAACTTTTTATTAGTCCTCCGTGCACTTAGGTGTTACCTAACGTTTTAATATGTACACACTGAGCTGCGGCGTTATAAGGCATAAAATCGCTACCGGCAACTTTCCACATTTAAATATCATCTCAGATAACGTGCGCTGTTGTAATCGGCTACGATTAAGACTGCCAATCGTGAATTAAACCGACGCGAATAACGAAAATTACCGGCTGCATTAACGGAGCTTATTAAGAGCCCAATCCAGTTTAACCCATTCGACATTTATCGAGAACGTCGTTATTGCAGCGCCCCTGACACAATACATTTCTCTGTTGCGTTGCACTGAAACTCTCACTAGTTGATCCCCGTGGCTGCAAATATTACCAAAAAAAAAAAAAAAAAAAATCAACGAAAAAAAATTATTATTCGGTTTAGACAAATTTAAGGATCTTCTGAGGTGCAATTTCGAAGTTGACTTGACACGACGGCGTAAATTTGCCAAAGAGTTTGCATGCCTCAAATAGTTTTCCCCAATTTATCTCTAATGACGGTATGTTTTGTTGTTTTTTTTTGTATTTTTGTCCTTCTTTCAAAATTACAATTTCATTATTATAATTGTTAACTTATATTGCAATAGCACAATTTCATAACATTTTTTTATTAATTATAGAATTAGGAATGTTCAAATACGCGTAGATTTTTAAAATTAAAAACAAAAACAACTGATTATTTTGTATTTATTTCTAAAATTTTGCGAAGAAAATGGAACACGTCAACGTGACCCGGATTGAAAATGATATTATCGTTTTTAGCGTTATTACATTATCCTAAGAGAAAAGGAAAAAGCTCTATATGCGGATTATCGGAACTCCAAAGAAACACAAGATTCTAATATTAAAGTTATACGTGTCTGTAGGGAAAGATTTATTTTAAAGCGAAATAATAATACGCTTTTTTGATCCATAAAGTGGGAAACTGTGTTGCTCAAAGTAACAAATACTCTATAGTTTCTTCCAATAGAAATTAAATCATACGGATCTGATGAGCTCAGTGAAAAGACTAGTTTGTTTTTTCAGTAACGTCATTAAATTGGTGTCCTTCAATTTCCGAATCGGAATCTCAGCACTGTGTGTCATAGGCAAGTTGAATACACTAATATGGCAAAAGTGCACACGTTCACTACTGCTAACTTAGTAGTAAAGTAAGTAAAGTAAGTCCCATATATTCTTGATAAGGTATAACGGATATTGTGAAATTAAGCTTTTCATAATGTACTTAAGGTTCTAAAGGATGCAAGGAGAATACTGAGGCCAGCTCTATTTTACTTTTGGATTATCCGCCTTTGCTTTCCACCAGATAGTTCTTTGGTATAACCAATATTCAATTTCAGATTAGGTATAAACCTAAGAGAGTGATTCGGATCCGGAACGAGACAAGTCTCGATAACCCATGACACCTCTGGTTTAATAGCCAAGCGCCTTAACCACTAGGCTACCACGCTGTCAGAATAGATTATTCCGACTAGGGCTAAAACAACGAAAAATTTTCAATATTCACGTTCTAAGTAAAAAAAAATCGAGATGTAATATACATATATATATATATATATATATATATATATATATGTATTATGTATGTATGTATAATATGGCAAAAACTTGAAAACGGAAATAATGAAGTGCGCATTTTATACAGGGTTCGTTCGTAGCTTTAATTGGCAACATCGCAGCTGATGCCCCTGTTAGTGGATACAGCTACAGCCGGCCATCCGGAGGATTCTCCGGCGGACACGGCGGCAGCAACTTCATCGGCGGTGGTGGATTCTCCGGTGGTGGATATTCCGGAAGCGGTGGTTACTCTGGCGGCGGTGGTGGATACTCTAGTGGTGGAGGATATTCTAGCGGTGGTTCGTACGTTCAAGTTCCCCCCGGCCCATCAACATACGAAGGCCAATACGTAGACAGTCAACTATTGGAACAAATCAGGCAACTAATCCTAAAAGAAGAATCGCAAGCTTCCTCGTCCGGTGGATATCCCAGTGCCACCTACGGAGCTCCATCCTCGAGTTACGGAGCACCGTCCAGCAGTTACGGAGCACCGTCCAGTAGCTACGGTGCACCGTCAACTTCATACGGTGCTCCCAGCAGCGGCGGCTACTCTAGCAGAGTAGTCGGAGTCGATTTAGAAGGAGTGAAACCGGCTATTCAAGTAGCTCAGTATGAACAATCCGGCGGCGGCTACTCATCCGGTGGCGGTTATTCATCCGGCGGTAGTCTGTCTTCTTCGTACGGCGCACCTAGCTTCGGAGGAAATTCACTCGGCGGTGGATTCTCCAGTATAGGAGGATCTTACGGCGCTCCATCTAGACCATCTAGTTCATACGGAACTCCGTATTAAGGAATTCGCTCTAGTTACCATATCAAAGCAATTTTTTAAAAAAATTTAAAAAAAAAAACAACAAAAAAAAATAACAGAAACGTACGCTCGTAAAATTTGTAAACGTTCTTTGTTACCTCCTCTTTAATACACAACATATCAGAAGACTGTTAGCATGTAACACGGCAATTGTAGCGAATCCGCGAAAACACTTATCATAATATGCAGAGATGTGATTAACGTTTTTCTCCGTGTTTCTCTATGTTTTCTTTCGTATCTCTTCTTTTCTTTGTCTTTATTATTAATACGTTAATTTTTTTTTATTATTATTATTATTATTATTATTATTATTAAGGAATAAATATTGTTTTTCTACATAAGTGTTTCAGTAATTTTCCGTTCGTTGTACACACACACCATACGGAGAGGAGACTTTATAAAAAGAGAAAGAAAGAAAGAAAGAAAGAAAGAAAAAAAAAAACGGTACGGTACAATATCTTTTTCCACGCGTTTCACGATCTGATTACCCAAAATTATAGACGACACAGATTCTTCATTTGACTTACATAATATATCATTATTACTTCGAACGAACAATCACGTATTCGCAAATCGTAAAATATTTTACAATATTCGCCTCTGCGCCGGACGATGTTAATCACGGCAGATGTAATTTTTCAATTCTACCGAAATTAACCATAACGCCAAATTTCAATACAGCGCCAGTCGGCACATTGTTCACTTATCATCGTCCTACTTGAACACAATCGTTTCTTTACTGACACACTAATTAACGATAGCAAATCACATTTATAAAGAAGTGCAATTCGGACGGACGAGCTAAAATTGATTCGTACGCACCATAAATTATTCTTGCGAAGCGTATTTAAATGTATATTCAGCACGATTCGTTCGGACGAATATTCATAAACCAGACCACAACACAATTCTCGTAAACCTTTCGAAAGATTCAGGCTGAATGAATTTATAAAAATAAAAAGGTCACCAATTTTTTCCGCCCAGTGTATACACACACCGCTTAGACCAAGAGGGAAAACGTGTATCGTATAATATTATTCTTATTTATCAACGATAGCAGCAGCGATGATCATTAGAAATTCCTCTCCATTGGATAGGGCATAATCCGCACTGACCCGTTAACATGTATCCTTTTATACTGATTTGCATTCTTAAAGCTCAACTGTAAGTTTTCGCGCCGACCGAAAAGCACAACTACATTTCCTCTAGATAAATACTTTATACTTGCCTATCCGTTTACAAAATACCAAAAAATACAAAAAAAATTCATTTTGTAATTTCACAAAGATACACCACTTTTATTTATAGGCAGATCATTTTTCAATGGCAAAACAGTTAGATAATTTCATAAAACAACCTTTTCCACACTTATCACGAATGTGTAAAAGTTCATATTCATTTATCTCTCTTGTCAGTTTTTTTTAATTTTAGATTTTTCCGAATTTCGTTGAATTTTCCTATTAAATCAATTTTAGTGAACAAAGTCCGCTTTACCGACGAATACAAGAATATAACTGTTTTCTCTCTAAACCCACGTTTGCATTTCATCTTCGCATACATTTTTCATAGGGAAATTTTTCGAAACGTATTTTAATTTTATTAAGCTGACCACTCCTTCACTTCCCCGTTTTTTTCAGCTTTTTTTCATCTGTAAACTTCGTCACATAAATCTAGGTTCAATCAATTCGCATGGAACAAGAGATTATTTTCGCGTCTTTCGTCGAACAGAAAAAAAGCATGATAATGTTCCAAATTTATATATACAGACTATTTATTATTGAACAACACCACATAAATATATCGGTACTTGATTCGTTAACAAAAGTGTTTTCCTATTTGTTTTTTATTGCTAAAACTTGACCAGTCATTGAACTCGTGCACTATATTACGGTTCATCATCAACCCGTACAGTTTTGCTCGTAAAATCCGAGACGAACATTAATATGTTCATTGACAAAAAGGACGCGCTACTATTTGATTTGTGAAATTGAATTTCGGCCAAAAAGTCCAAAAAATCTAAACCACTGAACAAGAAAATGTTGAGAAGACGCGAATTAACAACATTTTTTTTTAATACAGATAATTACCTAGTTCTTCTTGCACGGCAATTAACAAGACACATATTTTGCTAAAATTTGGATAAAGTTAAAACGTAACTTATTTAAACGTACTTTCAGCGATTCGTTATAAAGTTCTTAACACGAGATGAGATGAAAAATTAAAATCGGCTCTCTGATGGTGCTTTGCTAAAGGAGGACTTCAACAACAATACAATGAAAAATCGTTAAAACTGTAAGTTAGTGTGTTAGAGGCCGTCAAGTTATTAACAAATAAATAAAATGTTTTCCGTCGCGCAACTCAATATTGTGTTGGAAATTACCCAAAGAATATCGATCATTTTTATTTCGAATAAATCGGAGTTCGTATAACATTTCTGCCTCCTCGATTTGTTATTTAAAGCTAAAATTTAAAAATCTTTCACTTTTTTACATTTAAAAGTATTAAAAAGTTCGAAACCTGTTTGAGAAGAGTTTAAATAATTTTCAGATTATTTTCAATTTAACAAAGAAAAAAAAAAAAAAATTAATACTGAGCGAAATTTTTAAAGACGAGCTTTCATTGTTTTACAAAGTACTCTTATTAGCCTGACAAAAACAACGTCCGTGTACTCTTTAAACCGCTTTCTCCTCATTAATCGCGATTTTTTACGCTTTTCGCCGTGACATAGCAAGTTTTCTTTTTTATTTATTTATTTATTTATTATATTTACAAGTCGCTTTTGGACTACAAGGGGTCATTAGCGACTACGGTTTTACAGATAATTATAAAATTTTATATTGAATATTTGAAAATGCGCGAAACAACAAAATAATCAAAAAATTAGCTGAAGGCTGGGTAAGTTAGATCAGTTGGAATACAGAGATGTCTTTGAGGAAGGCTACGATTTTTTTACACTTCTCGGCGTCCGAAAACATCTCTGGAAGACCGCGTTGGTAATACCCGCTTGTTGTCCGGCCTGCTGGTAGTGATTATACTCGATCAGAAGATGCCTCACCGATATAGGCATGTTGCAGCGTTGACACAGGTTGGGCGGTTTTTTAGATATGAGGAACGAATGAGTCAAGTTTGTGTGTCCAATGCGGATAGGAGTTAGGACACACTGCTCCTGTCTACTGAGAGTTGGCATGTTTTCGTAGGTATCTTTTCTAAACTCGCGGAGTTTGCTCGGCATTTGGAGCCAAAGGGTGTTCCAGTAGGTTTTGACTGTGTTGCTTATCACCATTTTAGCTTCATGAGGTGTCATAAGTACTTCAGGCGGGCAATCTTGTGTCGTCGCGGTTCTTGCAGCTTGGTCCGCCAATTCATTTCCTTGGATTCCTGTATGCGCCGGTGTCCACACAAGGCTGATCTGTATATGCTTTGATTGGAGCTGGTCCAATTTTAGGTGGATGCGTTGTATGATAGGGTTTTCGGTAAACTGATTTTGGATGGCTCTTAAGCAGGACAACGAGTCAGTAAATATGGTACAGTTTGTTGCGTCTTGGCGCAGTAGGATTAGTTCTAGAGTATGGAGAATCGCCTTAGCCTCACAAGTGAAGATTGAATTATTGTCGTGCGTTCGTTGTGCTGCTAACGTGATAGAGTCAGAGACTGTAGCGTAACCTGTTTTGCCGTTGAGAATTGAACCGTCTGTATAGTTTAAGCATTCGCGCGATATGTAAACACATAAATATATGTTTTTGTTTTGCGTAGAAAAAAAAAGAAAAAAGAAAACGCACTAAAAAATGCGTTACGATGACGTCATCAATGTTTAATATATTTTGCACTTTTTTAAAATTACGCGTTGAGCGATAAAGTTTTTCTTAGTTTTTCTCTCCCGTCTATATATTTTAAAATTATTACGGAAAATACACAGCGTTCTAAGTACAAAAAAAAAAAGAAAATTATAATCCCCAAAAGACTTGTATCCATCATTCAATGTTTAATAACGTAGAGAAAATGTTACTAAACTGTTTTACATCGCGTTGTAAAATAACCTCTATATCCAGATGGAAATTTTCGATTCGTTGCAAATAAAGAAACTTGAAGAAGTCGAAACAGAAAGTTAACAACAGACGGTTGAAATAAAAGCCGTAGATTTACCAAATTTTTATTAACAACAGATACATAATATTAACAACGAAGAAATACCCCGTGCATTTCAACATGAAGCAAAAGTTGTGAAATCGGCTAATGAATATTTGGGGATTTCTGAAAGATAAAAATTCGCTATCTTATATCACGAAGTACGTAATTTTACTGTCACCTAGACAGTAAAGTCGTAAGCGATGAAACTAAAAACCGTAGGTTACAGTAGACTATAACCGGGGACTATGTTGGTACTGTGTTGTACGCAGACACAGGCCCGTGCCCAGAATTTTGGAAAGGGGGGGTTTTGAAAATTTTCTTTGCATATTTATTTTATAATACATTTTTCACTAATATTCGTACTATTAATAATTTCCATCATTTTGATTTATATGTATTAATAATTTACATAAATGAATTACCCCCCGTATATGAACATTAATAAAAATTACACATATGTTATTAATTATACTCGTAATAAAAAATTTTTTGCATAAAATATTAATGAAGTACCTAAAAATAATATGGAGAATATTTTTTCCTTTTTTCTTTTAAAAGTAGGTAAAAACGCCCGAAAAAATCATCAATATTTATTTTAAATTTGTGATTTTTTTCAGATGTTTGTGTGTATTTATAATAACTATTTCAGTTCTCATGGGGGGTTAGCCCCCCCCCCGTGGACACGGCCTTGCGCAGACACACTATAGAATAACCGAACACCTTCTTATATACTGTTCATATCGATGAATATGGCAGAAATAAACGCAAAGGTAATTCATACGATGATCAAACCCGAACAACCAAAGAAAACTATCTCGCTGGCTATTGAAAGATCACTGATAGTAAGATTTTTAAATTTAAATTTCTTCCTTGACTTTATTTTTATTAAAAAATTATCCATCAGTCGAAGAAGAAAGTGCAAAGAAAAATACAAACAATACGATGAAGTATCGATTAGTACCAAAAATGAAGGGGGAGGTAGCGGCAGACATAGAAAAAACAAGAATGGAGATCCTCGACACGTAGTGCATGGGCAATCTGCTATGACATCACGGCTGAAATCCAGAAAGGCCTTCCTGACAAAATCAGCTTCCATCATCACTGCTGAGCCAAGTGATGCTCGGATAGCTAGATGGACTTAGCGAGCGAACACAACACTTTACATACAAGGAATGGATCAAGAGACTCTGGACGAGATGTGCCCGAACTGTTACAAGTCTGAAAAAGTGGGATTTGCAGGAGAACGAAAATTGCCGAAATCAGGATACAAACGCATGACTATCTCTTCGAATGCGGCGATGATACTGCACCTGTACAAGAGAGGACCTATGGAAGACATTAAACGTTAAATGGAAAGAACAGATATAATTTTTGGAATCAAGCGCGAAGAAAGAAAGGAAACTGCCAAAAATATATTTCTAACAATGTTCCAGCGAATTATAAATAATCCACTAACCGTGTGTGTGTGTGTGTATGTGCGCGCGCTCGTATTTCCATGTTCAGATCGTTTAAGCATATGTACTCGTATATAATTCGCAATATTTATACCTAAAAATTATTGGTATTTTTTTTTGCTTCATTTAAAATTTATACATATTATAGCATATGTTCTCTTTTAGTCTCCATTTGCTTTACCCCACTTTCTTCTTCCTTCACTGGTAGAAATAATGCGCATGGGTGGAAAATTGTGCGCTAAAACCTTCCTCCGGAATCAACAATGATGAAAACTGAAACGAAATCGGTTCAGTAGTAGTTCCTTGCCCGCAGATCTATTCGCACATTAATACCTGCTTAAATATTCAATTTTCTCTCTACTTCATGCAGTGTGAAGTCTGTGTATTCTCACACTAACGATTTATTTCTTCATTTCGTTTTGCTTTCTTTTAGCCATATATGCATTACTAAAATAATAGCGAACTCTTAAGTACAGTCCTAACATGTACTATGAAGGTAAATATAAACTTGAAACAGTATTTTCTATCGATTGAATCAGCAGCAGCTCCGTCAAACAGATTAGGTTTGAACGTTAAGCACCTCCGGGTGCTAACCGAAGAGTTCTATGCTGGACAACATCCAACGATTCAAACAACGCAGCTTTCATAAATGAATATGCCGCAAAATCGTAATCGCATTTCGCGCTTATTAAACATTTTCAATAATGAATCTATGTAGCAATTTTCGAAGCGTAAACTTAACTATATAAAAGAGAGAAAAAATTGGAACATTAAAACCGCTATTAATATATAGACGGGGAACTACTGGACCAACTTTGTTCTGGTTTCCATCAGTGATTACGTGGAGGAACATTCCAGCGCATACGTCTAGTAATTAATAACATTTTTATAGTTTTATCTAAAAGCTACATATATACATATATACATACATATATATATATATATATATATATATATATATATATATATATAATGTGGTTAGGACTGGTTTCGAAGAAGTGGCTGAAGCATGGAGGAAGTACTGCGCCAAATTATACAGTGCCGCGGATGAAAATCTAACGCTGCACTTCATAATTTTCCTGAACCGGAACCAGAAATTTTGCTAGAGGAGGTTGCGAACGCTATTGCATATCTGAAGATAAATAAGTCTCCTGGCCCAGACGGTATCCCCGCTGAAGTTTTCAAGGCTGCGGGAGAAAAAATTACAAAAACAATTTACCACATCTGTAACGCCGTTTGGTTTTGAGGAGAGTGGCCGGAGGAATGGTGTCAGACGACCTATATTACTCTGCACAAGAAAGGATCACCAGAATGCTGTGAAAACTATCGGACTATCTCACTGATACCGCATATAAGCAAAGTGATGATCAAAATTATATACGATCGTTTGTATGCTCTGATGCACATTCAAATTCCGCCAGAGCAGGCTGGCTTTACAAAAGGAAGAGGTACAAGAGAACAGATCCTCAATCTTAGATTACTTGTTGAAAAAGCGCGGGAATATAATATTCCACCTGTGCTCTGTTTCGTAGATTATAAGAAGGCTTTCGACTGTGTGCATTGGTCGAAAATGTGATCGATATTAATGGATTTCGGCGCGCCAGCACATTTAGTGTGGCTGATTAAGCAGCTATACGAAAAAACTTCAGCAAAAGTCCGGATAAATAATGGGATTTACTCGAAAAAGTTTTACCCCGCGCGGGGTGTACGCCAGGGCTGTACCCTTTCACCGCTACTTTTTAACTTATATGGTGAATTCATAATGCGCAGAATACTGCAAATCGCGATACAACAAATGGTACAGTCAACTGGGATGGAGGTATCTCGGTTGGTGGGATGTACATCTCTAATCTCCGATATGCGGATGACACTACGTTAGTAGCAAAAAACGCAGAGGAAATGTCATATATTCTGGATCGCCTGGTAAAAATCAGTGCAGAATATGGCCTCCAAGTTAACAAAGCCAAAACCAAAATAATGATCGTCGACCGTCTAGAGAGTAACCGCCCAACAATACGTGAAATTGAGGGTATTGAAGTAGTAAGCCGCTTTACATATTTAGGCTCTATAGTGGAAAACAGCGGTGGATGTAAAAATGAGATACGCCACAGAGCACAGATTACACGAACCGCAATGAGCCGTTTAAAAAGAATTTGGGCTGACTCCGCTGTTAGTAAAGGTGTAAAGATTCGGTTAGTGAACTCCCTTGTCTTCTCAGTGTTCCTGTATAGTGCAGAGACCTGGTCATTGACCAGCGCAGACAAAAAACGTATAGACGCACTCGAAATGTGGTGCTGGAGGCGTATGCTGCGTGTCCCATAGACAGCCAGGAGAACAAATGTCTCCATAATAAATGAGATTGGTAACCCGAAGAGGCTATCATCTGTAGTGCTCTGCAGGATACTGCGGTATTTTGGTCATGTGATCAGAGCGAACAATTTGGAAACGGTGCTCGTCCAAGAAAAGGTCAATGGAAAAAGGAGTCGAGGTCGTGCGCCGACTAGATGGACGGACGCAGTGTGCACAGCTGCTGGTCGTACCTTTCAGGATTGTGTACACATCGCAAGGGATCGGAATTGTTGGCGCAGTCTGATCAACCGGGTGACAGATCATGGTCACGATACCCCTACATGGGGTGAAACGATTCGATAGATAGATATATATCTATATATATATAAATCCCGTGTCTTTGTGTTTGTGCAGGATAAACTCGGGATTTACTTAACCGATTTTTATAAAATTTTGAAAGTACATGCAATTTGGTCCAACTTAACAGATAGGATATTTTTTGTTTTAATTATTTACATAAATATTTGTTATATTAAATAATTTAATCAATCAATTAAAAAAAAACAAATTTAATTGTTGGCTATTACTTTTTGCTTTAATTATTTATACATATAAATATTTGTTATATTAAAAAGAACAAATTTTGACAATTTTATTATTTTTTGAGCACCAACTACTTTTCGTGGCGACTTTTGTGTATCGTACGATGTTAATCGAAATGCAACCATGTTTATCGCTGGCGCATGGCGCTATTATCGATGAATGATAAAATAAACGTTTTTTCGCTGTCGTTTACAAAAAATTTCGGTGTTATTATACGGAGTTGTTAATTAGGAGGGGAAAAAAAATATTGTGCGATATTGTACGGCATTTAATTTATTTATTTTTCAGCGTATTTAATAAACGTCCTGCCTTGATTAAAAAAAAAAAAAAAAATTATTTTAATATTCCGACAACAATGTTGTGTCAGTGATACAACTCTCTGACATTGTTGGGCATCTAAGTTGCTTTATATTTCAGTATAAGATAATGCCGCGGAGACAATCGAACCTCAACAATGCGCGTAGCAGAAATGCACGGCGCATGCGTGTTATGAGAGCTACTGAATCGGAAGAAGAAATTGCAAGAATAAACGCATGTTGCCTGCTGCTCACGTGTGGGAACACCATCAAGTGTCTATACGTGTTAGCAAAAGACAGGTTGACCAAGAATATTGTGCACAAATTAGTGCTTAGATAATTTTCAATTTTATAAAATAATATAACTAATAGTTCGAAACCAATGATGTTATCTGCCTCATTTATAACATTTAACTTTTATGTAACTAATTTATTTAATATATTGTGTAAATAAGTCATTGATTACAAATTAAAGTTAAAGATTAGATAAATAAAATGTAAATTCAATAAGTGTATATTAGTTGGATAATTTCATTCTCTACATATGACTGAAAATCGGCTAAATAATTTCAGGTTTATTAGTAAAAATTAATTTGGTTGCATCAAAATAATAAGTAAAAAATTAATTTAATCTATTATAACTACTAAGCCACAGCAACGCGTGGTTGGGTCAGCTAGTATATATAGATATATATATCGATACAGATTCGGTATTTGTTCCGCGCGACCTTTCGGTGATGCTCGAATTAAAATTCTTTTTTTTTTCGCTTTCGTGTTGTATATTTTATTCTTTGGTTTTTCGAGCAATAACCACAAACTAGTGTATCGACCGCTTACGGCAAATCCTACCTACACATGGACCGACCGTTCCATAACAACGACATGGTGGTTTTCAAAAACAAGTAGATAGTTTTACGTTATGCACCGCATTAGCATAATTAATCGGAAAACCATTAAGAGGTCCTTCGCAAACTGAACTAACATTCGGTGGTGGAGAATACAATGACTAGACCACGGTAAACTTCATCCTTAGCATGAACCGAGCTATCGTAAGCGGATAATACCGTGAGATATTTTCATATATTAAAATCGGATCCGTTTCGAGTGTGATGTCTGAAACGTGTCTATCGTTCTTCACCGAAGCCCAGACGTAACTGTTATGTGTTGATACTCCCTCATCGAAGTTGCATTCTTTTTCTCTTTACTCATTTGCTCGTATCGCAGATCTCTTCGACGCATGTTCTCAGCCTAGGTGCACAGAAAAAATCATCCCAATCTTCAGTTCAATAGAAAATTGGCACACTCTGTATAATGATTTACTTCAGACATACACGGCAGATATAAGAAAAAACCGAGATTTAAAATGATTCGAAGTAGTTCGTATAATTTTTACTGTTTGTTAAATTTATAAAAAAGACACGTACAGATGATTTAATTTAATTACACAATAGATTTCTTTTGGTTTAAATTATTACTTAATATATGGAAAATCGCAGTGAAATTATATACTGAATTGAAGAGCCTGTAAGTGCAATTAAAATATTATTTATACAATAATTAACAGCAATAAAGAAAGCATTTCGTAATATCGTGAATCAACTGGTAGAATCCGAGATATTCAGAAATTTCATGAATATCATCCAAACGTCTCGATTAGAATGTTAGTGAATGGTACCGATTAAAAATGTCACCGCATTATAAACGGAATTTATCGTGATGACGAAAAATTCGCAAGAAAAAGCGAAATCCGGTGCGAACCTTATTACCAGGCTCCATTTGTAGGTGAGTAACACGCTCTGTATATGTATCTTTAAGTGCTTAACGATTTACCGTGCCAGCCAGTTTGATAAAGAGCGTCAGCGAAGCGTTCGTTCAATTTAAATAACCATTCCCCGACACGACAAAAGTTGAATAACCACAAACCAGCGTACGTACCGTTTACAGTAAGTCCCATCCATAAATTGAGCGATCGTTCTGTAACAACGACACATAGTGGCTGTCCATTATAAGTAGATAGTATTGCGTTGTGTACGCTATTAGCATAATTAATCAGAAAGCTATTAAGAAGTCCTTCGCATACTGCACCAAAATACGGCGATGATGAACACATTGCCCGACTAGATCGCGGTAAACTTCATCCCGAGCCTGAACCCAGCGATCGTACTGCGAATAAAATCGGTCGATGTTTTCGCTTTTAAAAACCAGATCCGGCTCGAAACGTTTCGTTCTAGCCGCCACTAGAACGTCAATCTATGCAAATGTCGATGTTAAATCGTCCAGTTCGATAGCAATTAGCTCGCTGAAATAATCAAGTAAAGCCCTTACGCATATCGAACCGACAAGTCCTGAAATTAAAATGGCTATAGCAACTGAGTAACTGATTAAATACCGGGGAACTGTGTTTACTTCGATCGGACCATCAATATTATACAGTAGGTAACGACTATAACTTTCATCATTATAATCGCCGCGGCAAAATGCCACTAAGTATACGATAACCATCCGAATATAACGATGGAAGTTAATGTAATCGTAACAGTCATGAAAACATGTTTATTTCTTATAATAAAATAAACTTTAATAACAAACAATATAGATCAATAAATTAGATAAATACCTATTTAGAAACGTTTTCGGGCATAACCCATCATCAGCAAACACTAACTTAAAGGAAACTTAAATGTTTTAAGTTTCCTTTAAGTTAGTGTTAGCTGATGATGGGTTATGCCCGAAAACGTTTCTAAATAGGTATTTATCTAATTTATTGATCTATATTGTTTGTTATTAAAGTTTATTTTATTATACCATTTTAACAAACAGGATGTATTCACCTACATGTTTATTTCTTGTTCATCACGAACGGGTACGTGATCTTCGAAACTCCTCAAGTTCAACATCGGCGTAAAAAAAAAGCCTGTTTGACTTCTCCTTTAGGCGAATCAGCTGCAATTTATTCATTCGCAACCACCAAAAGCAATCCAAATAATACAGTGCCACTACGATTTGAGATAGCCAGTAGAAAAAAATGAGGACATTGTGCGAAATCATTACTTCAGCTTTTAAAACCAAATCCAAAAGGCTTACAAAATTGGCGATCAGTAAGTAAATGAACTGTCTCTTACTAGGTTTCGTTGTACACAAGCAGAATCGCATAGCAAAGTCTGAAACAAGCTTGAACATTCCAGCTTAGTCGAGTCCTTCGAGAATTGCTCATTTTGTTTGACGCTGACAAAACACGGATCACTGAGTGTGATACATTTTATCAATCAACCAACCGAAAAAAACCGACTCGTAGAATAAACTTAAATTGGAATAATTCCGATGACCGATGATGCGGTCACCTTTGTAACGGCATTGTATAATTCTGTCAAAAGAAAACAGCGTAATAAATTTCGTTCTTTTATCAAATTTAGACTTTGTAAATCAATTTGAATGCATTTTTTCCCAGTATTAGTAAGGTGAAAAGAACATTTAGTTTACTTTTACGTTAGATGATGTACGGGTAATCGATTAAATTACACTTTTACAGTGGTAACGTCCTTGGGAAGGAACCGAATTTATGCTTCTCTCTGTAGATTCTTAATTATTTCAACTGTTAAATACATTTCCGTTTTTAATTTTTTATTAATTTTTTATTAATTTTTTATTAATAATTTGTAACTTGCGCTATAATTAAATGTCGGGATACGCCATAAATGAAAAAATCGTGATTTTGTTATAAATTTTAGGTTCTGTGGATGAACCCGTAATGTTTAACATATTTGTTTCATCTGTAACGTTTTCGGGACAGTTATTATTTGTTATAATCCATTGTTTTGTTTTTTTGTTGCTGCTTAATTTAGGTTCTAAGTTCAAAAGTTCAGATTATTACACCAAAAATAAAAAAAAAAAAAAAAGGAGTCGGGAGTAGATAGAAAACGTCACTTCTAGGAGAAGAGCCAATCAGGAGCGAGTATTTAGTCTCTTGACCACGCCTCCCTTTTACACAACTAATCAAGAGTCAATACATAATCAAATGAACACGCCGTTTTTACATCAAACCATCCAGTAAGAGTTCAACACTGCACCGCCATGTTCTACTCCAATTGCATCCATCTGCTTGCTACATCTTCACTGTTACAAACTAATAACCATATATCTCAACGTCCACCATATACAAATCAACCACCTGCTTTCTCTGTAGACACCTGTATATGGACTCCCTCACTCAGTAACACCACTCGACTGATATAGAGATTAAGAGGAGACTTTAACCAGCCACTTAAAATTTTACTAACCTGTACTGAGTCGCTTAGTGTATTTAGATGTTTGCATGTGTGCTGATGATACATTTATCATTGTCTGACCAATGTAATAATTTATTAAGTGATACTAGTTGTTTCTGGTTGTGTATGCTTTGAGAATATGTTCTAGTGCTAACCAGCCACTTATAATTTTTCTAACCTGTACTGAGTTGTTTAGTGTATTTAGATGCTTGCATGTGTGTTGATGCATTTATAATTGTGTGACCAATGTAATAATCTGCTAACTGGTACTAGCGTTTCATGTTCCCATTTATATTGAGATTATATTTTATCATTGATCACCCATCTTTAAAACTTTTTTCTAACCTGTACTGAGTTGCTTAGTGTATTTAGATGCTTGCATGTGTGTTGATGATGCATTTATCATTGTCTGGCCAATGTAATAATCTGCTAACTGGTACTAGCTGTTCATGTTTCCATTTATATTGAGATTATATTTTATCATTAACCACCCACCCTTAAAACTTTTTCTAACCCATACTGAGTTGCTTAGTGTATTTGATGCTTCCATGTGTGTTCATGATGCATTTATCATTGTCTGACTAATGTAATAATTTATTAACTGGTACTAATTATTTCTAGTTGTGTATGCTTTGAGAATATGTTCTAGTGTTAACCAGCAACTCATAATTTTTCTAACCCCATACCAATCTGATGTGTTTGTATAATTTAAAAGGTACATTAATGTATGTCTAACCAAAAAATAAAAATAAACACTGAACTAATGTTTTATGAGGGGGAGTGTTTCAACCTCTAGAATTTGGGGGTACTTCACATATATTCAGCCAAACAACCACAGTACTAACCCTTTCTGACCCATTTGTTTCCAGTGAGATGCTTTGCATATGAGTAATCAAAGTAGATGATTGAGAAAAAAGAAACTGATTAGAACACTAACTTGTGTATTATTATTCATATATCTCAATTGCTTTTGATGTATGTTGAGCATACTATTTAATTACATATAACTCTATATTATTTTCAGTGTATGAGAGTTAGAACTTACCATCACAATAACATGTGTGTGGAGCTTATATGCTTAAATATGTGTGGTGTACTATAAATGTGTGCACGTGTACATGTGTGTGAGTGTATGAACATGTGTGTAGTGTAATGGTGTGCATGTGATGTAACAATGATGATAATGATGATGATGTTGATGTGTTTGCATACATAACCATGTATGTGCATGCATACACTTTCTAATGTAATGAAACAATATTTAACCCCAAAAAATTACCAATCATAACAGATTTGATGTAACCCTGCTAATATACAGCTGTTTAGTATGAATTTAAATTAGAAAATCAAATCGATTGTAAGCATTCAGATGCTGAAGAGTTACTCATGTCTGTTGGTGTAATCGTTTACTGTATAACAACAATGTATAAGAACTAATTTTGTTTGATCACATTATAACTACCAATGCAATGAGCACAATGAACAATTTAATTACCAAGTAGTATTTGTAAGCTTGATGAGACACAGCTTCTTCCTCTCACACAAATTCTATTATTTTGACAAACATAATCACAACTCAGAAATTCTATTAATCACATTTTCTCAGCCTAATAGAGCCATCACTTGAATAACCCATCTCCTTTGTTGCACCAATACATCTATTAGGATATAAGAACTATAAATTTCTGCAGCAAACCTCCAAACATTATAAACAGGGATTAGATAAATCTAGTATCATAGAAAAGCGCTCAATTTAAACTAAAATCACTCTTTTCATACAAATTACACCATTTAAGGCTATAACACTCATATTTTAGTACAAAACATTGAATTTTAAAGGAATCAATCCATTTTACACAAAATACCCCCATTTTAGGTGCAAACTATCAATTTATGGTAAAATATCACAATTTAGTACAAATCTCATCATTTTAGATAAAAAACAATAAACTTTAATGGAAAATAATACATCCTAGGGAAAAGCACTAAATTTTTACTACATACATACTCTTTAATTAAAAATAATATAATCTCTATACACTTTGTATAAGTTTATACACATTATTTTAAGCCTCCACACATTCCAAAATCTAACAAATTAAAAAAATAAAAATAATTGTTAATAGAAAATTTTATTACATAGTAAAATTAAAAATATACAATGTCTAAATTATACTTAATAATAATACACAACTTCATGTAATCATGCAATATACATATTTCTATTTAATATACACGCTCTCAGTTCAGCTAAAACATCATTAAAATTGTTATGGAATTTATTATACATAGAATTTCCATAAGCTATTGTATCTACATTATTACTACATATTATTCTTTTATCATCATTACCACTTAATACTACTTTATTCTGTTCTAGGGTATACAGTATATGTTGACGACTTTGAATATTGTAATATGTCTTATAATTATCACATAATTTCCCACACACACCATTCACACAATTATAATAATCTATGAAATTAAGTTCTTTCTTAATTATAGAAGACTGTACACCTTTACATTTTTTAATTTCTTTACTATCAATAATACTTATAGAATACATTTTTGGACACAATCCAACAAATTCACTAATTGGAGTGCCATTTAATTCATCCTTAAATACATCAAGCTTCTTTTTATTTTCTAATGAATAACATGGATGACTTTTTGGATAATCACTTGTATCAAAATACTGAGCATTATCTTTAATATCTTTATAAAAATCAAGTGTTTTAAGTTCATAAATAAGTGAATCAGTATCACAGTATAAAAGATTAATATTCTTATACATTTTACTCATTATGTTGTAATGAAAATCAAACATTTTTAATTTGCTAATATCTAAAATAGACATACCAATGTAAATAGGCTTATTAAATTTAATTGTTGAAGGATTTAAATGTACTGCAGCCAATAATGGCTGCTCACTAAATATTGTTCGATCCTTAAAATTACTTTTTCCAACCAGTTTAGTAAATTTTACTTCATTTATAATAAGCTGCATATTAATTCTATGTCTAACGTTTTCCATCATTTTGCCAAAAACACTGTTATTCATAAGCTTCCAATAGTTCTTCTCAAACTCATTGGTAGCCTGCTTCCACTGTAGAGTGTTTAAATCAATGTAAGGCTTCAACCATGTCGACTGATTGAAACAAATGACACGATGTACACGCTGTAGTTTTAGTCCTAATTCAATTGCCTGTTTAAGATTTCTATAGTGAATAATATAATTGTACTTATTTTCTAATGTATTAACTAATTTCACACATTTTCTAATTGATTTAGCCTCGGGGCATAGTGGTAAATCATTATGTGCTAAATGTAAATCTGCTGGATACTCCAAATCCACATCGAGCATATAACCAATGGATCCATCATCAGCTATCTCCATAATATTTAATTCTGTTATTTCTTTCTAGCTAAGCCATCTGAAACCATTCATAGGGAGTGGTTCACTCATGGCCCAACCATAGAGGTTATTTGCATCCAAATATGCTATGAAAGTGTTATCTGTACCATTTCTACTATCATTATCATCATTACTGTAACTATTATTACAACTGTTAGTGTATGAATTGTCCGCCTTAGCATAATGTTTCACACACTGACACATACCACCACGTATTCCAGCTTCAAAGAATAAAACCATATCATAATCAGTTAGGAGCTCCAATTGAACCTTCGTCAACTTCAACATTGCTTGAAATGCCAATCCGGGAGCAGTAAAACTCCATGCAGGATCCAATTTGCACATTTTATAGCAAACACTTCTGAAGTTTTCAAAAACATCAGCCAGTAGAAGTACATCTGTCTTTAGATATATATCACTATACTCACCGAGTGTTTGAACATTTAACACATCCCACACATGTAATGCATGTGAGTAATCTTCTTCGCTAATATTTGATTTTGTCAGGGAATTATAGAAATGCTCCTTTTCAAGCAAACTTGTTTCATCCAATTTTTCCCATGATGACACATATGAATAAGGGAAAACGCCCTTTCTATGGAATAAAGGAAGTAAATCAGGCGATGCAATGTTTCTGATTGTATGATGAAGCAAACTATCAGGTAAATAACCAGCCAACTTCTCAAGGCTTGACGCCATGAAACGGAATGTATCTATGAATCGTATTTTCATTTTTTCTGAAATGTGTTTTGAAAATGATATGTAGCGTTCTTCACTATTCGGTATCACCTCGATGTCCTGATCATCATATGTCAAATCCCTGATGAATAAATGAGCATCATATCCACTCAGATTATGAATAAATACAGGAACAAAGTTAGGAAGCTGGTATTCTAAATTACATTTTGAATGAGCTGCACCTCGAAATTTCCCAGTTAGATGATCATGATCTGCAACTTTATCATTATTTAGAGGTTCTTCACAAATGTGACACACCAATGAAGCATCATATTCTTCCAAATCCTCAGACGTCCACTGCAATGGAATGTTTTTCTGATAAATCTTTTCTATTTTTCGCACATCTTCCACTAGCCAATCACAGAATTTTTTAGTTGCATTACAGCCACGATACATTTTAGGCTCCGATGTAACATTAAACCTGGCACCTTCTTCACATCTCGACACAATATAGTAACAAAAGCTAAATGCTTCATACTGTTGTATAGGAATAGTGCCAGATGTATTTTGAGACTTGTTTTGAATATTACCACATGAACCATCTTCCATGTGCTGCCGCTTACATTTCTGCATACTTCCTTCCTGATGCTGGTTTTTTCGATGGTTACCACTAATTTCTATACTGTCATCATCATTATTAGCACTAATAATTTCTTCATCATTGACATCATTATCACATGATTCATCATTTAAAGGCTTCAGGATACACTCAAAATCAGCAAATATAACAAATTGTATAAATTCTTGCTGTTTATATTGTTGGAATTTCAATATTTTATTCTCCTCCATTGGCATAACAACTGTGGCAGGAGTATTGATGGAGCAACATTGTATATGAACTAGGTATTTGGCATGATCTTGGACATACCATAAGCAACGACAGCATATAAACATGCGATGTCGATTATTGGTAATTTGACGCGCTACTAATTTACATAAGTTCTTTATCCAACAGTAATGTGATTTATCGCCTTTGGTTATAAGCAGTAAATCAGTATGATCTTTTTGTTCAATCTTTGTGATTCGAAGGGGGTATACAGTATTTTTCTCATCCAAACCATATACATTAACAGATGATCGAGGATTATTCTTTTCAAATATGGACACATCGTCCAATGATGTAGGAAAAGATATACCATTCCAATTGTATTTCCTTAACAATGATATATTCCGCACATAATTGCTTGCATATTCTGGATGATTCACCTTAACATATTTTGTTAACATGGAATATTTGAAACACATTTGATCTATGTTTTTCACATTAATAACAGACTTTTTTACTGCAACTGATTTAGGAAGTGGAATGTAAGATGATGCACGGCTTAGAACGTTCCGATAATTGAGACAAATTTCGTGGTATTCAATTTTCATTAATGACCAGCCAGATCCCGTTGCATGTTCCAACTTATCAACAAGACTGATGATTTTTCTACAATCCTCCTTGTACCATTCAGAAATATCAGCACCGCGAGTGAGTAACTGTGCATTGGTTGGGAAGTGAAATGGCCTAACACTCCAATCTGCGAGCCCAACTCCTCTCTTAAATGAACATCGTAATGTTAGATTTACTTTTATTCCAACACCGATTCTTTTCTTAATTATCTCGATCACTGTAGAAGTATTATTAGACAAGTAATTTGCAATATCCATCTGGCATTTATTATTGTTTACAATACGATATGTTGCAAAACGGTTGGAATAACGCTTGCTAACATTTTGAATAGAAATATCATGTACAGCCGCTGACGACATTCTCATAAATAATTTTAAATCCAATCACAAATTAAACATAAGACAAACTTGAACGCAGGAGAAAACACGTCTGATCACTTCAATGGTCAGCACACAAATCAACAAATACCTTGCTGACACCTCCTTTTATACTAAATTAATACGAACAGTTGATGTAAAATAACTGATATTAATTAAAACGAGTATAACTTGAGCACAGGAGAAAGACATCTATAATCACTTCAATGCTCAACAATCGAATCAATAAATAACTTCCCAGTAACTCTTTTTATACAAAACTGCACAAAGACATGATGAAAAGTAACTTATATTGATTGTTTAAACATAAATAATGTTGAAGATGGCATATTGTTTATTAGCCCCAAAGGGAATTTCACTTGAAGTTTAAAAACTAAAAGCAAATTTAAAAGCTAACCAACTTTAACATTATATACTTTTCATGAATATCATTGAAACATTACTCCACTTAATTACACCTGTCCCTGCCTGCTATAGATTCTGTCATATATCCACATCATCCTTTAATATTTGCATAGTGAACATTTACTCCAGAAGATTTTACATAGATAAGGTGAAAATATTCAAATTAGTGAGAATTCCACAGACCAGATATGCATCGCAATAATTGCTAGGAGATGAACATGCACATAGAATCCATCTGTGGGGAAAGAGGAATTATTAAACTCCAGAGTGGTGAGATTTATGCGTAACTCAGAGACGTTAACCAGCATCACTTCATTAAATATGATTAAAAAAAAAAAAAAAAAAGAAAATTGCTGCGGAGAAAATTTAAAAGAAAATATATAAAACATCGGGGAAATCGCAGGACTGATACAAGAGAAATGGTGAAAATTAGATAGAGGGCCATTTTAAGTTAACACAATGGCTGAGAAAGCCAAATCAGTCAAAAATTGACGAAAGATGATGAAAAATTGAGAAAAATAGTTTAAAAGCGTTAAAATGCAAGAAAATAATGTGAAATAGCAGAAAATTAATGAAAAATAGTGCAAAAGTGATACACATGAAAAATGACTATAATTAGTGAAAACTGAGGAAAAGTGGTGTAGAAGTATTAAAGCATAAGAAAATAGTAAGAAATCTAAAGGAAATGGCTTATAACACATTTTAATATGCGTTTTTTTTGTTTCATGGACACACAATTTGAATGCAAGCTTAAGGTGGCAATAGAAAATTTTATAATGAAATACTAGCAATAAGCAAACAACTAACTTGACACGGAATAGAAAGAGAAATGAAGTTCGAAAAAAACTCATTAGAATACAACACAATTAGGCAAATAATGAGATAAATTTCAGCTTGAATGAGAAGTTCTATGATCGATACAAATTATTGATACCGCTATACTAGTGTTATGGATTGTAAAATTATTGAAAAAAGAAGTTACCAAAAGAAATTTTTGCTAAAAAATTTATTAGGAGGTGTATCACTCCGTTTTTTAAAATTAATAGCACACTATCCGACCAGTAATAAAGAAAAATAATTGTATTCTGCGGATGATAACTTTTAAATCTGTAAATGGGTTAATGGAAAATATTAGCGAACATTCTAAATTCTCCGCGCCGATAATAATATATTTTTACATGAATAAACAAAAATAGGGGTAAAATACAGGATTAAAAGTTCCCACTATTTAGTTTCACAGAAAAGTGTATGATAAAATTAATACAAACGCAAAATATATGATAAAAATAAAAAAATTAATAATAACACACTAATACAATCAGCTACAAAACTAGCGAGTCATAATAAAAACTGCCCATTAGAAGAAATAGAACCTAGGAATGATGGATTTAACAACAAAAACAGTGAGTAGGGAGATTATATAAATAAATATAAATAATAATTCCAAAGTAATAAAACCTTGATAATACAATCAACTCACTCATACCGGCAAATAATTAGAAATATAATAAAAACAATGAATAATAACAAACAACTATGAAGATAACACTCTGAACTAAATTTAAAAAGTAATAGACAAAGTTCACAAAATTCTGGAGATGGCAAATAAATTTCACGAATAATTAAAAAAATATGCCATAAGAATCCTTGGAAAAGAAAAAAAACACAACCACTCAATCAATTATTTAGGAACAATTAAATTAATACATATGGAAGGTAAATATTAAACTAATTTTAACAAGATTTGCTACAAAAAAAAAAAGAAAAAAAGATCGAAAACTTCGACTGATTAATCACAAAAATTAAGTATACGATTTTTGATTCAAAACACAATTTTATAGCCAACTAGTAACGAAATAGGCATAAAATTAAATCTACAACCATCAACGAGCAATAAAAAAAAAGTACTTAAAGAGCTAAAATACCCCCTTTCAAAATAGTGATCGGAACATATATTAACAATAAAATGTAAACATGTAAAGTAGCGAAGCAGGAACAAAATGGAAAATAAAAACAAAACAGAGGCGTAATTAAAATTAAATAAAAGAATGTACAATACAAAAAAAAAAAAACAAAGAGTCGATAAAGATCGCGAAAATACAGAATAAACACAAAAGAACTTGGATCTAAAAGGTGAAATATAAGCAATTGCAAATTATTTAACATATCAAAATTAAAAAACTAACGAGCGGAACAATAAATAAGAAATACACACAACACACTTGATGTAAATTAGATAAAATAAAATACAGATAAAGATAACATATCAAAATAAATTTTTAAAACCCCGATTGATTTAACTTCTAACAAATATTTAAAATTTCTTATATTATAAAGATCGCATCCGCAAACACTACAACTGCAGACGAAAATCGAAAAAAGTAATACAAAACAGACATATCGAAAGAAAAAAATGAGAATAAAATCGATTAGTCAAATCCATAGGAAAAAACAAATTATTTACACCAGTTAAAATCTTTAATAAACAGCTGAAAATAACAATATACATTACTTAAAACTGATTATTATTTACTTAATAACAAATATTTTAAATTTATTATAATATTATAAAGATCACAAAAAAAAAAAAAAACGCAAAAAGATCGCGCTTAGATAAATTAGATCATTCGCGCAGAAAAAGAAAAAAAAAACAACGCAGGTGAACAAGGTGCTCGATCGGTTTGTTCTATTATTTTCGTCTTCTGCATTTTTTTTTTTTTCTTTTTCTGCGCGAATGATCTAATTTATCTAAGCGCGATCTTTTTGCGTTTTTTTTTTTTTTTGTGATCTTTCTTTTATTTAATTTTAATTACGCCTCTGTTTTGTTTTTATTTTCCATTTTGTTCCTGCTTCGCTACTTTACATGTTTACATTTTATTGTTAATATATGTTCCGATCACTATTTTGAAAGGGGGTATTTTAGCTCTTTAAGTACTTTTTTTTTATTGCTCGTTGATGGTTGTAGATTTAATTTTATGCCTATTTCGTTACTAGTTGGCTATAAAATTGTGTTTTGAATCAAAAATCGTATACTTAATTTTTGTGATTAATCAGTCGAAGTTTTCGATCTTTTTTTCTTTTTTTTTTTGTAGCAAATCTTGTTAAAATTAGTTTAATATTTACCTTCCATATGTATTAATTTAATTGTTCCTAAATAATTGATTGAGTGGTTGTGTTTTTTTTCTTTTCCAAGGATTCTTATGGCATATTTTTTTAATTATTCGTGAAATTTATTTGCCATCTCCAGAATTTTGTGAACTTTGTCTATTACTTTTTAAATTTAGTTCAGAGTGTTATCTTCATAGTTGTTTGTTATTATTCATTGTTTTTATTATATTTCTAATTATTTGCCGGTATGAGTGAGTTGATTGTATTATCAAGGTTTTATTACTTTGGAATTATTATTTATATTTATTTATATAATCTCCCTACTCACTGTTTTTGTTGTTAAATCCATCATTCCTAGGTTCTATTTCTTCTAATGGGCAGTTTTTATTATGACTCGCTAGTTTTGTAGCTGATTGTATTAGTGTGTTATTATTAATTTTTTTATTTTTATCATATATTTTGCGTTTGTATTAATTTTATCATACACTTTTCTGTGAAACTAAATAGTGGGAACTTTTAATCCTGTATTTTACCCCTATTTTTGTTTATTCATGTAAAAATATATTATTATCGGCGCGGAGAATTTAGAATGTTCGCTAATATTTTCCATTAACCCATTTACAGATTTAAAAGTTATCATCCGCAGAATACAATTATTTTTCTTTATTACTGGTCGGATAGTGTGCTATTAATTTTAAAAAACGGAGTGATACACCTCCTAATAAATTTTTTAGCAAAAATTTCTTTTGGTAACTTCTTTTTTCAATAATTTTACAATCCATAACACTAGTATAGCGGTATCAATAATTTGTATCGATCATAGAACTTCTCATTCAAGCTGAAATTTATCTCATTATTTGCCTAATTGTGTTGTATTCTAATGAGTTTTTTTCGAACTTCATTTCTCTTTCTATTCCGTGTCAAGTTAGTTGTTTGCTTATTGCTAGTATTTCATTATAAAATTTTCTATTGCCACCTTAAGCTTGCATTCAAATTGTGTGTCCATGAAACAAAAAAAACGCATATTAAAATGTGTTATAAGCCATTTCCTTTAGATTTCTTACTATTTTCTTATGCTTTAATACTTCTACACCACTTTTCCTCAGTTTTCACTAATTATAGTCATTTTTCATGTGTATCACTTTTGCACTATTTTTCATTAATTTTCTGCTATTTCACATTATTTTCTTGCATTTTAACGCTTTTAAACTATTTTTCTCAATTTTTCATCATCTTTCGTCAATTTTTGACTGATTTGGCTTTCTCAGCCATTGTGTTAACTTAAAATGGCCCTCTATCTAATTTTCACCATTTCTCTTGTATCAGTCCTGCGATTTCCCCGATGTTTTATATATTTTCTTTTAAATTTTCTCCGCAGCAATTTTCTTTTTTTTTTTTTTTTTTAATCATATTTAATGAAGTGATGCTGGTTAACGTCTCTGAGTTACGCATAAATCTCACCACTCTGGAGTTTAATAATTCCTCTTTCCCCACAGATGGATTCTATGTGCATGTTCATCTCCTAGCAATTATTGCGATGCATATCTGGTCTGTGGAATTCTCACTAATTTGAATATTTTCACCTTATCTATGTAAAATCTTCTGGAGTAAATGTTCACTATGCAAATATTAAAGGATGATGTGGATATATGACAGAATCTATAGCAGGCAGGGACAGGTGTAATTAAGTGGAGTAATGTTTCAATGATATTCATGAAAAGTATATAATGTTAAAGTTGGTTAGCTTTTAAATTTGCTTTTAGTTTTTAAACTTCAAGTGAAATTCCCTTTGGGGCTAATAAACAATATGCCATCTTCAACATTATTTATGTTTAAACAATCAATATAAGTTACTTTTCATCATGTCTTTGTGCAGTTTTGTATAAAAAGAGTTACTGGGAAGTTATTTATTGATTCGATTGTTGAGCATTGAAGTGATTATAGATGTCTTTCTCCTGTGCTCAAGTTATACTCGTTTTAATTAATATCAGTTATTTTACATCAACTGTTCGTATTAATTTAGTATAAAAGGAGGTGTCAGCAAGGTATTTGTTGATTTGTGTGCTGACCATTGAAGTGATCAGACGTGTTTTCTCCTGCGTTCAAGTTTGTCTTATGTTTAATTTGTGATTGGATTTAAAATTATTTATGAGAATGTCGTCAGCGGCTGTACATGATATTTCTATTCAAAATGTTAGCAAGCGTTATTCCAACCGTTTTGCAACATATCGTATTGTAAACAATAATAAATGCCAGATGGATATTGCAAATTACTTGTCTAATAATACTTCTACAGTGATCGAGATAATTAAGAAAAGAATCGGTGTTGGAATAAAAGTAAATCTAACATTACGATGTTCATTTAAGAGAGGAGTTGGGCTCGCAGATTGGAGTGTTAGGCCATTTCACTTCCCAACCAATGCACAGTTACTCACTCGCGGTGCTGATATTTCTGAATGGTACAAGGAGGATTGTAGAAAAATCATCAGTCTTGTTGATAAGTTGGAACATGCAACGGGATCTGGCTGGTCATTAATGAAAATTGAATACCACGAAATTTGTCTCAATTATCGGAACGTTCTAAGCCGTGCATCATCTTACATTCCACTTCCTAAATCAGTTGCAGTAAAAAAGTCTGTTATTAATGTGAAAAACATAGATCAAATGTGTTTCAAATATTCCATGTTAACAAAATATGTTAAGGTGAATCATCCAGAATATGCAAGCAATTATGTGCGGAATATATCATTGTTAAGGAAATACAATTGGAATGGTATATCTTTTCCTACATCATTGGACGATGTGTCCATATTTGAAAAGAATAATCCTCGATCATCTGTTAATGTATATGGTTTGGATGAGAAAAATACTGTATACCCCCTTCGAATCACAAAGATTGAACAAAAAGATCATACTGATTTACTGCTTATAACCAAAGGCGATAAATCACATTACTGTTGGATAAAGAACTTATGTAAATTAGTAGCGCGTCAAATTACCAATAATCGACATCGCATGTTTATATGCTGTCGTTGCTTATGGTATGTCCAAGATCATGCCAAATACCTAGTTCATATACAATGTTGCTCCATCAATACTCCTGCCACAGTTGTTATGCCAATGGAGGAGAATAAAATATTGAAATTCCAACAATATAAACAGCAAGAATTTATACAATTTGTTATATTTGCTGATTTTGAGTGTATCCTGAAGCCTTTAAATGATGAATCATGTGATAATGATGTCAATGATGAAGAAATTATTAGTGCTAATAATGATGATGACAGTATAGAAATTAGTGGTAACCATCGAAAAAACCAGCATCAGGAAGGAAGTATGCAGAAATGTAAGCGGCAGCACATGGAAGATGGTTCATGTGGTAATATTCAAAACAAGTCTCAAAATACATCTGGCACTATTCCTATACAACAGCATGAAGCATTTAGCTTTTGTTACTATATTGTGTCGAGATGTGAAGAAGGTGCCAGGTTTAATGTTACATCGGAGCCTAAAATGTATCGTGGCTGTAATGCAACTAAAAAATTCTGTGATTGGCTAGTGGAAGATGTGCGAAAAATAGAAAAGATTTATCAGAAAAACATTCCATTGCAGTGGACGTCTGAGGATTTGGAAGAATATGATGCTTCATTGGTGTGTCACATTTGTGAAGAACCTCTAAATAATGATAAAGTTGCAGATCATGATCATCTAACTGGGAAATTTCGAGGTGCAGCTCATTCAAAATGTAATTTAGAATACCAGCTTCCTAACTTTGTTCCTGTATTTATTCATAATCTGAGTGGATATGATGCTCATTTATTCATCAGGGATTTGACATATGATGATCAGGACATCGAGGTGATACCGAATAGTGAAGAACGCTACATATCATTTTCAAAACACATTTCAGAAAAAATGAAAATACGATTCATAGATACATTCCGTTTCATGGCGTCAAGCCTTGAGAAGTTGGCTGGTTATTTACCTGATAGTTTGCTTCATCATACAATCAGAAACATTGCATCGCCTGATTTACTTCCTTTATTCCATAGAAAGGGCGTTTTCCCTTATTCATATGTGTCATCATGGGAAAAATTGGATGAAACAAGTTTGCTTGAAAAGGAGCATTTCTATAATTCCCTGACAAAATCAAATATTAGCGAAGAAGATTACTCACATGCATTACATGTGTGGGATGTGTTAAATGTTCAAACACTCGGTGAGTATAGTGATATATATCTAAAGACAGATGTACTTCTACTGGCTGATGTTTTTGAAAACTTCAGAAGTGTTTGCTATAAAATGTGCAAATTGGATCCTGCATGGAGTTTTACTGCTCCCGGATTGGCATTTCAAGCAATGTTGAAGTTGACGAAGGTTCAATTGGAGCTCCTAACTGATTATGATATGGTTTTATTCTTTGAAGCTGGAATACGTGGTGGTATGTGTCAGTGTGTGAAACATTATGCTAAGGCGGACAATTCATACACTAACAGTTGTAATAATAGTTACAGTAATGATGATAATGATAGTAGAAATGGTACAGATAACACTTTCATAGCATATTTGGATGCAAATAACCTCTATGGTTGGGCCATGAGTGAACCACTCCCTATGAATGGTTTCAGATGGCTTAGCTAGAAAGAAATAACAGAATTAAATATTATGGAGATAGCTGATGATGGATCCATTGGTTATATGCTCGATGTGGATTTGGAGTATCCAGCAGATTTACATTTAGCACATAATGATTTACCACTATGCCCCGAGGCTAAATCAATTAGAAAATGTGTGAAATTAGTTAATACATTAGAAAATAAGTACAATTATATTATTCACTATAGAAATCTTAAACAGGCAATTGAATTAGGACTAAAACTACAGCGTGTACATCGTGTCATTTGTTTCAATCAGTCGACATGGTTGAAGCCTTACATTGATTTAAACACTCTACAGTGGAAGCAGGCTACCAATGAGTTTGAGAAGAACTATTGGAAGCTTATGAATAACAGTGTTTTTGGCAAAATGATGGAAAACGTTAGACATAGAATTAATATGCAGCTTATTATAAATGAAGTAAAATTTACTAAACTGGTTGGAAAAAGTAATTTTAAGGATCGAACAATATTTAGTGAGCAGCCATTATTGGCTGCAGTACATTTAAATCCTTCAACAATTAAATTTAATAAGCCTATTTACATTGGTATGTCTATTTTAGATATTAGCAAATTAAAAATGTTTGATTTTCATTACAACATAATGAGTAAAATGTATAAGAATATTAATCTTTTATACTGTGATACTGATTCACTTATTTATGAACTTAAAACACTTGATTTTTATAAAGATATTAAAGATAATGCTCAGTATTTTGATACAAGTGATTATCCAAAAAGTCATCCATGTTATTCATTAGAAAATAAAAAGAAGCTTGATGTATTTAAGGATGAATTAAATGGCACTCCAATTAGTGAATTTGTTGGATTGTGTCCAAAAATGTATTCTATAAGTATTATTGATAGTAAAGAAATTAAAAAATGTAAAGGTGTACAGTCTTCTATAATTAAGAAAGAACTTAATTTCATAGATTATTATAATTGTGTGAATGGTGTGTGTGGGAAATTATGTGATAATTATAAGACATATTACAATATTCAAAGTCGTCAACATATACTGTATACCCTAGAACAGAATAAAGTAGTATTAAGTGGTAATGATGATAAAAGAATAATATGTAGTAATAATGTAGATACAATAGCTTATGGAAATTCTATGTATAATAAATTCCATAACAATTTTAATGATGTTTTAGCTGAACTGAGAGCGTGTATATTAAATAGAAATATGTATATTGCATGATTACATGAAGTTGTGTATTATTATTAAGTATAATTTAGACATTGTATATTTTTAATTTTACTATGTAATAAAATTTTCTATTAACAATTATTTTTATTTTTTTAATTTGTTAGATTTTGGAATGTGTGGAGGCTTAAAATAATGTGTATAAACTTATACAAAGTGTATAGAGATTATATTATTTTTAATTAAAGAGTATGTATGTAGTAAAAATTTAGTGCTTTTCCCTAGGATGTATTATTTTCCATTAAAGTTTATTGTTTTTTATCTAAAATGATGAGATTTGTACTAAATTGTGATATTTTACCATAAATTGATAGTTTGCACCTAAAATGGGGGTATTTTGTGTAAAATGGATTGATTCCTTTAAAATTCAATGTTTTGTACTAAAATATGAGTGTTATAGCCTTAAATGGTGTAATTTGTATGAAAAGAGTGATTTTAGTTTAAATTGAGCGCTTTTCTATGATACTAGATTTATCTAATCCCTGTTTATAACGTTTGGAGGTTTGCTGCAGAAATTTATAGTTCTTATATCCTAATAGATGTATTGGTGCAACAAAGGAGATGGGTTATTCAAGTGATGGCTCTATTAGGCTGAGAAAATGTGATTAATAGAATTTCTGAGTTGTGATTATGTTTGTCAAAATAATAGAATTTGTGTGAGAGGAAGAAGCTGTGTCTCATCAAGCTTACAAATACTACTTGGTAATTAAATTGTTCATTGTGCTCATTGCATTGGTAGTTATAATGTGATCAAACAAAATTAGTTCTTATACATTGTTGTTATACAGTAAACGATTACACCAACAGACATGAGTAACTCTTCAGCATCTGAATGCTTACAATCGATTTGATTTTCTAATTTAAATTCATACTAAACAGCTGTATATTAGCAGGGTTACATCAAATCTGTTATGATTGGTAATTTTTTGGGGTTAAATATTGTTTCATTACATTAGAAAGTGTATGCATGCACATACATGGTTATGTATGCAAACACATCAACATCATCATCATTATCATCATTGTTACATCACATGCACACCATTACACTACACACATGTTCATACACTCACACACATGTACACGTGCACACATTTATAGTACACCACACATATTTAAGCATATAAGCTCCACACACATGTTATTGTGATGGTAAGTTCTAACTCTCATACACTGAAAATAATATAGAGTTATATGTAATTAAATAGTATGCTCAACATACATCAAAAGCAATTGAGATATATGAATAATAATACACAAGTTAGTGTTCTAATCAGTTTCTTTTTTCTCAATCATCTACTTTGATTACTCATATGCAAAGCATCTCACTGGAAACAAATGGGTCAGAAAGGGTTAGTACTGTGGTTGTTTGGCTGAATATATGTGAAGTACCCCCAAATTCTAGAGGTTGAAACACTCCCCCTCATAAAACATTAGTTCAGTGTTTATTTTTATTTTTTGGTTAGACATACATTAATGTACCTTTTAAATTATACAAACACATCAAATTGGTATGGGGTTAGAAAAATTATGAGTTGCTGGTTAACACTAGAACATATTCTCAAAGCATACACAACTAGAAATAATTAGTACCAGTTAATAAATTATTACATTAGTCAGACAATGATAAATGCATCATGAACACACATGGAAGCATCAAATACACTAAGCAACTCAGTATGGGTTAGAAAAAGTTTTAAGGGTGGGTGGTTAATGATAAAATATAATCTCAATATAAATGGAAACATGAACAGCTAGTACCAGTTAGCAGATTATTACATTGGCCAGACAATGATAAATGCATCATCAACACACATGCAAGCATCTAAATACACTAAGCAACTCAGTACAGGTTAGAAAAAAGTTTTAAAGATGGGTGATCAATGATAAAATATAATCTCAATATAAATGGGAACATGAAACGCTAGTACCAGTTAGCAGATTATTACATTGGTCACACAATTATAAATGCATCAACACACATGCAAGCATCTAAATACACTAAACAACTCAGTACAGGTTAGAAAAATTATAAGTGGCTGGTTAGCACTAGAACATATTCTCAAAGCATACACAACCAGAAACAACTAGTATCACTTAATAAATTATTACATTGGTCAGACAATGATAAATGTATCATCAGCACACATGCAAACATCTAAATACACTAAGCGACTCAGTACAGGTTAGTAAAATTTTAAGTGGCTGGTTAAAGTCTCCTCTTAATCTCTATATCAGTCGAGTGGTGTTACTGAGTGAGGGAGTCCATATACAGGTGTCTACAGAGAAAGCAGGTGGTTGATTTGTATATGGTGGACGTTGAGATATATGGTTATTAGTTTGTAACAGTGAAGATGTAGCAAGCAGATGGATGCAATTGGAGTAGAACATGGCGGTGCAGTGTTGAACTCTTACTGGATGGTTTGATGTAAAAACGGCGTGTTCATTTGATTATGTATTGACTCTTGATTAGTTGTGTAAAAGGGAGGCGTGGTCAAGAGACTAAATACTCGCTCCTGATTGGCTCTTCTCCTAGAAGTGACATTTTCTATCTACTGTCGGGTAGGGATAAAAATAACAGTAAAACAAAGCAACGTATTTAAATTTCGTTAATAAGATAGGAGAGGGAATGAATTTCCTTCTTTTACCTAACATAAACTCTACATATTTATTTATTCATAACTGCAGTCATGGGCGTCTCGGGGAAGGAGCTACTCTTCCTAAAAGCTTGCGTAATACATAGGTACATATGAAAACCCTGCAAATTTTTAATGCCTTTAAAACTCTGCAATAAACTTATAAAAATGTAATTTTACAACATTTTGCTAAAATTTTATTCCCTCAAAATTCTGAGGTTGTTTAAATGAAAAATAAATCGTTGTTAGCTATTTGTAAGTGTTTAAGAATCATATTTCGATCATTTTTATGATTTATTTCGTTAACTTTAACTTGGGTTTTTATTGTCTGTTTGTTTACAGGGAGCAATTTTCAAATGTTCAATAATATATAAAATATACATAAATCAATAGATGTAATAAACATTGTAATAAACATAAAACGCATTTATTTCAATTTAAATCATCCCCTCACACACGAGTGACTGATAAACATCGCTCCCCCTGACAGACTAACTAATCAAGCCTTGCCGAACCCCTAGGCGATGGGCCGTCGACGCCCATGTTTTTTCTTCGTATGAAATGAAAGTTTCGCTTTTCGTTACGGATCCTTAATTATTTTAGCCATGAAACACATTTCCACATTCATTTGTGATAAGAAGTATAATACACGCTAGTAGATAGAAAACCTGCGTTCTAGGAGAAGAGCCAATCAGGAGCGAGTATTTAGTCACGTGACCACGTCCCCTTTTACTCAACTAATCAAGAGTCAATACTTAATCAAATGACTCTACAACGTTTTTACACCAAATCGTCCAGCAAGAGTTCAACACCGCACTGCAATGTTCTACTCCACTTGCTACATCTTCACCGTTACAAACCTAAATCCATATATCTCAACGTCTACCACACACAAATCAACCAAGTGCTTTCTCTGTAGACCACTATGCATGAAGGCTCTCACTCAGCACAACACTTGTCCGGTATAGAGATTAAGAGGAGGCTTTAACCAGCCACTTATAATTTTGCTAACCCGTACTGAGTTGCTCGGTGTATTTAGATATTTGCATGTGTGTTGATGATACATTTATCATTGTCCGACCAATGTAAAAATTTATTAACTGATACCAGTTGTTTCTGGTCGTGTATGCTTTGGGAATATGTTTTACTGTTGACCACCCACCTTTAAAACTTTTTTCTAACCTGTATTGAGTTGGTTAGTGTATTTCGATGCTTGCATGTGTGTTGATGATGCATTTATCGTTGTCTGACCAATGTAATAATTTATTAACCGGTACTAATTGTTTCTGGTTGTGTATGCTTTGAGAATATGTTTTAGTGTTATCCAGCCACTAATAATTTTTCTAACCTATACCGAATTGCTTAGTGTATTTAGATGTTTGCATGCACGTTGATGATGTAATGTAATAATCTGCTAACTGGTACTAGCTGTTTTGTGTACGTATGCTTTGAGAATATGTTTTACCATTAACCACCCACCTTTAAAACTTTTTCTAACCCCTACCAAATCTGCTGTGTTTGTGTAATTTAAAAGGTGCATTAATGTATGTCTAAGCAAAAAATAAACACTAAACTAATGTTTTATGAGAGGGACTGTTTCAGCTTCTAGAATTTGGGGGTACTTCACATATATCCAGCCAAACAACTGCAGTACTAACCCTTTCTTGGTAGTTTATTCTTGTTCTGACCTATTTGTTTCCAGTGAGATGCTTTGCATATGTGTAATCTAAGTAAATGAAAAAAGAAAAGAAAAAAAAAAAAACTGATTAGACCACTAACTTGTGTATTAATATCCATATATCTCAATTGCTGCAAATGCTGTTTTTGATATTTAGCAGAGTTGCTTTTTGATGCGTGTGTTGAGTGTACTATTTAATTATGCATAGCTCTATATTACTTTCAGTGTATGAAGAGTTAGAACTTACTATCGCAATAGCATGTGTGTGGAGCTTACATGCTTACATATGTGTGATGTACTATAAATGTGTGCATGTGCACATGCATGTGAGTGAATGAGCGTGTGTGTAGTGTAATGGTGTGCATGTGATGTAACAGTGATGATGATGATGTTGATGTGTTTGCATATGTGACCATGTATGTGCATGCATACACTTTCTAATGTAATGAAACAATATTTAATTCCCAAAAATTACCAATCATAACAGATTTGATGCAACCCTGGTAATATACATAGCTACTTAGTATGGATTTAAATTAGAAAAATCAAATTGATTGTAAGCATTCAGATGTTGAAGAGTTACTCATGTCTGTTGATTTAAACGTTTAATGTATAACAACAATATATAAAAACTAATTTTGTTTAATCACATTATAACTACCAATGCAATGAGCACAATGAACAATTTAATTAGCAAGTATTATTCACAAGCTTGATGGGACACACCTTCTTCCTCTCACACAAATTCTATTATTTTAAAAAACATAATCACAACTTAGAAATTCTATTAATCTCATTTTTTCAACCTAATAGACCCATGACTTGAATAACCCATCTCTTTTGTTACACCGATACAACCATTAGGATATAAGAATTGTAAGTTTTTTTTTTTGTTTTTTTTGCAGCATGTCACCAATGTAATATCATAGAAAGAAGTGCTCAATTTAAACCAAAATCACTCTTTTCATACAAATTATACTTTTTAGGGCTAAAATACTCACATTTTAGCATAAAACATCAATTTGAAATGAAACAATCCATTTTACACAAGAATATCCATATTTTAGGTACAAACCATCAATTTATAGTAAAATATCACAATTTAGTACAAATATCGTCCTTTTAGGTAGAAAACATCAAATTTTAATGGAACATGATCCATCCTAGGGAAAAGAACCAAATTTTTACTACATACACACTCTTTAATTAAAAATAATATAATCTCTATACACTATAATTAAGTTTATAGAAACTACTTTAAGCCCATGCATATTCTCAAATCTAACAAATTAAAAAAATAAAAACAATTGTTAATAGAAAATTTTATTACATAGTAAAATTAATTTCATAATCATGCAATATACATATTTTTATTTAATATACACACTCTCAGTTCATCTAAAACATCATTAAACTTTTTATGGAATTTATTATACATAGAATTTCCATAAGCTATTGTATCTACATTATTACTACATATAATTCTTTTGTCATCATTACCACTTAATACTACTTTATTCTGTTCTAGGGTATACAGTACATGTTTACAACTTTGAATATTGTAATATGTCTTGTAATTATCATATAATTTCCCACACACACCATTCACACAATTATAATAATCTATGAAATTAAGCTTTTTCTTAATTATAGAACACTGCACACCTTTTACATTTTTTAATTTCTCTATTATCAATAATACTTATAGAATACATTTTTGGATGCAATCCAACAAATTCACTAATTGGAGTACCATTTAATTCATCCTTAAATACATCAAGCTTCTTTTTGTTTTCTAGTGAATAACATGGGTAACTTTTTAGATAATCACTTGTATCAAAATACTGAGCATTATCTTTAATATCTTTATAAAAATCAAGTGTTTTAAGTTCATAAATAAGTGAATCAGTATCACAATATAAAAGATTATTATTTTTATACATTATACTCATTATGTTGCAATGAAAATCAAACATTTTTAATTTGCTAATATCTAAAATAGACATACCAATATAAATTGGCTTATTAAATTTAATTGTTGAAGGATTTAAATGTACCGCAGCCAATAATGGTTGCTCACTAAATATTGTTCGATCCTTAAAATTACTTTTTCCAACCAGTTTAGTAAATTTTACTTCATTTATAATAAGCTGCATATTAATTCTATGTCTAACGTTTTCCATCATTTTGCCAAAAACACTGTTATTCATAAGCTTCCAATAGTTCTTCTCAAACTCATTGGTAGCCTGCTTCCACTGTAGAGTGTTTAAATCAATGTAAGGCTTCAACCATGTCGACTGATTGAAACAAATGACACGATGTACACGCTGTAGTTTTAGTCCTAATTCAATTGCCTGTTTAAGATTTCTATAGTGAATAATATAATTGTACTTATTTTCTAATGTATTAACTAATTTCACACATTTTCTAATTGATTTAGCCTCGGGGCATAGTGGTAAATCATTGTGTGCTAAATGTAAATCTGCTGGATACTCCAAATCCACATCGAGCACATAACCAACAGATCCATCATCAGCTATCTCCATCATATTTAATTCTGTTATTTCTTTCTAGCTAAGCCATCTAAAACCATTCATAGGAAGAGGTTCACTCATAGCTCAACCATAGAGGTTATTCGCATCTAAATATGTTATGAAAGTATAGGTGAATACATCCTGTTTGTTAAAACTGTATAATAAAACAAACTTTAATAACAAACAATATAGAACAATAAATTAGATAAATACCTATTTAGAAACGTTTTCGGGCATAACCCATCATCAGCTAAAACTAACTTAAAGGTTTTAAGTTTCCTTTAAGTTAGTTTTAGCTGATGATGGGTTATGCCCGAAAACGTTTCTAAATAGGTATTTATCTAATTTATTGTTCTATATTGTTTGTTATTAAAGTTTGTTTTATTATATATGTTATGAAAGTGTTATCTACACCATTGCTAACACCACTATTATGATCACTGGAATTATTATTATAACTATTGATGTATGGATTTTCCACCTTGGCATAACGTTTTACACATTGGCATATACCACCACATGTTCCAGCTTCAAAGAATAAAACCATATCATAATCGGTTAGGAGCTCCAATTGAACCTTTGTCAACTTCAACATTGCCTGAAATGCCAATCCAGGAGCAGTAAAACTCCATGCAGGATCCAATTTGTAAATTTTATAACAGACACTCCTAAAGTTTTCAAAAACATCAGCCAGTAGAAGTACATCTCTCTTCAGATATATATCACTATACTCCCCGAGTGTTTGAATATTTAATGCATCCCACACGTTTAATGTATGTGAGTAATCTTCTTCACTAATATTTGATTTTGTCAGGGAATTATAGAAATGCTCCTTTTCAGGAAAAATTGTTTCTTTCAGTTTTTCCCATGATGGCACATATAAATAAGGGAAACACCCTTTCTACAGAATAAAGGAAGTAAATCAGGTGATGTAATGTTTATGATGGTATGATGAAGCAAACTATCAGGTAAATAACTAGCTATCTTCTCAAGGCTTGACGCTATGAAACAGAATGTGTCAATGAATTGTATTTTTATTTTTTCCAAAATGTGCTTTGAAAATGATATGTAGCGTTCTTCACTGTTCGGTATCGACTCGATGTCCTGATCATCATATGCCAAATCCCTGATGAATAAATGAGTGTCATATCCACTCAGATTATGAATAAATACAGGAACAAAGTTGGGAAGCTGGTATTCCAAATTGCATTTTGAATGAGCTGCACCTCGAAATTTCCCAGTTAGATGATCATGATCTGTGATTCTTTAGACCATCTATTTACCAATTTCCTTCCTTTTTCTTTCCTGTACGTTAATGTATGCAACGTTTAATATGTAAACGGTCCCTATGTATGGGTGTATTATTGTGCTATTTATATATATATATATATATATATATATATGTATATGTATATTTGCATTGATTGATATATATTTATTTATTTTTTGGTTTAATACGTTCGGTTTAGGTAGTAAGAATGATTAACTGTAATTTTGTTGACTAGAATAAACGATAATAAATGTTGGGCACTCACACAACAAGCATACCTGTTCAATGAGGCCCAAAACTTATTTATTTATATAAAAAAAAAAAAAGTCAAACAATCTGCAGCGATTTAAAAAAAATGACTCTTAATACTCAAAAAATAAGTGCAACCAGGCCGAAATAATATACATAGAAGTAAAGATGATATTTAAAAAATAGGAACAGTTTTATTCCTACTGTTTAAAAATTTTAAATGTAACATGACTTAAAAATATCACAAAATCTTAAAAAATGTTAGATTTCGGTTTATAGCAGGATGGGAAGCAATAAAAATGTTACAATTTTTATATCACCGTCATTGGAAATATACACAAAATATGTAAAATATAATTTTAGGCTTTCAGAATGTACTGCAATGTAAATGTAGAACAAAAAACAATTGTAAAAATCAGATTTTTCGCTGATATTTGAACGTGTTATATTAAAACTCCTTATTAAAATAATATCATCATAAAGAGCGGGAAAACATAAAATGTTATTTAAGCAGAGAATCGCGAGCAATGGCGAAAAATAATTAAATCGGCGTCGCCATGATCACGACACCCCTCTGGGGTTTTCGACCAAATGATGATGAAGCTAATTGTAACATAACCTATTAAAAATGTAAGAAAAGGACGAAAAAGTTAGTTTTTGCCCAAAATCGGGGTGGCCACCAGTTTTTTTTTTTTTTTTTTTTGAATAAGTAGTAGCACCACTGTAAAGAACGGGAAAAAACATCAAAATCGTGCATTTAAAAAGCGGAATCTGAATTTAAGAATGGAAAAAATGATTTAAAACTTAAATATTTTTTTTAGGGGCCAATTTTGAGGTTATGAGATTTAAAAAATATTTAGTTATTTCTTATGTGGAAGCCCACCAGTGAATTTTTTCAGAATTTTCCAATTGAAAGACGTTTCAAAAAAAAATAAATTAAAAAAAAAATGTTTCTTGACTCTACTATGCATTCACAGGGGATAGGGAGCTAAAAATTTGGCTGTAAGAGTTTTTTCAACTCCTATTGAATGGTGTATGATAAATACATTTTTAAGAGAGGTAGTTTTAATGTAGTGATCCGGCTATAGCCTTCATTAACCTGATGTTTCTAATATGGCATATTTTATTCATTTGATTTATTACTGATGATTTCACTACACGCACATTTAAAGAAAAGACAACTGTGGTTGTATACTTATTTCTATATTCATATATGTTTACATATACAACTTGTGAAACTGAATTCTAAAATTAATTTCATTATGATCTCTTTTTTCATTTTTACTTATTTTAAAAACACTCAAGGAATCACATTGAAATTTAAAAAAGAAATTACATGTTTATATTTTCGGCTATATATTATGTTACTTTATTTAATGTGTGTCCTTACAGTTAATTATAATCTATAGGCAGAGTATACATTTGCATAAATATCATTTAAATATATACATGCAGATATACAAAGGTGAATGATTTATTTATATCGAACACTTAACCGGCATTTTCAAAGTCCTTGGTAAAAATGAAAGTGTAACAGTATGTTAATCTTTTAATTTGTGATTGTATTTCAAAAAATATAATAAAAAACTAATAAAGAGGAAAACGTGAAGAAAACAAGTTAGAATTGATTTGATTATATGTTGATTTCATATAGAACGTTTTGAAAATTATCTAATTGTCTGATCTCGAAAAACAAAGTGTGAGTACTCAATTCACTTCTTTCATTTTTATATAGTTACTCATCATCTGTGTCTCCGCCATCCGTAGTACAAGTCACATTCATTAATCATCTGTAATGCTTTGACAACGTGCAAACATAAAGCGCCGTTCTCGACACACAATCATAGAACGTCAGAGAAGATCAATCCGCACTGATCAAGAACGTTCAGACAATAATGAACATGTTAGAATCAGAACTTCTCAATGGCGAGCAGAATAATTAACAGATCGGTGGGCAGAAAAACTTGAAGTCTTACGGGTAAAAGCGAGAAGAAGAAGAGCAGCACGTTCGTCTCACCAACGCCAAGAAGCAGTAGATCAACGACGAAGACCTATTCGTATGCAATATCTAATTATGCAAGCATGCAATTCATCAGCGAGATATCTCCGGAAGCGTTTGATTAAAATCACCGGACAGTGCTCCGTCAAATAAAACCTGATTATTTCGCAAATCGTTCAATTTATAGTCTAAATTTTCAGGGAAACATTTTTTCTTTCTTTCCTTTTATTTCCATTTCACTATTCTTTGTTTATATTTTTCTCCTTACAATTTCTACGAATATAATTATATTTGCTCGGCTTCATTTTTATGAATAGGATTGTTTTCATGGGCATGCACATTATTTTTATAGTACCTACAATAGAAGTATTATTTGCATTTACATAACGGCAATTTTTACTTTTTATTGGGTTATTTTATATTACTTTTACACGATTATTTAATTTCACTTTGTTATTTTGCGTATAATTTGAATATTACTATTCCTTTCCGTCCGGCTGTTTAATTTCATTTTGTTTCACGGTTTGTTTTTTTTTTTGGTTTTTTTTTGTATATAATAATTTCGATATTTGTTAGTAACTTCTAAATTAAAATATCTACATCTCGCGCAATGTTGCATGTTGTAGTTAAAACGTGTAATAATAATAATAATAATAATAATAATAAAGATTATTTTATTTCACTTGATTGCATTCCACAGCATAGCCATAGCAACACAAAGTATGGTATTAAATTGAATGGTGTCTTTTTTCAGTGAATCTATGTTTACTACAATACTTTTATCTACTTCCCCAATCATTAATATCATTCTAAGCCACAGCGAAGCGTGGCCGGGTTCAGCTAGTATTTTATATAATTTATTCGGATCATTCCATATTCCTTGTACAATGATCATTTACGCCATAGAGGGACAGCACTTAAATTAACACAAGTTTCAATGAATTGGTATACATCACAGTAATTGTTAGCAGATCAATGTGTATGTATGAATTAGGTGGAAAGACTGACTAACTCCAGATTGGGGTGATTTATAGTTAACACGGAGACATTGACCAGCATCACATCATTAAACAAGATTAAAAAATGAAGTCACTGTGGATAAAATAAATAAAAATAAATAAATAAATAAATAAAACGTTGGGTAAATCGCATGATTGATACAAGAGAAATGATAAAAATTAGATGGAGAGTCAATTATAAACCAAAACAATGGTTGAGAGAGCCAAATTAGTGAAAAAATTGACGAAAGATGATGAAAAATTGCAGAAAGACGTTAAAATACAAGAAAATGATGAGAAATTAAAAGAAAATATCTTATAAAATAGTTAATATGAAATAACAAACACATATTTTGATTACAACTTTAAGGTGATAAGAGGAAAAGCTGAAGTGAAATGTTGAAGATGTTCTAATTATTTAGAGACTCATGCATATGATTAACTCTATAAACTACAACGAAAGGGGAAAAAAAGAAATACAAAAAGCAAAGGGTAGTATGATTAACACAAAACAAATAATCAAATTAGAAAGAGAGCATGATTATAAAATATAACAATGGTTGAGAGACTGAATTTAGTGAAAAAAAATTAAAATACCCTAAAAAATACGGTTTTTGAGGAAAAATAGTGTAAAAGCATTAAAACATAAGAAAATTGTAAGAAATCTAAAAGAAAATGGTTTATAATACATTTTAATATGAGGTTTTTTTTTGTTTAATGAACACTCATTTTGATTGCAAGCTCAAGGTAACGAGAGAAAAGCTTATGGTGAAATACTAATGATACGGAACTGATTAACTCAATGTGAGATAGAAAGAAAAATACAGTTCGAAAAAAAAACTTATCAAAATGTAAAAATTAAACAAATAATAAGAAAAATTTGTGCTTGAATGAGAAGTTCCATGACCAATACAAATTGTTGGTACCGTTGTAACAGTGTTGTAAAATTATCAAGAAAAAAAAAAAAGAAAAGAAGTCAACAGAAGAAATTTTAACTAGAACAATATATTATGAGGGGTGTAGCACTCCGTTTTTACATTAATAGCACACTATCCAGTGAGTGTTAAAAAATAATAATAATAATAATTGCAGTAAATGTATTGCTGCACTAATAATTAAATCTGTAAATGAGGTAATAGAAAATATTATAGTTCGCTGTGAACGAACATTCTAAACTCTCAAAGTCCATAATAATATATTTTATATGAACAAACAAGAATGGAGATAAAGTACAGGGTTAAAGATTCTGTTTATTTAGTTCCACAGAGAAGTAGATGATAAAATTAATACATACAACTGCAAAATACGCAATAGGAAAAAAAATTATTAATAATACACTAATAAAATCAGCAACAAACTAGCAAGCCATAATATGAAAACTGCTCACTAGAAAAATAGAATCTAGGAACATCTCATCTAATAGTGGAAACAGTGAGTGTGATGATTATACAAATAAACAAAAAAAAATCCTAAAGTAATAAAAACTTGAAAACGCAATCAATTCACTTATACAACAAAATAATTAGAACAATAATAAAAAATAAAAAAGACAATGAACATATTAACAAACACCATACATTTGTTACTTTATGTACTAAAACATAAAGAAACATTTAACATACAAAGTTCGTCTGGAATAACAAGAGCATCTATACAAGAGAAGACAGACTGTTACTTCAATTTGTTAATATCAATATTCTTGTTATTGATATTATACTTAATAATAAAATTGATATTATTGTCACATATATAAATTTTAGTAGTGTTATTATTAGTATCATTAATATTATTATTGAAGCTTGCTACATTTAGTTTGTTAAATTCATAAAAAAAACGTGTACATATGATTTATTTTAATTATCCACAATTACACTCTCGATTACTTTTAATTAAAATTATAATTTAATAAATAACAAACCGCAGTGAAATTATGTACTACAAAAAAACAGTTTTTAGGTGCATTTAAAATGTTATTTATATTATAATAAAAAGTAATACTAGAAGAGTTTTGCAAAATGCTGTGAATCGTTAACTGACAGAATCCGAGGTATTCGGAAATCTCATGAATATCACCGAAACGTTTCGAATAGAATGTTAGCGAATGGTATCGATTAAAAATGTCACCGCGTTGTAAACAGAATTTATTGTGATGACAAAAAATTCGTAAGAAAGAACAAAACCTGGTGCGAACCTGATTACCAAGTTCCATTTGCACGTCAGTAACACAGTGTATATGTATCTTTGAGTGCTTAACGATTTATCGTGCCAGCCCGTTTGATAAAGAGCGTCAGCGAAGCGTTCGTTCAATTTCAATAACCGTTCCCCGACACGACAAAAGTAAAACAACCACAAACCAGCGTACGTACCGTTTACAGCAAAGTTTACCCACACATTGACCGATCGTTCTGTAATAACGACATGGTGGCTATCCATTATAAGAAGATAGTATTGCGTTGTGTATCCCATTAGCATAATTAATCGGAAAGCCATTATGAAGTCCTTCGCAAACTTAACTAACATTTGATGATGATGAATACATTGTCCGACCAGATCACGGTAAACTTCATCTCTAGCCTGAACCCATCGATCGTACTGCGGATAATATCGTTCGATGTTTTCGCATATTAAAATCGGATCCGGCTCGAAACGTTTCGTTCTAGCCGCCACTAGACCGTCAATTTGTGCAAGTGCCGATGTTAAATCATCTAGTTCAATAGCAATTAACTCGCTGAAATAAAAAAGCAGAGCTTTTGCGCATATCGAACCGAGAAGTTCTGGAATTGAAATGGCTATAACAATTACATAACTAATTAAATACCAAAGAACAGTATTTATTTCCATTGGAATAGTAATATTATGTGGTACATAACGCTTATAGTTTTTTTCATTATAACCGCCACGACAAAATGCCACCAAACTCGACAACCATCCAAATATCATGACGGAAGTTAATGTAATCACAATAATCGTGAAAACACGCTGATTTCTAGTGCGTGGCAAATGGCTGCGTGATTTTCGAAATTCTTCAAGTTCAGCATCGGCGTAAGAAACAAACCCGTTAGATTTCTCGTTTAGACGAATCAGCCGCAATTTATTCATTCGCATCCAGAAGCAGTCGAAATAGTACAGTGCCGTTACAATATTAAACATCCGGTACAGAAAAATAAGGACGCTCCGCGAAGTTATTATTTCAGCAGTTAAAATAAAGCCCAAAAAGCTTACAAAATTTGCAATTATAAAATAAAAGTACTGTTTCTTACTAGGTTTCATTGTGCACATGCAGAATCGCATGGCGAAGTCGGAAACAGGCTTGAACAGATTATCCCAGCTTGAACGAGAATTACGAGAATTTCCGATTGCGTCTAACTCAGGCAAAACACGGTTCGATGAGCGATGCATTTTGATCAATCAACCAACCACAAAAGACGTACTCGTAGAGAATAACTAAGTTGGAATAATTCCCATAACCGATGGGTCACCTTTGTGATAGCGTGGTACATTTCGTTCAGAAGAAAACGGGGTAATATATTTTATTCCTTTATCAAATTTAGAATTTGTAATTTACTTTCGAATGCGATCTTTCCCTGTGTTAGTGCGGTTAAAAGAACATTTAGCTTACTTTTACGATAGATAATGTACGGGTAATCGATGAAGTTATTTTTTCATGTACTTTTATAGCGGCATAATTTACGCTTTTCTCTGTAGCTCTTTCATTAGTTCAATTTTTCATAATAATTCGTAACCTGCGTTAAATTCAACGCAATTGATTTCGATCCATTTTAGGTTTCGAGGATGGATAATTAACACATTCGTTTTTTGTTTGTTTTTTTTAATATTTTCAGGTCATTTGTTCTAATTCTCAGTTTCTTTTATCGCTCTTTAATTCTATTTCTAAGTATAAAACATCGAATTATTACATATCGAGAGAAATTACTATAATTTAAAATAACGTAATTAAACTTCGTTGGTATATCACTAATATAACACAAAAGGAAATGAATATTAATAAAGCGTGTTCATAGAAATTTACTGATGTTTGATTATTTGGTTGTTATCTGTGCGGCTTTTTTATCATATTCGCTTGTACTTTTTATTCCGACTATTTCAATCGATGGGATAATACGGAGAGCTCTTTTGACAAGAATTGCAAGAAATAACTAATGGGTATATTTTTTTTTTTTGAGTGCCGTGTGCAACTGCCGGGGCTGACTCTAGCTCTGGACTTTTTTTTTAGTTTTCAGCTTTACCGCTTTAGGTGCATTCTGTTCCAAATTTGGGTTCTTAAATTTCATAATTATCAGGCTTCTGTATTTTTGTAGCATTCTACAAAGAAAAATATGTTGATTAAAAAAAAAAAAAAAAAACAATTATATAGTTATTGTAGAACTGTTTGTGGAATTTTTTTTAAATTATTTTTTTAAAATTTGATTTTCACTTTTTTCAAAACTTTGTCCCATTAATTTTATAATTTTTGGTGTTTCGTAGTTTTTCTACAACCCTAGATAATGAAAATACGTCAATTAAGAAGAAAACAAGAGTTTAGGTTTTACAGAGCAGTCTGTACGATTTCTGGCCTTGTTGATTTTAACAGAACAGAACAGAACGTATATTTGGCTAAGTACAGTAATACAGTATTTATAAACAAAATGCGTACCAGCGCGAAAGAGACTTAACCGCATTACATTAGAGTGATAAAATAGAATATTTGCGTATTGTTAACAAAAATATAAACACTATACAAAAAAATACAAAGGGCAAAAAAAGCATAACAAAAAACCCAAAATAATCAAAAATTACAACCAATTGTTACCATTGAAAACATTACTTAACAGCCTAGAGCTATCACTAACTAACTAAAATGTGTTTAATCCGACGATGCTTATATTTAACGTACATCCGGGTTAGTTGCTCGGAATTATAATCGCCTATATTCCTGACAAGAATATTGCTATGGTAGGAACAGCCATGAAAAAATTTATTTGCTGTATTAATTATAAAATCTTTTACATAAGGCAATTGTAACCAGTCATGCATATTATCTATTTTAGTCCAACGGGGAACGTTTAAAATACACCGACAACATCTATTCTGCAGCAACTGAAGTTGATTAAAATCGGAGTTTGAAATCGAGCACCAAACTGGAGCTGAATAAGTCAATATTGGTCTAATAATACTTTTATAGATAATAAGCTTGTTTGAGGTGTTTAAGTAAGATCTCCGATTGATAATTGGGTACAAAGCTGCAATGGTTCTATTTGTTTTCGCTTCAGCGTATTTTAAGTGTTCCTTAAAAGATAATCTTTTATCTAGAATTACCCCAAGATATCGAACATGATTAGCCCATTTAATCCTGGTGCCATTAATAATCAATTGCCTTGGAGGGGTGGGATATCTACGAGTAAAAAGTATTGCTTCTGTTTTAGTTGGATTAATTTCAATTTTCCATTTTTCCAAAAATTTTAAAACCCGAAAACTATGCAGCTGTAGACGATTATAAATAGTAGACGTTCTATACGAGCTACAGTATATAGCCGTATCATCAGCATATAAAGCTAAACTCGTGTGTTGCAACTTAGGGAGATCGGACAAGTAGACTGAAAAGAGAAAAGGCCCCAGCACACTACCTTGGGGAACTCCTGCGACGGCAGTTTTGGTCATTGACTTACCGTCTTGTAATGAAACGTAAAAAGTTCTATTCCGTAAGTAACTTCTAATCAATTTGATTAGATATTTCGGGAAATTATATTTTAACATTTTGTAAATCAGCCCGTCGTGCCAGGTCGTATCAAATGCTTTTGCAATGTCAAATAGAATTAATCCAGTGTGTTTGTTTATATTAAAGTTGTGCGTCACATGATCAGTAATCCTAGCAACTTGATGCGTAGTAGAATAACCTGGTCTGAAACCAAATTGTTCCACTGGAAGTATGTTATTACTATCGGCGAAATTACGAAGCCTGTGTAGCATAACTTTTTCCGCTATTTTGCTTAAATTGCTAAGTAAACTAATGGGTCGTATATTATTCACTTGGGAAGAGTCTTTGCCTGGTTTAGGTAGCGCAATGATTTTGGCTACTTTCCAGAAATTTGGAAAATAGCCGAACCACATTGTATCATTAATTATGTGCGTTAACTCTAGTACCCCCTTCCGAGGAATCTTACTTAAGATTTTTGCCGGGATATTATCATCACCACAAGAGTTTTTTACTTTAGATTTCTTCAGGTACCTAAATATTTCAGCAGGTGAGGCAGGACAAAAATTAGAATGAAAAATAGGAGAACCTGTAATGTTATTGAAATCAGAACCGGTTAGTAAACGTTTTACTGTATTAGTGACTAAATTATTTTGATATGTAGACGCAAGACGCGTGCTCGTTTTATGAATATTTGAGTAATACTCGGCTAACAACTCCGCTTTTGCTTGATCCTTATAAACATACGTGTTAAGATCAGAATCAAATAGCGGTGGAATCACCCCATAGCTCTTACTATACCGCGAACATACTTTCCATAAACTTTTATCTTGTGTATTAACATTCGTCAGAAATTTTTGAAATTTATCATTTTTGGTTTTTCTAAGTACAAATCTGACTATTTTTGTTAAGAATTTGATTACAGGTTTCAGATAACCAATATTAGAGTGAAATCGGTATTTTGTATAAATCCTCCGAACATAGTTTTTAAGTTTAATTATATTACGGACAATACTCGGAACGTAAACTTGCGGGAACATCTGACACGTCTTTTTTGGTATAAATAGATTAATCCTGACAGTAATTAATTTAGTAAAGTTATTCAACCTGCTATCAATATCAGAATTATCTTTAATTGGTTGATTTAAATTAATACTATCTGTGATATATTTTTTGAAACTATCCCAATCCGCATTATTATAAGTCTAGATACGACTTACTATTTAAGAGCGGTTTTACATTATTAATAATCGTAAAAATTGGTTTATGATCAGAGATAAGATGATCAAACGTAACGGGGAGTTTTGCACTAACATTTTTTGCTACGATTAGATCTAAAACACTGCATCGAATCTGATTTGAAGAAGGAAAGTAAGTAGGTTCTCGAGGAGCTATTATTTGAAAATTGTCCCGAATGGACATATTGAATAAAATATTACCTGCTAAATTGTTGTTGAAGCAACCCCATATTCTACTTTTAGCATTTAGATCGCCAACTAAAATAACCTTTGGATGTAAGTTAAGAAGTGATCTAATGTCATCAGCAAATTTTTGTGTAAATCTAGGTGGCTTATATACGGCGCGAACAACAAACGAGTTTAAATTTTGATTACCATGACATAAAAAATCAGAATATATTTTAACAGCAATGCATTGTACGTGCATTAAACGAGGTAAACGCAGTAAGACATGTTTAATATTATTGTTTATAATCAATGCTACTCCACCACTTCTACGATTAACATCTTCTCTATACAATTTGAAACCAGGAAATTTAAGGTTATATGAAGAGTGCAATTTAGTTTCGGAAAGGGCAGTTATGTGAATCTGGTTATTGCAAATAAATTCATACAATTCCTCATACTTATTAGCGATTAAGTTACAATTCCAAGCAACTAGTCGTATCCCGTTATTATTGACAATCATTAGTCACAATTAAAAATAATTCTTACTTATAATTTCCGTAACTTTACCGATTACACTAAAAATACTCTTTTGATGCATGCCATTAAATTCATTTAATATGAGCTTAATTACACGAAAAAGTTTATTTACATTAATATTTCTAAATTTATTTAATAACGAAAAAAAAACGAAAAATGATCAGGTTCAGAGTTATTCGGACTATTATGTCTAGTCACCTGCGCATAAGTTCTTTGTGGAAATTTGCCTGCATTGGAAGGGCAAGTCTTTAATTCTTGTGCTGTAGGTAAACCAGTTTGACGAAGAGAAGGCCTCTTTTCCTCCCTGGCACGAATGATACGCACAAAATGTGCACATTCGCTGGAATTTGCAGCATGAGGACCATCGCAATTGGCACACTTGATTAAATTAGAGCTGATACAAGCACCAGGGGGATAGGTGTGTGCACAACGAACACACCTATCAGGTAGGTTGCAATTTAGTGACACATGTCCAAAACGTTGACATTTATAGCACTGAATTACCGGGCTTTTTCTTACGTATTTTTTCCATCGAATTAAACAATAGTTTATGTGTTTAATATTAAAAATGTCTTTACTATTTGTCCCAGGAGGGAACGTAGCGATGAAAACAGGAAGGGGAATCCGTTCACTCGTCTTCTCATGCTTTTTTGTAAGTTGCGTGATACTTAATACCGTGCAATATGATTCTAGTTGAACCTTGATATCTTCTATTGTAAATGTAGTCGGAAGTCCTTTCAAAACAAGTTTTAGGAGCTTACGGATTTTAAGATAGGTATAGATTATTAGCGTGTAATTTACACAGCACAAACTGAACTGTATGAAATTAAATAATTTAAAAACGGACGAAATGAAAAATAACGAATAAAAATATGTAACATAATGCGAATAAACAAAATAAATGGTACGATCACCTACAGGATAAATGCAAACAAATGGAAAATAAAGAGAACTAGAAAAACGAATAAGAATGAGAAACAGTATAATAGCAAAACGAACGACGCCGAGCAGCGATGAAGGCAGATTTATACAATTTTATACGGCGAGATTAGTTAGAAAAATATAAAAATTACATTTACTTTTCAATAATTGGATATCATATCAAATAGAAATAAATCAGAATCGTACCAATATGAAAAAATGAAATAACTAAATTGCAACAAATGATATTTCGTCAATATAAACTATTTCGAACATTTATTAATCTAACAGTTTTCCACTTTCAATTGCAAAGTCAAAACTACGCGCCTGGCGCCTACTTATCCAAAATAGTATGGCTTGCGGCCGTCCATATAAATATATATACAATAAACACAAACAGCATACAATTCCTGACATTAATGTCAACAATACCATTATATCACGGAATTCTGAAAAATGTAAATTTTTTCTCAATAAGCTTTTCCCTAAAGTTGTGGATAATCAGTTCTCCCCAAGTTCCACCTGCGGCGCCGAAGTTCTTTCGACTAACTTTAGTGGCATTACAACAATAGTACAAAAATTAATCGATAAAAAAGTACCTTCACATGATAAAATAAATAATAAAATCGTAAAATTCTTAAATTTAAACTTTTCTAATTTATTATGTTTAATAATAAATAAGTGCTTCCTCTTTCAAGCCTCTCCAGACTGCTGGAAAGTGACTAAAATTAAGCTGCTTCCCAAGCCCGGAAAATACCTCAGCACTCTCTCAAGCTATAGTCTTACATCATTATTAAATTCCATTGGCAAAGTGCATGAGAGGGTAATTAATGAAATCCTACTAAAAGAAGCTGACAGCAGGAGTATTTTCCACCAGACCAGCTTGGTTTCAGAAGAGGGCTCTCTACCGAAGGCGCCCTCCACAAGCTGGTCTCCGACATTAAGTCTCAAAGAAAAGCTGACCACCCTGTAGTTGTCATCTCCTTTAACATCAAAGGAGTTTTTGACAGCTGCAGGTGATCCGCGATCATTTAAATTCTGGAGAATTTTCAAGTAAACCCTTATATCGTTAAAACAATCATCAATTACTTTGAAAATAGATATGCCATCCTGGACACAAATGATTCTATCTCCGGCAGGAGGTTAGAGTGTGGAGTTCCCCAGGGTTCTATCCTCAGACCCACATTCTGGAATATTCTATAATACCTTATGTATGAATTCACACGTCCCTTCCAAACAAAAAATATGAATTAGTGTCTTACACTGATGATTTATGTATTTCATTCGGCATTGATAGGCACTATGACTTCAAACTATTCAAGATTGTTTGTCAATACCTAGAACAAGTCGTTAACAATTTAAGCTTAACATTCTCTGTCGCGAAATGCCAATTTATTGTATTTGGTGATCAGAGAATTGTTCAAAGAAATTGGATCTGTCAATCTCATGTCTAGGTATCCCATTTCCCACACCAGGCAATTAAAATACCTTAGTGTAATCATCGATTACCGGCTTAAATTGCTGCCACATATTGAATACTTATACAAGAAATGCGATAACGTTTACAATAAGCTCAGAATACTCCAGCCAAACACCTTTGGCCTTAAATATTGAGAGAGGATCATCCTGCATAAGGTTCTGATTCAGTTTCTTTACACGTATGGATCTATCATTTATATAAATAACAAAACCTTAAATGCTGTTGGCAAACACCGGAGGAAATTTTTTGTCTGAATACTTCGTCTTTGTATAGGACCTGCCCCACGTCTGCTTAAAATGTCATATCAAATATTCTTTCACTGGATCTTTTTGTCACAGGCGCCTCCACCATCTCTGAATACAGGGTTGTCGGAGATGTACCCCGTGTTGAGAATATCCAGTTCCTAGATATCGATCTTTTTAGTTTGGGTCCTTTCCCAAGTCTCAAAACTCTTAAAAACCATATTAGTGGCACACTCCTTGCAACATGGCAACAAGGGCGGGAAAGTTGTCGAACTGGAAGGAAGCCGTACATGTTCTCCCTGAAAGTTTTTGACAGATAAAAATTTAAAAACTTAAACATTAATTTTTTGCAATGTACAGGTGCTCTCGGGTCACGGAAAGGTTGGCTCCTAGTTACATAGGTTCCGTCTTTCTGATGGCCCTCTTAGGTGCACCATGTGCACCTTTGGTGTTGAAAATAACATTGAGCATATTTTTCATTGTTCTAGATTTGTGGATCTTAGATCTAAATATAACATTAATAGCTCCCAATCTCTAATCATCGCTAGAGAAAATTCTACAAATCTCCTGCTGTATATGGAGACTGCGATACACAGGAAGTTCATAAACGGAAACTGATTCACTATTAACCACCTAAACTCAAATTCATTGTTAAACCGCAAATGTAGAATGGTGTTTTTCTGTCTTATGCACTTCCTGTAATTATCCCAAAGGCATTAAATCATTGCACATAATATTCTTAAGTTTTTTAAGTTATACTTAGAAATATGCATCTATCAACGCACACGCTTGGTGAGTGAAAGGACTATGTTTTTCATCCTTTTACCATTTTAGTTTAAGTGTACATTTTGCAGGAAACTACCACGTACACGGTTCTATGTTTATTAAAACATTATTTCAGCTAAACGTGCACATATATTCACTCCTGATTTAAGCACTCTAGTTCCCTGCAACTTTATACGGATCATTTATATTCAAAAAAAAATCGAATGGTTTTCCACAAAGTTTAGAATTTCGTAATTTTTAATTATTTCAATTATTTCTAAATGTTTTTCTATTTTATTATTAATATTGTGTTTTTTTACAATTGGGTTTTCAGCGAATTTTAATTTTTCCATATTCTCATATCTGTATGCGTACGTATGCTCTTGTACCGTTTTCCTTTTGTATATTTTACAGCAAATGTTCCAAGTTACATACCCCAGGATTGTTATATTTATCGCTGTTATTCTTAATTATCATGTTTCCGATATCAAATTTACTAGTATTATATGCTATTTTAACGTTATTTTAATTGAATAATTTTGCTACACTTCATATTATGCTGATGAATATTATTAACTGTGCACATTTCACTTGTTTCAATAAGCCATTTATTTACCATTTATTACTAATGTTCTTACCGTTTGAACGAATCTTCATCCTGCCCAGTAATTTTTATACTTTTATGAAATGTTTAACATTCAGTTATATATTTTACAAAATGCTTTCAACTGTACAGTCAATTGCCGCGCAGGTATTAATACGCCGATGTGCTTCTCACGTAGTTATAACTCCCATTGATTTGATTTATTGTCATTGCGTAAACAATAAGTTATCTTTACTTTCGGATGTCGTATCGTTTTTGTTATTTTTTTAAGCGTATCAGTTCTGCTACTTAGCACTACTATTTTTATTAGTTGTAGTATGGTCACTATAATTTTGATTACTATAACGTATTATGTGTAGATCTAATGTTTTCTGTCTATATGTATGTTCACAGTCATCTATATTGTGTACTAGAATTTTTTAAATTAAGGTTTTTCGATTAATTACTATTCTTGTGGGAACAGTTCCGAAGGAAAATTCGAAACTGGCCAAAGCTCATAACCTTTCCAAGGATTTGTAAATCAGATACAAGAGATGTGTCCAAAATCTCGGTCACAAGAACAACCGAATTTGTCTTTAAATTTGTCCTGAAGAATAATGATAAAATTCGATCTAACGATTAGAATACTAATTTTGAAAAAAAGTCGAGTTAATCGAGTATTAGATGATTTGTATCGAAAATGAAAAATGAAACCTCCACTGAAAGTATCACGCGAAGAGTGTAGCTAACAAAAAATTTTTTTTTTCATATTCCCAATAATTACAACGATCGATAATTAAAAGTAACGTGTACAAATATTTATGCAAATAAAGTAAAAAGAGGTAAATATTACGAACTGTTACAGCTTATTAACGCATTTCTATTTTCATTACAACGTCTTCGCTTATATGGCTATTTGTTTAGGAGAAAAAAACAACTAATAATTAGCAGTTGTTAACATTTTTCAGGTTCTTTGACATTCATGTTCACTGACTGAATTTGCTACTATTGACGAAATACTGCATTTAAGATCAGTGAGTTTTTAGATATTTTGTATACACCGAGCAAGTCATGTCTATAAAAATGTTTGCTACGCAGGATGTAAAAGTATTTTGTATCAGCAGTTACGAAAACTCAAATACCCCCCACTTGAAATTTAACACGACTTATTATTGTTTCAATAGGTTCGGTATAAATTTAACTACCGATAACTGGTGAGCTCGAGTTTCTTTAGCGGAAGATTTATTAACAATATTACACTGCTAGACTCCCCTAAAGCGAAGTAAATGAGAGATAATCCAGGGATTTATTATCAGCCTACTTCTTCGATATTAAGAAGACAAAACGTTTCTGTCTTATGCTTCGAAATTACCACGACACAGAAACTGGATGATGCCATTTTACGGTATAACTGTGTACCGAAGAAAAAATGTTAGTACTATAATACAAATGTGTACGGTATCACTATCTAACGTGAAAGTTCTGATATTTCATTCGCCTATAAGCACCGCTCGTATCAACGCTCACAGTTCATTTATTCTTTAATTAACTTGTATCAACCTGAAATTAGAAGAAGACTTCCATACAAATTAATAAACATTTAACATCTAAAAAATCGATATAAAAAGAATCTACAGATGTAAAAAATCCAAATCTTTTATTGCGCTAAACTTTTCGGAAACAAAAAAGTCTAGGCTCGAAAATTAAATTTTCATTACCACAGTTACCGGAATATTTATTTTTTGGAAATAATCGTGTTTATTTTATAATAAAATCTCATACATTTGACACAATATTTTATGATATATGTGAACTTTAAATTTAACAACAAAAAAAGTAGTTGTCCACCTGGGTGTTAATTTTGATTGAATATTACGTAAAATATAATCAAAAGTTGAAATGATCATGCAAAAATATGAAGTAAATTTTAAAGTCGGTAACCATTATAATGGATGCTGCGACTGAACACTTTAATTCTTCATATAAATGGTGAAAATCGCCGTGTATAATTCTACTTCTATGTACTTCGTGCACATTACATTTCTTATACGCTTTCTTTTTTGCATTAAACAGAATATTTTTAGCACAGAATTTTTAAACAAAATAAATATTCATTTCCAATTTCTTAAGTGTGCTGTCTCAAACGCTTTATCGTTCTTCACTAGGCGCCAGACGTAACTCTATGTGTTAATACTCCTTCATCGAAATTATATTCTTTTTCTCTTTGCTCAATTACTCGTATCACAGATCTCTTCAACGCGTCACTAAGATCTCAGCCTAAGCGTACACAAAAAAATCATCCCAATTCTCAGTTCAATAGAAAATTGGCACACTCTGTAGAATGATTTGCTTCAGACATACACAGTAGATATAAGAAAAAAACGGCATTTAAAATAATTAGAAGTAGTTCATATAATATTTACTGTTTGTTAAATTTATAAAAAAGACACGTACAGATGATGTATTCTAATTACCCACAATAATTACACAATCGATTGTTTTCGGTTTAAACTATTATACTTAATATACAGCAAATTGCAGTGAAATTATGTACTGAATTGAAGAGTTTGTAAGTGCACTTAGAATATTATTTGTACAAAATAGACAGCAATCAATAAAGAGTTTCGCAATGTCGTGAATTGTTAACTGACAGAATCCGAGATGTTCATAAATAGAATATTAGTGAATGGTACCGATTAAAAATGTTACCGCGTTGTAAACGGAATTCATCGTGATGACAAAAAATTCGCAAGAAAGAACAAAATCCGATGCGAACCTGATTACCAAGTTCCATTTGCACGTCAGTAACACGGTGTATATGTATCTTTGAGTGCTTAACGATTTATCGTGCCAGCCCGTTTGATAAAGAGCGTCAGCGAAGCGTTCGTTCAATTTCAATAACCGTTCCCCGACACGACAAAAGTAAAACAACCACAAACCAGCGTACGTACCGTTTACAGCAAAGTTTACCCACACATTGACCGATCGTTCTGTAATAACGACATGGTGGCTATCCATTATAAGTAGATAGTATTGCGCTATGTACCCCATTAGCATAATTAATCGGAAAGCCATTATGAAGTCCTTCGCAAACTGAACTAACATTTGGTGATGATGAATACATTGTCCGACCAGATCACGGTAAACTTCATCTCTAGCCTGAACCCATCGATCGTACTGCGGATAATATCGTTCGATGTTTTCGCATATTAAAATCGGATCCGGCTCGAAACGTTTCGTTCTAGCCGCCACTAGACCGTCAATTTGTGCAAGTGCCGATGTTAAATCATCTAGTTCAATAGCAATTAACTCGCTGAAATAAAAAAGCAGAGCTTTTGCGCATATCGAACCGAGAAGTTCTGGAATTGAAATGGCTATAACAATTACATAACTAATTAAATACCAAAGAACAGTATTTATTTCCATTGGAATAGTAATATTATGTGGTACATAACGGTTATAGTTTTTTTCATTATAACCGCCACGACAAAATGCCACCAAATACGACAACCATCCAAATATCATGACGGAAGTTAATGTAATCACAATAATCGTGAAAACACGCTGATTTCTAGTGCGTGGCAAATGGCTGCGTGATTTTCGAAATTCTTCAAGTTCAGCATCGGCGTAAGAAACAAACCCGTTAGATTTCTCGTTTAGACGAATCAGCCGCAATTTATTCATTCGCATCCAGAAGCAGTCGAAATAGTACAGTGCCGTTACAATATTAAACATCCGGTACAGAAAAATAAGGACGCTCCGCGAAGTCATTATTTCAGCAGTTAAAATAAAGTCCAAAAAGCTTACAAAATTTGCAATTATAAAATAAAAGTACTGTTTCTTACTAGGTTTCATTGTGCACATGCAGAATCGCATGGCGAAGTCGGAAACAAGCTTGAACAGATTATCCCAGCTTGAACGAGAATTACGAGAATTTCCGATTGCGTCTAACTCAGGCAAAACACGGTTCGATGAGCGATGCATTTTGATCAATCAACCAACCACAAAAGACGAACTCGTATAAGAAACTAAAATTGGAACAATTCCGATGACCGATTCGGTTACCTTTGTGACGGCGGAATACATTCCGCTCAAAAGAAAACAGCGTAATTTTCCTTTCTTCACCTAATTTAGACTCTGTAAATTACTCTCGAATACGTTGTTTACCTGTGTTGTTGCAGTTAAATTAACACCTAGTTTTTTACCTTCACGATAGACAGCTGTGCGGCCTATTGATGGAATTATTTGTTTGTGACATTCTGCGGATTAAAGAAAAATTACGTTTTCGCGGTGGACCCTTAATTATTTCCACCATTAAATACATTTCCACGTTAATTTTTCACAATAATTTATAACACGCGATAAATTAATCGCCGAATGCACCGCAAATGAAAAACACGAATTTGTTAGAAGTTATTGATTTCGATAAATTTTCGGTTTCCACGTCGATGCCACAATGACAAATATATTCTTTTTTTGTATCATTTTAAAGACAAATCGGATTTTTATTTTTTTTTTGTAGCTATTTAATTTAATTTTTGCGCATAAATGTAGGTGGAACTTTTATTCTAGCAACGTAAATCTTTGAAATTTTGTTGGAACCGCACTCAGTTAGCGAAGTTATTTCCCGTAAATCTTAGTTATCAATTGAATAAGAATCTCCTTTCTTCTTTATAGCGCCATACTTAATTACTGAGCGTCGGTGAGCCTATTCGTACAATCTAGCTGTACAGGTATATAGGTATAGTGTACTAGGCAGTTATTGTATGCAACGCTAGTATACTGACACGGGACTACATACGAAATTGATTGTAAATGTTTGATTTATCGATATACAAATGCGTAGCTACTGTCTCCTAACTAGCGCGCATACGATTGTACTCGTATGTGTGTTATTTTGTCATTGCCTTCCACGTGAAATAACGAGTTATAATTTAAGTAAATTTTTCGTAATAATTTCTGCTGTCGCCCGGGATCGAACCGGAGACTACTGTGACGGAAGCCAGACGCTTAGCAACTAGGCTATCGCGACGACTTTGAATATGAATAAATTACAACTATTATTACTGAGAACTGCGTCGTTCATAATCTATTTAGAATTGAACATAATGTGGAAGTTGTTGATACGAAATCAGTGGCTCCGCGATTCTGATAAGAATTATCTATCTGCCGACTGATCGTTACAGATTGGTAGGAGTATGAGTAGCGCAGCTAGCAGTGAAGAACAGTTAGTCGATAATATTTGATTAGCTGCTCGTGCAACGCTCTATGTCGCTATTGGTTTACTGCAGTCGCTGTATTATCCGAAACGTTGTTGATACACCGCGTACCACAAGTTTACCTAAATATCGTTTTTTTTTTCTTTCGTTTCAGTTAATAAAGTTATTTCTTTTGGATATTATTTTCTTCTGAGCGTTTTGTTTTATGAATTACGTTGTTGTTGTATCCATTAACGTGCCGTGTACTGCAACATTGGCCAGAGGCACGGGTGAATGGAATTTAGATGTTATTAAGGATATTGGATAGTCTCAGAAATCTGAAGAGCAGCTGGGCATTCTGTTCATTGTCTTCAAGAATTTCAGATAGGGAACTGGACAGACGTAATTGGGACCGGAATAGATTGAATTTCGGGCAGACTACCAGAAGATGGCGAGTGGATGAGGGAACAGAGCAAAGGTCACAAGTAGGGGGATTTGAGTTATTTAATAAAAAGGAATGAGATAATCTTGCGTGGGCAATGCGCAGACGGCATAATATGACTTCTTCTTTACGGCTAGATCTTGATGAAGTACTCCAAATTTCAGTATTTGAGCGGATTAAACGCAATTTGTTCGAGGTAGGAACTTCATGCCAAATCTTCGACCATTTCCTTTTTTAGCAGATATTTGATTGTTATAGAAAAGTCCGATGATGGTACTGGTAAGTCTGGAATCGGGAAGCATGAAGTGGCCTCTTTCGCTGCAAGATCCACCAGCTCGTTTCTTATGATGCCCTTGTGTCCCTGAATCCACGTGAAGGTGATACGAATCGAAGCGATAGATATAACTGAGATTATATTTTTTGCGATGGGATTTTGTGATTTATTGCGCGTTTGCGATAGAGACGAAAGTGAAGAGAGAGAATCTGTGCAAATGAGAGAATGTTTGTTGTACTGTACTGATAGATCGACTGCGAATTTTATGGCATATAGTTCTGTAGATGTAACTGAAAAGCTGTTTGGTAATGAATACCGTATTACGTCAGAATCATTTGTAAGTACTGCGCAACCAGCCCTGTCCGATTTAGAGCCATCCGTGAATATGATTAAATGGTCGACGTAGTTCAACAGAAGTTCTTGGAATGCGCCTCTGATTGCCTCTGGTGTAGAGAGTTTTCCAACATGTAAGAGAGATAGGTCAGTGTGGGGCGAAATTGACCATGGTGGAAGAGTAGTAGGTGTTGAGTAGTAGATCTTCGGAAAACTATTGATCGATACGGAACTTAGTATTTCGGTTGCATACGGCATCATGTGAAATTTAGATGAAAACATCGGTGTGCGCCTGATGGATTGAAAGGCTGGACTCCGTGGAGAAGATATCACGTGGGTTAACAGATTAATAGAGAGCAGTTCACGGCGAAGATGAAGCGGCCACTCTCCGCTTTCGCATAGTAGGCTGATAGACGGCGAGGTGCGAAATGCTCTGATCGCTAATCTGAGTGCTGCATGCTGTATGACATCTAGTCTTTTTAGTACAGTATTGGAGGCTAGGGCGTAGACTGCGGCCCCGTATTCGAGTCTTGAACGTGTATAAGTGCGCGGTAGATATGCAGAAGTGATGATCTGTCAGCACCATAAGAGGTATGAGAGAGTTTTTTTAAAAGGTTGAGTTTGCTGAAACAGGAAGATTTGAGTTTGTCAATGTGTGGAGACCAAGACAGCCTTCGGTCAAATGTTAATCCTAGGTATTTCACTGTTTCCACGGTGAGGATGTTGACATCATTTACGAAGATGGAGAGAGCTTGACCACAATTTCTTATTCTGCAGAAGTGCATAGCTACTGTTTTGGTGCTCGAGAAGATGAATCCGTTGCTTCTTGCCCATGAACTGATCCGGTTGGCTGTTTCTTGTAAAATTTGTTGTCCCTGTAAGACGTTGGTGCAGGGGACGAATGCAGTAAAGTCGTCCGCGAACAAGGCGCACCTAACCGGAGTGTGTATGTTGTCTATGACGTCATTTATGGCCAGATTAAATAACGTAGGGCTGAGCACTGAGCCCTGTGGAACACCGTTTGCAAGATCGAATAGTTTTGAGTGTTGACGTCCTACCCGCACTTTGAAATACCGATTGGAGAGGAAATTACGAATGAAGACTGGCAAGCGACCACGGAATCCGATTTTATGGAGTGTCTCCAAGATTTTAAAACGCCATGCCATGTCGAAAGCTTTTGTGCAGTCGAAGAAGATTGCCAATAGGTGACGCTTAGTAGCGAAACAATCACTTATTGCGTTTTGAAGAAACAGGAGCTAATCGAAGGTAGACCTACCAGCATGGAAGCCACTTTGTTCATTGCAGATTAGATTGTTATTTTCCAGTTCCCAAGAAAGTCTTGCGTTTACAATTCTTTCGAAAACTTTGCACAGTACGGACGTTAATGATATTGGTCGATAACTATCTAATAATAACGGATCTTTGTTGGGTTTAAGAAGAGGTGTATAACTGTAGCCAGTTTCCAATTTTGTGGAATTTCTCCTGAAAACCAAATGTTGTTGAAGATGGATAAAAGAGTATAAATGGTCTCATCTGGAGCGTGGCGTAAAAGGTGAATGTGGAAGTTATCCGGTCCTACGGCTCCAGGATTAGTATCTCTGATAGATAATTTAAGCTCATCTAAAGTAATTGGCAGGTTGTAAGATTTCTGATCTAGAGAGGAAAAGTCCAGGTGGCTCATAAGTTTGGAATTCTTGATGTCTTGAAATGATGCATTGAAGTTGGTATCTGAGGAAGAGTTAGCAAAATGATTACCAAGAGTACTTCTAATTGATGATTCGTCAGTAACAATGTTGGTGTTCGTTTTCAAGCTGGTAGGTATGTGAAAAGCATTATTCTTCTCAATCTGTCTAACTTTCTGCCAGATGAGTTTTATCGGTGTCGCTGTAGTGATTGTAGAAATAAAATTTTTCCACGATGTACGTTTCGCATTTCCGAGAACCCAGATGGCTCTGGCGGATGCATTTTTGTAGAATAAATGGTTTGACATAGATGGATTAGCTTTTAGCTTTTTTACAGCTCTGCGTCTGTCTCTGATTGCAATACGACATTCATCAGACCACCAAGAGGATCAAATTTTAAATTATTTTTAGTGCGCTTTGATGAGGGGTTTGTTTTTTACGTGAAATCGTCCTTGATACCCGATGTAACCGATTATTTTTTATTTTTCGTAATAATAGCTACGCGGAATTCTCAGAAAACTCAGTAAAAAGAATGTTTTCTAAAAGCACGATTAGCTCGAATGCCACTCGCGTCCGCTAGTAAAAAATAAAAAAAAAAAAACAAGAAAAAAACAAAAAATTATATAGAAAACCCGCATAGTGACCAAGTGCGTGAATCCGCAGCATCGGCTTCGCAGAAAAGTGATATCCAGAAATCCCTTACAATTAGTTCTCACAACAGTGATATCAAAAAGAAACCCCTTACACTGTAAATATAGGTTAATCTATAGTGTTATCTTATTATCTCTCGCTAATCAAACCTAGAAATATGTAAATGAATATATTTTTAAATGATCAATTTATTTAATCCTATAGTCTTCCCATCTAACCAATACAATAAATTAGACACACTTCCTCCAGTCTTATGCACATCTCATCGACTAATTGGCAATAAAACTAAACAGAAACGAAATCCATAAACTTCCAGACGTGAAAATAAAGCAAGCAAAGCCTTCATCTTCAACTTCAGCAAAATCATCCTCATCGTCCGAGGTACCGAAAAAAATACAACATACTAATAACTAGAATCGGTGTTGTAATTGAAAAGACGTGTTCAGAGTGTTGATAAAGTTTACTGATAAGAAAAAATCTACGGCGAAGTTAGCGCGGAGAAGAGTAGAAGTAGGAAGAAAACGCAATATGAACGAAGTGCTGAATGCGATAACGAGGATGAAAATACCATATCGACATCGCATCACTTTCAGATATTGCGGAAAGATATGGAAGAGATCAAAAAATCGATGAACTTTTAAGCAGCTCAGTATGAGGACAGTCGCGCGACTAACACCGAGTTATTAAATAAAGTCAAACTTTTAAAAAAGAAAGTTCTTTACCGAGGAGATCAGGAAGAAGAATAGAGAAATCCAGCAGTTATCTACAGCATTGTACGAACCAGAACAGTATGGAAGACAAGATAGCGTGGAGAAGCATGGTGTGGCCGAAACGGAGAACGAAAACCTTCTCCAGATGATATCAAAGATCGGAGGAAAAATAAATGTTGATATCACAGAGAATATTTTGGTGGCCCACCGATTACCCTCAGGAAACCCCAGATTACCAAAACCTATAATAGTTAAGAGACTACTAGCAGAGTTTCAGATCGGATACTTGATAATAAGCGGGGCATAATCATTTACGACAAAGACATTACAAATGCAGAAAACAGCAACAATAAAATTTTTATAAATGAAAATTTATCGTAATTTAACAAGAACTTTCTCTGGCAGACGAAGCAGAAGACCAGAGCATTCCATTACCGGTTTACATGGACTAGAAGAGGGAACATTTTATGTACGAAAGGATTAACAAGAGAGAATTTGCCATGTATGGACAGAAGAATACTTAAATAAGCTGCTACCATTTCAGTTAGACAGAAACCAGGTACGGCTAACAGTAAAACGATATATTTACGTATATAAGTATAATCGCAGCGGTAGCATTATTTGCGATTATGTTGATAGATCGATCGCGGTAATGATGTGATAAAAATTGGGAATAGTGTTTGTGGTACATTCAGTACGATAAAGGAATTATGTGTGCGTAGGAATGAGTGTGTATTTTACATTTTACATTTCCAGCCGGGCAGGATTTGTGTGCAGAGTTAGAGGTGGAGTTGAGTAATCAAAAATGGGAGGTGCTAAAGCAAACCTTATATCGCCATATTTTGAAGGCTGTTAAAACCGCCCTAATTTAGCCCAGTGTTGTACACAGCACGGCAGAAAAACCCGGTTTCAGCGAGAGAGATTGGCCCACTTTCACTGTGATTCCTAGAAAAGGTGTGTAGATGTCGTAAATTAACCCTCTGCAAATGATAAGTAATGCTTAATTTTGGCTCGTTTTCAACATGATTCTTAGAAAAAGTGCATGGATGTCATAAATTAGCCTGTTGCAAAAGAGTGGAAATAACAGTACCTAATTGTGGCTCGTTTTTAGCGTGAATCCTGGAAAAGGTACATGGATGTCGTAAATTAACCCGATGCAAAATGATGGAAGTAACGGTACATAATTCATGCCGGTTTCAGCAAAAGAGATTTTCCCGTTTTCGCCGTGATTCCTAGAAAAGGCGCATGGATGTTGTAAATTAGCCTATTTCAAAGGGATGGAAATAATGGTACATGATAGGCGCTTCAATAATGTTGCGAACGAATGGAGAGGCGAGACGGGTACATCTTAGACCGCGCAGCAGCGATTGTTTTTCTTGAAAATGCCGAGATCGGCGGCTCCCAACAGGGGGTTAAAATATTCGTTTCTTTGTTTAATAATTAACTATATGTATTTTTTATTTTTATTTTTTAAAGTAATTAACTATACTGAGATGTGTATGATATTAAAAATAATTACAACGACTATAAAAAAATGTTATTGCCTGGAGATTTTCCCTATCCGAGAGTTTAAATTTTACAGAAATTTAAAAGCGTGATCGGAAATAAAGATAACCACACGCGTCAATATATATGTATATAATTATATTTATATGTATATATATATCAATGGGACATGAAAGCACGTGCGAAAATTTTAATGTAATGGAAATAATTTTCATTATGTGCCTATAAATTACATCGACGAATTATACTAGTGTGGGTGTACGAGCTGCAATATTTGTATCAAAAGTGGAGGGAGGTCACAAGGTCTATACGGATATGTTCGTAATTTAATTATTTAATTCATTGATCAAAATGAAATTTAACGGTATAGGCTTAATATTAAAAATAATTTATCGAGGTAAACTCGAATTAAATTTTGAAAAATATCCTTCTAAATTGGTGGGTAAATATATCCCAAAGGGTTGTAATTATCGGAATAGCTTAAAAATAATATTTATGATAATAATTTTAAAAAAATCACCTGAGGGGAAAAAACGGAACTAATTATATATTATAATATATCGCTAAACGGAGTATAAATTATTGGATTACTTTTTATTCAGTTCTGAATATCTGATAGGTTCATACAACAGTTCAGCGGTTGGGGGCCCATTGTCCGGCCAGATGTTCAAATTAGTGTGTTGCAGTGCTGGGGGGTAATACTTCTGTGAACTTTGAATCCCCGTATGTGGAAGTTCGGTTATAATTTAATTATATACAAGTAATATTAAAATATAGGTTACATTATAGCTATGGCACAAGAATTGGTGTTGGGGCCGGCCCCCTTTCTTAGGGATACAGAGTGTTTGGATTACCGAAGTGTAATGGTTTCAGGGTTGGGGGTTGGGCTAGACTTATTTTGGACACTGGAACAAGATTTGGGATTAGTTTGGGGACCCCTGATAAAATACTTAGGTTAGTTTTCGGCCTCCGGACACAGTTTTGGGATTCGGATTACTGGGACTACGGAGGAAACCAGCGAAATCGGGGCAAATCATAGGAAAATTGAAGGAAATCTGGGGAAACTTGAGTTCATTTTGAGCTTCGGTATAGGAATTGGGGTTACTTTCGACGTTCGGATTAGCGAGAGCGCCAGCTTGTCCACTTATCAGCTACTCCGGAAGAAATGAAAATGATCTTGGTGATAACACTTTTATTTAATAGTACAGGTGACGATCAAGTTACGCGGCAATAACAGTTAAAGGTTTCGTGAGTTTGCGAGTGCACAATTAGTACCACGATCAGCGAAACTAATCGGACAGACTAGATCCCGTATCGGTTAATCTGGCACTGCGAAGACTTAATTCTAGCAGAGGTTTATCCCGATACCAGAACTAAAAGCTCTAACTAAGTAAAAATACAGATGTATATATATCACGTTCGCAACAAAAGTGTAAATAAAATCGTAAGCGTAGTCGTCAGCGAATAATACCTTAATCAGATCGCATATACCCGCTTGTGTGAAATTATAAACAACAATGTTTAACGTTGTAAACATAAGTGAAAATTCGATATAAAACACATGCTAGAAGATTTGGAATGAGAAATAGAAAGATGAATCGACGAGAGTAACCAGAGAAGAATCAAACGCCTCGTTGGCAGCTACGATGCCGTAAAAAAAGGAAAAAAGAATAATATCATGAACGAAGAATAAAGAAAGGGAGTTTAAAGGAAGAGATACCATAACAATAGTGTAAATGTTAAAAAGAGTAGGACGGATAGACGGATAGGGAAACCTTGGGGAAAACCACGGAAAGCACTTATTAGAGCTTGAGAGACCGGAGAGGAAATATAGAGAATACGATTCATCATAAGATTAGTTGTTAGGGAGGTGAATTTGACCGGAAGGTTAATTGCTGCCATTACATCTGTCCGAGTTGGCAAATGAACGTTATCGAAGGCTGAAGAGACATCAATAAAAGAAGCTACTGTATACGGGTTGTGAATGACAGATTTATTGGGCTAAGTACATACTTAAAGCCGTGAAGAAGTCCTCTTGGGAAAATTTTTGTTCTTCCTTCTCTAGAACGACTCCTCTCCCTTTTTTTGGAAATTGGCCGAAGCTTTCAAATCATTTTCTAAACGTCCTTCTAACCTCAACCTTTCCCCTGATAGTATTTCATCCTTTGTCGAATCTATCGCCTCCGATTACGTTCCTAACTTTGACGAGCTTTATTCTTTCGCTTCTGCACAAAATTCTTTCTCTCGCCTTCTTACATCTGCTTTTAATATCAAGGAATTAAAATCTGTTCTTCTAAACTCTACTAGTCCTACACCGGGTTTAGACGGTATTCCGTATATGATTTTAAATTTTCGTGGCTATTGTTATTAACCATTTGTTTACTTTTTTCGGTAACAACCACGTCGTCGTCATGATTTATTTTCGTTAACGTTTCGATAGCGGTGTTCTATTCATCATCAGAACCAGACACACAATGAATCAACAAGGGAAAACCCAGCCCTTAAATAAATATGCCAACAATCACAGTTGACCCCTTCTGATTGGTTGAAAGCACTTCCATTTTTTATTTGACCGATAACAGTCTTCCAGTTTGAATCGATTTTTATACCGTCGTCTCTATTGAAATTTTTATATTTTTCGATTTCAATGGTCTCTCTAATTAAACGTTATAACGCGTCGGGGCTAAATCGTTGAAGCCGAATCGTTGAGGCCGAAACGATAGAGACCTTTCATTATTCTTGTCATCAAATAGTATTGATCCCGATAACAATGTTGTTATCAGGACGTACATATTCATTACTATTGGAATTATTACTGTTTTTTTTTTTTTCGTATGTGGGCACGCCAGCGGCATTAACCCAACAACAGGAAAAACTAAGCTAAAAAACTACATAGCTAGGCGGTCCAAAATGGGCGCAACAAACGACAGCAGTGCAGGCACCATCGAAGATAAAGGGAAGGAGAGGATAAAGGAAGCTTTATAGAGAGTAGGGAGACCTAATGTCAAGAGCTGGTCGTATAAAAGAGAGCGTTCATTAAGAAGAGCAAGACACTCGAAAAAAATAGAATTATTACTCCCTTTATTAACTATGTAATCTATTTCCATATCAGCTGTATCGCTAGTATGTATGTTTAATACAACTTGACCGCTACTACTATCCATTTTTTTTTTTTTCGTCCCCATTTCGGATGTTACCGATGGGGCAAGTTTATTAATAAATTCTGTGTATAATCTAATTATTCAGTGCACTTATATATAGCATAGTAAGCTTTAATAAATTATAACTATGTGTGGAGTGTGTGTTGGGTACTTAAAATCTAGCACAGAATAATAAAATAGGGATATAATTATAAAATTGCTAAAAAAGTAGTGGTGATGTGATTACTTAGACACCACTACAATGTTAAAATATGGTAGTATAAATTGGTAGGTTATATCTTGTTGAAAGTGTACGAGGTGGCTAATTATCATTACATCTTATATTTGCTAATTTGCATAGAAGTGTAGCTATTATGTAATTCTAATGCGGTTTTTATAGGGTAACATTTGTGTTACCGACTTGGTCGGTGGTAAATACATGTTCATAAAAGATAATCATGGAGATTGATCACTCGGTTTCAGGGTTAGTTTTTCTTTCATGAAGGCGTGGAAGAAGGGCAGAAGTTTTTCAGCGTTTGATTCATCAATATTTAGGGACATATTTGGACTGATATTAAATTGATTCCTTAAATGTTTGAATGCCTTACAGATGAAGATTGTGTGATGTATATTATCCATATTGTTTGTTGCACATAAAGGACAGTTTTCTGTGTTTCTGTGTCCTTTATCTTGAATCTGTGGAGATATTCTCCAAAGTTGCCATGACCTGAGAGTATCTGGGCACAGAAAAATGTAATGTCTAAATTTTTGGATTTAAGTTTATTTTTTATGTTAGGGAAAAAGGTGTAGGTTTTGCGACCTGTTTCGCAGCAATCCCATCTTGACTGCCAGATTGTAGTAATTTCATTCATGATATGCTTTTTTAATAAGTTTATTGGTGGTGTAGGGTAGGTCTGGTGTGTAGTTTTCAGGTAGGTATTGTAGGGAGTTGACTAAGTTTAGGTTTTTTACAATCCTATATTCTGATATTATTGCTCGACCTATAAGGAATAGGTCTAGTGGGAAAATATTGACAATAACACAAGCAGCTGATGATGGAACAGTTCTATATAAAGATGAGATATTTAATATGAATTTTCTTTGCTGTTTGTTAATTTTTGTAAGTATTTTTTTGTTTATATAAGTACTGGAAGCATAGCCGTATATTGATTGTATTAAGCCTTTATAGTGTATGGTTCTTTCCTTATATCGGAGGCCGTAATTGTTGGGTAAGAGTTTACAGAGTTTATCATACAGGTTGCTGCATTTGATGTTGATTGCTTCAACATGTGCAGTAAAGGATTAAATTATTATCTATTAAGACTCCGAGGTATTTTATTCTGTTCGATAAACGAATTGGTTGTTCCGAGATTATTCTAAGTTTTTCAACACTGTTGGCAATATTATTCTTACCAAAGATGATTGATTCACATTTTTCAAGTGAGAAGGAAAGACCCATTTCCATTATAATATTTTCTAGCTTTTTGCAAATGATTTCAATTTTTTGAAGGTTCGTATGCGGATGTATATTGAATAAGATACACAAATCATCCGATAAGAGATTAGAGTGGCATCTAGATTTATTGCTTTGCAAAAGTGCTCGAGATCATTGTGTACCTTAGAGTATAGGATGTTCCATAGAGTGGGACCTAGTACCGAACCCTGAGGAACTCCCAAGTCATTGTTTTTGTGGCAGTAGCATTGTTGATTAGGAGTCGTGCTTGTCTTTCATTGAAGTAATCAATGATAATATTGATGAGAGACGGGTTCACCATATAGTTATTTAGAATTTGTATTATTGTAGACCACTTGCAGTTGTCAAATGCGCCTTTAATGTCAAAGGATATGACAAAAGCAGTGGAACCTTTAGCCAGTATGTTTTGTATAGAGGTTACAAGTTTGTATACTGCACCTTCAGCAGAATGTGCAGTTCTAAATCCATATTGATTTTTGTGTAAAATTTGTTTTACAGTAATTTCTTTCAATAAGTAACAGTTAAATATTTTTTCATAGATTTTGCCACAGGAGTTAAGTAATGAAATTGTCCTGTAACCAAAGATATTTTTATTTGGTTTTTGTAGTAAAACTAAATCTGCAGTTTTCCAGGCCAGGGAGAAAATTTCCAATTGTAGACATTTGTTGAAGACACTGGTAAATAAATTTGGAAAGTTTTTATTGATGAGTTTAATGATTTTATTTGATATTTGGTCCTTAGCCGGAGCTTTTCTATTGTTAAGAGCTTTAATGATCTTAGTAACTGCTTCATAGTTAGTAGTCAACTTTCCTGAAGATTCAGTGTTCATTCGTTTCAAAATTATGTCTTTTTTATTCGGGAGGAAGTATTCCAAGAAAATATTACACTTATCCTGGTCTTCATGATATAGCTTATTAAAATATTTTATTTCGGGGATACTGAAAGTTTTATGTTTTTGCATAATGTATTTGTAGGGTTTTCCCCAGACACTGGACCGAGTAATGAAATATTTACATTTTGTTAGTTTCGCATGTGCAATTAACTTTTCGTACTTTTGGGTTATTACTTTAAGTACTAAATTAATAATAGTAAGTTTGAGGTGGTCTTTTGTTTTTGATTTTCTCCTCCTTATCAAATTTATTTGGTCTTTTATTTTTTGCAACTGAGGGAACCACCAATCATTGTGCGGTAGATTTGCTTTGAACGTACAGAGATGTATATTTCTGGAGAGATAGGAGTTGAGAGCTGATACTTTCTCTTGAATAAAGGAGAAGTCATTTCTTATCCATTATATTCCTCTTATTCATCATTGTTTCTTCTTTATATTAGCTTCACTATCGGGAAAAGGAATTAGATTAATATGAAAAGGAGAAATTATACAGAATATCTAAGACCACTACCCGGTTAACTGCGCGTTTAAGATTAATAGTAACAAATGTATTGCAGACACTTTAACAAACTATTTAAACAAAATTATGTTAAATTATAAAGTAAAAAAATATGATTAGCAGAGCATGCATGAGAATGCAGGTGCGGAGCAAATTTCAATAAACATTGCAAACGCTTTCAAAAATTGCTACGAAGAATGTAGGTATATAAAACAAACAACTGCGAAAACGAGAAATTGTCCTAGGAATGAATGGATGAACAGGAAAACATTAAACATTCATATAAGAGATCTGTATTATAGAAGGTGTAAAGGAAGCAACTCGAATAGACGATATAAAGAATTATATAAGAGATACAGAAATCTATTTTAATTAGGAAATAAGACAGGCAAAACAAAAATATTGCATACAGGAATTACAAAAAGCAGGAAACGACATGAAAAAAACTTGAAGAGAATAATAAATAAAATAGTATGCATGAACAAAAAAGCAATAATAGACGAGGATATATGTACTCAGGAATTTTTTGCTAATTATGACAATGCAGTTAACGCATTCCTAAATTATTTCTTGTCCATTACAGGGAAAATAAAACACTTCTGTGATAACTAATTCTTGAATACTGAAATAGATGATGAAAATACATTCCAAGAGCTACAGAGGATATAATATAATCTATAATGAAAAAAACTTAATCCGGATAAAGCCCAAGGATACGACGGAATAAGGATGAAGGATATCAGGAGGCACTCAAAACTACTAACCCCATTACTAACGAAAATGATTAATTACTCATTGAAAGAAGGAATATTTCCCAGAGAGTTAAAAATCAGTGCGGTGCGGCCAATTTACAAAAGTGGAGATAGAAAACAGTGTGAAAACTACAGACCGATTACATTCATTTCAGTCATAGCAAAAGTAATTGACCAGTACGTGGGAAAATATTTGAATAATTACTTGCAGGGAAATAAGTCGATAAATAGTAATCAGTTTGGTTTTAGAGAGGGAAAATCGACGATATTACTACTTAGAACACTAATATCAGATATAAATAAAGGATTAGCAGAGGGTAAACAATTTCTGTTAGTTTTTTTAGACCTTACTAAGGCTTTTGACCTAGTGAACCAAGAAATACTAATTGAGAACATAAGAAAAATGTGTGTAAAAGGGAGGTATCTAAAATGGTTTCGGAGTTACATAAGAGGAAGAGAAGTTTTAGTAAAGATCGGGAATGAACCACAGTAGAAAAGAAATAATGAATTACGGAGTTGGACAAGGGACAATATTGGCACCAATACTTTTTCTGATATATATATATATATACGAATTCGCTCTACCAATATGTAAAGAACTTTAAAGTGTGTGTTTATGCAGATGATATCGCACTAGTTATTGAACACTCTGACATAGGAAGTGCTGAAAAAATGTTACAAGAAGATCTCAATAATGTATGCAAATAGACGCATGACAGATAATGATTAATTAATGCTAAAAAAAACAAAAGTGATGCATATAAGAACGCCAAGCCGGTTTAGAACGTTCGTCCCCAAATTAATTTTACTTAATATAAGGTGTTTACATAGTAAGGAAATATGTAGTTGTGAAAAGTTAGAAAATGGAATGAATTTAAATATCTTGAGATAACATTAGATAAAGGTCTAAAGTCAGGTAAACTATATTCTTGCACTAAATAAATTAAAACAAGGTATGACATACAAAAGCCTGCCTAAGGTAACATTTCAAAGCTGTAATAATGTCCAGAATTAAATACGGAATCGGAATTTGGGGTGAGGCGAAAATTACAGAAATGAGGAAAATCAACAAATTGCAAAAAAAAATGTTTAAAACTGGTTTTACACAACGAGAGCTAGACGCATTAGCTAACACCACTTGGTGGAACAAAAATAGCGAAATGTCACCAAAAATGTTATATTATTACAGCAAATTACTCAGTGCTAAACTCGAAGATAGGCAGTTTTTTTTTTTTTTTTTAATTTTAAAAATAAGCTGTGGGTCTCACAGGGTAAAAATGCCCGTTGTATGAGTGCCCAACACTCTTATCAACGTTCATTAAACAAAGATACAAATTACAAAAATTACAACTATTTTAACTTATTCCATAAATAACAATACTAATAAACCTAACATAACATTTAAGTAAGAGTATATATATGTACATATGACAATACATAACATAAAGCTTATTCGTTCCTTAATTCACGATCTTTTCCTTTCCCACTTTATCCAAACGGATTTCCTTTGGATTCCTGGCCATTCCGGAATCGAGGGAAATGAGTTGGTTGACTCATTCGCTCGATTATCTTCCTCTTCTGGTAGGTTTCTTCCTGCTTTCTCAGCTTCTAATATTATCCTTCTGTCTGCAGCTGCTCATTCCAAACTGTGGTCTGACTCCTACGTCTCCTCATTCTCCAATCCGAACTCCCTTTTCTTGTCTATTCAACCGTCCCTTCCACGTTTTCCATGGTTTATTAACTTTCCTTCTATGCGCCGTTCCAATCTCTCTGCGATTTTCCGCTTGCGTTTTGGGCATAGTTTGCTTCCTTCCTCATTGTTCCGTTATTCTCTCGTGCCTTCTCCTTATTGTCCATTGCACCCTCCCGACGATCAATGTATTTCTGATCCCGATCATATAATGTTCAGTTGTTCGTCGCTTTCAACTGAACAAGCTTCTTTTTATTCCTTCCTCTTACAAACCGGTATTCCCGCTCCATACTGTGCTTCATTCATTCTCTCCCTTCCTTCTCCTTCAGTTATTCTAGCTTTTGATTCCTTTCCGTCGGCTATCTCTGATCGGGTAAGGATCTGAGTCTCTCTTTTCTCTCTGTTCCGCTGTTCTTGAGCCAATGTCCATGTTGACGAACCCATTTAAAAAAAAAAAAAAATATATATGACTTAGTAAATATATATAACTTATATATAGGTGTAAAGAAAAAAGAAAACCCATACACATACCTACATTTACTTTAAAAGTCATCTATTCTGTTCTATTCGTTCGTTAGCTCGATTACGAGCGTCGAGACTACCTATCTGTACAATCTAGCTGTACAGAACAGGTAGCGTTCTTGGCAATTGCTATATGTAATGCTAGTGTATACGCATAAGATTACACTCGGAACTGATTGTAGCCGTTTGTTATCGCGCTACAAACGCAGTCCCGCATGTGCCTGCTGCGTGTACTGAACCAGAGCGCATATGATGGTGTACGTGGTAGGTTGCCACTGCCTTCCACGTGATTATTAGCGATTATTTATTTATTTAATTCTTGTAATAAGTTCGTCGTCGCTCGGGATCGAACCAGTGACCTCCATATCGATATATCATGATAGCGTAAACAATATCTTCTTCATGAATTACGAACAGTAAGTTAAAAGAGGAACGACACAAAAACAACAACATAGAATACATATTATATCAGTAGCTGCATGATTGAAACTATCTAGGAGTGAGGAATTCGGACGCAGTTTGTTTTTTATTCTTTGCACCATTCCTTCAGCCATTTCACCACCTCCTTTTTCCACTGTTTTCGTTTATAATATGATTGGGGATAATTCTCATTAATTTAATTAAAACCGAATCGTCTATGTTATCAATTCGTAGATTTGCCCCTCTAGGGTATATGTAATATATATTATTTTGATTTCTTGTTATTCGAGTTTTTGGCCTAGTTGGTAACCTTATATTATTGATATTATATTCGAGTAACTGTAATAGTAGTAGTACATCTTTGGGGACATTTCATCATTTTCCTTCCACCATGTTGATCTCGAGTCACTTCGCCTCTAGTAGGGTAGTATAATTTGAAGACACCTTTTTTGTTTTTTACCTATTTTATTGATTTCCGTTTTCTTAGCCTCTCCCTATATTTGAATTCCATATAGAATTCTAGCCATAATTATTGCATTGTAGTATATACGTAGTGTTTTATATGAAAGTAGCTGCTTTAATTTGTATAAAACTGGAATTGTTTGTCTTATTTTCGAATTTAAGACTTGAACGTGGTTTTTCCAAGGATCTATCGATATATATTCCTAAATATTTAAAATCTTTTACGTTTTCAAGAGGTGGACATATAAACATGTAGGTGAAATATTCGTTTCATGGAGTTCGTGTAAGCATTCGTTATTATGAAGAATGATTATCGTGACTCTTATGTTTACTACTGTTTCGGATATGAATCAATTTAGATTTATTTATATTTACACATAACCTCCTATCATGTGCCCATTTACTAAAATTATCTGTATCCTGTTGCAGTAATTTTTCCGCCACTTCTATCTTTTTATTTTCAATTAACAGCGCAATATCATCAGTAAAAACATATACCTTTGCATTTTTAATGTGCCTGTATAATGAGTTAGTGTATATTAGAAATAGGATAGGAGCAAGTATAGTTCCCTGACCTACCCCAAATCGAATATTTTTTTCATTACTATTACTCCCTGCGATTTTTACTACGCTTTTCCTGTTTTTTATATAATTTTTAAACCACATTAGTTGGTTTTTTAGAATACCCAAATTTTCTAAGTCATTAATCACTAAATCGTGATCAACTAAGTCAAACGCTTTTGTTGGATCAATGAAGGTAATTATAAATTGGTTCCTCATCGACAGTCCCGTATTTATCGTTTTTTTTTTTAAATGGGCTCGATGTTAACACTGGCCCAACTACATAGACTTAGATCACCTACTCAGATTCTGAGGCGATCGGAGATAGAAAGTATTATTATAGCGTATCCGGTCGGTTTAAATGCCTCTGGTCGTCCAAAATTTTAGAAACTTGACAGTTTCCTCGTCAATATCCTGATTAAGCTTCTTTTTTTCAAAAATTCCAAATAACTTACAATTAAATATGTGTTTTTCATCCTGCGGTTCGCCACAATTGCACTGAACGTTATCTGTCAAACCCCATTTTACTAAATTATGTTTCGTTCTGGCTGTACCGCTACGTAATCTGTTTAATGTTCTCCATAGTTTATAGTTCAGGCAAGCGCCTTTTGGGAGAGACTCTTTTGGTTTCCCTTTCGTGCGTGTACTCCACATCCGAAGCCTTTCAGCGTGATCTTCGTGTTCGAGGTCCTCCACCGTGGCTAGAAAGCTACGGCGGGTTTTTAGACGGCTTTCAGCTAGCTCTTTGTATCCATGTAGGGGATGGCGATTGTCATGGCTAGATTTCCATTTTTCTTTTTTTTCTGCTACTGTTCTTCTGATATCAGGTGGTGCTATGCCGCTTAGTTCGTATAGTATACGAACCGCTGTTAGTTTTAAGCAGCCAGTGATTATTCTGCATACTTCGTTAAGAGCAGTATCCACCTTTTTTGCATGAGCAGATCGACTCCAAACCGGGCACGCATATTCTCCAACAGAGTAGCAGAGTACGAGGGATGACGTTCTTAATACATTTGGTTTGGCTCCCCAGCTACAATTTACTAGTTTCCGTATAATACTTGTTTTTGACATAATTTTCGCTTTTGTGGTCTCGCAATGACGTTTGAAAGTAAGAGACATGTCAAATATAACACCCAGATATTTAGGGTAGTCAGTGTGGCTCAGTTTAGTTCCGTTCCGTTGAAGTTGTAATTGGCGATTTGCATTTCGATTTCTGAGATGAAAGGCGGTTGTTTCGGTCTTAGCCGGATTAGGCTTCAGCTGATTAGCGAGATAGTATAAGTTTATGGTTTTGATTGCTTTGTTTAATGTATTTTCAACTTCTTCAAAGGTCTCATGTTGGGCCGCTACTGCGTGATCGTCTGCATATATGAAATGCTTAGTGTCCTTCCCAATTGGTTGGTCGTTGGTATAGATATTGAATAGAGTTGGAGCTAAGACACTTCCTTGAGGTAGTCCGTTTTTCAGTCTCCTCCATGCGCTGTTCTTCCCGTTTAGTGACACATAGAATCTTCTGTCTTTCAGCAACATTAGGATTATCTGGGTAAACTTGAAGTCCTTTGTAATATCATAGACCTTTTTGATGAGCATTCTGTGTGAGACTGTGTCGAAGGCTGCAGAGAGGTCTACAAAGACCACTCCTGTGATTTTGCGTTTCTCAAAGCCATCTTCTATATATTGGGCTAAGTGCAGTGCTTGTCCCGTGCACGACTTTCCTGGTCTGAATCCTGCCTGTTGAGAGATGAGTTTTGAGTCAATTGTTTTGCTAATTCTGTTCAGAATGATTCTTTCAAAGATTTTATACAGATGGCATAGAAGCGATATTGGGCGGTAGTTCTTTGGGTGGTTAGGTTCTTTACCAGGCTTTAATAATGCGATGACATGTGCTTTTCTCCAAAGCTTAGGGACAATTGTTCTATTAATACAGTTATTAAACATTTGTTGAATCCATTTAATCGTTTCACTTCCAAAGTGTTTTATTTGTTCCACTAGCATGCCATCGACGCCTGGGGCCTTCCGATTTTTAGTATTTTTAATTGCGTTATTAATCTCTAGCTCGGCAATTGGTTGTTGAAAGTGATCTGTTTCTGTGGCATGACATCTTACAATCCGATTTTTGCTTTTTGATAGTTTTACTTTTTGGTCTGCTTTGCCATTCACTAGCAACTGATGGACGACCTGATTAGCAGTAATATTCGGTGTTTCTTTGCGTCCAGTATCTTCACTCTTTAATTTCTTCAACAACTGCCATGCTTTCCTACTATCCTTGCTGAAGTCTAAGTTTTCGACCAATCCCTGCCATTCTTTACTATGTTCCGCAGCAACCTGTTCTGCTACCTCTATACCACATTTAATGGTTTCGTCGTTGAACGGGTCTGCGTTAAATTTCTGAACGTATTCTTCATATTGTTCTTTCAAATGATTGGACATATCAGGTATGTATAGCTTCCGCACACCACGCGGGATACATTTACCAGATACTGCTTTAACAGTTTTAACAAAGGTCTCATATTCTTCTACTATTGGCGGTATGTGTTTGACATGAATTTCCAGTTCTTCTGTGAAACGGATCCAGTTAGCTTTTTTAAAATTGTAGCGCATTTTGGAATCGTTAGATGTAGTTGGTTTTATGGCAGCGTCCACTACACATATTATTGGCCTGTGCTGCGTGTGTGGTATTGAATTTGACACTTTCTTGGTGCACATGTGAGCAATATTATTTGTAACGAATATGTTGTCTGGGTTATACCTTCGTTTCCATCTTCCGCTATTAAAAGAGGCTGGAAGATTTGGATCAAATATTAAGCTTAGACCATTTCTTTCCGCCCAGTTTTCCACAAGTTCTCCATTCAGGTCATCTTCATTGTAGCCCCAATTAACACTGTGACTATTATAGTCACCTAAAATGATTTCTGTTTTGTGTATTTCATTGGGGTATTGAAATGTTGTGTTCGGTGGTTTATATATTGAGGTGACTGTACAGCTACCGATGTCTATAGACAAAATCTCAATGTCGTTAGTTTCCGTCCTGACTGATTTTACTACGTCAACATGTTTTTTTAGTAAAATGGCACTGCCGTACTTGCTATGAGGCCTGTCGACTGCTAACTTCATTCCTTCTATTCTAGGTCTTCGATTGGTTTTAGTGCGATGGGTTTCCTGGAGGACAAGTATGTAAATTTTCTCATTTTTAATAATATCGGATAAAATAATTTCTTTAACTGGCGTTAATCCTTCTATGTTTATTGACATTATTCTAAACGGATTCGCCATCGTTTGCGGCCCTGAAAAGGGCCTTTTAAACCCGAAAATAGGGCTTTTTGCCGACCGGGTGTGGGATGATTGGCCGGACTTCGAATGAAATCCGTTTCCAGGGGGCGCCAGCTGCGTAGGTATTTTCATTTGATCTTTGTTTTTGAATCGCTTGTTTATAGCTTGAATTTTGTAACTTGAATATCACATAGAAATCGCAGCGTGCGTGGAGGCTCATCCTGTGCCCCCCCAGATAGAAAGTATAAAGGAAAGAAGGAGGGGAATAACGGCTGGAAATGGGAAGGAAAAGATAAAGGAAGCATTGAAAGGGGTAGGAAGATCCAACGCCAAAAGTTCGGCGTAAAGATGAAAGCATTCAGGAAAAAGAACAGGGTATTCAAAAAGGATATGGTTGGGGTCGCATATAAAGGTCCGTATTTATCTTATTTATCATCGTTCTTAATAGCGTTATCGTGGACTTTTTTCCTCTAAACCCGTGTTGATTTTCATAAAGTAGGTTGTTTTTTTCCAAATAATTTCTTCTTTTTTTTTTTTTATTTATTTATTTAAGGTCGCCTTGCAACTACAAGGTTATTGACGACCACAATTAACAATTACATAAATAATCAGTTTAACATTTACTGACACAATTTAACACAATATAATTTCAAATTTCATTGATTGACTTGGCTTCTTTGAAGAACATTAAGGTCTTGTAGCATCCGCTGGTTGAATTGAGACAGTCCTTGAGGTTGTTCGGTAGCTGGCTTTTGTTTCTGATGGCGACGAGACTTGGGCATTCAATTAGTATGTGCTTAACAGATAGTTCCAAATTACAGAAGTCACAGCTATTTTTTGGTTCTCTGCTAATTAGGAATGAGTGGGTTAGCTTGGTATGCCCAATTCGCAACCTTGAGAGCGTAACCTAGTCTCTTCTGCAGATCGAGTCCACTGGATTAGGTTCTAGGGGAGATTCTCTAACTTCCGATATTTTTAGGATTTCTTAAATGTTTATCAACGTATCGTTCTAATATTTTACCTATTACTGATATTATTGTTATAGAACGGTAATTTTCGGATTGATTTTGCACTCCTTTTTTGTAGATCGGTCTAATAATACCTTTTTTGATCCCATCTGGAATACATGCTTCCTTTATAGAGCGATTGATCGTGTTAGTTAAAATAGGAGTAAAAATATTTGTATTTTGTTTAATATCTTTTACCTTAATTTCGTCCCATCCAGGACCCTTATGTACTTTTAGATCGTTTATTATTGTTCCTATTTGAAATGAATTTGCAGGTGGGATGTAAAAAGAAGACATGGTAGAATTATTGAAGTTATTATTCAGTAACTGTATGTCACATTTATGTCTGAGCTCTTCAACTGAACGTGTGAAGTATTCACTAAATTGTTCGGTTACTATTGTAGTGTTTTCAAAATGTTTTATGACAAAGTCACCAAATGATGTTTTGTTTTTTTTATTCACAATATTATTGATTATGCACCATGTTTTTTTGCTATCATTGTTTGATAACACTATTTGATTTTGATAATATTTAGCGTTCCTTATTTCTGTTTTTACTATATTTCGATATTTCCTGTATAAGTTTTTATATCGAATACTAGTTCTGTTTCCTTTACTGAGTTTAAAGTACTGACCCCTGATTTTCATAAAATTTATTATTTTTTGGTTCATCCATTCATTTTTAGGATCGTATTTAGTTACCTTTTTACCCTCGTTTATTCCCAGTTTACATTCTTTATATATACTTTTAAAAACTGAATGTATGTGATTGTATATGCCTTCTGACGTTGTAATGTTTCTCACCTCATTCCAGTTGTATTCAACAATTTTTTCTTGCAAATTTTTTTCATCAAAAACGTATTTTAGGGAATTTTTAACCTGCCGATTCTTCCTATTCGAAATATCAAATGCACAACAGATGATGCAGTGGTCAGATATTTTCGTATTTATTATTCCTGCAGTAATTTCATTTGTATTGTATTTCATAAATATGTTATCTATGCACGACTGAGTCATCCTGTCTATGCGATCTTCTTCTCTCGTAATTCCACTTATTAGTTGAACTCCGCCTACTCCAGAAATTACATTTAAAAAGTTCTCCACTTGTGAATTGTGAAGCAATAAGTCTATGTTAAAGTCACCGCAAATTAGGAAATTATCTTTGTTCTTTAATTTCTTTAAGAGTGTTGCGATTTCTTTTATGAATTCGCCTACGTTTTTACTAGCTGTTCGATATGTAGCAATTAAGCGTAAAGGAATATTTTTGCCTATATCTATATCAGCCGTCAACAGATCCATACTTGGCCTATTTTTTACTTCCTGAATATTGCATTTGAATTTATTATTTACAAATACAAGTATACCCCCGTTGTACCCCATTGGTCTTGAAGTCCATAACTCGTGAAACCTGCTATATTATATAAATTTAATTCATTCTCTCTTATATTTATTTCTGTTAATACAATAACGCTTAATGTTGTCATGTGAATGTAACTTATAAATTCATCCCAATTTCGCCTAACACTTCTTATGTTTAAGTGCAATACGTTAAATAATTCAGTATTAATTTTTAGTGGATTGTTTAGTTTAAGTACATTGTTTATATTGTCAGTCCATTTCTTTAAATCACTATAATTCATACAGTTGTATTTACCTCAGTTTCGCATTAGTGGAATCATATTTGAGTTTTAAATTTATTTATAAATATGTTCAGGAAAAATAAGAATTTGGATGAAGAGAAAACACACTTTCTCACACATACCCAGCCTATTAAATTCATATAAATTAAGCATATTGACTAACAACTTGAAGATTGCAAACCATAAACTTGTATACATAATCGACAGTGCGATCTTAACATAATTTAATAATAGGAATACACGCATTTATATGTGACATCGTGATACATCCATTCGCCCGTTTAATCTAACAAAAACGCTTACTGCAACCTGAAAGCAACAACTTAAAATATCCCCTCACATATACATTAGCCAGCACTACCGCACACCGCTCTCTAAACATTTTCACACTTTATAATTAATTATTGGGAGTGCAAATTAGTTCGGTCTGTTTTTTAGTGAAAAATGTATTTATTTTAGAACAAAATGAAATGAACAGATTAATCAAAATAAAATGAATAAATTAATCGAAATATTGTCCATCACTTGCTAATACTTTTCCCTACTTCTCAGGTAATTTTCGAATTCCATCTCGAAAAAATGTCTCATAGGCGATCCAAGTTAGGAGCCAATTTTCAATTTCCGCGAAAGAAGTGCACCGCTTACCTGCTAAATCGTGCTGCATCTGTCGGAACAACCAGTAAGCATAAGGAGCAACGTCCGGCGAATACGGCGGGTGCGATAAAATATCCCATTTGAGCGTTTTCATATATTTTTTTAAGACTTTTGCGACATGAGGCCGAGCGTTGTCATGTAACAGAATAACTATGTCATGTCTTTTCTCGTATTCCAGTCGTTTTTCTCGTAATGCACGGCTCAAACGAATCAATTGTAGTCTATACCGATCGCACGTAATGGAATCGCTAGGTTGTAGCGGTTCGTAGTGTACCACACCCGTTTGGTCCCACCAGATACACAGCATAACCTTCGAACTATGAATGTTCCGCTTTGGTGTTGATGTTGAAGTCGATGGCAATGATTGAACGGGCTTAGCGTAGTATTTTTTCTTCTTGGGGCTGTCGTAGAATATCCATTTCTCATTCCCAGTCACAATCCGATGTAAAAAACCCTTTCTTTGTTGCCTTTGAATTAGCTGTTCACACGTAAAAAATAGCCGTTCAACGTCTCTTGGTTTCAGTTCACGAGACACCCAATTGGCTTGCTTTTGAATCATTCCCATGGATTGTAATCGTACCGACACTGCTTGTCGGGTAACTCCCAATGATTCTGCAAGCTTCTTTTGCGTTTGATTCGGATCTTCATCGAGTAATACCTGCAATTCTTTGTCTTCAAATTTTTTTGGCAGTCCAGAGCGAGGCTTGTCTTCAACGTTGAAATCTCCATTCTTGAAACGTCGAAACCATTTCCTACATGATTTATCAGTTGGAGCATTGTTACCATAAACTTCCACAAGCATTCGATGCGCTTCAGCTGCACTTTTCTTCCAAATAAAGAAGAAAAGTAAAACCACCCGCAAATGCTGTTCAGTTAACACAAAAGTTAACATATTCAACACAGTAAAACATACGGTTTCCGTACGAAACTGAACGTGGTATAAACTTTACATTATTGATAGATGTCTTATCTTTGTAAAAACATCAAAATCAGCTGTTACTATAGAACGTTTATAACAGGCAGCGTCGTCTTTTAAAAACGGACCGAACTAATTTGCACTCCAATATAACACCGGCGGTATTGCAAGCACATGGGCAAAATACTATATGCCACCGCTCACTCTCTTTTGCTCATCACTGCACGAAAAACAATCAGGATACCTGTAAATCAAACGCACTTCGATTAACTTACCTGCCTTCTCCCTTTCTTCTACATTCACCAACGTACTCGATTCTCTTCGAACTGACCCTGTATCGCTTTCACCACCACCTTTCCTCTGCACTCTGGTTCCTCTCCGCAACGTACACGTCAAGTTCATTAGATCTGTATTCACTGAACTGTTCCTTATCAGTATTTCACATTTTATAGTCTCTCTACTTCTACACTCACATACACTCCCGTTATACACTCTAAGTCTGCACACCTCCTTCTCACCGCCTTACCGCCTGCGTTACTCAACCACACGAAATCGCACTCGTACGAAAACACACACATACCCTTACTTCGTAAATAAGCTAATGATAACGACATAAATTCGCGTAATTTTATAATCATTGTTGATTAAAATCCCAGCTTAATCTATTTAAATCATCTTCATCCTTTATTATTATTATCCGATCTTCATCATTTCTCCGTAAAAGAATATTTTTCCTCTCTTAGACCATACAAAGCTGTAATTCATCGTTCTGGCTTTTTGTTTTGTTTGCCAGAACAGATGTTTATTGTACTTTGTCAGGTTTTCATTGATGTAGACTTTTAACGAACTCCCGGATCGAGTTTGTCGTTGTCTAGAATTGTTGTTTTCCTTCTGTTTTCTAGAATTAGATCAGCTAACCGTCTCCCCGTTTTAGCTATTATCGGTCTAGGTAGTTTCGTGTGTTTTGCTGAAAGTCGATGTACTGCCATGATGTCCTTTTCTTCGATGATCACATTTAATTCTTTTGCGACTTAGATAACTATGTCAGAAAGATTTTCATTTTGCTTCTCTGTAATTCCGTAGAATTCTACATTTTCACGACGGGAATATTGGTCCATCTTGTTTATTTTATTTTTCAGCTGTTTGATCTCTACGTCTTTCTTCTGAACTTGACCTATAAGGGTGGCCACTTGCTCTCGTAAAGCTTTCACTTCCTCAATCAGTGACGTGTTGATTCTCACTATGTCGTCGTACTTGTCGGACAAGAAAGAAAAGAATTTTTTAAATTCTTTCATGTCTGCTTGTAAGATTCCTTCTGGAACTGTTTCATTATCAATCTCCTCGATGTTCACTTTTTTATAACTGGTGCTTGGCGAGCTTGAGTCGCTTGACTGTCTTTTTGCTGCCGTTTTGCCTTTTGCCATTATAAATAAATAAATATCAGTAATATTAGGTTAATTGTAATAAATAAAGTAGTCTTACGCGTTAAGTTATGCCCGTTGAATCGGTTTCAGACTTGTTCGTGTTGTCAGTGATAGTTTAATCGTCGATAGAATAAACAATTTATTGAACAATATAAAATCTTTATTAAACAGAAATTATTTTTAAATTAAAAATTAAAACGTGCCGACATGTTTCGGAGTCACTTGCTCCATATTCATAGCGTTAATAATTAAAGTTAAAAATTGAAACGATGACGTATTTGTCTTCTTATAATCTAATGTAATATATCGATATGTCATGAATATTTAATTTTATATAGCGGGTTATTATTAATTATAAGATTATTATTAATTAAGTTTTCTTTAAATTTATTAATATAATACGTTTCGGCGCTATTGAGTATGTTATAATTATTAATATATTTTATCATTTCGAGGTCGTCTTTTATATTTAATTTTAGTCTATGTTTATTAATAATAATGTGTTCCGCAACAGATGATTTACTAATATGCCCGTGTGTAATGGCAGCAATATGTTCGTTATATCGGATACGGAAAGTTCGACGCGTTTGTCCTATATATATTTTATTGCACGTACTACATTTAATTTTATATATACCGGATTTGTTATATTTATCTATGTTTATGAATTTATTAGTATTAATTAATTGGTGATATAAGTTATTATTAATTGATTTCCGAAGTAGGTTGGTAAGACTGTTTGTTGCTGGGTTAGTATATGTAAAAATAGTCCAGATTATTAAATATAAAAGACGACCTCGAAATAATAAAATATATTAATAATTATAATCAATAGCGCCGAAACGTATTATATTAATAAATTTAAAGATAACTTAATCAATAATAATCTTATAATTAATAATAATCCGCTATATAAAATTAAATATTCATGACATATCGATATATTACATTAGATTATAAGAAGACAAATACGTCATCGTTTCAATTTTTAACTTTAATTATTAACGCCATGAATATGGAGCAAGTGACTCCGAAACATGTCGGCACGTTTTAATTTTTAATTTAAAAATAATTTCTGTTTAATAAAGATTTTATATTGTTCAATAAAGTGTTAATACAGAAATGGAAGAAAATAATTTTAACCTAAATATTAAAGAATAAACAATAATTAACACCACAATACACAACCGTCTACTTCGCAATTAGAATAAAAGAAGGAGAACGAAAGGAAATGTTTTTTTTTTTTAACCCCCCTTTGGGCATGTCAACAAAGGATCTTCGCCCAGAAACGAAAGGAAGGAGAAGGATCAGTTAAATGTCGATTCGGTCAGCTATTGATAAGATAAAGGAACTGAGGATAGGAACAACTGAGATCGACGGAAACGATAAGATATACGAGGCACAATAAGGAGTAGGGAGTTTGAGTGACAGCAGATTGGAATATAAAGAGGTGCGTTCGTTCACGAGGGATGAACATTCAAAGAGGATATGGTCAGGATCACAGACGGCTTCGTCGTCAGGGTGAAGAGGGCAATAAGGGGAAAGAGCGAGATGAAAACGAAAACGTGAGGAAGGAAGAAGAGTATGATTCAGACGTAAACGGATAATAGTGACAATAACGGAGCGGTGAAGAATGTTGAGGTTGAGATGGAAGAGGTGTTGTTTCAACAAAATGATCGGTACCATCCTCCGTTACGTGTAAATGTTGATTTCGTCATTTCGGGACGACCTAAGGGTACCCGTAAGAATGCGAAACAAAAAGATTTATTCGTGAGAAATTATAAGAAAGCGGACTTCTTATTGATGTATAATTTGTTAAGAGCAATTGATTGGCAACCGATGTATGAATCGGTTAACAGCAATTATATAGCATCTTACTTTGATAAGACACTTCAGGCTGTTTTAAATAAAACCTTAGCGTGGATAAAAATAAGTAAAAGTAAATATCCCCGTTGGTTCACTAAAGAGTTGCTAAATTTAATAAAAGAAAAGGATAAGTGCCGGTTAAAGTTTAAAGAAACAAAACATCAACCTTTCAAAATTATCTTTAACAATTTACATAAGGAACTAAAATCGAAAATAACATTTGCAAGAGTAAATTGTGAATGTGCTAAAGAGATGCGAGCAGACATAAAAACCGTTTTGGCTACACTACAATGAACGCACAGGGAAGCGCGCGAATAAACGTAGAGAATCTTTTGTATAAGAAGGGCAAATTCTGCGTAGTTCTCAGCAGCACATTGTTTCTGCTTTTGCTACTCACTTCTCATCAGTTTATTCTACTCCACAGGAGTCCAATTTCAACCCTCCTAACCCTTCCCCATTAGTACCAACCACATTTCTGTGGGAAATATTATGGAACTAGATATGTAAGTAAGGTGTTTTGCGGAAGCTTAAGCCTAAATGTACTTTAGGCCCCGACAACGTACCCATATACTTTTAAAGCTTGTCGAAATTTATTCGCCAAACCTCTTTTACATATCTTTAACTGTATAATTAACACTAGCATTTTCCTGCCGATTTGGAAGGTGTCTAAGATCATGCCCATTCCGAAAAATAACCTTTCCGACGATATTACAAATTTTAGACCCATATATCTTCTCCCACAAGCCGCTAAAATTTTCGAACTTATTCTTTATAAAAGGTTATATACACCTTTAAAACATTGTATTTCAATCGATCAGCATGGGTTTGTTGAAGGTAGATCGGTTATAACTAACCTAATGACGTTTACAGATTATGTTTCTGCGGTACTAGATACGTCCTCGCAAGTGGACGTGGTATACACTGATTTCCAAAAAACATTCGATAGGATAGATCATTCAGATCTGTTGCGTAAATTAAACAATTTTGAGTTCTCTACTGGGTTATTAAAATTTACGGAAAGTTATTTGCGGAATCGGGAGCAATATGTCCAATTTGGTAACTGCAACTCCTGCTCTTTTCTTTGCCCCTCCGGAGTGCCTCAGGGTTCTATTTTAGGCCCATTCCTCTTTTTATTATACATCAATGATTTACCGAATGTTACGCAGCATTCAAAAATTCTGTTATATGCTGGTGATGCAAAATTATTTAAAGAAATAAGAAATGTTGAAGATACTACATCATTACAAAAGGATGAAGATAATTTTGTATCCTAGAGTGTTGCTAAAAACTTACCGGTGAATACGTCTAAACATAAATTTATCTCGTTTACTCGTAAAATTCACCCTACTTTTGTCTTATACCATATAGAGGATTCTCTTTTGGAAAAGGAGACGACAGGTGTAACGGATTTTGGCGTTGTTTTAGATGAAAAATTTACATTTAAATTTCATGTAATAAACACAATTGGTAAGGCGAGGGAAATGCTGGATTTAATGTTACGGAGCAGTGTGAATTTCAGATACATTGAAACATATTTATTCTTACACTCCGCTTTGGTTCATTCGCATTTAGAATTTGGCTAATTGATTTGGAATCCTACATCTGCTGATTTAGTAGATAAAATAGAAAGAATGCAGATAAAGAGTTTATAAAATACCTACTGTATAGATTTGGTAAATTTAGTGGTGAGCATTTCGAATACGGAAAAGCACTTGACAATTAAACATGAATAGAACGGAAGGGAAGAGGAAGGGGATCTCGCTTCACTTTTTTCATAATCTATTGCATGGTAAAATAAATTGTCCCAATCTCCTAGAGAAAATATTGATTAAAGTACACATTTCAGGTGTCCAACCAACTCATACATTGGCAGTACAGTTTGCAAAGACTCAGCAGTATGCATGTTCCCATCTACGCTTCTTATTTATACTATACAGCAAACTAGAGAAGAAACATCATGAACTAGACATATTTGATAGTCGTTCAGGAGTTTTTATAAATCGTCAAGAGTTTGACAACCTAAGGTTGAGTTGTCCTATCTGCTTTCATTGAGAATATCTGTATGTGTGCGCGTGATTGAATTTCATCTGTGTGCTTGTTTGTGTTTGTGTGTGTGTGTGTGTTCGTGCGTGAGCATGTGAGATTGTGTGGATACATTTTGATACTGATTTGTATTTTTCATGTCGCATATATTAATTAACACGTAATTCTTAGGCTACCCCCCCAATTAGAAAAAATGTCCCAATTTTATGTAACGTTTGTTATATTTTGTCGGATTTTTGTTTATTGTTATTTTAAAAATGTCACAATTTTATGTAACAAAATATGTAACAAAAAATGTAACGAAAAAATATCTTAATTTTATATAATGAAAGTTGAATGTTAGGATAGGATTTTTGTGATTATGTTATTATTTTTTTTTGTGTTGATGCTAGTAAGAATTCCGTTGTAAATTTCGATCATTTTATACAAAGTATAGAAGAGAAAGAGACAGAAATGAAAGCAAAAGGGGTTAAGGGGACAGCCCCTTGCGAGGCCAAAATGGCCGAGTTTATATATACACATATATACGTATAACTACGTGTGTGAGTATGTGTGTGTTAACTACTACTTTATATTAATTATTTGCGCACGTGCATGTGAGTATATTTATTATGTTTAGCTATGTATTGTTAATCAAACGATTTCTTTTTTATCATATTGTGCTGTGCAGTAATTGGCGTAAGCTATTGCACTGGCAAATTGTAAAATAAATAAATTTTTCCACTTAATCCATTCATATTCTTCAGTAGAGAATCAAACAAATTAGCGCTTTTTTCTTCTTTCTATTTTCGAGCTTTTCTCCCCCTTCTTCTGCTTCCTCTCTTTCTTCTTTTCTTTCGCATAGTACACTCTCTTAACAAGTCCTCAAATAAGTACTTGGAGTTTAAGAGTCAACTGTTAATTAACTTGGAACAAAATTACATCGATTTACTGGATTTTCTGAAAACTTGGTATTACAGAGGACGAGTTACTAAATTTCTGCGTTTAACAGTATTTTTCTTGGTAGACCAAATTTGTACGAAATATCAAGTCCATTTGTCCTACCTGCACTATATTCCTACCGTTAATTTGTCGAGCGAACCTGAAAATTTAGTAATATTAACAACAGCTGCGTGTGAAAGAACGATAAAAAAAAATTACGTTAAATGATTAAAGTATTTTCGTAACTGAAAGGAAACAATCATTATTTAATTACAATTTTTAAAGCATTTAACTCAACGGGAAAGAACTACTCGTCTCCATATGTAAGTATTAGGATAAATCACTTTTAATTTGTTCTCCCAATAAAACACAAAATTGACACATTCCATATAATATATAATTTACTTCAGACAAACGCCGGATGGTAAAAAAAAATATCACGGTTTTAAGAGATTAGAAGAAACTTTTATAATTTTTCCTGTTTCTTAAATTCATAAAAAATTATGTGTACATGTGATTTATTCGAATTATCCGCAATTACACTCTCGATTACTTTTAATTAAAATTATAATTTAATATATAACACAAACCGCAGTGAAATTATGTACTACAAAGAAAAATTTTTAAGTGCATTATTATTTGTATTATAATAAAGAACAATAATAGAAGAGTTTTGCAAAATGCTGTGAATTGTAAACTGACAGAATCCGAGATGTTCATAAATCTCATGAATATCATCTTGAATAGAATATTAGTGAATGGTACCGATTAAAAATGTTACCGCGTTGTAAACGGAATTCATCGTGATGACAAAAAATTCGCAAGAAAGAACAAAATCCGATGCGAACCTGATTACCAAGTTCCATTTGCACGTCAGTAACACAGTGTATATGTATCTTTGAGTGCTTAACGATTTATCGTGCCAGCCCGTTTGATAAAGAGCGTCAGCGAAGCGTTCGTTCAATTTCAATAACCGTTCCCCGACACGACAAAAGTAAAACAACCACAAACCAGCGTACGTACCGTTTACAGCAAAGTTTACCCACACATTGACCGATCGTTCTGTAATAACGACATGGTGGCTATCCATTATAAGAAGATAGTATTGCGTTGTGTATCCCATTAGCATAATTAATCGGAAAGCCATTATGAAGTCCTTCGCAAACTTAACTAACATTTGATGATGATGAATACATTGTCCGACCAGATCACGGTAAACTTCATCTCTAGCCTGAACCCATCGATCGTACTGCGGATAATATCGTTCGATGTTTTCGCATATTAAAATCGGATCCGGCTCGAAACGTTTCGTTCTAGCCGCCACTAGACCGTCAATTTGTGCAAGTGCCGATGTTAAATCATCTAATTCGATAAAAACTAACTCGCTGAAATAAAAAAGCAGAGCTTTTGCGCATATCGACCCGGTAAGTCCTGGAATTGAAATGGCTATAACAATTACATAACTAATTAAATACCGTAGAACAGTATTTATTTCCATTGGAATAGTAATATTATGTGGTACATAACGCTTATAGTTTTTTTCATTATAACCGCCACGACAAAATGCCACCAAACTCGACAACCATCCAAATATCATGACGGAAGTTAATGTAATCACAATAATCGTGAAAACACGCTGATTTCTAGTGCGTGGCAAATGGCTGCGTGATTTTCGAAATTCTTCAAGTTCAGCATCGGCGTAAGAAACAAACCCGTTAGATTTCTCGTTTAGACGAATCAGCCGCAATTTATTCATTCGCATCCAGAAGCAGTCGAAATAGTACAGTGCCGTTACAATATTAAACATCCGGTACAGAAAAATAAGGACGCTCCGCGAAGTTATTATTTCAGCAGTTAAAATAAAGCCCAAAAAGCTTACAAAATTTGCAATTATAAAATAAAAGTACTGTTTCTTACTAGGTTTCATTGTGCACATGCAGAATCGCATGGCGAAGTCGGAAACAGGCTTGAACAGATTATCCCAGCTTGAACGAGAATTACGAGAATTTCCGATTGCGTCTAACTCAGGCAAAACACGGTTCGATGAGCGATGCATTTTGATCAATCAACCAACCACAAAAGACGTACTCGTAGAGAATAACTAAGTTGGAATAATTCCCATAACCGATGGGTCACCTTTGTGATAGCGTGGTACATTTCGTTCAGAAGAAAACGGGGTAATATATTTTATTCCTTTATCAAATTTAGAATTTGTAATTTACTTTCGAATGCGATCTTTCCCTGTGTTAGTGCGGTTAAAAGAACATTTAGCTTACTTTTACGATAGATAATGTACGGGTAATCGATGAAGTTATTTTTTCATAGGCTTCTATAGTTGCAACGTTCTTCAGAAAGAACAAAATTTACCCTTTTCTCTGTAGCTCTTTCATTAGTTCAATTTATTTAATACATTTCCATGACTAATTTTTTATAATAATTCGTAACCTGCGTTAAATTCAACGCCGGAAAGCGCCGTAGACGAATAGCATGAATTCATTAAGAACCTAATTGATTTCGATCCATTTTAGGTTTCGAGGATGGATAATTAACCCATTCGATTTTTGTTTGTTTTTTTTAATATTTTCAGGTCATTTGTTCTAATTCCTAGTTTCTTTTATCGCTCTTTAATTCTATTTCTAAGTATAAAACATCGAATTATTACATATCGAGAGAAATTACTATAATTTAAAATAACGTAATTAAACTTCGTTGGTATATCACTAATATAACACAAAAGGAAATGAATATTAATAAAGCGTGTTCATAGAAATTTACTGATGTTTGATTATTTGGTTGTTATCTGTGCGGCTTTTTTATCATATTCGCTTGTACTTTTTATTCCGGCTATTTCGATGGATGGGATAATACAGAGAGCTCTTTTGACAAGCATTGCGCCTGCATAAAGAAATAACTAATGGGTATATTTTTTTTTTTTTGAGTGCCGTGTGCAACTGCCGGGGCTATCACGACACTATCACGGTGGGAACGCTATTTGACTCGAAACAAACCAGTTGTATAAAGAAACTGAATAGTGTCTGCGATATTCAAGTACGAGTTAGCCAGAGATGACTGCAGAGACACTATGCAGAGATTAAGGCGCTGACGAGCAAAAGAGGGGTAGTCCAGGAGCAGGTGTTTTAATGAAGAACCCTCAGGGGGGGCATAAGGGACATTCAAAAAGAGGCTCGCAGTTGAATAAAAGATGGTCGTGCGTCAGAGAAATATGTCCGAAGCGGAGCCTTTTCATAGCGACAAAATGGGTTCTAGGAAGGTCGGAAGGAGGAAACCCAGGGTCAATTCCATGCTTTATCTCCCTCTGAACGCACGCTTGTTTAGAGAACCAATCTTGCTTCCATCAGGATTGCACAAAAATTTTTATAGACTTTATTACGCCAGAGGAGGGGAGGACAATGCATAGGGCTCAACAGAGCTGACTTAGCAACAGTGTCAGCTAACAAATTACCCATGAGTCTAGTGTAGCCTGGCACCCACAATAATCAGGAGGTGGCTGTTTATGTATAATACCTTTAAAGCGCTGTGACAAGAATTGCGTTGTCCCGTTATTTAAAAAAAAAAAATATTTCCTCTATTACGCACGGTAGACGAGCAAATTTAAATAGTTCGTTTTGTACGAACTAAGTCCACCCAAATTTTTGTAAGATACAGTACGATCGCTGGCAGTTTCCTTTTGTTTTTTTTTTTTTTACACCACCCCGGTCCGTTAATCACTATTGGCGTTACTATCGTTTATTATTAATTTATTTTTATTTTGTATAAAGCCTTCTAATTTATACTGTCCACCCCCATTGAGGTATGACAGCATTTAGATAGTTACTTATAATAGTTTACCATCTATATATTTAAATTATTCTTAAGGCTTATTACTTATCTCCGCTGAAGCGATGACAACATCATTGATATCCCTACCCTACACCACTCACGTAGGTCCGGTGAGAAGAGCCTACTTATACTATTTCTAATCAACAGCTCTGATATATCCACCATCGTTAGCTATAATTTAGCGTATCTCGACACCACGTTCTTCTTAATCTTCTCTATGGATTTCCTGGAAGATATTGGTGGTACATGCTAGACACGTTGATATTACTATTAATTAACAGCTTCTCGAAAAATTTTCTATACTGCATAGCGTGATATTCTTGAACATACGGAATATGAAGATCGTTATGCATATTCGAAATGAAGTACGGAGCTGCAACTATTCCACGGAGGATTTTAAACTGCAACTGTTGAATTTTATTACTATTACTTCTGGCTGACGACCCATAAACTTCTATACCGTACTTCCATATAGGAGCTATAACCGTTAGGTTTATGAGGCGTTTGTAGGAAAGCCTCTCAGCGGATCGTGAACTAATAATATTTTTTAATATAGCCATTCTTATAAAGATCTTTTTCCTCACGTGTGTTATGTGAAGCTTCCATGTGAAGCGCCGGTCCATGATCAATCCTAAGTACTTAATGCTTTGAACTTGAGGTAAAGGATGATCATCTAACTTAACAGGTGGACAGGTGTTCTTGTTTAACGTGAAAGTTATTTATTGGTTTTTTGTGTGATTTATCTTAATTTTCCACTTTTTTGCCCAGATAGATTTTTTTTTTTTTTTTTTTGGGTTCGTCATAAAGACATTGGCCCAAGAAGAGGGGGAAGAATAAGAAGCGGAATCAGATGTTTACGCGATCAGATATGGAAGATAGGAAAGACTCAAGTGCTGGAATGACCGAAGGTGATGGCAAGGAGAGGACAAAAGATGCACAATACGGAGAGAGATTTTATTTAGGTGGTCTTGTATGAGCGCAGAAGCGTATACTTGGTTTTCATGTGTAGCCAAAATACAGGTATCATCTGCAAATGTTCCCACAACCATTGAGTTCATAGTAGGTATATCTTCAGTATATATAGAATATAGGAACGGCCCCAATATGCTTCCTTGCAAAACAGATGCTCGTATTATAAATTTGTCTGACAATGTTGAATTAATTTTAATTCGAAAGAATCTATTTGTCAGATAAGACTCGAGTACTGAATAGACATCATTGTTACTGCTACCTTTAAGTTTGTACGAACTCAGTTAAATAAAAATTAATAAATGATCGTAAAAATTTACTCACAGAAGAGACACATAAACTGACAGAAATAAAGCCATAACAGAACTAGTCATCGATAAAAGACTGCGTTACTATCACCAGAAAGAAAAAAAAAAGAAAAAGGCAACAGAAGAAAAGGTTTAAAAATAGAATTTAATATTTTAGTGCATTTACACTAATGTAAACCGACGCGGTGTACATTTGCCATTATGAGGAATTGTTGACAAGATGTGCCATTCATAGTAATACGTGGATTCCTCGAAAATCAGCAAAACAAATATGCTGAGCGGATGAAAATTATAAATATAATGCTATTTGGGTTGTACTGTTATAAGCAATCCTTTTGCTACGACTTCAGACAGTCTTACGTTTCAATCACAGAAGTTCAGTGGGCGAACGTTAACTTTATTTTATGCTGAATTTAGCCTATTTAAACCAGTTTCGAAAACGAACCAAAGACGCGAGAGTAAACTAATGCGTTTTTTTTAACCATTACAAAATAGAAAAAATGGAAAAAATACTTTTACACCTGCTGAAATAAGCGACGAACATCCAAACAAAACTTTTTTGTGGACTTTAAAATTTTTCTGGAAGTGTCGATTACGATATCTTTTTTAGGAAGGAGTAAGATCCCTCGTCACTTAACAAACTTCTGTACTTGCATCATTTAATTTTCATCAATATCGAACGTATAATGCTCGTCCGGCTGTGTATTTGTAAATGAATGATTCTCCATTATTCTCCTACTTAATTTTACACTTAGATTAACTAATAATATAAAACTATTCAAGTACAAAAAATTTGAATTCTGAATAACATTGAATGAAAACACATCAAATAGACATCCGGTTTATTTCATTAAACAGCATGTAAGGTCAAACACTATTAAGGTCCCACTTTAAACTAGTGACCAGTAATTGTGTGACTTGAAATAAATTGAGAAATTTAGAGGTCAGTTGATTTACATTTAGTGATGAATAATTTGTCGGCCACCGTTAGATTTTGGAACATATTTTGCATAACACTAACCTAGCCAACTTCGAAACTATAAAACACAAAGAACAGAAAAATTTGAGGAATTCCTCTTAAGCAATAACCTAACAGTTAAAAATAAATATAACAACGAAACCTTTGAAAACAAAAACGGTTCTAGTGTAATCGACCTTGTCATAGCAAACGATAAAATAAAAAAGAAAGTACAAGAGATCAAAATAAAAGACAGCACTCTTTCTCAACACAAAACAATAAAATTAACCATAAAAAACTTGGAGAACCAACACGACAACTTACAGGAGATTAAAACAATAAATTACAGCAACTTTGAAGAAGAATTTAAAAAAACCGATCTAAATGACGAATTGAAATCTATCAAAAAATCATTGAATATAGAAGAGATAAATAAAAAAGTAGAAACAGTACTAATTAAAATAGAGAAAATTAGAGAAAAAAGTATGGTTAAAAAATTAATTAACACTACAAATACATGGTGGAGTAATAAACTAGAAATATACAAGCAGGTGATAAAAAAACTGACAAGAATTAAATATAAATACAAACAGGGAAAAGATTCAATAAAATTAAACATAATAACTGAAACAATCACACAGATTAGGAAAGATTACAAAAGGGAAATCGACAACAACAGAACAGAAATGTGGAAAAAACTTGTCAATAATTCAGCGGTATGGGGTAAGCCCTACAAAGTAATAATGAACAAATTAACAAAATTTAATTTCCCCCCGTTGAAAAATGACCAAAGTCAAATGGTAACAGAAGAAAAAGAAAAGTATAAATTGATATGCGAAAAACTATTCCCAGAAGTAAACGATACTATACCAGACTATCCTAAAAACTCGAATAGTGAAGATACTAAATTGTCCATCGAACTATATGAAATCAATCACATAATCAAGAATTTAAACAACAGAAAAGCAAATGGACCGAATGGGATATCAAACAAAATGATAAAAATAATTCATGAAAATAACCCAGACATTTTACTCACAATTTACAATAAATATCTGGAACTTAATTATTTTCCCTATTTCTGGAAAACGTGTAAAATAAAACTGCTTAATAAACCAGGGAAAAATCCGACCATGCCAAACTCATATAGACGTATTGCTCTCTTGCCTAATTTAGGAAAAGTCTACGAGAAAATAATACGACTTAAATTAGAAGAACAGGTCACAACAAGAAAAATGATACACAGAAATCAGTTCGGCTATATAAAGAAGAAATCCACGGAAAATGCAATAGATACCTGTATCAAAAAAATAGAAACTAACAAAATACACAATAACATGAAAATGACACTACTGATCAGTTTTGATATAAGTGGAGCCTTTGATGCAATTAAATGGTCCTCCATATTAAACTGCCTTAAAATTCAAGGTAACTTGCTAAACATAATTAAAAGTGTTCTACTAAACAGAGAAATAAAATTCTATAATAATGAAGAATTAATATATCGAAAAACACTGAATGCAGGAGTACCGCGGGGATCAGCACTATCCCCAACTATTTTTAACATTACAATGGCTAAGGTACATAATGTATGTAACCTTAATGGGAATAATATGGAACTAATAAGCTATGCAGATGATCTTCTATTAATAGCAGGGATTCAGGATGTCAAAGATGTTAATCCAATTAACACCGTCATCAAGGCAATAAATAACACTTTGAAACAATTAGGGCTAAAAATAAATCCTGAGAAAACAAACAGCATTTTAGTAACAAGGAAATACAAGAAAGAAAATATAAAAGAAGACATAGGAAGGGAACTGAAACTGGAAGATTCAAATATACTTTTAAATAAGGAAATGAAGTATCTGGGCATCATATTAGATGAAAACCTCAATTTCACTAGTCACATCAATTACATAGTAGGAAAAATCAAAAAAGTTTACAGCAAAATAACTACTCTATACAACAATACCTTTGGCATCAAATCTACAGACAGAAAACTTATATATTCGGCGCTATTTAAGTCCATAATAGAATATGGCAGCACAATCTACTACCCCAAAATGAAAAAAGAAGATAAAAAAAAGATTAGAAAAGAGCAACGGAAAATATTATTGGGAATTATATCTGCATATAGAACGGTATCGTATACTGCAACCAATGTAACTGCAGGAGTACTACCTATTGACCTACAGATACAGCAAAGCAACGAAATTAAAGCAACAAAATCATCAAGCATTACCGACAAACAAAAAAAAGAAAACATAAAGGAAATAAAAATTAAATATAACAACCTCTGGCATGAGGAGTATAACGCTGAAAAAACAGGAAGAAGAACCTTTAAACTAATTCCAAATATCGAAGAAAGACTTAAAAATAAGATACTAGAACCTAATTTCTACCTCACTCAATTTTTAACAGGACATGGAAATTTTGGAGAATACCTCAAAAAATATAAAATAACAGACAAAGACACATGCATAAACTGTAAAAAAGACATAATAGACACTCCGGATCATTCCTTTTTAAGCTGTCCAAACTTCATTCAAATCAGGATAAAACATAAAATAGAAGAAATCAATGAGAAATGGTTTACCAACTGGAAAAACACAAAAACAACGGTGGAATATGTAAATGAAATAATGAAAAATAAAGAGAAGTACATTTAAATAATAAGGTATCAACGTTAAGTCGCGTACTTAATTAATATAATTGTGATGACCTGCGGAACACTGATAAGCGAATTCAGCAAAAAGTGATCCTCAGGCCATATTACTGCTTGTAAAATTGTATTTTATAATAAATGAATTAAAAAAAAAAAAAAAAAAAAAGTTAAAAAAAAAACAAAACCTAGCCAACTTATTATAAATGTAGAATCCACACGGTAGCAAAGTAATTCAGCAACTTTTTCAATATACAGCAAATTCGTTGTAAAATCCGAGCTAATTTCGATTTATGTATTACACAGAAGATTGATAGTTAAATTTCATTAGAGCATAAACCATACTGTTAGAAGCGTATATTTCTCTTTACAACGTCCTATTTTACACCCTTTAAGGTATTGTTTCTCCAGACTCGCAAATTCCAACTCTGCAGTAGAAGAAGTACAAATAAAAACAATTGGTGCGCAATCAAGCACAAAACGAAATACAAATTAGTAACACTGTTTTCACAGCCTTTATCTCAACATAGGCAGGACTAGTCCCACCTTACCAGATTGGAAAGGGGATCGGTACAAACAAAAAGTTTAGTAGCATGCACAAACGAATAAGCCTACTTTGGTTACCCAACTCGAAATTGGCGCGGCTCGCAAAACGCAGCCTTTCATTATCCCGAACATTATGTTCTACGAATCTATCCGACTTGCTTCCTTTTGATCAATATTTACAGCTCAGTTCGTCACTATTCTACCTACTTACATTTTCTCTTATTGGACTTTCTCCAATTATTTAATTTTTTCCGGCTCGAGAACGTCCTTCAAGCCATATCTGCTTCTTTTCCCACTCATTTTTGTGAATTAACCATATTCTTCGTGTTTGCTCACTCCTTCACAATCCTCCCTCGCCGCATTCAATTAATATCGGTTTGCTGTTGATGCCTGGTCATGCAGGTATAAGGGGTAATGAAATAACGATTCCCTGGCCTGAATTGCTGCATCATCCAATGGTTTTTTTCGAAAATTTCAGGTTGAGAATTTTCTTCTCTTGTGGAAAAAATTTCATTCTAAAAAGTTATCTTTCGTCCCGGTCTTATAACTATCCTTTTACCTTTCTGTCCAACCTAATTCTCTTTCCTGATTCTACGATATGTCTTTAATTTGTTGTTTTGCTATCGTTTCTATTATTCGCTTACGCCTTAATTTTCTTCTCGCTTTCGTTTGCCCCTACGTCTTCTTCTTGTTGTCCTCTGACGAAGCTATCGGCGACTTTAACCGAGTCCTTTTTGAATGTCCTTCTCTCACAACGGAACGTGCAATTTTTTATTCTCAAATATTAGGATCCAACTCCATATTATAATTTTTTCATGCTGCCATTTCCATCTTTATCCATCATTCCTACTCTTTGTTGTTTTTTTCTTATTTCGATGACCGAATTTCTGTTTAGTTGATACTCTCTTCTCCGTATTTCTTCTAGGCGGAGGTTTTCGGCTAAACAAACAAAAAAACAAAAAAAAGAACACATATTTTTTTTTGCAATTTTATTATTCTTCTCACATACCGTTCTCGTTTCCATTCCTTTTAGGTTACCATTTGCAGCAAATTTCACCTACCCATCGACCGATCGTTCTGTAACCACAGTGGTTATTTTGCTGTAATATTTGCACATAGATCAGTTTTCTTTACTATCAATAATCCTTTTTCTTTAGAAATCAAGTAATAGCCACGATCTTAAATTATTTTCATATCATGTAATTTTTTTATTAAAATTACATTGAAATGAACAAAGAATTACTTATTAGTGGTGTTTTCGTACGAAAACCATTTTGAGATCAATAAAATGATGATCACCACAACCGCTTTATATTGTATAAACTCTGGCATGAGGTAGCTAGTGAAATGACATTTACAAGTAAGTGTGTGCAAACATTTGGTTTAAATATTTGTGTATACATTTTCTTTTTCTAATTATAAGTTCCAAATGGATAATTTAACATAATTTCTCGAGTGAAAAATTTATATCCAGCACATACTAAAAATCTTTTATTGCGCTAAATGATTCGGAAACAAAAAAGGCTAGGCTCGAAAATTAAATGTTCATTACCACAGTTACCGGAATATTTATTTTTTGGAAATAATCGTGTTTATTTTATCATAAGATCTTATACATTTGACACAATATTTTATGATATATGCGAACTTTAAATTTAGCAAAAAAAAAGAAAAAAATGTTGTCCACCTGGGTGTTAATTTTGATTGAATATTACGTAAAATATAATCAAAAGTTGAAATGATCGTGCAAAAATATGAAGTAAATTTTGAAGTCGGTGTCCATTATAATGGACGCTGTGACTGAACGCGTTAATTCTTCCAATAAATGGTAAAATTCGCCGTATATATTTCTACATTTTTTTTTTTTTTTTGAAAATATATCGATATTTATTACTATTTACACATTTCCTCGTCAAGCTATTATCGACAAGTTTTCTTACATCTAAATATGTCTAAACTATACTACTTATACACTATACAATGTTATCGCCGCTCAAATCATTTTATTACGTAAATTAATCCTATTTTTCCTTATTTATAACTTAGCTCTATAACTAATCTATTATTTATTTTATTTATTGATTTTATTCCGCCGCTTTTTTTCACTTTTGTTTATCACTATTTCCGTACCCTCTCCTCTTATTTAATGATTATTATTGTTCCTATATTTCCCTCTTTTTTTTTTAACATTCCCTTTATTTTCTTTTTTTTCACCCCAATTTTTTCCTCCTCTATTACTTCTTTAGGCACTTTATTTAACAACTGCGTCATTATAATGTAGTTGTCTGTTTGCTCACACATCTTTGTTTTAGCTAACGGCGAAATATAAATAGTTTTCTCTAAGCCCGTATTCTATTTTTCTTCTATCCTCCAATTATAGTTCCTTTCCTGTCATTATGTATTGCCATATCTTTATGAATAAATAGATTCCTCTAACGATCGGTACGTCTTCTTTTTACTTCTATTTACTTCGTGCACATTACATTTTTTGTACTCATTCCACTATTTTTCATTAAATAGAATATTTTTAGCACAGAATTTTTGACCAAAACAAACATCCATTTCCAATTTCCTATCAACAAGCCGAACATTAATGTGCTGTCTGAAACGCTTTATCGTTCTTCACTAGACGCCAGACGTAACTCGTATGTGTTAATAATCTTTCATCGAAATTATATTATTTTTCTCTTTGCTCATTTACCCGTATCACAGATCTCTTCAACGCGTCACTATGATCTCAGCCTAAGCGTACACAAAAAAATCATCCCAATTCTCAATTCAATAGAAAATTGGCACACTCTGTATAATGATTTGCTTCAGACATACAGAAGATATAAGAAAAAACAGCATTTAAAATAATTAGAAGTAGTTCATATAATATTTACTGTTTGTTAAATTTATAAAAAAGACACGTACAGATGATGTATTCTAATTACCCACAATAATTACACAATCGATTGTTTTCGGTTTAAACTATTATACTTAATATACAGCAAATTGCAGTGAAATTATGTACTGAATTGAAGAATTTCGTAGTGCACTTAGAATATTATTTGTACAATAATAAACAGCAATAAAGAAAGCATTTCGTGTAATATTGTGAATCAACTGGTAGAATCCGAGATATTCATAAATCTCATGAATATCATCTTGAATAGAATATTAGTGAATGGTACCGATTAAAAATGTTACCACGTTGTAAACGGAATTCATCGTGATGACAAAAAATTCGCAAGAAAGAACAAAATCCGATGCGAACCTGATTACCAAGTTCCATTTGCACGTCAGTAACACAGTGTATATGTATCTTTGAGTGCTTAACGATTTATCGTGCCAGCCCGTTTGATAAAGAGCGTCAGCGAAGCGTTCGTTCAATTTCAATAACCGTTCCCCGACACGACAAAAGTAAAACAACCACAAACCAGCGTACGTACCGTTTACAGCAAAGTCTACCCACACATTGACCGATCGTTCTGTAATAACGACATAGTGGCTATCCATTATAAGTAGATAGTATTGCGCTATGTACCCCATTAGCATAATTAATCGGAAAGCCATTATGAAGTCCTTCGCAAACTGAACTAACATTTGGTGATGATGAATACATTGTCCGACCAGATCACGGTAAACTTCATCTCTAGCCTGAACCCATCGATCGTACTGCGGATAATATCGTTCGATGTTTTCGCATATTAAAATCGGATCCGGCTCGAAACGTTTCGTTCTAGCCGCCACTAGACCGTCAATTTGTGCAAGTGCCGATGTTAAATCATCTAATTCGATAAAAACTAACTCGCTGAAATAAAAAAGCAGAGCTTTTGCGCATATCGACCCGGTAAGTCCTGGAATTGAAATGGCTATAACAATTACATAACTAATTAAATACCAAAGAACTGTATTTATTTCCATTGGAATAGTAATATAATGTGGTACATAACGGTTATAGTTTTTTTCATTATAACCGCCACGACAAAATGCCACCAAATACGACAACCATCCAAATATCATGACGGAAGTTAATGTAATCACAATAATCGTGAAAACACGCTGATTTCTAGTGCGTGGCAAATGGCTGCGTGATTTTCGAAATTCTTCAAGTTCAGCATCGGCGTAAGAAACAAACCCGTTAGATTTCTCGTTTAGACGAATCAGCCGCAATTTATTCATTCGCATCCAGAAGCAGTCGAAATAGTACAGTGCCGTTACAATATTAAACATCCGGTACAGAAAAATAAGGACGCTCCGCGAAGTCATTATTTCAGCAGTTAAAATAAAGTCCAAAAAGCTTACAAAATTTGCAATTATAAAATAAAAGTACTGTTTCTTACTAGGTTTCATTGTGCACATGCAGAATCGCATGGCGAAGTCGGAAACAAGCTTGAACAGATTATCCCAGCTTGAACGAGAATTACGAGAATTTCCGATTGCGTCTAACTCAGGCAAAACACGGTTCGATGAGCGATGCATTTTGATCAATCAACCAACCACAAAAGACGAACTCGTATAAGAAACTAAAATTGGAACAATTCCGATGACCGATGCGGTCACCTTTGTGACGGCGGAATACATTCCGCTCAAAAGAAAACAGCGTAATTTTCCTTTCTTCACCTAATTTAGACTCTGTAAATTACTTTCGAATACGTTGTTTACCTGTGTTGTTGCAGTTAAATAAACACCTAGTTTTTTACCTTCACGATAGACAGCTGTGCGGCCTATTGATGGAATTATTTGTTTGACATTCTACGGATTAAAGAAAAATTACGTTTTCGCGGTGAATTCTTAATTATTTCCACCATTAAATACATTTCCACGTTAATTTTTCACAATAATTTATAACACGCGATAAATTAATCGCCGAATGCGCCGCAAATGAAAAACACGAATTTGTTAGAAGTTATTGATTTCGATAAATTTTCGGTTTCCTCGTCGATGTCGTAATGGCAAACATATTCTTTTTTTGTATCATTTTAAAGACAAATCTGATTTTTATTTTTTGTAGCTATTTAATTTAATTTTTGCGCATAAATGTAGGTGGAACTTCAGAAAAGTGATATCCAGAAATCCCTTACAATTAGTTCTCACAACAGTGATATCAAAAAGAAAACCCTTACGCTGTAAATATAGGTTAATCTATAATGTTATCTTATTATCTCTCGCTAATCAAACCTGGAAATATGTAAATGAATAATCGTGATCGCATTATTAGAATATTTTTAAATATGATCAATTTATTTAATCTTTCAGCCTTCTCATCTAACTAATACAATAAATTAAAACGACTTCATGCCGAGACTTCAGGTTTTATGCACATCTCATCAATTAATAGCAACAAAATTCATCAGCTTCCGAACGTGACATTGAAGCAACCAAAGCTTCATCTTCAACTTCTGCAAAATCATTTTCATCTTCCGAGATACCCTCAAAAAAAAAAAAAAAAAAACTACTAATAGTGTTATCAAATAATTATAATAACCTCGTCTTCTTATTTTGTAACTTTCAACATTGTTTATAACGTACTAATTAAGACATAACTATTGTATGTATGCTATCTGTATCTTTTTAATATGCAAATTCGTTTTATTACTTGATATTCGACTTCTGTAAAAGCAGCAAGGTTTACATATCCATAGATAAATAGTAATGTAAATTTAAAACGTTTAAAAATGTTTCTAATTTCCACAAATCCATTCCTAATCAACCCGGTTTAACTGTCATTATTCTTTAACCTTAAGATTCTTCTACTTTTAAGTAGTTAACTCTAAAATAAAAATTTAACAGTGGAACTGCCGAAGTCTAAGAGCAAATAGGAATGCGTTAGAGAGCCGATTATATCAATTTCAAATAGATATTGCCTTGCTCTCCGAAACGTGGCTCAAAGATACAGAAAAAATGAACAATGAAGGTTTTAAAATAATTAGATCTGATCGAGAAAATGGATATGGAGATACAGCAATTTTAGTACGTAACGAAATCTCTTTTACTATTCACAATTCCTTCAGTTTCTTTTTTCAAGCATCTCATCCCAATTTTCTCCACATTTCAATTCCAATTAATAATTCTTCTCAAATGCTTCATTTAATTTCCGCTTACATTCCCCCAAATTTTGATCTATTTCGCACTTCTTTGAACTCCTTTATTGACTCCCTCCCGCATCCTTACATCACTGCAGGCGACTGGAATGCTCAGTTACCTCTGTGAAGATGCGTTTCATATAACAATAACGGGTATTTTATAGAAAATTTAATATATAACACTAACATTGTTCTTCTAAATGACCATCGCCCAACCTACTTCAGAAATCCCTCAATTTATAGTAGCATCGATCTCTCTTTTTCTTCACCCAATATTAGTCTCAATTGCTCCTGGAAATCTCTTGACAGTCTTTTTGGTAGTGACCACACTCCAATCATTCTGCCATACAATGATCACTCTTACCCCCGTTGTTCAAATTTTAGACCTTTTCAATCTCCAGAATGGAACCTAAAAAAACATATTGGATTAAACTTCGTGCTTGTCTTGATTGTTCTCTTCGCTCTGCGCTTTCGGCAATAGTATTCACGAAATTACACCACACTAGTCTCTTCTCGTCTTCCTCTTCATCTTTTTTATCATCCGAACGGACGACTATCATGGTGGTTAGAAGACAATAACGGAATTTCTGATAATTTGTTTTTGCTTTCGCTCGGGGGTAGGTACTTCCGATTGTATTAAGATTTTTTTTTTTTTGTTTATTGGGCTCATTAACCAGGGATTTTCTCTCAGAAATATTTAGAAAGGAAAATGAATCAGTTATAATTTTATGCAACCAGGTATTGCTAGTAGAAAGCAACAAACAATGGCAACGATGTGTGAAGAAGGAAAATACAGGATATGGAAGGCACAGTATGGAGTAGGAATACCAATTCGCAGAAAATTGGAATAGAAAGCAGAACGCTTAATAGAAAGAGATAAACGCTTAATAAACACGTGATCAGCATCGCAAACACGTTCTTCGTTTGGGCGGAGGGAACAATATAGAGAGGCAACCAACGAAAAACGAAAACGGGAGGAAGATAATAAAGTATAGCTTAAGAGCGCAAACGAATAATGAAGACAACAACTGAACGACGAAGTGAAAGGAAACAAAGAGAACCATAGGTTAACAGAAAGACTAGGTTGAACAGAGAGATAAAAAGAACAATTTTTAGAAAAGGAGGAAACTTACATATTCCACCAAAACCTAAGATGAAACTGAGCCAAGAAGTCCGCCGTTTCATTACCGAAGATGCCCGAATGGCTAGGAACCCACAGCACATCAATTTGAATGGAATGAAGGGAAGAAAGAACGTAGATAAGTGAGCGTGTAAGGAGTATAATAAAATCACAGGAATAATCAAGTAGGGGTGAATGAATAGACTGAAGAGCGTTCATCGAGTCAGATATAATCAGGAATTTAGAGCAAAAGTGATTGAAGGTAATGGAAATAATGAAACGTAGAATAGCCATCAATTCGGCCATGGATATGGAACAGAAAGGAAGCGGACGAAAAAATTCTGAAAAGTCAAAATCTGATAGGATAAAAGAGGTACCGACACCACCTGGAGTCCCTTCGAACCATCTTTAAACACAGTTTCATGCGATGGAAATTGAAAATTGATAGTACTGTGGAATTCCTATTTAATTAGAGCCTGTGGAAGAAATTCGGAGAGCGTAGGTATGGTAAACATATTAGGAGAATGTCAGAATTCGCCGAAATTTTTAAAAAAATAAGGGAGATAGACAAAGGATATTATGTAAGGACAAAACGAACTGAGCCGAAGAGAGATGAGGGATAAAATGGGGGTTTTCCTAGATGCGAAACGTCAGTTCCTAGAAATGGATGGATAAAAGTAGAGGACGTGAGTGGAAGACGCTTAGCAAGAAAACGATAGCCCAAATAAGATCTGCGAATAGAGAAGAGTGGTGTATTAGATTCGGCAAGAGTTGCTGGAACTAGAGAGGATTTAAGAGCACCAGGGCATAGACGAAGGCAAGAATTTTGGGTTATATCTAATTTAGAGAGTCAGGATTTAGAAGCACAACTATAGAGAAATGAACAGAAATCAAATTTTGAACGGATGATGGATTTATATTTGAGAAATAAGGATATAAGCATCTCCGACCCATTTGGTTGGAGATAGAGTCATCAGCAGGTTTAGCCTTTTTTTTTATTGCCGAAGAGGAAAGATACTTGATATGTTCGAAGGATAACCGACTGTCAAGGAAGATACCAAAATGACAAAAAAAATTAACAAGAGAAAGGAGTGTATTTGCTAGGGATAGAAAGACCAAAGCAAGATCATAAGGATGCAAAGTAAATATGACATAACAAAATTTAGTAGGAGAAATAGAAAGGTTAATTAAGTAAATGGAATTGGCCAATACAGAAAGAGACGAATTAAGTGCTTCACTGGCTGATACAATATCATGAGACAAGACATAAAGTAGAATGTCATCAGCAAAGAATAAAGACGAAGAATTTAGAGGAAGAGAAACCACACTGAGTGTGAATACGTTGGAAAGATTTGGACTGAGAAAGGACAAGAAAGACTTCGAAAACCGTTCTTGAAGTTTCAAAAGATGGAGCAGAGAGGTGAATAGAACGCTTTAACATGAGATTGATAACAAAAAAAGGAAACTGCATTGGAACGTTAATTGCTGCCATTTTATCTTGTACAGTGGGTAAATGAGCAGTATCAAAGGCACAGGATACATCGATGAAGGAAGCCAAAAAATATGTTTTTGGATAAAAGATTTGTATATCTGGAAAACAAAAAGACTAACACAATGGGGAGGGAATCAATGCCAGGCCGAAAGCCATACATATTGCTAGGAAATAAATTATTATGCTCTAGCCACAAAACAAGGCGCTTATTTAACATACTTTGAAACAGTTTTCTGAAGCAGGATGCCAAGGAAATAGGACGTAAGAACTTTTTTTAGGAATAGGAATGATAATAAAATAATTCCGAGAGGAGGGAATTATACCCCTGGAGAAGAAACAATTAAAATGATCAAAGATAAAGATAAGGGACTGTTGGGACAGATTTTTAAGGACAAGAAAAAGTATACCGTTAAGACCGGGAGTGAGGATAGAAAATTTGGAAAAGACAGATTTTAATTCATAAATATTGAAAGCAGAATTTAGGAAGTGCGTAGGGAAATTATGCGGAAGTAGAGTTAGATACAGTTCATCATCGTTAGGAACATAAACAGAAGCAATGGAATCGGTAAATGATTCTAAACTATCCTTAGAAAAATTTGAGATTGGAAGGAGTTCAGAGGATGGGGATTTGAAAGCTCTAGCAATTTTCCAAATATGAGAAAGAGGGGTATTCCTAAAGAATGAAGAACACAAATTTTTCCAGGAAGTCCTTTTTGAGACTTTCAGTATACAACGTATGGCTTTTAAGTAACGAGACTGCGTGCGCTATGGGTGCCCTAGAGGAATAAAGAGAGAAACAAGGCAGAAGAGACCTTGAAGTGTCTACTAACACAGCTCGAAACCACGTTTTTGTAGCTATAGTAGTATTTTTTCTATAAGTCCTTTCCAGTAAGGCCGTTCAAAAGTTGCTCCGTTTTTGTTTTACCTCTTCCATTGATTAAAAATGAGTTCCTTTTAGGGCAGACTTCACCTTCGGAAACAAAAAGAAGTCGCACGGAGCCAAGTCTGGTGAATAGGGCACGTATTCGAGCACTGGAATGTTTTTATCAGCTAAAAACTACCTTACTGACAGTGCGTTATGGGCAGGTGCGTTGTCTTGATGCAGGATCCACGACTTGTTTTGCCACAACTCGGATCTTCTTCTGCGAACTCGCTCTCGCAGGGTTTCCAACACTTGCAAATAATAAGTTTTGTTCACAGTTTGACCCTCTGGAAGCTCAAATGACGATCTGTGCGCACAATTTCATTGATTTTGGCAACGGTTGCAGGAGTTGAAATCGAGACAGATCGACCTGGACATTGGTCATCTTCAGCACTCCCTCAACCTTCAGAAAAGCGTTGGCACCAAAAAAAAAAAAAACACGTGCACGTAACAACGAATTCTCACCGTAAGTTTCTTTCAGCAATGCATCTCGGTTTGAGTTTTCTTCAATTTCATGAGAAATTTCAGTTTGATACGCTGTTCGTGTTTTTCGTCACGCATTGTATCCGGCGGGCAAAAAAATCTCGTACTCCTCAACACTGGATAGAAAAAAAACTACCACACCTACAAAAACGTGTTGACACGTCAAGGTCTCTTCTGCCGTACTTGCTTCTCTCCTTACTCCTCTAGGGCACCCATAGCGCGCGCAATCTCGTTATTTAATAACCACATCTTGTATAGCTAGTTCGTGCTTTCGCCCGCTTATGAGCAAGATAGTTTTCGGCTGTAAGATCTAAATGAAAAGTTCTAAAGATGGCACGACTACGGTGGAACGCACGGTTGCATTCCTCATTCCACCAAAGAGGTGAGGCTTTATTGTGGTTATTAGATGGCTGATGGGGGATAAGTAAAGACAGAGAAAGAGCAGACATAATAGAGTTTAAAAAGGAATTATATGGAAGTATGGGATTGAAGTATAACAGTTATCCAGTTATAATTAAGACCAGTAGTAAAAAAAGCAAAGGTTAGATGAAGAGAACCATAAATAGATGGATTCCGGAAATAGGTTGGGGAATGATCATTAAGGAGAATTAAATTATCGGAAAGGATACCATTCTCAAGGATTGAACTGTTGGAATTGTAGAATGTGTAACCGCACAAAGGCGAATCGATATTCCAGTCACCCCCGATGGTAAATGGTTGCGGGATAGAGTTGATAAAAGTGGAAAGATTATAATTATTGGGAACGTAGATGGGTGCAATGTTAGTAGGATGCGGAAGAATAGTACGGATAGAGATGTGGACTACGTTAAATTGATTGGGAATAAAATCAAGAATTAGAGAAATATCGTGAGTAGAAAAAAATATATTTTTTAAGCCGGTGTCATTATGGCGGCCAAACAGAACACGGCCGTTGTGGTCGAGAATATTTTACCTATGTACATTATTGTACACTGAATCAATCTTATGTCAATATTAGTTTTCTATATTAGCGAAACAAGTAGTTATATACATTATTTATGAAAATTAAACATTTATTTATTATAAAATGAGCACATATAATCGTCAAAAATTGAAAAAAATTACCATTTTTCTCCTGAGATAAATTTGTTAGAACCTAACTTAGAATATATATTCAAAAACAAAAAATAATACCAATTTAGGTACAAAACATAAAATTGTTTTTAACACGTTAACATCAAATTATGAATTATGTAAAACAAAGCTTATTTATTACTTCTTTACCAAATTAATCGCTATCGAGATCAACGCAACTTTGGCATAGGCGTATTATATTTATTGCAATTATGCCTTGTTTTTTTGTCTTCGGCAGTAGGACAGTTTTTACATTTCGTATATGTAATCGAACTTTTCTGCGCGCTCTTTACAAACGTGCAAACTCCACGGTAGCATGACACTAAATAAAATAGCTAATATCATCGAAGAGGTCAACGACCGCAGCTACTGTGAACGGCAAATAACGTGCGTATTATGTTTTAAAGTTATTAGGGTTTTAAAAACCGTCGGGTATTAGATACTCAGCCACAATGACGCCGGGTTAACAAGGATTGTGGAACTTACCCGTCATCCCAATCAGATCTAATTAATTTATAACCTCTAATATTAAAGTTTGTGCCCGACCGAAGTCACGTTTCTGAGATCAGAGCAACACTATAACCTTATGAATATCTAGTACACCCTCTAATGTTTTATTTACTCTGAGGTTGCGACAATACCATCGAAGTATATTGAACGTAGTCATCATGGTGAAACAAAGAACGTATTAAAAGTATAGGGATCGAGAAGAGGGAGGACAAGAACAGTAAGAAGGCGCAATGGTTGGTATAAAGTAAAAAGAAAAGCATTCGTATTAATAGGATTGAAATAGGTCGGAAGAAAAATGGAGGGAAGTAAACTGTAACAATTAAAAATCCGGAGGAAGTAACTCGGGGCTAACAAATTAGAAGGGAATTCTAAGAGTAATGAAAAGAAGAAAGGAAGACGCCATTTGTGTAAGAAATCGTTGGAGGTAAGCAAAGAATTTCTGCTAAGTGAAAACAAGTTTTGAAACCTTTACATAAATGAAATGATATCCGATAGGGATAAATTAAACTGTGCAAAGCTGGATATTTATCCCTCCCTATTTTCTAATCGTCATTCGCATTACCGTTTTATTCAGCCGATTCCTCGTTCCCTGTCTTGGTTCCATTCTATTCCTCTCGGTCGTCGCTCTTCTATTGTCTCTCTAATTCATCTCCGGATCAATCATTCTCTCCTCCCCTCCTCTCGCTTTCGATTTGCTCTGTCGCCTTCTCCTGATTGTTCTCTTCACGATTGTGATCCTCCTCGTACATGTGATGCTGATCACATTTTCTTCGAGTGTTCTGCTCTTCGTAACGAACGCTCCCTTTTATACAGTCAGCTCTTGTCATTAGGTCTCACTACTCCCTATAACTCTTCCTTTATCCTCTCCTTTCCTTCATCTTCTATGGTGTCCGCACTGCTGTTCTTTGTTGCGTCCATTTCGGACAGCCTAGTTATTTAGTTTTTTAGCTTAGTTTTCTTGTTGCTGGGTCAATGCCGCTAGTGCGCCCACAAAAAAAAAAAAAAAAAAAAAAAAAACTGTGCAAAGTTTCTTGCTACATAGCTCTTGCTGTCACCGCTGAACCAATCTAGCAGAAGACTGAGCGAATCATATCGGCACGATTACATTCGAAAGAGAAAGAGACGTAATAAATGTACCAAAGTCCGATAGTGGTTTTGAACACTTCAACGGCTGTACAATTAACAAATAAGAAAAAAGTAAACGAGAAGACAGTGAATACAAAAATTAAACAATTAAATAGACCGCGTTGTTACTTCACTTTTTGCATTACTGAAATTGTCAAACCTCTATGACACGATCTAAACATATAAATAGCGCTCCTAGCCTAGCTACTGTACTCATTGCGGAGTTTAAAAAAAGTATTATTGTTTTCTATTATTTTTTACAGAGAAATAAAAAATTCTGCAACAGAATTTTTCATATTTTCTATCGGGAATGTTATTTATACTCAAATTTCATTACTGAACTACTGTAGTTTACAATTGTGGTAATAAATTGATTTTAATGAAGTGCTCGAGACGGAGAGGTTTTTTAAATGTAAATGAAAAAGATGTTCTCTTAAATGTGTAATTATGGAAGATCATCGTATGAATAACTCGACCCCTTCAAAATGATGGCTGTGTGTGTTTTAGTAGTGAAACTTTTTGTTAGATCACGACAGACAGTTGTACTTGTAAAAAGATTGATAATCTTCAGCTAAACGTGAAACTTGAAGACCATTTTTTGTTGGACGATGATAAACGTGTTGCCCAAAGAAGGAAGGAATCCTTATATAAATATAATTCCAGATAAAACAAACATTTTTTTATTAATTTCCGAGTACAGATTTAAAGGACACGGATGAAGCCGTAAATAACAGGAAGCAAGACCGGAAATAGATTAAGTACGCATCGCTCAAGTCCGGTCGTTAGAAGCAGACAAGCAACGGGAAGCACATTACATTAATATCAGTACTCAATTATTATCGCTTTCAACGAATTTCTAAAATTCTGTTTGCTTTTTTTTTTTCTGGCATAAAAAACATGCTGGGATTCGATAATTTTAGCTACAAACAAACATGATGAAGTTTTCTAGTACAGAATAAAAATAATAATGAAAAAAAAAGTTATTAAAGATACGTAATCAGTCTGAAATAACTGATTGTTAGTACAAATATGCAATAGTTGAATGTGTGTGTGTGTGTGTGTGTGTTGGGTGTGTAGATTATAATTTTATAGAAATTTCTGTTTGATCTAAACCAATTCTGTAAATATCATGTCAAACAAAATAATATAAAAGCGAGCTTTAAAAATATATAATAAATGCGGTTTATTTTATCATTTCAATAAGCGAAATAATATAATAATAATATTGGCAGAAAATCGTAAACATTATAATACAAAATTTAATAAACATTTATATAATTTTCCTCAAGTTTTAACATGTTTCTTTCATCATAAAATTATATGACAAATACCGAATAATACTGAATAACAATAAATGGTAAAATTATACGCAATTAAATAAATTATAACGAAAAAATAAATTATTTTCATAGAATATTACATTATTTAGAATAATAAATAAAACGTAAAGAATGTGTCAAATTCCATTCACATTAATCATGAATAGTTTTTTCCAACGAGAAACTCCGTGATACTCTCACATATCGTTATATATAATCCATTCCTACACAAAATTTACTATATAATATTTTAAACGTATCTTATAAAAATACTACAGCTCAATTATATTAAATAATGCGTTATAAACGATTTTAATTTCACTACAAAATTATACTGTCACTGCATACGTTCCAAAATAAATTCTAAATATCATTACATGAAAAATAGAAAAAAAAATTGTACATTACTTAAATATAAAAGTTGCTTACTTCCCATTATTATCAGTCACGTACAAATATTCGTTGTCACTTTCTTTCCTATCCCAAAAGTAGTTTGAAGAAAATTGTAACTATATTCAAAAATATTAACGGAACTGAAATAAAAGCAACAAAAAACGATAAAGCACAACTAATTTAAGTACAAAAAGATAAAAATATAAAATCTAAAAAACTTAACAATTATTAACAAACCAAATATATTCGTGAATCTTATCATTAAAAATTAATAAAAATGGAACAGTTGCTTAATGGAATAAATTACATATACATACTACGCATAACAGTCCGGATGGATCTAAACAAATTTATCAACTGCGTTTTAATCGTAGGTTGTTCGCCAAAACCCTGTGTTTGTATATTGGAACCCCAACCAACTACGAATAAATGAAAATATTGTTTATTAGTTTCAAGTGATTATTTTCAATGCAACTGTTTATATTAAAAGATACAATGATACAAGAAAATACATTTAATATATTCAAAAAACAATAAAGTTCTATTAGTAAACAAATAAACACCGGAAAAAAAAATAAAAAAAAACAGTAAAACTTATGTAGCACCATACAGTCGATATTACTAAATTTAATTGTTTTTACTTTGTATAGTTCACATTTGGTTACACCAATTTGTAAGACAAACGAAATCATCAAACAAATTTAAAATGTAAACATACAATTTCATGTAAATATACCAGTTATCAGAAACGCATGTTAAAAATATGTTTGGTATTGCATAATTAAAAATTGCTACTTTATAACCAACTAAAAAAATAAATAAAACACTATGATTACACAGAATATTCTCGCTTTAAAGTACTATCGATGTTTGCGTTTGAAATTTACTGCAATGGTCAACTCGACCATGATGAGCACTACAAAAACTTACAAAAAACAGATCAGTTAACATCTAATATTGATGAAAAAAAACAAATTGTTAACTTTATTTAATTGTACAATCTTCGTTCAAAAAAGATATAAACGAATGTAATAATATTAAGGTTACATAGCCTTACAAAAGATGGTTTTCTACTATTACAACTTAAAAGTAGTGAAATATATATTTCTAAAATAAATTTGAAAATGTAAAATTCATTTTTTTAACTGTCTTTACTTAACCAACCTTTCACAAGAAATCGTTCTTCGTGTAGCACACAGATAGCATTTAAACATAATAAGGTAGCTTCAAATAAATTCCAGAGCGTTATGGCCATTTCATATAAAAATCAAGTATTCAAGAAAATCATACGAACAAAACTTTGATAACGTACCGGTAAATTTCACAACTACTCCAAATTTTGAGCAGTGTAACACACTAGCTCCCCTTAATTTGTACGATATATGATAACAGTCTCAAATTCTCTTATTGCCAATCTTTTACATTTTATTAATTAATTACAAATAAAGTATACATATATATGTATTTTTTTTTAAATGATTACTAACATACTATTATTGTTCTAATAAAACAAAATATTACTAAAGATGAAAATTAAAATAACTTTTAAAACTAAAGCCTATTTCACACCAAATTGGTTGTGGTCAAGAATTTAAAAAAAAAAAACAATTTATTTTTTTCCCATATTCCTAAGGTTCAGTCAGACCTTTAAGAATAAGCCCTCGGGAGAAAATTTTGAAATTCCAATAATTTTCGGAGTTATAGCTATTTTAGTGACGCAGCAACTAAGCCCATCACGCCGAAACCGATCATTTTCGGTATAATATTATATAAATATAGGTAACCACAAACGTTTAAAAATTGATTAACCGAAGGTCGCAATAACGTATTTTTTATGTTCGGTGTTCTGTTCAGCTCGATTTACTTTCAATCTTTAAGAAACGTAAACGTACGTACACTGCTCACAGTTTGAAAATAAATCATTTGTGTTAATTTTAAATTTTATGTGTAAAATCTGAGACGGATTTGGTACTTGTAGCGTTATCTTTTGGCGGTGTTCGAAGCGAAAATACTCCCTAATATTTCATTAATTCACGATCTCTCAGACATCGTTCCAATTTGCCGTCACTATATGGTTCTGTCAAAGATGCTTACCTGGCCAAAACCGAAAAATCCTCGTGCACGTTCATGAGAACAGTCGTATTGGGTAGAGACTGCGTTGGTGTCTGAGAGGTAGTAGTCGAAAGCTGAGATACTAATATGTGCCTGAGTGCATCCGTATTGTGTGTCGAGTATCATCGAGTTGAGGGATGTAAAAATCCCGCTGAAATCAGATATACATACAGGAACACGGACAATTGAAATTGCAAGTTGCTATTTGCATTTTTAATGAAGGCTTTTTACCAATTTTAAAAATTATCAATGCCATGGGGATTACTATTGGTCTCGAAGCTTATGCATTCACTACTAAACGGAACAATAGTCGAAATGAACGCTCCGAGTAACGATCTTCTGATGCTTCTAACGGAGAGCGCCCACTTAAGCGATACGATTCCGATACGATAGCAACAAAATGTAGTTCAGAATTAAACCCATGTTATTATATGAGTTAGCGCCCACTTACGCGATGCGACAAGCAACCGATAAGCAAAGCAACTATCGTATCACCGTCGCTCGAGTGCTACATGTTCCATTTTTTGTTGCTTGAGCTAGTGATTGTTTACATTGTGAATTTTTATGTGTAATATGAATGACCGGCAAAAATAACAATTTAAAATCGGTGTTTTAAAATTATTTCAGAATATTTTTAAAAACAATTCATATTTATGAAATAAATATTAATATTTACATTTTCTTATTTTGTTATGTAATATAAATTAACAGCAATATATATGTACACATGGGGAATAGAAAATGTTTCCAAACATTAGGTTTACATAATTAACAAATGTATTTCCCGTAATGTGATTAAAATAGGTTTCTGCGGTGTATAAATTTCTAAAATGGGTGTTCTTTTTCTCAATTTTTGGGCCAATTTTCTCTACTAACCAATTAAACGTTTCCTTATTCATTCCATAAAAACTTTAGAACTTTTCCGGGTACATATTCAATTCTTTATAAACATTAAAGCGTTTATTCTGTTACTCTTTTGAAAAAATGTATGTACTCAATAACGTTGTTTTCTTTTTTGATTTAAATTGTTAAGATTTATTAACGATACATTGCTTCTTCACTAAAAGAAGAACAAGAAAACGAAGAAAAATATGACATTTTTTGCTCTATTACAACACATAATAAATTAAATTGCTTCTCCAGCGGATAAATCGCGTTGCTTCAGTGGGCGTCACGTCGTATCGGAATCGTATCGCTTAAGTGGGCGCTCTCTCTGAGGAAGCTAGAACTGATCGTAAATCAATATGAGCTTCCGAAAATGTTTATTTTGAAGTAAAAGAAGTCACACTCTATGAACCAGGGATCACCGATTAATAAAATGTAAGAATAACATACCATTCTATGACTTGGACTGCTACGACTGCCTGAAACTTACTTAAAACTGTAAAAGCGTTTTTCTCAAAACTACATTTTTCAACATGGTTTACATGATATCACAAGTTTTATTTAACCAATTTACTTAAAATTTTGTATCAACCTTCAATATATAATTCTCCATCGCACCTACCACTTTTGTATCAAAATTATGTTTTTTACTATTTTAAAAAATTAAAGATTACAAAAAAAAAAAGTCCAAAAATCGTATTATATTCTTTCAACCGGCGCTATTTTGCGAAAAAAAAGTTCCGTTTCCTCTTAAGTAGAAACTATAACGACATTCTTACTAATTAAGATCTTTTTTTAAATTTTAGTTTAAATGACCAGAAGGGACCTGTAATCGTGTCGACCAGAACACCTCCTTTTTTTTACCTTCAACTTTACTAACTTATAACTTCTTTAATTTTAATTTTTTTTTTCAAATTCTTTTTGTATATTTTTAAAATATTAATAAATATTTTGAAAAAAATGAATGTTAAACGTACTTTTTTTTTTTTTTATCGAGCTCAATTAAATGCCCAAAATGTATGCCTCTACACCAGAATACCTCTTTAAATCGATTGGTTCATTTTACTTACATTATCAATGTCTTTTAACCTTTTTAAAAAAAATTATTATATGCAGTACATAAAAATTAAATATAATTAAGCGATTAGACTTGGAAGAAGTATCGAGAAAAAATATTATATGTCTATTCGAAACAATCGCCATTTGAAAAGTATCGTCTATTTTCAGATGTGTTGAATAATGAAAAAAAAACTTCAAATTTTTTTAAACCGATTTTTTTTTTGCCACACCAGTCGAAGATGACTACTATTGGCACTGCTGACCCTATACTAAAAAGAAAAACAGAAATTTAAGAATATTATCTCTTCTCCAAACAGATCAGAGACAACAGTGAAACATACAATAACTATTGACCAGCTGTCTTATATAAATAAACGCATAAGAAAAATTTATATAGATTAATACGTAACGTTAAACGATTATGCGGAATGCTACATGACGACATATATGCTGTTGTAAACTTTCCCTAGTCATCCATTTGCTAAAACGTATCTACACCATGTCCTTCTCAGTCTCCGCTGTGTGCAACCTGGAAGGCTCATCCGCCTCATGCTGGCTATATTCGGGTTATCGTTAACTGCCAACTTATTGTAGAACTTGATATATAGTTCTTTGTGCACATCTTTGACATATGGAACGTTTAGATCCTCATGGAGGGTTTTATTTGACACGTAATACGGAACGTTAACCATCTGCCTTAATATATATATATATATATATATATATATATATATATTTATCAATTTAATAAATTTAATTAAAATTTAAAAAAATTACAGAAAGGCAAAATCTACATTAGTACAATTGTCCAAATTTCTTAAGTTAAATATGAACTATTTTGTTTTAATCTGTAAAATAATAAATATTTTAATTAAACATAATTTCATCATCCACTTTAAATTGTGAAATGTTGTTAAGTATTAATATAACAAATAATATGCATTCAAAACATTTTTTAACAATAAAATTATGCTTTATATGTATTAATATTCGAACATTGTTGAAAATGCCCGGCATTCAATTTAAATATTTTACGAACCGGTATGTACAGGGCAGACTCCCTGACAGCAGCGCACCTAATGGTTATAATAACAACTAAATCTTATTTACTTTTTAAATAACTTAATATCACAACTGCGTTATGTAATACAAATTTTTTATTGGTGTTTTTAGGATACCGTACACATATAATGTACGGAATCCTAATAAGATGGTTCAGAAACGACAAAAATATCAAATAAAAATCAATAACTCACGAACGGTTTGACTTATTGACTTCAAAATAATTAGATCATAAATTATAATTAAAATTCTCTTTAAAACGATCTATAACTTCAAGATCATCGATTATCCTGGGCGGCAAAAAACTCAAAAAACCGTCAAGAATATATATGGTATTTAAAACAACCTCAAAAATCACTTAATAAATCATGACTCATCACCAGATAAATCTTTAAAAGTGAAATTCAAAATATAAAATAAAATGCAAAAGTACTTTCATAAAAACAAAAAATTACGATAAAAAAAATATTTAAACCCCTCCCTTTTAGGCCAAAAACAGCAAAAAAAAGGAAGTTTACGTAAGTATTAGCCCGAGTAAAAACATTGAAGAAACCAAAACATATTTCAAACATACACATAAAGGACCGTTTCATAGGAAAAATAAAGGCCAGCTTACAACTTCATATTCGGACTCTTAGGGCGCTGATCGATCAAAAATTTTGAAAAAAATATTTCTTTCCGAACATGTGAAATATCGTTAAAAAGATCGCTATTTGTCGGGAACGAAACCGCATTTCAGTTTCTTAACGAAATTTTCGAGATGACGATAATTTCAAAAAATCGTAAAAAATTACATTTCTCTTAAATTCCTTTTTTTGAATTTAGTATTATGTAAATGTAAATTATAGTTATCGTTAACTTACATACGGAATCCTGAGCGCATGAAACATCATGCTTAACTAAACTTATTATTATTTAAAATGGATGAAAAAGTAAATTGTAATATTTGTGTACAATTTACATGTAAAAAAAATATGCTTCGTCATGTTAGGAATGTCCGTCAAATTACGCCGACGTGTTGATGATGATAGATGACATATATGTATATGAAAACTTTAATTAACATCGTGACCAATCAAATATAATTTTTAAATTCCCCGTTTTCCCGGTCCAAATCCTCCCGATTTCCTATTTACTGGAATTGTACAAAAGAAGTATGGAATTTTTTTATTACTATTAATAATATTTGACCGTCGCAGCATATTTTATATAAATAAAACAGAACTTCATAATTTATTTTGAGTAAAGTACATTAAAAATACATTTATTTTTCGCTTCAAATGATTTTTTCTTATTAAAAATACAATGTATTTTTAATTTTGATTAACATGCAGCGATCGCATTCGTTTTATTGTTATAACATATATGAACACATATTTTAATGCTGTTGTTGAAAACAGTCAAACTCATAATATTATATTATCAGCCGTAACATTTTTCTTTTTTTTTATAATGTAAGAAAATGCTCAGTTTGAAGGTTGCGAAACCATACTTCGATTCCTTAACGAAGCTCTAAAGGTGTTAAAATATTTCGAAAAAAAGTGACACAGAAATGTTTAAAGATGTAAATATGGAAATAGTGGGTAAAAATTACATACAATATTACAAATTTAAAATTGCATATCATTGTTTTGAATTTAGTAACATAAATGTAAAATATAGTTATCTATAATTTGATATTAAAGTTCACTTAACTAACTATAAGAAAAGGCGTAATTTTTAACTGATTATATTAACAATCTTATTCAGTTTTAATGTTTATTTGAATTTATCTTGTTTATTTATTTTTTTTTTTTTTACCACCAATGAAACATAACTGTGAAGAGATTTTGTATTGTACATTTGTTTGCTCTGTTTATTCGTGCGTGGGTGGGGATGTGTGTATCGCTGTCCAAGTATATGTGTATAAATGTATGAATGTGTGTTGTACCTGTCCGTTTGTTTACATGTATATTTCGAGTGGGTTGTGCGTAAGAAATCTCAATGAGCTATTAGAATATGGTTACATATTCGCATGAATTTTGAAGTACATGTATGTAGATACAGATGTGTGTGGCTTGCGGGTCCGCTAGTGGGTAAGTGAATGAATGATTGAATGACTGATGATAGTAAAAAGGCATATATATATAGGTTTATATGTATAAATGTTTCGTTTTATTTTCGGCATTTATTGATTTAGTTTTAATTATAATTTACCTTAATGAATAATTCGTCTTATTTTGCTCCGAGCGTATTGTTTTAGTTTTATTTTTATTTCGTTTATTTTTTATATTGCATTTGCTACATACTTCGTTGTATACGCATTTTTCATTTTCTTTTCGTACACGCTGAACCACAGCTCGCGCATGATTGCGCATTCGTGGGTCATTCTTTTATAATATATATAATTTGAAATTTGAATTTGATATTCAAAATCTTCAGTGCACTGGTACAATATCTGACTATTTATAAAATTTTAGGGGTTTAAATTAATAAATTAATTTCAAAGAATTCTCTTTAATATATTTGTAAATGTCATGCTCGATTTCACACCAGTTTTATTCCGTATATAAAGTGAAACCAATATTATATTTAAAAATAATAAATATGTAAAGTGCATTTTAAAAAGCCAGAATAAAATGATGTAATACATAAGGGATACATTTGATAATAGTGATAAAGAACATACAGGCACGTATAAGTGAGCGAAATGTAGTTAAGTACGCTGCTGCCAGGGAGCCTGTCCTGTCTACAACGGCTCGTAATATTTTTGCTGGGGACCTGCGCCACAATTCGCAATCACTCACTCCGTTTTCAATGCTTACGACATTACTGAATAGCGACAAGCGCTGTTAAAAGATAGTATTTTTATGTAATGAATTGTATTAGTATTAGTAATTTGTTTAGCATAAGTAGTGCCAACAGCTTACATAAAAGAAGTATATGTATTTCTGGATTCTAACGGTCTTTTTGTTTAACATAAAAAGGCATGTTAGAAGCATTTCGTAAATGTACAATTTATTAACCGTAAATAAGTTAAAACAAGTTCAATCAAGCATGATGTTTCATGCGCCGAGGATTCCGTATGTTCACTTTTATAGATAACTATAATTTAAAAATAACTAACTTTTTGCACCGCAAAGAGAGAAAAACACGTTTTTTTTTGCACTTTTTGCTAACTTCAAAAGTTAAGTTAAGAAAATGAAATACGGCTTCGCTCCCGACAAATAGCGATCTTTCCATCGATATATCACATGTCCGGAAAAATAAATATTTTTCAAAAATTTCGGGCGTTCGGCGCCTTGAGGACCTGATAAAGTTATAAGCTTGTCTATAGTTTTGCCATAAAGCGGTCCTTTATGCGTATGTTTGAGATACGTTTTGGTTTCCCCAACATTTTTACTCAGGCTATTAATCATGTGAACATCCTTTTTTTGACTGTTTATGGGTTAAAAGAAGGGGTTTAAATCATTTTTCAACCGTAATTTTTCAATTTTATTAAAGAGCTTTGCATTTTACTATATATTTTGAATTTCACTTTTAAATAGTTATCTGGTGATGAGTTGTGAATTTTTATGTGATTTTTGAGATCGTTTTAAATTCCATATTATATATTCTTAACGGTTTTTTTTTTTTGGCAGCCACGGTAATCGGTTAGTTTGAAGTTATAAATTGCTCTAAAGAGAATTTTAATTGCAATTTATGGTCCGATTTTGAAGTTTATAAGTTAAACCGCTCGTAAGTTATTGATATTTATTTGACATTTTTGTTGTTTTTAAACCATCTTTTTAAGATTCCGTACATTATATGCATATGGAATCCTAGAAATAGAAATAAAGTTTTTACAGCTAATTTTTTAATGAAAAACGAAAAAGACAATAAGTATAAAATGAATTTGTCTACCAATAGAGATACAGAAATATATTGTCAACAAAAAATAGGTACAAAATATGAGTTAAAAGAGGATGAAAGAAGGGGAACGGCTGGCTATCATATTTTGGAAAGGTCATATTAATCGTTTAACATTTAAGAAATTAATTTTTAAATGGTGTTTTAATTTAATTTTAGACATAAAATTATTACTGCATTCGTTGCAATTAAATATTTCTAACAACTTAATAAAATAATTGTGTTCTACACGATAATGCTTATATGAGATTTTGTTCTTTTTGTAAGTTTTAAAACAAAATTTGCAATCCATTCTCTTCAGCAATACAAACTAACAAAAAATGAAATACCGGAAATATAAATAATGCTTTATCTTCATACATAGTAACCAAAAACAAATTACTACTACTAATGCAATCATTCATTTAAATAAAAGTGACATCTTTTAACAGGGTCTACCAGTGTATTGAGTAACTTCACAACTGCAGTGACTTAAATAGTTCCGAAAATAGCTACATGAAACATCCCATTTATCGAAAATAATGAATCTGTGTTAAAAATGAAGATAAATAATGTTTCCTCAGTGGTTAATGTTCACTTAAAATGTAAAACCTATTAGGCTGAAAAAGAGGCATCAGAATGCTCCCAGCTCTAAGTATTTAGATTCCACTTATTAGTGACATGAAAAGTTTTTTTTTGGGAACCATGGCAGGAAAATTAAGGTTACAATAAAATTTACCGCAAAAATATATAGTAAAATTATTGGTTTACAAATTTGAAAAATCCTATGGTCTTTCATATTATATATTCTTGAAGGGTTTTTTTGGCTTCTTGCTACCTACGGTAATCGGTTAACTTGAAGTTATAGATATGGTTTTAAAGAGACGTTTAATTATAATTTATGATCCAATTATTTTGAAGTCAATAAGTCAAACCGTTCGTGAGTTATTTATTTTTATTCGATATTTTTTAAATCTCTGAACTGTCTTACTACGCGTGTACGGAATCCTAAAAATCAACAAGCTCTTATTCGTGTAGTAAATTGATTTCAAAATTTTAAACGGATTTTCTTCGAAACTATGTTTTTCAAATGGGCGGCAAAGTAACTTCTGCAATTTTCATCCGATCGACTTGAATTTAAACTGTAACCTCTTCGATATATTTTAAAGAGAATTATACACGATTTTAATGACTGATTAACAATTACGTTTTTTATTAACATTTAGGCTAGGGACACACGAACGTTATTTTAACGCGCGCTTTAGCGGACGTTTCAGCATTATTAATAAAGGTCAAGTGGCATGAGTCACAAAGCAACCGCGTCGGTTCGATTAACGCACGTGGAATAATCCGACGCGCGTATTACGCTACAACGCGCGTTTCGTTTTGCGTACGTGCGTTAACAGTAATAATTTACGAGAAATGGTCAATCCTGAACTGTTAATTAGTGAAGTAGGAAAGAGACCAGTTTTATGGGATACTTCGGTAGAAGAATACAAGAATAAAATTGAAAAGAATGCAGCGTGGGTAGCAGTAGCATCTTCCTTATTTGGAAGATTATCAAATAAAACAAATGCAGAACAGAAAATATTAGGTAATAATTTATTCATTATAGAATATTGAAACACTAATGCATGGAAATTTATTTCAGACATTATCAATTATAATTTAATAATTATAAAAATTATTATATTTACTTCTTTAAAAAAAAAAAAAGTAATTTAAAAAGAAATTATTGTCATGTACAATACACAAATCTGCATAACGTTATTTTTAAAAACACAAATTAAATAATGTTAATATTCTTGAGTTATCATAATTTCGAATTTTAAATTCTACCACATTGCCAAGCTGATTGGGCAAGTTCATTAATAGATTTATTTACATTTACGTTCTCATTCAAATTAATATCTTCAAACCCATTAATGATTAAAGTATCATCAAAATTGAATCCATCTCGTTTGCGAACAAAGCTATGCAATTCACAGCAGCATTTCACAATATCAACAACAAAATCCACGTTTATGTCAATCGGTCTATGAAATATATGTCATTTATTACTGAAAATTCCAAAATTCACACTCCACATAACGTCTTGCTCTCAACGACCTGTAGTTAAACACTCTTTTTAACATTGGTAAATGTTTTAGAGAACGAAAAAGGTTAGATGATAGGCCAAATGCTTCGTCTCCCGCAAATGCAAAAACGTAAACGCATCGGAATAACTAGCACTTCAGTTGGTTCAGGAATCGTTAACGTTTTTTTTCTCAATATTCCGGCATAACGATGAATTCATAAAAATTGTAGAATCTGAGTCTTTTTCATAAGCCCTAAAACATCCACATATTTAAATGTGTAATTTGTATCAGCTACTACTAATAATGCGATTGAGAAATAGTGTTTGTAGTTAATATATATGAAGATCCACTTGCCACAGGTTTTATAATTCAGATATGTTTACGATCAACAGCCTCCATGCAGTTTGGAAAATTGGCTAGATTTTTAAAACCCTCAGCTGTATTATTCCAATCCAATTTATTGGGAACGGGTATGCATTTTTATTTCATTACCTCCCAAATTATTCTGCACACATTTCTTACAATCTGGCCAGCTGTTGAACGGCCAATCCTGAAATTATTGTGCAAATCCTTTATACTGCATCCACTGCGAAGATATCTAAAAATAAAACTAATCTTAATACATTATAGATCAACTAAACAAATTCTCTTAATTGTTTCTATTACAGTACAAGATTTAGAAAAAAAGTGGAAAAGCATTAAAGACAACTTCATACGGTGTAGAAAAAGAAATGCTCAAGCAACTCGATCTGTATCTGGCGCTACAAGAACAAAAAAATATATTTACGAGCAGCAATTGCGATTTTTGGATAAAAACATGGAAAAGAGAGCTACTAATAGTAGTATTATGAAAAATGTAGAACAAGAAACGGTTGATGAACAAGATAATAGAAGTGACACAGATGAAGTTAAGGTTAAGGAATCAATTACTTTCAAAAAACCCTTAAATATTTCGAAACGCGCGCGAAAAATCGATATTGAACGAAGATTAATTACGTTTATGAACGCTCATCAGGTAAACCGAGAAGTGCGTGATGAGGATGAAGATTCTGCCTTCTTTAAATCACTTTTACCCACGGTCAAAAGATTAAATTCAGATCAAAAATTTACATTCCGCATGCAGACGATGCAATTGTTACGTAATATTGAAAAATCGAACGCGGAAACTAATAATAGCAATTCTTACGTGAAACAACTGTCTAGGCCATCTTCAACGGCTAATTTGTTTTCTGATTTTTCAATTGATAACTGATAATGTATATATTATATTTTATTATTAAAACTTTTATTCGTTGCATAACGTAATTTATTAAATAGCTTACCTTAAAGTAACAGCGAGTATTTCTTCTGCAGGGATTGTTCTTTTCATATTAGTATTTTTTTTTTGTTATGTGATTCCTATAGCAGTTCATCAAAAGAATTCAAACATTTTCCTGTATCTACTCTAAGATATAATGTATAAAAATGGTCATGTATAAATTTTTCACTATTTAAAGCATGTATCCACCACTTTCTCTTTTGACGGTTCTTTTTATTTTTTACATATTGAATTGCTAAATATGAAAATTCACAGACTCCTGAACCGTTCATCGTAACTTCAATAACAAATATACTTAAGCAGTGTACCGTAATACTTTAGTAAAATGTTACGCGGGGGAAAATCAACATACGTCGCTGTAAATGCAATGATACTAAAGTTGACGCGTGTTACAACGCGCGTTAAATTAACGCTCGTGTATCGCTAGCCTTAAAAGTTAATTTTTTGTGAAAAAAAAAAAAGTTTAAATTAATGCCAATTTGCGAAAATTTAAAATAATCGCATGTAATTCTCTGACAAATCTAGTGTAAATCGCGGGGAAAAAATACTGTCCTCGGTGCAGGAGAAAAAAAATTATTCAGCATACCGCAGATCTCCTTCAAAAAAAGGGCATTCTGGTTCCGATATTCGTACTGCTGCTATTTTAAGGGAAAAATCGCAAAAAACGTCTATTCTTCGAGCATTCAAATAGGTGTAAACCCTTCATGTTAATTTAGGTGTCATACGCCTCTAGGTACGCCGGAGGTGTCCAATAATTTTTATAAATGTTCTATAATTGGTTTTTAGCACCAAGATTTCAGCGATAGGCGGGAGAAAGTCTTTTACACTCTATATCGCAATATCTTGAAAGTGACGAAACGGAAAATATTTTTGATTCATACAGAAAATAAGTTTTATATCCGTGGAAAATTTTACGTCATCACTAATTTCGATTTAAGAAATCATTGAAAACAACCGAACGAAAAACTGTTGTTCCCCGTTTTTGTATACCATTTTTCAGTATTAAAAAGAAATCTTATAATAAAGTATAATAAATAATATACATGTCGCATTATAAAAAGTTCGGAAAAAGGAGAGAGCAGTTTTATTTAACTGTAAACAGTTCTACATTTTTACATAATTGCTAATATCGTATTACATTTTATTTGAAATTGAAAATTATATTTACAAAAAGTTTTATTAAATATGCATAAATTTTGTTATATTAAATATTCGATTTATTTCTCAAAAATACAAATTAATTGAATGTATACAGCAACAAAATTTTGTATTTTCAATCAGTAAATTTTCTATGGTTCCTTAAAGCCACTTCCATATTAATGCAATGCAACTGATAATTTATTTAATGCGATTAATTATACAGCTCGCTTATCATTCAAAATGTAACCAGATATATTTATTTCTGTTGGTTGAATAAGTTAACGTCATGATTACACTAAATCGAGTTGCAACATTGTGAAAATAAGTAGTAAAAAATTCGTTCGTCAGTAGTATAATTACAAAAGAGTTCGTAAAATTTTTTAATTTTATTAATCCCATTACATTATACTGCATAGAATGTTCTATGAAGTAATAATATAATTTTATGACATTTTATATCAATAATTACGGCAATAATGAAAAACTGTTTTATCTGATTAAATACAATACTACATAATATTAATTAATGATATCGTAATAACGTAAATATAATTAATGTTAAAATTTAAACTTATTGCGGAAATGTAACTAAAATCATATTTCTATTATACTTAAAACACATTTGACTAATTTAAAATATTGCATATTTATTATTTTAATATATCCACACACACATATATATATATATATTAAAATTTAACACGTCATATTTTATCTTAATACTTATAATTAAATAACAGAAAATACATTATTCGGTTTATTTTTTTCCTTTCGCCATTTTTACCAAAATAAATCATTTATTTACATTAAATGATTTCAATAATTCACACATTTCAAAAATAGTAAGTAAAAAATCAGAAGAAATAAAATACCTTATACAAACATTTATTTCGTTACCAATTACATTTCGAAGTATTCTGAAAAAAATTAAATATGATTAAATCATTAAGAGAAACAACAAAAAAACATTGATTTTTTCATTAATAAAATAAAGTAATGATGAACTTATTCTATTAGAATATGAAATAATAAGAAACACCCGTGCAACAAAAATTAATTGTCACGTCATACATGTTACACTTATTTTCCATTAGCTCTAACGGCTTAGATTAATTAGCTGAATTTACAGTACTACTGTGGAAGTCATACCGTCTTTACTGAATAAGTTTCCACTTAATTGTGCTCAAAGGAATCGCCCGTTTTATTTAACTTGGTTCACTATTCAAAGTCCTACGCTATACATAATTTTTAATAACTTAAGAATTAAATTCACAACTTTCTCTAACTAAACTTTCATAAAACATTTTCTTAGTATTATCTTTGACTGATTACTTGTTTGCATTCATCTAAAGTTTTCGTATATTCCGACTACGATATTCTGTAGAACTGCGTAACTAGATGTTCCTCTAATACTCTCAGTTCTCGAAATTACCCTGATTCGATCTTCAAGAAGAGAATCTCCGCCAAATATTTCCTAATAAAAATCGTTCACTATCCTCGTAGTAGTTCTTGATTCATCTTTTTCTTTCATTATTTCAATAATTTTTACAAATAAATATATGTAGTGGAAAGATTTATGCTTAATTTTTGGATTTTATAAGGGACACCTGCAACTGATTCGAAATATACCATGAATAATATTAATTAAAAAAATTCAGCACAAAAATCGAACGCCTCAATGTGAACTGAAGGACGAGAATAATTACACGTAAAATAGCAAAGAAAAAATGAAAAAGATATATTCTACTACTACTACTACTACTACTAATAATAATAATAATAATAATAATATTAATAATAACATATAAATCAGATAATGCTCTCGAGAAAAGCGCAGTATCAGCGCTTAACGGCGATCAACGGCAAATTAACAAGAACAGTTCCCCACTGCTAGCTACGTTGCTTATTATCTGTAACAATCAGTCAACGGGTAGACAATTTTCATCCGATGCACGGAGCTGCTGATAGAGACGGGAGTCTGTTAGACAAAGCAAAACAATAATTTCGGCCGCTCGCTTCAATAATGGAATGTCCGACACCGGAATAAAATCTTCGTCAGAACACAGCGAGCTATAACGTCGCTTATTAATGAATAAATCGAAGCGATGCCCCAAGTTCGTATCAAAGTGTACCGATCTAATTTCAGGCAAGCTTTCAACGAGGACGATTCTGACCAACGTACGAGTTTTGCGAATCTTGTCCGCACTGTGGAGAATAGATTTTTATCGCACAGTGTTATGAAGTAATAATCGACACCGAAACCGGCATAACTGCGTTTATTAGGCGCATCAGGAAACCCGCAACTGATATTTTAAGGAGAATTTAACGCAAGTAAAATAAAGTAAGTCCCATACCCTTTTAGTAGGGCGTCGAGAATTGTGAAGTTAAGCTTTCCATAATGATACTAAGCCGAATGGATCTGATGAGAATAATGCGGCCAGTTCCTTTCTCATGGGATCCGTCTTTACTTCCCCAGATTTCTCCGGTGTACCCAGTTCAATTTCAGATTAGTTATACACACCTGGGAGCGATTCGGATCCGGATCGAGACAAGTCTCGAACCCGTGTGTCCTCCGATTTAGTAGCCAAGCACCTTAACTACTAGAACTACTAGGCTAGCCGGTATTAAAATATGGAGTGGTACTGCTGTTTACAAGCTCGTTGGTTCGCGTTTCTTTAAGAATGTGAAAAGGTAACCGATCGGACCTACCTCGCAAATTTTCGCCAACTTAAAATCGAGCTTACACATAGTCTTTATTTTGCGGATATCGACCGCATCTTACAACAAGATGGCGCTCTAGCGCTTTACACATTAAAGATACACATGTCTTTAAATCGAGAATGAATTGGACGTTATCGGAACACTTCCTGGCCATGCCCGCAATCTGCACCGCGCGATTTCGCGCTGTACGGCGCATTCACAGATCGAGTATGTTCAGTCGTCATTTTGAAACCATCGAGTATTTCAACCACATAATCGGCGATGAATGTCGACCCTGCCATATTACAACGACTCGATTGCAGTAGCGTTTCATTCAGAGTAATAAAGATTTTTTTTGTCTTTTCCGTACTTTTATCTTTTATTTTTCGTATGCGTAAACCAATTGAACGACTTTCCTCACTGCTGTATTTGAAAAAGTCTGTCATTACTATCCCGTTCGGTTACCTATGTTTCTTCTTAATTCGATTTATTGCTGTAATCCCCTTTTCGCTATTAAATTTTTGTCGCGTATCTTTTCGCTGCCGGTCATCTCGTCAAAAACTTTTAACGCTACCAATGAAAACGCTATTATTTTCAAACGTCTCTTAAAAACTACTCGTTGCGTTGCTCTAATATCACCGTATAAACGTTTTACATGTTTATGATAAATAGCGATTCTCAAAATTATTTCTAGCTAATTTTAAAACTTTTTCAATCGCTCTCTGCGAGTCGATTTACAAAAAAAAAAAAAAAAAACAAAAAAAAACAAAAAAAAAACGATTATTCGATAGTAACTTTATTATTTTACAGTACTGTAGCGCAAATTTTAAACCGGTCATTCTAATTTTAATAGTCATCAAAATTACCATACAAAATTTACCGGTAAATAAATATTCGACAATTTGACATTTAACTTCAAGTAGACGCATAATTTTTTCCTACTACAACAATATAAATCAACAACTGATCCGTAATTTTAATAATTTTAACACGCAACACACAGAAATATCAAGACTTCAAAAACCGCTTTATTCTTTCAAATTAATACGAATATCAGCAACAGTACAAAACTCCGTCGCGCTAAAAACTACGAAAAGTACCAATAATAAAAATGTAGTAAAAATAATCGAAAAATCCAACTGAAGTTCCACAACTTGGCATTTGTATAACTTGTACCGCATAAGCTCTTCTAAAGGACGTAATTTAAAAAAAAAAAACAGACCTGCTCTCAGCCCAAATAAAAAAATACTTGAGTTTTCGCAAAAAATTTTATAGTGAAAAATATTTATTGAAAACTGTTAAAATTAAAAAATTTAGATTGAAAATATTAACGCGTATCAAAATGTTGCGGGAAATTTTTCAAGCGCCCTCCTAATCAGAAGTGGTACGCTTTAAAAACTTGTTATCCTCGCGTCTATTTTCGGTAGAAACCCTCCCTCTCTAATGATAAACAGTGTAATCGGTTTATTACGGTATAACACGGATTATTTCAACGTGGTTTTTACCGAAAATCGACGCGAGGATAACTTCAACAACCATGAAAACCATTCTCTTAATTTAAATCGATAACTTGTTCCCTTCGTGGGCAAAATACAAATTTTGTGACAATAAATATCACGAAAAGTCTCGATCATTTCTATCGGCCCATGTTTTACATAGTAATTATAATCGCAGTCAACGTCAGTATGCAAAAGGCTGTTTTTATTAGCGTTCCATAAATCTAGTTTGTTCTTATCGCACGAATAACGTTTTAATCTTCACAAAAAGGTCAAGGAAGTGGGCGGTAGGCACAGACGATATGGTGCTGGCACGCTCCGTGATGAGGAGGGGAAAATTATTATTGGCCTGCAAGGAAAATTACGGCGATGCCATTCATATGTTGGCCAACTGTTCCACAGGTAAAAGTGATACTTGTCTTCATATTTATCTGGGTAATTCATATAAAATTATATCACTAATTTCGATGTTACCAAACTATAAACGATTCTACAACATTTACTCGCGAGTTCAATATAACGATAGAGACAGAATGAGTCACGCGTCGTAACGTTAAAACGTAATGACGTACTTTTCGTGACTGTTTTTCAGTATTAAAAATTGCATATCTCGCTTCGTATCACGGATACAATTTTTGTGCAAATTCGATTGTAAAGTTTATAAAATTAGTTTCATGCTTTATTTGAAGCATTTTCCCGTAAAAATTAATTATCACCGGAGTAATTCGGGCTAAAGATATTTTTGAGAAACAAAATATTATTTTTTCCATTATTTCACAAAAACTATTGGATACAAAAAAAAATTTACAGAACTAAAGTTGTTAGAAATATAACGAGCTTTCGTTTAAAAAAAATATATAAAATTGAAATCGGACAATTAGGAGCCCGGTTATGATCTAATATAAGAATCGGAATGGCCACCATTTTGGAAAGCTACCGCTGCCAGATAGCCATCATACTTTTTTGCCATTTACATGTGCCCCTCTAACTTGGGTTTGATGGAAAATCACCCCCCCCCCATTATACTCCCCTATTCTGTTCGAGCACATGGACTATTATGGCTGTTCGGCGAATCTCGTGCAGAGAACAATAAGCTATCCGTCCAGCTACATGAGCTGAAGATAATCTTGACTGTCTATTTTGTACCCATTCAGAGGACACGGATAAAAATGTATTAAATTGTAACAAATAATAACAAACAAATTTAAATGTATAAGCGATTATACTACTTATAAACGTTTTCAGGCATAGCCTATCATCAGCTATAATTTATGAAACAACACAAAGTATGTGATCAGAATAATTTCTAAATCACATTAAGGTCAATATAGAATACAGAAGTATTTACTTAGTTCAAATTAACAATTTTAAAGTCGATATAAAGACAAATCAAAAAACATTAGCGGGAAGTCGTTAACATATATTAAAGGTGGAGAATAAAGTCACTGAAACAAATAGTTTTTTCTTAAAGTGTCCTTACATTGTGTTACTCATTTTTCGGACTTTCATAAAATGTTGCATCTAATTTCCTTACAATATTAATCTCATCCTTTCTCTTCTTATCACTTATAATACAATCAGTAATAATTATTTATACATTTTTAATAAAAATATCACGTCACAATTATTAATAGTTAACACTGAAATAGCAATAATCTATATATCCTCAAAAATAAAACTCAGTGCAATAGAACTGGAAAACCCCAGATCACGAAACGATTAATAAAACTGTATTTCATTTTTATTTGACAAATTACCGGCTTCCAGCTTGAATCAATTTTTATACTATCTCCTCTGTTTAGATGGTTTTAAATTTTTCGATTTTAACCGTTTATAGACCCTGATTCACGGCTCAATTCTCATTAACATTTTACTATTGCTAGACTTAATTTCGTATCTATTTTTCGTTTTTTTGTCCAACTATCGTTCATTACGTCGGTAATTTATTTTATATTCTTTAATTTGTATAGACCTATCAGTTTGTCCGGCATAATTTAAACCACGAGAAAACTTAATTCTATATACACCCACTACATCTGACCAAGGGAAATTAGTTTTAATATTTTTCAAAAGATTTTTAGTTTTCTGTAAACATCAAATAATTACTGAATTTTATTATTTCTTAAAATTTAACTGATTCTGTCAGTTATACGTTTAATATATATCTCAGGAAACGTGTATGACAAACTCCTCGCCGTTTTGGTTTTCTATCTTTTTTTGTCCTTCGAAACATATTAACAATTTTTATCGATTTTTTTCTTTTATATTAACCATTTCTTATTTTAATTTTTCCTTTACTATCGCACATATTTTCTTCCTAACGTCCTAAACGCACTGTATTTTTTGCTAACCAAAAATCTACAACATGAATTTTATCGAAAGTAGACGAACAATCCTTTTTAAGCAAATCTATAATTTCACAAATAAAGCGACCAAATTAACAGTATAATTAAATATTAATCTCTATAATCCCACTTAATTTGTCACATTGAAACATCCGTTAATAGGTGGAATTTCAATCTCCTATCTTTTTAACCACAAATACAAAAATTTACATTAGAAAAGATAAGTATAAATATAATTTAAGAATAAATTAAGGACCTTTAGCGCCTTCCTTTCGCTTTATTTTCTGCAGCATCGGAAGCTTTCATAAAAGTTCTTTGTAATTTGGTGCTCCTGTTTTCTCGGAAAGAATCAGCAATGCCTTCTGATAATTCAGCGACAAGTTTCATAACTTCCTCGGGATAGCTGTAAAAAATTTCGAAATTTTCTTATAATAAAGTCGGTTTTCAAATGCGAAAAATATCGGAATGAAGCATAATCGATATACCGACTACTGATAAAATAACATAATTTAAATCTTTAAAGAAATTAAAAAGAAAAAAATCAAAAAAGATAGGCAAATAAGAAGATAAAGAAACGTAGTTAAATGATGCAGTAGTGGAATAACAAAGTAGTTGTGTTTTACGTAAACTACATATGGCCAAATTTGAAGAGAAGAAAAAGAAGCACGTTGATGGTAATAATTTAAAAATTATAATTTACACGATTCAAAAACCAAATAACCGTTTAAGATAAAATTTGCTTTTAAACACTTATTATAAGACCGGTTTAGTTAGCTAATAAAAATTTTATGTTTCATCATATAACTAAAACTAGATTTAATTGTTCCAGTCGGGTATTTCTCGTTTTTAATAAATTCAATTTACTATTCTGACTGCAGGATCGTAAAATTTTAATTCATTAGATTTCTAAAAAATGTTTTCATTCGTATAACAACGAGAAAGTAAAATCGTTATTTTCTATAAATTTGATTAAGAAAAAAAAAGAAGATTTCGATACAAAAAATTAAAATAAAGAAACATTTTTACTTCATTATTGGATACTGTTTACAAACGTACAATAAGGAGAACTACCAACACACTATTTCCTCACTTGATTTGCATTATTTATATTAAATTATTTGATGTACCCATGTGGCAATAAAACTAGTACATATATGTAAATATTTCTAAAATTTAAAATTAACTTCTTTCATTTCTAAACATAAAATTATTTTCAATTTTTTTCACTATTATTTTATTTTTGATAAATTTCTATGATAAATAATATTTAAAACGGTATATTTTAAGTACATTATTAGATTATCAAAATTGATCTAAACGCCAATTAATTAATATTTCAAATAACAATATATATCCCGTTGGAACGGGACGTGTCCAAAAGCGGTGGATAACGGAAAGACAGTAAATATACCGGTTAGCTGTGAATAATTAATAAACAGTCGCGAACCAAAAACGATTACAGGTGAAAATAAACAAATAGGTGATTCCAGTAGTGACGGGGAAATGAGATTCGAAGATAGAATCGGGTAGTTTAAGGAACTATCTATAAAAATCCGGAAAAATTCTATAACTGTTACAGCCTCGGCGGAGTTTAATTGCTATAAAAACCTCAAAACGTTGTCTCCTCAATAGCAAGCAAAATCGCTCAGATAGAAAAATAAATCAGACATATAAGCTTGACAAAATACGAAATTTTGGTACGTGGAGTGTAAGAACATTGCTAAGATATCACAGACCTACCAATTAGAAGTACAGCACTTATACATTATGGGCTGAGACAGTATAAAATAGGTCATATTGCCTTAAATGAAACCAGATTGATAGGAGGAAAGAAAATTAACAGAAAAAGTGCAAGATATACGCTATACTGGAAAAAAGCTGCACAAAGTAAGAAACAATAAAGAGGTTTTGGAATTGGTGTAAGGTCGAAGATAACCAATTATATTACAGAAGAACCTGTTGGCATGAATGACCACATTATGTGCATGAAGTTGCGATTTTTGAAACATTCGGAAATTACAGAAGTCAGAATCTATGCACCACATTAAATAGTACAGATGAGGGGAAAAAACATATATCTACATATATAACGCTTTATTACGGTTAGTATTATTTATTTTAGGTATTTTCATAATTATCAAATGTATTATGAACCCTCCTTCTAAATATAAATTTTATACATTTTCTAAACACAAACAATTTAAAATTCATTAAATTTTTATTCTTAGAATCTTTTCAACGATACAACTCACCAGCTCACTTTGTTTACCATCTTTAAATACGTTTCATATTACGTGTTAAAAACTTTAATATTGTTTTACTGTAATTAATTTATTAAATTCCTTTAACTTGTATGTTATAATCGTTAAATTTTTTATTTAACTTAATTATAATTTATGATATTATTCATTGTTTTATTTCTACATTATCTTCTGGGTATTATTTTTTTTTTATTGTTTAAATCATAAATATAAAGCTGTATATGGTGGCCACTCAAATATAATTTTTAAATTCCCAATTTTCTCGTGTCCAAATTCTCCTGATTTCCTCATTACTAAACCTGTACAAGAGCTTACACGAACGTTCTTCCGTTTGTTAATAACAAACCCGCCAATTGAAACAAGGGCAAATAAAATATCAGTAGAAACGAAAAAATTGTAAATTAAATTTGATTTATTTACAGTTAATAATGAAGTTTATAACAGGTTGATTGCAGCACCCCTTCATCATTTAAATAATTTTGACTTATAATATTTACATTTGCAATCAAACGCGCTAACTTCAATAGGTTTATAGAGCTCAAGCTCCTCCAAAAGTTTTACTGAAAGGGTTTACCCTCCCATTAAATACGTAAAAAAAATTTTTTGTATACGTTTCGTTAAAATTTTAACTAAAATATGCTAGCAATAAATATAAATATTACTCATCATGAAAATAGACCTGCCGTTATAGAAAAAGTCCTTTAATCAAAAAATTAGAGGCAAATTATAAAAGAAGGGGATTTTTTTTGTTACTACTGATGTTTGATCGCCGCAGCATATTTTATACAAATAAAAAGAAATTTCTTAATTTATTATTGAGTAAAGTACATTAAAAAATGCATTCGTTTTTCGTTTCAAATGATTTTTTTATCAAAATTATTGTTTCGTTTTTTCTGCTTTTTTTCCGATTTTGCAACAGAATTCCCGGCTTATTCTAGGTAAAATTTCTGGTTTTCCCGGTTTAGTGGTCATCCTGTGTTAAATGTGGGTAAACTTTTTTTATAAATGCGTATATATATATATAAAATATATAATTAGAAAATAAAATGATAAAACAATTAGAACAGGGTTAACGAATTAAATCAATTATTAAGAAATAATAAAAAAAAAACAAGTTTGTTTGATAAACAGAAATTTTGTTTCATGTATCTAGGGCAACATGAACAACAATTATGCAAATTGTGTTAAAAAACTTATAAGTAAAAAATTTAAACAGTGTAACCGATTTTGTTTTTGTTTTTTTCAGTTTTTTACTGTCTAATATGTACATATATATGCATTAAAAAAAGACCAGTGTACAGCTAGAAGACCAGCGTAATAAAAGTCTAGAGAATTTGCGATACGATACGACTTCACGTATTTTTCTTCATTGTAGTGCAATTCCGCAATTAGTTTTGTTTGTTACAGTGTAAGTAAATTATTATTTGTTATCTATCTAATAGATATTCTAAACTGAAATTTAAATATATCCGATAATTACATTAAATCATAAAGATTGACGAAAAAACAAATATTCTTCTATGCAGCGTAAGTAAAACTTTTTGTGAAGCTAGGAATTACGAATTTTTTATAATTTTGAAATTTATGAAATACGTAACATTTAATTAAAATAGTAGAATCAAAAACAGAGTACAATTTAAACCAACAATTGCACATCCGACAATAAGATATTGTACTAATGACCATTAGATCACAAATCTATTAGCCAGAATTTATTTAATCAATGTGTTTATTGTATTATATAAAACAAAGTGGGGTTATCGCATCGCGTCGGAAATTATACCAAATTATATCACGCTCCTTCTAAGACTATAGTAACTATTGATACATATTATTTTTTGATCTGAAAGTAAAAAAAGTAAACAAAATAACATACATTTAAAAAGGGTATTTGAAATTTAAAAACACGGGGAAAATAAATTCCACAATATCAACAGTTTTTAAAGCAGCGATCTTTTAGGAACATTAATTGCCAAAGAAATATTAAATTCTCTTTTAGGAAAACAATTTTATTGTATTTTAATTTCTGTCTTACAATAACAAATAATAATAAAACATGCTTACAGCGGGCAAATGTTCTAGATTCACTTAAAAATTAAATAAATAATTTTTACTTTCCGCAGACCGTGCTATTTCTATCTGATTACTGTTTCTGTCGAAATTATTCTTTAATGTTTTCATAAATAATATAAAAATGTGATATAAATTTCTTAACTGAAACCACATACAATTTAGCATCAAAAAAATTTCTTTTTAAATCAATCTAACAGAAAAACAATAAATACCAACAAGCGGATACATTGAAAAAAAAGGAAGAAAGCTTGAAATAACTGTAAACAGTAAATTAATTTAATTTAAAGAACATTTTATTTACACAATTACATTTGATTCTAATTCTCTTTACTGGTCTGTTACAATATTCAAAAATACAAAATACCTTCAACTAAAAAAAGCAAACATCAAAACTGATAGTCATAAAGTTGCAAGATTAATTTTTTTAAAATCAGTTTAATAGTGCTTTTTATAATTACATATAAATGCTATTAATTTTATAATTACAGTAATGTACACCTTCGCGTGAAATCAAAATAGATGCATGTTTCTTGTCATTTTTTAAAGGTCTTTGTTATAATCCGAATATTCACTGCCTTATTACATTTACGATCCTTCACATTTAAATTGTTTTATTATACAAAAAGACATTTTGTATTTTAAATTTATACTATCCTTGTACTCGTATTAAATTAAATTTACATTACACATCTTAATTATTATAAAATAATAAAAAATCAAAATAAAGTGGATAACAAAAACAAACGATACTCTTTTTTATACGTTTTATATCCGCTGGTTACATTATAAACTGTAACCAATTACTAATGATAACAAATGTGTCAGATAATAAATTTTATAATATATATGCATTATACCAAATTATAATTTTATATTTTCAGTAAGAATTGATCTGTAGTAATATTAATAGGTTACAACTAAAATTATACGTATTAATACTATTCATTTTATCATTATACAATCTTTTATATTTTCAAATTAAATTCAACGAAATCTTGGAAAATCTTAAATTTAAAATCAGGCAACCCCCAAATTTAAAATTAAAACTAATATCATATATTTAAACCTTTTAAATAACATAAATTACAATACACTTTGTATTTATAGTAGTTTTACCTGCAACCTAAAAGTTCTACATTGAAAAATATTTGAGCATAACAAATTAATCGTTCTTCTGGGTATTTATCTTTATGAGCTAGAAGAAAAGCTTTCCTCATATTCCAATGTTCTTCAGGCTCGTAATCATTTTTGTATTTTTCCACATCCCAATCTACGTTAAAACTCATCTGTAATAAAAACAATTATTTTTTTAATATAAAATAAAAATGTTGATTTTAATTGCAATAAGATGGAACGTGTTCCACAAATATACTTCATAAACTTACATCTGCAATCAATTAAAATCAATTCTAAAAAGTTTCCGAAAAATTAATTTTAACAACAGAAATTTCTTATTGAATAAACATCAAAACACAACCGGTATCTCATATACAATACAGGACCGATAGTAAATAATCTCACGTTTAGTTATGATCCGATTACAAGCTGACTGTTTCTAAAGAATCGGTTGTGAAAAAGAGCCGTTTGCATAAACAGACCACGAATAATAGTGACAGCTCTTAGTTCTTAGCTCCTTCAATTTATCGTTTAGTTTAAAAAAAACTGCATCACTAAATTGAATAAAGAGAACAATTCCCTCTATTTCAGTTTTTAGTGATTATCGTTATATTAATTTAAAATGGGAAAATTAAAAATTGAGATTTTGAATTTGCACTTGTATATTTGATAAACATTAATTTGAAATAGTAATTTAAGAAAAATATTTGATGATTTTTAATCAAACATGTTGAAAAAAAAATATATTTTTATTGTGCTATCGTTAATGTACATACTTCAATAGAGCAGGAAAGGTCAAAAACAAGTTTCTTAGTCGTTTTTTAATGCAAAATTTAGGAATTTTTAAAATTATTTTAAAAAATGTTTTCTTTTTTTAAATTACAACTAGTCCTTAATTTGACATAACATTGACGTGAAGAGCTATCCATTCAGTGACAAAAGCCTCGAAATTTGAAAAACACACAAGAGTAAGATTAATTTTTGGATAGCTATTCGTTCTAGAGATGTATCACTCAACACTGATTCAAATAATTTGAAAAAAAAATAACGCAAATAAAAATAAAATTTTTTTTTGATTCATTAATTCAACAGCTTATAGAAGTAAAAGAAATTGTAATCTCCTGTGAACCACAATCGTGACAAATGCCTCATTTTATTAATATTATTTTAAATATATTATTTACCTGAAAAAATTATAATTAAATGAAATAAAAATATATAGATTACCTACTTTGTTTACGTTTATTTTTTTGAATTTATTAACTTAAAATGTAATAGATATAGATGTTATGCATATATAATTTTCTCTTTAATGCTTTAAATTTATTTATTCTCTGCTTTTCCTCAGTTTAATTAGCTCAGTATAAGAAAATTAAAATGTATATAATAAAATTATAACAAGTAATTACAAATTGGCGATTAATCATTTAATATCCATTATAAATATCTTTAGTATTAAAATAAAATAAAAATTGATAACCCAAATTGCTAGTGCACTTTTTCCTTTTTATTTAAAATAAAAACTGATTAAAACTTTATTCACATTAAAAACTTAATGAATAGCTATAAAATTACTGCTGTAAATTTCAATTTAAAAAAATATAATGATAATAATTAATACAATCATTGTTCACATTATATACACATAGCACAAGATGACCATAAATAACATCTTTGAGAAATCATTCAACAATCTCTGTGAGCTTATAACTACAATAAACTGTAACAACTAAAGAAATATACTAGTGTCTAGCTCTTGAAACTCCTCATAGATATTATTAGTATTTTGCTCCGTTTTTATTTACATTTAGCACTTTGTGGTAAAAATTCAACACAATTATAAGTGAAATAGTGAATTATTTGAATTAGGTAGAATTTTTTAAATTACCTTTCAGATAAATAAATAAAAAAAAAAATTCAACTCATTTTAATCATATTGATTAAACAATAAACATGAAAAGAGTAACACTATAAGTAACTCAAAAAAATAAAAATTTGGTAATGTATACCACTATAGAATACAAAAGGTAATGAATTATATCTGAATTATAAATGAAATAGAAGTATTATAATTATTTAATTTCAATTTCAATATTGAATTTTTAGCGAAGTAGAAAAATGTACATAAACACGAAACAAAAATTCTGATAACATTGAGAAATACCACTTCCGCATTTGCCACTCTGCGGTGAGGTGATTTTCAAATTGCACGCACACATCACACGCTCAATTTGGACTCGGACTTTTTTAAAATCAATTTTAAAAAAATATTACTACTTATACTATTAATAAAGCCTTGTAATGTTCTAAGTGCAAAATATTACTAAATATAAGACATTTACTACACTTTAAAAATTACAAATTACTAGTACAATACTTAAATAACTGAATTATTATTGCATAACCATGCAATGGATATATCATAAAAAGAATAAAATGAGTATAAATCATTGATGGCTAGTGTTTCATTGTATATTACAAATTTACAATATGCTTTTTATTGTATATAATGAATTAGGTGTATGATGTACGAGGTATGATAATTGTATCATAGAATTGTTTCATAGCGCGACTTGTGGCAACACTGCGATGGTGCTTGCAGTCTCGTTGGAAAGAGGGGACATTTCTAAGGTTGTATATCCAATTCTCATAATGGTGGAACGTTTATTTCGCGTTCTGGGGTCGCTTAAACAAAGTAAGATTTTTACACTTGTTGTGAAAATGTGTGATGTAAATAATGAGCAATGTATCATGATCAAATTCTTGATAAAATGCGGAGCAAAACCGCCATCAGAAATCCTTGTACAGTTACAAGACATGTTTAAGGAAAACGGTATGAAACAACTGACTGCTTTCAAGTGGGCTCAGTGGTTTAATGACGGCCATGAATCAGTCGAAGACGATCCACACTGCGGTGGTCCCTCTACTGCAAAAACGGCGGCAAATGTTGAATGTGTGCGCATGCTCGTGCTCCAAGACGATCGAGTGAGTTGTCGAATGTTAGAAAAAGAGTTAATCATCAACCGCGAGACCATTGAGCAGATTTTAAATGATGATCTAGGAATGCGCAAACTGTGTGCCAAGATGGCTCCAAAACTGTTCACAGCTGAGCAAAAAGAACTCCAGAGATCCATCTGTCAGGACATGATTGATCAAATTGATGCTGAAGGAAACTAGTGGATGTCGTCTGTTATCACAGGGGAAGAGTCTTGGGTGTTCGAATATGACCCTGAGACCAATACATGGAGCATGCAGTGGATGGAGAAGGACGGGGAGTGTCTGAAAAAAGCTTGCATGTCCAAATTAAGAGTCAAGTCTCTACTAATCGCTTTCTTTGACATCAACGGCGTTGTTTATCATGAATATGTTCCCATAGGTCAAACAGTCAATGCAGCATTCTACATCAAAGTTTTTAAATGGTTACAAGCCCACATGTACCGCGCTAGATCCGAATTGACTGAGAAGGGTTGGGTGCTACATCTCAACAATGCTCCAGCAGCACACTCGTTCTTCGGAGTATGTCAGTTTTTGACACTTCACAGTATCTCCACACTCCCCTCCAGCCCGGACCTAGCTCCATGAGACTTTTATTTGTTTCCTCAACTCAAAAGTTACTTGAAATTGATACGGATTCGGTATTTACGGCGCTATCTAGCGATGATGTCGAGCTAGAAATTATTCTCCGATTAAAATCATTAATTTTCGATCTCTCGGCATCATCGTATTGTTCGTTGTCGGCGGAGAATACGGCCGGGATATTTACACGACCGAATAGGTAATTTCCGATTCTCGTCAAATTTCGGGTAGTGTTAGGGGTTGTGTAAGTGTCCTGGTATGTGTGGTCCGCGACAACAGGATAGTGCCTGTCGGCCGCGTGAGCCGTGTGTGAAGATCAGCGCTGCAGCGGCTATGTGATTAATTGATAAGGATTCGGTAATGTACCGTTAGTTTTTAAAATCGCGTATTATCTAGTCGTTCGTCTGATGCATTAAATATTGTTGTGCGGTCAGTTACCCGAGTTACCGTTGTTAAAATCGCGTATTATCTAGTCGTTCGTCTTATGTGATATATGCTAAATCTTGTTGTGCGGTCGAGTTACCGTTTCGATCAATATTGAGATCTAGTCGAAGTCATCGCCGCGAATGCAACGTTTTTTTCTAGTCCTAATGAATTTTTTTTTTCTTTTGTTACGCGGTTGCATTTTTTTTGCTATGTTATAGTTGTTATTAGATACACGTTATGTTAAAAGAGAACGGCTTATTATTTTTTTTATCTTTGTCGGCAAATTTCTTTCAAAAAAAAAGCCTGACGCTCTGCTTGGCAGAGTTAATTCGGTCGTGGTAGTCCGTAATTTACCACTGGCGCCCGCAAATAAAGAACGGTAAAGAAGACATTTCGTAACAAAATGAAACTGATACAATGGCATTGCAAAAGTCCAAAGTGTCCTGATGGACCTATCTTCAGGGGGGGGGGGCTGTGGAATGTTTCCACAAAAGGGGTTGAATGTTGGCGACGGTACGTTGACCTTGGAGGAGACTACTGTGAAGGTGTTTAGAGCAAGTTTCCTTCTCCTCCTATTTTTAGGCCCTCCAGGGCAAAATTCTACAAATAGAATTGTCACACCTCATAGTTTAATAATTACTGCATTGCCATACTACATCTAAAACAATTAAATTAACTTAGTATTTATTATCTAAAAAATTTAAATAGCCTATTAATTAATTTCTAATTCTAAATATTCCTTCAGTTTTAGTCATTTATTTTAATGTTTCATTATTTCTATTTGCATATTTAACCCCTTCAAATATATATAATAATTATCTCATTTAAAAATATATTACATAAATACTTTACACATTTTATAAAACATTAAATTTCCAATGGTAATCAGGATAAAAATTAATTTCAGCTCGTAAAATATAATATACTGTAATTAAAGTTTATTTTAGTTCATGTTAAAATTATTCAGAATTTTGAATATAATAAAAAACTTCTTCGCAATTATAACTTTTTATGTTTCATTATACTAACTAGTTAAACATCATAACCGATTTTTCTACATTTCACTTCCAATTTAATCTGTATTTTTCCAGTTTTTTACAATCCATAATTATACTTAAATGAAATATATTGTTAATGGCCAATTCATTATTTTTTATTTTTTTTCCAGAAATGTTAATTTGAATTATATATGACAATTTTCATAATAAAAATAAACTTGACACAAGCATAAACAAATATAATTATAACTTATAATACTATCAATTATTTTTTTGATTTATTATTATTAGCTTTTGCAAATTTCTGTGTTTTTCCAAAATACTACGCCTAGTATACGTTTATTCTGCAAAGAAATTATACTTTATTAAAATTTAATCATAAACGATTTCTATATCTGACCCTAATTTCAAATTCAGATGAATAATTTTCTGTTAGTTTCGTTAATTCTTTATTTCGTTATTGCATGTGATAATCATTCTGTCCATGTTTCATATTAAAGTTTTAATTAATTTGGCGAGTCAAATATCCAATGAGGTACTGTGATTACTTCGAATCTGTTTACTGAGTCAGATTAAAAACAAACACTCACCGCATTGAGTTCCTTTTCCCATCACTAATTCGTTCATCGATTATAGAATTCGATAATGCAATTATATTTTGGCGGGAACAATACGAATGCTGCCTGAAATTTGTACTTTTAATATTTTGATTTTGTTTAATTTTGGTTGTTTTTGTGTTAAGTTATGAATTCCGATTGTGAATCATTAAAACGTAAGTAAAAACATTAAAACTGATATGTGTAATATTTCTTATTATACGGCACTGCTGTGTACGTTTTCAAAAATGACATCTACGATTAAATTGTGATTAAATATACTCCAACCTTTTTTTAATTTTAGGTTTATTCGAAGATTACGCTGTTAAAAATCATAGTAATGATTTACTGGATATAATGAAAGAAACCGATACTAATAAACACTATGGTGTCGAAGTTAAGTGAGTTGCCATATTTAATTTAATGCTTGTTAAATTATGCAAAAGTAATGATGTTTCTGGATCTGTATCATTTTAAACTACAGTTTTGTGTTCAGGAGTCGTATATTTCTTTATAATTTATTTTCCAATTGTAAGCTTTGAGCAAAGTAAATGTTTCGTAATTTATTTAAAATTTATACATCAAAAAATGCATGTTTTTTATAGGTGGCATATTTTTGGAATAACGAATTTTTTTTTCCCCTAAAGCATGTAAAATTAATATTGTACCTTTCAGTTTATCAAGTAGTATTGATCCTGATTCTAACATTTTTTTTTTTTTATTCTGAATAACTAGTAGAATAACTGTGTTCTTAATAGAAATTATTATGCCCAGCTTTTAAATTATTATTAAATATTTCATTTTTGATATTTAATTTAAATTCATAATCATAATTTTACCTTGAAAGTTATATTACTTAATGCCCCGATTGTTAACACGTAAATTGTGGAGTATGTAAGATCTTCCTTAATATTACAGACAAAAAAATATTTTAAAGAAACATACAATTGCTGTACTGTTTTAACTCTATAAAAGTTTTTATATTCCTTTGTCTTGTACTTCGATGTGATTTTTATTATAAACTGCGATTTGTCTTATTTCATTTATTTGAGATTTTTTACGTTATTAAATAAGTGTGTGTCTCATTACGAAAGTTATTACTTTTTATTATATATTTCATTTATTATAACTATTTTTCCTGATTTTCAGTGAAGGTGTTTGTCGAATTTTTTCATTGTAAATCGATTCATTCACTGTTATTGGTAGAGCTTTTTTATATGTGTTAAATTCTTTTTTAGCCATTTTTATATTATTTTTCTTTACATTGAATAAGACGTAGCGTACGACTATGCTTTTAAAGAGCGAGAAAGTTTGAGAGTGGTAACAACTTTTTTGAGGGGAAAGTGAAAAAGGGATAACCAATGGCAGCTTGAATTAATGTACGTCATTTTCACTGCTTGTCTACAGTTACATAAATAAAAGTTAAATTTAGTTGGAAATAAACGTGAAAAATAAAAGAGGAGTAAAAATGAAATTTAAGTTTAAAATAATAGCATAAATAATGTTATAATTAGCACTATATCTAACGGATAATATAAAAAAGGGAAATATAAGGTTAAACCTGAACTTACTCCGTTTGTTTTCATTGCACTTACTATGTACAGTTCTTTTTTTAAAATAAAAATAATTATATATTGAACTACAGAATGTGTATTTTTTTTCTTTTTTAATGTCTGTACAGTTATTACTAGCCGATTTATGAATTATTTTAAAGAATATAATTTTTCTACAAAGAGAATTATCGATTTTAAGTATAATTTTTTAAAGCAGGATAATGCTCTCTTCATTGGTTTTCTATTTTTCGACCTAGAGAATACAGTTTATTCGTCTGTAGGTTCATATGCTACGTTTTATTGAGGTTCATTTTCGTTTTCTTTGCCTGTGAACAAAATAAATGGTTCATTTTCATCTTTTTATTTTGAATACAGTGAAGCCTACATTTAATTTTTCCTATTTAACTGTACAATTTAAAAAAAAAATTGCATTTACAAATTATGAAACATCTCAAAAATTTACCTTTCTTCTCCATTTTGTTTTTGCTCAATTTTTCCTAATCAGTTTTTTACGCGTTACTAAAGTTTACTGTGAAATTCGTGGAGATTGAAAATTGACCTGATTTTGTGGCTTATTTATCGATCGTTTTATTTTAAGCAACACATTTTTAGGGTGAAAATTAACTGGTTTGGCAGAATACTTGTACGTTTTACTGCTAGAGTGTTTTCGGTCGCTTTTTTGTTATGAATTGTTGCCTATCGCTGCTACCCTTTACTGGTTTTTCGTATTTTCTGTTTACTCTGTTGTATAGTGCAGAGAGGAATCCAAAAAAGAGTGAAAAAAACCTACTTCCTGTAGGAATAGGTACATAATTGAAACAGAAGCCCCGCTTTCTTCATTAAAAGTTTCTAATATTGAAATTTCAACGTCAAAAGAACTCGTGATTCTATTACAAACTTATTCGCTGTTTTTTTTTTTTTTGTGCCAAGTACTGTTAAAAAATGCTTCAGTGACATAAAATTCCGGACACGCGCCTGCTTTCGTATCTGGGCTTTTTAAATTGTTTTAAATGTAAATATCCGTCACCTCTGTATATAAATTCACCTTCTTTGATTGCTTATACTTTTGAATTAACTCACAGATTTTTTTCGCTTTGCGAATATTCGGAATTTGGCATCAAGGATTAAATTTATTCTGTGGGCAATTGATTTTTATAATACGGTTAATAATGTTATAGCTTTCTGAATAATATTTATATAGAAGCAGCGCAGGTTGTATTTAGAAAAGTATTGTAAAAATTGTTTAGAAAGAAATGGACTTAAATAAAAATGAAGACTCATTAAATTTAGTGGTATTAAATGACGGGATATTGAGAAACCGTAGCTTCAGTTCGTTATTCGGTGTACCGACTTGGTAGAAAATATTCCAAAAAAATAATTGATACTGCAGTTATATTTAGTTTTTATTAAGTAAGTAATTTGTGCGGGGAAAACTGAATTCAATTGACCTTGAACGTTGGTAAGCAGAACATAAAAATCAGCGTACAGTCATTCTGGAAGCGCTGGGAAGATGAAAGGAGATGCTGCGGCAGAAATGTTCTAAACATTAGAGAAAGAAATGCTATTTCTTACATTGGTGATGAAGACAGCAAGACATTTTTGAATATCGCAACCGCAAAGTTATACAAAGATTAACGAAAAGGGAATATTGTTAGGGATATCGAGAACAAAAATGGATCGATGTTTACGTCAATTAAAAAACTAATACTAAACGAATTGAAGGCCAATAGAACTAATAATGAGGATTTTTGAAAAATTAACTTTATACTATAAATCGACTGTTCGATATAATCTTCATTTGGCAGAAAAAATGTGTAACTGATTGTAGGCCATATCTTAATCAATAGTTTTTTGTTTTTTTTTTTTGCCCTTGCAAGAAATCATTTGGCCATTATTAAGTTAATATAAACACAAAACTAAACAAGATTGTTTACTCTTATTATTACGGGGGTAGTAAAGATTAGTGAACACGCATGAGTGGGATCTATCCACCACACCATCTATCCAAGTTATTCAATTACTATTAATATTACTCTTTACAAAGTCAAACATGTCGAGCAAACATGGTCGTAAATGTATTAGCAACACCGACGAATGCCAGCCTAGAATAAATAGGAGAAAAAAACTGGTCAGATCGAGTCCGTAATCAATAGTTCACGCGATAATCCTATCATGATCTTTGTTTATATGGTTCAGATAGCAAAATGATGAAAAGTAAATGCTTTAAAGGTATTTATTTTTTTTATACGTATAAAGTTACTCTTTACGCAAAAGATTTTAATTCCTATTAGATCGATTTATTTTATTGCAGCGAATAAATAATGGAAGTTTCAGTCCATTTAGACTTTTTCTCCGTAATATTCACATTCTGGGGGAAAAAACGATAAAAATTGCCACAAATTTGACAGAATATATTTTCAATGAAGATTTTGGATCTATTTTAGAAATCGTGTAATCAACGAACATTATAATTGATCTTTGTGCATGTGATAATATTTATCGGAAGTATGCCGAATGTCTTGTTCAGCTTGAACTACAAATTTATTATCAACAAACAAGACAATAAGTTCAAAACAAATGAAAGTGCAAAGCAGCAGGATTTTTTCAGTTTGAGGAAGGTCCATTGTATGGTGCGAGAATTACAGATCACTAGTAAATATTAAATCATCAATTTTATTCACGCGTAAAGTTTTAAATACACTTTTAAAAAATTCATTTTTCGCAGCTTTGTTATTTGATTCAAAATAATTATTAGATTTCAAAGATTCAAGAAACATTTTTACTGTAGTTAATGCCTCTTTTATGTAAGCTACGATTATAATGATTAAATAATTTAATTTATTTTAACCCTCGAAAGGTAAAAAAATCAAAGTAACGACTGTACTGTTTAATATACGTTAGTCTTCATTTTTTCTTCTTGAATACGTTTTAATTATTTTATGTTCAATGAAAATTACACCCTTCTTGATTAATAAACTTTCTTCATTTACAATTTTAGATGAATAAGAGATCAGTTATTTCGAACGTTTTATAGCGTCTTCTTTTATCTCAGTTTATTTTTTTCGTAAAAATTTTATTAAAGTTAAAAGATGGATAAATAAACCACAACAATTTTAAACCAATATGTCGTTCCTTTCTATATAAAAAAAAAAGGTTTCAAGCGAATCATTTATTTCTACTCTATCTCGATGAGAATATATTTTTTTTCACATGAATTTTACAAAATGCCGGCGTTGAAAAATGTGCAAAATTGGTCCATTGCTAGTCTGTTATCAGTTTTATCTTTGAAAAAAAAAAAAAAAAAAATTCACTTGTCTAAAAAAATACATAAGGAATTTTAAAAATATTAATTTTTGTCGAAATAGCGTACATTTGAAAAAAAGATTCGATTTTTGCTATGAAACATTCTTAGAAAATTATTAATAAATTTTTCAATTCTAGTAGTACTACATTTGTACATTGTTCTTTGAAACAAATGAAGAAACTACCGTTCGAATTTTAAATGAATTGGGTGGAAATTGTTCAGTTTATGCTGTTAGCAAATTTGAAAAAAGTTGTTTCAAGAAAAACAGCGCTCCTCTTTTACACCTTTGGACTGCGGCAAAAACTCTGTCTTTGGAATCTTTGTCGTATCAGTTTTACCGTAGAACTCGTAGCAACTTTGTTTTAATGTCGAGTCTGCTCTATTACTAGTAAGGGAGTTATTAAAAATATAATGTGCCGTATCTTTTCAAGTATTTTTTATTTTTCTAAGGGTATATTCCGTATTATCGTAATTAAAAAAGTTATTATTACTTTGTATGTTGTCTCTTAATTTGAGTAAACCGTCGTGACTATGTTCTTTACACAGTGGCTGAAGTCAGAAACTTCTGAGATAGTTTGTGTTTAAAGTTTTGAACTTTGTCCTAGCTATGTGTACCATGGATCAGCGCATGGGTAACAGTTGTTATGCCAAAGCTCTTCATTGGTTAAAAACTTATGATATAATGTAGTTTCGATTTTTTTTTAAATTCTTTACTAACTTTATATCTCGGCGATTAACATTATTAATTCACCATTCAATTTTTCTTTCCGGTCAAAATTTTCAGTCGATTTGAATTTCAGAAGAAGAAGAAGAAGAATATGCATTTACGTAAATTATACAATTAACGCATAGGCATAAAAATATGTATACTAGCTAACCACTAAACACCTTTTCGTACGACATATCGTTACAAATATACATTCTGCTTATTAAAGATTATATATGAACATACGTACTGAGCTGCGTGAAAAAAGTCAAAAAAACCTACGAATAAATAAGATAACTAGCTAGCGATAGTTGCGCAAACAAATAAAGAGAAAACATCGAGTAGAAATAAAACAGTGAAATATAGCTTAAAAGTTACAAAAGATTATGTTTTATAAGCCTATGTTTATATTTTGAATACATAAATTGCAGTTGCTTGGAATCGTAATTCTCAATGACGTTTATAAGAGGATTACTATGAGCTAGGTAGTCATAAACATTTTCTTTTTTCACAAAGAACAGCACATAATTACGAAAGTAAGGCAGTTTAAGGGCATTATGCATTTCAGAAATCTTGCAGTAGCGGAGCGCATTTAATATGCATCTAAGGCATCTATTCTATATGAGTTGTGATTATTTATAATGCGCGCTAGATACTGAGGGTCACGCAGACGATGCATATGTTAGAATTGGTCTAATAAGTGTTTCGTAGAGAACTAATTTATTATGAGTATTTAAGAACGATTTACGATGAAACATTGGATAAATGGTGCAGATAGCGCGATTGGATTTAACAGTAGCATAGTTAATATGCTTATTGAAGTTTAACCCCTTTTATCAAGTACCACTCCCAGGTAGCTAACATAATCAGACCAGGGGATGCCAGTGTCCTGTATATGAATTTTCTTAGGGATCAGTGAGAATACCTTCGAGAGAATAAAATAGCCGATGACTTGGCAGGATTTACAGAAATGCACCACTTTTGGAAAAAAAACGAATAACTCGATCTATCCCAGATTACAGCTTGTTAGTGATCGCTTTCAGCCTACATGAACTACAGAATAGTACAGCGTCATCGGCAAAGAGTGCTGTGTTAATGGAATGTGATACAGGGAAATCGCGAAGAAATATATTAAATCGAATTGGCCCCAACACACTGCCTTGCGGGACACCAGCTAAACATGTTTTAAATGACGAAGAGCTATTAGAGATATAAACTGCAGATGTTCTATCGCTCAAGTATGTAGCTCTTGATAGTCTAATTAGTTAATCCGGAAATTTAGTCTTAATCATTTTGTATATTATTCCGTCGTAACAAGTAGTATCAAAAGCTTTGGCTACGTCAGACAGAATCATGCCTGCTTGTTTATTACAATTAAAGTTGTGAGTTGTAAATTCTATCCTAGTGACTACTGCACTGTGGAATGTCTCGACCTAAACACCAAATTGATCCACGGGGAAGATAGATGAGCTATCGGAGTGTAATATAAAGCGCTTTAGTATAGCTTTCTCAACCACTTTGCTTAAATTACTTAGAAGACGGATGGGGTGTATGTTGTCCGTACGTGAAGAATCTTTACCAGGTTTAGGAAGCGTAATAATTTTAGAAGATTTCCATTATTGTGGAAAATAGCCTATTTTAAACATAGTGTTTACTAGAGAAATTACTTCAGTTATTGCTAGTGGTGGAAGGTTTTTTAACGCTATATTAGGAATATTGTCGAGGCCAGTAGCTTGTTTTTTAACCTTAGGGATTTCAAAATGCGGTGTATTTCGGTCGGAATAATGTCATTAAATACGCACGGTGTAGTATGTGATTTAAAGTAAGTACGAATAGTAGAGTGGATTAGAGAAATTTTTGGTCTAGGTGCTGTATTTGAGTTACGGGTTAGCTAATAATTCAGCTTGCAGAGTATCGATATTTGTTAGAACAGGGGTCAAGAAGCGGGGGAGTGAGAAGGTTTGATATTATTAAAGCTCTTAAAAACTTTCCAGAGACTTTTGTCTTTAATGTCAAAATTAGATAACTTACGATTAAAAGCTTCGTTTTTATTTTTGACCAGCAGGGAGCGGACAGTTTTAGTTAAGAAATTTAAGAATTTTTTAATGATATGTCCATGTGCTTCAGAATGATGATTAATGTATTGTTTTTTGGCATCATTTTTTGTCTTTATGAATAGAATTATATAAGGTGGTACAGGGTTTAGTAGAAACGAGGGAAAATTCCGTATTGGGACTGGTGTTAATAAATTTGGTTAAGTTGGTTAAGCGAGCGTCTAACTCGGAAGGTGCTGTTTAATGTGGCAACTGAACCTAAATTAGCGGAAATGGAAGATTTAAAAAGTTCCCAGTTAGCTTGTTTATAAATGTAATTTTGAAATTGTGATATCGTTAAACAGAGCAAAATACCGGGTTGTGATCAGAAGATAACTAACTAACGCAAAATAGGAAGAGTAGTATTGTGTATATTCTTGACCATCAAGAAATCTAATATACTTATATTTATTGCCCAAAACTGTTCAGAAATAGGAGGGTTTAGCTATGATACGTAAATTGTTTTGTACTGGTAGATTATGAAATAAGTTGCCAGCTGGTTGTTGTTGAAACAGTTCCATATTTTGTTTTTTGCATTAAAATCCCCTAGCAAAATGAGTTTGCTATCGTTATGCATTAAAGATGTGATATCGTTTGAGAAGCCTATATTATATCTTGGCGGTTTATATATGGCACATACATGGATTCCTTTAATGATATTGTTTTGTATAGAATTGGATGAGCTAACATTGTGTAACGAAACTCCGACAGCTTGAACACATCGCAAATGCGGCTGTGAAAGGACAGTATGCTTAACATGATTGTTAATTAACGCGGCGACTCCCCTCCACGACGCCGAGATACATCGCTCCTGTAGATGGAGTAACCCGGGATGTTCACCATGTGCTCGCAGTCCAACCTGGTTTCAGATAACGCTGCTATGTCTATGTCATAAATGATCATGAAAGAATACAGTTGATCCTGCTTACCAAGAATAGAGCTACAATTCCAAGTAACCATGTTAATGATTTCTAGATCGTTCATAAGTATAAGTCTATGCTGGTATCTAGTATAATAATTATTTTCGAACTTAAATCTAAGTTATTATTTAATCTAAACTTATGAATAATTACCTTAATAATATTCATAATTTTGCCTAGACTGAATTCCGTTAGGTTTAAGATAAATGCAAAATCTGAACTATCGGTCTTAATAGTCGAGTTACTGAAGGGCTGCGAGAAAGTAGTGGTGGAGCTGACTGCCTGCGCATAACCATTTTGTTGCATCCTAGCTGCCTGCGAAGAGAGGGGGTAGCGTTATTCCCTAATGAGAAACGTATGGTGTGACTCATAGGTTTGCTTTTGGATCCTAATAAGCGTTGAAATAAAGTGCACTCGCTTCAGTTTTCAGCATGATTTCCTTGACAGTTGGCGTATTTCAACGAAGCAGAATTATTGCACAGCCCGCTAGAGTGGTCAAGTGCACACCTGACGCAATTACGAGATACGCGACCGGACATGTGGCATTTGTAGCATTGGATAGCAGTGGTTTTGCGAGTGAATTTCTCCTATTTAATGAGACAGCGCGCTAAACTTTGAACTGTTAGAATCTCGCTAATGTTTGTTACGGGTGGAAAAGAAACGAGGAAAAAAAGAGCTCTGATTCGACGTCGGTCTGGTTGAGCGAAGGAGGCAGCTCTCCCTTCACAACTATTTTTAACGGTTTACGATAACGAGGTAAGTGTGTAGAGAAGGGAACGCTCTGAGATTTAAGGCAGTTGATTATAGAAGACCGTACAAATTTGTTTTTCTTTCTTTTTCACTATGAAATTGCAGTAGAGTGTTGCATCTAAAATACACTTGGGAGACTTAATATTGTCGTCGCTTGCATAATAAGCGTATTTGCCAGCGCCTAATTATTGAACACGTATTTCAATTTTGTCGCCTACGTCCATCTTTTCTACCGAACCGGTTATTACTCTGAAAATTTTCTACACCTGATTTATACCATTTTTCATATTTTTTCTGTATACGCATGGCTCGCAATATTTTATCCTGGTTTTCATCGAGCGTCAACGCAACCGACTGTAATCCCTTTAATGCTCCTCTTCAATCCATGTATTTTTTCCTTCTGCTCACAATACGAATTGCTTTTGCAGTCAATGATATTATATTTACAAGCGAATCGTAAAATGAGAGTGGTAAATCGGATTCAAAATATCCATAAAGCACAGAATTTATTTATTCCTTGTAAGCCGACACTTAATAATGTTATAGTTAAGCAAATTCTTTTATTAATTTCGTAATAATTTTTTATACGTGCATAAACCAGCTGTTCTTTTTTTCGTATCGTTCACAAAAAAGCTATAATTTTGAATCCTAATATTTGCTTATTAGACCCCGAAATAAACTACATATGTATTTCGAAATTGCACCATCACGGCTACAAAATTCAATTAACCGATAATCAAACGTAACATCAACAACTACATGTTTGCGTTCCTTCGGGAATTATAATTGTTTTACCGACGCATTTGCTCTTTCTAAGTTAAACTTTGTTTTATGTCTAATAAGTGATTGAAACTTTGGAAGATTTGCTTTTTTTCCTTATATACAACATGTTGAGCCCCTACAATCTTTCCTTCCACAATGTATTTTTTTTTTTTTTTTCATTTTTCATTTTCTTACATAAAAGTTTGCAGTACTAAGTGAACCTTAACGAAATACCAATATCAAAATTATAGCTCGCGGGGAAGCAGCACAGAGCAAACATAGAACTGTCTGTAAACAGCATAGCTCCATTGGTTGTACTGACTTTATATGTAGTTTAAATTTTGAAATGAGGCAACTTATAAATTTTTAGAACTAGAAATTCCAAGCCCGCAATACATTTTTTCGTAGACTGCGATACGGTATACCTTAAAAATACGAAATATTTTTCTTGCGTATAAAAAGTTTTATTGTGTTTTAATCATGTTAAAGTATCGTTTAAAAGTCCTCCCCTCCCCACATACACAAGAAAAAAAACATAATAGCGTGATGCATTATTAAATACCTTGTTTGGATTATAGAACGTCGTAAATTTAAATCATTTAAAGAATCACTCTTATTATTATTATTTCGTCAGAAAAATAGGATAGTATTTATTTAATTAACCTAAAATACTTTGCTAAATTGTATAAAGTAATATAAACTGCAAAAATTCGGCTGGGTATTGTAATTGTACACGTCAGAAATGAAATTAAACCGCAACAGGCTCGAAGAAATTTAAAACAAAAATTAATATTAAGATATTACCAGAGAAAGTGTCTACGTATGATTTTGCTTGTATAGACCCGCGTGTGTTGCGGCGATTCATAAAATGTCTGGGTCTACATGTGATGCTTTTTGGGCGGTGTCGTAGCTGGCCATGACCGAGATTTTTCTATCTCCGCGATATTGAACTTCATAGGCGATGCACTATCAACGATAGATTGTGATATATCGTTAAATTAATCGTTTAATATAATTACCGGTTTATTAGCCTTTTCTCTAGTGAGCCTTTCTGTTCGTATTTTTATATTTTTCACCAGACTTATTTCGTTTACTTAATTTATTGTTGTAAAATTTTTTTTATCAGTCATTTTACTTTTGTAGTGATCTGAGTTGGAAGTTGTTCGATGTTACAGAATTATTCAGACTATATCATTAAGTTCTAATGTGCGCTTACACATTTCAGACTTGTTAGCAATGAAAAGTTCTTCTTAAAAGATCTTTTTGTGTTTTCCAAAAATAAGGAAACGAAAGGTGCTTCTTAAATGACAGTTTACAGAAACTAAATTAGTTTAATCAAAATTAACAATGAATTTTTGCCGTAAATTAATGAAAAAGTAATCATATTTTACCACCATTCATAATTTTATTTACGGTACCAATTTCATTAATTTACGTGAAATAATTATTATTTTTCTTTTAAAATGTACCATAATTTTTGATTATTGAAATACTTAAACTTTTGAATATAATTACCCGATGCACTTTATTTTATGTTTCTTATTTAATCCTAATACGAGTATTTCGTGTAATTTAGACTTTTTTTTAAAATGTTTGTTCGAAAAAAATTGTGCAATAGAGGAAAAAATTGAAACTGTATACATGTCATATGCACATACAGAAGAGTGGAATGGTCTTTTTCTTTGAAAGCTTTAAATCGAATAAATTAATTTTAAATTACGATCTTTATTTATGGTGAGGATTATCGGTATTAGTAGTAAAGATTGGTATTATAAAAAAACTACAGTCGTTCTGAAATCATTTTATTTTTAAGAATAATGATTTTTTTAAGTTGTGCATTTTGTATTTAATTTTAATTATCAGTTGTTATTAAAATTAAAGAGATGCTTAATTTAATCACTATCTCAATCTTTAAATGCTTTTATGTTGAAAAATTATTTTCTAATAGATAGGGCCGAATTGTGGATTAATTTGTAAGTATGTATATAGTTGGTTGTAATTACTTTTTTCTAATTTTGTTTTCATTTATGAAATTTTTGCTTTTAGGATGTTGTTAATTTATATTTATAAACAACAGAATTAACTATTATCCAGTACAACATTTTTTCTATATATAATATATATTTTTTTTTTTTTCTATATTTAAAGTACAAAACATTATGATTAAGTTTACTTTAATTTTTAATTACTACTTATTTATTTATTTATTTTTGTTTTAGTTTTTTATCCTTGTTTGAACAGTGTATAGAACTTGGTCATGGAATATTGTCAAATGCAATATCGCTTGTTCCTAAACTTGATGTTTCACTTTTGGAAGCTCAGAAAACGATTTTAAAAAATATAAAAGATGAACAGATGGATAAATTGTGCGCAAAGCCAAATGTTCATTTGCGGATGTCTGGTAAGAAATTATGCTTTAATATTTGTTGTGTATTAACAGTTTGGACCTATGTATGTATATACGAAACTGTTGTAAACGGTACTAACAATGTTAAAATGAAATTCATTTAAGTTGTCTTTTACAAAAACTTCCAACTTTTGTATTGTTTTCGTGTTATATTTTTTTCAAACTATATATAAAATAGTTAAAGACTTATATTGTATTATTTTAATAGTTTGTAGGAACATTAAATAAGTTAGATCACTACACCGCTTTTACTTAATATATGCTGTAACAAGGGCCCTTCACAACTGTCGGTTTTCCGCTGTGCACATCACATTCCATACTGACATTTCCAGATGCCAACATCTATCGAATCACTGCCCGATATTTTTTTCTTCTTACATTTATCTTTGGTTTAGGCCTTCTTACCGTCTTGTGTGTTCAAAGAATTTACAGATCTTTTTTCGCATTTCTTTCCGGAGTTGCTTGTCTGCATTTACTTGTTTCATAACTGATTCATTAGTTTGTTATGCCACTTTATTCCCAGCATTATACACCACCAGCATTTGAGTATCGTTGATGGAGTTTATTACCCACTATTTCACGCTCTAATTACAGGTCGAAAAAATTAAGGAATGAACAAGCTGATTTTTCTTATCGAATAAAAAAAAGTTGTGGTAATTCGCATATACGTGTTGAACGAGTAAATTTTGTGCTTTCTCGAGCTGTTAAAATTGAGTATTTAATTTTGAATTGAAATATAATATTAACGAACGAATAAAATTTATTTTCTTTATTCTAAACTAAATTCGGTTTTTTTGAATTATAGGTTTACCAGCATGTCCGGAGTTGAGTCGAATTATGTTTCCTCATAATCAAGATGTTGGCAGTTTTATTCGGGTTTCTGGTACTGTTATTAGAATAACCGTAGCTAAAATGTTAGAATATAAACGAGAATATATGTGTTCAAAATGTAAAAAATTTTTTGTTGTAGAAGTAAGTTTTATTGCAAAATTTAAAATGAGTTAAAATTTTTATATAAATTATAGATCTTTAGCTTTTACGTTATACTTATTTTAAATACACGGTGGATATATTTTATTTTTTTATAACGATTTAAAGGCTGAATATGAACAGTATTATGTAATAAAGCCTCCGACCAGGTGCAGTGCAACAGAAAATTGTAGTGGTACCAATTTGATGCCAGTAAAAGCTTCCAATGAAGATCTTTATTGCAAAGATTATCAGGAAATTAAGATACAAGTAAATTGTTTATTTTTCGCGACATTTTTTATATTTAAAAATTTAAATATACGTGTTTAATGCCTTATTTTTTGTTTAGAAATTTTTAAAAATAATTTTACTTTTACTGCGGCACTTAAAGAGGAGGAATTTAAGTACAGATGTTTTACACATTTTAATCTTTTGACTTCGTATTTAAATAACTAGTAGACGGAGGTGAGAAGATTATGTATATTTTATTTTAAAATGTCATTAAAGGTCTGAACAGTAATTTACTTTTCGTATTTATAAGATTAATATTAGAGAGAATCCATGGAAGCGAATCTATTTTACATGACTTTTATGTGTTATTTTATTTTATTTCAGTAATTAAATGACGAAGAATAACAAATAAAATGTTTATTCTTATTTTTCATAACTTATTTTACACTAGTCTCTAGTGACAACTAAAATTTTTATTTGAGTTTGACTGTATGGATCATCTCTGAAAATAGTTGTATACATATATACGTGTCTATTACTAAAAAGCGATAATATTAATAAGGTGTGGTTATTGAAAATTATTTTTTCGGATCACAAAATTTTAGTGAGAGTAATTCATAAATTTTCTTTCAAATTGAGTATTTGATCTGTCCGTATTTTATTTTAATTTGTCAAGTACAACGGCTGAATTTTTATATAAATATTGTAGAAAAGACCAATTAAATCTGCTGCTGTTAAAATTAATTAACTCATACGTAGAATCATAATATGGAAAATTATGTAACGTTTGAAGTAAGTGGTAACAAATATATTGTAGAAATTATATAAACGATGAAGTTATGTTAATCGAAACTTAAAAAACCAACGAAGAAACGGTGTTAGAAAATGATAAGTTAATAAAGAACTTTTAAGAAATCATTAATGCCGTATGTGTAAATGACGATTAAAAATTAATAGCTAGGAAGTTTGAAAGTATTTAGATATATCTCGAATGGTGGCAGTTACAGGAGAACGGTAAAGATATTAAAAAGAAGTGCAACAAATATTTTTTTCTATTCTATAGGGAACGTTAAAAAATAAGTCTTCAAAATGTAGTTTAGAAGCATTTAAAATGTACTATTTTTGGTCGACATTAATGTGTAGACAAACATGAAATCGAAATAGAGAAAGTCATCTGAAGTTCAAATCGCCTACAATGTAAAATATCATTAATAAAATTTATTTCAAATCATAAAAAAATTTCTGCCGGATTCATGAAAATTAGTTAATACAAAAACAAGTGAAATAAATCTCAATTTTCGTGAAAAAGAAATCTTGCGCTAGTGGTTAATGAAAAAATAGAGTTACGGTACTAAAAGGAAGAAAAAACAAGAAACGGTAAACATGAATTTTCGTAAAAATATTTATAAAAAAGTAAAGAAACATGGGTGTTTTGCAATAGACTTAAACAATTTTTTATAGAATAAAGAACTGCTGGTGAAGAAGCTGGCAATGAAAAATGTTTCTGAAGAATTTTTTAAAATTAAATATGTTAATAATTGTTATAATGATTGATTTTAAAGTCATATTCGCGGGAACAAGGCCGCTGATGACTAAATTTCAAAAATTATTTGTTCTTTTTTATTTGAAATATACGTACTGGTTATAGCGAGATTTTAAATTATTATAGCCGAAATACACAATTTTTATTTCTATAGGAACAAGTTAATAAACTGAATATAGGAACGGTACCGCAGTCGATGTGGGCCACTTTGGAATATGACTTAGTTGACGGTTGCAAAGCGGGCGATGATGTTGCTATTTGGTTGGTATTTTAAATTTTTCATATTGTCCGTTGTATAAAATATGCTTTATTTTTAAAATTTGTTATCACATAGTTTCTATATCTAACACGCTTACAGCGGGACAGTAATGCGTCGTTGGAAACCCGGTGTTGCAGTGGGTTCCCGTGGAGATATTGAAATCGTACTACGAGTCAGCCATTTATCCATAGCGAATGATCAGAAAAGCCGAGTATTTATCACAAAAGAAACTACTAAAAAATTTCAAGCGTTTTGGCAAGAATGTGCCAATAATAGGTTAAGTGCTCGAAATAATATTATCGCTTCAATATGTCCTCAGGTAAATAATTGATGATGCTGTTTAAAGTGTATGTCGCGATAATTTTCATTTAAATCCGTCAATTTTTTAAAATAATAGTTCGTATTTTTTATGTAAATTCCTGATTTTTAAGGAGTAATAAGCAAAATTTGAAATGTTTACACGTCTTGGATTTGTGCATAGGCAAGGATGGAGATTATAGTTTTTTTTTTCTGATTTTCTTTTCTTTCGATTCTCGGCTGAATTCACTTCTTTTCGATTTTTTAACGTCATGATTTTCATAAATGTTTAAAGCTTTCACAGTGAATACTCATAATAAATATTTTGCGGACACAACTATGTTAGAAAGAATTATATTTGCTTAACGTTTCGGCCAGCTTATACTGACCGTTCGCTATCAATGTAAGCTGGTCGAAACGTTAAGCAAATATAATTCTTTCTAACTCATTTGTGTCCGCAATTTATTTATTATCGTGATTTTCCTTCATTTCCAAAGGTAATTAACTTATTTCCTTCTTTGTAACAAGTCCTTTCTCACCTCTTTATTACTTTTTAACTATATTCTTTTCCTTAAATGATTGTGGCCTTTAAATGTTCAGTGCGGACTATTTTTTTTTTGTTTTTTTTTTTTTTTTTTTTTTTTTTTGTTTAATTAAATTGAGCCCTCCCTCGACAAATCATTCAAAAAATTGCTTGTCTCATCGTGATGTATTTTAAATACATGAAATATGAGTTATTCAACGTAGCATAAAAATTTAATTTTTATTTATTAAATCGTATACGATAAAAATATTATTTTTCTTACGAAATAGATTGAATAGAATATTGTGAAGTAATGATTCTTAACTGTTTATTACGTAAAGATCACTAGAGTAAAATTCTTTTTTCATTTACTATTGTATTATTTCTTCTTCATATGTTTTTAAGTGCCTTCGCCTTAAAAAAAGTTGGCGACCAAATGATGATACCGTTCTTGATTTTTATTCATCTGTAGGATTTCGACGCATTCTTAATATAAAACCGTTTTTACGAAATTTCCCCCAATCAGTTCTTTCCTTCAATGTTTCTTTGTGTGATTAATCGCAGTAGTTCGTATTTATGATCAAGGTATGCTTCTTTTCTACGTTTTATAATATTTACCAGTTCTCTGTCTTTTTTCATTCTTTGTAAGACTTCTTTATTAGATATTTGATTCACCCACGATACCTAAATCATTCTTCTGCATATCCACATTTTAAATAGTTGCAATTTGCGTATTGGTGCCATTTTTAATGTCTCAAGTGACACCGGAAGCACGCAATATTTTATTATTCGTCACTTAGTGTCTAAAAGTATATATGTCTTATATACCAAATTTCATATTTTCTGGAAACCATTTCCTGCTGTATTGGTTTGGATTTTTACAATATAATCCGGATCTTAGTTACCATTAATCCACCATCGTAAACATTTTATTCAATTTGCACATTGTATTAAATCTTCATTTACTTTTGCCACTGTTAGAATTGTTGTTATAATTTTATTTATAATCTTTAATTTTTCCAATGTTCATTTTAATATCGTTTTCAGAACATTTCTTTACTGGGTATTTTCTTTCACCTTTGGCATCAATAAATAGCGTATCTTACGTTATTAATTATTGCCCCGTTTACGTTTATTTCTTTATTAGAATGGCCTGATGTTTTTCTGAAAATTTATTCGAAATAAATTTAAACAATAGCAGTGACAAGATCTTTGAGAATTCTTTTCTTAATTTCAAGTTCCTCTATAAGATATTGATTAACATCCATCTAGGCTGACTAATTTCAGTATAAGGAAAAGTGGAAATCGGGTAACGCTAAATTGGAGGAAACACGGGATATCCGTTGTGATCTAGTTTCAGGATACGGCAGCGATATGAGGGTGAACGTTGTCGTGAATGAAGATTATCGTTTCCCTTTTTTTTTATTCTTATTGACCTCTGAAAGATTTTTAAAGTCTCACGGTAACTCTCTTTGTTGACTGATCAGGCAAAGAATATTGTTCCAAATGAACTCCTTCTGAATTTTAAAGAAACGTGAAAAGGACGTTTTCAGTATATTTTTCTTGTTTAAATTTTTTTAGCGGTAATTCATTTTTTCCTTCCCGATTCGAGATTGTTGCTTCGATTTCAAAGTGAAATAGTGTACTCATGGCGTATTTCTTCTAAAATATGCAAAAAAATTTCCTTCTAATAACGATTCAAGAAATCTAGCGCAGAAGTTAAATTTTTTACTGACTTCTACTAGAATTCAGCGCGCACACATTTGCAAATTTCGCGGTGTTCACAAACAATTGTGTAAACACTGACGTATGAAATTTCAGTGAACTCATTCTCTTGTAAAAGGCATCGACTTTTATTAAGCGTAAATTTCTAATCTTTCCAAGGCAAAATACGAACGTTGTTCACATTGTTGTCGTTAACTGCATCATTTAGTCAAACGTGACGCGGTAAATCATGCAACTCTTTCCGTACTCATCGAATGGTTTTATCCAATTTTTAACGACTTCAGTACTCTTTTTTTGTCATAATTTTTCGAAAGATTTCAGTGACATTTTTGTCTTTTGCATATAAAAACTGAATGACAGTACAAACTGAACTTTTATCTTAAACGCGCTTCCGTATTTATTAAAATATTGTTCCTACTGGATGCGCTGTACCTTTACAAAATTTTTGCAGTATTATTAGACAACATTGCATTTCATTCTGTGAAGTGCAAGTATACTACTTTGTTATTTCACTTGGAAAAGAATACCGGAAATCCTTTTTTATTGTACTTGTACTAAACTACAGTGGCGGCCTATGCTTGTATCCTAGTTTTAATGATAAAATGGGTCTTATTTATTGCGTTATGTATATAAATTTTTACCAATCGCTATTTTGAGGCTTTAAACTTTTGAAAAAATAGTTTAATTCTTTTAATAATACAAAATGGAAGCAAAAATTATTGTGGGCCATGTATCTTAAAAACGAATAAATATGTTGTTAGTTTAATAAATTGTTTGACGGATTCTTTGAAGTAATATTTTTATAAAAAAGTACACAATAAATTTTTAATGAACAGAATATAAATGTTTTCTTCATTAAAAATAACATTATTTTTTTCGATATGGTTTTGCTGAAGTTTAAAAAATACTGCTCTCCTTCTGAAACTAATGTATTTGTAAAAACCGATATAAACAGTATGTTTGCCTAAGTTCAGTATAACAATTTTCTCTTAGCCGAGAAGTATACGTGAAAATAATTCTACCGAAAGTGTAGTTTTAACAAAATACCTCTTCTAATTAGTTTAGAGAAACATTTTGTAAATTTAACTTTTATCTTCATGCTATATTAATTTATTTAGGTTTATGGTTTATACGTTGTAAAGTTAGCAATAGCTGTTGTGCTTGCCGGAGGTGTTAGTAAACAAGAAAACAGCGGCTGTCGCGTTCGAGGCGAGCCCCATTTATTGTTAGTAGGAGATCCGGGAACCGGAAAGTCTCATCTGTTGCAGTTCGTGTCTAAAGTATGTTTGCGATCAGTGCACACAACCGGTATAGGGTCTACAAGTGCTGGTCTTACTGTATCAGCTGTTCAGGTAATATCTATTTGCAAATAACATCACTTTACTTCTATAAGTGAAAATATACTGCTATGTATCAAGAATAAACATTGAAGATTTTGTCATTTGAACAATATTTTGATTCAGGAACATGGTGAATGGCAATTAGAGGCCGGAGCATTAGTCTTGTCCGACGGCGGTGTTTGCTGTATCGACGAATTTAATTCTATTCGGGAACACGATCGTACAGCAATTCATGAAGCAATGGAACAACAAACAATAAGCGTTGCTAAGGTAAATAATTTTTTTTTAAAATTGTAGGGTGGATCTGTTCTGCTTACGATTTATGATTCATCTTCGTCATAATCAAGTGCGTTGCGTATTTTTGAATTCAAACATTTGAAAAAAAGGGGTAAAAATAATGAACATTTCCAAAATGTAATGTTTAAAGTACATGTCGTATATATTTCAGAACATAGAACAAATATTTTAGATTTGGATTAATTGTAAATGAATTAAAGAATATTAGCGTTAAATTCATTTTTCAATAATCGCTGTGCATTGCGTTGTAATTGTTTATTTTTAATCAAAATAAACTATAATTTGCTTTCTCTTGAATTTTATTTTTCTGCTATACGGTTTACGTTGACAAGTATCAAATTGTATGTTAATAATCGAATTTATTTGCGTTGCCGAGAAATTAAGTTTTTCTATGAAACGATGAAAGAGATTAGAAATGAATTTATTAATTACAGTGAAAAGTGTTAAGTTTTAATTTTTAGGTATTTGTCCTATTTTCAGTGTGTAAAATTACAAGAATTAAATAAATAAATAAATAATCGCTAGTAATCACGTGGAAGGCAATATCAAACCACCACGTTCAACATCATATGCGCGCTAGGTCAGTACACAGCAGACCCACACGGGACTGCACTGGTAGCGCGATAACAAGCGGCTACTATCAGTTCCGAATGTAGTCTTGCGTGAGTATACCTGCGTTGCATATTATAATAATTGCTTAGTATACAACCTATATCTGTACATCTAAAAATGTGAGAATAGGTTGTCCACCAACCGAATGGTTGAGGATATAATCATGATGATGAACGCATGCAAAATAATTCCAAATAATTCTTTTGTGATATTTTGCTTTTGTTAATTTATATTGTTCATGCTGGTTATTATTTTTTCAAAACCTCTATAGTTGTAAGAACTTTTTTTAGATTGATTTTTTCCTACTGAAATCCTTTGTAGTTTTTAGTCAAACGCAATCACTGAATCATCTACAAATTTTTATAATTTACCCCAATCGATTATTAACATCAGAGTTTAATCGGGTCTTGTGTTAGAAATGTTTAATAAATTTATCGGTAAAGTACGTAAATATAATTGTACAGGTTTTCTTCCTCGGCCAGCTTTTTATCAATCAGTTCTTTATTTTAAAAAATCTATTCCTTTATGTTGATGATTAAAATTTGATAATTATAATTTTGATATGTATTTTATTTTCATAGTGCTTCCTTAACCCATGATGGAAACTATAATTTCGCTAAAATTTTTATTTTTTTCATTATAATTTAATTCAAATGCACATATGACTTTATCATTCTGTAAATTCCTTCAGCTGAATTTATCCGTGATATATAGAAAACCAGATTTCGCTACAGCTTTTTATTCCAATTTAAACATTGTTAATTTTTCGTTCTACAGGTTTTCCTATGATGTAACCTGATTTGACCCCATCTAGAGCTATATGTGGCGTCTTATTTTCAATCCGGTAATATAATTTTTTTTTTTTTTTTTTTTTTTTTTTGAGTTTTTACCTTCATTAATATTTTGCTTTACGTTTATATTTCTCAATTATTCAGTTATGTATTTTATTTATTTTTTTTACTTGCTATATATATATATATATATATGTGTGTGTGTGTGTGTGTGTGTGTGTGTGTGTGTGTGTGTGTGTGTGTGTGTGTGTGTGTGTGTGTGTGTGTGTGTGTGTGTGTGTATGTTTATTTATTTTTTTTAAATGTCGAGATGAAACGTTTTTTCGTCTACTAGATTCATGTGTATACTGTTGTTTTATTCTTTGTTTTTGGAATTTTTTATTTATTGGTTTTGGCGTTAGAACTGCGGCTCCTGTATTATATTTTAAGGTCTTTTAAATTCACATATAAATATGCAATTTTTTATCTTAATTGATGAATATAATATTATTAGTAAACGAATAACAAAAACAGAAAATAATTTCACTTTAAAATTTTGGCGAAACGTTATAAGGGTTTCTTATTTACGATCCAAATTTTAATCGTTTCTTAATTATTGTTCCTTAAAGTATCACAAAAAATTTTAAAGTAATAAAAAATATTAATAAAAATTATAATTTTATGTAACTTTGTTTTATTTTTTAATCTTTATTAAAAAAAAATATAATAGAAAGCAAAATTGTAGCAAACTGTAGTAACGGTTTAAATACGTGTATTTATAATTTTGTATTATCACTCCTTAGCTGTGTTATATTTTATATTACTCATTCCCAAGTAAACTTGTTCATCATATATCAATCGCCTAAAATTTTCGGATCTTTATTTAGGATGAAATTAATAATTCACATTACATTTTTAGAATTTAAATTCTAAATCTTAAATCATTTATTACCTTCGTTAATATTATACTTGAAGATTTGCGAAATTAAGTTCTTTAATACTCTTAATTTTTTTTTACCTTTTGATTTGATAAATATGGTTTGCAAAAAAAAAAAATGGAATTTTGCAATTATTTCCAAATGCTTAATTTATTCAGATGTAAAATTGACCAAAAAAGTAATTAAAAATCAATTATATTTATAGTTTTGGATATTTTAATACTGCTTTAAAGTAACTTTTTTCTGTTTTGGTATATCTTTTAATCGACGCACCAATGGGATTTAAGACTACGTATATTTAAGCAGAAGAAAATTATGGGAAATAAAATATAAATGTTTATTAAAATTGGTTTATATTTTAAAAGTGTTTTTCTTGGTTTCCCTGCACGGTATAAAAATTCAAAAATGAGTTTTGTAAATATTTTAATTTCTTTTCATTGTTGCGTTTCTGTATTTAAAAAAAAAAAAAATTATTTTTACTCCGTTCATTAGGATGAACATTACCACGGTCGAAAAGGAATGAAATATATTTCAAATTTTTAAAAACAGAACTCATTATTTTAAAATATATGTATGTTTTTGTTAAATAATATTTCAAATTCTGTTGAGATACATAAAAATTAGTGATTTATTTTGCAGGCGGGTGTAGTATGCAAATTAAATACGCGGTGCACAATTGTAGCAGCTACAAATCCAAAAGGTCATTACGATCCTAATATTCCGTTAACTGTTAACATAGCCGTAGCTAGTCCGTTACTTAGTAGATTTGATCTTGTTCTAATATTGCTTGATTCAAAAAATGCCGATTGGGACAGGTATATTTATATATATTTTTTGTTTTTTTCGGAAAAAAATTTATTGTCTTTTTTAAATTTATATAAAATTTTTGTGAAGTTATTACTTTATTATAGTTATTTAGAAAAAAATGATATGTCTATAAAAGATTTTAATTTAACCGAGGGCTTGAGGAACTTAATTGCTCATTAAAATTAAATATGCGAAGTTATGAATTTCTGCATCAAAATTTATTTTTATCATTGTGAAGGATATTTAAAATAATTTGTTTAGCAATCTTAATTTATAAAAAATCAGTAAAGTTTTATTTCTCAAATATTATTCTTTTCTCCATTTTTTACTTCATTGGAAATATGAAACCTAAGTGAAATATAAAACAAATTGTAGATAGGGGAAGAATAATATACACCTTGAACAGTAAAGAGTTAAGTAACACTTAAAGTTCAAATATGAAAAAGGTATTTAATTTTATATTTGTCAAATTAAAAAAACTATTTAGCGAATTTGTTTGAAATTAATAGTTTTAAAAAACGAGTTTTTCCGTTTATAATGTAAGAAACACAATTGTTAATGATTAGAAAAGAAAGAAAATTATTCAGATTTTAAAATTACATATTATTAAAAATGACGACAGTTTCATTGTATTGTTTTGCTTTGCATAATTATAAAATTGTTTGCTTTTTTTTTTCTTTTAATTTTTACTGTGCGCAATAAATATGTAGGTAATCAGAAATAACTTTTAGAATATTAGTCAGCTAATTTATTATCTGGATTTTAGAAACAGATTTTTGCAGCAGTAAATAATTTAAAATAAGTATTGGTATAATGTAGCTAAGAAATTAATTGCACTTTTTAATTTTCATTGAGCTAATTTAAATAGAAGTTTTAAAATTCAAAATCTGTTAATCTTAACCGTAAAGGTTGTATTTTTCGGGCTATTTAATATTGCACTTATTAGTAAGATTATTAATTAAGTACTATATGCTAATAACGTTTTTTTTAGAGTCATATCGGATTTTATATTGCACGGTAAGAGTCTCATTAATAACAACTCTTCACTTTGGACGATTGATAGACTTCAAGAATATTTTTGTGTAATAAAGTCATTAAATCCAAAATTAACGCCAGATGCTAACCGAATATTAAGTTCGTACTATCAAGCTCAAAGACGTGCTGATATGAGGAATGCTGCAAGAACTACTGTTCGACTTCTAGAAAGTCTCATAAGGTAGTGTAATTTATCAAGCTTTTGCAAAACCTTTGGAATTAACATTATAAGAAGATAATTCTGTGATTCATTGAATTATCATAAAAATGTATCATTTAATTATATGAATTCTTAATATTTACTACAAAATTACCACTAATTAGCTGGTTTTTTAATTAGATTATCTCAAGGACATGCTCGAATTATGTTTCGTGATGAAGTTATTGTAGAAGATGCAATAATTGCAGTAACGCTAATTGAATCATCAATGCTTGGCACAGCTTTATTGGGAAATATAAATATTTTGCATTCATCGTTTCCAACTAATCCTGAGCTTGAGTATGAAAATCAAGGTAATTTTTAAAAATTCATATTTTATACATCCTAAAAATTTGTATTTCCTCGTAATTAATTGCTGATTATAATTTTATTTCCTACCCGTGTTAAAAAACTGATTTTCATTTTGTTTGAATGCTAGTAGATTTTGTAGCAAACCAAAGCAACACTGGGATGTCAAACATAATTTTTTTTTTGTCATTAAAAGGGAATTTACCAAAATAATGTTAAAACTTTCTTAAATTTATATATAATGTGAGAAAGGCTTCAAATTAAACTACATATATTATCAATTAAAGTTGCCTCATTTTTCTTCAGAGCCGTCTTAAATTTTATAATTACTAGTTTGAATGATTTATGTAATTTTTTGATAAAATTAAAGTACTCTATCTTTTATTTCACTCATTGTTTCTTTTATGTTGTACAGTAATTAATTTTAAATACCAATTTGAAACAATTATTTAATTTATCAAATACCCCGACGCGTTTCGAAAGCAATGCTTCATGATCACGGGAGTTATTATAATATATAAATTTAACAAATGCGATGCCAAAATATAAACAATAAAAAATAACGGTTAAAAGTCGATGACAAAAGTCGATTATTGCACAGTTAAACTTTAACAAGTTTAAAAATACCTGCATAAACCATAATTATCCAAACACAGATAATTCACTATTCAATCTTTGAATTTTTTAAAGTAATATTTTAATAACCGTTCTTTTCTTATGTAATTGTGTTTAGATAGAATTTTTATACTGGTTACTTATTGTGTGATTTAATATGTTCATTCCGATTTCAATTTTAATTTATATTTGATTTTAACTTTTTTATTTTATTAAACATTGCTTAAATTTTTATAAAAACTATTTAAAAAATTTTTTTAAACTTTTAAATACTTTAATTTTATTTTGTAAGTTATTTTTCATAATTTAAATTTAATTGTGCAATAATTGACTTTTGTCATCGACTTTTAACCGTTATTTTTTATTGTTTATATTTTGGCATCGTCTTTATTAAATTTATATATTATAATAGCTCCTGTGGTCATGAAGCTTTCTACGAAACTTGTCGGGGTATTTGATAAATTAAATAATTGTTTTAAATTTTTTAGTAGATCTCATAACATTCTGTTGTGGTTCATTTGTGACAATAGATTGAGAAGTCCTCTTTAAAAGTAACTTGAGATGGTTTACTGTTATCTCAAATTAGCAGAAATAAAATTAGCTGAAAATGATCATATTTTAGGTCATTTAAAAAAGCCAGGGAGTCTGAAAAGTGTCCTGGATTAGGGACTTAAAGAAAAATCCAGAGCAAGTTTCCAGTCTGGTAGGGGAAGCAGATTTACATTTAGTAGCATCCACGGCCGAGGAACAAATAAAAACCAACCAGTTTGTTTCATTGGCTCGGCAAATAGAGATCTCAGAAAACAACAGTTTATTTTACGGACACCTGAATGGGGACTTGATGATATCAACATCTGTGATGGACCCTGAAGAGTCAGGGAGCGAGGACAGTAACATGATTGAAGCTAAGCACATTCAGGCGAACTGGAAACTGGGAATAGATACGACTTTGTTTTTTATTTATTTATTTTATTGTGACATCACTTATTCACTGTTTTGTTGTCATTTTTATTTATTTTTTGCTAATATAGTCTATTTACTTTTTTTTTTCATTTTTAATGTATGAATTGAGTTAAATTTGGTGACTAGTCAATTTTAATTTGTTTTTATCTTTTTTTGAATTGTAAGAAGGCCTAGTGTGACTGTTAGTTTATAATGTCTAGGGAGAAGCATGCGTCATTGTTGTGAGGTTCTGTGGATGATGGGCATGTGAAGAAGGGAAGGTTCTCAGTTGATACGGCTGATTTACTGTTGGTGGAGATGGACATTATTAGTGTGCAATCGTCTCTGAGCATTTCGATGGTGCAAGCCTATAATAGGTCAGACCTGGCCATTATGCAAATGTTTCAATTAATGCCGATGGGGATGAAAGAAAGTAATAAGAAGCTTGATAGACATAATGAAGAAACGATGAAAATCAAGGAAAGATCGAGGAAAAATAATAAGAAGTTTGCTAATAATAATGAGAAGATTAAGATTATTAATAAGAAGATTGTCACCCTTGCTCACCAGTTGGAATGATCTGATAGGGGGTCAAAACTGCAAGTAGTCTTCATAAACATTGATAAGGAAGACAATATTAATAATTATAATGAGAAAAATAATAATGATAATAATAATAATAATAGGAACAGTATTTTTAATAATAACCATGACGATAATCTAGTCGCTATGGGGCACATATAATGAAAATTCAATTCAATTTATTTCTTAATAAGTAATAATTACAATTTTTATATTATATAACCTACATTTACACCGCATATGCGCGTAATTGTGCGAGCTGCGGGGATTATTATTACAAACAAAGAAAGAAAACATCTATATACAATATTAAATTAAATTACATAATGTTGGTTGTTGTATTGTGAAAAATAATTTTAAGTTTATCATACAATTGCTAGTAGTCATGCATTTACAAATAAGTGCTCATATAATAGATCAGACATCCTACCATTTACACCACACTTATGCCCACTCATACGACTTACGTAGACATAACGATATATAGAGTTTTAAGTAATTAGTTGAAACATTTGATACTAAGTACTACCTACACTGTTACAATTAGCTCAATTAAACCCCTTATTCATATAAACTAAAAATAAGAATAACAGTTACCTAAAGATAGCCATGTTAGTTTTGCACTTAATTGTAATTATAGTCTAATTATTTTAATATATTACTATAAATCTGTTATAAATGAAGAATGCGTGCGAAACGAATGAACTTATAAATATATACATAAGCCAATTCACTATTAACCAGTTTCAAATTTTGAATATGTAAGCAAAATATAAGTGACACTTTTGGCTTATGTTTAATAATAATGACAATGATAAACTTAAAGATTGTATTAATAGAAGTAATTATGTTTATTCCAGAACAATTTATAGACTAGTTGAACACCTAAATATTTTATCTCACGTACTCTATCTAGGCAAACATCATTTTCTTATAAAATTTGGAAATTATTTCACCTAAATTCTGGTATGTAGCTATAAATGATGAATTTAGTTTTATTTAGATTAATAAACAGTTGGTTAAAGTGAAACCAGTTTTTAATTTTCTCTGAGACAGTCTGTAAAAGATCCTGAAGAATAATAGCCTTTTTATTAATCACAATATCATCTGCATAACAAAATATTTTCCCATACAGGTCTAAATTACATAAATCGTTAATAAAAACCAAAAATAGAAGAGAACTTAATATGTTTCTCTAAGGCACTCCATATCGTTGTTTTAGGCTTTTATTGACTTTAGTGTAATATAACCTGTAAGTTAAATACCATTTAAACGGATCATGAATATTTTTTCGAAAGTCAGAATTAAGTAATTTATGTATAAGATGTTTGGCTAACCACATCAAAAGATTTTTTTAAATTTAAATAACCCGCTTCCAAATTGGATGCAACAAATGAATATATATATATATATATATATACATATATATATATGTCCCAATTTTACTTTTATATGTATATTTTTTTTAGGGTTTCGAGATTTCAAAGATATATACTTTTGTTATCTTAGGATTAACGATTATAATTTGACTTTTATCACATTTTATATGGAAAAATATTTTTCGGGAATAAAGAAATTTTTAGAGAGGGTTAAATTTTTGTCAGCAGTTCGATGCAATTTGTTTTTAAAATTTTCACCCTTGTGTATCTTTTAAATCTATTTTAAGTTTTTAAAGAGATATGATCGTATGAGGGATATTATTTCTTTATAATTTCACGTTTTAGAATACTGTCTAGATGAATCAAAGAAAACTTATTAGTTATTTAGTTATTAGTTTGAAGTAAGAAACATTTCACCACTGATGTTGGAGGTAATCTTAAATTCCATAAATACATCATTTGTCTTATCACCGTCGCGTTTTTAATTTTCCTAAATTAGTTATTTTATCATCGTTTAGTAATAAATAGAGAGAGCTTAAAAAAACAAGTTAACAACGTACTATGAACGGTAAAAGTCGCACCACTACTTCCCGAAAATAATCATATTCGTCACGAAATTCTGAATGCATCATGACATCGTATACTTACATAAACACCTATACGACTTAGAATGATTTTTTCTTTGTTTATTTTATTAAAAATAAACGAATGTTTTTTTTTTTTAATATATATAATTGGACCGTGTATACCTTGTGTTAAGTAAAGTCCATTGACACCAAACTTATTGATTTTTACAAAATAACTAATTTACTTTTTTCACCTTCGGGGGGGGGGGGGGGGGAGTCGCAACCAAGGACCTTTACCCAGAAACAGTAAGAAATGAAAAAAAAAGAGTTGTATGATGAGCCCATCAAATATCGCTAATAAGACAAGAGCAGAAATAATGTGCGTAGAAGTAAAAGACAGAATATAACGAGTACAATAAGGAGCAAGAAGTTCAAGCCTAAGCAAACAGAAGTACATAGCCGAACGCTCTCCCGAAAACGATGAATACTGAGAGAACACGCGATCAACGTCGCAAACAGCTACATTATTTGAATTGAGAGAACAAGCTGAGGAAGAGGCTAACGAAAAGCGAAAGCGGAAGGAATGCAGTAAAGAGTGATTAAAACGTAGGTGAATAATAGAGACAGAATGTCGAATTGAAGGTAAGCGGAAGAATAATGGCTTAGAAGAGTAAGTAGGTTGAATAGACAGATAAAAGAAGTGAATGTTGGAAAAAAAGGGTAGCGTATATATCCGACCAAAATCTGAGATGGAAATTCTTACACAGCGGAGGAGGTTAGAAGATGGTTTTTTTTTTTTTTTATGAAAAAAAAGAATAATCAGCTGCCTCGTTTCGAAAGGTGCCAGAAAGGCTAGGAACCTACACATTTTCTTAAGTTATTCAAAAACCTTTGGACCAAATTTATTCAGAATTTAATGGCTCCAGAGTCACATCAACATGTACCAAATGCTGTAGTCCCGAAGTCACTATTTGTTCAAATGCAATCTTGAAATTTTATATGTTGCCAAATCCTTGTCACTATAAACACTCAGACACCTTACTTTCACTAAAAAAATAAATATATTATAAAATTTTTAATTTCAATTTTTGGAGTGATTATAATTTCCGCCTTCAGGAAATTAAATAAAATGCAAGAGCAAACGCGTTGCTAAAATCGTAATTTAGACGGTACTAGAACAAATGCAACACAATTTCGAAATAAGATAATTCAAAATGATCTTTTAAAAATTATTCATTATATAATCCCCTATTATGATTGAATTTGAAAAATATCCCTTCTATTGTCTAAATTTTTTTATTATTCTTTCTTAATATGTTAATTTTTTTTTTAATTATTTACTTTTATAGCAAAAATGATACTGGAAAAACTTGGCCTGGAAAATATTTTAGAAAATGAACTGAATAATATTAAGAAGCGACGTCGAAGGGTTCGTTTTGACATGACCGAATCGCCCGGTACTACAAATATGTTAAACATAGAAAGGAATACGTCTGAGAAAGATACACGTCGACATCAGTCGCAAGAATTAAACGATATTTTAACTTGTATTCGAAAAAATAAAGAAAGAACCATATACGATAGTATCATGCGTGAAACGCGCGTAAAACAAAACCGAAAAAAACGCAATATCTTCAAAATAAATAAGGATTCAGTGAACGATGATGATATCCCGGAAGAATCAAATGAAAATAACGTATCAGTTGATGACGAAGCAAGCAATTACGTGGAAGCTATTAGTTCGGATGTACTATCGCTTAATGTGGAACCGATTCATGGCAATCAATTAACAGGTAGAATAAATGATCTAAATAAAATCGATAATGCTGCTACATTGGAAAATAATAAAAATGCATCGAAATTAAAAGGAAAACGAAAACGTGAATCAGGTTATCGTATTAATAGGAGTATCCTGTCGGTAGATAGTTCCTCATCGGATGATGATTTTATATCGAAAAAGCCTAAACAATTAAATCGCCCTAATACCAGTAACGATGCCGCTGGTAGAATGTTGAATAGTTCAAAAAATAAATTAATTAATTTTGATTTAGATCGTACTTCGGTGGTAAACGATATCGAATCTGATAAGAAAGAAGACAAAACAAAAAATATCAGAAATACTCTGAATGTAGTTGGCGAAAGTGATGTGGGCGATTTATTCAATGCTATTATTGAAAACGATAATATCAGTTCCTCCGAGTATTTTAATGGTATCGATGATACCAACCAAAATCTAGAGAAAGGAAATGATTTCCTACTTTCGGCCGAAAATATTGATAAGAAAGCAAATAATGAAACGTGTATCGTTTCTAAAAGTAATAATGTTCGAGAATGGTTAAGGAGTAAATTTTCGTTTGTTAGTAAAACCAGCAGTGTTACTGTCCCTACTTCTGATACGGTTTCAAACACTTCTGTTCATTCATTAGCGGTAGATACAATAAGTCATGCTACAAACACAATCAATATTGATGATAGCGATACAATAAGTAATGCTACAAACGCAATCAATATTGATGATAGCGATACAATAAGTAATGCTACAAACGCAATCAATATTGATGATAGCGATACAATAAGTAATGCTACAAACGCAATCAATATTGATGATAGTGAGTGTACACCAATGAACGATACGCGTAATGAACCGAAAATGTTTGATAATATTATTTACAGTTCCGCTACCGTAGATAAATGTATAAATAACAATGATTCTAACAGTTATTTCAGAATTCCCAATAACAGAATCACCATACCCACGACTTCGGCTGAACTCGTAACTACTGATTCTTCAATTTCCCCGGCTAGTATTCTTTCTACCCAAATTAGAACAATGTCGTCTGAAATTTTAGCTGCCCCAAAGAACGATATACCGGATCGACGAAGTTATTCATCATTATCAATAACAAACTTCCGCAATGAAGAGCGAGTGGTTGAAGCAAACAGCGACTATTCTTTACATACCAGTACTACTCAGCTACCTCCTCTCTCTTTCTTGTCTGATACAGCTGATGAAGATTACAGTATTCTCGATAAAGATTTTTAAGTCCTACATTAATTATTGTGTAATAATTTTGATACATTATCACCGTTATAATTTTTGCTTATAAATATAATACTTTTACATGTTATATAGATACATTTTTTTTTTCTCGTGTTAATTACCATATTATTCAGCATAACTAAAGTCTTCACGGATCGAGTTTAAAAACCACCAACGGGACTAACGAGTCTGAAATTATTTGTAATGTTTTGATCACAAAACTTCTGCAATAACGAAAACGTGCTTTCAGTTTTGTGTAATACATTGAACAGTGCAGTGTTGTGCAATAATGCGTGAAAAAAAAATATATATATTTGATTCGATATTTTTACATTTCATCCGAGCCTTTAATACAGTCTAGATTGGTAGACTATCAAAAATTTTAATTATTTTTCCTTACAATTACTTCGTCTTTTTTTTCCGAATGAAAAGTATTTATTTAGCATATCTGTTAACACCTAATAACTCATGAAAGAGCATGGAGAAAATCAGCTACACTCCAGAAATACAGACGCTGTAAATAACTCTACTTGCTACATTTAAAAAAAATAGTCGAATTTAATATTCCGACAACTGTGTTTAGATTAGGTGAATTCTATTTTATAAGTGCATCTGCTCGAGTCTTAGTGTGATGTAAAACGTGAAAGATCGATGCTAATGAAGAAAACTTAATATTTTTAGACTAACTGTTCTGTAATTGTACGCAATATTTTAATGTACAAGAGAAAACCCTTACCAGATGTGCCAAACACTCCAGATTACATTTAAATGAAAGGCTAGGATGGCATAAGCTCCAAAAAGGGAAAAAAAGAAGAAAAACATTTTAAAATTATGATGTATTTATGCTCGACTTTTTATCGCTATTTTTGTTTCTCATTTATACACGGTACTTGGAAAATGGAAAGTTTAAATTGGTATTTACGTAACGGATACTAATGATACAGATTCGTAAGTTTCATTGGTGTTTTATTCGCTAATTTGTTACGAACCAATATTTCTGCTAATGAGCGTCTATCTGATTTTTTTTTTTTCTTTTTTTCTTGCATTTCTCGACTTCGATTCATAGTTCACCGCAAGTTTTTGATTTTTGAAGCTATTTAAAAAATAATACTCGACACATACGAATTAAACGAGTTTATTAATTTACATGACAGCTGTGACGACTAAATATTATTATGAACATAACCACCGGATTGATAAGAACAAAAAACGTGTGATCTACGCGAACTGCAATAATAATTTCTGAAAGCTCTCAGTCGACTCTGTTACAAAATATATTTCTTACCAGTTAATGTATCCCGGTTTATACAGAAGTGTGCTTTGTACTAGCTCTGTTTCAATGTGACAGCTATTCAATATTGTCGCACAAATCGACTGGCATAATAAATTCCGCTATAAAACTTCTACACGAAATATCATCGGAAAATCGCCATTTTATAAAAATTCACTATCATCACTGCTGATAAATATTTCGATTTTCAATGAAGCCGGATCAATAATAACCATAAAAAGTAAATTAAATGTAAAACACTATTACGTTCTGAATGTCTGAACAAGCGATTGGTGGTTCATATCGTTAACCTTAAGCTCAATTTTATCCCAATACGGTTATGTTAAAATGATGATTTTTAATTAATAATACCTATTAAAACGGTCTTAACCGGTACCTTTTGATAAAATAATAATTCGAAAGATTTATTTATAAAAAAACTCAGTTCAACATTATTTATTTGTAATTACAATATTATGTGTATTTAATTTTAATTGATTAAATATTTGAACTTTAATAACAACAATAAATTTTTATTGTTTTATCAGTTTTAATTAATGGAGTAGAATACATAATTAACGTCTAATTTTAATTAAACAAAAATGGTTGATACTATGTCAATTTTTATGCAACTAATAATTAGCGAAATATTAATTATTTTTAAAATACCTTTAAAATTAAAATTACTGAAGTATTAAGGGATTACACCACCTTATCATTCGGAAGAATATTTATAAAATAGCACTTTTTTTTTCTTGACGTCACATTAAATAACCTTTATTGCTCACAATTACCTGAATGGTTTTAAGAACGAATTAAAAAAAAAAAAAAATGGAGATATAATTAGTAAAACCACCTTGTAAAAATTCTTGTCAATAGCGAAATTTTTTCCCTGTTTAGAATCGTTAGAAAAATAGAAAAAAATCTTATAAAGAAAATTAATAGCTACGGTGCACATTGTGATATTCTCTAGTTTTTTTAATATTGACGAGAGTATTTACCATTTATTATTTAATTGTAATAAATACGAACATCCTAGAAGGAGCTTCTTAATTAATTTCCTTGGGATGTTTCCCCCCATTTATTTATTTGATGAATAATAACATAAATACATAGTAATTGAAACATAGCCATGAGTATCTCAGTTGAATGAACACCTCATGGATTGGAAATAATAAAAAGAAAATGAAAGAGACAAAAATTAACCAATATAAAAATTAATATAAAATTATACATTAAATGAAAAATCTTCAACATCCGAATATTTGGAAGCCATGATAAAATTCGCCGCGTGCAGGAATTTTGATAAATTATCGTTGTTTAATGGAAAACAATTTACGTCTTTAAACAAGAATTTCCATTTGGCGCACTCATTAACGATATGGGTGACAGTTTCAGGAGCATCTCCACAGGAACACAAATTGGTGTCTGCTAGATGGAAACGGTGCAGATAACTTTGAAATCTACCATGTCCAGTAAGAAATTGCGTCACATACGTATTAATATTATTAATTTTGATTGGATTGGTTTTAACCTCGGGGATGAAACTAAATGTTAGTCTTCCAGTTGAGCTATTGTTCCAGCTATTTTGCATTTCAATAAATCTATTGTTTAGATCCAACTCCAAATTGAGATTATTTAACCCTTTGAAATACAAAATTTTATGCTGCAATACGGAATGCAGTGGCAATTGTCCTGCTATTGTTCGCAACGCATCACCGGAAGTAGTTCTATGCGCGCGGAGAATAAACAAAAGAAATTTCCTTTGGGATTTAACTAGTACTTCCTGAATGCTTTTACGCTTTAAAGCCTCTTCAAACATAAATACGCAGTACGTGAATAATGGAACAACTAGCATATTATAATTTCCCCCCATATAATGTTTCTTATCTATTATCTTATACAGATGATTTTATTGTGGTCTTGTGCAAAATTTATTCTTAGTAATGGCATTGCTATTTAGTAGTGAACAACCGGCGCCATAAAACCATGAGGTATATGTCCGTCTTTTTAAATCCAGACTTAAACTAACTATTGGATACAGCAATTTGGCTCGTGCCCAGACTCTTTTACTAATTTATTCTGTATGGAAACACCGCGATCCAAATGCATTCCCAGATATTTCACGGAATTAACCTGCGGTATCTCAAAATTATTTATTAACTTCGAGCATGTAATAGGTCTATTAGTGAAAGCTATATGTTGACATTTTTTAGCATTAAACTGATTCTTCAGTTGCTGGTCCATGTTTGTATGTTATCGATATGATCTTGAATTGTTATATTCGCAAAATCAGGATTTTCGTTACGGGCCATTAATGCTATATCGTCCGCAAATGTAGCCAGAATTGCCTGATTAGAGACAGATATGTTTGCTGTGTATATTGAATAAAATATTGGGCCCAACAGATTTCCTTGTGGAACCGAAGCACATATTTTTCTTTCTTCAGTAAGGACCTCATTAATTTTGACTGAGAATGTTCTAGTTGTTAAGTACGATACCAGTAGTAGATAGAGATCCGGTGGAAATATCTGCTTTAATTTAAATTTTAATCCGGTATGCCAGACATGATCAAATGCTTGTTCCGCATTCAAGAAGGCCGCTGAACATACTTGTTTTTTTTTTTCAAGTACTGTTTGCCACTGCATCTACAAGTTTGTGACATTGATGAATTGTAGAATGTTGAGGTCGAAAGCCAAACTGATGATTAGGAATAAACTTTTGATTTTCTACTATCAAAAAAATCCTTTTTAATAATAATTTCTCAAAGACCTTGGATAACATACTAAGTAAGCTTATTGGCCGATAAGAGCATAATGAGGTTTGAGGTTTTTCAGGTTTTAAGACCATTAGTATTATTGATTTTTTCCATTGCTTCGGGTTGTATCCCTTTCGCAGTATAGAGCTGAATGTATAGCAGAGTAGCATAGCCGCTTTCTGAGGTAATCTAACTAATATTTCGCTAGTTAATTTATCCACCCCTGGAGCTTTATTGCGAGGAGTTGATTTTAGACAGTTTGCTACTTCCTTGGGTGAGAACGACTTTGTAAGAAGCTGCATTTGCAACGGACTTTCTAGGAAACTTTTCACATATTTAGTATGCGCAATATTTGAATAGTCATGGCGGGTAAATATTTTTTCCAGGTGATCTGCAAAAGTTTCTGCCTTTTGTTTGTCAGTTTTTGCCCATTTATTATTATCTAGTTTGATATTGTACTGTTCTTTGTTTTGATTAATTTTTTTGTAGCAAACCATAATGAATTGTCCATTATATTTAACGAGTTTAAATTATTATTCAAATGATTTATTTTTGTATATTTTTATTGCTTCTTTTAGCTTTGTGTGAAGTCTATTACACACGGGTTTCAATGATGGGTAGCGGTTTATCTGCCACCGTCTTCTAGCAGCTCTAGTCTGTTTTATCAGTTTTCTTATTTCTATCGGAACATATTTTTTGGTGTTCTCGTGATTTTGTTTATATATTGTAGAGTTATTACAAGCAGATTGGAATAGGTTTTGTTAAGTCCACAAGAGCAGTATCTATGTCATCGCTATTTTTTAATTTTATATTCAATTTGATCTCATGGTTTATAATATATGAGAACTGGAGCCAGCTGGCAGTTTTATTATGTGAATAATTTTGTTTATAGCTTTGTATGGGACTTGTATCTAGTTTATAGCTATAGCTGGTACATCATCTGAGGATAAATCTATTTTTGTTTCACAGATTTTAATATAATTGTGAAGATCACGTGTGGCATAAAGATCTAACATATCTAGTAGCCTGTTCGAATGTTCTAGCCAGTAGGTTGGAGTCAATGGCAATAATATTGCCAACGAATTACGATTAATTGTACCGGTAAGTTTTTTACCAGTATTGTTTGTTATTCTTGAACCCCATAATACACTTTTAGAGTTAAAATCACCCCACAGATGAATCTATTGCTTAAGTTAGAAAAAAATATTATCCTATTCTGTGGAAGGTATATTACGAATCCTGGATAACAGTCAATTGCAGCAACAGTTAAATAGCCTACATTGACATTAATATTAGCTGAAATTATCTGAAAAACATTTGTATCGTATGGCAGGTGTTCATGTTGCCGATAGAAGTGTTTTATCATAATCATTGCGCCCCCGTGAGCAGTTCCGTCTGGATGTTGAGTAGAATACATTTTATAACCGGGTAATCTAAAACTTTTACCACAGATTAAGTGTGTTTCAGTTATTATCGTAACATGAACTACATTTTGATTTAAAAATATTTCCAGTTCATTCTTTTTTGAACGATTCCGTTAGCATTCCATAACATTATTATTAAGGAGTTTTAAGTAGCTATATTACTTTTTAGTATTATATTTACTGTAAAATTCTGTCGATAACTTTTGTTAGTATCGCAATTAACGGATTTATTACAGATCTAAATTCAGTTAAAAATGAATTTAATATTTTAGTGATATCATTATTCGTGATTTGCAAATGTAGTATTAATAGTAGTTTTTTTTAGCATGCGTTTATACTACGTCAGCATATGTTTGTTATTTTTCGACCGTGCGTATGCCTAATTCGGATTTGATGATTCAGAATTACTGGTACTTTGAATGGGATCAGCAGTATAAAATCTGCTGTAAAACTTCAGCTGTCGTTGGTAGAAAGTACATCCTCTGTAGCTAGCTGGATGGTTGCCCTCACACAATGCACATTTTGCTGATTCTTTCACCGTCTTCTTGCAGAGGTTGCTATCATGTTTACCGACGCATATAACACAACGTGAAAGCAGATTACAGTAGTTAGCAGAATGACGAAAACAATTGACAGCGCTTGCACTGAATTAATTCACGATCTTTTCTCGGTTCTTCAAATGTTTCGACGGTATTTAGAAAATTCAACGATTTTATAGCTATTGTCTGACGACTTTAATTCTATTTTATAACATATTTGTAATACGTATAACTTGAAAACCATTTTCTTCTGTAGCATTTTTGATTTCTGTTATGTCAATTGATCAGTGTAGTTTTCTTAAAACCACCCTTAATAACGGTTTATCTTCATTTAATGAACATGTGTAGTAATAATAATTTTTTGCTTTTAATGCTTTTATGATCGTTCTGAAGCTGAGGGGATTCGCTGGTTTGACAATAATTCCTGTTAAGGTAGATTTTAAAGTGAATATGGTATCTGGTATACTTAATAAATATTTTGTGAAACGCACTGCAACGAACCACACCGTTCATTCACATAAAGTACTTATAAGAATCTAGCGTTCCAGAACCTTCGCTTTGTGGTACGATCAGCAGATTTCTTCGCCAAATGGGCACTTGTCACATTGCGGCTTTACATGCTTGGAGATTTTATGGCAAAAAGTTGCCTATATCGAATTTTTAATTTCTTCACCGATGTATATTTATCTCTCTTCTAATAGCGAGACCATAGTCAATAAGCTTTGCTGTCAACTTCCCTTTGTCAATTACATCAGAATTATCCTTTTTTACTATACATAATTGTATACATACGCTTTTGAACGTGACTTACACATTCTTCTTCTTTAACGAAAATTTCAGTGTAGTCTCGAGTCAACAATTAGTTTGTAAGTTTTACCGTCTCCATCACCTATGTAATTACGTATCATATGTTATAAAGTATTTCAGATTTTTTGAACATTTCTACAGTACCATCAACTTCCATTTTTCCAGATGACCCTTCCTAATGGGCAGAACGTTGATCGGAAGTGTTGTTTACTCCATTCACTATATTGCTCGGTATCTTCAAGAATTTTTCCAAAATTTAAAAGCTTTGCAATATAAAATTTTTAGGATAATATTAATAACTTTTCTTGTGTAAAATGATATAAGAGTGGAAACGTTTCAAAAAAGGTCAGTTCTATCCCCTAAAACGATGACTTTTTCTGCATTACCCAATCCGACTGCCTTTTCAAGGGGATTTTTTATTGACAATTCACAAATAGTTTTTTTTTGGAAATGTAAATGGCATTCATTAATTTCTGATAGAACGGTTGAAAAATTGGTTTAAGTAAGTCTATGATTTCGCAGAATTTATCTATTCTTACTAACCTAATACCAAAAATTCTAAACGCAAAAACCAATTGTCTGTTCACATCATAAGCTCTGCAACTGATAACTAGAACTGATTCTGTTTGAAACCAGAACCATAAAGAAAAGTTTCAGTAAAGTTTATACTTTACCACATAGTAAAATAAAACTGTCATAAAATTAGTTAATCTGCGATCAACAGATAGGTTAACTTTAAAATTAACGCTTTCGCCGCTCTTCAATTTTTTTGGTAATGTACTCGGCTAGTTCTTCATTCTTCACCGATTAGCGATTCTACGGGCAGTGTATTTTTTTATGTTCCAATGAGGACGTCCAACTGCTTCTTTATTGCAGCTTCTTTGGAAATTTTCTTTTTTCAGCATTGTAATCATTTTTAATATAAAAAAAACTAATAAAAAAAACATGTTTGTAATGCATGTAACGATCTGTATTCTTTTGCGTTACATAAATGATTCTACAACCTTCAATGTTCAGGGTTTAAACGAATTCCAACTCTATTCTGATTTATTTTTAACACTTGATCATACGCACTACACAGTGCTAGCTAATAGCTTTTTTTTGCAATATAATCAGAATAATTCCGAATTGTAGAAGTTGGAGTTAAAACTGTGGGCAACACTGAACAGCACCAGCCTGTTATGTTACTATACAGCTATGCGTAATTCTCTGAAGTTTTTCTCGTAATTTCTACCACACTCGCTTCAAATTACAACGGTTCTGGTAATATTTGGGATTTTGATATGTTTAAATGTTTCAAGTATTCTTAAAAGTATAAATAATAAATGTGACCCCAAAAAAATAAAATAATAATAATAATTCTTTGAAAATCTTAAGATGGTGTAATCTCTTACTGTTTAAATCAAAGGATATATAAGAACAAAAAAATTGTATACGATAACACTGTTTTGTTTCTTGTTTTTGTACGTTTTTATTTTATTTTTAACAAAGTTTTTGCATATTTATGCTTAATTTGCAGTGGTAACTTGAGAATGATCTTATTGGTATAAATGCCCGAAAAATTCTAATTAATGATACATCATTCATGGAACAATAGTTTTTATAATTAATTGCTTGTATGTTCGACCCATTGGGATTAATTTCACCTATTATAATCGTGTTAAAAATTCCGTTGCTGGATTTTTGGGGAAGGTAATGTGACGTTGCATCGTCCCATTTTTAAAATTTCTTTTACGTTTATTATAATGAATTATCGCTTCTTTGAGAATTTGTAATACAACACAACTATTATAAAAGGTTAATCGCTACACGTTGTCTTGCCAGTTTTTGTATGCAAGCTCTAGAGCAGTGGTTCTTAACCGGTGGTCCCTGGAAGCACTCAAAGTGATCCGCGAAGCCATCCTAAAAATATTAAAGCTATAAAAGTAGTTAACTTCATTAAAAAGAGTGTACTTATTCAAACAATTGTGCTCTGATATGAACTCTGAACACGAAACTCGGCTTTTCCATACGTAAGTACGTCGGCTTTCCAAAGGAAATATGCTGCCGGGGTTGTGCAAACTGAAAGAGGAAGTCCAAATATTATTAACTAACAAGAAGAACAAAGAGTTGCTGGATCAGTTCTGCGAGTCCAAATTTCAAATGTGTTTTGCTTATTTGGTTGATTTTTTTGCGCAACTAAATAAATTGAACCTTAAACTGCAAGGGTCATGAAATTTGAAGTTGCAAGGCGCAAGCAATAAATTTGGATATGAAGATAAAATTAATGAATTTATCACCAAAATCGAGCTATGGATCGACAAGGTTGGAAGAAAAAATTTTTCTGCCTTTGATACGCTGAATCGAATTATTGACAGGCAGCGTGCTGAGATTAAAGGAGAAATACAAAAAAACATGATACTTCATTTGAAAAATTTAAAAAGTGAATTCAGTCGCTATTTTCCTGACTACTGTGAGGACGAAGGTGTTCGGAAAGTGATCAACGTTTCTGAGGTACCCGATAAAATTCAAGAAGAAGTGATTGAAATGCAACACAATAGTAACTTGAAAGATATATTCGTGACAGGAATTAATTTTGAAAATTTTTGGACCAAAAAGCCAATTTCTTTCCTAAAGATTCAAGAAATTGCTGTACGTTACCGAACTTTGTTATCATCGACATATCTATGCGAGCAGGGGTTCTCGGCGCTTTTGATAATTAAAAGCAAGCACCGAAATCGGTTGGATGCCACTGCCGACATGTGTTTGGCTTTGAGTAGCATTGAACCAAGGATTCAGAAGTTATTAAAAAGTATGCAGTCACAGAAATCGCATTAAAATAATATATTTACATCTATTCTGTAAAATTTTCGTAAAAAAAAATTAAAATACTGTTGGCTTTGAACAATTTTATGCGTGTCTTATTTATAGATAGATAGAACAACCCTTTATTTATTTACTTGGTGGTCCATGGCAGACAGAAATTTTGTCAAATGGTCTCTTATCACTTAAAGGTTAAGAACCACTGCTCTAGAGCGTACTGTGCGTGCGTCTATTTAAAAATTTCTTATCTGAATAGAACAATATCATACATCCTAACGTGTACAAAAATCTTGAATCGTGAAGATTCCCCTCAGCTAAATTCTTCGCTGCCTTCCAGCAACTTTCTAGCTCCTCGCATCCTACTTCTTAATTCCTCCCCCAATTACTCCTCTCTTAATATCACTAATCTTTCCGCCGCAATCATGGAACTCCTCGCTTCTCATAGCATAGACGCCTCCTCTTCTTTCCGTGACAATCTTTCTTCTTTCTTATCCAATTACGTCCATTTCTCGTAAGGCATATTTTGCCTTCTCCTTGTCTTCCCCCCGCCCCCCGTTAGCCAAGGATAACGCCTTACTTACGCTTCAGGAACACTAGACATGCCTCTGTGCTCATGTCGTTTAATTTATTCATACGGAGGTGTAATTGTCCCTTTAGAGGAGGATACCAACAAAATAGTCGACAACCATGTTCGTGCAGGTACTTCTCCCTGCGCTTTGGATTATACCAAATTGATACGAATATAAAAGGTCCGGCAAATTGGCCCGCATATTGTGGCGGGCAGAACTTCTTTCGTCTTCAGTTTCCTTGTTCTTCCTTTCTCCTCCTCAAGTTAGAAGTGGACCTATGTGTTCGCTTTTTATTTACTAACCTTTCTTTCTTCTTTTATAGCTACTTCTATTATTTCATCCACTCCCTGTCCTCATTTTCTATCCTATTCTAATTTTCTTGTATCCTAGATAGCATGTCGCGTGCTCATGCTTCGAACATCCTGCAGTGAAACTGTCGTAGCTTACAAGCTAACAAATTAAGTTTAGAGGGTTTATTAGACCTCTATAATATCTATATGACGTTGTTATCCGAAACTTGGCTCAAATCCTCCTCGTCTCTACATTTCAAAGGCTATTCTTTAGTTCGGTCAGATCGTGTGGATCGTTACGGTGGCGTCGCCATTCTTATTAGATACGATCTATCCTACCCATCGCACGATATCCCATGTCTTCCGCCTCCCTATCCTAATCTTCCTAACATGGTTCACATTTCTCTTTTGAATCTTCTTCCGAATCCTTTATATATTGCTTGCGTTTATAACCCTCCTAACTCCAGCCTCTCTAATCTTCCTCTTATCTCATTTCTTTCATCTTTATCTGGTCCCTTCATCATTGGAGGCGACTGGAATGCTCACTCTCCTCTTTGGGGCTGCGCTGGGAATAATCTTAATGATTCGATTCTTGAAAATCTCATCTTGGACCATGATCTTTTTCTACTTAATGATCGGCCCCCTACCCTCTTCAAGCAACCTTCTTCCTCTAGTTCAGTTGATCTCTCCTTTTCCTCTCCCAATCTTGATCTCCTATGCTCCTGGAGGACTCTCGACGGCACTTTTGGCAGCGATCATGTCCCCATTCTGCTCACTCTTAATGACGTGCTCCCTCCCAAGTCTTTCAAGCCCCTTCAATCTCCCCGTTGGCTCCTTTCTAAAACTGATTGGGCTAAATTTCGTTCCTTGGTGGATTCCTCTCTCCCTTCTTTTTCTGATGTTCCTAATCTCTTCTTCTGTTACGATTTTTTCATTCGAACGCTAAATTCTGCTCTCTCCACATCTTCTCCTCCTATTACCAGCACGCGCAGTCGCTCTTCTTCGTATGCCTCCTCACTCTGGTGGAATGAAGAGTATAAAGCAGCATTCCAAAAAAGTTCTGCTACCTTTAAAGCCTTCCGCTCTCATTCCTCTATGTTCAACTTCCTAGCCCACAAAGAAGCCAACGCAAAAGCTCGTTTCATCCTTAAGTCCGCCAAAAAGAATTCTTTCTGTTTCTCCTTCTCCAGAGATACGCCCTTCTCCCAGATCTGGAAAATGGCTAAGGCATTTAGATCACCCTTTTCTGAGCGTCCTCGCTACTCCCACCCTTTCAAACCCCAGCTGGAGTCCGTCTTTGATTCTACTGCTCCCGCCTATATCCCCTCTTTTGAAGAAATTGTTCTTCCTTCTCTTCCTATCGACTCTGAGCCTCACTTCCTGTCTTCTCCTTTCCGTTACGACGAGCTTGCATCCATTCTTAATAAATCTACCTTGTCTGCTCCTGGCCGGGACGGCTTCTCGTTCCTTATTCTTAAAAATCTCTCTCCTGCCGCGCTGCTTTTCCTTCTCCGTATTTTTAATTCTTTTCTCCTTCCTGGTTCTACTCCAAAATCCTGGAACGACTTTATTGTTATTCCTATTCCTAAAAGAAATCAGTGTTCTTTCCGTCCCATTTCCCTGGCTTCATGTCTGCATAAAATTTTTGAAGCTTTGATTAACAATCGTTTCGTGTGGCGGCTGGAGCACAGTAATCTAGTCCCTCCTAGTATGTTTGGCTTTCGTCCTGTGCTTGGACCGGTTGACTGCATTAGTTATTTCCTTTCAGATGTCTATAAGTCTTTCTTAACTAAAAAATTCACCATTGCCTCCTTTGTGGACGTCTCTCCTGCCTTTGATAATGTGCATCTTCCTTCTTTGGGTTTCAAACTATTTTCTCTTCGTCGTCATTCTCATAATCAACCTCTTCCAGAACAGAACTCTCTTTATTTCTTCTCCATCCCTTTCCTCCTCCAGATGCGTTTATCGTGGGCTCCCACAGAGTTCCTGTCTGAGTCCTACACTTTTTAATATCTACTCTTTTGATATCACTTCTCTTCCTATTCCTTCTTCCTCCCTCCTCTTCGCTGACAACATTTTGGTCTATTCCACATGTGACAATCTGTCCGTCGCTATTAATGAGTTGAATAATTCGCTGTCTATTCTTAATAATTCTCTTTCTGTCTTCACCTCTCCCTTTCTCCTACTAAGTTGTCTTGTATCATTTTTTCTCTCCGCCCCTTTAACCGAGCTCTAACTCGCATCACTGTATCTGGTATTCTTATCCCCGTTGTCAATTCCATATGCTATCTTGGCCTTCTTTTTATTAGCCGCCTCACATTCCATGAGCACATTAATTTTCTCTATAAATCCTGTCTTAAAAGACTTAATCTCCTTAAATCTCTCTCCCCCTCAGATGGGGAGGCGATCCGTTTATTCTTCTAATTCTTTTCAAAGCCATCATCCGGTCCAAGCTCGACTATTATTCCTTTATCTACGGTAATTCCTCTAAGTCTCTCCTCTCTAAACTTGACGCGATCCAGAACTCTTGCCTCCGTTTGTGCATTTGAGCCTTGAAATCCTCCCTCATTCCCGCAGTTCTATCAGAGTCGGTTACCCAACCACTATTTATTCGCCGTTCTCAGCTTGGGTATCGCTTCTTAATTAAACGGCTTCCCATCTCCTCGTCCAAACTTATTTCCTCCTATCTATATATCAAAAACCGCTGGTGTTTTTCTCCTCATAAAATCCCAATCCTGTCGTTCATTGCTACCCGTCTTTCTAATTTTTCTCCTGTTGTCCTTTCCTATAACACTCTCCCGTACTTCTTTCATGACTTCAATAGCCTATGGCAGCCTATCAAATCTCTCCCACTTCGAGCTACACGGTGCAGTTAACAATGAATTTCTTCATTTGTTGAATTCCTCTTTTCCTGCTCATGTATTGATCTTTACTGATGGTTCCAGGAGCGAGGACGGCGTAGGTGGTGCGTTTACTGCTCCGTCGCTTCGGCATTCTGAGTCCTTCCTCTGCTCTATTTTTTCTGCCGAGTCGATCGCCACCCTTCAGGCTATCTCTTTTATTTCCTCTTTAAGCGATCTTTTCCAATTCCTCATTATTTCGGACTCTAAAGGCGTCCTTCAAGCCCTATCCTCTCCTTCTTCACATTCCTCCGATAGTATTATTCTTTCAATTCGTTCTCTTACCTCCACTCTGCAGTCATCCCGTTCTATTCTTATTGATTTTTTATGGGTCCCCAGTCATTCCGGAATTGATGGCAATGACGCAGCCGATTCTTTGGCTCGTTCTGCTGGTCGCCTTGATTCATTCCTCAACCATTTCCCTTCTTCAGATATCCTCTCCTTATCCACCTCCAATCACGCCAGATTTTGGTGGGATATTTATCCCTCCCTATTTTCTAATCGTCATTTACATTACCGTTTTATTCAGTCGATTTCTCGTTCCCTGTCTTGATTCCATTCTATTCCTTTCGGTCGTCGCTCTTCTATTGTCTCCCTAATTCGTCTCCGGATCAATCATTCTCTCCTCCCCTGCTCACGCTTTCGATTTGCTCTGTCGCCTTCTCCTGATTGTTCTCTTCACGATTGCGATCCTCCTCGGAAATGTGATGCTGATCACATTTTCTTCGAGTGTCCTGCCCTTTAGAACGAACGCTCCCTTTTATACAGTCAGCTCTTGTCATTAGGTCTCCCTACTGCCTATAACTCTTTATCTTTTCCTTTCCTTCATCTTCTGTGGTGTCCGCACTGCTGTCCTTTGTTGCGTCCATTTTGGACCGCCTAGTTATTTAGTTTTTTAGCTTAGTTTTCCTGTTGTTGGGTCAATGCCGCTGGCGCACCATACGAATAAAGTCAACAAATATTTCTAGGTTATAGTTATTAGCAGCCTAAATTAATTAAGTATGTTAATTGTATCCATAAAATTGGAATTACAAATGTATTCACCTTTTGTGATTGCACAATTGTATTTCCGCGGATAAAGTCAGAAAACGTTAAGCTTGAATTATTCATTCGTGATCGGCTAAAATATATTTAATTTCCAAATTACCAAAGTCTTCGGGGTGAGAATTCAGCAAACCTTGCTGCAAAAGGCATTACCATTAAAAAACTATTATAATTGAATTATCAAAAGTGGTCGCTCCTAATTACATGTAGATCGATTAAGGCTATCAGTTATTGTACGGGCACATAACTATGTCAAGAAAATCGATGAAGCGACTGTTTCCGGCTGTTTAGCTCCCTATTTGTTGTATTACAAACTCGTAGGAGTTACAGCGTTTTCTTTCATTTTCGTGAACTACGCCAAGTGTGCTGAATCTGAATGGAAAAAAGGACCAATGTTGGCAGCCGTGTTGATGATGCTTTTATTTATGTTTCATAAAATCTGTAATTTTCTAAAGAAATAAAAGTGTTGCCGAATAATTCATTAATTTAACTAAATAACGTTTCAGTATTGTTAAATCCATTTTTAGACGGGAAAAATATATTGTGCATAAAAGATTGTTAAGTTTATCTAACTATTCATACAACCTAATATTCCCTATAATACTACATCATATATCAAAGCTACTGGAATCATCTTTTGTGCATGTGCATTAATTTATATTTTCACACTTAGAAATCCTTCACTTGTAATTTTATACAAAAAAATTACTGGATCATCGGAGGCAATAGTCATATTGTCAAAAAGTTTATCTATACATAACTGTGTTCATTGTTCTGAAATTAGAGCCATGGCTTACGGACAGCTTATTGCCAGAACGATTATTAGTTACCCGACCATTTACTAATGTTGGCATCGATTTTATTGGTTCTTTTGTAATAAAATGTACTAGCCATCGCGTTGTGTAAAATTCAGAAACTTACATTCATTATTTTTTGTTTGCTTCTCTACCAAAGCAGTACATATAAGTTAGTCTCGGATTTTACAACTGATTCCTATCTAGCTGCTCTGGATCAATTTTACTTCCGAGGCTAACCTACTTTGGCAATGGCACAAATCTGGTAGGAGCCATCAGGGCTGTTTTGAACAATACAGTCATTGAATACGTCGCTAACAAATCCGTTGAATGCAATTTTATTCAACACATAGAAGTCTTTATTTTGCAGGATTATGAGAAGTGGAAATAAACTCTGAAAAGTCGCAATTAATAAATGCTATTGGTGTGCAAACCTGCAACTTGGATGTGTTACAGTTTTCATAAAGATAGAATCTACACTGAATTTACGTTCTCTCTACTGCTTTCGGAATGGAGATGAATACTTACGATTACAAGTAAAATAGGCCAGTTAAGTAACAAGGGGGGTTTTGTTCGGTACAAAATGTTGCTCCTGCTCAAAAAAATAAGTAAATATTACATTTACAGCCCAGTTCTTATCCTAATTTTTCCCTCAAATTATTTTAATTTAAGTTACGACCTTAATTTCATCAAATGAGGCATTAAAATTCACACTTTTAAAAACTAAAATATGCATCAATTGCCTGATAATACTGTGCATTCTATTTTTCTAGGTACTATAAAAGAATTATACCCCAATTGTCAGTTGATCTTTACAAATGGGCTAAATTCAGCAGACTTAATGAAGGTGTCGAGGCAAGATTTATTATAGAAAGTATTTCAGAGCATAAATTTAGGTTGTCTACAGAGGCTTCTATTTTTACAGCTGAGCTTCTTGCTATTGAAAAAGTATTGGACTTGTCGAAAATGTGTTGCAGTCCAAGAGGGAATTTGTATTATTTTCGGACACCCTTAATTCTCTTTTGTATCTTTAGAATAATAACTTCCAGTACAATTGTCATCCATCTATGAAATTAAAACAGCGTGTCTTAATATTTCAGAACTCTGAAGTTTCGTTAAGTTTTGCTGGATTTCAGGCTACTGTGAGGTATTAAATAGTAATAGAGTTGATTTAATCGCAAAAGAAACATCTAAGTCAGGTATTAAATTTCCAGCCATCTCATCCTTCGATCTTCCAGATAAAATTAAAAGTAATATCAAGGTTCTGGTAAATATTTTCATATTGTACAATTATCACTCCCGTTTATATCTTGATTTTATTACATTTGTGTTTCAGTCAGTATGGCTTGTAGATTTGTGATTGTTGTGTGTAGGGCACCAGATATTTTTGCCAATAAGGGCATTGGTTAGCTTATAATATCTATTATAGATTAAATTTCAAATAAACTGTTAACTATTTTTATTTAAGTGCGACCAATTTGATAAAAAGAGACTTATTTTTTTTTTAAAGACCTCATGTCATATAGCTTTTGTATTTTTTATCTACTTTGTTCCAGTGATAAGATTTTAGTTACTTTATTTAAGTTCGTTGAAGAAACAAGATTATTATATAATTTTTGTTTTATTTAATTTTTTTTCCCTCAATCATTGAAGTACATTATTCTGTTAATGTTGTTGGTTAATTTTATTTTATTCTTTTTATTTATTTGTTTATTTATCACATATGTGAACATCTATAATAATAGTACTGCTAGTAATGATAATAAAGTAAAGTAAAGTAAGTCCCATACCCTTAGCAGGGTGTCGGGGATTGTGAAGTTAAGATTCACAGTGTACTAAGCCTAATGGATGTAATGAGAATACTGCGGCCAGTTTCTTTGTCTTGACCGCCTTTACTTTCCCAGATTTCTTAAATCTGGGAGCGATTCAGATCTAGAATGAGACATGAACCTGTGACCTCTGATTTAGTATCCAAACGCCTTAGTCACTAGGCACCGCGCTACCAGTAATGTTAATAGCAACATCGAAAATAAAGAAAAATTTAATAGCACATTTAGGTGAAAATTATTTCCGATAGCTCAGTCAGAGTGACAGATGAAAATTAGATATTGCAGGTGTGCCTGATGATAGACCCATTAGTTATGTATGCGAGGTTGATTTGGAGCATCTTTCAAATTTATATTTCATACATAACAATTTATCTCTGTATATTAGAAAATAAGTGTAACTAGTAAAACACACACTATAGAAATCTTAAACAGCCTATTACATAGGCGAAAACTACTGTTTGTGCATCGAACCATTTCTTTTAATCATTCAATGTAGTTGAAGACTTACACTGATTTGAATACTGTACAGTAGAAACAAGGCTACTAATAAGTTCAAAAATAACTGTTTGAAACTAATGAATAATTGTGTTTTTGATACAGCGATGAAGGATATTATGCATAGAACTAAGGAGAATAAAAAAAAGTTTGGGGTATTTAAAGATAAGATGAATGGGACTGTAATTGGTGAATTGTTGGATTATGTCTAAAAATGTATTGTATAAGGTTGTAGATAATTGAGAAATTATAAGGGATGTATAATTGTCTACAATTAAGAATGAGCTTCATTTTAAAGATTATTATGATTGTATGTCTGGGGTGTGTAGTAAACTGAGTAATAATTATAAGGTGCATTATAACATAAAAAACATTAAGCATTCATTATACACTCTAGAGCAGACTGAAAAAGTTAAATGGTGAAGATCAGTGCCGTCTTTACCCATAAGCCGACGAAGCCTGGGCTTAGGGTCCCTTAAGATCGAATAAAGAAAATTAATTCAGGATATATATATACAGTGAGCAACGAAAATATTCAGACACTAGGTAATTTTTTCATTTTTTGATTAGAAAGTTGTATTTATGCAAACTAATGTAAAGGTATGTTAGAACAGAGCGTAAGGTAATAAATTCAGTAAAAAAAAAAACAAAAATCATCAATAAAACAACTGAAAAAATGAATAACGTAACGTAATACGCTTTCAAGCGACAATGAAAATATTCGGACGCGTACATACGCTGAGCAGTGTTGGGTTTTTCCATGAGACAACGATGCGCGTTCACTGGGGGTGAGTCATTTCTTACCAAAGGCAACCTGTTCAATGAACCGCTGATCGACATTTGACATTTTACACTCGCGTTACGTTCGGTTTAAAATTTATTAAAAAAAATGCCTCGTAAAGGCAATAACTCGTCTTTTGAGCAACGACAATTGGTGATTCGTAATCATAGTAAAGGATTTTCTGTTCGTAAAATTTCAATGTTATTAAATGTGAGAAAAAGCACTGTCGGCGACATCCTTAAACGTTTCGAAAAAGTAGATCGGATAGACTCAGTTCCACAAACAGGTCGACCACAGAAATTGTCAACACGTGATCAGCGGTTCATAACGAGGCAGGTAAAGAAAAATCCAGCAATTAGTGCGCCTAAATTATCCTACGGAACTACACGAAAAAGATTTAATATTGAAGTTCACCTACAAACGATACGTCAAACAATTAAAAAGAACGGCTACAATTCGAGAGTCGCGCGAAAGAAACCTTTAGTCAGCGAAAAAAACGTTTAAACTTTGCAAAGGAACATGCTAATCGTGGTATAAATTTTTGGAAAACTGTAATTTTTACTGACGAAAGTAAATTCGATGTTTTCGGAAGTGACAGCGTCTAAAAATTTGGAGGAAACCAAATACAGAGCTTAAAAAATACAACCTGAACGCGACAGTCAAACATGGTGGAGGAAGTCTTAAGGTGTGGGGACGTTTCGCCGCGTCTGGGGTCGGTAACTTGGAGTTTATCGAAGGTAATATGAATGCGGATACATACGTCGACTTTCTGAAAATAAATTTGAAATGTAGTGCCGAAAAATTGGGTCTGGAAAACAATTTCAAGTTCTACCAAGATAATGACCCGAAGCATAAATCGTACAAAGCGCGGTCGTGGCTATTGTACAACTGTCCAAAGGTCATGGAAACACCACCCCAATCACCAGGACATCAATCCCATCGAAAATTTGTGGGTCCATTTGGATCGAAAAATTCAGGAAACGAATATTAGAAGTAAAACACAGCTAAAAATAATTATCGAGCAAGAGTGGCGAAAAATTTCATCCGAATTTACAAAAAAATTAGTTGAATCGATGCCCAGAAGGATGACTGCTGTTATTTAAAAGAAAGGGTTACCGACAAAATATTAAAGGTGATTTTAAAATTGAATTTTTGAGTTTTATCGAAGCTGTCCGAATATTTTTGTTGCGCCTTAAATAGACTACTTTTATTTTGTTTCAAATTTCCGCTTGTTATTATTATTGTACGTCGAAAGTTTTACCTGTCTCTATTACCTAATGTTCTGTTCTAACATGCCCTTACATTTTTTTTTCAAAAAGTTTGCATAAGTACAACTTTTTAATCAAAAAATGAAAAAATTACCTAGTGTCCGAATATTTTCGTTGCTCACTGTATATATGTATATTCTGAATTAATTATATATACTCGTATTAATTATATCTATATCTATATATTAATTACAACGTAATTCTTAAGCTACCCCCCATTCGAAAAAATGTCCTAAAAAAATGTCCCAATTTTATGTAACGATAAATGTCCCAATTTTATATAACGCTAAATGTCCCAATTTTATGTAACGTTTGTTATATTTTGTAGGATTTTTGTTATTGTTATTTAAAAAATGTCACAATTTTATGTAATGAAATATGTAACGAAAAATGTAACGAAAAAATGTCTTAATTTTATATAACGGAAGGTAAATGTTAGAATAGGATTTTTGTGGTTATGTTATTTTTTGTGTGTGTTGATGCCAGTAAGAATTACGTTGTAAATTTTGATTATTTTATACAAAGTATAGAAGAGAAAGAGACAGAAATGAAAGCAGGAGGGGTCAAGGGGCACAGCCCCTTGCGAGGCCAAAGTGGCCGAGTTTATATATATATATATATACGTGTATATATATATATAGTTGAGCTTAGTTCATTGTGAACCTTAATTTCACAATCCCCGACGCTCTGTCAAGGGTATGGGACTTACTTTACTTTACTTTATATATATGTATACACACATATATATTCTCATAAGTCCTACAAGGAGCAAGGGCCACGTTGTTATTCTTTTTCAGTTCACTGAATCACTAGAACATTTTTTCTATTCCAATCTGAAATTCAAACTCGGGGCCCCAGGATGAAACCAGGGAGGGAAATTTAAAATTTAAAAAAATCTAGTCTCTGCTGACAAACAGAAAGTATGCTCTTGTCTTCGGGAGAACATCTTTCGACTCCTCAAAAACAAGAATATGCCCTTTGTGAAGTTAGTGGGTTAACAACTCGGGCCAATGAAACATCATATAGCTTCCTTTTTGTTTCGGTAGTGATGCACGTCGGTCGTCATGCTGAAATTTGAATTTTTGCATAAAATCGTTTTCTTTAAGTGGGCCCCCAACCGGCGAGGTTTGGGGCCCCCTGACTCTTAAAGCCGGCACTGATGAAAATGATAACAGAATTATATTTAGTTATAATATAGCCGTAGTAGCATATGAAAATTCTATGTACAATGAATTTTGTGAAAAGTTTGATATTGTTTTTTCCGAGCTAAGAGTGTGTATATTGGATAAGAATATATGCAATGCATGATTACATAGAAGTAAGGCTTAGTATTAAGGATGGTGAGATACCACAATATTTGTAAATGCATGGTCCTAAAATAGTTTCTATGAACTTACAGCATTATAAAGGAAATGCTATTTCTAAAGTATTGTATTTGTAGTAAAAAATTGAGTATTTTTTCCTAGTATGTAGTGTTTTGCAGTAAAATTTAGTGTCTTTTACCTAACACTATGGAATTTGTATTAAAATTAGAATATTTTACATAAATTATGGTATTTTAAGTAAACGGGTCTAGCTAGTTAAGGGGGGTAAAGGTGCCTTTGAACCAAACTTTATAAAGAATATATATACATCTAGAGCATGAAAAAAGTAGTTGCTGCTGATAGTTTCAGACCCCTAGTCCCACAGGGGGCTGCTCTAGTCGCCATTTTGTGATTTTCAGTTTTTTTATGATATCTCAGCCATTTTTTGATCGATTTTAAAAATTCTTATTGGAGGTTATGATAATGGAAAGTTCTATAACGGTGATTTTTTTCAGATTTTTAGAGTTCAAAATTTGTAAAATGTCATAAAAAATTAAGAAAAAAAATTTGGTAACAAAAAAAATATATAACATGTATTTTAGTGTAAATTATCTACAGAAATTTTTTCAGATTTTTAAAAGTGGTGGAAGAGGTTCAACAAAATAAAAACGTGATGTTTTGTCTGAAAAAATTCTTTAAATTCAACTAATAACAGTGGAATAGATATATGTTATGTATTTGGATATAACAAGTTTTCCTGAAATTTTTCAGATTTTTGGAATGGGCGGAACAAGTGAAACAAGTCAAAAATTAAATAAAATCATGTGTTTTTGGTTGAAAAACCTCTTGAAATTCAACTAACAACAACAAAATTGATATATGTTAAGAATATTATAATAAAATGTTTTTCTGATATTTTTTTGATTTTTTGAATAGATGAAACAAGTCTAAAAAAATGAAAACATGCATTTTTGGCTGAAAACCCTGTGAAACTTCAACTAGAAGCAAACTGTAAAATGTAAGTTACCTAAATTGCTATTATGGGAATTTTAAATTCATGCAGAATCTTTATATTTTTTATTTCTTAAAAGCATTATTATTTTTCAGTTATAATACATTAGTTTAAATACATTTGTCATATTTAGAACAAAGAAAAACCGTAAGTTTTTTCAACACTCTTTAAAAGTGAAAAAATAGAAAAAAAGTTGGAAGCCATCGTTTAGTTATTTATTAATGATTTGTAATAACTAAGTTAGTTCAGAGCTAATCCTGGGCAATAAGAATCACAGGAGAAACTCTTGTCAATTTTTCATGTAACATTTCAACTACATACTTTAAAAATATGAAAAAAACTACATAGATACAACAAGTTCAGTCAAGCATGATGTTTCATGCACTGAGGATTCCATATAGTAAGTTAACGATAACTATAATTTATATTTACATAATGCTAAATTCAAAATAAAGGAATTTGTAACTTTTTGCGATTTTTTAAAATTACCGCCGTCTCAAAAATTTCATTGCGATAATAAAATATGGTTTCGTTCCCGACAAATAGTAATCTCTTAATTGGGATGTGGTTGAATTGGTTTCCGTTATAGCTAGAATGGTTGATGAATCAGTAGGCTTATGTACTTTATTAAAACGTGATATTTAACCAAAAAGAAATTAAATCATGAAAAAGGAAATAGAAGTTGAGCTGTGTGAACATTCATTCATTGGTAAAGTATTATAAAACTACATTAAGTGCTAAATGTAGTTTACAATTATTTATTTTCCATTTACAGTTCAGATTTTTTTTTAAACATAACAATAATATACAAACTGAAGACAGCTTGCAACATAGATGTGCAAATCGCTTGCGAAGAAACGAAAGAAATGTGTTTTAAACATATCCACAAGACTTTTAATTTGATCAGTTTTTTTAACCATGTAATGAATAATAAAAGAAAACACAATAAATAATAGCAGTAACAATTAGAAACTCTAGCTGAGAAGCCGCAAGATAAAGAGGAGTTAAAATAATAATAAAAGAAAAAAAAAACTTCAACAACATAGAACGGGAACCAATTTGACCAGCTAATTTGAAAATTAATTTTATCTACAGGAACCAATTCGACCAGCAAAATCTTATCCGGGAACAATTCGACTACTCCCCTCAATTGATATATCACATGACCAAAAAAAATTTTTTTTCAAAAATTTCGAATATTCCAGCGCCTCCCGGGGTCTACTTCTGACGTTTAAAACTCGAATGCTTCAAACTAAAAAAATATATGGGAATATACATATTTTTAACCTTGTTCAAAATTTTTAACTATGATACTCGTGTCGTCCAGAAAGGGACACAAACTTCAAAAGTTTTGTTAAGGAAATGACTTATGGGTTCGTTCCCGTCAAATAGCGATTTTTCCAACAATATATCACATGGCCAGGAAAAAAGAAATATTTTTTTCAAAACCTTTGAGCTTTCGGCGCCCCAAGCGCTGAAATAAAAAAGCGGAAACTCGGTTGTTCTAAACTAGAGTATATGAGGATGCGCATTTTATTAACCACGTTTAAAATTTGTAGCTATAAAACATGAGCCACAAGAGGGAGCTACACGCCATTTATAGTGCTTTTTTGAACTTTTAATAAAATTCCAATGTTTCATGAAAAAAATTAAATACGGGTTCGCTCCCGACCGCTATTTCCAGCAATATACCATATGCCCCGGGGGAGAAAAATTTTCCCCCAAAAGTTCGAGCTCACAATTCCCCGAGGGACTAATTCTAAAGTTAGAAACCTAGATGTTCCAAACCAAATTTTTAACCTTGTTCAACTTGATTAGCTGTAATACTTATGTCACAAAGAGGAGACTACAAATTAGAACTAGCACTTTTTTGAACTTTATGGTAACTTTGAAAGTTTTGTTAAGGAAATGAAATATGGTTTTATTTCTGGCAAATAGCAAGCTTTCCAACAATACATCATATGCCGGGGGGGGGGAAATTCTTTTTTTAACATTTTTGAGCTTTTGGCGCCTCTAGGATCATAATATAAAGTTATAAGCTTGGCTATATTTTTTCTATGAAGCGGTCCTTTATACATATGTCTGAAATAAGTTTTGGTTTCTCCAACGTTTTCACTTGGGCTAATACTTAAATGAACTTCCTCTTTTTTGCTATTTTTGGCTCAAAAGGGGGGTTAAGTAATTTTTTAACATAAATTTTTGATCTTATGAGAGGACTCTCGAATTTTATTTTATATTTCGAATTTCACCTTTAATGGTTTATCTGGTGATGAGTTATGATTTTTAAAGTGATTTTTGAGGTCGTTTTAAATACCATATAACATATTCTTGACGGTTTTTCAGGGTTTTTTCTGCCAGGGTAATCAATGATCTTGAAGTTAAAGATCATTTTAAAGTGAATTTTAATTGTAATTTATGTTCCAAATTTGAAGTTTATAAGTCAAATCATTTGTGAGTTATTGATTTTTATTTGATATTTTTGTCATGTTTGAACCATCTTGTTAGGATTCCATACATTATATGTGTACGGAATCCTAAAAATATGTCGGCGCACGAAATAAAAAGGCATGTTATTTTATATGCCCATGTGCCAGAGTTCATATGGGTGCCTGCGAGGGAGACAACTTTTTTCAAATTTAAGGGTTTTTCCTTGTTCTAAATATGACAAATGTATTTAAACTAATGTATTATAACTGAAAAATAATAATACTTTTATGAAATAAAAAAATATAGAGATTCTGCATGAATTTAAAATTCCCATAATAGCAAATTAGGTAACAGAATGATAAATTATGTAACTTACATTTTATAGTTTGCTTCCAGTTGCAGTTTCAGAGGTTTTTCAGCCAAAAATGCATGTTTTCATTTTTATAGGCTTTTATTTAACTCGCTTTATCTGTCTGTCTTCATTCTGTCTATCTCGGAGAAATCTTGTAAACCATTTTTTACCTACTTCCTGATGAATTAAAAAAGTGTTCTTTTGCAGAAATGCTTGTTATAGACGACAATATAATATTATGCAACATATGGGTTTCCAGCTTTAAAATTATACCCTGGGGGCCCCAAAAACTTGAAATTTTAGAAACATTTTTTTTTTTTTTCAAGCGTGTGATACATTATAGAAAAAATCGCCGTTTGTCGAGAACAAAACCATATTTTATTTCTTTAATGAAACTTTCAAAGTTTACAAAAAGTTCAAAAAAGCAAAAATTCTAATATGTAGTTCTCTCTTTCTAATGCGAGTATTATAGCTAAAAATTTTGAATAAGGTTGAAAATATGCACATGCTCGAATATTTCTTTTGTTTGGAAAATCTAGATTTCCAACTTTAAAATTAGCCCCTGAGGGCTGGAAAACTCATACTTTTGGAAAAAAATATTTTTTTTCCTAGGCATATAATACAAGTATACTGTTGGAAAGAGCGCATTGGTCAGGATCAAACTCAAATTTCATTTTCTTAATGAAACAATGGAAGTTTACTAAAAGTTTAAAAAGCACAAAAAATTATGTGTAGCCCCCGCTTGTGGCTCAGCTTTATAGCTAAAAATTTTGAACAAGGTTAAAAAAATGCGCATCATTGTGTATTTATTTACTTTGGAACATTTGGATTTCCAACTTTAAAATGGGACCCTTGGGGGCGCCAAAAGCTCAAAAGTTTCAAAAAATATATTTATTTTTTGTCATGTGATATATTAATTCAAACATTGCGTTTCATGTGCTGAGGATTCTATATTTATTGTATGAAAAACAAAAGACGATATAATTGAAAGAATACAATCCATTATTGTAGTACAAATTTCTGTTAATGTCCTATAATTAAGATATTGAATAAAAGAAAGCAAAACAAAATACAATTTTAAATTTTTTGTTTTTTATTGAAATAATAATAAAAAGTCCAGACTCACAAATAAAAAAAATAATTTTTTTTTTTTTTTAAATAGGCTTTTATTTGTGCGCTATAAAGTACAAAATAACTTTATTAGTGTGCAACTACCAGATACACATCTTAACATTAAAATCTGAAACTACAAAATATTCTGAAAAATAAAAGAGGGGGCTGCAGATTAATAATTAAATATCAATATTATAACACACCCTAAGCCAAAACTGCAATCACCATTATATGTTGTTCCATTGTTGTACATCACAATACCACACACACCAAATAATAATAAAATATTTTTTTAAATTTTAGAATTGTTTTATCTATTCAAAAAATCAAAAAAAAAATCAGAAAAACATTTTATTATAATATTCTTAACATATATCAATTTTGTTGTTGTTAGTTGAATTTCAAGAGGTTTTTCAACCAAAAACACATGATTTTATTTAATTTTTGACTTGTTTCACTTGTTCCGCCCATTCCAAAAATCTGAAAAATTTCAGGAAAACTTGTTATATCCAAATACATAACATATATCTATTCCACTGTTATTAGTTGAATTTAAAGAATTTTTTCAGACAAAACATCACGTTTTTATTTTGTTGAACCTCTTCCACCACTTTTAAAAATCTGAAAAAATTTCTGTAGATAATTTACACTAAAATACATGTTATATATTTTTTTTGTTACCAAATTTTTTTTCTTAATTTTTTATGACATTTTACAAATTTTGAACGTTTATAAAAATTTGAATTTAGCATCTAGAAATCTGAAAAAAATCACCGTTATAGAACTTTCCATTATCATAACCTCCAATAAGAATTTTTAAAATCGATCAAAAAATGGCTGAGATATCATAAAAAAACTGAAAATCACAAAATGGCGACTAGAGCAGCCCCCTGTGGGACTAGGGGTCTGAAACTATCAGCAGCAACTACTTTTTTCATGCTCTAGATGTATATATATTCTTTATAAAGTTTGGTTCAAAGGCACTTTTACCCCCATTAACTAGCTAGACCCTTTGTTTTCCTAGGGAGTTATTTTGGATGAAAATAGTATTTTTGTTTCCAATTGTACACTTTTTTCTACATCATTATAGTAATCCTAAAACCATGATTAAAGCGGGATGATAACTTGTTAGAAAAAAATTATAGAACTTTTTGACCTGATAATAGCTATACTGCAGGTGATAGTGCAGAGGTTGAAGTGAACCATTGAAGCTGTGGTATTGGTTAAAAATAGAACTATTTCAGAGTCCTTATGTATTTAATTATTTCTATCAAATAATAACTTGAGTGATGGATAGATTGATAAATTCATTGTGGACAATTTTTTACTTGCTAATTAAACTATACATTGCACTCATTAAAAGCAATTATAATGTCAGGTGTTAAAATCGTTTTTTACATATTTGTTAAACATTAAACAAACAAAATACTATACATGTATACCTTGTCAATAGTATCTTCAACATCTGGATGTATGCAAACAGTTCAGTTTTTTAATTCAACCTAAACTAAACAATTGCATATTACTGGAACTGTACCAGATCTGCAATGGTTGGGAACTTAGTCTAAGTACTGTTTCATTATGTTAGGGAATGTATATGTGCATATACATGTGTGCACACATATACACATACACACTAACTTCATCATCATCTTGCAAGTATGTCATGTGAATACTGTTATGCTATACATACATGCATATACTCCACTAAACATATATAAGCATATCAGCTACATACATGTTAGTGCATTGATAAGTTTTAGTTTTGTATACCCTAAAAAATGTCTTATACACATGCATGCTTAAGTGTCCAAACTAAACATATGCTAGAGAATCAACTCTAGTAAAAAATATACATAAAACATAGTTCTTATAGCCATTGAAATAATTGTATAGTAATATAGATTTATGGGTTAATCAGTCTGATTAGAACAGATCATACATAAACTTCAAAATACATAATTAGAATAGTAAAAATTAAAGTGAGTTCCATACCCTTGACAGGGCGTCGGGATTGTGAAGTTAAGGTTCACAATGTACTAAGCCCAATGGCACTAATGAGAGTAGGGGGGCCAGTTCCTTTCTCTCGGCCGCCTTTACTTTCCCAGATTTTTCTGGTACCCAATTATTTCAGGCTGGGTAAGCTTGGGAGCGAGTTGGATTCAGGACGAGACAAGTCTCGAACCCATGACCTCCGACTTGGTAGCCAAGCACAATACATTAAAGATTATCAATTTTTTCACTCTGATTACTCATATTTAGAGCATCTCACTAGGGACATATAGACTATGGTAATACCTAGGAAAAGGTTAATACTGTGATTATTTTGGTTAGATATTTGTGAAATATGTTTAAAATCTAGGTACAGAAACATAACCTCTCATAAAGGTTAATACTGTTACTTTAGTTATATATATATATATTGTTGTAACCCTTTCTTAACTGGAATATTGATTTCAACAGCCCTGTTCCTCCGTACTATCCAGGTGTCTTAATTTCGGGCGCCAGAACTGTCAAAACGACTCAATAACAAAAAAATAATACTTTCGAAAAACATGTAAAATTTCGATAAAAACGACGATGATATATCTCAAACAGTGAATCTCTGCTCACGGCGAATAAATAACGATCACACCGTCCAACAGCACATAGACAACACAAACTAAATGCAGGCAGATTTCCCCCGGTCGATGCATGTGATCTTGCCGCTATTCAACCCCGAACCCCGCTAGTGTAGTTATTTAATCGCAGATAAACATATAATAATAATAATAATAATAATAATAATAGATTTCTGTTATTTTAATTTCCGAAAGTGTTCAGTTCAAAATTTCCGTCTCATCTGCGGGCAACAAGTGCAGAATTCATTAATTATTGATTTTACATTAACCTGTTCTCTGTTTTCATTGTTATTTACTTTAAAATTACATTACTTTCCCACATGGATGCACTATTAAGAATTAAATTATAATTGAAAAGATAATACAGAGAACAACCTAGCCAGATTTTACGTTAATTTTTCTTATTTGTTTTTAATTATAATAAATCGCTCTTAAATAACCACACTAGCATTCGTGGTTTCACAACAATATATATATATATATATATATATATATATATATATATATATATATATATATTAATATATCTTTTATCAAAGAGAAAAAGAGGTAGTATGCGATTTAATTAGAAAAAATAATAAGATTGGTTAGTTAAAGCTTATCTCTAATTGTTGTTGAGTGCAGGTATTATTGATAGAATACATGGTCACAAAGAATAAGGATGGATATTACAAGGTTTGTTTCTAGATGGGGTGTGCAGTTATAGTTCTTACACTAAATAGGCATACATTGTGTGGAGAATGTATACAAATTATTGTAAGATGATCTGTGTATTAAACAGTTGAAACTCCATTATCTTCACAAATAAAGTGTTGTGTAATTAAGATTGTGGGGAGTACACTTTAGTAGACCAGAAATTCCAGTTTAGTGAGACAGTTCATTGTTCTGATGTTAAATTATTGTGAGACTAGCATATTTACATAATTTGGTATTTCCAGACATTCATTGTAATAGTAGGATGATGGAAGAGTTTCTTGTATTGGTATAAGACTTGTACTTCTGTATTAATTGGTGCTCCAGAGGCGTTAGGGTAGGGGGAAGAGAGTTTCTTATGTTGCTGTGATACCAGTACAATACTGGGTCCACTGCATAAGATAGTTTTATGGGGGCTTCATTGAAATGTTATCTGTAGAGAAAGCATTTGAGGTATAAGAAGGTTAAGGAGTTAATGAGAGGTAATTTTTGGCTTATCATTGAAGACATATACATACAACAAGCAAGGGTTTGTAGTTGGTGTAGAATATGACAGTATGGCAGTTAACTTTTATGTAAGGGTCTGTAGAAATTGGGAGTGGTAATGTAACTAAATGCTGGCTTCTGACTATTTGACGACCCAGAAATACATTTCTTTACTACTGTCATCCCTTGAGGAAATGTACAGTACATACAGTCCAGCAGAAGTTCATATGACTTAGAATGTCCATGATATCCTCAACTGGATGTGAACTTGCGACAAAAGCCAACTAGTGAAATTGGTGCAACATACAGCTACTCTATTTAGCCCTTTTCTTAGGTTGCCTTATCTAGGCCGTATTGATGTGGTTAGTCCATTGCTAATTTCAGCAGTACATACATCATTACCATGATGAATCGCTTTTCTACTGAAGCAATAGCCAACACCATTTTAATGCACTGATCTCATGTTTCTAATCTTACATTCTAATCATTGTTTGAGGAGCACAATTTATATTGTATCTGTGCACCTGCTTAACTACACGCCTTTACATAAATCATATTTGCACTGCTGCCTATAACCTAAAATGGAACAGCAAGGTTGAAAGAACACACTGCCGCCTTTGCTACAACGAGAGTCTATAGTCTACTACTCGTTTTATGGGTCATACAGACTATATTGAGTGGTATAGGATTTTCACTGTGTGAAACTCTGGCTACTTGTGGAATTCATAGAACTATCGGCTAATATTGCAAAACCATATCTGTTACTAAACAATTTGAGAAACACTTTCAAGTCTATCTAATCGCAACAAGTTCTTCTAACGCATTTTTAGCAATAAACTGCTCTATTTTCATTCAGAAAGAAGTCTACCAACAGTGTGTAAGCAAACCATGCGAGCGTTCATTTAAAATTATCAAGACGGCTTCTGTTACAATGCACCTATATGCTCTTACACCAGAACTGATCCAGTAAACCGCTTTACTATGACTAAACTTTAAATGATCACAGATTATCAGATAAACAAAAAAACAAGTACCTACATGTAAATAATAATCATTAGTAAAAAATTACATAAAATACAATACATATCTATTATATCTGTAATTTTTAGGTTTTACTGGATTAATTTTTAAATCAAGATGTGTTTTCAATATAATGCATGTCTTCTAGGTATTACTGATAATTAATATTTTGCACATTCATTAATGAGGGTAATCACCCTGCGAATTACAAGGGGTGTACAATATACAAAGAGTTAATAAAGATGAGGAGTAAACCTAAAAATATGCCGCAGCAGATAAAGCAACAGTACTCCTATTCAGCAAACCCAAGCGCTATTAACCCTAAACTAATAAATGCCAATCCTAACAGTAGTTATGCAGAGGTCCTACGGAATTGCGGTAAAAAATACAGCAGTGAAACGGAGGTCTCCAATGGTATAAACACGTACACAACTGATTGTAACATCAGTAGGAATAACGGAAACAAAAATAATATCACAAATTATGATATAGTCGGACACCTCACTGAATTTTTAACTGAATTTAGAGCAATGTTCAACCAGCTCATTCAACAAAATGGGATGATAATTAACATGTTATCAACCGTGGTTAGTAAATTAATCCCAAAATGAACAGAGTACTAAGAATAGCTGTATGGAATATCAACGGACTGGTGCAATACCGTCACGAGGTCGAACTGTTTTTAACAATCAATAAAATTGACGTCTTAATGTTATCAGAAACACACTTCACTAGCAAAAGTTACATTAAGATTCCTCACTACACAGCGTATCACACTCCACACCCAAGTGGTAAAGCACACGGAGGAGCAGCTGTGATAATAAAGACGTCTATCAAACATTACGAGCTTAATAAATTTTCGAAGGAATACTTACAAGCTACGTCTGTGCAAATTGATACATCCTACGGTCCGCTTGTGCTATCTTCCGTTTATTGTCCTCCAAGGCATAAAATGCAACAGTTACATTTCGATGAGTACTTTACGACCTTAGGAAACAAATTTATATCTGGTGGAGACTTTAACTCTAAACATACATCCTTCGGGTCACGACTCATAACATCAAGAGGGAAACAGTTAGACGCGTGCATACAGGAAAATAAGTACACCATCCTATCAGATGGGATTCCATCATACTGGCCAACAGACAAAAATAAAATTCCAGACCTCCTAGATTTCTTCATTAGTAATGGGATCGATGCAAATCATACGCTTACTGAATCTGTCATGGATGCTACATCGGACCATTCACCAAAAATACTAAACTTGAGTGCTGCGGTAATACAAATAGCGAAAAAGCCAGCACTAACAAATAGAAACACTAACTGGGACACATTCCAGCAGCTAGTCGAGCGAGGAATAGATTTGAAAGTGTCATTAAAAACGGAGGCGGATATCGAATTGGTTGTAGAAAACCTCAGCAAATGCATACAGACGTCTGCATATTTATCTACGCCTGCAGACAGTGATCGGCAAACTGTAATAAGACACCCTGTAATAGTAAAGAGCATGATCTCAGAGAAAAGGAAATTAAGGAGGATATGGCAGGCTGATAGAAATCCAATTAATAAGGCTAACCTTAATAGAGCAGCTAGGCAACTAAAAAAAAACACTACTGGAACTGAAAAATGAGACGATGCGAGAGTTCATTGGAAATTTGACTTCAACTAAATCAACCGAGTACAATCTCTGGAAGACCGTAAACAGAGTAAAAAAAGATCACGTCGCTCAATGTCCTCCTCTCAGAGGGAGGAATGCAGAATGGGCACGAAGCAGCCAAGAAAAAGCAAATAGGTTCGCAGAATATCTTGCTGAAATCTTCCAATCGCATCACAATGGGAGCTCAGATCATGAAAAAAACATTAAAAAATATTTACAGATACCATTCCAGATGCTCCCACCTATTAAACCAACTTCGCCTATGGAAGTAAGTGCATATATAAAACAACTAAATGTAAGGAAGGCACCTGGGCATGATCTGATATCAGCAAAAATTATCAAAAATTTGCCAAGGAAAGCGGTTATCCTAATAACATACATTTTTAATGCGATCTTTCGCACTGGCTATTTTCCAATTCAATGGAAATTTGCTTCAATTATAATGATTCCCAAACCAGGAAAACCGCAGAATGAAGTTTCTGCCTACAGGCCTATTAGCCTTTTGCCGGCCTTCTCAAAACTTTTTGAAAAACTCATCCTCAAAAGAATCAAACCAATCCTGGAAGAAGAAAAAGTAATACCAAACTATCAATTCGGCTTCAGAGATCGCCATAGTACAATTGAGCAAATACATAGGATAGTGGATGTGATCAACAAAGCCTTCGAGGATGGAAAATACTGTCCTGCAGTATTCCTGGATATCGAAAAAGCTTTCGATAGAGTTTGGCACACTGGCCTTCTATTTAAAATAAAACAGTTGCTGCCTCACCAGTATTACGAAATCATTAAATCATATTTAACAGAGAGGTACTTCCACGTTAATGTTAATGGAGAATATTCACAAATTCACCCAATACTATCGGGGGTACCTCAAGGTAGTGTACTCGGGCCGATATTATATCAGATATACGTAAACGATTTCCCAGTACACTCAGACACGATAACGGCTATGTTTGCTGATGACACGGCGATCTTATCAAGCCATCAGGACAACGTCGTAGCAACAGAATATATTCAAAAGCATCTACTTGATGTAGAAAGGTGGATGAAGCTTTGGAAAGTGAACGTCAATGGATCAAAATCTAGGCAAGTCATATTTACTTTAAATAAGGGAAGAAACCAACCAATCAGGCTGAACGGACAAGCGATTCCGGAATCGAATACCGTGAAATATCTCGGGCTGCACCTTGATAAAGGACTCACATGGAAAGATCATGTGGCTGCCAAACGTAAACAGCTTGATATAGTATACCGAGGCATGCAATGGTTAATGGGCAAACATTCGCCATTATCCCACGCGAATAAATTACTGCTCTATAATTCCATTCTGAAGCCTATATGGCTATATGGAATCCAAGTCTGGGGCACAGCGAGCAACTCAAACATAGCCATCATTCAAAGATTCCAGTCAAAAGTTCTGAGAAACATTGTGGCGGCCCCATGGTTCGTTCGAAACGATGATATACATACCGATCTACACGCTCCAACAATCAAAGAAGAAATCAGCAGCGCTGCCAGAAGACATCTGTATCGACTGGAAAATCACATCAATCCGCTAGTCAAAAACGTACTGCAGAATAACTTTCTCTTCAGAAGACTAAAAAGACTCAGTCAACTCCAGCTAGTAGAACGGCCGTAGGCGTATAGCTATTTTCTATAACATTCAATAAACTACTTCATCATCAGGAATAGCGACCACTGGGAAGCGTTCCGGAATAGCGTATCTATATAAATGATCAGTGCTACTTATTACTCAATTTAGTAGATTGTACGCAACTTAAAAAAAAAAAAAAAAAAAAAAAAAAAATTAATTGTTTATATTTTGTAATTTCAAATTATTTTTTTTAATGTGCTCCCACATTATCAGTATCACGATTCTCACACATATCTCATTCCCATAGTAGGTACAAGTATACAATTGTTTAGTCTGCATAAACGAGATAACCAATGTTAATATAATAAATAGGAAAATAAAAATAACAGATTCAATACTAAATGAACTAGATCTAAGTTCTAATAAAACACATATGCTGGTTGCCTAAAAAAATCCTAATACAAAGAAATTCCAATAGAAAATAGAGAAAGAAATAAAATTAAATCAACAAAATATAACTTTCAGTACAGAAATTAAATATCTTGAAATAATAGTAGATCAAAACAAGAACTATGACAAGCATGTACAACAGATAACCCTTAAAATCCAAAAAACATTACAATAAATTAAGTTTAATGTACAGCAATAAATTTGGATATGACGCCAAAAAAAAAAAAAAAAAGAATGATACTATATAATGCTTCTTTCCGATCAATCATGAAATACAGATCTTTAAACTATCTCCAAAAATTAAAATCATTGCAATTATAGGCGTTACAATGTGATAATTGGTGTATACCTTCTGTAGATCTTCGAATAAAACAAGTTAATCAAATTAAGAAACTCAAGATAGACAGCTAAGTTGTACAAAAATTCTGAAGTAAAGGATTGAAGAAGTCAAAAGAAAATCTGAATTTGGCAAATTAATTCCATTTTTTTTTTTTTGCTAATTTGTACCTAGTCTAGTTGGCCGTCAAACAAATGGTCTCCTGTATGTTCACATGTGTGGAGAATACATCTATTGATGTATTTTTCCTTATTTTTCTCAACAGTTTGGAAACCGGTTTATCTGGAAGAGTAGTCACCAGCTCGTTGCAATGTTCATGCAATCGTGTCACATGCTCAAGAACTTGTTCTTTAGTAACTTCATCAACCTGGAGATTCTCAGGTCTCCATGGATCACTTTGTTCGTAACATACCATGGCATTCAATATATCATTCAAAGTGTTTCATTCTGAAACCACCGTATAATCAGTCCTAATTCTGTATTGGTTTTAATACCATGTTATACATTAAAACCGTTATTTAAAGTCAGTTGCCTTTGGAGCTATATATTATTGATAACTTGATCGAATTACATATTTTCATGATAATGAAATTGATCATTTCTAGTTTTTAAGAGCAAATTTTACTTTTGTTTAAATAACGGTAATTAACAATAAAAATAATAAATACATAATTGTTTACGTTTTCTGGTATAGTTAAAGTGTCGACTGTGTTTTATACGCTAGTGTTCAATTTCATATTATACCGCCAATTGGAATTTATAAGAAACAGTAATTATGCAGAAATACATTATTTCATTAATAAAATAACATATCAGGTTAATTTCTTTCGGGCAAAGCAATAGTTTTTACATCTCTTAACTCATCGCTATTGGTAAACAATATTATTTTTAAAAGCTGCAAAAATGAAAAACGTTGATAAGACAATTTTCATTATTTACTTCTTAATAACATCATCTGTCGGCATATTTTATTATTTTTTTTGTAACTAATTCCTTTTAATGTTTGTAAATGTCAACGTAAAATACTGCCGATCATCATCATATTTTCTGATTTAAAATTTATTTTGGCCACTTTTAAATACAGTATTCGTATATAGTTGGAGTATTTCATTAAGTATTTAAAAAATGAAAACACAAAACTGGCTTTTAATAAAATATTTATTTCACCTGATAAAATGTAAATATATTGTCTACTTCTAGACTATTATGTAACGGTAAGAAAACCGAAGTATATTATAGTAACTTTACAACATTAATGGAAACGAAGAAGTACAATTAGCGGAGGTATTTGCATACCGCAGCCTAGGTGTATTTATCGTTCAACCGTTTTGGGTTTTTGTTATTTATTACGCTTCTAAAGCGACTCGTTTTGAGAAAGTTTTTCGTTATTTAATCGCTTGCTGTAACGACAGAGAAATAAAAGTACTTAAATTTGAATCGTTCGTCTTCAGCAATCTCACCTATAGCATTTTAGACGATTCACGATTGTGATCTCAATCTTTCGTGTTGAAAGTGGCCAAAAAATATTTTTTAAAGCTTGACTTACATGTCACTTTCTACGTGACAGTATTCTTATGTCGTTATAAAAAAAATGTTAGTACTATATTAATATCGTTCGATTGAAAGTATTCAATATTATTTATTAACAATTTTTAATTCTTATCTGGTATTACAAAATTAATACTTGTTAAATTAGTTCGCGCTAGACTTTTTTATAATATCCCGACTATAATTTATTCTATAAGAAGTAAATTCCAACAAAATATATAGATTATTAAAGTAAGTTATTTATGTATATTTATAACAAATATTTTAAAAATTCAAATAAAAAAAAAGGAGGCTTGCAACAACTCGTTCTATAACAGTGTAAGTGTAACTTGAAATTTTGCGAATTTGTATATAGTAAAAGAAAACAATGAATTTATGTAGCATTGCGCGAAGTATTTGTATGATTGTAGTGTAAAGTTAAATTGTGTTTTGTTTACGTAATGTGTGGGATTTATCAATGAACTAAATACACTAACCGTGAGTATTTTTTTAAATTATGTAATCGTACAGCGGTATAAAGTTTATGGAATATTGTCTGCGCTGTGTCTACGGATACTCATTTGTAGATTAAAATGATTTAATTTTTATTAGCGTAATTTTTGTAATCAATATTTGTTAAATTTTATCAACAATTCCGCTTTCCTTTTACGACATATACGGAATTTGATTTAAATACTTTTCTGCATTATAACTGCTTAATATTTTGGGTTATATTATCAGTTGACAAATTACATAAATAAATTTAGATGTATTTTAAATTGCTAACAAATCCATTTCAGTGTGGAACTAGGAAAAGGAACTATGTATTACTATTTAGAAGTTGCACTTTTTTAATTTTCTCCAGAGGTATACAATGATACACACTGTTCTGAATCATCATCGAGTTCTAACTATTCCGAAACATTAACTTAATTTTGAATGGAACATTTGGAACACTAAAATAAAAAAAAATTTTCTCCTACTATTGAAATAGTGATTCTTGGTGTCGGTATATATCTGTATCGATTTTAAACTACAACTGGATTTATTTTCATCGACTTGCTGTTAATTGCATAGTTTAATCAATATTTAAATCCTGGACGTTGCTCGTAGAATAATTACCAGTGTAATTTATTTATATACTAATTTAGACACAACGATAATTATTTTACACGCTTAAATGTTAAACGTTTGTTGTGTAAGTAAAAAAAAAAATGATATATTACGAATATAAAATTTAGATATTTGTTTTTTTTTGTTTCTTTAATATATGTAACTGATAAGAGCATTTTAGTGGTAATAAAATAGGTAGAATATAATAATAATTATTAAAATCTATTATTATAACGTATGAGACGTGAGAAGTTAACTGATCAAAAAATTTTCGTATTCTACAGATTTTTTTGCTTTTTTAACGTTTTTAACATAAAAAAAAAAAAAAAAACAAAATTAAACTTTAGCTGATATTTAATATTCTTTTTCTTACTGTGTGTGAACTGCCGAATGTTAAAATCGTACAAATCGATTTATTTTTAACAGTTGCATAGGTTGTAATAAAATTAATATACTTTGGAACATTTTATAATTAATCTGTATTTTTTCCCCATTGACGAATTTTAGTAAAAAGCTACCGGTGTCATCTTACACAGTTTTCTTGTGGTGTAAGAATTTTTCGAAATAAATCTAGAAGTATTCTTCCGTTTTATTGATAAACAATTAAATAGTTTGCTATTTGAACAAATGATTTTAATACACCTTCCTTTTTGGATATAATATTTAAGATTGCGATTTTCCTTATACTCTGAGCGGATAATTTAAATTTATTTAATCAGGTATAAGAACATTAGCATATGTTTAACTTAGCGATAACGAGTAGTTTAAAAACTGATTGTTAAATTTCTGATTAATTATTTAAAAATACACAGTTTAACTTTGTTTTCTTTTATCATTAAAAAATGGAATTACTTACAATTGCCTTTATGCTGATAACTGAAATAACTAAATACAGTAATTATTAGATTGTTATCGTTGATTCTTCTGATGGATAAATCACATTTTTAATAAAGGTATAATCTTCATTTTTATATTACGTTTATCATTATTATGTAAACCTATTTAATAAAATTAAGCGTAAGAACTTTTAAATTTTTTGAACGCAGTGTTTTACTTTTCCTAAATCAATTTTTATTTATTAAATCGAATAATATAATTATAATGCATAGTACACAGGTATGGGAATCTGGTATCTTTTCAAAATATGTTTCTAATATTAGGAACTTTTGCGTAAATGTTGTTCAATGCAGGAGTAAAAAACCAGAAGACAAAGTTATTTCCTTGCATCTGTTACTGTTTACCTATGCGTAAACAATTTATGAATTAACTGAATTATTCAAAGTTTAAAATAAACCGGCGAATATATCATTATTATAACAATTTATTATTCTTTTCTAAAAAATTAAAAACTTCTTCCTATTAAATATTCATCTGTGATATATAGCTTCTTAAGCACATTACTTTTAGCATTTCACGAGGAACAAGTAGACCTATTGATAAATTTTATGGTTTTTTATAACGACTGAACGTTTATCAGGAATTTCATTAATTTAAAAATAAAAAATTTCTAACTTCAGTGAAATAATAATTCCTGCTTGGATTTTAATTTTGTAATAGTCTTTTTTAAAATTGCTCGATTATCATAGCATTAGGTGTATTGTGACAACATTCAAATTTTTAAGATATCATCTCTGCAAAGTTTGATCAATTTTGCTTTGCGAACAACCCTGATTGTTGTATGTTTCTGTTTTGATTTTACACAAGTCATAAATTATTGACGGCGATATATGCAATTGGCGGCAAACTAGATTTAATATTTAAAACTAATCGATTAATGCCACAAAAAAGCGTTAAAAAATTTATATAGTCCAACTTTCAGCGATAAACAAAATTGATGAACTTATTAATTTGTGAAAGAATTATTATTAAAACTATTTCAGTATTGTTAATGTAACTTTAAAACATTCAGACTTTTATTTATAACCGGTTACGTCGGGTTGTTTATCGAAATGTTGATTTTTTGTCTTATTTTCTACTTGCACGAAGTTCAGTTGCTCACATTAACGATGATCCCCATTCTCTCGGAATTTGTAAGATACTAAGAAAGGAAATGGATCTCTTTTTTTTTCATCTTAGAAAGATCTTAAAAAGTTGACGATGAATTATTATTTCGGTACTTTCTCTCATTGGCATTTGTAGATTTTTTTTTCAGCGAGAGAAAGATCCGAGAATTTTCTAATTTCTTCTCGCTTACTGCGGGTTGTATATGTATATGTAAATAAACGTGTCATTAAAATTCCCACTTTTAATATAAACGGATGAAATTTTGATGGAATAAATTTACTCGTATATAATTTATCGCTATGTTTTACTTTTTTTTTTTTTTTTAAAAAAAAATTGTTTTAATTAAATAATGGCATCGATTTATCGTTATTAAAAAAATTCTTTTATAAATTATTATTCTGCGTTATGCTTCCAATGGTTGGAAAAAAAAGTATGAACTTTGTTTATTATTTTCCATTTGTTAATATTATTTTTATTGCTATTGTAATTATTTTTTTGTTTCTCGATATAGTGTAAAACCGCCGAAAATTGCGATCGTGTTGTTTATTGAATGTTACAATGGCTCTGTATATGTATATATTGAGTTGTTTCGTTTCGTCGAATTATTGTTATTATTGTTATCAAGTTTGTTGACACATTGGCATATTTTTTTCTCGCTTGTATTCCTTTTATTACATTTTTTGTCATACCGTACGATTTGATTCCCGTTCGTTTAATAGCCATTACATATTTTCAAACAACAATAAATGTTGTCTATAGTAAATTGTTTGCGACTGTATAATGACCTCACAGCAAACAGGTCTTTCAGGAGGTTAAATACGTTTGCGTAGGCTGAACGTTGTTTCATTCGTTCGATGTATCGTTTTTAGTGTGCTTGCCACATACGAATCTAGTCTAAACTCTGTCACATACGTGCTCAAAAAAAATAGAAAAGATAAGTAAATCCTCTGAAATCTTTTCAAGTTTTAATGGTGACGATGATTACGGTTAGAGGACTACTTTTTAATTTTTTAGAGAATCTACCCGCAGCTGTTAGTTCGATGAGATTGTTTGTAGGTTAGAAATTCGATACTGATTTCAAGCAGCCCGCAGCTGCTTGCTATCGAGCAGAAAATTTCTGACGAATAGGAAAACCTAAAAATAGTGGTAGGAACAAAAAGGGAGTTCGGTACCTGCTCTTACAAGGAAAGTGCGCGAGTTGTCAGACGCCGATTTTGATGAAACTTTGATAAGCATAGGGTGTAATTTGCATTTTCAAAAATTGGTAACAGATTCGTAATCAACGACCTTTTGAAAATTCTCGTATACAATTTGTCATTAAAATTAAAACTTTTTTGATTTTTTTGTCCGCCATTTTGAATTAACAAAATCTGATGACGGATCCGTAATTAGCGACCTTAAAAACCCTTATATACAAATTGTTTACGAAATTGGATTGTATTTATTGATTTTTCTTGTAACGGATGCTTTACCCCCCTTTAAGTGTGTAATTCATGAAAATGCCGAAACACGTCAACTTTATTTTTTAATTGTGTGTGTGTTAAAACATTTTTTTCTTATTTTTTTATGTTATTTTATTTCATTCCATAACTGTGACCAAAAAAAAAGCTATTTCACCCTCTAGAAAATAGGGGATGCATCCCCACTGCAATCATTGTGGATTACTTGTCCTTTGCACGAGAAATAATTTCCATTTTGTTTCATAAAAAAATATAGAGTTGAAGACGAGATATTTAGGAAAATAGATTTTCGGGGGTGAACTTTAAGGGCGGTTTCCACCCCTTGAAACTGCATATGGGCCGATAAAAAAAAAATCACGTGTCTAATATTTTTCTATACTCCACAACATATCAAAATTTCATCAAAATTAGCGTCTGACAACTCCTTTGTTAGTAGACAATAATCCAACTGATAGAGATATTTACAAAGCTCGCTGTGATTTAATGAGTGTTTTTTTGTTTTTTTTTCCTCGATATTGAAAAAAAGGAGGTTACAGAAAGAAAATTCTGCAGCCATTGGAGCTGAATAAGTATTCTTTGATGCGAAGGTTGAACTTAATTGGTGGTACAAACTCGAGAGCGTACAACAGCAGATGAGCTTCTAAATCGACCTTCTAGTTTCTAGGAGCACCAAAATGATCAAACGTTTATAATATCGATAGGCTGTGATAGGTTGATTGTATGTGAACTACATCAGAGAAAATTTCACAAATTAATAGGATGTTATTGCGTTCACGGTCACCAACGAGCCAGTTATGTAAACACACCCGCTACTTGATATGTAAAAGACAAATATCGATTTAAACAAAACGTAATTGTATATAGTTCTACATCAAGAAAGGAGCATAAATTGTCTAGGCGTATGACGATCATCTTTGAAATGTAATAAATTAGATGTTCTTCTGATATCCCACGTGGAAGATAGCGCAATATCATATAGCTACGTAGGTTGCAGTTCTCAAAAGTTTAAAGAGTTTTCGATGCCAAACTTTGATTTAGTAAGGAAGAGAGTGTATTTCTGAATGAAAGTCGTGCGCGGAATAAAGGAAAGGGAAATCGTTACGAAAGCACTGTTGGAGAATACTCCTGGAGATTGAAAGGAATTAATTTTAAAAGAGATAGGAGTTCACAAAGTGAACAAAGAACGGTACTATTTTAATGGAAGTATACCGGTTAAAAGCACCGATGTATAATAATCATCCGAGATTTTTTGTAACACTGTGTAATGACCTTGTCTAGTTTTTATAAAATGTAAAGAAGTCGTTTGATTACTCGGTATTTTGTTTTTGGCAGAATGTGATCCTGTCAGCGATTATCCTTTGTTAGATGGCTCGTCCGCTTTCATTTCTAAATCTCGATGTAGGTTCCCAATTACATTTAATTTGCACATTAATTTTAATGTGCAATATCGATTGTTCAGATTTCTGCCTAATTAAAAGTTTATTAAACGTGTGATTAGTGGAGTAATTAAGTAAGTATCTTTGTTTCCTAAAATCTTAAAGAGCAAAAATTTTTTCTTCCCCTCAAAATTGGTAATAGTCTATAGTAAGAAACAGGTGATTATATTAAATTTAGTTTCGCGGTATTACTTTAATTTTTTTTTTTTTTTGTAATTTTAAATTAAGTTTGAAGTATAAACTGTAAGAAATTTTTAATTTTTTTACATATTTATTTTAGAGGGCACATTTCATTTTAATACACCTTTTCCGTGGTTTGTTTCCAATTCTGAACGCCGCAGTGAAGTAAAGTAAATCCGATTTCGTTTTCTGATTTCGTTTTATTGTATTATCATTATCTGCTTGCTCTATATTTTTTCGTTCTTTTCTTTCTTTTTTTTGGACTTACTAACTTTAAACACTGATTCGGCGGAATAATTAATTTTAATATTTTCTAATGTACGGCGGTGGAGTTTAAATTTAGATTCTTTCGACGAATCAACGCTGCTGAACTAACTACGCTACGGTAGTTGAATTATTTTTTTTACAATAAATCATTTACGGAAGGATTGCAAGAATCATCTTTTAAAAGTTTCCAAACTTTTAACATTATAAACTTGTAAAAAGTAGTTGAAAGTTACCATTAAATGTGTGCTAGTTCTTTAGTTTCAATTTATGCTCTTAATTTTTTCGCAACACCGATGCATTGATTAACGGGAATGCGTTTTGATTTTCATTTGCGAGCAGAGCTGCTTAATTTTCTTCATTTTTGAAATGATCCATAGGAAAATACGTAGTATGTTGTTCCGATGCTATTGTTATAAAAAGTTAACCTAATGATGTGACGATTTGAAGTCAGTAAGACTGCCTTCATCTTTTTTGAATATGCGGGTATTTTAGGCTAGTGCAATGTGGTTAATTATTTTGTGTGCGTGTTTTTTTCTTCTACTATTTACCTTTGCTCGGCTACCAAACCAGCGGTCACCAGTTCGAGACTTGTTTCGTTTCGGATTCAAGTCACGTCCAAGTTTACCCACCCAGAAATAATTATTCGATACCTGGGAAATATGGAAAAGTAAATGCGGATCCCATGAGAAAGGAACTAGCCCCCCCCCCTTCCCTACTTTCAACTGTACCCCTGGGCTTAGTACACTGCGAAATCCGAAACGCCCTGTCAAGGGCATGGGATATATTTTATTTGCCTACTTACGTGTTTTTTGTTGTTACAGTTTTTGTTTTTTCTACGACAAAATGAGTAAAAGTTTACTGATAGATAGTGCTTATGCTGAAAATGCACCGCGCCACTAATCAGAAACCACGCATATTTTAGTAAGGCTATTAAGTTATTCAAAAAAGAAAATCGCTAAATCAATGATGATTGTTTAGGGGAATCGTTTCTTCATCATCGTTGGTGACTAGAAGAACGACTTGTGGAAAGTTATGCGCAATTTCAAAAGACCCGAGGAACCAGTGCGCACATTAAGAAAGCCTGATAACAGGTTGCCTTATAGTGATAAAGAAAAGGCAAATGAATTTGGAAAATATTCGGCTATTATCTTTAGTCCATGTGCAGGTAGCGAAAATGAATTTACCATTGAATTCCTTTAATACGGATGCATGTCTTTCAATAAAAACTACTTCTTTACAAGAAATTAGAACTGCCATTAAAAATATGAGCCCTAAAAAAGCACCTGGCTATGACCGAATAATAGCTAAAATGCTAAAAGAACTGCCACCTATAGGATTGGTCATGATAACCTATATGTTTAATGCAGTGATAAGAATGACATACTATCTTATTCAACTGAATCTTTCATGGTGATAAAAAGTTAGGTAAATGAACTCATACAGATGTCCACATGAGTAAAGGAGGTTAAATCATTTTTTATCGGTTTTTTTTTTTTTTTTGATTTTATGAAAGAGCTTCTGCGTTTTAATTTATATTTTGAATTACACTTTTAATGAGTTTTCCGGGGGAAAAAAAAAAGGTATTCGTTGATGAGCTATGAATTTTTAAGTGATTTTTGCGGTCGTTTAAAACTCCATATTATATATTCCCAACGGTTTTTTTTTTGTTTATTTTTTGTCGTCCAGGGTAAACCGTTAGTTTGAAGTTATCGATTTTCTTGAAGAGAATTTTAATCGTAATTTGTGATTCAATTTTTAAGTTTACGCGTCAAACCGCTCGTGAGTTATTGATTTTTATTTGATATTTTTGTCGTTTTTGAATCATTGCATTCCGTACGTTATATGTGTACGGAATCCTAAAAATATACACAAAAATGCAAGAAAGTAGAAATTCTTTTTGTCCATGATCGATTACTGTGCAATTAGTCATGAAGGTTTACAAAAATAACCGGTGAAAATAGACACGGACGCCGGCTCCGAGAGATTCTGTTGAGATCCACAAGATTTTATAATCCGTAAAAATTACCACTATCGATTTATTCCAGATTCATCAACACTGTTGTATCAATTGCTGCGAAAAGATGAAAAAAATAACTAGTCTTCTTCTTGCAATCAGGTTTTTAACGCCGTAAAAAAGAATCAATACTAGCGACAATATTCTCACACGAAACAGAAGACCCTCTTCTCTATTTAGCAACCGACGCTTTGACACAAAAGGGCGGATTTAAATAATTTTTTAACCGCAATTTTTTGATTTTATGAAAGAGTTTCTGCGTTTTAATTTATATTTTGAATTACACTTTTAATGAGTTATCCCGGTGATGAGTTATGAATTTTTAAGTGATTTTTGTGGTCGTCTTAAACTCCACATTATATATTTCTGACGGTTTTTTTTTTTTGTCGCCCAAAGTAAACTGTTACCTTAAAATTGTACGTTGTTCTGAAAAGAATTTTAATTGTGATTTATGGTCCAAATTAGAAGTTCATAAATCAAATCTTTCTTGATTTATGGTATATTTTAATTTGATATTTTTGTTGTTTCTGAACCGTCTTATTGGGATTCCATACCTTATATGTCTATGGAATCAGCACCGCGACATCCATGAGGCCGAAAAACTCTTGCAAGAGGATGTAAATAGTATGTGTAAGTGGGCGCATGATAAACATCTGACTATTAATATAAAAAAATCGAAGGCTTTGTACATAAGAACGTCCAGTAGATATAGAACATATAAGCCATCTATCACAGTGCATAACAATAATTGCTTACATAATTACTTGATTTCTACTTCGAACTGTGGTTGCACACAACTGGAAACGACAGAAGAGGTTAAATACTTAGGATTAATTATTGACAGGACATTATCGTGGGACAAGCATGTTATAAATTTATTTAATAAAATCAGGCAAATGATACCGGCACTCTATAAATTGGCTCTTTCAATACCATATGGTAGTCTGCGTGTATACTATAACGCTATAGTATTGTCTAGAATCATGTATGGGATATCAATTTGGGGTGAAGCAAAACGGACGATAATCAAAAAGGTTAGTAGTCAACAAAAGAAATGCTTAAAGATAATATTACCTAATAAAGATCAGGTTAACAGCAATATTAGCTGGTGGAGAGAAAAAAATGAAATGTCTCCAAGGATGTACTACTTTTATCACCGATTACTTGAATATAAGACCACAAGTAGATCAATTGCTACAGTGACAAGAAGTAGGACAACGAGGAGTAATAGGGAGGTATATTTTATTCGACCGAGAGGCATAAATAGTAAGATTGATAATATTGATGAAATAGTTCTAATTAAGCTTCTAGAACGAATCCCAGAAGTTATAATGCAAAAAGAAATAGGAACTTGGAAATTATTAATTAAGCAATGGTTGATTGATAACACGGAGTGACATTAGAGTAGATAAACTGGGAACTGGCTGTGGCGGAGAATCGACCATTCCAATATATTTATCGAACTCGTGGTTATGAAATTGAATAACGATAAGTAGTTTTTTTCTTTGTTTTCATCTATTTTAGTCTTGTTTTAATATTATTATTCTATTTTTAGATTTTATAGTTTTCTCACTAATTGTAAGTACGAAAGTTAATAGTATAAGTAAAGAACTTTTGTTACACATTTTTCTTGAATAAACGATGATAAGCGTGTTGGGCACCCGCAGATGGGCAGTATGCCTTGCGGGACCCACAACTTATTTCTTTAAAAAAAAAAAAAAAAAAAAAAAAAATCCTACAAACTACATATAAAATCCAGGTTTCCTGCTTCGAAATTAATTCTCTCAATGCGCTAAAAATACCAAATTTTGATTTTTTTTTTGTTGTTTTCGGACCTGTTATATACCAATCGAATGATTGTCATTTGATAGAAACCAAACTATATTTCATTATTCATTTACGAAATTTTGTCTTAGCTATTTAATAAGAATAGAATTTGTCAATCATTATTGTTGTTTTTTTTTTCAGTAGCTTCGATCTTAAGTGATTCGAAATAGAATTTTTACAAATCCAAAATAAACTATACACACGCATTATTGCGAAAAAATATATATATATATATATATATATATATATATATTATTTTTTTTTATTTTATATTTTTAAATAGAAAACTACTAATGTTCTTGTTTTAGGAAGACAGTGATTCGGAGTTTAATATATCTAATAATAATTAAAGGACTACCTGAACACTAGAATGTGATTTCATAAATGCAAAGGAGATGTGAATGAACAGAAACAGAAAAAGGTTGTGATAATTCACTGTTGTATACAAAACAGGGTCCGCTATACACCATCGCTCGATATTCTTTTGAAATAATAGATTCGATGTGAATTATAAGTAAACAGCCTTTTGCGGCATACATTTAAAAGTTCTGCTAGTAAGAAACGAATGAAAATTACTAATATTATTAATCGGTCAAATTCTTTATCGAACTGTCTTTTTATTCTTTTTTTTTTTTGTTTTTTAATTTAATATCTAGTCAACCATATTTGAAATGTTATAAACTTATAGCTCTTCGTCAATTAAAACGTAACATAAATGAACTGGATTTGTTTCTGATAACTTTATTTTTCTATTCGTATTTAGTGAGTTTATTTGGTGTTATGTTCTTTGAAGTTTCTTTTATTGTCTACGGTTTTGATATTATACGAGGTCTGTCGATAGAGGGGGGTAAAATGTATTTTTTGAAAAATCTACCTCAAACTCATTCACAATAGTCTCTTCCTAACTCAACACACCGGCGCCAACGCCTTTAGCACTCTTCGAAGCACCCATGGTAGCCCCGTGATGGTAGGTCTTTCAGTGCCGCCGTCGTAGCTGATTTTACTTCCTCTAAGCCGTTGTGACGAACTTCTTTGAGGTGGATTTTGAGTTTTGGGGAAAGATAAAAGTCAGACGAAGTCAGATCTAAACTGTAGGAGGGCTGAGGGAGCGTTGGGATGGAAAATTTTGACAAAAACTGCCTCACGGCGAAGAACACATGTGCACGCGCATTGTCGTGATAACGCACCCAATTGTTTTGCGCTAATTTCAGCCTTACACGATACACACGAGCTCGCAAACGTTCCAAAACTTGAATATAGAATTCCGTATTCACTGCACGGTCCGGTGGTATATATTCATGGTGTATATCCGTATTATGTGTTTTGTTAAAATCATATCTGATGGATAGATACTTTTAGGTCAACATAAATGCCGCTTATTCACAGATTTATGCTATAAATTCTGGTGTACCACAGGATAATAAACCCAGTATTATATCAGATATACACAGTCGATTTTCCAGCCGACGGCGGGATCAGGGAAGCTGTGTTCGTTGATGATACAGCAATATTATTGACCAATAATGACTATTATTGCCGTTGCACTCTTTTAAAATCATCTAACACATTTGGAAAAATGGTTTAAATTTTGGAAAGTTAAAATGAGTAAGTCGAAATCTAACCATGTCTTGTTTACATTAAACGGAAACTTTGAAAATATGCCGTTAAAACTGAATGGAAAAATTATTTCTACAACAGAGTCAGTAAAATACTCTTAGGTCTTCATTTAGATCAACGATTAACCTGGAAAAATCATATGCTGGCAAAAAGAAAGCAATTAGATCTCAAATACTGAAACATGTCTCCGTTAATGAAAACAGATATTCTTCTTTATCAATCGAAAATGAAGTCTTATTACACAAAACTATTCTAAAACCAATATGGACAATACGGTATTGAAATCTGGGGAACAGCCAACAATTCAGATATAAAAATCAACCAGTAATAACAGGCAAAGGTTCTATGAAGTATAATTGGAGCACCGTGGTACGTTCGAAGCGATGATCTACGTAATAATCTTTATACACCTAAACGAATTAATTAGAATTCATAGTTTTAGATATATTCAACGATTACAAAACATCATGTTAATCCGCTAGCAGCTGATCTTATCGATAACAGCGTTTAATCCGATTGAATTGAAAAATCAACCTTAAATTATAATTTTGGCCTATTTTATACATTGCTCAAAGAGAGAATAGTCACTATTGGGTAACATTCTGTATATAGTAAAACGAAAATAATATTGCTGCTTATTTTGTCTACTGAAGACCGATCGCGCATGCAAAAAAAAAAAAAAATTAACCAATTTATTCAAAAAACAAGGTTTAAATGTAGCATTCAAAACTAAAAATAATTTAAGATATAAAATAAACACCTTAAATTTAAAAAATAATAATATTTACGAAAATAGCGGTATATATAAAATAAATTGTACTGATTGTGAGAAATCATACATTGGTCAAACAGGGCGAAAAATTAATTGCAGATATAAAGAACATATAAAAGCATTTAATAATAATGAAATAGAAAAATCTCAACCTATGCAGAACATTTAATTAAAAATAAACATAAACCTAATTCAATAGAAAATACTGTAACCATCCTGGCCACTTATCACAAAGGTAATAATATGAACATTGCAGAAAATTATTATATAAATAAATATAAAAATAATATTTTAAATGACCAAACACCTAATAATAATAATCCACTGTTTAATATAAAAATTTAACTTTTTGTCTTCTTGTTTTATTTTATATTTTATATTAATTATTAGCATTTTCAACCTATTGATTTTTATACCTGCTATGTTTATTCCTCTTTACATCTACTATATATACACATGTATTCCCTATATTCACTTCAGTATGTTTTAAGTTTCCTTTAAGTTAGTTTTAGCTGATGATGGGTTATGCCCGAAAACGTTTCTAAATAGATATTTATCTAATTTATTGTTCTATATTGTTTGTTATTAAAGTTTGTTTTATTATACAGTTTTAACAAACAGGATGTATTCACCTACATTTAAAAAAAAAAAAGTTAAATAAACATTATAGTATTACATGTAATATATTTTTCATTACAATGTAATAAAATAATAAATCTGGGTGGCTGTGAAGTCATACTTCAATTCCTTAAAAACACTTCTTAAGTTTTAAAAATTCCGAAAAAGAATAGTCAAATCATGAAAATTTTAGAAAAATTCCTTTTCTTAGCTAAACATTTTTTTCCGTCTTATTCCATTTTGACTTTGTGCAATCTCATGTAATAATCTCCTATATTTTTTTCCTTTAACTTTGCTAATCAGTCTTTTTTTCTAAGCCATAATTAAACAGGAATTCTATAGAGCTATTCACTATTTTCCTGGCGTGTAATCGTTTTCACTGGTGGCTCCGAGGATCCTGATGATGTTGACGCTGTTTTTATCCTTTCACATCTTAACCCCTATCGGAATCATTTCGTCTTCCTTTTTTCTATTCCATGTTTACAGTCTAGTTAATGGCTACCTTAAGTTTCATTGTTTTCATATTCATTAATCGCCTCTTTTAAAATTGTTCACTTATTTCTGGAATCACGTATGCTCTTCAAATAATCTGTTTCCCTTTCCTGATCATTGTGGCAATTATATCATCCTTATCTCATTCATTTTTTTTTTGCTTTCTAAGCATAAAGGTATTGGGGGCAATGTGTCGGTGGATTCTTTGGCCAAAAAAAACATACCATTCTCCAATCTCGTATTGTCGCATAAAAAGTTTTATTTAAATTTTTGAATTAGATATTTACATTTCTTCATTTTATGACGATCGCTCTTTTTATCTCGTTTCCCAACCTAATCTTTCTTTTATTTCTTGTGAGTTTCTTTCGCTTTTCCGTTCTGTTGTCGTTTCTATTATTCATTTACGTTTTAACCATTCTCTCCTGCCTGATCGGGTTTTCGAGAAGATTTAAATAAATATAAATTAGTTTAATAATGCAAGAACTGCGAAAGTTTCAACAAATATTCGATAATACAAATTTGTTTCAATCTTTTCAAAATTAATAAACCGGTTTTAATTAAGCGAATTGGGATTCTAAATATTTCGTTAGATGTCTTGGTATTGGATTTTAGATATTTCGTTAGATGTCTTGGTATTCACTTAACAGATTACACGGGCGCGACACATTAAAATTCACTGAGCTCGTTAATAGTTTAATTTTTAATTTTCAGATTCCTTGATAATTGGCACAAGTTGTTAATAGATAGCAAATTGATTGTATACAAATCTATGATAAAACTAATCTGCGGTTATACGAGATAATTATATAAAACGATTAAAATTCATAGAGGCGAAGATGATAGGAAAAACCGCGAATAATCCCTGGTTTGTGTCAAATGAAGCACTTGCACAGGACCTTCGAATTCTACCAATAACGGCGGTTATTAACTACAATGAAAATAATTTAAAACGTGCCAGTTATAAACTATCTCTATTCGTCAAATCGTAGATTAAAACATTCACGGCCGCGAGATTATTTAGATTTAATGTAGATTGTGTCGTTTGCGTTAACATGTGGAGCGTAATCAGTGGATGCGTTTTTGTTAATTTTTAATTTACTTTCTAACATTGTTATCCATCACTTCTGCTTATTACACTGTTGTAGGTTGCAGAAAAATAGAAAAAAAAAGATTTCAAATAACTCAAATTTTAGTGAACTTTTCAAGATGGACAGAAGAGATACAATTACTATGACTGCATTAAATTTGAAATATTATCCATAACGCTTTTGACCTGTTTATTTTACTCCGAAATATTATGCTCTTTGAAATTACTTAATGTACTCTAATAATTAGTAAAATAATCTTGAAATTACATAATTTTTGTTTTAGAAACTTTTTTTTTTTTTGGAATGTTACGTATTCAGCGATGGAAGATGAAAATTTGTGCCGTCAAATTAGTATTTCTACTATGAGTACGTGATGCAGTTTTTTAGTTTATCGTTTTTAACCTGACCGTGATGAAGGGGCTAGTAATATTTTACAGCAACGATTGATAAGGTAATTAATTTTACGTACTTAGTAATTGTGTAGTTTTTTATTGTTCGAATAATAATAACGTAATAACGAAACCGGAACAGTAGATAAACTGCAAGGAATTTATGATCATAAACTTATTCACATTATGGTTACCTTTGTTCTTGGACATTATTCGATAGTAAAGCACGTGAAATAATTGAAACTTTTTTTTTTTTTTTTTTTTTTTTTTTTTTTATTATTGAAAATACTATGTAATTACTTATACAATGTTCGAGGCTCGCTTAAATTTTTATCACACATTATTTATTTAGATATTCTTAATCATTTTTAAGTTAAGTCGCGTGGAATTTTTTGATCAGGTACTGGTGAGTTATTTTCAATTGATATGATGTGGAAAAAAAATTGTTACATATTTCTACTAGTGTACGTAATTCGTATACTGTTACAGTGTAATTTTATAAGAGTCTTGTATTTTATTTTTGTGTTGATTTCTTCAACTCCGAATCGGTAAAATAACATCGAATATGTAATAATTAATCATTTTTTTAGGTAAGCGTAACGTTTTATTCTTCAAAAATTGTATAATCGCGTTTTTCAAAATGTCTGTCGTTGCGTATTTTGTTATCTGTAATAATTTTTGGTCGTAGGTAAATTAAATAATCGATTACGCTACAGATGCATCGTTAAAATTTATTTCCACCGCGTCTTCCAAAATATCTACATCGTCATTTTTCGATAAGTAAAAACGGACACTTTAATCTGTACTTTCATAGTTGCTACCTGATCATTTCATAGTATACAAAAAGAAAATTCAGGTCGGATTAAAAAATAAGCAACGAAGTAAATTTTTGAGAAATACATGCAAATCGCGCCTTTTTTCACTGTTACAAAAAATATTTTTTTCCCCTTTAATAACCCGGTACTTGAGGTTTAGCTGCAGTAAAGAATTTGTTTTAATTTATTATCGTGTTTAGAACATTTATAAAATTAAAAATAATGTTTACATTATTTCTCGCTCATTTAAATAAGAAATTTTAATTTGGAAAATATACGTACTTTTTAAACTGGTTCTAGCGGCGATTTTTTTTTTTTTTTTTGGCACTCTGCTTATGTTTCTTTTTTCGCTAATCCTAATTTCTTTTATCTATCGATTAATCCTGTTCCTTCTCGTCCTTGGTTCTATGATTTCCCCAGTTTGTGTCGGTCCGTAATTACTAAACTATCTCGCTTCCGTTTCTCGCATAGTCTCCTTCCTTCTTCTCTAAATCGCTTTTCCTCGGCTGCATCTCCCTTTTGTCTATTGGATGCTAAAGGTTCCCAGTATATTTGTACTACGAATCACGTGTTCTTCGAGTGTTCTGGGTTATCTCGCGAGCGTGAGTTACTTTATTATCAAATTTTAAAGCTTGGTCTTCCTGCTCCTTTCAACGCCTCCTATGTTCTTTTTCTGCCTATTCTTTCAGTTGTTCCGGTTCTAGAAGTATTTCTTGATTCCATTGGCGATAAAATAAAAATATAGTTTCTATTCTGTTTCATGGATTTATTCCGTTTTGCCGGGCTAATGCTCTCCGGTAGCAAACCCAAGGAGGGTAAGAAAAAAAAAAGTTTTTAACACCATAAAAAAGAATCGATACTAGCGACAATGTTCTTACACCGCAATAAAGAAATAGACCCTCTTCTCTATTTAGCAACCGACACTAATCCTCATGCTATCTCAGCGGTCTTATCTCGCCGTTTACGAAATCAATAAGAATGTTTAGTCGTTTTGCTTACAGATCCCTTTCAAAATCCGAATCAAACACTGCTAGAATCGTTGGCAGTATATTGTAAAACCAGAAAATTCTATTATTATATAACTGGACGTACTTTCACAATTGTGATCTGTAACTAATTTAGCAAATTTTTAATTCATCAAAACTCATTCACAATATCAAGAATATTACGCATGACATTAGACGGGTGACAAAATGTCAAAATGATTATTTGTCCTATTTTGCGGTAAGAACCTATCAGGCTCTAAATCAAAGCAAAGAATTTATTAAAAATTACGCCATTAAAAGTATAATTTATTACGGGAAGAGATTTGGGACAATCTTAGCAAAAAAGCATTAGCCAAAAAAATTAATAATTATTTTTAATTATACGTATATGTGTATATAGAATTATTTAAAGCTGCATTATGTAAACTAGTCAAAACTTCAGAAATCTCCGGAACTTGTGATATTCGAATATTTGATTGTATGCGGGATGATCGAAACGATATGTGTTTACACTATTTTTTCTAATCATTGAAATTATTTAAGTTGTTGTTACCTGACTGATGATTTTCGCGTTTGCTTTTTTTTTTGTTTTTTTATCATAATTTATTACGAATTATTCCTTACAGAGTCGTCATTAAATTGTAATCGTTGATAGCAGTATGTTCAGTTTTATGAAGAAAAGTAATAGCGCAGCTACTGGGACTATCGTGGCACCCGAAAAGGACGATAAAGAACGTAAGAAAAAAGAGAAAAAGGAAAAAAAAGATAAAGAAAAAAAAGAAAAATCCAACATGTCGGCTGAAGATTTACTAAGATTGGACGAGGTAAGTTAAATTTTTAACTTTATTATTATGCGAATGAAACCATGCTAAAATATGAAGTATTTTTTCGCTTGTTTAAATAATAAAAAGTAAAATGTATATCTCCATTCACAATCACGTCCGCCGTCCTCGTAAGTTCTAATTTTATTGAATGATTCAAATTCCCTGTTGTTTAGAATTTTCATAATTTTGAATTATGTTGGTGGCTAACATATATCTTGTCCCACATCTCACAATATATGTAGTTTGTGTTTTGTCGGTGAATGCGGTATATTTACATGTATTGTTTTTAATATTGCATTCTTATTATAAGTGTTTTCGTTGGCTAATTGATCTTAGATTTATTTCAACCGTTTCGAACATTCCTCGTCAAATGATCGATCTGATGTATACCAGTGTTCACTTAAATATTATTTTGTTCTTATTATTTGTAATTTTACCGTAGGCATTTTGACATCCCAGTGTATCATTTTGTCTATTAAACTCTGCTACGCATTTTATTTAAAGTTAATAACGATGGTATTTCCGAAGTCATGTGCTACTTCTTCGAGTATTTTTACACGATCTATGAGATATAAATTTCATGGTAATGATGAAACTAATTTTTCTTCGATATAGTAAAAATTTTGATTTTAATTTCTACGTATTTATGTGGGGTCTTACTTTCTTTAATTAAATATATTTTCTACTTATTTGACGTACAACATTTTTTATTGGCAGAATCCGGGCGTTATTGTAACATTCTTAGTAATGTGTGATTTTCGATTTGAAATATTTAAAATAGAAGAAAATAACCTAGTTGTTCATTTTTGGTTAAAATTTTAATTCGTTCTTTTTAATTCTTATACCTAGTGTGTGATTATTGCGCGCGTGTGTGTGCTTATGTACGTACGCATTTTCTGTTAAAAAAGTTTAGTTTTGATGTGCGGGAACTAACACAATTTTTTATGCATTTTTTCATTTCATTTTTTACTTGTTTAAATTATGTTAACGAAAATTATTACATTTCAAAAATAGTTTTCGCGGTTTGGTGCTTTGTGAGAGAATCTCTGTTCTAGAAGATTAAAAACTTTTTATTTAATTTTATCTATATACGTTGAATGTTTTTCTTTCATTTTTTCTTAAATTTTATTTTTTCAATAAATTCTTATAAAAATCGGTGAACTTTTTTTTTTTTTTGACCCGTTCTGGAAGTAATTTTATTTACGATTTATAGTTGTATAATATAGCATGAATAAAAGTGACTGTATGCAATTTTTTTAGGTACGAAGATCGTTAAAGTTCAGGGGTAGACGAAAGGAAAAAGAAAAGTTGCCGAGCGGTATTACCGAAGATTACAGTGCGCGTTTTTTTGCTGCTTTAGACAGGGAAAATTTCGCAAACGATGCAGACATGATTGGCAACTTTTCCAATTCTCACCCACGTCCAGATCTGAATTCTGGCGGAGACGGTAGTTACAGTAATAGTAATAACAATACAGTTCCTTCGGAGTCCAGTTCCTTGCCTCACCAGTCTTCGACTTCGCAGCAGCGAACCACAATGTTGCCTCCGTTACCGCCTAGACCTCCGAAAAGAGGTATCTTGAAACAGAATCAACGTCACAGTATAGCTGGATACGTTAGTATTGTTGGCGTTGACGGGTTTGAGTTGAATACATCGAACGCAAAAAGCACATTCCAAGGTGACTCGATGCCGTACAATTTAAGTGGTCACTTGGATACTGTGGATCATGTAGCTTCTACTAGAGCCGTTAACGATTTAAATTCGTTCAACAGCACCGACTTCCACTATTTACCGCCCACCGTTTACGTAACAAATCACGATAAAGACGGTAGCAATTACAATAATAAATCTTCTAGCATAGAAAGTTTAACGGATTCAACAACGAACAGCAGCTTTGCTACACCGCCATTTAGTACGAGTCCGGTTGGCGAGGGTCAAGGATTCTATTGTCGATTCTCCAGTGTATTGCCAAGCAGTTCACCGGATGAAATTATTACCGATTTTCCACTGCCGGATGTGGATGCTATAAATTTGCCAGGTCCTAGAATTTTAACAATCCCGCGGCGCGTGAATCCGAGGAATGACTTTGGATTTTCCTTAAAAAGGGTTATGACGGTGGATAGGTTGAGCGGTATTTGTCATTTCAAGACTGTTATATTAGCTGAAGTTGCATCTGTGGATCAACAAGAAATCGGTCTTCTGCCAGGCGATAGGCTATTGGAAGTGAATGGAGTATCGGTAGACGATAAGACGAGAGAAGAAATATTAGAAATTATTAAAATGTCCGATCAGGCGCTAGTGATTAAGGTTCGTATTACGTATCTTTGTTTTATTCCTGCAGCATAATAAATTAAAAACGCGGTGAAAATTTAATCCAATAAAAACACAACTGAAATTGATTTTTATTAAGTATTTTTATTTTATTTTTTGTTCGCTTTAAATTCTAATTATCCCCGATTATGTACAGAACATTAAAGACGAATTTCTCAAAACCAATGTATAATAAATTAAAATGCTTTTTTACGAATAGCTGCAATGTATTACACGGTCTCACTCTTTTAAAGTTGAGTTTTCGATCTATTGTATTTCTTTTCTTAATGCGTCAATGTTTTAATTTTCTTTTATTAATATTTTGTATCTTCAGATCTTTCGAATGCTATCGTCAAGTATTATTCTGAAAGACGGATATATCGTTACGTTCCTTTATAAAAAATTAAACGAAACGTTTATTGGCGCAAGTAAAAAGGAGTTATTTGAATGTTTAATTCGATGTTTGTTTTTAGCCTGAAAGGTTAAATTTAGAGATATTTTCATTTTCGACTTTAATGATGTATCAAGTGGAAGTTAGAAGTCTAACTAGTTCGATGAAAAAAAAATAATAGTCTGATAATAAATAAAAAAATTACGTAAAATGTTACTACGATAAATATAAATTCGGTATTAAAAAAAAATTGACGCATTTCAATTTTTTTGTTATAATGACATAAGTTTTTGTTATAAATTTTAATATTAATAACTAGTTTAATTTTAAAAAGATTTTTTTATTTATTTTTTTATATAATTTTTATTACATTTACATGTTCTGTCTTTAACTGCTCAGGCTATTATAGAACATAGAGAGCTGTGTGAAATTTACATGTGCAAATGTAATCCAGTTTTCTTGGCGAAAGCCAGAATTTTTACTATGGTGCTGTGTTGGAGAGGATCCCGTGCACAGGGACCTCCATATTATGCGCTCTTCGGTGTTGCACAAGCTTCTTGCAATTATAAATGAAATACATTACAGTTGGTTCGTTTGGTGGCCTACATACAGGACAGCTCGTTGGTGGACAGCTGTTGGTATAAAGATAGTTGTGTGTGGCGCAGCAGTATGTCCCGTCCGGAGACGATTGAGGATTGAATACGTTTAATGTTTCTCAGGAAATTTTTTAGTATCATCCACTCAGAATTCTACTCTTGTTTGCGCATTCTCATAAATATATGGGATAGTGTCGGGGGAGGGGGAAAATTCTCTGACATATTGGTGCGTATATTGCAGAGCGTGCTACGAAGTCAACTCGTCACTCTTACGTACACTGACATGACCCGGAATCCGTAGGAACGGTATCTTACATTTCTCCTGTGCAGCTTATATAAATCACCCTGGATCCTTGCAATTGCTAAACTTTTACTATTTCGGTGGCATGTTAGATGCAAAGAGGCCGGTGAATCTGTGACGAGCAGTACTCGCCGGTAATGGCGTCTATTTAATTCGACATGCTGGATACAATACATACTGAAAATCAATAATAATTACATTTATAAAATTCATTAGTTTAGAACACTATTTTTTTGAGTAGGCTGATGCAGCAAATATTTTTATATGGTGTGGTATATTCTCTGTTAACGTTTTTATAGTTCTTTTATCATCTGGATCTTGCAAATTATTTGTAATGTTTTTTATAATTTTTTGTGGTATGTGATATGTTAGGATAAATTGATACTTTCCATTTCATGTGGCGTTGTTAATGTAATCATTTGAAAAAAACACAATAGGAAGAAGTAGAATACGGAAAATGCTGCAGCATATAAGTTATACTGTTGTAGAATATTATAATTACATGTAGGGTTGTATGTATTCGAGGCACATATATTCAAAATGATACTGTGTAGAATGTATTTAATTAGTGCGATTGTTAACTAAGTTTAAACGGTTTTAACTTAATCTGCATTTTAATACTTGAAGAGCAAGATTTTATCAGAATTGTCATATGTAAATATAAATTATGTTATAGAATTAATAATAATAAAAATAAAAATAAAAAAAAAAAATACATGGAATACTGAAAAACATAATTTTTTAACTACATTTTTTGAGTAAAATTGATTGAATTTGTTAATAAAAAGTTTTTTTAAAATATCGACTTCAAGATTTACCATAAAAATTTAATAAAAACGTACTAAAAGTAAAAAATAATAATTCAATAAAAAATTATTTATAATTCTTATGCAGAATTCATTTTTATTAGAATCGGCACCAAATTAAAATTACAATATCGAGAAACAATTTAATGAGTATGATAACATAGTCAAGTGTTTTCTATAATCCGAGCATTGGAAATATAATGAACATTAAATGCGGTTTTTAATTATTATTGCAATTTGAATATGATGGTGACCCCAAAAAGTTAATGTATAGGAATTATCATAATATCGCTTTAAGGTGTATTTCACTGTAAAATATACTATTTTTTGAATTTTTACTTTTTAGCGCATTTTCATTAAATTTTTATAGTAAACCTTGAAGTCAGTATTTAAAAAAAAAAAAAAATTTATTTCACTATTTTTAGCATAATACTTAAATCTTTTGTTTTGCTAAAAATTAACTTTTTTAAAAGTGCCAAGCTTGTAAATGGCGCTACACCGATTTAAAATTCGTTTTCTTTATTTGGAGCTACATTTTCATGGTAATTAACACTGATACTACTTCAGTTTTTTAAAATTACGTTTCTATGGTAAAATGATAAGGCAATCGCGTCTGGTATATTAATATAAGAAATTATCTAAATGGACAACATATTTCCTTTTTTTTTTTGATAACTATTCAGTTTGTGTTCGCCAATTGTCATCAGCACTCATATAGTATCACCACTGACCGGTACACTTTCGAATGAATGAAGAATTATTAAAAGCGGTGCACACGGATGCAAGTTATGCGCAAACAAACATAAAAAAAAACAACATACGCGACGAACGTATAACCTTCTTCTTTTTTGAAATCAATAAAAATAAGGCTGTCAGTGTAAAAATAAGTCGGTATTAACAAAAAAATAGTTCGATAATTTTATATTACGCAAGAAAATAAAATTTTTTTAAAAGTTTTAAAATTGAACTATACATGGTCTGTCCCAAAAGTAAGTTGAATAAGTCCAGGAAAAAATATTTACTGTAGATATAGGTACAAGAAACTAAAATTCTTCAAAGTAGCTTCCTTCCGTGACGGAACACCGGCCCCAGCGTTTTTCCCAGTTGCTGAACGCACTCTGGATGGCGTCGACGGGGATCTCCTTCAAGCACCTCGTCATCGCGTTTTGGATGGCTTCCAAAGCCCCGAAATGGTGGCCCCTGAGTTCCTTCTTAATTTTCACAAACAAAAAGAAGTCCGGTGGTGCAAGTCCCTGCTGTACGGTAACTGGGCAGTGTTGCCATCCGTATTTCGCTAAGTACTCCGTGACAATGAAGGCGATGTGCGACGGCGCGTTGTCATAGTGAAAACACCAAGTGTTGGCGATCACTTTCCTGGCGTGTTTCACTCTGATTTCGAGCTTTTTCAGGACTACCAGGTACAAATGACTGTTCATTATTTGTCCTTATGGCACAAACTCTGAATGGACAATGCTTCTTTTGTTTTGAAAAAAACCATAAGCATGGACTTCATATGAGACTTGCTCATTCTTGTCTTTTGTGGGTGCAGGGAAGCTGCCGTGTTCCACTCAGCACTTTGTCGTTTAAACTTCGGACCATACTCAAAAACTTATGTTTCGTCACCTGTAATCATATTATCCAAAAAATTCGGATCATTTTCATACTGCGCAAAGAGGTCACGTAAGATCGTTGCACAAGCAGCCTTGTGTTCATCAGAAAGCATCTTGGGGACCATCTTCGCGCAGATCTTCCGCATGCTCAAATCTTCACTAACAATGCGATGCATAGTACTTTTAGGGATATTACACTCATCTGCCAACATTCTAACACTCAGGCGTGGGTCAGAGTTCAATATGTTCCTCACTTTCTTCACATTTTGATCGGAATGTGACGTTGACAAGCGTCCAGGGCGGTCTTCATCCTCGGCGTCCTCTCTGCACTCCCGGAATATCTCGTGCCAGCGGTAAACCATATTTTGGGACATAGTATTACCGTCATAAGCTTCTGTCAGCATGGAAACGGTCTTTTCGCTCGTTTTCTTGAGCACAACACAAAATTTTATCGTGTAACGCTGGTCCTTAAAACGCAGCATCTTGAAATTCCGACGCGTCACTAAAACAACCTTTCGAACTAGCAGCAATGAGCACTGTGGAACAGTAGCCGCTTGTTATCGCGCTACAAGTGCAGTCCCGTGTGGGTCTGCTGTGTATTGACCTAGCGCGCATATGATGTTGAACATGGTGGTTTTTGCCATTGCCTTCCACGTGATTATTAGCGATTATTTATTTAATTCTTCTAATAAGTTCTTCATTGCTCGGGATCGAACCCGTGATCTCCATAACGGAAGTCAAGCGCTCTAGCAACTAGGCTATCGCGACGACTATATATATATATATATAAAAATATATACATATATATATATATATATATATATATAAAAATATATACATATATATATATATATATATATATATAAAAATATATACATATATATATATATATAAAAAACCTGCCCTTCGGGTCTCGGAATGGGGCAAGCCCCCTTCACCACCCGATCTAGTTTTTCTATAATTCTTACAGAAGAGTAAACTTTTTCATTGGCTACGCCGCTCGACAGAATAAAATGTTTCAGTTCCAATTTTCACCACCAGTGGATATAGGAGCGCTAATATCGCATTAAAGTCTTACATATAGGACAAATTTCGTGACAGGATAAATTTCGTAACAGGACACTTTTCCTGATGACCCTTGGCGTAAAAATTCCATAGCCATTAATATATATATATATATATATATGTTTGTATATACAGGGTGCGCCAAAAAAAATTCACTCATTTCAAATGCTTTGTTGTATATACAAACTTTTTGGTCCACAGAGGTCGTAACATTGCATAGTAGTTCACTAGACTTTTCTATTTAACGCAGATATACACGGTTCGTTGTATGGTGAGACAGCGTTCGTTTGCTGTAGAGGCATATTTCAAATGCGCTGAAAAAATGGTGTTAGTTCGGCGTGTTTTTAAGAAACATTTTAATTCAAAAAGACATGAGAATCCCCCCCCCCCCCCGACCATGTAACCATTTTAAATTGAGTGAAAAACTTTTGCGAATCAGGCAAGGTCACTGTTACACGCACTTCCCGTCGCTCTCGGTCTACCAGAGCGGATGAAAACATTAAAATAGTTTGCGCCTCCATGCTGAATAGTCGAGGCCGATCTGCGCGTCGTCAATTTGTCGCTTTGAACATTCCGGATACACCATCGAGAAGAATCATAGAAGAGGACTTAGGCATGCGCCCGTATAAGCTTCAACTTACTCAAGAATTTTTACTCGCTGACCAGCCAAAAAGGTTAGAATTTTGTAAATGCTCAATGATGAAGAGCTCAATTTGTAAGATGTTTCTTCCTTTAGTGACGAGACATATTTCGATTTACACGGCTATGTAAACAACCAAAATATGCGATACTATTCGGATGTAAATCCTCAATTTTCGTATGCCAGACTGTTACATTGCCCTCGTATCACTGTGTTGTGTGCAGTGTCAGCGTGGATGATCATCAGTCGCTTCGTTTTTGAGGATGAAAACGGTGTAAATGTTACTACAGTAAATGCTAGCCGCTGCCTCAACACGTTAACCCGGTTTTTCTAGCCCCGTTCCCAGATGAAAATTAATATTGCTTGCCCGCACTTGGTTCCAACAAGACGGCGCAATAGCGCACATTTGTGGTGATGTTTTAGCGCTCTTGGAGGATAAGTTTCCTGACAGACTGATATTGCGTCATACGGATTTTGACGCTGTCAGATTTTTTTCTGTGGAGTCATTTGAAGATTAAAATAATGTACGTCAGTAAGCAATGAGGAAAACTTCGATTACCATGGGAATCAACACAATTAAACGAGAAACTCTGGAGACGGTTTTGATGAATTTTCGAAAAAGGCTGATAGGGTGTAAAAAACGCCGCGGAATTAGGAGTTAAGCTTAAAAAATAAAATTTTATGTGAAATGGTATATTGTTTATCCTTCATCTTAATTTTTGTTTCAACATTCTATCTTGAAACGTCTTCATTTATGAAGCATTTGAAATTAGGGATTTTGTTTCGGCGCACCCTGTATATAATAGTATGTATAAGTGTATAGGGTGTCTCATTTATTTTGCATCTCGACGTAAATGCTGTGCACGGGAACAAGGTCAAACGAAGATATCTAATGCGTGCACGAGCATCAGTATGAATGTGCTGAACACAGTGATGTCGGTTGTAGAACTAGCGAGACGGTTTAGTGTCGACAGGATAAGAGATTGCGAGTCAATGTTAGTATGGTGCCGCGTGTGCAGAAAAGCGGTCGTTCATTATTGAACCTTTCTTCCGTTCTGCTTCGTACGCGATCGTTCAAAAACGGTTTGAAAAAGAATTTCACAATTCATCCGTGCCTAATAAAAGCACAATTAAACGGCTGATCGATCATTTTCGCTCAGAATTCTCAGTAGAGCCGAAAAAGAAGGAACGGCCGAGCTCTGTGCCCTTACACAAGCAAAACTTTATCCGAAATTTCGAAGCAATTTACTGAGAAACTATCAACATCAGTGCGAAAGTTAGCTCTGAAAACTGCCATTCGCCGCTCCAGTGCGTTTCGCGATCCGAAAGCGCTGAAACTGAAATGGCTACGCTGGATTTTTGACGATCGAACAATTTTTGTCGGGTTTTGGCTTCCCCATTGATTTCTTTTTGTGGAGCTACTTGGAAAATTAAGTATTCCGTGACTACCGGTGGCATCGATCGCAGAATTGAAACTACAAATAACTGAGGCGATCGACACTATCCGACCAGAGATGCTGAAAAATGTATTCGCAACCTTGTCAAACGTCGTGCAGCGCGTTGACGAGAGGAAGCTGGTGGACATTTCCAACATAGTAGTATTGTTCTTTTTTTAAATCATTGTTGGTTTTTTGATTGCAAAAAAAAATTAGACACCCTGCATATGTATATGTAAGTATTATAAGTACAACTGTTTTTCTTTGTAATTGTGAGTATTTTGTGTTTTCTCCATCAATGCACCTGCACAAATCTGAAACTTTAAACAGGTACAAACTATTAATTTAGGTTTAATGTCAAGTTGCTCGTGCATCTTTGATTTACGAGGAAATCTGTAATACAGTTAATACTGAAATACGAATTGCAGCCGAAAGACTTTAAAATTTCATTTTTTCCGTTATAGATATAACTATTTTTTTTTTTTTCAAAGCTCCATTTTGACTGGATATGTCGCATAGCTGGGGATCGTTTCGCCAAATAGTCAGAATAGAATGTTCCTGAAAAACGCGTTACCCTGAGTTTTACCATCTTCTACGTAAAAATATCGGTTTAAGTACATTTAAATCGTACCCAGTAATTATGTTTTGCTAAAACGAAACGCGGCTACCTCGGTGTGTTATCAACGTTTCTCCTATCATTTTATAAACAGTGGTGACTCCAATAGGTAAAGCCGAATTAATGCGCAAATCTCGCAAATGTAAATATGAAGAGCAGGACCGAAATACAGACGCACCAGCGGAGTGAGGTGTCACAATGTACTACTGTACAGGATGTACGGAGGTACTTGTTTAAAGTTTTTATATGTTTCTTCAATGCATATTAAAGTGTTTCGGCAAATAATGCGATTCTGTTTGATGTCTTTCTCTGTTGTATGCATTGATGGTTTTATATCATTTATTTTCGAAATAGTTACGTTATTTTCACGTATGTTTTAACCGGTTCTTTAACTGTTAATTTTTATCAGTACTTGGAAGAGTTTTTTCCATTCCACAACATAAAAAGATACTTGGATACAATGGCTAAAGTGAATAAGTTTAAACAGGTTTAATTTTCTTCGTTTTTTTTTTTTTTTTTTTTTTTTTTTTTGCATGGATATATCTTACCGCTGAAGATCATTCCATAAAATGAGTTCCCCGCGTAAAGGCGTTACCGTGATAATATCGTCACCGCGATCGCGTGATCAGTAGTTGATGTTTTTACTAGGAAATTTGATTTAAATTTTTACATTTATCTATATGTATCGCAGCAAACATTTTATTCGTTTTGTGATCGAAAGTTCGAGTTACTAAAATGAAAAATAATAGTCGTATTATCCTTTACACACTAGCCGAAAGGCGTTTCCATGTCAAAATGTAATTCTGTACAGAAGGTGCGAAGATACTTTCGTTAATATTTTTTTTTCTTTTTCTCTTGCTGGGTTTTTAGCTAGAAATAGAGATAAACTAAATCCGGTATGATTCGCTTATTTGGGAAGCCCTCTTTAGTTGATCATCGATAATTTTGATATTGCATTTAAGTATGGTATTTCCGCAATGGTTGATAATGCGCGCAATTTCTTGTGTATTCTTTATTTTTTAGCAGTGTTAAATAAATCGTTATTATTCCATCACCTTTACATTTTGTCCCGTGATATTTGCAGCTGTTTTATGGAAAACTTTAATAATTGCGCTTTCATCTCGGCTCCAGGCTTTTTCAATTTTTTAAACAGTAAACCTTACTTTATTTATTTTCATCGTAATATCATTTTTCCTTTTAATAAATCATATCTCGTAATAACTGAACGATTCAAATCATTTATCCGCTGCTTCATAGTACCACAGTGTCGATTCGTGACATCGAGTGTGCTCCATATCTCATTATCGTTTGGCTACTTAACTTTATTTTAATCCTGAATTCCGTAGTTAGTTTATTTTCCAGTTGTAGTTTTTAATTGATCGAATGTAAAGTCAATGTGCAGGTGTATACACGATGAAATCAGATTTTTGCATCTGTGACACGATGTTCAAACTTAGGCAGTGTGACTGATAAGTTTGAAATTATTAATCATTTCAAGAAGCTTCGAACATAAATTGATGTTTTTTTGTTTTTTTTTTTTATATTGTGCATTGTAAGCATTAAAATTACTAACCTGCCATTTCTACGTGCAGTTTTTTTGTATGTTTTATAATTTTCTCTTTTTATTATTAATTTATTATTTTCCCCTACTAATTTACAATACAATGTAATCTGTTTACTTTGGACGCTTGGTTGTGTAATGATTATTAAAATCATTTTTTTTTTTTTTTCTTTTTTAAAATTAAAACATACTTTAAAAAGTATTGAACAAAAAAAAAAAAAAATCTGAATAACAAAAGAACTTGATTCTACACAGGCGTCACTAAAAGAAGTGAAATATACGTTTTGTAAATTTCATTTTAATTCAGTATATTTTAAAGAAATTTTTTATTTTACTCTAAAATGTTCTATTAAATAATGAGCAAAAACTTTAAATAAACTAAAAGAAGAACTATTCAGCGTATTTAAGTAAACCAGGTGTAATTTTTAAAATGGGGAATTGAAACTACACTAGAATTACGTAAAAATATGAGGAGTAACTAGTGTAGTTGATTTAAAATTCATTTATTATTTGATAGTTTTAAAGTGGAACGAAGAATTATTTAAAGTTAAGCCGTGTTAATACTTCGTAGAAATAGACTTCATTTTGTGACATTAATTTGAATTGTTGTCAGTTCAAATTACTTTAACTATAGTACCTATTTTTATTTATTTATTTATTTTTTTCTTCTAATTAATACTACATATACAGCCTAGCGGCTAGAAGCGTAGCTTGAAGAGTTTAATAGCCTACATGTATTGGTACAAATTTATAGATTTCGGAAACTGACTGCCAACTTAGGAAAAATTATTTGCCAAAATTGAAGGAAGAGGTATGTCAGGAAAGAGTAAAATGATCTCCGAGCATTGAATTTTGAACATTCGGTTAATATGTATTTGACTGTGAGTTGCGTATGGTATGATTCACAGATTGGAGGTGGACTTTTGTTGAATATAAAAAAAACTATGAATAAGCAAGGAGTAACCTGTTAGTGTGTATGTAAGAGAACTACTTCGTCCTTACGGGATAAATCTGTAGGAGCTATGTAAGAGTTAGAAGAAGGATACATTTCTTTCAGTTTATTAGTATAAGGAACGTGACGCCACAATGGTCCGGACTGAATTTGTGATAAAGAATTTAGGTGTGCTTTTAGATCTACAAGAGGAATAGGGGGAAATATTTAAGGATTTTTTTAATACTGAATTTTTATTGTAACTTTTCATTCTTAAATTTAGGTTCAACCTATACCAGAATTAAGTGAATTGAGCAGACGTTATCACTTGGATCGTAGTTCGGTGCAATTGGACGACAACAATATTAAATGTGGTACCTTAAGACGCAGTGGAAGCAAACGTTTTAAACACTCCGATGTAAGTACTTTTACTTTGTTGGTTCAGTTTTAAATTTCTTGTCTATCTGCTCTAGAGTAGTAAATTTCATTGATAATATGTTTAATGCTGTGTAAATACTCAAAATACTTAAGCTGATTTTTATTCCATGTTCGCATCTGTTTGATCTATATAATATATTTTAACAAACAATATCTACTTACAGATAAGCAAGTCTTGAAGTATTTCTAGTTTTGAGGCCAAAAAATTAAATTTAGCACTATTTTGCAAATTGTAAGAAGCCGTAACTTTTACGAATACTTTGATCATGTGGTTATAAATTTAATATTTTCAGGAAATACTTTGTAATAACAGTAAATATATGTACAACATTAGTTCGATGAAATATGTGGATTATGGGACAATACAGATCCCAAAATATCATGTTATTTAGTAATACTAAATTGTGAATTTATAATATAAACTCTTTTATATAATGTTAGTTATCAATGTAATAGTTCTCGGAATTAAAACTTCATAATGATAATTAAAATGTCCGTACGGATTCCTTTTTATTTCGATGGATCACATTTTTCTTCCTTCTATGTTCTTCTTGAAGCATCTGGTATACCTAATAAAGCAATTATACGAGTATAATATAAATACAGTGCGCATTGAAAACGATATAATGTCAGGAAAATTTAAGACGGAAAAAGGGGTAAAACAAGGATGTGTCCTGTCGCCTCTGCTCTTTAACCTCTACGGTGAATACATCATGGGGCAAGTACTGGACGGACTGGAGGCTGGTATATCCATTGGTGGAAGGATCATTAATAATTTACGCTTTGCAGACGACCTAACGATTATAACTGACTCTGTTGACGATATTAGAACATTATTGGACCGAAATAAGAGTAAATCAAAACTGATGGTAATAGATCGAGGTAGATTAATACCGGAATCAGAAAAACAAATCTAAGATTATGAAACAGTGCATGACTATATATATTTAGGATCTCTTATTGAAGACAAAGGCACTTCAACGGGCGAAATAAAACGAAGAATACAACTAGCCCGGAATACAACGAGTCGGTTAAATAGAATATGGCGCGACTCTTTTATCACAATTACGATGAAAAAGGAGATAGTACGAAGTTTGGTGTTCTCTGTATTCATGTACGCGGCAGAGTCACGGACGATGAAGGAAAAAGATAAACAACGTATAGATAGCTTCGAAATGTGGGTTTGGAGACGTATGTTACGGATACCCTGGACAGCAAAGCAAACGAATGCTTCCATTTTACACACACTCGACATTAAGCGTAGACTATCCGGCGATGTTTCATGAAGTATATTAAGGTTCTTTGGCTATACTATGCGTAACGAACACTCCATGCTACAATTAACAATTGATGGGAAAGTGCAGGGAACGCGCCCAAGAGGAAGATTAAACATTAATGGACGGATATAATTAGAAATTTATTAAAGGAAAAAGCAAATTATCGAATGTAAACGGACGGTGGATGATCGAACACAATGGCGAAAAAGAATTGAAGGTGCTGTAATGTAATGGTCACGACATTCCTTCGGGGGATTATGACCAAAGAAGAAGAATATGTTCTTCTTTAGAACTTAATCTAAATAATTATAAAATAATATATTCTTCAAGCTTATTATTTCATGGTGCAATATCAAGTTTATGTTAGATTGCCTCCTCATCCATTTTTGTGCTTTGTTTATTTATTTTGAATCCTTTTATTCGCTGATTTTATTTATTCGCCCCGCATTTAGTTTTTTTTTTTTTTTTCACGATCTGTTAGATATTAAGAGTTCAGTATTGATGCGGATATAATTTTTTTGTTTGTTTGGTTTCCGTTTCGACATGTTTCGGTAAAGTTTTTCCTAGAAAACTGTTATAAACAAGTTTCGGGAAAACAAAGTATTAACTTTTTGCTAATTTTATAACTGATACGGTTATATTATTTCTAGATACTTTACGTAATAATATTCATTGTTAGTAAGTAGGCATAGTTTTGTTTTGAAAATTATTTTACGTTTAATATATATAGTTTAAAAGGTAAAATAAAAATGGAAATTATTTAAATGTAATTAAATTTACGTTTCAGTAAAAACAGACGCGTAATACGTTATGGTTGATGACAGTTTTAGTCTGCTTCTCGCATATTGGTCTATTACTTTTTACTTAATTTTCCAGTTTAAGTGGTCGAAAGATTTCCTTAAAGTATATCCGCAGCAGTTTTTAAAGTCGTTTTTATTTGTTTTAATTCACGATAGTTAAATTTGGTTTCATCAAAAACATTTTGTGATCTGTTTTTCAGTACTTTAATTCGTGTTTTAAATAAAACTGGTAAGATGCTAAATGATTGAAAATTTGAATTTTTCTTTTATTTTTCTACATAATTTTATATTGGTGGCTTTAGCGCAGTTTCGTACTAACGGTGTATGTTATAAAACAATATTTCGTTTTTTAAACACTAACTTTACCATTCTTTGTTTGGTTTATAAACTTTTCTACTTTTTTTTTTGTTATTCATCCTTACGGTTAGACTCTTGACCTATTTATTGCGATTTGGCTATTTAATTTATTATAAATTAGAGGTCAATGTATTAATTTGATCTTGTTTATTAAGTTACTTTATACTAAATTTAATTAATCTATTACCACATCGGTCAATACGGTCGGTTAAAAGAAATTATCGTTATTTCGGCTCATTGGATATTATTATAAAATGTATGACCTTTCTAATGAATCAGATTTAATTTCCGGTCGTTGTTAATCATTACAATACATGTAATCAGTGAAGTGGTCTACGATTAATAACATAATGAATTAATAAAATAAATGTACCAAATGACATAAATACTCGCGATCAAGTTCTAGAATTAGACGTGCGATTAATTGTACATCTCAAATTCAGATTAAAGTTTTAATAGCCCGTAAAATTGAAGTCACACATTGGAATCTGACGATAATCGAATTTATAAGCAGTCTTTTCTAAAAGCACGAATGTTACGACTCTTCGAATTGTAACATTTTTTTGTCACGCATTTATAACTTATACAAAAGGTTTACTCGCTCGTGATCTTAGTCTGTTCTATAAAATGATAAGTTTAAAGTCGGGACAGTAATTTATTGTTTTGACCAAGACGTTTAAGATTACTTTCAGGAGCTTTTAGCTACTGAGGCGATAAATAGTAAAAGAGAAAATTCAAAAAAAAAAAAAAACCTACATAAATTCAAAACGGATTTAACTTTAATAAGTGCATCTATTATATACTAATGCAGAGTTTTATATTTTGCCTAGTTATTTATGTGAATACATATACATATATATATATATATATATATAACTCGGCCATTTTGGCCTCGTAACGGGCTGTGCCCCTTGATCCCTTTTGCTTACATTTCTGTCTTTCTCTTCTGTATACTTTGTATAAAATGATCAAAATTTACAACGTAATTCTTAGACCGGCCCTCATTAGATTTTATAACGAAAAAGTGTCCCAGTTTTATATAATAAAAAAAAAAAATGCAACCAATAATTTATACCATAAGTTTTATTAAACTACCGAAACAACTTAACATACTACAGCAACACATATAAATAATATTTTTTTTGCACTCCCATGGTATTATTAAATTAGTAAAATGGTCTTTACGTGCTTTTCATTATGGTGGGACTTCTTATTCATCAACTACACAGTAATAAGAAGTGTATTCATTATGTTTCCAAAAACGGAAACCGCCACCGAACCCAAACGTGAATTGCGGAAACGAAAATGGGACGACAAACTGTGCAATAGCGAATAATTTGCTATATTTATACGTGATACACCTTTTGGTTCGAAAACGACAGATGCAGAAAAGTTTGAAGCGTTGAAATATAACAAACGTTACATAAAATTGGGAAATTTTTTCTAATGAGGCTATTCGAAAAAATGTCCCAATTTTATGTAACGTTTGTTATATTTTATAGGATTTTTGTGATTATGTTAATTAAAAGATGCATAATTTCATGTAAGGAAATGTGTAACAAAAAAATGTCTTGATTTTATGTAATGAAAGTTAAATGTTAGGATAGGATTTTTTTGATAATATTATTTTTTTTTGTGTTGATGCCACTAAGAATTACGTTGTAAATTTTGATCATTTTATACAAAGTATAGATGAGAAATAGACAGAAATGCAAGCAAGAGGAATCAAGGGATACAGCCCCTTGCAAGGCCAAAATGGCTGAGTATATATATATATAAATACACTCATACATGAAGACTGTCTCAAAAATTATGTACAGCGCGTCGCAAGTAAACGTCTGCGTAGACTTATTTTGTAGGTTACAGTATTTTCAGTAGCTTGCTATAAACGTTTGTTCTCGTCGAATTGGGGGAAAAAAGTTAGCTATCGCAAATGTGAACGAAAAACGCGTCATAAGTTGGATTTTGGTGATAAAGCAGTGTTCGCTAAAATTGAAATATTTGCGTGTTAAATCTATGTTCGAAATTAAAAGTCTGGGTTTCGCGAGGTGCTATTGTTATTACCGCATATCCGTGAGTTTTTTTTTTGGAAAATGTACTGCGCTTAAAAATGTTAAGAAAAGGGAGTATACTCCACAATGGTGTGCAGTCGTGCGTCGCTTTTGTATGCAGCACGATTTTAGGAACGAATTTTCTAAATCCCTCTTGTAATCATAGTTTTTGATTTTTTGGCAGTTACTACTAATTTTTTGTCGTGTGCTCACCTACGTACTATATTCAAATCCTCTTGGAGCATACATTATAGTTTTCGATTACGCATATGCGTACAATTTGACATTCGTTCATAACGTATTTGTGAAGGGAATTAATGTAAACTAAGAATAGTATCGGAGCTAATATAGTTCCTTGTCCACATTTTGTCTTCTCTATCTCACTATATTCATCCTCAATCTTCACTAGACATTCTTTTTCCTTTAAATAATTTCTAAACTAACTCAAGTATTTTCCTTTTATCTCTATTGTGTCCAGGTCCTCTATTGATATTTCCTTATCGAAAAAACCAAAAACCTTTGTAAGGTCTAAAAAAACTATCACAAATTGTTTACCAGATGTTAATCCTGTGTTAATATCTGTTATGAATGTTCGAAGCAATGATACCGTCGATTTCCCCTCCCTGACCCTAAATTGGTTGTCACATACAAAATTATTCACATCTAGATAATTTTTCAGATGATTACCTACATAATACTCTACCACGTTCGCGGTAATTGATGTTAACGTAATGGATCTATAGTTTTTGCAACTTTTTTTTATCCCCGCTTTTATATATCGGTCTTATTATGCCTAATTTTAGTTCTTTTGTATATATACCTTCTTTTACCAAATTATTAGTAAGCTTTTTTAAAAAGATTTTTGCATGTGTAATTACATCCTTCTCCCGTATTCCGTCATATTCTTCAGCTCTGTTCGGTTTCAATTTTTTAATTATGACTTCTGTTGCTTCCTCCGTGGCTAGTGGTATATAAAATGGCATAGACCTTGTATTAATATTATCACTATTTGAAAGTCTTTCATCGCAATCGTGTTTCATTTTATTAAAAATATCTAAAAATAACTTTAAAATTCACAGGCTGCCTCTTGATGACTATCAAAATTCTTCCCTATCACTTCGTCTATGATTACTTCCTTTTTTTTTTACACACTATTTGATCTATTATTTTTCGAGTATTTTTAATATTTTTATTTGCTTTTAGCCATTCGTGCTCGTAATATTTTTCTTTCCCTGTCTTATTTCATCTTTTACTAACTTTCCGTATTTCTTACACGGTTCTCTATATCTCCCATTGGAACCATTATTTTTACATCGTTTGTAATATACACCTCTGATGTGTACAAAGTCAGTATTTTCTTGTTCATTCATGTTGCTATATAGGGTTGTTATTGGAACCGTGTAGTTGGAAAGTGCTGCCATATCCATCATACAGACCAGATATGAATCTTTCGAGCTTTGATTTCTAAAGTTAAAAGAACCCCGCTTCGTGGAATTGGTTTTTCTCTCTTGAGAAATGAATGACTTTTGTAATCAGGAGGCTTAATAAGAATGACCTACTGAAGGAGATTCAAACGCTGCCGAGACGCTGAAAATCGTGCATTGCAAAAGAAGGGGGTTATATCGAAGGAATATAGGTGTATTTTTCGTTTAAAATAAATCTTTTCAAGATTACTGTGCATTATTTTTAAGATAACCCATATTGTGTTAACAAAACTGTTTTTTTTTATTTTAAATCATCAATTACTTGGAAGTAATGATTATTTTATTTTTTTAACGATTGTTTCTAATTAATAGAAAAGTAAAAAATAATTTTTATCCGAAAAAAATAGATTTATTTTTATTCAGATGTGGTCTTCTTTCTTTTCACTTTGCGCAGTCTTTTTTTTTTTCATTTCCTTTCATACTTAATTTTTATTTCTGAGATAACAAGTAAAAAAATCTGTCATTTAAAAATTTGAAACTTTCTCGGTGAGTAGTATCGGAAATAAAATTATATCTGGTGAATACGAAAAATCTGAACTGAAATGAAAAATTTGAAATTTCTCGCTGATATTGTATCAGAAGTAGAATATGTACAATAATAATAAAATTATTCAATTTTTGATAAAATGTATTTTATATGGAAACAGTACAATATAGTGAAAAGTAAACCGGATTACTTAGTTATAGCTAAATTCGTTCTCAATAAAAAAACACGAACAGCAAGCGATTTTTAAATGAAATTATTTTTTGCGATAATTAATGCTCTGTCTAAGATAATACGTGATATATATGAGGAATAATTTGATTGTTATGAACAGTCGACTTAGCAGCATGTCTCACCAGTAAGAAAGTTTAATATTTTTCTTTTTTTGGGCTTATCAACCTACTCAGAAACAATAAGAATGTTAAAGTTAAAATCATTCAGTTTAATAATACATTTAAAAAATACCGACTTCAAGATTTCATATAAAAATTTAACAAAAAGGCATTAAAAAGTAAAAAATAATTATTCGATAAAAAATATATTTCAGAATGATATATATCTCAATGTGATATTATGGTAATTCTTGTACAACATTAATACTTATTCGAGTCGGCATCAAACTCATATTACAATATTTAGGAACAATTGAATGAATATTTTGCATTTTTTAATTACTATTTTAATATAAATTTGATGCTGACTTCAAAAATTTAATGTATAAGAATTACAAAAATATCGCTCTGAAATATGTTTTTTATATTTTACTTTTTAGTGCGTTTTTATTAAAATTTTATAACCAATCTTGAAATCGTTTTTTCTTTTTAAAAAACGTTTTATCTTACAATTTTCAGCATTATACTTGCATTTTTTTCTTGATAAAAATCAACTTTTTTGTCATATTATTTCCCCTATATTTCATGCGTTAAAAAAAAAAATCGATTTCTTTATTCTGACCACGGTAAAAACATTAAAAGTTACATTTCCATTATAATTTGGTAAATTGATAGTATTTTAAGTCAATCGCCTCTGTTACACTAACAAAAATATGAAGATAAAAAAATTATTTAAAGAGAACACATTTTTTGAAAAATGCTCGAGTTTTTATTCACCAATTTTCATCAGGATTCACATGGTCTGAGTGGCACACTTTCTAATAGACAAAGAATCAGTATAAAATCGGTCCATATAAATGTAATTCATGCGCGAACAAACATAAACAAATTCAGTCAAGCATGATGTTACATGCGCTGAGGAATCCGCATGCCAAGTTAACGATAACTATAATTTACATTTGCATAATACTAAATTTAAAACAAAAAATCTGATTTTTCACGTCGCAAAGAGAGAATTTTTCGTGTTTTTTTTTGAACTTTTCGCTAATATCGAAAATTTAGTTAAGAAAATGAAATACGGTTTCGTTCTTGACAAACGGCTATCGTTCAGTCAATATATCACATGCTTGGAAAAATATATTTATTTCCAAAATTTTGAGCTTTTAGCGTCCCGAGGATCTAATTTTAAAGTTGCAAACCCGAATGTTCCAAACTAGAGAAATATACGGGGATGCGTATAATTTTAACTTTGATTGAAATTTTTAACTACAATACTGGCGGTGCTAAGGAGGGACATGCCATTTTTCTCGCTTTTTTGAACTTTTCGTCAACATGTTTTTTTTTGTTTTTTTTTTTTTTTGCTAATCTATACCTGGCCCGTCGGACTGTCACTAGATTCTGTTGCATACTCTAAACTTGAACGATCCCCGCCCACTGACGTAGGACTCAAACTTATTTTAAGCACTTAAGTCGAATGGCTTCTAACTGTGCAACCGTCGTGTCTCCGTCGAATTATTCAATAAGTACGTTCGGATGAATTTGAAGTCTTCCGATGTGTCTTGTGGCTGATTTTGAAAATAACTTCCCTTATATAAGGATTTTTTAAGATCTTGGTGGGGAGTCTTATTACTTACGTACCGCAAGAAATGAAATATGGTTTTGTTCCTGACGAATAGCAATCTTTCCAGCGGTATATCACATACCCGGGGGAAAATATATTTTTTTCCAAAATTTCGAGCCTTCGGCGCCCTAGGGGCCAGAATATAAAGGTGTAAGCTCGGTTATGTTTTTCCCATAAAGCAGTTCTTTATGCATATGTTCAAGATATGTTTTGGTTTCTTCAACGCTTTCACTCGGGCTATTACTTACCTGAACTTCCTTTTTCTTTTTTTTGCCCGTTTTGGCCCTCCCAAAGGGGGCTTAAATAATTTTTTAATCGAAATTTTTTGATTTTATGAAAGGACTTCTGCACTTTGTTTTATATTTTGAATTTTACTTTTAAAGGTTTATCTGATGATGAGTTATGCATTTTTAGGTTATTTTTGAGGTTGTTTTATATTCCATATTAAATATTCTTGATGGTTTTTTGGGGTTTTTGGCGCCCAGAGTAATCGATTGGTTTGAAGTTATTGATTGTCTTAAAGAGAATTTTAGATGTAATTTATGACCAAATTTTGCAGTTTTTAGATCAAACTGTTCGTGAGTTATTGATTTTTATTTGATATTTTTGTCGTAGGATTACGTACATTATATGTGTACGGAATTCTAAAAGAAACAAGAAGAAAAAAAATTGCGGCGACCGTGTAACTTTCTTTTTTTTGTAAGTCGGTGGAAAGCTACATTGGCAAGGTAATTTGGAAAATTGATATTTTAGGTCAACCGCCTCTGTTATACGAATAACAAATGATGAGAAAAAAAATGATCCAACCGGACCACTTTCTTCACATTTTTTGACGAATACTCAGTTTATGTTCATTAATTTTCATCATTACTCATATGGTACCTAAGTTGAATGGTACTCTTTCTAATGAACAGAGAATCAGTAAAATCGGTCCATGTAAGAGTTGTGCGCGAACAAACGTAAAAAAAAAACATACGCGACGAACATATAATCTCTTTTTTTTTGGAAGTTGGTAAAAACTCATATACAAAGTTTAACGAACAATATTACAGATCATGATGAGTAACCATAGTGTGTGTGTGTGTGTGTGTGTGTGTGTTTGCGTAACGTACATGAACTCGTAATCTTTACCATGAAATGAAATGGATAAAGAAAATTGAAAAATGAACCAAAATAGGTATGTCCGTGCAGAAAATATCGGATAATGAATAAAAAGCTATTTTGCATATACGATAACTGAAATAATGCAAAAAAAAAGGTCATAATAATAATAAACACAAGCAAAAATAATCATTACAAATAGATTAGCGATATAATATCCGTGTACTGTGCTAATTAAATATAAATATTTATAAGCGTAATTTAGAGCATTGCACGGATCATCTACATTGGTGAACTATTTCAGTTTCCTATTAAAAATGTTTTTTTTAAAACCAAAATTCTATTTTTGAAATTTTGGGAACTAATCTCGTAAACGCGGTCTTTGAAGCTGAAAATTACATAAAGTACCAAACAGTACACCTCGAAAAAGAAGGCTACACATATTTAGGGAGACAGAGCCCTGTTACGTACAAAACTAATAACGTTCATCTTTACGCATCACGGAATCATATGTACTTTTAAAACAATTTATTGATATTGATAAGGCTTTATGTTAAATTAGAGATAACGGTTATTTTTTGCTTCATTTGCATAATCTCCGTGCTATTTAAATAAACCAATGTATTTGCAGAATTGACCATTTTTTTTTTTTAAATTTTCAAATAATTGTATTTTTTAGTATTGAGAAGGAGTTATGCGAAGTAAAATGTAGTTAATGCGTAAATTCGAAATAACGAATCTTTCCAAAGCGGAGAATTTTAGCAACAAAAATAAATCCTTTTTTTTTGCTTCTCTTTTTTCTGTGTCTAGCTTTCGCCATCTGGCGATTCAACACAAATTGTGATTCCCGTGCTGAGATTCGAACACGGGTTTCCTGGGTGAAAACCGGGTATTCTAATCACTAGACCACATGGAAACCGAAATAAATCATAATCCAGCAGCGCGTAACTGATTCCATTATATGAGCAAAACCATATATACATAGCGAAACAGATTTATTTGTCGGATATGGAGAATTTTAAATGACCGACAACGGAGTACAGGTGGTTGTGAAATTGGAAAAGATGGAGTATTTTGTTTAATGTTGATGTTTCAGATATTTTATTTCATAAGCTTACTTCATAATACTAATCGTTGAGCAAGTACCTTTTTCTTCTAAAAACGTTTATATATATATATATATATATATAAATGTATAGCCTAATGGTTAAGGTACTTGGCTTACCAAACTGGTGATTATGGACCGGGACTTGTCTTGTTCAGCACTTAAATCTTTCCATGTATACAAATACCTAGCCTGAAATATAATCGGGTATCAGAGTAATCGGAAAAGTAAAGGCGAATCCCAAAGAGAAAGAAACTGGTTCCAAATATTCTCTTCAGAATCACTAGATAGCTTAAGTTCGCAATTCTCGATGCCCTTTCAACTGTATGAGGCTCGTACTTTATTAGTTTCTAAGTTCTAATTAGGCGTAACTCGTTTGATTGATTTTCTGTCCTCTTGTGATGCGTGGATAAATTTTAAAACTTAGCAAAGAAGGTCCTTTACCATTGGCGAATAATTTTTGTAGTGAGCAAAATGAGATGGACCTTTTTATTAATTTTGTTTTTTTGATTTTTTAAGACGTCTGTATTCTGGTGTACAGTTCGAATTCAGCAATATGTGTTTAAATTTGAGTCGAACTTCGATGAACGAACGATAGTAGTTGTCGTTTATATTATTTAAAATAGGATAGCGCTAGTGATTGTTTGTTCATCGAATGAAGCAGAACAGTTTAAAATCAGAACAAAAAGGCGTCTTATTTTGAGTAAACTGCTTTTGCGATCCAAATTAAAACTTTAATAACGACAGTTGATAACAGTGGAATATGGTTTTCAGATGTCTCTGGTGGGAAGGAAGAAGTATTACGTCTTTTGAATAGAGTTCTGGTGACGATATATTATGAACTTGTCGATACATCGTAATTTACGAAATTTTTTAAAATTAATTTAACAAAAACATTGTTTGCACCGGTCCGTTTTTAACTATTTCTTTAACATATTTGCAAACATAGGAGAAATAATGAAATTGTAATATCGTAAACTTGTAAATAAATACTTTCTTCCTCTCTTTTTTTAGTATCGTCGAAGTAATAATGTCGTAGTAGAAGTCTAAAATTTCGACACTATCTATGTATATTACTGTAGAGGCGACGTGGGAAGTTGGCTTTTAAAGTGAATGACACTGTCTCGGAAGTAAGAAAAATAAAAGCATCAGTTCTGCAGGGTAGTCTCCTCGGCCCTACGCTTTTCCCGATTTTCACGGCAGATATCCTCCAAATTTAAATCAAACTATTTTAAAACTACATATGCCGATGACATAGACTGTCAGCAAATGCAATTAGAGACTTTGCGAACAATGCGGCCCAACAATATGTACTCTAGATCCAAGATCGGGCAAACAAATGGATGATCCGCGTCAATCAACAGAAATGTTAACACGTCATTTCACAAATAGGTTAATAGCGTGCCGAAATATAAGAAACAAAGACACATAAATTCAGCTATCTGGATTAATCAAATATCTGGGTATTATCCGAAATAAACATCTTACTTAGAAATTTCACATTGCGCAAGTTCGAACGAAGATGCGAGTGCGTTCCAGGTCACTTTACCCGTTATTAGGCCGGAGGAAGTCCTCATTAAACGTAAATTTTAAAAGCTTCTTTACTTGACGGTCATCGCTCCAGTTTGGAAATGTGGAATTGAAATACATATATGGTAGCGCTAGCAGGTCTATTACTGGGATAATTCAGGGCCGACAGTCCAAGATATTACGCATGATAATATCGACTCCGAAATACGTATCCAATGAGACGTTACATCACGATCTCCACATTCCATCTATCGATGAATTTCATATGGTACAATATCAGAAATTTTTTAATCAACTAAATTCCACGGTAACACCAACATTAGGAAAATGTACACACACACAAACATTGGCTGGGAACACTGCTAGAAGACTGAAAAGAAGATGGTGCCGTGATATTCTACATGCGTAGATGTGCAAGTACCGTTTAAATATTATTATTGTACAATTAGTTTCAATCTACGAGTACTACCCCATATTTAAAGTCAATGTAACGGTTAATTAATAAAAGCTCAATTACTCCTAGTGGGGGGGGGGGGGGCTAACAAAAAGTCACGTTTTTATCTACCCTCATCGCTGCTTATGGTATAGTGTACCAGTGCAGTGTAAAAAAAGAAATAAAAATAATTTAACTGCATTTTGTAATGTATTAAAAATGAAATTATAGTAGCAACAAAAAAATTGTCTTAAGGGAGGAAAATCTGGGTTTAAATGATTCGAAAAATTGATTTCTTTTTTTTATTCTATAAACTGTTACTAAAATTATTCAAAAATATGTTCTGAAAGTTTCAAGTAAAGATTTCAGTTCGTTCTGATGTTATGAGCGCTTAAGTGAGCGTCTGGAATGTAATATGGGGCGGTTAGCCTGGTTGTCATTTATGAATGGAAGGTAGGGGATGTCGACAGATGTTCATTTGCTCATTTCGCGATGGTGACTTTGAAGGTGCTAGAAGCATCGTAGTCGTTTTGGCGAAGCATAGGTTTTAACATTAGTTTCGGCACCGACCTTCTAACGTGTGTTTTAAGTTTTGAGGCGAAATGTTGACGTATCCTAAAAAAGAGCATGACACTTCTACACTCGCACTAGTAGACCACGTAAAGAATCCTTCCGCGGAAATCAGTATTCTAATAGTGGATCAAGTAAATTTGGCGAAGATGAAAGTATTAGCGCGATAAAGACTTTCGGATATCACTACCGAAAGCGTGATTGTTAATTCTCTCTACATTGTTATAGAATCATTTTGAATTTTTCACCGTACTCACAGCTCTGTAAGATATTCCTATTTGTCAAAATTGCAAGCAGGATGTTACGTTTGCAGAAAAGGATGGGAATTCGGCTTCGAAGCATCAGGGGAGATAAAAAATTGAGCGGAAATGGAAAACTGACGGAGGCTTTGGTGAAAAAATTAAACACTACGATTTAGCGATTAGAAGAAATGTTAATAGCGTCGAAGGCATGAAAAATGCAGTAGTGGCAACTTTTAATCATATGATATGGAGACAATTCAAAACAAGACGATTTTCTATCAGGTGTGTAGATAGCTGGTGTAAATGGAAACAAACTGAAGTGCTTGGAACGAGGTCTGAAGCGCATCCCACTATATTGCATCCTGATGTCCAGAAAGAAATTCTTCCGGTATGCAAAGATTTATCGAGAGATGAGTTACCAGAGAGATGTTTAGGCAGCCGCACGAAGAATGTAGACGAAAGTTTTAATTCGACTGTGTTTTGCGGTTAGTTCCGAAACCATATACATTCTGGTTTGAAAATAATCGGGGTAGCCGTGTATTTGGCTGCTTGCTTATTCAGTGAAGGAAATTCAAGCATTATATTGTGATGAGTGAGCTGAATATTATAGGTGACAACGGCAGCTTCAGCTACGCACAAGAAATGGATAATCGACAGGCAAAAAATAGACGCAGCGCCTTAGAGACTAAAGAAATTCGGAGAGATCGAGAAAAAGAGTTGCAAACTCAAAACGAAGGGTATGAAGAAGAAGGATTGCTATCTGGTTCTGGAACCATTGGTTAACCAGTAAGCAGTTTGAATAAATTAAAATTACTGTCCTGAATTTCTTATTATCAATAAATTTTTTTTTGAAACGTGTTTAAAGGGCATTTTTTGAATTTGTGTATGCTCTCTAGCTCAAAAATTTATTTATAATTAGTTTTTTAATATAATTACGCTCTATACGAATCTAAATTTGGGGTAATATCATTGTTTGAAGTATTTTTTATAGCAAAAAAAAGTTGAAAAAAACGGCAAGGTGACTTTTGTTTAACATTTCTAAAAAAATGCAATTTTCAGTTTTTCGGGAGAAAGTTAGGTTCATATAGAAGAAAAGCAAGTCCTTAAAATAAATTTTAAACCCTATTGATTTCAGATAAAAACTGTGGCCTCCGGAATTGTTTGCTGGTGACCTCCGATGGGTGGCAACTGATATCTCTCATATTTTCCGAGAGAATGCTTTAAAAAATTACAATATGTATATATGTTCTCAAAGTTTTAATAAATTTGTTAAAAAAATTCATGAAAATCACTTTAAAAACGTAGTTTTCCCCCTTAAAGGTTTTAATAAGTGACAGCGAAACAGTTTTACAATTTTTCCCGTTTAAGCGACTCAGCAAAAGGAGAATAAGTATAGAATAAAAAAAAAATAGTAAAAAAAAACAAAAAACGTTGTAATAAGGGCTTTAATCAGTAATTTTCTGCGTCTGAATGTTGATTAACAAAATTCATTTAAAATGAACCGCTTTTTAATTCTCCACGCCATTTTAAAAGCGAAATGAAATTAGGTATAAAAATAATTATACTACTCTGTATTGTTGAATTAATAAAATAATGGAAATATATACTCATTAATTAAAAAGGAAACTTTAATAAATCTACAAATTTTAAAAAATATCGACCAGTTCCGTATTTTAATTCGTATGATTGTTTAATTTGTGAAACTGCCAGTCTCGGTTTTGTCTCAGATTTATCAAAGTTTCCTAGGACTTCTTCTTCTTCTCGTGCCACCCGATTCGGGTATTGCTTAATCATCATGTATGGATTGGATTATCTGCTGGAATTGATTTCGATCTTTTGCTATTCTGACTAGATCTTCTGTTTTCTTAATTCCGGTCCATTTTTTTATATTATCTATCCAAGCGGTCTTTCTTCTTCCCGGATTTCTTCTTCCTTCTATCATGCCCATTATTATTGTCTGTTTCCTAGGACTATAGTATGTCTATTATCTTAACAAAAACGTCTATTGCAATACAGTTTTGGTAGTTTTCATTTACACATATAATTAATCTATTATAATGAAGAGTAGCACTGCGAATACGGAGAATAAAAAAAAATGAATAACCGAATCGACTTTTTTCCTCTACATAAACATTGTACGTATACTGTTGTAAAGATTTTTGTCTCGTATTTATTTTTACATTTATGATTTTATAAACGATCATCGCGATGTTCGCAGTTTGCTGATTGTGAAGAAAATGGTAGTTATCGCAGGAACAAACGAACGAGGGGAACGACGTGTAGGACTTAAATTTTGTTACAAATAGTCGACGATGAGGTTGTCGAGCACAGAGACGTAGTGACATTAAGTTGAAGGAACCGAATATAAAGGAAACGCGGCGTTTTAATAATTTACTTAACGTTCTTGGCTTTGTTCGCTCCGTGTTTTCTTTTCTTTATCATCTTCTTTTTCAAGTGCCAATCGTTAGCATTCTCGGATCGCAATAAAAGCGTCAATACCGTCACGTGTTTGTCCGCTTCTTCCTGTCATAATACCCGCTATAAGCATACACACATAATATATGTATATATATATATACACATATTATATGCATGTATGTAAATAATAATAATAATGATGATGATAATAATTACAAATGGCACATTATAGCACGTATGCGTATATGTTAATGTACTTTCTCGCGCGCGCGCGCGAGCACATACACGCACACACGCACACGCACCCGGTATCGTTGATGTGGACAATATGGTGTTATTAAGGGTCTGTTCAGCTGTGTGCCAATTAAACTGGAAGCACGCATTAGCCTTTGTTCCGACCTAATATTCTCTCTAGTCCAGTTCACTAGAGTACGGCAGCTCTCTGATATGGTAAAGAACTATTGTGCATTATTATGGTGGTGCTGTAGCGCCAATTATGTCAACTGCTGCGTACGAGCTAATAATTTGTTCTAGCCGGCAGTTCAGAAAAAGTACCACTAGCTTATAGTATGAGAGCGTCCGTTCTAATTTTTCACCTGGGGCTCATTGAAGGTACATTGTTATTTTTTCGGTATTGTATTTTTTTAATCGTATCTTACGTATTCGAAGCACGGAGGATAAGCAGAGAAAATATACCATGTAAAAATTGAATAGTTTTTCAAGCACTTTTTCATTTTGTATCTCTTCCTTTTTAGTATCAGTATTTACGGTGGAAAACTCGGTCTTGTGTAGTTGCGATATGGTCGTTGGCTTATAATCGTCGTTTAATTTCTGGCACGGGGTTAGCGAAGACTCGTTCATTTTTCTGTTAATTTACATTTTAAGAAGTTAAACGGTGTAGGAAAATAATTAAAAGGGGGCGCTTCTTAAGGTAGAAATAAGTAATACTTCTTATTATTTTCTTCGACTATAGTTTTTACTCAACAACCCTAGTTGACTTATTAGTAGAAATTCATCAGTTCCAAAGAGAGCATTCACGTCTGACATCTTAAATTTTGCATCGAAAAAAAACTGACTGTAGATCTGTAATCATTACACTCTTTGGACAGGAGGATTTTACAATGATGACGTATATATGTTCCGTTTCTTCTTATTCGTAAAGGCATATCTTTTAGCGTTAAATATATATATATATATATATATAAAAAAACTCGGCCATTTTGGCCTCGCAAGGGGCTGTGCCCCTTGACCCCTCTTGCTTTCATTTCTGTCTCTTTCTCTTCTATACTTTGTATAAAATGATCAAAATTTACAACGTAATTCTTACTGGCATCAACACATACAAAAAATAACATAACCACAAAAATCCTATTCTAACATTTAACTTCCGTTATATAAAATTAAGACATTTTTTCGGTACATTTTTCGTTACATATTTCATTACATAAAATTGTGACATTTTTTAAATAACAATAACAAAAATCCTACAAAATATAACAAACGTTACATAAAATTGGGACATTTTTTCGAATGGGGGGTAGCCTAAGAATTACGTTGTAATTAATATATATACATATATGTATATATATATATATATATATAAGCGAAAATAGAAAAATTAACGCTAAAAGATACATTTTGCACACTTTTAGTAGACCGTATGAGGTATTTTTTTGCGAAATTATAATTTGGTAAATGATTATCGCGTGTAATTTCATGTGAATATAATGTATATATCAGAGATGTCGAATAAGAACATTTTTTTTTGAAAATTCGAACTTGAAGAGGTAAAAAGGGCCGTTTCCAAAAAAATACAAAAACTGTTATATTTTTGGTGCAAATGAGTTTACCGAATTATAATTTCACATACAAATACCTCATATAAAAGTGTGCAAAATTTTTTTTTAATCCTATAAATTGTAAGGTGGGAAAAGAAGGGTAAAACCCCATTTTTGAGAAAACCAAAAATCACAGCATAGTCCAACTGGCTAGTTTTTTTATAAAACTACAACCGGTCGACAAGTTATGCGGGCTGCCAAGTGAATAAATCGATTTTGATGGGACTTTAAGTAACTTGTAGTTCTAAAAGTAACGCGCATGTAAGAAAATCTCCGAAGATCCCTATTTAGAAACAAAACTTTTTCACAGACACACATTAACGAACAGGTACAAACACGCCAGCGATCTTTTATTCCCTTCAACTCTTTCTGGTCGCCTTCCTTATTTAACTTTCTTTTTTATGTTCGACGTTAAGAAAATTGCAAAACAAAACCGATCTCTAGTAATTGATATTTTAAAAATAGCTGGCCGGTTAATTTAGGTCATCCGTAATTGATAATTCGTGAAAAACAACGAATATATTATTATTATTTCCTATTAAAAGATACGTTGACACAATTTTTAAGGTTAGTCGATGAAGGGCGTCTCTACTAGTGTTGTTACGCGGAGAATATGCTGAGCGATATGTAGAACGTATCGGATTCCGGTATAAATTTCAATAAACTCCTTCCGATAATCGTAATACTAAAAAAAATACGCTATCTACTACCGTGAACCGGGTATTACAGTTAGTTTGGCAAGTCGTAAGTTGCTGTTGTAGACCTATACCCGCTTCAGTTTGCATTATCTTATTTTTTGAAGTTAGATTTATTTTTGACTTGCGATTATTAGTGCACATGGAAACATATAAATAGTTTAATGTTTCGACTTTTATCGTTTCTTTGATCCTAATATCTTCAACATAATGTTGCATATATACATTTTTTTTTTTTTAATTTATTCTTATTTTTTGTAATGTACGTTGTTAGATTTGCGCGGTTAAATGTGTGACTATGGAAAGAACAGTGAAGATTTTCGCAATAGTGCGCCGTTCAAAGTCAAGAAGCTATCTTGGAAGCGGTCATTCAGTTGCGCAGCACCGTAGTATGTCTGGAGCATTAATTTATGATCAATGTCCCAAACATTGTTTTTCTATCAAAAAAGATGGAAGGTTCGCTCGCTGCACCGGTGAAAATTAAAATCGCATTAGTCCTTTGCAAAACTTTGTGTCTATGCGAATAGATGATTTTTGACCTGTATGGATAAATAAAGTCGAATAATTTGTCGCATTTACTTCTTGTGCGAGGTCCGAAGAAATGGAAGTTTTTCAAAATCCTGTTATTGTTCAGCGACATTTTACGTAGCAGTTGTGATGGTTTTAATTAATTTAAAATTTTTTTTTGTTTTTGAAACATCCAGAAAGCCTCTAATTATTTAAGTAAATTACGCTAGTTGAAAAAGAGCGCTATGTACGCTATTAAAATAAGCCGTTGAAATGACTTATTCGGACTATTAGTAGTAGCCAGGAAAAAGAAAAAATCTAATTTCGAGTTTCCACTTGCTGTCTTAAAGCACTGTGATGTCGAAACCTAAATAACATAATTGCCCATGAGGAGGAACTTACAAGTGTATGTAGGAGGTTTTGAATTTCTTTTCTATTATTTTCTGAAATATCTTGCCGTTTATTATTTCCATGGTGTTTACTGAATTAGCGGTTTTTTTTTGCTCATCATTTACCTTCTGCATTTTTCACATAATCTCTTAGTCATTTTTATCTTACTTTCCACCTATTTTCCATTTATTCCGATATTTTTTCGAGCAGTCACTATTCTTTCTTAAAACGCATTTTATCCGCCTCCCGTTTCGTGGAATTTTCTGTCAACGCGTATTTTATCAACTTCTCTTTTCTATTTTTACCGTTTATAGCGGTTGGTTATCTTTCATTTTTTTTTGTTCTTTCCGGTAACGTTCATGCACAATTTTTAACTGTACTAGTCATTATAGCACATGGGTCAGGGTGAGGAGGATACTTCATATCTTACCTAGGAGATTGCTTACTTTAAGAAACTTAAGTAGAATTTTCATTTGAGAGGTTAGTTGAAAGTGTCCCGCCGGAGAACGCGGAACGGGTGAACCGGTGTACAGTAGAAGGGTAGGAAGAACCGGAACAGAAAGAATATATGGGTGGGTGAAGAGTACCTTCAAATACATATGTGAGACCGCCGTATGTCCAACCAGCAACCGATTCAAAGCTGTATATTCCCGACGCGCATGGTAAAGAGGAGAAAACCGTGGATCGGCTTTAGATTTTATACGTTTTGTAAAGGATGGTTTCCTTTGCCATTGGCTGATCCATTCAGCCATCATACGTTCGTAAAAATTACCCTTTATTTTGCAGATTGGTGGAGCTGCTGCTAATGGCATTGGTGCGCGCAGTGCAGACTTGGACGTCAAGTCGACTCGCGCTCGTTTCCTTGGATTCCCATATGACTCGGCACCCATAAAAGAGTTACCTGATTTCTTGCAAAATGGAGCAGTTTCAACGCATAATTAACTTTCAGGGCCAGGATATCCATGTTGTTCTCGAAGAATCAATTACTAATAGTACGTTTCTATCCGTACATCTTGCCTGTAAACAAGCCTTGAGGCTACTGCATATTATGGTGCACAGTTATACTTCCTGTACGTACCAAGCAATAATCGTTTAGACGAACTGAAATGACTTCACAGCCGATGTCATAAGCGAAGGCGGTTGGGGATGAATAGATACGTGGGTCTGCTTTTGCAGCATGCTTATAAATTACCAAAGAATTAGGATGACTATTGATTTTCTCGCCGACGCAGTGACTTATGTTTGGCGTCAATTTGTGAGTTATTACGTCCAAGAGGGATAAGTCTATCTTTGTATTTTTGTTACTCGTTACTTTACTCTGTAACAGTTTCCTTCGTTCTCTTGCTTGTCTCCATTTTTTTTTTAATTTTACCATCCATATCCATATAGTACTGCAGTGCCGCATCATAAAATTATCATCCTTGTAATGTGTACATTACATAGGTTAACAAAAAAAAACAACAAAAAAATGCAGAATAAAATAAAATAAAGAAATAAAAAATTAAGAATGAATGCTTGAGTAAATGAGAGCCGGTTGCTGGATGGGGGTTGTCGTATCGAGATTGATTCCATCTTTGACGGATGCGCGCGGTGATGAATCAGCAAAGGAATAGATCCGCACTTCAGCGGTGAGAGAGGATTGTTCGAAAGAAAAATCGGAAAGACCGAAAAATCAGAAAGGAAAATAATCAGTTCTCGTCCAGTGTTGGTCAAGTCTTCGTTAAATATCCATCGACTATTCATCCAGTCGCGGAACAATACCAAACTTTTTAAGTTCGATCCAAGAAGACCTCTTAGTAATCTGATCGCTCTGAAACTCGGTTTTTGTAATTTATTAAATTTATTAATTAAACGTAAATTATTTTAATTTCGATTGTCGCGTCCCCTTCCCATGTTTAACAAGAATCCAGACTGAACAATCAACGTACGCCCGCCTGCCAACAGGGGATCAACGACCATCCAGCAGCCGCAGCGGAGTGTTGCCTACAATTTATATCTATTTAATTAATCGTCGTCGTTATTTTCGTTTATATATATTTTTAATCATTGTGTTTTCAGCAATCGGCGGTTTACAAAAGATGGATGTAGGAAATTAGTCAAAAATACATATATTTTTTAAAATAAAATATAAATTCAATTTCATTATAATAAATTAAGAATAAAATAAATTAAAATCCACCGGTTGTTGTGAAGGATCTCGTGGTTGACATCCCTAAGGGCTTTCAAATCAAATATATTATTACATTTTAACATTCCTGATGGAGATCTTTTTTTTTTTTTTGCCACACCAGCCAAACCTGGTCATAATTGACATTTTTCATTAATAGTCTAAAAAGAAAAAGTAAAATAAATTAAAATTTAAAAGCGATATTGCCTCCTCTCTCAGTGGAGATAAGACAATTGATAATAATATATACTATATTAAATTCTACATGTATGTGTTCTTAAGAAATATCGATCCACTGACGCGTGATAACCATTTCTCTTTCTTGTTCGGCGTTGAATTTTGCTGGAGCCACTTATCTTTCGGATACTTAGTAACACACAGATCTAAATTCATAAACGCCAAAAAGAACATTACACTCTACAAGTCTTCTTCTTTGAATTAAATGTTTAGTAACTGTTTTTGCGATATATATATGTGTGTGTGTACATATGTATAATATTTTTTTGTTTTTTTTTCATGTTAAGTGATCTTTGTTTTTAGTTTATTTTTACTCTTCCGTACAATTTAGAAATTACATTTTTTACTCGCATATAAGATCGATTTCTTTTTGAAAAATATTTCTTTGTTCGTTTATCCTGGTGGGCTCGATAATTGTTGATCGTATTCGTTCTCTTATGATGTTTTGTGGAGGTTACTCGAGCGTACTGAATAATTTTACATATTAACTATGTTAAATTGCCGCATTTAGTTAATAAATGGCGCGCATATTTTTTTTGCACTCTAACATTAGTTCTCAATAATCACGTTTTTTTGTCCTTAAGGGAATTGTACAACGGCAGGTATTTCTAATTACCTAGGTTATTACAACGTCCCAATTCCCATTAAGTATTGCGGAGTAATACTCGTAATTTATTTGTTTTTAAAAGTGTTATAACGTAGATTGAAGTCAGTCTGATCCGTTAGTTAGGCCGTAGAGGCAAGAATGAAATTAGAACTATTGCCGGAAGATGTATTCATTACTCGAGTAGAACTGGTAGATTTCGAGGATGTGAAATATTTCCAAACACTTAATGAGCATGAAAAGGACGTGTGCCCATTGGAGAACCCGAGCCTATGCTAGTTTTTAGCTATGAGAGTCATGTGTTGTTGATCATGTTTGAATTTGCAGTGCTTATTTCAACGATTAACGTGATCCATTGAGCAGAGGAAGGGCCTATATGTTTTGTGGAAAGAGTGAACTCATTCGTCCTTGACAAGTACCCCCAAACATTGTCGAGGAACAATAAAAACGTCACTTTGCAATCGGACAGGTTTAAGTGTTCGCCGTCACGCTCTTCACTCGCACGCCGAGGGCCTTCTTGTTACAGACGCAAACGTTATGAGGAGTATCTCTGTGAATAGACGAAGAACATTAGGTAAAACGAGGTTTCAGATCGAGCATAGCTAGATGCAAAAGAGGAGTTACATTTCGTCTCGTGAGATGTATATTTCACAGATTTTGGTTATAGATATGAGCTAAAAAATTCGGGTTAAACAGAGAAAGAATGCTTGGATGTAAACTCATGAATGAAGTGAGCACCGTTATTTGATAATATTGGAGCATCTGCTGGTTGCCGATAAAATATTAACCGATGATGTTTCATTTTATAGTTGCTCGTTAATAGGTAATTAGTGCGTACACTTGGTTGGTTTCTCAATCGCCTATTAACTACTATTGTCTGCGAATGAATTAAATTTTATTGTCGCTCACGCGTTAAAACGAAAATTTAGTCTTTTTTTTTGAATATACTGCGTCCCGGCTACAGTTGAAAATATCCCATCAAAAACATAAATGTAAAAATGGTAGCCAAGTTCGATATTAAGAATATGCGTGGTTGTCGACTTCGCTGACAAAAGAATCGAGATCTAAGTGGGTGCCAAGTTCTGTAGATAATCCTGAAATTTATTTAATAAGAGCGTACAACATTCTAAAATAAATTTTAAAAAAACGTTTTCTTGTTTTTTTCATAGACAACAATGTTTTCGCTATTTAAAAATGTATAATATCTTAAATTTGACCAGTCGAATTATTTAAACAAATCAGATAATTTAGGATAAATTCTAACGATTTGACTTGGCTAGTTTTTACCAGCAAAGCAAATTTTTAAAAGAGTAATGTTGACCTTACAATATAAGTAACTTGCGTATAACTTATATAAGTCGATTAGTCATATATAAGAGATAACTTGTATGCGAAAACTAGCCAAGTGAAATCGTTAGAATTTATCCTAAATTAACCCGCTTTGTGTAAATAATTCGACTGTTCAAATTTAAGAAGTTATAAATAGTAAAAAACATTGTTGTCTATGAAAAAAATAAGAAACGGTTTTTTTAAAATTTATTTTAGAATGTTGTATGTTCTTATAAATAAATTCCAGGGGATTATCTACAGAACTTGACATCCATTTAGATCTTAATTCTTTTGTTTGCCAAGTCGACATCCACGCATAATATTCTTAATATTGAACTTGGCTCCCATTTTTTAAACATTAATGTTTTTGATGGGATTTTGATTATTTTTTGTAAAGAAATTATTATTATTATTCCTTCAAATTTAAATTCAAATCGTTTATTCTTCAAAATAGGCTTACAAAGTGGTGAGTACTTTTTGAAAGTCAAGTTATCGAGTTCGTCTGTCCCCTAACTCTAAAACTACCACCACTTCGGACCTATACGGTTGAGGGGAAGAAGTGGCAAGAAACCCTTACTGCAGCACACAGGGACAAATATGTCGTGTTATTTTCATCTTTTCCTTTAACAAGTATGTCAAAATCAGTATACAATATTTGTTTCCTGGGCTGTGCTGAAATAATCTCCATAATATATCGGTTTATCATTAAGATAGTCATCTATTATTTTATAATAAGCTTTGTCATGCAGAACTTGCTTCACCACAACAATTTTAATAAATTTATTTTCCGGGAGGTCACAAGTATCTCGATTGGAATTTTATGATAAAAACCCACACTAAGCCCTAAAGTGCGCTAGCTGTTAATAAAAATCAATTGTTTGGTAAATATTTCAAATCGTAAAAATTCACTGTTTTCTGAATTTTTTTTTCCGCTTTGTTGTATACACACAATTACCCAGCTGGACGCCAAATTTTCAAGGTCACCTGGAAGTGAGTTAGGTTTTTGATCTATATGTCAGTCAGTGATAAAAATGCCCTATTTTTAGACACGTTAATATCTCAATAACCGTTTGAATTGTATTTATGAAATTTGGGGTTCTAGTTAATCTAATAAACCAAATTTCATGTTTTTATGTTTAATTAAATATTAAGTTCTTAAGGGGTTAAAAGTGGCTCCAAATGATTCGTGTAAAATAACACACGGCTGCTGCGTCGTCGCCAGTTCCTTTTTCTTGACTACTTGAACTTGGCTTGACACGCTGCCGTGTGTCTAGATATGCAATCTGTCTAATCCGTTTATATGCATTTCGGTATAAAAGGTTTATTTAAGAAAAATCCTAAAAAACAAGTCGTTATTCCGCAGTTTGCCGAACAAGGTTTATATTGGCTTGAGAGAATTTAAAAGCAGAAGGGAAAAGGAAACAATAAGTAAATATCGGTAAAACAAAAAAAAAAAACGGGAAAAATTATGAGGTTTAGATGAAAGGATACTTAAATCGGTTCCGTCAGAATGTGAGGGGTTACAGACCTTTCGTAAATTTGAGCAATTTTAGGAAAACACGCCATTATCGAATGGTAGAACGGCGTAGAGAACCGGGAACTTTGGGCATCGCATTCATTGAACGTTTGCTGTTGGAATTGTCTTCGTAATTGTTAAAATTTCGACAATTTACGTACACGTTTTGCTTATTTTTTTTTTTTTTTTTTTTTTTGTACAAATGGAAATCGATGTGGTTAGTTTCGATAAAGTTGTGTATAACCAATTGCTATGATAATGACCGACACGCACACACACACACACACACACACACACACATATATATATATATATATACAGTTGTATATTAACGGATATGTTACTACCGCTTGCCAGTGGCCATTTTGTCATTAGCGATAATGATTACTGATTACATAACGGATAATTAAGCAGTTATAACTCGGCTAAATGGAGATCAATGGAATGACATAACGCAAAGATCTCAAGTGCACACGAACCAAGAACGCGTATTGCCCATTGATTCGGTTGTACTATAATACGGTCGGCGTATTATTAAACCGCGGAGGACCGTGTCGATCTTGGCCTCAACGGTATTGGAGGTTCTGTTCGTACTGATAATAGTAAATAATAAATATCGGACGCCACGAGGGTCATAAGGTTACATTCATCTCGCTACTAACGTACTTACTGGTGCATTGCAAGATAGTATTGTTGTGATAGTCTTTTCTATTGACTTTCTTGTTCATTCCGCGTTGTGTGCGTTTTTTTTTTTTATTTTTTATTTAGGTTATTTGTTAGTTTTTACTCGTTTTATATTCAGAATGCGCTAGAATAAACCCAGCAAGGAACAGATGGTCTTTCAATATAATGTGTAACATTTGCTTAACAAGGAACCAGTTCTTGCTCGCGTTTATTATTTATTCATAATTTTTTTCTTCTTCCAGACGCGACGACCAAGCGGTCGTAGTAATATTCGAATAGGAACGTGGGATTATTATGCATCCGCTCTTCGGTGTCCCCCTTTTACGAAGAAAAAGATTGGATTTTAAAAGATGTCTCGATGAACTGAAAGAAGGATGCTGATAAAGATGAGGCCCGCGTATCTGTTGAAATGCGGAATTGTATTTGTAGGTTTATACGTGCTTCTGTTTTCGCCTTTTTCTCTCGTGATGCGTGTTCTCCGCATTGTAGTAAGTACTAGGTGTGAGCGAGAATCGTTTTAAGATTCGGCCTCGGGTGGAGCATTATTATCGGTTAAAAATTTGACTTATCAATGAATGATATTTCAGATGATGCTATTCATTTTTTTAAATAGCTCGCCCCTGATTTAGTAAATGTTTTTCTAACATTAAAAACTGGATCGCGTTAGGCCGCGGTTACACTGGATCAGAATTATTACGAACAATTGTCGTACGAATAAGGTGATTACATTATTTGCGGTGTTGTTTGTGCGAACGTAGCGAATTAGTCGCATTTGCGCGTTGTTTTTGTCTAATTTTTTCGACAATTTATTAAAATGAATCCATTAACCGAAGTTAATTATTTACTGGGGATAGCCGTGCACTTCGATATCTTGCAATGGAAAAGTAGAACCGGGGCGTGTATTCATGATTATTTTACATCAAGAGATGGAGATTTCGAAAGATCTTACGAAGAGCTTAAAGAAGGAGGTGATTGAAAATTTGTCGCATATTCTCCAATGATACTCTCTTCAACTTGACTGATTATTTTTTCACGATCCATATTGTGGAGTAAACAAAAATAAGAACGCTTAAACACTGTGTAGCATAAACTCCGCACGAATTCTGATTAAAAAACAAAATATATTGGTCGTATATAAGAAAAAAAATGCAAGTTATGTGTAATCACACGTATAACTCCCGTACACGTTTGTTCCTTTAGGACCAAATCGTAAGAATTCTTACGATTTCGTATGACTAACTTTTCAGAAGAATTCTGATCCAATGTGTAACCGCGGTCTTAAAATGATTTTTTTAGCGCTGCAAAAAGCGTGTTTAAAAGAAATTTTTTTAAAGTACATTTACCTGGTATATAATTGGCAATTTTTGCGCTACTCTTTTATCGGTGTAATACGTAAAGCCGGTTTTTTTCGGAACCTTCTGATCTTTCTTTTCTCTGCGGGTACGTATAATGGCGACGATAGGAAGTGTATTATTGAAAAGTTTCCTATGTGAATTATATGTTTACATTGCACCAGGCTTTATGAATGGGATTTCATTTTCGCTAATGAAAATTGATGGAAATTAAAATATTTTCACCTAGATTTCATTCGTTTTGTATGATTTTGCTTTTTTTTTTAGTCCTCACTTCGGATAATACCGATGAGGAGGCAAATGTGTTTACATTAGAGTAGTACAAATTGTATGATGGTGAAGTTGAAACCATATCCAATAAAGTTTTTGGTGTCAGATCATCCTTAACATTGATTGCGCTTAATTAATACAAGTGTGTATATGTTGCTTACGGAAATTAATTTCTGCAACGGTAAAATTGTTAAACATTTGAAAATTCTTAGTTACTAAATCTTCTGCTGAGCACTGAAAATGGAGATCAGTGTGCTATTATATCCAGGTAAGATATGAGCGATACGATTATCGGGAAAATTACATTTAATACAATTAGGCGAATCAGCAATTTTAAATCGGCGTGTAGATAATCGTTAAAATTTCCATGACTAGTGAGAAATTGTACGTTAAAAAAATTTGGTATGTAATTTATATTGTTCATTTTGTTTAATATGTTAGGGAAGAGAGTGTAAATTATAACACACTGTTATTACAATTATCCCACATGGTCTGATATTGTGTTAGGTAATAGTCATGTAATAATCTTTTAAACTGCTTTACGTTATAAAGGGGATTTATTTTCATTTTTTTTTTTTTTTTTTTTTGGGCGCGCCAGCGGCATTGACCCAACAACAACAGAAATTAAGGAAGGGGTTAAATAAAAAGACGATTAGAAATAGAGCTTAGGAAAGATTGGAGTACAGGGATTATATCTGGGGATGGAAAGGAAAGGACAAAAGAAGAATTATACGGAGCAGGAAGACCCAGTGCCAAGATTTTCGAGTACAAAACAGAGCGCTCGGAATCAAGGGCAGGGCATTCAAAGAAGATGTGGTTTGCATCACATATGAGAGGAGAGATGGAATTATGAAGGGGACAATCGGGAGAAGGGGACAGGGAAAAACGAAAACGTGAAGAGGGTAGAAGTGAGTGATTAATACGCAGTCTGATTAAGGAAATGATCGCGGAGCGTTGATAAGAATAGGATTGAAACCACGGCTGGGAAGAGGGAGCCGGTTGAATTTGAAGATAATGAGAGAAGTAAATTTACCATTTTTTGTTAATAGGCATTATTGAAGTTAAGCGAGCGGGTAGTAATATTATTTTTAACGCAAAATATCTGCCTTATTGAATGCTTTTGTAATCTTGAACAGATTAGCGCTATAGAATTGTCTGCGATAAGCTAGAAATATATACTCGTATATATATATACATATCTATATATATAAAAATCCCGTGTCTTTATGTTTGTGCAGGATAAACTCGGAATTTACTTAACCGATTTTTATAAAATTTTGAAAGTACATGCAATTTAATCCAACTCTTAACAGATAGGATACTTTTTGTTTTAATTATTTACATAAATATTTGTTATATTAAATAATTTAATCAATTAATTAAAAAAAACAAATTTAATTGTTGGCTATTACTTTTTGTTTTAATTATTTACATAAATATTTGTTATATTAAATAATTTAATCAATCAATTAAAAAAAAACAAATTTGACAATTTTATTATTTTTTGAGCACCAACTCTACTTTTCGTGGCGACTTTTGTGTATCGTGCGATGTTAATCGAAATGCAACCATGTTTATCGTTGGCGCATGGCGTTATTATCGATGAATGATAAAATAAACGTTTTTTCGCTGTCGTTTACAAAAAAGTTCGTGTTATATGTATGCATGAATGTAGAATTAATATGTGTTGATGATGCAGTAGTTCCCCATTATGTAAAATACATAGATAGGGATGGTGCATCTTTGTTTTCGTCTCTATCTTATTTATTATATAACAATGAATTGTTAGGAGTAGAAGAAAATGTATTGTACAATATGTTTGTAAAAACATATAGAGGTTTAAGCCATATACACTATTGGACTTAATGGGGAACATATAAAAATAAAATAGAGTATTTAACTGATATGTCAAATGTTCGAACTTTTAGACCAAAACCGCCGTATAAATTTTTTAAATTAACCGTTTAACTTTTTTTTTTGATAATTTTCTACCAGAAATATTAAAATCTTTACTCAACTACTGTTATTTTGATTTTATAGTAATAAATTAATTTGAATAAAACGCTCGAGACAGAGCGGTTGAAAGATATGAGTGAAGATGTTCTCTTAAACGTGTAATTATGAGAGATCACCGTGTGAATATAACTTGATTTCTTCAAAACGATGGTTGTGCGTGTTGTTTAGTTGAGCAAAACTTTTTGTTAGATTACGACGGACAGGTGATAGAAAAATCGACAATCTTCAGCTAAACGTGAAACATGACGACTATTTTTTGTTAGACGGTGATAAACATCTTTCACCCAAAAGAGAGAGAAAGAATCTTTACGTAAATACAATTCCAGATAAAACAAAAATAGTACAGATTTAAACGGGCATTAAAACACGGGCGAAGCCGTGGGGCACAGCTAGTGTATATATACATATATATATATGTAAATAGGCAAAAACAAAACAGTTCAGTACCTTTTTCTTCTCTGTTTATTAATCGATTTTTTTTTTTTTTTTCCGGTTTAGTAGCTATTGACGATTTTTAATGTTATCAGTACAACAATTTTGGAAACAGTTTTTTTTATTTCATATTTAAATAAAAAACTAATATAAAAAGTGAAAAATGAAACCGCTTAATAAGTCTGTTCTTATTAAAAATTTTTAATTTTTCTTGATAATCATCATTATTGGCTTTTTTACAGTGTACTAAATCTAAAGGGGTGTCATTTAGTATCAATAAATGAGGGTTTTTAAATTGTGATTTACTTGATTTTGGATACATTTTCAGCAATATCCCCGCCATCTTTAATCAAAAAGAGTATAACGAACATTTGAAGCAAACATTTCTGAGAAAACTGGACAGTTGCGGGCCAGAGCTATCTTTAAAAATAATAATCGCGAAGAAAGTTATTCTTCGAAATGTTAATTAAATTTATATAGCTTATGAAAATCTTGGAAAAACGAAAGTTATTTATGGGAACATTAACGCAAGACATCCGTGTCTAGCAGCAGCAAAACTAATCAAAATTTTTCTGCAGTTATATATCGATAATATAGAAGTGAAAGGAAACAACGAACAAAGTGGAAAAGGCAAAGAGAATGGGAAATTCAAAGGAAAAGAACATTCGAGGAAAATCGAGATTTCAGATATGTGGATCATCATTGCAATATATAGGAACGGGTAGTGTGGCGAGATACGAAAAACAAGCGAGGAGGCACGTGATCGGCGAAGCGGGGGAGTTGAGGAACCGATGATTAGAGAACACGAAAGTTGTAAGGATAGATAGGAAGAGTGACGACGACTGGCGAAGTAGGAAGATATAATCGATAAAAGTGTGATGCTGAAATTTTTCGCACTTTTGGAATCACAAACAGAGATAATTTGTCGAATCGGCTTTTGAAGGAAATGACGATAACGTGTGAATGATTTATAATGTGATTCATTTGAAAAAAAAATTAGTGAAAGAGAAGGAAGTGAAAATTATTCTAATAAATTACCTGCGCGCAGACGTAAAAGAAGCATTAGCAGCACAGTCAGGAGACCTTTGAATCATCGGTAAAAGAGAAACTTACAGATGGATTATGAAATCAATTAAACATTCTGTGGAATTCTTGTCGGATTCGATTTGGTGTAGGGCAGAGAAAAAATAATTTGAAAAATTCGAAAGAACCGACGAGTAAAATAAACGGTAAATTATTGTAGTAAAATAATATGCTAGATAATGTAATAAAGCGAGAGTAGAATGCGGATTTGAAAGATAATCGAAAGAAAAAGAACGATTTATAATAAGCGTGATTAGCTGGATTACTCTTTCAGCGTTGGATTTTATCGAAGGCTGAGAGAAAAGAGGGCAGCATTTTCTTGTTTTTGTGTTAATAAAAAATTTATTAAAAGTATAAGCAGAGGGATTATCACACCAGTAAGGATCACAGTGCCTGGTATAACATCGAAACATGTCGCGGTAAATTAAGTTGTCGTTCGGTACCAATTTGTAAACTAATCGGTTTTTAATCAAATAATACATAGTGTGGCAGGAAGAAGAATTTTATTTGAAAATAGCGATGAGTCGAAGAAGTTCTAAGAAAGTGCAGTTAGTTCATTGCGGACACACCATTACCGCGTGTACATGTTGCGACAATGTGGCTGGCATTGCGAACTTTTAATTGACTACACTGTCCAGATCTCATGTCAACTAAAGGATATTAGCAAAGCTAGATTTTGTGAGCCCTATTATTACCGTCGGTATTGAGTTATGCATAGGTATAACTTTACAAGAATTTAGTAAGCCAGCAACCATCATGAGTGCGCATTATATTTCGAGATGTTCCATTTTTACTACGTTCGTGACGTAGATCGTTGTGGCTGAACAGTAAAATTCTAGTTTGATAATTCTGCAAGACCTCTGAAACTGATTATAGTCGCTTATTATCGCGATATAAATGCAATCTCATGTGTGTCTGTTTATACTATATATACTAATAACCGCAGGCACATAGTGGTTTGTCTCATTGACTTCCACGGGACTATTAGCGATTATTTTCTTTAATAATTTTATTGATTTTTTAAAGTCGCCGCTCGTTTTCAAACTCATAATTCCTATGCGTTAATCCAATTGTTCTGGTTGTGACACTTGCTGCGGTGAAAAGGTAAACTGTTACGTTTAAAAAAAACTTAGATTTGCGTAAGCCGACGAAATGACCGAAATTGGAGTTAGATTTTGAATATCTGGCTGGACCGATTTTTATGATCTTAGATTTGTTGGATTTGTCTCCGCTCGGAATAGCAGAATACAAAATTTAAAACAAAATTTATTAAGAAATTTCATTTTTTTTTTGCTGCTTTTGGTCCCAAAGGGGGTTCACACAATTATAAAACCTTAATTTTTGGATTTTATGAAGGGGTTTCCGTGTTTTTTTTTTTATATTTTGAATTTCGCTTTAAAAAGGTTATCTGGTGCTGAGTTATGAATTCTTCAAGGGTGATTTTTCAGATCGTTCTAAATTCCATATTATATATATAAAAGAAAGTCGTGTTAGTTACACCACTTATAACTCAAGAACGGCTGGACCGATTTTCGTGATCTTTGATTTGTTGTATTTGTCTCCGCTCGGAATAGCATAATACGAAATTTAAAACAAAATTTATAAAGAAAATTAATTTATTTTCGCTGTTTTTGACACAAAACAGCACAATTTTTCAACCGTAATTTTTGGATTTTATGAAAGGGCTTCAGTGTTTTGTTTTATATTTTGAATTTCGCTTTAAAAGGGTTATCTGGTGATGAATTATGAATTTTTTAATGGTGATTTTTCAGATCGTTCTAAATTCCATATTATGTATTCTAGGCAGCTACTTGCCGTCCAGGGTAATCGCTCAGCTTAAAGTTGTAAATTGTCATAGGTAGAAGTTTTAATAATTTATGATCCAATTCTGATAAGTCAAACTGTTTCCGAGCTATTGTATAATTGAATGATTTTATCTTTTGTGAACCATCTTATTGGGTTATACTGATCTTTGTTATTAAGGCGAATAATGCGTTGCTGCCACGTGAATTACGTTCATTTTAATGTAATTGAAATACTTTTCATTTTGATTTTTGTACATTCATATTGAGCTTAATTCATTTTTAGTATTAATTTTATCTTAATAAAAAAAATTGAATTTAATTCAGCTAATAAGTTATCACAACATTTACTTTCTAAGGCGGTACGAAGTGCGCCCGGTCACCTAGAGTATATCATATATTTAACGCACGTGTTTGTGTCATCATCTTGAAAGATATATACCAAATGCATGAGTGAAGTAAAGCGAGATAAATCGAGTGCGCCGTAGTCGTCTTGAAGGCAATGAAGTAAAGATTCTTAATGTACTAAGCTTAAAGGCACCGACTAGAATGGGAGAGGATGGTTTCTTTCTCTCAGCCAATCTGGGCCTGGAAATTGTTATTTTGAAACTGGATGAGTTTCAAATCCATGATCTTCGACAGTCGATCATCTTAACTGCTAGGCTATTACGTGAGATAATTTAAATATTCAAGCACAGGTTTCTTTGTACCATACAAAAGTAAACTGTTTTATTTAAAATTTTTGATGGTGCCGATCCTTTCCCTGATAAAAGACACTCTTGATTAGAGTGTGAGGATTCCAATTTAGAAATTATATTTTTTGTTATTATTGTTAGAGTCAATGAAGTATATTGTGATTATTTTTTCCTCGAATTTAAATTCGCTATTTCCTTTTTGTTCATTTTCATTTCACTGCGTGCGAACTATGTAGATTTTTACATTTGGTGGCGCGTTGATTTAGTAAATTGAAAAAGGTAATTATGTTTTCCGTCAGTGATAGTTTATTTCAAAATCAGTGGCTAAAGGAAACTCGTTTCTTTAAAAAATCTCATTCTCAAATCTCTTTCCGCTATGTAAAAGTTTTTATCTCAAATTTTGGTCGGATTTATCTGCTTCCTCTTTTTTTAATAATTATTCATTTCATCTGTCTGTTCAATCCAGTCTTTCCGCTAATCCGTCGTTCCCTTTCTTCACCTTGCCGTCCTGTTGTTGTTTCCATTATTTTTGCCTACGTCTTGGCCATTCCCTACTGTCTTTCTCCCGTTTTCACTTTTCGTCGGCTTCCTCCTCTCATTGTCTTCCCCATTTAGAATGGTACAGGTTGTGAAATGATTATATCATACGTTTGTTACGTGTTCGTTTCTTTTTGCTAAGCGCTCTGCTCTGTTCGTCCGTTTGCTGAGACTTCCTAATAGGTCTTCTTACATTCTACCCTTTTCTTCCCCGCACATTATTCCTGTTATAATGATTACATCTCAATAACAATATCTGATCGGATTAGAATGTAACAAATTCTCTTTTTTTTCCTAATTGTTTCTGTGAGAAGATGCTTGTTTGACCATCTGCACAAAAAATGTGATTGCCTCTATTGCAACTACCCGGTGAGCATTAGGTTTTTTTAAACAATTTTCCCCATCCTGGATGAGGACCCCACTGTCTTTTTTAAAGATCCTTACCACGTAGCAGATAATCACCACATGTCAATGGCAGACAGTGAACGCGGCGAAATAAAAATAAGAATAAGTTCGGATATCTTTTAAATCGTGGAACGTTTTTCTTTACGGTTACACCAATTTGGAAGAGACCAATTTAAAAAAATCGGAATTTTAACAATGATGCGACTAGAAAAATTAATGATTGTAATAGATCGGCGGATATGCCGATAAATAAACAAAGAAAAAGTTCGAAAGGTTAAATTAACAGAACGTTAAGTTACGAGATGTGCTGCTAACCTAGCTATACACACGCGATGGACAGAAGTTCGCTCGATGTATATCACTAGTGCAGTTACTGTCTATGGATATAGATACATTTAGAAGAATAAAAGAAAGATGTAGCAGATATGGCCGCATAAATAATAAGGGTGGCCTAATTAATCTGCTTTAATTCAACAAGTTATATCTCGGAATTGCTAAAAAAAAGTAGTGTTCAAGAATTGTTGGTAACATCTCGATTGGTGATTCTAAATTAATTATCGTAATGGCGTTTGCAGATACGCGGTGGTTGAATTCGTAAAAAAAAGGTAAAAAACATTTGTATTTAGCAGAGATATATAAACGAGTCGTATTTTTATATCTTAATTTACTCATATATTATGGTTCTAAGGCAATTGCCGTGTGAAAGTTGTTTTTTTTTTTCCCTATTTTTTTTTTACTGCTCCGATTACGACTCTAAGGTGAATGTTATTCAGAGAGTGGAGTTCACGCTAATAATGCTTTTATTAATTCCAAAAAAATCCGTATTACGTAAAGTTGATTCTTGGACCACCGCGGAGATTGAAAGTTCCGTTTAGATAAATAAATTTCGAAGGCGTCCTTAACGGCAGAAACTTTAAGTATCGTACGAATTAGTGATTTACCGAGAATTCGGGTTGTCTCGTACGTTTCTCCTACTGTACTACGAATACAAACAGGGTGCGGTATAAATCATAATCAACTGATAACGAGTTTTCAAGGTGGCAGCGTTTAACGCCGTTATTCGTTTTCAGACTATTCACACTAATACGGCACTGCACGTAAACAGGTGCTACAACTCCATCGACGCTAATTCATTTATTATTTCATTTATCTGTAGGTATGTTCTTTAATTTTACTACACACTGATAAGAAGGCGAACTGTAATCTCGCCGATTAGCAATAATCGTGTGATATCATCGCGTCGATCGGAACACGCATTTATTTGATAAGAAATAGAAAATAAAAAACGAAAAAGGGAATAAAAAAGGATCGAGTTTCTCGTTAATTCCGCGATTTATATTTACGCGTTGAAACCGTTCGCGCGTCTACGGTAATCAGCACGTTTGTTGTAGCGTAGTTGCGTCGTTTGATTTGCAGTCGCTCGGTGTGCCAGTATCCACTTTAGTCAGTCCTGTGTCGCTGTGTCCGGATAACTTGTTGTTCGTGGCGTTACCGACGTTGTTTCGTGTGTACGAATTTATCAAAATTTTTCGAAGTTTATCGAAATTTCGATATTTTTTATTTTGTCGTATATATATATATATTTATTTTTATTTTTTATTTATATTTTAGTTTAATTCGGAAGTTCAGTGCGGTTAACATTGAAATGTGTTTTGTTTCGACGTAGCTTTATATTATTAAGAGTACGCGATTGCTGCGATATGTTGAAAATACGTTCCCCGGAAAATATCAATTCCTCCACTAAAACGTATTCGAATCAGAATCGTTTAAAATCGGTACTCACTTCCGGAGTATCGGATAAGTCCCGACTCGTTTCGTCACCGTCGACAACAAACGGGAAAATTCCGAATTTCGCAGCAGATGCCTGCGAAATCGATTCTGCAACTTCCCCGGCCGATAAATCGTGCGTGGACGAAGAAGATAAACCGAAAGTGAAGGTGGTGGGTGAACTGTTGAAGAAAGATGTCGTACCCTATTGCAACAGGTCACAGTACGTTACCCTTCAGTCGCAGCAACAGCAGGCACCGCATACCAGTGCTCAGGATAAAGAGCTGTTGAACAATGCCATCAATCTTAGTTCTTTAATCATAGCGAAGGACATGGTGATCGGAAATCCTCGGATGGCTACTCCGGCCCGGAAAAAGTTAACTTCAAACGACGTTAACTTTAGAAAAAAACGAGTTCAGCGGGTGTCAGAACACGCGGAAAATAAACAGAAAGTTTTGGGTACCATGAGGACCTCTTCGTCATCTTCCTCGTCTTTTACGCCGACAGGTACTTCCGCAAGCTCGTCACCGCAGCAACTATCGTCGACCGTAATCAGAAGTAACAAATCGTCGCCCAGTCTCTTATTAGCACCTTCTTCCGGCGGCCTGATTTCGAAATCGCCAATCCCTAGATACGTTAAAACTCCCGCTTCGACCGCGGCGACGGAAAAGAAAAACTCGTCGCCGCTACTAAACGGCCGATCGATGGTTGCAGACTCTTCGAAAACGAAATCGATAAATCAGAAGAAGCTCGGTAACGAAGTAACGTCGCTCGCGAATGGCGTGACGAAGATGTTTAAATCGAATTCCGCCGGCTCCACTCCAACTGCCAGTAATTCGCCGTCTAGAAGTAATTCCAAAATCTCCGTATTTAGTTCTTCCAGTAAGGTTACCTCCAAATCGCAAGAAGAAGAAGAAGACCGGAATTCCTCGAAGTACACTACCGGTAGCGTTACTTCTGCGGATAGTTGTAAAAGTCTGCAAGATATTTTCAAACGCGATGATATCGATGTAGTCGAGTTCGACGCTGCGCCATCCTCAGTCAGGGTAATGCAAATTTAACCTTATTCAATGTAATTTAAAGAAGGGGGAAGTTTGAGCTATTTCCGAAATATTGGATAACGATACGTCTTCGTTTTTTTAGTGAGCATTTGCCATTTAGCTTAATCTCGAAGGAAATGAGTTTTAGAATTTCGTCAGATAATTTTTTACAAATTTAGACGTACATGGAGTTGCCCCTGATCGTTTGTATTCGCTCGACCGTTTGCAAATAGAACCTTTTAGATTTATTTAATTCCGTATTTGTAGGACCGCTTCCTGTATTAACTGTGTTTAGGATCGACATAAAAATATTTACCGAACTAACCGAACTACTTTAAATGGCGCTATTCACAGTGCTGTCTCGTCTGTATCAATATTTTGGAACGTATTCGATTTTGTTAAACCTTGCTGTTATGAGAAAGTCTTTTTCATTTTCATTTTCATATTCATTTTTTTTTTTTTTTCTGTTGTCAGACTGATGATGGGAAATGGACATTTTCTGAATAAAAAGAACACGAAATTAACGCGGGAACGATTTGAAGTAACTGAGTGAGAACTGGACATGTGTTAGTTTCGATCGCGAAATAGTCACAACAGGTTTAAATGTTCAAGCCCGTTGTTTGAGTTGTTCGTAATCGGGAGTAGTCCAATTTTCTATGATCGTTGACAAAGTGGAATTATTGATGTTCACTGGAGGAGATGTAACTTCAAACATGGTAATTGATACACTCTAGCTGTTGATGAATCTACTCTTGTGTTGTCAGACACCCGAGCGTGACCTGGAACTGGGAAAAAGACCGCTCGGGGCATTTTTTTTATTTTCGCTACTAGCGAATTTTCGATAGAAAGAGATATTCAAGAGAGAACTCTCTTCGTGAGGAAGACGAGGACGTGAGGCGATTTTTTCAAGAAGAAATATGAAGTCCTTGCATTTCTGCCTTCTGCGATGCGCAAGAATCATGGTTTCCACTTCGTTTATTGAACGCTTGGTTTTAATATGATGTTGTGGAAGAAGAAGAAGGGCCATTATTATATGATTGAGCTTGGACTGGATGTGATTTAAGCGTAATTCGATTGATTCGGATAAGTGCCAAAAGCGATAGATCAGGATTGATGGCACCGTTGTCGTGGGAGTGGTAAATTTCTTATTTCAACATAAAAATTTTAAAGCTTCAAACAAAATAATAAAATAGGGACGGAGGATCATTCGGATACGACATACGCGATCTGTCATCAAGATTATTAATTTTCGAGTGGCCGTTAGAACAATATCTTGCAGAACATAGAATTCTTGCGTAAATAATAGAGATGGTTTGTGCGCTCCAAGTATTAGGAGCGCGGTGCGTGATGAATGGGATCGAGTGATTTTAAAAGTTGTTCTATCTTTTAAGCGAGAGCTTTGTAAGTGTTTTATAATTTTATGCGATATTAGAAAAAGTTTTGAATCCATGTTTTATTAAGGACTAGATAAACATTTAGAACTGACAACGGACTCGGTGAAGTTTAAGGTTGGATTTTTATTTCCAACAGGGAAGATTGTGTTTTTTTTTTTGTTTTTTTTTTTGTTTTTTTTTTTTTTATTTCACCGTAACATGTGTAACGACTTTGGTTAAAAGCGCGGAAATTTACTATTACATGTTTTCTTAAAGATTAGTCCAGACTCTTTAAAAAGGGAAAGAAGGGATGTGAAAGTTCTGGAATCGTTGAAATTTAGGATTAAGGTGTCTCTGTATTTTAGGCGTAGACATGGAAGTAAGGTACATTGTACCAGATAATGGTTTACAGGGATAGGGACATTACGTAAAGAGCATAATGAAGGAGTAAGTTCATACCAAATGTGCTCGATAGGGGCGACACAGAGCGATCTGATTTTTACGAAACAAGGGGATATGATTTCACGGATAGAATGAGGAGGTGTGATGGTTTCGAATTAATCCATTTCCAGGTCCCCGGAAGATACTTCAATTAGATATTTAACGTGGTATGGCGGGGTCTTTGTATTTGAAGCAGGTCGCATCAGTTCCCTTTTCCGTCAGCAATTGCACGTCCCAGTTTTGAATCGAATGTTTATCCCTAGAAGGAGAACAGAAAGGAGCATATGAAAATAAAGGGATTGTTTTGTTGTTTTTTTTTTTTTTTTTTTTTTTGGAATCAGCAAAATATTTCTAATATTATTAATAAACTATCGCAACAATGTATGCGCTGAAATTTTGATCTGCACGTCAAAAACGTTTTGATAGTTTTTTGAGTATCGTGCTGGAATTGGCACCCAGATTCGTGAAAATTAATATTTTGAAAATTTATAAATTACCCTAATAACGCGGTAATTGTTACTTTTATCAACAATATGACAATAATAATTACCGATAAATCCGAAATTCAGTTAGAAAATTACGAAAATAATTTATGTATCCGGTCGAGCGTAAATTTCATTTTAAAAGAAAAAATAATTGTACAGGTTATTCAGTTACAAAAAAACCATTAAATCGAACTTAATACGGTTTAAATACACCCCGTGTATTACTAATTACGACACGATTTCGGTACTCGCGAAACAGACAGCTATAATTGATTTCTTCTAGTATTAGTGATTATCTTTTGTTTCTGTCGCGTCTTCTTTTCCAGGTGTACACCGATAACTTTTTTAACTAGCCTCATTTTACTACTCGTATTGGTAAAAATTGTCACTCTATCGACGAAATATGTTTATTTTACCGTCAGTATCTTCGTGATTAGCTAATTGTGAGTGTAACCGTACAGTTGTTCAGGACAATACATATGAAAATATGAAGTCAATTCTGGATTTAACAAAATACAAGTGCGTATATAATAATTGTCTTCTGTCATTTAAAATTTGTGTGAGTAAGTTTTACTTCTCTCTTTCTTAAACTATTAATCTACATCTTAGAAGTTTTGAGTATTTATTTATTGGGTGTCGTTTGTTCGGATTGTTGTAGATAATAACTGTTTATTCGTAAGCAATTGAAAAATCGAAATAGAAAAATACAAATTATTAAAGATAATGGACACACTCTTCTTCGTGTTTCTGGTTAATGTGTGTTGTTTAGAATTTTATTGTTTTCGTTGAATGTAAATTTTTTTAAAAATTCAAAAATTTGAAAGTCAACTTTTTCTATTTGCAGCGTTATTTTAAATGATTTATTTTCAACGGGTAACACATTAGAGATCGCTTCGGTACGTTAAAAAACAAAAATACTGTAATTAGAGGTTGTTTCCCCTTTGTTTATTTAGAATGAAGGTTATTTGTTAGGCGCAGCTATTGAGAATACGTGAAAAGTAAATAATGTTCTGCGTGATTCTAAAAGAGTGTTATCGTTTTCGAATGAAATGTTTTATTTATTTCATTTTTTAATTTTCTGTTTCTTTAATTTTCTAAACAGAAAAATAGAGGAAACAAATTATGTGTTACATTGTTGTATGTGTGTGTGTAGAGCTTTTGTCGGTAAAAATTTTTCATCAGTTCTAGTGGCGTGTATTCTGTACACGGTTAAATGTAATGAAATTAAATGACAGCTGATCAAATTTCGAATTATTTTTACATTATTATATTCGCATTATTAAACTTGCAAAATAAGATAGCGTTAGCGTCGGTGAGGAATAAAAGAAATAATTTCTATCTACGCATGGCGATGACATGCTTTCTAGACAATATCTGGTAAAAGTAAGAAAATATGCCAAAGAACCGGGGCGATATCCAATTTTTCGTCGTGCCAGTTTGCTGTAAATTGATACTGTCGTTTGGTTTATCTTTTGCTTACATAGAGCTGATATTGTAACTTTATTGCTTAATCTCATTAATCCTGATAAAAGGAATATAACACGGTATTTTTTTTCCTCTTTTTTTTTTTTTTTTTTTACTAGGCTTGGTGACTATAAGGTCTGCTTGGAAATAAATTTCAACTCAGACACTTGATAATATAAGAAGAATGTGAGAAAACGACGAAAGGTAACTTTTAATAAGGAGTAGGATTTAACTAATGTGAACACGGAAGACTGAGTGGAAAGGAAGTGCATTTAATTATAACATGAGAGTTGATTGTACAAAATTTTTAATCACTCGAGCGGAGAGAACAGTAAGAGAACGAAGCTGTAAGGAAGGATAAAAATGTGAGTAGCAAATGATGAAGAAGACGTTCAAAGACGTAATGGAAATTTCAAGAAGCCAGCGATAGGTGGAATAAAGTGACAAACGGAGTAGCAGCGATTAGAGAAAATACGATAGTAAGAAATATTAAATTCACGGTAGAAAAATGCATTTTTTTTTGGCATTTGATACTTGGAAAAAATTGATTATTGCGCAAAAATAATGTTTCGTAAAAAAAAAAAAAGGATAATTTAATCGCATTGATTATTGGAATGAACAGTATTCGGTGTTAGTTACGAGTTTTCACTTATAGAGCACATACGGTGGGTGTTTGGAGATTTAAAACATTTCGGAATAATAATTAGTTGCGTAGGTGATGCGAAATATCAACGAAGTTGAGTGTGTTCGATTTTAATTACGAATATACCGATTTCGTTTTCCACGAGTATAATGTGTGCGGGGTCGAATAAGTTTTTGTTGTAGAAACTTTAAAAACTTCAAAAACACATAAACATTTATTTATTAGGAGTTCCGGCTCTTCCAGTAATTATACGGCTTAATAAAAATGAAGAGTTAACAGGGGAGGAGAGTGTCTCATATTGGACATGGAAAGAAATGAAAATTACGTCGAAGTAGAGTTATGTAGAATTCATTGTAACTTATTTGTTTTTGTAGGAGATGACACGATTTAATGTTTTTGAAAATTCATTTAACCCGAAGCAGAAAAAATCTCTACTCCATTTTTAAATACATCTTATGCTCGGAAAAAAAATTGTATGTTACGCTCATGACGGATAAGTGTTCTTATATTTTTGATATTTCAAGTGAGTTAAAAAAAAATTCCGGGTGGAAGAATGAAAATGCGATGCAGATTTTATAACTACAACAATGTCAAAAAACGAAAATTTTGTAATATAACTTTGTTCTTAAACTGTAACCGGATGCAGTTTTGTAGCCGATTTCTAATTAATCTATTTATAAAAATGGCGTATTATCATTCCAATCGTCAGGCTGAAGAACTGTGTGATAACAAAATGTGCGCGTACTTCAAAATTACCTTTCCGTTGTAAATATATACGTATTCATTTTTTGTCTTCTTTTTCCGATATAATAAAAGCACGACACGCGTTCAGTGTTGAGCAACGGTTTCAAGTGTGTAGGTAGCAATTGCGAGAGTTCAGGGTTCAAATAATAATAAACGACGCGTGTAATTTAATTGTATGGACGAGTATCCGGTTAAAGTTACGAGAAGCCGTCTAAGGAATCTGCCTTATTTACTCTACGACATAGTTTGTCGAGCAGTTTGTCAAACAGTTCCGCTGCAACAATCATCGTACTGAACTCTAAAAGTTAAATAATATATACGGTTTATAATACGGTAGTTTTGCCAACCTATTTAAGATGTGTAAAATTCTCTGCCTCCTCGGTGCAGGTGAACTGTCTACGAGGCAAGCTAGGGCGGGTTTAGTTGGCGCGATAACGATACTTTGGATTCAAATTGGAATACTATCTTTAAAATGATATGTTAAAGATGTTTCGGATATACGCTACCCCGTATATACTGTAACTTAGCAGCACCACGCCTTTAGTAATCTGGCGAGTAGCGAAAATGACAGTTTTATAATATTCGATTATTCAAAATTTTTCAGTCGCACGAGATCGTCTTCTTAATTTTAATTAATTGATTTTATTTTTGAAATTTGGTTTTCACCAATAACGTGATCGTATCCTAATGGAAAAGTTATAACGGGTGTTATTTAAATCCCGATGCGACCGGGAATCGGGGATTATGAAGAAGCGATTTAGCAATGATGTGAATGAAAAAGAATATGGCGAGGAAGAATAATATTGAATTTAAAAAGTCGGCAGTAAAGCACGAAATGCGCGAAAAGTGAAATAGTCCAAAAGGATTTGGCTGGTGGTAGTCTTATTACGATCGGGAAAATATATCTAACCGGAAAATCTTAATTTTTAACGTCAAGAGCGGCTAAAATGCACTGGAAGGAAATTGTGTGGTATCGTAGAAAAGGAAAATCATGATCATCGAGAATGAACTAGAACAGGTGAATAGAGAGCGGTAAGAGGATTGTTGATTAGTAAAACGCGAAAGGAAAGATATCGGTAAAGATTTTCGTTGTAATTTCTTTTGTACAGAACAAGGGGTGCGTTGTAGCTGGTAGCGAATTTTTCAGTTGGGGGAATACAACGGATGATTATTACCCCGTCTATTTCCTTATAAATCGAAACACGAAGAAGGAAGGAAAAGAACGACGGATTCGTAGGAAGAATAAAAGAAGGGTGAGGATGAAGTTTATTGTTAAAAACACTTTAACTGTCGCGCAGATAATTAAGGAATTTATTATTATAGCGAGTACGAAAGGAATGGCGTCACGTACGCCGTGAAAGATTAACGCGACTTTAGGAAGGAAATATTTTGTCGAACGGTTTGTTAGGGGGGGGGGGCAAAGTAAAATTAAGATATCATCGCATTCCTGTTGTACTTTTTTACTTTAAGCTGGATATAGATGTCCTATCCACCACCTCTCGGGCGTAGATTGTAGGAGCGTGAAGTAAGAAGACAGCGAACATCGATGAATGGAAAATATTATAAAATAAAATAAAGCGGTATTTTCACAACTGGTTTTTGCGTAATCTGATTATGACGTAGTTCAGAATTTATGAGTCACGGTAACAAGTGTGCAATTATGTGAACCAAGTGACTCGTTTTAAATACGTTAGAGGAGGTTCCTTTAGCGTAGGTGAAAATTGTATTTTCGGCAGCGTGATTGTGTTGGTTTGCTTTTTTTTGTATGCTTAAGTTTGCATTTTTTTTAAAACGAATGGCGCGGTTTATAATAACTGACTTATTCGGCGAAGAAGGGAGAGCGATGCGATTTAGAGTAAGCACATCCTTTGTCTTCCTTAAAAATTCCGGAGGAAACCGTTAGAAAACTGGAAAGTAGCAAATGGAATTTAAGAAATCATGTAAAGAATAAAAAAGAATCGGCCGAAACAGGCGACAGACTGTGAATTGTCTACGCCGGGCTTTTATTTAACGCAGGTCACTGTCTAGTGTTGATTTAAACACTATGTCGAATTTGCAAGGGCTCGCTCGTTTTCCGTCTATACGAGTGAAGCTGCAGTCGCCGTACAGGATTTGAATTACCGGGTTTTCATAGACATTTGACTTCGGTCCTTAGACAAATGTCTCGGCCACAAATATCAAACTGCGGTATTTAATCATGTATACAATTTTTACGTGGGTAAGAATGTTGGCAATTAATAAAATACCTACGCAAACGACACTTGTAGCGAAAAAGGTCCCAAATTTTTCGTATAAGAGCTGGTGTCTCGGGAGATTAAGATTTTATACGCTGTTTGTTGTCCAATAATTTTATATAATATTGCAAGAGACTGATAAATTCTCCAAGTATTTGGTATCGTTTAAAAAGGCTAGCATCATTTTGATTGTGTTTGAGTTACTGTTTAATATTTAAGTCTAGGAATACTCCTCTGATTTGAATTATCATGGCCTTTAAGGCGGCAAATTAAAAAAAAAGAAGAAAACAATTCAGAATAGTTTTAAAATTTATCGCATATGTAAACCAGGTATTAAAAGTATTTTACACGTTACAAATTACTAAAAAACTTTGAAAATGTTCTGTTTTTTTTTTTTTGTCTTTTTTAATACAATTTTTATTTTGTTCATTTCACTTTTATCAACTATCCTACAGCGACCTATTGTGCTACTTTTCCATTGAGTCAGAATTTGAAAGTAAACGAGATTTGGGAGAATAGGAAAGAAGGCGCTATTAGTATATTTCATTTAGACAAACTGTGAAAAATCAAAAGTTAAACGAAACTGTTTATAAAAGAGAATTTTAACTGCTAATGAAATATTTTCACATCTACAAACAAGACCGTATTATAGTAACTCATTTGTAATTATCGCGAACATCGTATGTATTAATAGTTTAAGTGTTTTTTCTTTTTATACTATTTGTGAGCATATCTCGTTTTGATTTATTGAAAATCGACTGCGATTCGCGAGGGACAGTCGATATATTAATAAAAGTGAAGAGACTAGTGTAGAGTGTGCGTAAATGAGAATATAGTATGGAATATAAACGCACTTTCTCTCCGAATATTAAAGGCCAATCTGGTTGCTTGACAGCATTCTTCGGAAATCGATAAGTTGAACCGATATTCAGCATCGTTCACCTGTGTTAATACATTGTGCTAACTTTTAGATCTGCGTCAAGTCTAGACTACTAATTGCATATCTGCACAGCCATCTTGCATTACTACTATTCTTAATTATATTCTCCGACGACGTGTTTCAGTTATTATTTAGTGCATAATGTGCTCGTCGAGATAATTTGTTTAAACGTGTGGGGCAGTTAATATTTCGGAGTTTAACGAAATTAGCTGACAGAAATCATTTTCTCCGGCATTATAATCCTTATCACTTTTGACTGATTATTTTTTGGGATTTTAAAAATTTTCTCTAGTAGTATAATTTAGAACTTTTACCATGTTGACGGCAGGTGACTCATTCGTTTTTGAAATAAAAAATCAAATGCACACTGGTAACTAACGTTATTTATTGATGTCCTGAAAAAAGTGTAAAATAAGAAAGTCCATTGGGGTCGTTCAAATTTTTCCACTTCAATTCGATTAATACGAAATATACTCTATAAAATTAAGGAAACCTTAACGAATATTAAAAATACCGAGAATCCAAAAAATTGTTAGATTAACAGTAATTAGATGTATATGCGTTTTATTGCGAAAAAAAAGGAATTTTATCCATCAATTTTAGAGCGGGCATGGTGAAATTATAAATTCACTTGGTATGGTTCTTTTTTTACAATTTATGTGATTGTTATTATTATTATTATTATTATTATTATTATTATTATTATTATTATTATTATTGTTTTATGGTTTATTGTAAACTGTCGAGAATATTTTATTTTTAATATAACTAGTTGCATTAGAATGATTGTTTCGCTTATTATATTACAATTAAAGCGAAAAATTAAATATGTTACGAAAGGCCTTATAGACAATTTCTGATTCAGTTTGACATTGTAAATGTTTTTCTACTTTCAACTTCCTCATTTTTCTTTTTGATTTTATTTTATGGTATAGAAATTGTAAAACATTTCAATATTAATCAAATATATAGAAATAATTAAAATTCAATAGATAGTTTAATAATTAACAATGCTGCGTGGGTGCGATTGAAGCTTACAAAATGCAAAGTCCCGTAGTTTTTTTTTTTTAAATTTATAATAAATATGTTGAGTAATAGAGAAATACATTAATAAAAACAGCAAAAAACAAATTTATAACTTAAAACGATTAAAATAAAAAACACTCAAAAATTGCGATATAATCATGTACGAAATTGCGGTAAAAACGAATTATGCCACAATTTAGCGGATTTCCGTAATCGTCATTCGTTTGACTAAGTACTTGCATTTCTGTTTCTCGTGTTACAGTATGATCTGATTGGTATGGTGTCACTTTCGTATTGAAAATAGCGATAATTGAAAAATAAGGTGTAATTTAATATTTCTATTAACGTAATATTCTGATTCAGTATAAACCGGGTACTCTATGACGTGCTGTTTCAAAAATTATGCCAACCGTAGTTATTTATTGCTCGATGTGAGCTAAGTCGAATAGTGGGTATTCAAATTCTTCGAGACAAATAGAGGGAGGAGTTTTTGAAATTTTCTTGCGCTTTGTACGTAGCTAGTGAAACATTTTTAAACGAGTACATTGTAATCTAGGGGACCGTCCGTTTGACCGTAAACCGACTGGCCGTAAAGCAAATTGGCTGTAGGACCAACTCGCCGACTGACCAAATGACCGTACGCTGAATACGAACATTTTTCGAATACCTTTTTGTAAGACTGCCTGCTGTTCTGTTTTACCTCCCCCGAGCGTAAACGTGATTCTTATGTGTTAGTGAGATATATCGATTCTTAAACTTCCTTCTACATCGATTGACATTATCTTCGTGGTGATCTTCCAGTAATTTTGCGGAAAACAAAAAACAACTCATCTATAACCAATTTAATAGTTCAACGGATTGTGATAAATGCATCAATTCGAAGAGATAAATTAGCATTTCTCGTGCTGTGATTTTTACGACTTCCTCTATGCTAATAATACACAGAAGAATGTTAACACAACGCGATTTCGAAAGCATAAAGAAATCGAATAAAATTCAGTTGCAGTCGTTTAACTTATAAAGTTGAAATTGTACACATAAATCGCGGATGAAATGTTCGTCCAAAAAATATGTATCCTTAAATAACTTAATTACTGGAGACGGTAAAAATTGTTAGAAATTACCACGCACATTAAAAGAAATTTAAATCACGTAACACGAATTTCTAATTTCCATATTGGAGTTTCAGAGATTAAAAAGAAAATTAATTTTTTTCTAAGTGTGTTCTATTATATCGATGGAAAGCTCGCTGTTTACTGATAAAAAATATAAATTTTGATTTTTTAGCAAAACTTTAAAAGTTTGCAAAAAATTCCAAAAAGGTGTTAAACGCACTGTGTCTCCTCGTCTTAATAGAGCGAATACATATTATACACTTTGAAAATTTGGAACAGCTGATAAATATATACAGATATTTAAGGGGATATTACAGGAGAAATGCAGCGAATATTGGAACCGATAATTTACATCTTCTATACTCTAAAAATCTCAGAGATGAAAAAAGAAATTATTTTAATTTCGGCTATGTTATGTAGCAATGGAAAACTTGGTAACAAAACTATGTTTCAATTTCTCGACGATAAAACTTTAAAAAAGTTCGCGAAAAAATCTAAACAGAATGAAAAATTTAGTAGGATTATACACTAGTTATAAATTTTAAAGAAAATAGTCTAAAATGTTACAATATTGTACAAATAAATGGTCAGTCGCCGAGTCGGTCTACGGCCATATGGTACCGATTCCTAGTTTTTAAATACCCTGCGGATAAATTTCAACATGATAATCGGTTTGTGAGCTGTTGTGCGGAGACGTAACATCAATGGCTAATGCGGATTGGGCAAGTGTTGGGATTGAACGGTGAAGAATATTATATTAAATATATCGATGGGAAGATTACCTAGTGTAATTTTTTCGAAAGAGGCAAAATTGCTCATGCATTGGCTCAGCAATATGGAGGAAATGGATAAAAGTGGATGAGGATTACATTTTTATTTTATCGGACGTGCAACTAATACAAGAAAAAGATTGAGGCATTGTGCGGAGTTGTGGCTGATATTTCTGATCAACAAAAGGAGCCGGAAAATAAGCGGTATGTGACAAATGAAAAAGGTTTTGCCAAAGTGTCCGAGGCACCGTGATTTGCGTAGAAACAGTGTTGAAGCCTAGTCTAAATTTCTTATTTATTTTTAACACTTCGCTATCGGTATATATTCGACTAGCTGTGCCCGCGGCGTTGCTCGCGTGAATTATGATTCTAAAAAATTACTTTATTTGTTAAATTAAACCCGCGCGGAATTCAGTTCATGATTGTGTAAGAGTATCACAGTAAATGATTATTTGTCAAAAGATTTTTTTATCGACCGTGGCGTCTCGTGAATATTGGGGAGACTAACTTTTCCAGAAGCACAGCACATACCATTAGGTTCATTGGCCCATTTTTTGGCAGAACACTTGGAGCAGATCTTATTCATGGCTCCGATTTGGACGGAAGACTGTTGAACATAATCAATCTGTGGATCGTATCTGAAAGCCGATCTGTTACTGTGAGCTAAAACTCGATTACGAACTCTAGTCGTTGACGTCTGTAGTTTTTCTCTCTGATCTCGAAGGCGTTGGGAACGTTCAGAGCTCGATTTCCTAGTGCGAGCTTGTACATATATTTTTAATATTTTGCTCTTCAAGCCGTTGCGAACGCTCGATACTCGACTCTCGCGCGCGTACTTGAGAGGTTCTCAAATTTTGTTCAGCAAGCCGCTGCGAACGCTCGATACTCGACTCTCTGGCACGCGATTGCGACGCGTATTCTCTCTGACTTGCAAGATGATTTTCAGTTTCTGGTGAAGATTCTCCATTACGACGTATTTTTGATGACCTCGCCCGGGAACTATTTCTAGAAAGTTGAGATCTTAATCTTTTGGACATTTTGTACCTTTTACAAAAGAGATAACGGTAACGTTCGAAAATTTTCATTCATTACGTTAACGCACTATTTCCATTTTGTAAACGATGCTAAGGCTATCTTTATCCGAATTTACATTCCCATGGTAATTAACATTGATATTTTAATGTTTTATAAAAAAAAATTTTGCAGCGCACGCGATGTAAGGAATTGTTTAGATCATTTTTTTGCACCTTATTATTGGAGTTTTAGTAAGGATCCCTAATTTTTTTGAAAATATAATACAGAGCCTATGTCACTCGGAGATAATATAGCTTCCCAACGGTGAAAGAATTTTTCAAATCGGTCCAGTAGTTTCGGAGCCTATTCAATGTAAACAAACAAACAAACAAACAATCAAATGTTTCCTCTTTATAATATTAGTATAGATTTACTAATTTTAATCATCCTTCAAAGGAATTATACACTGTTGCGAGAGTTCCGGCAAATTAAAGTCTTTATTTCTTGGCCAGTTAGTAATGGTTTTCGAATGTATTTTATCTAAAAAAAAAAAAAATTAAAAAAAATAATCCGATTATTCCATTTCACGTTCGGAAAATAAAACACGTATTTATGTTATTTTATATTTAGATTCATTCTGGGCAATTCTTTTCCCGCGTAATCGTTGATTTTTTAAGAATGCGAATAACATTTTTGAAATAATATATTTACTAAACATCAAGCAAAAATGAAAATAATAGTGGACACTTATCCGCACAAACATTTCCCAAAGGCAAAGCTCGTCTTCAGCTGAAAAAATGAAAATTAAGACGCGAACAAATTGTAACAAATTTGAAACACGAACATGGAACCGGAATATGTGTCACGAACAAAATATGTAAACTCACGCGATTATGATGGGAGTCTTAAGATTCGAAATGCATCGCAATTATAATATAAATGTATTATTTTAATTATTTTCAGTATTATTAATACCGGTATAGTAGTAGTAGTTATAATGGAAATATTAATATGCGCACATGTTTAAAAATTTTCTTTGAATCGAACTTGGTATTGTGGTGAAGGTCATTGAATGAACCGCATAAATTTACAACTTTTTTAGCGACGAGACATGTTTTTGCCTTTTGTTTTTCTTGATTCTTTTTTCATTCTTATTTTTCATATTCGTTCCTTTACTTCCGGTTATACAAGTATAAAAAGTGCACACTAGAAAACCGTATTTTTCAATGTGAATCACTCTACCGAGTTGCACACAGTTACATTTACAGTTCATTTTAGTATATTGTACGAGAATAGAATATTTAATAACCTTTCTTTTTCTTTTTCTTTTTCTTTTTCTTTTTCTTTTTCTTTTTCTTTTTATTTATTTTGATTTTTTTTCAATTATCGTCAAACATAGTAGCGAATTAGCATTTTTTACGGGGGTAAAGATTTAATAATGTGTGTATGTGTAAGTGCAAAACTTTAGGTGGGACGCTAAGGTACATCGAGGAGGACCTTTAATTGAGTTTCATGGAACGGAAAATAGTTTCTTCGGAAATGCGAGAATGTTAGTTAATACATAATGTATGTGAAGGTAAAATATACGGCCATCATCGTGTAAGTAGCCTAATTTGACTGGTTGTGTAAGGGGTTTTTTAAGTTACACTAAACAAAGCTAACACAACAGGAAAAGCAGCAATTTCGTGTTTGTGATTTTCTTTGAGTACTTTTATATTTTTAAATTGTTAGTTAACCAGCAGCAGCAGCAGCAGCAGAGTAATATATTACAAGTGGAAGTGCATGGAAAGAATTTGTAATGAGATAAATATGCAATAAAATTATATTTTTCTCGCAGTCTCCAAACAAATGATGTCACAAATATAAATTTCGAGAATGGTTTAATATTTCATAATTTATTCTCGTAATAATTTAAGTACGTTTTCTCTTCCTTATATCGGCACACTTACTTGGTCCCGTCATCTTTACACCGGTGCGTATTCTTGTTGTTTCGACTTCTGTTATCCCGTTGATTTTTAATAATTTTCAAATCAAATCTCTAACTTTTCCCGTTCTGGTTCTTCTTTTCATTAGCGAAACAAGTTGGAAACCATGTGGCGGCGGCACCCGAAATTTCTAAACTTGCCGTTGTAATTAATTGGACTTAACGATCGATTAGAAAAAATGAAAAATTACTTTTAAATTGTTGCTCTGTGAGATGCGATATTTTCATAAGAAAAATTACGCTAGGCAGAATAATTGATTCGAAGACGAGTTTGAATTTTTTTGAAGCATTATTCATTATGCGAGTCTTCTGGAGTTGTACAGAAAATGTCAACGACCTAATTAAAGTGATGAATTTTGGAAGTATTATCAGCGGCAAATATCGAGAAATTCATTAATTTAACAAGATTTCGTTTGTTTATAACGAAAATTATCTTGCCGCTTTAACAACGGGTATGTTATCACGAGAAGGCAATTTTTTCATCATGAGTGATGTTACGTGTATATGAATATTATCTTGAGTAAATTAAGAAATTATAATAATGCCTTACTGAAATCATTTTTATCAAACGCCTATAGACGGATTAATTCACCGCTACAGGATACTATTTGCAAATATTAGACGTAGGAAACTTTGCAGAATATCTCTAGATGATGTCAAAAATATAAACGTATTTGTGTATAGAAATGAAAATATTATATGCTTCAAATTTTATTTGGAAATTTCGACATTTTCAGCAGGTATGCCAATTTCTCAGAAATTAATCTCACGGGTTCTGTTTTTATTGTCCACATCTCACTTCTTTACATCTATTCCAGTTCTCTTCAATTCTTTGGTTAGAAATAGTTTTTGATTCACTAAGTAAGCTTTGGTTTTTTTTCCCCTCGAAATATGGTATGTCTCTATGTTCATTAAAAACAAACGCTGCGTCCGTTGGCCAATGCGGTCGAGTATGTACGATTTCTTTAATGAAGTTGTATCGGCCAAGCCGTATTGCTTATCTGTATTTCTCTCTTTATTTTTACAACCCGTAATGGTGTCGATATTTTGTAAAGGTTATTTTCTCTTATCGGTTGTTTTATATCATTTTGAACCGATAGGAAATTATCAGTCCGTGCTTTTTCATTTACTTCCACATCTCTCATCCGTTTCCGGTTTTTTTCCCGTCCTAAACACTGCAGCCAGTCGCGCCAATATGTTCGACTAATCACGAAAAATTTATACAGCAATAAATTCTGTAGTATAGTTTTTAATTCGATTTTTTCGTAACGTTCATTCTCGCCAAATTAGTTAATTTCCGTGCTTTATCTCAGTCTTCTGAAGTTTTGATTTCCGCTTTGTAACGTTCTCTTTCTTCTTCTCCTCCTCTTTTCCTACTAAATCATTTTAGAAGACAAAAAAGAAATGCTAATTTAGATCCGGTCGGTAAAAAGTAAACATCACGGAGCAGCAGTTATCATTCCAACTTGTAAAACGTAAGAAAATCAATATTTGGCTATCGATTAGAATATCTCCAACTATTCCGAGTTTGTTAGGAAGTGTGTCCTCGACTTATTTCAATTTGTTAATAATTAATCGCTATTTGCCTATTTTAATGTTAATATTGCCGTATCCGTAACAAAAAATACACGTTTGCCAATAAATCCTACGACTATGAACCTCTGAAAAAATTTTTTCCATGCGCTCAAAAAAAACAAAAAACAAAATTACACCCATCTTTGAATTCCAGCATCCGACGGACGAACGAGGTCTAGTTTTTAAGGGCCTATTAGATTTTAAAATCCGAGATTATTTAGTCGCGTTAACCAACACGTAATCAAAGACCCAAAACACTTCATTTCAACATCCAAAGTTAGCAAAAACCTCATGATTATTCATTTAACATCCAAAGAGCTAGTCGATGTATTTACTCAGAACTATGATGGCTTCGAAATTGAATCTAATTTTTAAAATGCCGCCGATTAACTAATCCTATGAAAAAAATTATACCCTCACATGTAAATCCACGTTCATTCCCAACAGCATCTTGTACAGGAATATATGATAAACCGCATGAAATCGCCGCTCTAATATCGTATCTCAGGCTAAATCCTCTAGCCGAGCGAGCAAGAGTTCGCAACGTCATTGAATATCAAAGTAATCGGTATTACAAGAGTCAGTAACAATCGAGAATAGTTATAAGGTTTGTAATTTTTTTTTTTTTTTTTTTTTTTTTTTTTTTTCTTTTATATATATATATATATATATATATATATATATATATATATATTACACTTTAACGTTATCTGTGTTACTGTTAAACTTTAATTGATTAAATAAAATCAGAAGCAGTGCTACCTTCGAGTTCGATTTCCGTTTAATTTTTGAGTAGCGTTCGGTGTTTGCCTTTTTAACCTTCTTGTCACTTTCCAAAGTAAACAATCATTACGTGCCAAAGGAGATAAATTAAACATTAAAAGTTTTTTATAGTAAGTTATAACAATTACAAATATAACAAACAAAGGGTATAGCCGGGTTTATACGGGAAATCTGCCCCCGCGGGTTTTTCGATTTGATACTTGGGCAATCGTTTTGACATCAAATAAAAATAATTTAGCCAAATTTTCAGCTATTTATCTCAAACGGTTTTCGAGTAATTTAAAAAACCTCGTTTTTTGATTTTATTGTTTTTTCAATAGTAAAATTCAAAATAAATGAATAACGATTTTTTTCCTAATTCTTAGGAGTAAAAGACGTAAAAAAATACTATTACTATGTGAATCTCAGGTGGAAAGCCGATTTTTAAGAACAGAAATAAAATTAAAATCAGTTTTTTGACGGCGTTTTTGAAAGTTGTCCACCGCCAAATTTTGTCAGAAGATGTCTTTTCTACTCCTTTATAGTCAGGAATTTTTTCATTTTTTTTGAAGTGGTAGAACATAATGAAAAAAAATAAAAACTAATTTTTTTTTCAAAATATCCTGTTGTTTAAACTCACCAAAACTTTTTTGCTGGTAGAGAAATATATAGAAAATAATTTTTCAATTAAAAATATACACACATTTTACTCATAAAAATATTTAGAAAATTAAGAAATTAATGTTAAATTTTTTTTTTTCATGCAAAAATTCATTAGAATAAAATAGATGTAATTTTTCTGCGTTATTAGCCATAATAATTTTACATTGTTAATAAATAAAAATGACAATTATTATTTGATAAGTTATATTATTTATATTTTCAAAAAAGGTATTAATTATTTACAATAAATGAAATGATTTCGCATTAAATATGATATATGTGAAAAACTATTTTAAATAACATCAGTTAGTCTTCGTCACTGTCTTCATTCACTACAGCATTAACTTTTTCGTTTATAAACAGCCGGCTCAATATTTCGACAGGTCTTATTATTTTAGCGAGCGTAAGCAAGATAGAAATGAGATTGTAACGCTGTTTAACTTAAATTATAGTCTTGAAATTAATTAAAGAAAGAAAATGTATGTAGATTAGAAGTAAATTAATATAATTAAAACACAATAATGGTTATATCATTATTTTTAGGCTAACTATAATCAAGCCACCACTATAGAGAAAAAATAGTTTTGAAAGTTTCAGTAGATGGCGCTAGCAAGTTAATCTAGCACTGACTTTAACGATTTTCTGAAGACAACAGAAATTAAAATAAGAGATTCCAAGATTTAAAAAAAAAATTCAATCACTTTAATTATTTGAAGGAGAGCATTTCTTAATTATCTAAATATTTTTATGAATAAAATGTGTATACATATTTTCAATTAAAAAATTATTTTCTATATATTTTTCTACCAACAAAAAAGTTTTGGTGTGTTTAAACAACAGAATATTTTGAAAAAAAAATTGGTTTTTATTTTTTTCCACTATGTTCCATCACTTCAAAAAAAATGAAAAAATTCCTGACTATAAAGGAGTAAAAAAGATATCTTCTGACAAAATTTGGCGGTGGACACCTTTCAAAAACGCCGTCAAAAAAGCTGATTTTAATTTTATTTCTGTTCTTAAAAATCGGCTTTCCACCTGAGATTCACATAGTAATAGTATTTTTTTACGTCTTTTACTCCTAAGAATTAGGAAAAAAATCACTATTCATTTATTTTGAATTTTACCATTGAAAAAAATATAAAATCAAAAAACGAGGTTTTTTTGAATTACTCGAAAACCGTTTAAGATAAATAGCTGAAAATTTGGCTAAATTATTTTTACTTGATGTCAAAACAATTGCCCAAGTATCAGGTTTCCCATATAAACCCGGCTATACCCTTTAAGAATAAAATTATTGCTTACTTAGAAACGTTTTCGGGTATAACCCATCATCAACTAAAAACATCAATACATGTGATCAGAAACACTCTGATTTAGAATTTGTTTCTGAGTACATATATTGAGTTGTGTTTTTAGATGATGATGGATTATACCCGAAAACGTTTCTAAGTAAGCAATAATTTTATTCTTAAATTTGTTTGTTATATTTATACTTGTTATAACTTACTATATTCGATGATTAGCAAAGAGGATGTTAAAAGATTCTTTATTAAAGTTTTATTTTTTTGGTTTTTGCAGTAATTCCTTAGCGTGCTTAGTTTGTTTAGTGCGTATTTATATATTTCAAAGAAATAACTACATTGGTCTCTAGGCGCATGTTTGAGTTTGTCTAATTCCGGTATCATTTATTTTATACGGATTCAGTAATCAGCTAAGTTGTCGCTGTGCCGTTATCTTAGATAAATGTAAAACAGGTTTAATTAACAGTTTGCTAATTACTAATCTGGGAAAAGGCTAACGGTTAGAGAAGATTCTGCATTATTTAATTCCGCTTTGTTGTGGTTGGCCAGTGCGATGAAGACGATTACGAGCAGCCAACGTACATTATTATTTTATTTATTTTTTTCAGTCTTCTGTTCATGTGGAACAATTCGGCACAGTTTATGGCTAAAATTTTGGTTATACTTGATTGAGCCGAGACCTGAGAGTTCGTGTAATGAATTGTTACATCCTCTGTGCTGTTGCATTTAACGTTGGCGTTCTCGCGGTTCGTTTCTCATTTAACGTTGCGGCTCTCCTATTATTAAGCATTTCTCTAATAATAACAGCACTTAATGTAATGATAGATGATAACACTCGCGCTGGAGGAGACTACCTTGTGCGTGTGTGTCGAACACAGTGTATTCATTTCTTTCGCCAATAACCGGGTTAATAATCATCTGCCTTCGTTTATAGCGATCTAAATCGAGCACGCTTCTTTCGATTTCATCTATTTATATTACCATCTTAATTTACTGATAAGAAGAGGGTTTCACTAATAGAGGCTATTTAACTTCGGGTCACATGGATGTTTCGGACCTCAACATTTTGTTTCCGAGGACGCTTTTCCGAGTTAATTTGTATCCGTCTAAATGGGGTTTTCATTAAAAAAGGAAATGAGAAATCTCATTTTTCCCGAGGACTGCAGTGAAAATTTACCAGGCAATGAATTTTTTTATACGCTACGGTCGCTTGTAATCAATGGGGTTACATTTGTAATTATGTTTGCAATTGACGGTGAAAGGAAACAAAAATTGTACTATTTAAGTGTTTTAATTCAATAGGGGGATTTATAAAAAGAAAGGTACCATAGTAGTGGATTGGAAGGTTTAGTTGTAATAAATTAGAATTAACAATCCGGTGTATAACGAGGGTTTTTTGTCGCCTACAAGTGAATATGGATATATAAAAAAAAAAAAAAATTGAAATAAAAAAATGAATCGCATTTACTTAACATTTACAATATTTATTTGATTATGAAAAAATAACCACCCGTAATTCTTAATAATAAATGATGACGAAACGGAAACTTGTATTTTTTTAAAGTGCATTAAAAAAACAAAAAGTAGAAGATGTTTTTCGGATGGTCATTTAAAAAAAGAAAAAGTAGACATAAACCATAAGAGAGCATAAGACGCTAAAAGTATAAGCATTGAAGCGTCTTATGATTTTATATGTTGTAGGGGTTTAACGATTCCTTTCTGAATTATCATTCTTGAAAGATTTTATATTTTTTATTTTTTAGTGCATTTAAAAGATTTCAAATGAGAATAGAGAGCTAGATGAAAAGAAGAAAAGTAAAATTGATAAAATGGGTAGACGTTATATTGTATTACGAAATTATTTGTGTCATGCAGAGAGTATGAAGAGAGCTGAATCTATTCGGTATTTAGTTCGAGGAGGTTAGAAGAATCGATTTGTGGCAGAAAATAAAGATGCAAGCAAAAAAAAAAAAACAAAAAACTGGTGAATTCATAGGACGACAAAGGAGCAGAATTGCTGTAAGAACTTATTGGGGTATAAATAAGGTGAAATGTAGAAAGACGGCGACAGCTCGAGCGAAGAAGATTTGAAAAGGTGTGAGAATTAAGGAAATAAGCAATTCAGGCTGGTAATGAGACATGTTGGCGAGGAAAGTTGCTGATTCGTAACATATTGAAGCAAAGTCTAAAAAATTGTGTTAATTTGAATTCTTTCTTCTTGTAATAGATGCGTAAAATGAAAAATTAAAAGTGCGTTAGATTACCGAATATTTCTAGAATCTGCACAAAAGATGTGACATATTTTTTGGCAAAATCAAAATATCAACACGAGAGAGAATTGCTTCTGCGACAACCACAACGCCATCAGGCGGCGATGAAGAGCACTAAATCTGACTAATACAAGTTTCAATAGTGTGCAGCGGTATATGGCGAATTAGGTTATTGTGTGAAAGCATCATAATTAGCTCAGCAACTAGAACACAGCCTGTTTCAAAGTTCAAATGTCGGAGCCATAGGTTTTTGGTTAGGCCTTTTTATTAGTAAATTTTACGTAGAGCAGTTTAAGAGTCATCTAAAAATTCGAAATTGTTTATAAAAAAAAAAAAAAACCAAGTTCAATGAAGTATGAAGTTTCATGGGCTAAAGGTTCCGTATGTTAATTTTAAGATTACTATAATTTACATAATACTAAATTCAGAACAAAGAAATCTACTAATTTTTCGAGTTTTTTGAACTTTTCGCCAATACCGAAAGTTGTTCCCGGCAAAAAGCGATCTTTCCACCAACATATAACATGCCTGGGAAAAAAAAATTATATATATATATATATATATATGTAATAATAATGAGAAATTGATAATAAAAATATATGAAAGGGATCATAAATATGGATTTTATTCTTTCTTTTTTTAAATTTATTTAATATTGTCTATAGGGAGCTTCCGCAAAGCATCAGTGTTTACAGATACTTGGTTATAAGCGAAAACACAATATTATCTATCTGCGTGATTCTCTTTCAATATGTTTTTTTTTCTTCTTTCTTTTTATGGAAACGAACCCAGAACAAATGAAATTTTTGGAGAAATATCACCGCCTAATCATATAAATATACTTAATTATATTTAATTTTACTATTAATATAGATCTCTCGATTGTAGTTTGTTTACTTCGGTCTTCTCTATAATTTTTTGAATTATAGCACTAATTTGGCAATCGTAAGTATAAAAAGCGTATAACGATTTTGTTACTGCGTACTTTGATTTGCTGCTGCAGAATCCCCCTTGAAAATATATTTTTAAGACCAGTATTCCATGCTAGAGTAATCCTTCAATTTATCTCCTTTATTATCTTAGTATTTAGTGACCTAATTCAACCAAGGTATTGTGTTTCATTTACACATGTTCAATGTTTTTGTCGTATTATTTAAATTCTCTTTGGTTAGTGCTTTTGTTTTACTAATACTCAGACCTGCTTCTGATCCTATTTGATTTAATTAATTTATCATCGACTGCAATTAATTCATGTTGACCACTCCCCATTACCACCATCCCAAATTGTTTAGATTTTTCAGTTAATTTTCATTTTTTTATTTACTAAATTTTAAACCTTAAAGTGTATTAAATAATATCGGTGAAAGAGTGTCCTCCTATATTTGACATTTTTTTCTATCTTGAATTATTCTCTATTTTATCTGCTATTATTTTCGCTAATATACACCCTGTCAAGAAAGTATCGGGAATTGTTAAATAAAACGAACAATTTTTAATTTTCATCCAAATTTATTTTGTCACCTTCAAAATAACATCCATTCGAAGCGATGCACATATGCCAACGCTTTTTCCACTCGGCAAAGCACTTCTGATAGGCGGTTTCCGGGATGGCCTTTAGCTCTCGCGTCGCATTCGTCTTGATGTCATCAATCGATTCGAAGCGCATTCCCCGTAGCGGAAATTTGAGTTTTGAGAATAGGAAGAAGTCGCAGGGTGCTAAATCTGGTGAATACGGCGGTTGTTCGATGATATTTACCGAGTGTTTGGCCAAAAACTCATTCACAATTATGGCTTTGTGAGACGGCGCATTATCGTGATGGAGAATCCAAGAATTGTCGACCCACAAATCGTTACGTTTACGACGGATAGCCTCTCTCAAACGTCTCAAAACACTTAAGTAAAACTCTTTGGTGACTGTCTGTCCGGCTGGCACATATTCATAGTGTACCACGCCTCGAATATCGAAGAAAACAATCAACATGATCTTCACTTTCGATCGGCTTTGGCGAGGTTTTTTCGGCTTTGGCGAGGTTTTTTCGGCTTTGGCGCGCCAATTGGCCGCCATTCGGACGATTGCTGGTTCGTAAGCGTGTCGTACTCGTACACCCATGTCTCGTCACCAGTAATTATCTTTTCCAAGAAGGTAGGATCCAAATTGGCTCGATCCAGCATGTCTGCAGCTACCTGTTCTCGGTACTTTTTTTGAAAGAAATTCAGGTCTTTCGGAACAAGCCGAGCCGCAACGCGTTGCATACCCAATTTTTCGTGCACAATCGTACGTACGCTCTCGTGTGACATGCCCAATCCATGAGCCATCTCTCTCAAGCTCACATGACAATTTTCAGCAACGATTTCCTTGATTTTATCGACGTTATCATCGGTCACACTCGTTGAAGGCCGTCCAGAGCGAGGCATGTCTTCGACCGTCTCCCGACCATCCTTGAACGCTCTGTACCACTCGTAAACCCGCGTTTTTGACAAAGCAGATTCACCAAAAGCCTTCTGTAACATTTTCAGTGTATCGGCACAAGAAATTTCGTTCGAAACACAGAATTTAACACAAGTACGTTGTTCAATATTTTCACTCATTGTAAAACTTCGACAAACACTTCAAGGTCGACTGATTTTAACAGCTGCTGTAAACACACTGGTTGACAGATCGCGCTAAAAATAGGCATCATAATACAAAACAGTTGTACCAACCTGGAAAAAAAAAATTATCTGCCTAGCTATTACCCGGGAGATTTAAATTGACAATTCCCGATACTTTCTTGACAGGGTGTATGTACTGTTTTTTTGTTTTTTTTTTAAACTTATTTGCATAAAATTGTGATCGAGCGAGTAGGTTGGAAGCTTTTGTATAATCAAAAAAAAAAAAAATTTAAATCAATTCGATTATGCAGTCTGTTAAAATGTACGAGAAAAAAACTTTTCCCGTGGCAGAGCTTAAACTTATTGGTCGTAGTGTTCTGTACTTTCTTTTTTTTCTGCTATATTAATATAAATCGGTAAGCTTACAGGATTTAGGGATTTTTCTATTTATTCGAATCGTAGGCGAGATGAAATTATTATTATTATTTAATATTAGAAATCTTAAAAATTATAAAAAAAAAAAGACTCAAATGTTTTTCACATCGTTTTGTAGTAATTCGAGTGCGTAAGTGTATGACCCTTCATCACTAATTCATCATTTATTTATTAATAAAGTGGTTATTTATACACATGTTTTCACGTTAATAAAATAATATAAACAATTTATCGACTAGATTAGAAAACAGTTAATATATATTAAAAAATTAATGCACTGACATGTTTCGGAGACACTGGTCCATAATCATATTCACCATGATTATGGAGTAGTGTCACCGAATCATGTCGGTGTATTAGTTTTTTTTTATGTATATTAATTGTTTTCTAGGCTAGTCAATGAATTGCTTATGTTATTTTATTTATTTATTTATTATAAACAGTTTTCGAATTTATCCATACTGGTTACTTTAGTTAATTGTACATTTTTTTTTTTTCGAATTCAAAATTGTAGTAAACTTTTCTTTGTTTTAATTTTTTATTATTCATCAACCTCCTTAATATATATGTGTATATATATATATATATATATATATATATATTTTCTCAATATTTACAGATTTTTCATTGTTTCATCGTTGTACTCAGTAGTTTAAGTTGTATTTACATTTTTATTCTATATATTTAAATTTCAGTTGTATTGTTTTAATTTGCTATTTCTAAAAAATTCTTTTTTTTATTGTTGTCATTCACTTTTTATAATGTATTTCATTTTTGTATTGCATTATTCCGTCGTTCGCGCAATTTCTGCGCATAGAGGAATCTGTAATAATAATAATAATAAATTATTTGATATTTGATTTGATATTATTATTATTATTATTATTATTATTATTATTATTATTAATAATATTGTGATGGTTGTTGTGGCTGTTGTATAAGAAAATGTTATTTAATAGGGGAAATTTTGCTTTAAATTTTTTAAAGCTTATTACTATTACGATCAATTATTTTTTGAACAGATATTTTCGATTTAGATTAAAATTTATCTAAAGTGAAGGTAGAAATTTCATAACGGTGCTGTTTATTTACTTTTACGATTCGACAAGATCTTTATGACATCTGTCTACTTCTCTTCGGGTTCTTTCACTCGGTAATGTCGGAATTGAATGTGATCCGCTAAGTAAACGAATCGACACGATACAATTTAGACGTGATTATAGAGCACTACATGATTTCTGCCATTATCTATGTGACCTCGTTATGGCTTCAATTCTTTTCTTGGTTTCCTTGCGTGTTTTGGGGACCGATAGTTTTAAATTGCTTTCATATTGGAGAAATCGAAAAGCGTAGAATTAGAAGTAATATAAAATTTATATACGGTGTTCGTTGTTATAAAATTTAATAATGTTACAATAAAATACGGAATATTTGAGAACGCTAATGTAATGTACAGATTTTTACATTTATACATATTGATTACATCTTCCGTTTATTTCGTAAGCGACGGGAGTAATGTATTTTCATTCGGTATTTGTTGGTTTTTGTTCTTTTTTTTTTGACATGGTGAGGGAATAACAAAATTTACTTCTTCTTGAACGATGAAGTGCCTTTTTAGTGCAGTTTAGATTGAAAATAATGCAACGAATACCAAAAATAATTTGCTTCTTCTGTCTGCGCTTAGTAGGAACCGTGTGTACTTTATTCTAAAAATCACCGGCACCCCTGTACGTAGGAAATTAAAAGGGGGAAAAGTTACTCATAATTTTCACTGATAAACCCAGACTAATTAACTAAAATCTAATATTTTAAGGAAATTTAATTAACAATATTAAACGGGTTCAACGTTCACAATTATACGCAGATTACGTCCAAAATGAAATTGCAAATGGGGTATTAAAATCTTAATCAATGTAGGATCACAAAATTGCGTTAATTCAACATAGTTTTTCGTGCGACGTAAATTTTTTTAAAGGCCGCAAAAAATGAACTCCGTACGAAACAAAGTTCTGGACAAAAAATGGTTAGGCTTATATGGAAAATGCACATCTGCGCTTTTACACTGTTGAAAAAACTGATACGGGTTAACCGGGGATAACCAATCAGTGACCACATCATTTGATAATGGAGCTGGAAAATAATCGTGAAGTAGACAAATTATGTACGAATTTTATCCGTCGATAATACAATGGGTCTTATCTAAAAAGCAGTATATAGTTAATATTTAAGTTCGTTTAAAAATGCCTAGTTATATACCAATTTTTTCGCGGGAAGTAATTATCAGCTGCAGTCACATATTCTTCGGAGCACTTATAATTGCGCTTAATGTTTTTTTATTATTTTTCTTAGTAAAATTTGTTACACACATCCCCAACTTTTTTATTTCTTTAGTTCATTAAAACAGTTTTTCAATCTGATTAATTAGGCTTCTTATTAAGTCAATGCAGGTTAAAAACGTCGTAAAATTCTGTTCTCTTAAATATTTCCTGTAATAGACATAAAGAAAATTAAAGTTATCCGAGTGATTTTTTTTTTTTTTTTTTTTGATCAGTTCGCTTAAACACTAGATCGTATTATAATTATATGTCTTCAAATCTAAATATTAAAAATTTCTGCATATTTTCTTATGAGTGTAATAATAATCAGAAAAAAATGGTGAACAACTTGAGAATGGTATACTTAAGTCAGCGACCACCGGTGCTCATGTCGCTAGTATCATTCGAAATGTTGCATTCGTATACTTCTATTTCCGTTTGATTGCACGTACGTAGAATTATAATTAGTTTCTTGGAATTTCGGTATTTTTCACTTAACGTGTAATGTATAAAATATTTGAAAAAAGAAAAAAATTACCGACTTCAAAAATTTAATTTCAAAAACTTCAATAAAAATTCACTAAAAAGTAAAGAATAATTTTTGAGTAATATATAAGATATTACGGACAATTCTTAAACATTAACTTTTCGTAGTCGGCACCAAACTGACAAATTTGAACAGTATTTAGAAACAATTTAACGAGTATGTTTGGCTTATTTTCTCTATAAGCCAAGTGTTGAAAACATATAATTTTTTATGGCTGTTTGTGAATTTCGGCGCGGCAACAAAGAGTTAATGTTGTTTAAAAATTGTCATAATATCATTATGCATATTACTATAAAATACAGTAAAACTTCTACAAAAGCTTTGTCCGGTATTAAGAAGTGCCCGCTAATGGGAAATAATAATGTATGTACAGTTCACTGAAATTTACATTATTGCGTATTGTAACGTATTTAACAAGAATATTAAGAGGATCGTAGGTAATATAAAAAAATACAGTACATATGTACACTTAAAGACATACATGCGTCTAAAGTATAAGAAAAAAAGTGTTCGCATAATATAAAAATTTGTATGTATGTACAGTACTACTACAATACTTATGTTTGTGTTCCAGGATTAGTTGATAAAAAAAATAAGGCAATGGAGTAGAAATCATTTTTTGTTTTTAGGAACGTAAGATAAGTTTTCCAATTAACGAGTGAACATTATTTAAAGTTTCACAGTCAACTTCAGTAGTAGTTGTGTCCTCTTCTTCGCCATCATAAACTGCAAGCCCTCGTGTCTATTAAACGATAATCTGGGGCACTAATTGAACTTTTTTTGACAAACTTTGTCCGTTTAACAGAAATCGAATTTCCAAAATCATACTTATTAAAGTAGTGCCCGCGTCCTGTATTATGGGAAAATGTCGGGGATTTTAAAATTGTCCGCTATTAAGAAATGTCCGCTGCTGTTTAGAAGTGTCTGTTAGTAGAAGTTTTACCGCATATTATTTCTTACTTAAAAATTATTTTTTACTTTTTAGTGCGTTTTCATTAAATTTTTAAAGTAAATATCGAAGTCGATACTTTTTTTGGAAAAAAATGTTCCATCTATAAAGTTGGTTTAAGAATGTTTAAATTCCGTTGGTGGTGAGCTGTTTTTGGTAATTTTTGGTTGTTTATATTAATTAATAAAAGTACATCGTTAAGGAGACTTTTTTTTTTAACGTTTACTTTAACGACTACTCGGTAAATAATCACCAATACTTACCGATATACTCATACGGGGAGGGGGGGGGCACCGCTGCCTGATAAAATTTCTAACAAATAAAGAATGATTCGAATATCATTCCACGAGATCAAAATTTGTACGCAGTAAAAAACGTAATATTTCCGTCACTTACGAGCTTTTCTATTTGCACTATGGCGAGTTTACTTTATTCGAATCTATATTTATCAGTGGGTAAGATTGATAATATTTTAATTTTTTTTTGTCTTATTAAAATTAACTTTCAAATTACGTTTTCACAATAAAAACGATATTTTATGCGTAAAAGGCGTTTGTTATATTATTAAAAACTTCTCTGAAGAGACCGCATTTTTTCAATGACTTCTGCGAGTGTTTTATGGAAATCGGTTCACGCGAAGACAAGTTATGTACGAATAAACATAGAAAAAGAAATAGGCATACGCGATGATTATATAACCTTCCCCCGTTTTGAAGTCGGTAAAAAGTAAAGTTTATCGCCTATTAACAAAAATGGATGATTTTAATGAATTTACTAGATTTTTGGTAATCTGAAAAATCTGCCGGTACCTTGGTGGTCGTTTAACCAAATTAAAAAAAAAGGTAAATCTGTTTCTACTGGCGAATTGCTTTTAGATCGTTGTGGTGTGTGCATTATAGGCAATCACTATCGGCCGCTTGTTTCATTACCCAGCAGCGAGTTTCCTAACACATCTACACTTTACCGTCTCCTCGTGCCTTATCGATTAGATCTATTTACTTTATTTTGTTTTTAATTTATTTTCGTTTCGTTATATTTTGCTTCTCATCTTTTCTTCTTAACTGATATGAATTACACGCGTTACAAGTTGTAAGAAAAAAAAAATAGTTGAAAAAAAAGCAAATTAAAATAATGTTACGAAATATCAGAGATCGAAATTTCAACAAGACGTTATATGTGAAAAATTAGAAGCGCTATCATACGACTTAATGAGCGTCTTGCAAGCCATATTCTCCCCTTTTCCATCCCCTTTATATGGCTACATTATCCTTTTCCTTAATTGCCAATCTTTTCTTAGTTCGTTCCATTCAAATCGATCTTCTTTGGATTCTTAGTCATAGCAGCGTCGCGGGCAATAACCTAGTTGACTCGTTTGCTCGCTCTGGTTCCTCTAACGGCAAATTTATCAATAAATTTCCTGCTAATAATATCCTTCTACTGTCTAAGCAAGCCCATTTCAAATCATGATATCTGCATTACCTCCTTTTCTAATCCTCATTCCTTTTACAAACTAATACAGCCTCTTCCCTCATCACGGTCTTGGTTTACTAATTTTCCTGGTCTCATTCGCTCCATTATTTCCTCCATAACACGTTTTCGTTTCAACCGTAATTGTGTCTTCTTTCGTCGCTTTTTCGTTTTTCTATTGTTTCTTCTCCATACTGCATTTTTCATCCTTCGGATGACGACGACGGACGCGGATCATATTCTTTTTAAATATTCTCTTCTTGTGCAGGAGCGCTCCCTTCTTTACACTAAGTTCTAAACATCTTAAACTGCCCACTCCTTTTTGTGCTTCCTACATACTTTCCTTTCAGTCATCCCCCAGATGTTGTTCCAGCTTTATAGTCCGGATAAAATAGCATTTGAATTTGGAAATTTTTATAACCTGGACTTCTTGGGCTTAAAATTTAGTTAAAAATCAGTGGAATGCAACCCTAAATTTGTTTGTTATGTGGGAGGTGCGGAACTATTATTTATATCGAGTTTAAAAAAAAAATTGTTTTTTTTTTATAGTTTTTTTTTTTTTTTTTTGCGATTATTTCGGTAAATAAGCCCTAAATCGACATGAGGTATACTTGTCGATTTTGTTCCGGAGTAAATTTTACACAAAGATAGGCTATCGCAAAATTATTCAACATTGCAAAACTAGCGATGAAAATAAAAACAGGCAAAAAGTTCAAACTGTTGCCATTCCGTCAATTTTCCTCAAAGAAACTTTCGGAAAAGGTAGCTCTTGGGGTGCTTAAAATAAGTACCCAAGCCGAACTCTCAATAACAATATGACACGGCTTATTGTAAAATTGTGAAGTTGATTTTTGTAGCGCGTTATGTATTACAATTTTACGTGTAAAATGTGGTAAAAATTATTAAAAAGTCCATAAAAGCATTTTTAATCAATTGATAATTACAATAAATGAGACTGGAAAAAAAGTAAAATTGCTAAAATGATAATGTTCTTCTGTACATTAAAAAAAAATTATGGCGAATAAAATTAATTTTTCTCTAAAAGACTGTTTACAATTATGCGGTAGCTCTGGCATTGTTACGCAAATCCGTGTATCGTTTTGAAATGACCGGCTCGGTTGAAAAATTAGCAATATTTGTCCGCGATGATTCGATAGCCATATTAATATCAGTCTATAAAAACAAAAAATAAAAAAAAAAAAAAACAACAGAAGTATGCCATTAAAACTATTAAATTTTATCTGCGGTACCGCTGTCGGCATTAGGTACCGAAAAAAAAAAAAAAAAGGAAATCTCAGGGAATAGCGCCTAATCAGAACTTTCCAAGTATGTATAAAGCAATTTAAAGTAAAGAATTCCAAAAAAAAACAACATATTTTTGGCTTCTGACTAAAGTTAGCCGTAATCTGGTGGCATCGAACTTGATCATTTACTCTCGCAATGTGCGGGGAAGAACTTATCAAAGAAGTTTAGAAATATTCACTCCTCCACTATCAATCAGATGAGATATACCGAAATGCCGAATGTAAGAGGAAATCTGCATTTCTACTATTTCGGCGCACTGACAATGAGTTTCGCGTTCCCTGATTAACGTTCATTTTAGATTACCGTTAATTTTGTTCCATTTGTTTTATCTTCTTTTTTATTTTATTTTTTTATTTTAAATTAAGCCTAGATCACGGGGTCTCACGTTCGAATAAGAAACGTCAATGTGCAAACGGGCTGTTATATCGCTTCGAAAGATAAACTTTATCGATTGAAAATTTAGATAGAAGCCTTTGGAACGGTCAAACATTATTCATCCCTACCCCTAAGCTTTACCGTATGCCTGAGTTGTTTGTAAATCTTCGATTTCTTATAATTTCCGAGTGAACTCTCAGAAGAACTACCAAAACTTTTTGCTAAAGTAAGAGCGACAAAAAATCTTACGGAATAGTACAAAAAGATATTATCGGGGTTAACGGGCTAGTAGGCGAGAGATGCAAGGATGTCGTGCGGTTTCTCTAGAAATAATAATAATACAGACTGCGGTGCTGACGAGATAGTACAGCTTTAGTCGTTGACATCGTTTGTCTCAGAATCGGACCGTTAAATATTTAAATATTCAATAAGTAGTCGCCTTGCAAGAGCTTCTACATTTGCTATTCATTCGTTGCCAATTAAAAAATTATTCAGATTGCCGATCAATCGCTACTGGAATTTCTCTCTAGCACCGACATGGGCGTGTGTCTGTAGAAAATATATTAGCAGCTTCTAGACCGTAATATATCCGTTCGCGACATCAGCACTTTAAGCGTGTACTGATATGAGAAAAACTGGTATCATAGTGTGGCTTATATAGCGGGGAGCGATAGACCTCGTAACGGAGCATTATCCCACTAAGCAGGAAGAATGTGTGTACTCCATTTGGTTTCACCGGGCTGCGAAATTCATTTCAAGTTTAACGAAGCAAATTTTATTAAAAATTTTTAATGTTATATATTTTAATCATTAGGTCTCCTGTAAATTAGAGAAATTAAAGATTTCACAAATAGCTATTAAGGAGAGAAAAGTGCGAACTGATTTCTATGCAACCGGGCGAGGTAAAAAAAAAAAAAAAAAAGGCAGATAAAACAATAGATATTAATGATGTGTGTATACACTAGGCAAATAGTCTAAAATTTCTACGAAAACACCTGATGATAAAACAATCATCGAGTTTTGATTCGTTCTCATTTCTCTTTTAATCTGGCCAACCAGACTTGGCTCATAAATTATTCAAATGCCGTATTTATACGGACGACCGCTTACTTCCATTTCCCATACACGATTACAATAAGTTTAATAACGTGTTTTTACCATTACGTGTTTACTCGCGCGTATTTAAGCCGATAATCTGGATGGATAGGTAACACACGTCTACACTGGATGAAAGTGTTTCTCGTGTTTCATGTATGCTTTCACCAAATGCGTAGCCTGCGTTGTGCTATTCGTCAGAGTAGCCGCTTGCTCTTGCACACATAAAGGCACACGTTGTTGCCTATCATCAATCGTATTGTTTTGTGCAAGCATTCCCGTGTGCATTTTCACGGGCCATTGTGTGTGCTATCTTTCAAAATAGACACACTTCGACGTCGACTAATTTGAATAAAACGACAATCAAACAAAAGCGCATAGTACCAGCGACGGTTGATATAATTGCAGTACAATATCATCTCGCGCGTAGCCTATAGTTTATTGGTTGCTTTTCGAATATTTCGATATAATAGTACGTGCGTGTTTTATTTATTTTTAAAATAATTTCAGGGTAAATCGGACGAACAGTTACAAGATGAGAAGAAATGGTTGGACTGTGAAAGGTGTTGGCTGATGCACAGAGCCGGATTCACCAGCGTACGAGTTTTAAGTAGAAGTCATGAGTCCGGCAAAGTTGGGATTTGTTTGGAAGCTACTGGTGAAACAGCTTCTGTCGATGAAGACGATGTCGAACTGGTAAGTGTTACGTTGAAATTTTAACGCATAGACGACTGAACATAAGTCTAAATGTAGAAAGTCTTTGTAATTTCGCAAAATAATACATCTTTAACTGTGTATACAAGCTGTTTTCGGAAGGAGACAATAGCAAATGATCGCGCTCTCATTAGGCTAAAGTTGTTTTTTATTCTGTTTATTTATGTTTTTCTGTTAGACGTTTTTATGTAAAAGAAAAACATTCTTGTTTGATAATTCGACAAAACTATATTTTATTAATGCTTCAACAGATTCGTCTAATGCTCTTGATAATCTTGTAACTGTTTATAAATTTTGTATAGAGAAATACTTATATACAAGACACGGTTTTGCCTAGGGAAATCTAGCGTTTGACAATTATTGTAGGTGTGTATACACGATAAATTTTCTTCGCCAGCATTTCAGACGAGCCCGATCATCTGAAAACCATTGATACCGAAAATTAAATTAAAAATGACATCAATTCACACTGTTCTGAAACTTCCTAAAAATAATGCGTGTACAGTACAGAGAGAAGTCTGGAAATTTAGAAAATCAATTCAGATTCGATTAATTTTAATATTATTATTTTTCGGTTTTTGAATTCGAACCTTTCCTTATTCTTTTCTCCGAACATTCTGCATTATTTTTGTTTTTTACAAAACTTTATAAGAGACACTAGATAGTATATTATATACGGTTTTATTAAAGAACATCGGAAATAATTTCGTTGTCTATCGATGAAATCTCAATTTAAAGTGAAATTTATTAACTGAAAAGCTTACTTTTTTATGTTTTCCAATCATATTCTTCTTCTTCTTCTTCTTACGCCGTCTCCAAAAAACCAACATTGGCAATCCGTACGATGTAAGATTTAGACACCGCTGCTCTGAAAATCTCCTCGTATTGCAGCCAACGATGCAGATCTCTCATCCATGAGTTCCGTCTCCTACCTGGAGACCGCTTTCCACAAATTTTTCCCTCAAGGACTAAATTACAACTTTATTAATCCTTGGAATGTAAATTTTGTGTTTCGCCGGCTAAAATCTTCGCGAAAACATTGTCAACAGTATTATTATTATTCTCGAAGAATATTTTTCGAAAAACCTGTCTAGTTTTTTAAAGAAGCAGTCGTCTACATGTGACCGGTAGCGCATTTGTAACTATCGTGTTCCTTGAGCATCGATTGTTCACAATATGATCATCATCAGACGTCGTATGAAACAGTTTTCCGTTCTTCCTGTTATCCAGCGCGCCAGGTGCACGCCGTGATTTTTTTTCTTACTCGTATTTCATGGATTTGTGACAGTGCTGCAATTTATCAAATTTTAGTAAATGACTTCAGCCATATGGACCATCAGTCACCGTAATGATTTTTTTTCTTAAGGTATCTCGGAATCGGCTTAATAGAATGTTAAAATACCTATAATCCCAGCACATCTCATACATATGCAAAAAAATACTTTCCCGATAACTCTTTCTTGTAAGCAACAAAAAAAGAGTGTGATATCGTCGGAAAATTCAAACTTATCTCTTATCATCGACAGCGGTAATTAAATCTAGAGGAAAGTTGAACTATTTTACATCTTATCCGTACAGAACTTTTCAACCTCATTCAGATATCGATCAGTTCGATGACGATATATAGACGAGACACTTTGTCAGTCCTGTTTTCCCCCATGTTCTTGAACCCGTAAAATTTCGGGTCAGGTTAAAAATACGTTATGAAGACTACTCTAATCAAGGAAGCGCCGGCTAACAATCTTACTCATTCGGAAGAGTACACGCTATCCGTCAGTGCTATAAAATTTTTGACGACGTAATCTGCAGCACATGTGGATACATATCAAGTGTTTAACCAACTATGGCGCCCCTAGGCATATTCGGTAAGTTAAAAAACGCTCCTTACCATGAAAATATTTTCTAATTCTTAATAATTTAACGAAAGCATCAAAGAAGGTAACGTTTACTCATCGATTTACCGCAAGTTTTGTCTCGGATTCCTTAAGGAAGCATTTTCGAATTATATCGGCTATATTCGATTAACGGCCTAATAGTGCGCCTTTACGGGACTATATGTGCATGTTTGCTTCCAATTTCGATGCGGCTACAGTAATAAATTCGCTATAGCAACATCTTGTAGAATTATGGTTGACACAACAAAGGCCAACGAAGAAACAAACAGTCACATCACTTTTACGCTGCGAAGAAGCATCTCACCTTCATTTTATTTAAATCGAAATATCCTTGCATGTAATTCAGATAAACAATTTACGCGGGCCTCACGTTATCGTTAAAATTGGTGAAATCAGAAGATTATACGAATTTTACTATCCAGGCTATTGGAGATATCCCGTCTAGATTACTCCGCGTATTAGATAATAAGACAGTAGGTTAATAACGCCAATCTGGCCGTATGGTGTTCAACTAAAACATCGCATATATGTATGTCGTCTTCCGTTAACGAAGATTAAGATCTTGCACAAAGTAGTAGTCGGTGCACTATGATTTTTTTGTATTGAATCTGTCAGTGACGAAAGATCTTCGGACTCCTTTTGTTACCGAGCTGTTAAAGTTTCTACGTGCAAAACAATTTTCGACAAGCGGTTAGTTGGCACACAAATATGTGCACTTGTCACTCTAATAAATCCCCGACACTCTTTAACTCGTCGTTTAAGTTGCAATTTTTGAATAATCTGTAGGCTTTCTCAGATTTAATGCGGCACATAGATTGTGCAGTAATTTTTAATAATTACAATTTAACCCCTACGAACCGATTTGTAAAGAGCTTGTGCAGATATGTTGTGGCATTTTTAAAATTGGTATACACATCTGACTTTATAATAATGAAGGGACCGTCAGTCTTTTATCAGTCTGTTTTTCCGTTCATACATTAAAGCAGTGTATAATATTAGCTATCCTGAAAGGACACGCGGCTTTAAAAAATAAAACAAATTTAAAATTCATCGACATTATCGGAAAATAATTGAATTCTTTTCTTTACCTCGTTGTACATGTTTTCTCGCAGGCTAATCCTCCGCAATTTGATCAGTGCGAAGATCTGGCACAGCTTCGATATATAAACGAAAGTAGTACCTTACATACTTTACGTCAAAGGTTCGGATCGAATTTAATTCATACATACGCTGGACCTACCATGATTATTATCAATCCTACGGTTCCGCTATCGATATACTCAGAAAAGGTAAAATTATTTGCTTTATAACGATTGTATTTTTCGACTTTTTAAAATAGGTGTTGCCATGTTTAAATTGTGCGTAAACTTAAAAATTAACCGCACCTCAAAAACATTAGCGAGTTACACTATACGGCTTTGATTCAAACACCGCGCAGACTGTTTTCGCTATCTGTGTCGTTTGTTCGATAAATCTTGTGAAAATATTCAACTGTTGTAATTTTATTATTAAACACACATCTCATATGCGGAATACTATTCCTCTAGCCGCTTTGACGTTGCGCAGCTCAGCATTACCAGCTTGGTGTTGTGATGGCAACTTGTTGTCAATAGGTTGATATCATCATCTGTGTGTTTCGACAATATTCACCTCGATCACTATTGTCCCCGATTAAGTGCGAAGGATTTAAATTATAAGCCTTTTTTTCGTAAAAATCCCTTTAATGGGGGCTTTCCCCCCAAAAAAAAACGCATGGGTCTGCCGTATTAATAAAATTGAACGCAGACAGTCGTTATTTTATGACACCTACTTTACGTAGTGATCAAGCTGTTGAAGGAAGAATCGCTTCAGCAGGTTCAGCCTTGTTAAATCTCTTTCCCGCACTAATTAAGGTGATCCGCGATGATTCTGCTCATGTTTTAAAAATCTTTTATCCGTTCTATGCTTGTTTTATTTATTGAAATTCTTCTAGGTCCCTTCTGTCCAAGCTCGACTATGTCCAAAATATTCCTCTGGGTTTCTACCTTGGAGCCGGAAAATCTACTCCGATCCTGCTCTACATGCAGAATGCCACATTCTTCCTCTTTTCATTCGAAGGTCTGATCAGGGCACCTGTTTTTTCTGTTAAACGTTTACCTACATCCTGGTCTATTCTCGTTCCTTCTTACTCTTAATTGGCGTTTTGCCAACAATAAAACTCCGACATACTATCTCTCATCTTTCAGTTTTCACGCCGTACACTTTGAAAAGCCGCCATACTTCTCGTTCAGGTTTTCTTCGCATTTTCATCTTATTAATTGCGATTTTACAACCATTCTATCGAAATTTGTTGCTCGGCATGTTATTAATTTCGGAATTCTCCAGTAATTTAAACTTCATTTTTCCAATTTTACTGACCGCTTTATCCTGTGACGTTGAGTCAGGCCTTTTTGTCTTTCGCTAAGCTTCACTTTGAACCCTTTAAACCCCCTTCCTTCCGTTCGGTTTTCTACGCCGAGTCAACTATTATTTTAAGGACTATTTTCTTTATTTTTTCCTCTCTGATCTTTTTCCGAGTGTCCTTATTATATCAGGTTCCTAAAATGTTCTCCTACAGGTCATTTCCTCTTCTACATAATTATTCTAATACGTTCTCTGCTTCGTAATCTTTTCCTTCATCACTCCGTCCAAATTTGATTTCTCATGAAGATACACCTAGGCGCTCAAGGATCGAATGACTTAGTAGATCGGCTAGCTCGTTTAGCTTCTTCTACCGGAAGATTTTTTCGACAACTTATCTAATGGATTTCCCTACAACTTATAATGCGTCCTTCACTTTCTCTTTTACTTCTCTCTTGTATCCTTTCTATCTGCGATCTTTGATCTCGTAAAGATCTAATTTCACTTTCTTTTCCTTTCCCAGTTCTTAAGCTAATGTCCATGTCGCCCCCCTCCCTAAAAAAAAAAAAAAATTACGTTTACATGACGTGGGTGGAACACAAGATAACAGGTAATCGAAAAAGGTTTTCAAGATGCTCGTTTTCGGCGAATTACCTTATTCGGACGGCCAACGAGTAACAGTAACAACTATGATTCAGCGTTGAGTTTAATCAATATAAAATACGAGATTTTTTTGTTTTCGGTAATTGCGAATAGACGAAGGAAGAGTGTATGTTGTATTCGGAGAGAGCTTTAAAGCTCCTTGAATAAGAATACCAATGAACACGAAGATTATTTTTCAATTTTGTATAAAAAAACTCAAAACTTCTGTTGTATTTAAATCAAATTACAATTGTTTCGTGTTTGACATAGCTTCGAAAAGGATATTGTAGGAATCGCGTTTTTGGTGAAAAACAAAAGGAGTATTGACCGTAATATTTGCATTCGGAAAAATTCAAACAGATTTTTAAAATAAAGTGTGTATGTGTTTAAGATGGCCATTACTGCGTAGATAGTAACAATTTAGAATAGCGAAAACAGATGAGGTAATCAATGGAAAGTGCATGAAACAATAAGACGGAAGGTATTTTATTGAATGACAAAGTTAATAATTAATACAGGTAATCCATAAATAATAAATAAGCCTGAAATTAGATAGACCTACTTCCAGCAACTTGTTTTAGGTGTTTACGAAATTACAAAATTTTAATTCATTAATCTTTTTGTCACTAATTATTCATTTTCATTTTTGTAACCTACTGACATTAAATGTTCTACGTAAAAACCTACGATCTATTTCGACTCAGCCGTGCCCGATTTCTATACAGTTTTTCATATTTCATTTTATTTAGAGTTTCGTCAGTGGAAGTATTAATTACACACAGTGTACCAATCAATTTCGTTGCATTCTGAATATCAAAAATAACAAAACAAGTCTATATTTAAATCCTTTTTATTGATTTTATTTTTTTTTCTGCTTAGCCTCTATTATTATTTATTTGTTTAATTGCGGTAAATTTCTTTAATGATAAATTGAAATTTTGCTTCTAAAAGAAAGTTTTTACCGCATATTTTTAATTGCTTTATTCTTGAAAATAAGCTACCCTCAATAGCTTCTGAAAAATATTAAATGCCAACTAACGGCTTAATGCAGCGGAATTATTTTCGTAACTTCTTAAATGTTACGAAAATAATGGATAATTCGATAAAATTTGAATGATGTAAGACATTAAAGTTTTTTTTAACATAATGTGGCCTCTAAACAAGCAAGTAAACATTCTCTTTTTAATGCAACGCAATTGTTCACATACCACAAACACTTTCTAAACTACAAATAAAATCGGTAAAATAAAAAAATCGTATTAATGAACTCGGTATCAAAATTTAGAGCTTGTCATACCTTCTACAACATTCATCCATGATGTATTTTGTTTGTACCTATGAATGTGGCTAAGTTAAAATACATGCAAAAATCAATTTAATCCTCTAAATGTTTTGAAATTTTATTGTAAAAAAAATTGGGCCGACATAAAAAGGAAAAATGACAAGCATAAAAGAAATATTTCAGTACGAAAGAATTACTTAACACTATTAATAATTTGAATTGCGGTTTCGTCTGAAGTACGTTTTTTTGACTTGTCGCTTTTAGCAACGTACTTATAATATATATATATATATAGATAGATAGATAGATAGATAGATAGATATATAGATATATATTTCTGCTCGTAAATGCTCATACACCCCAATGTAAATCTAAGCTGCTGATTTTAAGATGCCGACTTTGTCAGTTTTAAAGAAAGAACAAGACTAAATTGAATGAAAACCACAAAAGTTAACTAAAATTTTTATTGTTTAATTTTTTTATGTATTTAACTATTCATTAGTTGTGAGAAAGTAAGAATATTCTAGGAGCTATGGATTAATGTGAAAACTATAAAATAAAAAAATGCTCGAGGAAAAATCTCTCTCTGTTATAAAAAAAAGTTTCAAAATTTTTCGCATATAATGATTTTAGTTGTAAATAATGTGGGGTTTGTTAATAACCAGAAATAATTGGTTGAATTTTTCTTTTTATTATTTAATATACTTTTTCTGATGTTCGATGTGTGCTGTTTGATTTTCAATTTTAATTTATTTCTGGCCACATTGGAAATGTATTTCCATTGAATGAGGAACGAAATTTTTCATTTTACTTTTGGATAAGTACTTTTGTAATTATGTAATTTTTTTCTGTATGGTCATGGGTTATTTGAATTAATATAATTATATTTACCAAATAGCAAACAAACAGAAGTGACAAATAAAAATATATTTATCCTAAAAAAGCGTTTTCGGGTAAAGCCCGGCTTCAATTGGAAAAGTAAAAATTACGACACGAACACAAAACCGAATAGCCAAAAATAATTTGTCTGATTTTTATTTTTATTATTTATTAACGAATCTTTTCTTATATTCGATATACTGTTAAATTGAATAAAAATACTACTTTCAATAATTACGGCTATTTGGCGCAGTTGAGTGAAGAAAGTGAACAGGGCAGACTCCTAGGAGCTACATAAAAAAAATTATAATGTACGAAAGTTTTCAATATTTTGTCAATTAAAAATATCTGCTGATTAAAATGTTGAAATTTTTTTATGGCACTTGTGCAAATTAAATAACTTTGCTTTAGCGTTCTTTAATTTGCAACTTTTTATTTTTATTTATTTATTTATATTTTTATTTATTTTGTGTGGGGGGGGGGGCTTTAGGAGTATAATAATTTTGTTCATACCTTCGTGTTCGTGGTTCAAGCGGGAAAATTCTTTTCCGTACTCTTACTCATTTTAAGTACGTATACTTGTAGAAAATAGTCTAATAATATTGGACATACTAGTAAGTTGCAATATGTGTGTATAAAATTTTAACACATTTTTTGTTCTTTATGTTTGACAAAACTGGTTTTTACTGTTTTTAGAAAATACTTTTTTATTTTTCGAGTATTTAATGTTATCAGTTGTTAGAATTCAAAGCTCGTTTAATAATCCGTTTACCGATTAGTTCTGTTTTCGAATTTTTCTTATTTTGTGTTTCTTAAGAATATCATTGAGGCGAAAATTAACGGATTAATGCTTAAATTACTTTATTACTATTATTATCATTGAAATTTTTATATCTTTTCTAGGTAGCTCTTATGTTCAGGGGATGCAAGGCGGAAGATATGCCAGCTCACATTTTCTCGATTGCGCAGTCAGCGTATCGGGAAATGCTGTCGACCAGGAGAGATCATTCGATTATTCTGCTTGGTCGTTCCGGATCCGGAAAAACTACGAATTACAAACACGTGTTGAATTATTTCGTGTTAACCGCAACGTCTTCTAACAGGGCACGTAAATGTTTCTCGCTTAAATAATTATTACTGATTTCCTTTCTATCGATGATGTTTGTGCACTATAACGGTTCTGTTGCGCTAATCACTCTGTTTTCCGTTTTCAACATACTTTTACTCGGAACCCTTTTATAAAAATATATTCATTATAATGTTGATTCACATTTCAATGAAACCTATTCGATTAAATAACTTGCTGTATTTGACACGGTGCCGCCGTCACGTCTATATATATTATATAAAAGTGTGTATATTTAAGTTATATAGGTAAATTTTTACAGAGTTACGTAAATTATATTTGTGTTTTAATTACTAAAAACTAATTAAATTGGTTAAAAAAAGTATGAGATACAAAAAAGTCAGTGACTTGTAAGAGCGAAATGCGATGATTCAATTTTAAATATGCGCGAAACGTATGAGAATTAGTTTTAATAGCGTCAATTGTAATTAGTGTTCTAGCCTGTTGACAGCTAAATTAAATACTGAGTGCTCCTTAAAAATTGTTTTCGGACTATTTTGAAAAAGTCACTTCTACCCATCATATCTTTACGTATTGATATTATTGTTTTAAATATTCGCTTATAGCTATGTCTGAATATTTAAAATTTCATCAAAATGTTAATTTTTACGTTATACCGCGCGGTTTTTGCCGATTAAATTTTTTTTTTTTTTTGACGTTTTTCTTACTAAAATGTCGAACTTAAGTATCACAAAAACACGGGTAACAAGTATCAAACGGAAACAGACGCATTCAGTAATGAGCCGTCCTGATATTTAGTGCTTTCGCTTTCCGTGCACAATTCATTTAGAAAGCTATCTGTAAGTAAGATAATATACATTTAGGCGGCGGTTTTAGGTAAATTCTCTTGCAAGATATTAAGTTATGTTAGGTTCTGACAAACCTTTTTGGTTATAGTAAAATTTATTATAGCAAAAATGAAGACATAGTGATCAGCTGATTAAGCGTTCTGGTAGTTTTCGGCGGCACATACGTATAACTGTTTTACTTCTATAGCATCGCTCGCGAGAAATATGATTATAGTATGTATTTTTCAGTTCCAAATTAGGGAACTAAATAATAAGTGTAGGAATTTAAAATAGTACTAAGAAGTTGAATTTAAGCCTCATTTTCTCGTACTTCAGATCATTAGGAGTTTTGTTAAAGAATTGGGTACTGCTGTTTTTATCTGAATTAAAAATATGTTTGAAAGAAACAAAAAAAACAGTGTTTACAGAATTATGAGTATAAATTTTAACGTGTTTGTAATATATTGTTGTTGCTGGTATAAAATGTAAAAACGTAAATTTGATTAAAAAAATTATTCGGCTAAAATAATTCTGCTCCCTAATTTAACCATGAAATAAGTGCATTTTAAGAAATTCGTTAATGTGCATTTTAATTTTTATAGATACTGAATTGCGAAAAACTTAACTCGATATGGGCGATATTGGAGTCGTTCGGTAACGCGAAAACAGCGTTAAATCATAACGCTTCCAGATTTACCCATTTATTTACCCTAGACTTCGATCACAGTGGTCAGATTGTTTCAGCTTCTTTGCAGGTATAGCAAAAGGAAAATATTTAATTCCTTAATGTATAAGATAACACCTGTTTTTCTTTTTTTTTATTATTAAAAATATTCTGCTATTTGATTATGCTCCTTATTTTACACGACCTATAACCGATTAAATAATTTCCTTTTTATTATATTATATGTAAACTGAATTCAAAACGAAATATTACAAAGGAATGATATTCTGTTTTTAAACACCACAGTTATGTAGATGTATAAAAAAGCAAAGTGCATTTTGGATATTTGCATCACGTGTTAATTTATAAAAACTGGTGTTGTTTTTTTTTTTTTTATTTTTTAATTTCAATTTTTAATCGTTATTTAAAACTTTAGCCTTTTCCGGGTCGAGTCACTTTCAAGCTATGATAATTAAGTGCAAAAGAAATTTAAGAAATTAGATACGACACGTAAGAACAACGCGTCCTACTCTCAGCGTTGTTCGTTTCAGTCATTAAAAGAGTGGAGTCGGTATATAAACCTAATCAAGATTAAATTTCATTTATGCTTGTATTTATTTTGAAAATTCAGCTAAGAAGTGAAGTTCCTTAAAATTAATTCAGTTTTAATGTAAAATGAGTACATTTTCTCATTTTCTTTTAAACTATAAATTAATTTATTGTTTACCTTTGGTATATTTTAAGTAAACTTATATACACAACTTGAACGTTAAACTGAAAAGAAATGAAACCTTTTTCCTCCATAAGTGTTAAATGAAACACTTTATGTAAACACTGAACTGTTTTATTTAGTATTCAACGATGGTAGGATATAACGCTGTGATTATTAATTTATATCATAGTGTCGTGATAGTGATGTTATTCAATTAGTGGTTTTTGGGCATAGATACGAGTCACGTAAATCTTTTTTACAATTTAAAGAGATCTGATTAAGTTTACGACATTACTTTATATATAAAGGGAAACGACTGACGTTTACCGTTAGATTCTAATAAAAAATATTTCGAAGTATATCTTAAGTTTAACCGCTATTTCCCTTTTACTGATATATCCTTTTTGAAATTGCGAAGACGGCTACAAAAAATCTGAAAAACATATGAAAGTCAAAGAAATGTAATTAAAAAAAAAACAAAAAAACGTAGTGGTCATACTAGTCACTGTCATTAAATGTTCTGTTAGTACTAATAAAAAATGGGGAACATGTTTTACTAACAGTTTGTAGAACACTGTAAAGTTTATTATTGTCATTTTCCTTTCCCTTATTCTTATAACGGAAGTACTTTATGATATGTGCTTTATACATTTCAATTATCTGATAATAAGTCATAATTAAAATTATACTTATAGTGTTCCTTTGGAAATGATTTAGACATCGTAAAACGGTTCGGAATAGTTTTCGTTTTATTCGTGTAATATTTTACTGAAAACACTGTAAAATTAGTCGCAACGAATTAAAATTTTAGTAAAACACGGTATATTTTCTTGAAGATGAATGAACTTTATTTTTTCTACAGTAGTTAATCAACGAAAACATCAGTATAATTATCGCCCGTTTGATAACCTCTTTGTTAATGATGTTAAATACTTCCGTCATTAATAGTATAACTCTTTTTATAAACTATTTTCGTATATGCACCTATTGCTTGTAAACATTTTATTTACATACAAGATAAAATAATAATATTTTACAGTATTAAAAGGAGCACATTTCGAAATCAAAATCAGAATCAAGTTGATAAATACGTAAAGAGAAATTTTCTTCGAAATTATCTAATGAATGATACGTCTGAAATTAATTCGAAAACTGTTATTGACGTGATAAATTACAATTCTGCGGAATGATATTTTTTCAAAAAGATTAATGTGTTTTTTGTGAAAACAAAGAATTAGATAAATACTAAATTAGCGAAAAAATTATGAAAAATACGCATATGAACTTCGGAAAATTTAAAAATTTAGGGCAATGAACGCGAATAACTTAAAGTATTATCAACGATAGTTTCCTACGGAAACTTAGATCGGAATAAAGATAATGAATTCGAAACCCCCTCAACGAACGATTTACAAAGCTCATTACTGATAGAATTTGAACATTACTCTTGAACCAATACTCGGCTTTATCAAGTACAGAAGATGGCAGAATTTTCGGTTGGTTTATCTGTATTATTACTCAAAAATTTAATATTTCCTCTAGCTTTATATAAAATAAAACAGGTTCTAGCTTATCATACATTACGTATATACTATAATTCAATAACAATGTCTAGAATTTTATATGGAATTCAAATATATTATGTGAGGCTAAGAAAACGGAAATAAATAAAATAAGCAAAATGCAAAAAAATTGTTTGAAACTTATACTGCCCTACCGGAAGCAAAACGATTCTGGATCAACTTGGTGGAAAGAAAACAGCGAAATCTCCTCCAAGATATACTTATATAATCTTAAGTTGACTAATATTATGATGTATAGGATAAGCAAGAATAGTTGTAATTTTGTATTTTGAATAAATGTTAATAAGAGTATTGGGCACTCACGCAACGGGCATACTTGCCCTGTGAGACCCGTAACTTATTAAAAAAAAAAAATCAAGACATATAATATTAAAAATTAAAATACCCGCAATTTGTACTGAATATCAAATGTGTGATCTTAATTGCAAAAATAAACAACTTTTTTACCACTTTTATAATTGTGTGGTTTACAGACTTCTTAATACTGTTTTTTATGTAAACGTTCAATATTGCTCCTGAATGTATCATTAGAATTTTCAATTTACTCCATATTTTCTCTGCCATTGTTAGAAATAATAATTAAAGGAAAATAAAGAAAAAAATTATTTTCATTATAAAATTATATTATACAATGTTTTTTACTAGTACAAAATGGAAAAAAATATAGCAACTAAAAGTTAATAAAACACCAAAATCGTGAAATTGAACTAATACCAAAATTATGTAATAATTTAAAAGTGCCCCGTGAATCTTTTGACCGGTAGACATTCCTAATATATTATCGCTCATTAAATACAATAACGTCATAACTCAAAAAACGTTATTTCGCAGAAAACGCAAATTAACATTTACATTTACTATAATTTGAACGGTGTACACTTTCCAAAAGCAATGCTTATTTTTTCGAGTTTCTTATTTACAAATATGGCGTTCTAACCTCTAATTGTACTTATAAAATGCATTCCAACTGTACACAACTCAAATTCGCTATTTTTTGAGTTATAACGTTATTGTATTTAATGAGCGATATATATATATTTGTTAGAACTAGAATTTACTCAGTGGGAACGCCGAAGAATTCTTATTTCCGAATTATAATATTAAACTTTTTAATTATAATTATTCATTAGTACATTTTTATGTTTTCTTAAAGAAAAAAATATTCTGTAAACAAAAAGGAAACTATATATTTTATTTCTTATATTTATTTGAAATTAAATGAAGGTGTATTTTTTTAACATTATAGGGTAAATTTAAATAAGCATATTCGAATTTTATATAAAAAAAAAAAAAGAACTTTACGCCATAGTTAAAGCGAGTATAAAAGTTTAGATTTCAGTTTCGGCTGAAAATCTTTTTTTTTCGCTATCGTTATCATTCTTTTCAGCTCAATAGGCTCGCAACAAAAGCTATCAAAACCATATTTATAATGCGCTAATCTCATTTGTCATTGTTCTACTTATCATTCATTTTTTGGTAGCACGTGAAAGAGACTTGCGTTTGGATTAATCATACTTTTACAGATCTGTTAATCCGAAGCCACCCCGTATATTTTTTCACCATTTCCCACTATTCTTCTTGTCGCACAATTCCTTTATTTTATTTTTGTTATTTGCAACGGAAGCCAAATAAAAACAGCATAATAATTCACTTTTATTAATTTTCTTTGTTCTTTATCCTTAAGTGGTTAACTATGACAATAAATATAATTGTAAGTATAGCAAACATTGCGATACGTATAAAACGATATACATATTTATCCTTAGAAACTTTTTCGGGCCCAGCCTGTTATTAGTTAAGTTTGAAAAACATAAAAACCTAACAAAAGCACCCTGATACTAATGTAAAACGCATCGGTTAGAATTACCATAATTTTTACGATTTCCAATCAATATTTTTGCAAATTTGTAGTTATCCACATTGATAGTTATAAATGTAAATGTGGCGTCAGTTTTCTTCTCGTCAGGAGCTGTAACCAAGCTTCGAGCAAATAGATACATTTATTTCAACAAATTTCAATCAACGTATATTTTGTGTAATCCTCTATCTGATTGTTTCGAGTTTATCGAAATGTCCGTCTCAAGTTTTTTGCTTTTTTTATTGCATCTCTCTATTGTGAATTTTTCGACATTCTCAAGTATTTGTTGATTTTACGCTTGTTATAAAATTTCGCTTTAAAATAACCTTTATAGTTATTTTATCATCCTTATGTAGAATTAAATTGAAGCTTACAAAAATAAAATGTTTCGCAATGTCTTTATATAAAACTTTAAAAAAAAAAAGAGTAAATGTAGTTTGAACATTTTTTTGCAGTTATAATTTACAAACAGTTCGCCGATATTAGTCTCCATTTTCCAGAACATCCACATTATGTTTACAGTTAAAACCGTCTCATAGCAGTGCATCGTCAATTTTTATCACATTGATTACGCTATGCTTCTCTAATATGTATCAGTCCTATCATCTTCATTGATTTCTAAACTGGATTATATTATTTTTGAAAAAAACAAATTTGCAGCGTTACATTCTTTTAGATTTTGTAATATTTCATAGAACTTTGTTTCTTATTGAATGCTAAAATCATTTGTACCTAGTGAAATAAATAGTACGTTGTGTGATTATTTTTATTCCTTCTTTTCGTAACTCTCCATCAAAGTGTATCAGCAAAACCTGTTCAATTTTTTTCAAATCGGACAAAATGTCATATATTTAACGTTTAAAAAAATCATAAAACTATAATGAAAGTTATTATTATAGAGTACAAATTAAATAAGAAGGTAATCATTTTAACATGTTCCGTAGATATTATGGTTCGAAAAATGGCGTTTGGTAAAAAGGTATAACGGAGAAAATACATTTCATATAATATACTGGCTATATGCTGGCGTTGACGGATCATTACGTAGAGAGTTGCTACTCGACCAGATCTCATCGTCCGATCAAAATATTTTCTTCGTACCGTTAAACAAAGTAAATACATTAATGAAGTTACGAATGTTTCCAAAAAAGCGTTTTCACTGTCTTAAAAAAAATTTATGAGTAATGTTGCGTTTGTTTTTGTTTTTGACTTTTAGCACGATGAAAAACAAAAAGCACTAATGGACTTCAATAGAATATGTGCTTCTTTTAAAACTGCGGGATTTTCAGATTCAGAAACGAAAGTAATTTTTTCGGTTCTGGCGGCGATAATACATTTAGGATTCGCAGGAGCTAGTAAATGTAATTATTATATTATTTTGTATACTTTTGTATAAAATTACAAAGTTAATTAAAAAAATACCCCCCCCCCCCCAAAAAAAAAAAAAAAAAAAATTTTTTTTAAAAATTGTATTCGAAAATGCAACGAAACGGTCATTTTAGAGTTAATGTAAATTAAAACCCCGAATTCGACTCTTGCTTTTTGTTGATTTTTGTGAATGTTTCGCTTTGATTTCAATCGAAGGGAGAAAAAAAAACGGAAAAAAAATTAATCTGTCATAAATTGATAACATTTTTGAGCATTTTACGTCAATAATTAAAGTGATCTAACAGTACAACAAAATTGTTATTAATCGGTTATATTAAGTGATTTTTGCACTCGTATTAATTTCAGTGTAGTATAAGTGTATTTGGTATATCGTCAGTGTGACATTTTCGTTGTCGTAGTGAAGAGAAATTTGTTTACATTTCAATTTGGAAAAAGTGAAGTTATTCTCAATGATTTTCTTTTTTTTTTTTTGCTTTTACTTTTTACTTATTAATATTGTAACCAATTCTTCAATTTTCTCTTTAGTTGTCCTTATTTTTTCTCTCCCACTATTTCCTTCGGATTTTTATTATTCGCTTTTAAGTTATCAAATGTTTATTGATATTTTTATTAACATTTTCCCTTTCTTAGTTTTAGCTAATAGTAAATAATACGTAAGTTATTTTCTTATATTTTTTATTTGTTTTTCTTTTAACTTGATATGGTTTTCCTCGTAGTATCTGGTACTCTTACATTTTTATCAATAAATGCATTTTTCTAATTATTAAAATATTTTCGTCTTTTGTCTTCTCTTTGTGATTTGATGTTATTTTGAAACGTTTTATCTATGATTTGTTAACTTTTTCCGGATGTATTTTGAAACGGTTCTCCATGCTTAGATTTAATATCTAAGCCGTGACTCTGCCAGTGCATAATGTAGCATCATTAACGTCTTTATATTTACATACTTCTTTAAAGTATTTATCGTTGTCATTTTCATAGCTATCTGTATTTATTGTGCATTTTTCATTTTAGGTGCTATTATTATTCTCAATTATTTATGTCGTGAAACTATTTTTATCATTTGGAAATATTTATTTTTATGTATTTGTTGTTTTATAACCTGAAACAGAAATATTCATTAGAGTCAATAATTATATTTAAATACGCATTTTAAATTTTACAGTTATTTTTCGTACAATGATTTCTCCCTTACATGTGTTTTTAGATCCATATTTGTTTATGATTATTAAATCGTTTCCGATTTCTTTTTCTTTTTTTTTTTTTTTTTGCTTTTTTGAGTCTTCATGAGGTTCTACTACAGCCATGTTGGTGGCAAAGGAAAATAATTAGCTACACTTAATTTATTTACGCAGATCCCTTTCTATATATATATATATATATACATGTGGGGGAGCACATGTGTTTGTAAATTTAGATTATCATTTGCAGAATTCCCGCGATAATTTTAATTTTTTAATTTTTATTTAAACATTTAAATTTTTTCAAAAAACTCCTACATATTTCTGTTGATTTAAAATTTTTCCTTTATATTAATTCAGCGTTTACTGTTTTTTTTTCTTCGTTCAATTTTATTTATTTATTTATTTTTGCCCTACTTTCTTTGAAAGTAATTTTGCTCGTTTCTTCCTCCCATTCTTTTTTTTTTTTACTTTTTACAAACAATTCTGATATGTTGATATCTGTGTTATAATAATTAAAACTTCTTTTCTTCTTTGTTTTATATATATATATATATGTGTGAATATAAAGAATTAATGACTTGTTCACTTATAATGTACTTTATACGTTTTTTTGTTGATTTTATATTTCTATGTGTAATATTATTTAACTTTGTTACCGTTTTCATTTTAATTACTTATCGTTATCTTCGATTAAATAAAGGTGCTAATTTGCGAGAATGAATGTAAAGTATTGTCAAAAGATTACAAAACAATTTTTGTAATAGTATTGAAAGCAGAGTTAGCAACATGTCGGGACGATAATTCGAAAGATAAAAACTGTAAAATTGTGAATATAAAAAAATGAAAAAGAAAAAAATTAAAGAAAATATCCTCATGTGATAAGGAACAAGAATTTAATTTTAAGCGAATTATAAAGAAATTAAGAAAAAATTCGAGGTCTGGTTGTAAAGAAGTTTTACTGAAATTTAAGAATTAGGGGAGAATAGTGATAACTTTAATTTAAGAAAAATAGGCAAAACTTTCACTGATCATAAATGGAGCATGATAAAATCAGTTGATGAATATAATAAAATCATTGTAATGCAGAAGTTTAATTAAATAGTGTCATAATTACATAAGTAAGCTGTTGGACTCAACCGTTCTTTATTCATTAGTATTAAAAAAATACTCGGAAGGACTATAAACATGTCACTATAAACAGAAACTGAAAAGATAATATGTCCTAATCAAATATACGTAGGACTTTCAAAATTAATTTAAAAAGGTTCCAATAATTCTTTTAATCATATATCGAATAATACCGAATATGTCTGACTGATTTCTGTGTTTGTCGAGATTATGTATTCTGGCAGGCACTACTTTGGAAATGGTCGGAGTGAGGTTCTAGATAAGGATTTTCTCTTTAAATCACGAACTCTTGAAAATTTAAAATGAAAATGAGAATAATTTGTTTTCGAGTATTCCACGTTGATCTGTCGAGAAATATGTATATTTTTTATGTACTAATGATTTTATCGCGATGTCGTGAATTTTTTCTTTTGTATTATTTAACATTACAAAGTTGTAGTGTGAAGTGTTGAATTTTAAACCGAATGCTTATTTATAAATAAAACCGTCGTAAGCGATCCTCGGCAGTATTTATGCATCATTAGTGGGGATGCAGATGGAAGAAAATTATTTTTTAGAATTCTGTTTCATAGAGAAGTCGATAAAAATTTTTTCGCAGACACGGACATACATCGTTTCAGAGTTTTGCGCGGAATTTAAACATTTCTCAAATCGCAATGGTGCTTTCCAAGACTTTTTTGGTGCTGTATAGATTGTGTGTAGAGGTTACTTCTTTTATTATTAGTCGATTGTACGAATATATATTAAGTATTACGAGTTTAAGAATCGTTCGAAATAAATTTCCTGATGAACTTGGTAGGGGATAAAATAGTCTCTGTTCGTTTGTAAAAACAATTGTTTTATTTATATGTGGTTAATTAGAAGTATAAAGGTTCTGCATTAATCATTTCAGAGACTGATTCGCATTAACGATCCATCTGCAAAAGAAATAAAACGAATTACATTTGTTTTAATACAAAATTTCACGTTGAAGTTTTTATTTTTAAACTCACCCAGTCGCCTTTACGTAACTCTTTAGAGGCAGCTTTGTATTTCTAAATAAAACGTTGTTAAACTTATTACTAATGATTGTGTCTAACATTAAACATCGTGATAGCGCACTTTCCGGCATTGTGTAACTTTTCTTGTTTTGTTTTTTTAAATTTTTGGTTTTAGATTAATCTTAAGACTTTTCTGTTACGCATAAATGTGACGACTGTCGCGCAGGGTTACTGTGAAACTTTTTTGTTGCCTTTTTAATTATAAATTTAATCCGTTTATTGTACTTTAGTGTTGTGTCGTTAATTTGACTCGAACGTGAATTTAAAATTTTCTCTAAATACAGATAGTTTTCTTCCACTTTTCATTGATATACTGTGCAGCTATCATCAATGATACGTGATATATCAATAATACATATGTGCGAATTTTTAAATTTTTTTAGAGCTTTCGGGGTGTGAAATTATTCAAGCAGTGCGTGAATGTTTGATAATAAATTATATAATTTTTCCTAACAGGTGGTAATAGTAGTCGGTGGCAGTTTAACGATCCGGCTGCTGCGGAACGTGCGGCAAAATGTTTAGGAACTACAGTAGATGATCTAGCGCGTTTAATATTTGTACAAGGAGTTTGTACACCTACGAATTCGTCGAAAAACTACCGCAGTCCGTCATCCACGTCCCCGACAGATAATGCAAAAGTACTGAATCCTGGTGATGAACTTACCGGTGTGGACGCGTTAGAGGGATTTGTTGTCGGCTTATACACCGAGTTATTCGGTTTAGTCGGCAGTCTTATAAATCGGTAAGTTTCCTTATTTCACTTATTTCTTTCTTCATTACTGAACTGCAATATTAGGACATTAAACTAACGAATCCGAAGTAGAAGTTTAAGTGTCAATGTAGGCAGATTATAAATTTGTAGTAGTGGCGGATTTAAAATTTTGTTTTTTTTTACCCTAAAAAATATTCTATTTTAAGAAAAGCAGTTAATCTATTTGATGTATGTTTCTTTTTAATTTTGTACACCTACAGAGCTTTAAACGATTGAAATAGTTTTTATGTTTCCTTTTTTATTTGTTTATTTCTTTTTTCGTGTTAGACCGTATTACTAGTACATTCTATTAGGGGGAGAAAAAAAAGCGTATTATAAAACTTCAAAAAAGCAACGTGTAGCAGAGTCGGCTTGAAAAAGCACAAGAGGGTCGATTTTATTTTGAACTTCTTATTTTCGTTTAAGTAATGACGTCATAAATTACGTTTTTATTTAAACTGATATTAAAATTTCACTTTCGTATCGAATTATACATAATATTCTAATTTAAGTTTCTTATTTAAATGCGCTTTTTTATAGTGTGAAGTTTTTTATATGATTTGTCAGCGGCGTAGCCTAATGATTAAGGTGCTTGGTTACCAAATCAGAGGTCCCCCTGGTTCGAGACTTGTCTCGTCCCGGATCCAAGTCGCTCCCAAGTTTACCCAGCTTGTAATAATAGGGTACCAGAGAAATCTGGGAAGATAAAGGCTGATCTCAAGTAGAAAGGAACCCCCCCCCCCCCCCCCCCCCTACTCACATTAGTGCCGTTGGACTTAGTACATTACGGAAAGCTTAATTCCACAATTTCGACGCCCTATCAAGGGTATGGGACCTACTTTACTTACTTTACTTGTAAAAATAATTTATATAAGATTATTTTTGGAGATTAATGTCTAACACGGACAAAAAAAAAAAAAAAAATGATTTATTTCAGTGTCAGCACATCAAACAATTCACGTTCGCTACGCGAATATGATTTATAAACCCCAATGCTAATCGCCCTGCTTTAATTTTAGATGCATTTTGAAATTGTTGGAACTTAAAAATGAAATGTCATGCATATTACACTTTTCCGTTATTGCAAAAAAGTATAAAAATAAATAATTAGATTCGTTTAAAAGGTTAAACGACATCACTGGGGCTTGGGAGAAAAATGTGAAATTCAAAATTAAACTACTGCTGTAAAAGATTCAAAATTCCCTAACTGCTTTATAACATTTAGAGCTAAAAAAAAAAAAAAAAACAAAAAAAAAAAACACTTATTCGTTTGCATGTTAAAGTTATATAATATATATGAGAATTATTAAATATTTTGAAAGGAAATAATTTTTACTACTTGGTAATTTATACGAGTTTTTGTGTTATTGTCGGGAATACGACGCAAGTCCTATCTAAAAACTAAAAATAATACTTATTTACAATTTTACGTTTGATCTTGAAATTTAATGGACGCTATAAGTCTTATAAGATTCGTCTCCTAGCAATGTCTTTTGCTTTCGATTGTTAGTACTTCATTCGATAATACTTTCCTACGAGTGAAATTAATATGTTTTATTTCTTTGAATTTTATCTAAGTTTTAAAAAGTTTTACACCGTCAGTTTCAATTGCTATTCTGCAATTTAGGAATATAACAGTTTCCGTGAATACAGCGAATTCGATAATATTGGTAGATTATCCCGGCTTTCAGAATCCGGCATCGTGCGGACGTCATCAGGATGGTGCGACTTTCAACGATTTATGTCATAATTATTTACACGAACGTCTTCAGTTGCTTTTTCATTACATCAATTTAGACGTACCGCGTGACAGATATGTGCAGGTAACGTTTCTTATTACGTACGAATCATTTTTTAACGTATATAAGTAAGATCTTTTTTATACCCTTCGAAAACGAGAATATTGTTTTTAGAGGAAATTATCTTTTAATATATGTATCTTATTAAATAAATAAATCAATCGATAAATAAAAGGTATATTTAACAACTGCATTATAACAACATAAAAAAGATAATATGGATATGTTTTGCGCGCGTTTAACGGTACATAAAACTGGAATAATTGTAACAACTAATATCGAAAAAAAACACCGATCATCAACGGTAGATGAAGTTTTTCATGTAATTTTAGAAATAAATTATACTATAATAGTCGAAACTGTAGGGAAAATATTAACAACAAAAGTATGTTGTCAAACAAATAACGCGAGATGAAGTTGAAACGATTGGAGTATGGTATTTTTATTTAAATTGTAAATAATTTCGTGTTTAATGTAGTCGCAGTAGTAAGAAATGCCAATAATCTGCTCATTTAGGAACGCGTTGATATACCAAATGATAAAGAAGATGATATATCCCCCGAAATGCTAGTCAATTTATTGGATAATTCATCGTCAAATTTCATTAAAAGTTCCCAGTTGGATTTGCGACAATCACCATCCACCGAAAAACGACCGCCTGGCTTATTGTGGTTGCTAGACGATGTGGCTACCTATCACCCAACCTCCGAAAGAGCGTTTGTCGAAAAACTGTTCGGCTTTTATAATGAGCGAGGTTCGTGAAATGAATAACGTTTACCATCTTGTTTTTTCTTCTTTCTTTGTAATTATTATTTAAAAGTTCGTAGTTAGTGCAAACTCAGATTTCGACGTTTTTTACTGAACAATAAGTAATGTTTAAGGAGTAATTCAATATTGTGGTTTTGTTTTTAAAGATGATCAAATGTTAATAAGAAAAGCTCCTGGAAATAATCACTTTATAATTCAACATTGCCAAGGGACAAATCCAGTTTTATATCGAGCCGACGGCTGGATAAAAATGTGCCGAGAAAATCCCTTTAGTAAAATTGCGATTTCCGTTCTTCACGATTCGGATAAGTAAGTTGTTACTTTTGGTTTTCATCCTTTTGCAGTAAATTACGAATTTCCAGTTCGGGCTCTTTACGTTTAGGAGCTCAACCCGCTCGCAGTGTAAAATTCAAAATAAAAGTGGTAATTTTCTTAGGAGTACTTTATGTACATAATAGACACGGGTATTTTATGTTTTGCCTAACGAAAAAATTAGCGAGTTTCATTTAACGGAAATCTACCAATGATCATCAGATGGAAGTTGCGAAATGCGGTTTTCCTTTTGATTATCATTAGATCTCTCCTGTTTTAACATTATAATAACGGATTGATTGATAAATTATTGTTCGGTCAAACAGTAAACCATTGAAAAATGATTATGTTTCGATATTCATCTGTGCGATGGTTTTTTTGTGCACGAAAACACAAGAAATGAAAACAAAATCGAAAATATTATTACGTCAGTTATATTTTTTATCATCCGCATGTTTTATTAATTCCAGTAGGTATTATATAACGTTTACTATTAACAATTTTAGGAGTAATAATGCGTTTTAAATTAAAATCGTAGAAATATTATATCATCGAAATTAACATTGACATATTTCGAAGTTAACACTTTCCTTCATATTTACTATTAACTGCGATCATATAAGTATGACGATGATTTAATAAACATTTTAAAGTAATTTTTTTTTATTTGATTCTAACGCTTGCGGCAATTTTTGCTGGTGGAGGAGGCAGCATAAAATAATTTCAATTATAACGTTAATTCTTTTTATCGATATCGTGTTGGAGTAAGAAAACTGAATTTGAATGTAAAACACTATCGGTATGTGCGTATTTCAATGAGCAAAAAACCTCGAAGGACTAATTAGCATAGACTAATTGTATCGTTTTCATTTTATTGAATTCACTTCAGGTATTACGCTAAACTTGAAAAAAGATTTTAATCTTTCGTGATTGTACAGTTAGCTACAGAATACGATATTTCTGACTTTTATACGTAATATATGGATTATTTCTTAACCTACATTCCGCGTTAAAAACTTTATTAATCATCTTTCTACGCCTATATTATTAATACGGGGGACATAACTGAACAACTAGTAAAGAAATATATTTATTTCCCGTTTCAACTTTTTATAACAGATTTTTTTTTTCCAATAAAGATTACCTTCATAAATTTCGCTGCTCCATTTTATATTAGAAAAATGTTTTTCTAAAGAAAAGAAAAAAACTAACTTCAAGATTTACTGTAAAAATTTAATAAAAATGCACTAAAAAATAAAAAATAATTATTCAATACAAAATCATATATTTCAGACGGATGATGATATACCACCTTAAGATAATTTTATCATAATTCTTATACAATATCAATTTTTTGAAGTAGGCACCAAATTAAAATTACAATATCTAGATATAGTTTAACGAGTATAAAATAACACAACTGCTCATTTTCTAAAATCCGAGTATTGGATGCATAATGAAATCTTTAATGCATTTTTATTATTAATTATTTATTTTTTACCTTTTAGTGTATTTTTATTAAATTTTGATAGTAAATGTTGAAATCGAGTTTTTAAAATAAAGAAACATTTTATTTCACAATTTTTAACATAATACTTATATTTTTTGTGTGTCTCGCTAAAAATTAATTTTTTTTAAAAATGACGTAAATGGCGCTACGGCGGGTTAAAATTCATTTTCTTTGTTTTAAGCTATATTTATATGCTAAATAACGTTGATAATACTTTAATATTGTAAAAGTGCTTTTATACGGTAAACTGATAATATTTTAAATAAAGTCGCGTCTGTTATATTAATAAACAAAAAAAAAAGTATCTAAAGAGACCACATATTTTCACGTTTTTTATTGAATGCCTCAGTATTTCCGTGTTCACTGATATACTTGCTTGGTATCACCGCTGACTGGTACACACTTTCGAATGAACAAAGAATCATTAAAATGAGTCCACATGGGTACAAGTTATACGCAAACATTAAAAAAATAAAAATAAATAAATAAATGTGACGAACGTTAAAAATATCGAAATAACTTTAAATTGTTATTTTTGTGTAGTAAAAGTTAGGTATGTTTGTTTTTTTTTTCAATCGGGTTCGTCAGCATGGACATTGGCCCAAGAACTGGAGAAAAAAGGAGAAAGAGAATCAGATTTTTATGAGATCTGAGATAGTCAATAAAAATATATCAAGTACTTGGATGACATGGAGAAAGAATAAATGAAGCGCTGTAGGGAGTGGAAACACTGCTTGACAAAAGAAAGGAGTAGAAAGATGATCGTTTCAAACATTATGTGATTAGGGTCCTATACAAAGTGACTGTTATTTTATTTATTTTGTTTTTAATGTTCGAGTATAATCTAAAAGAAATCTCCAACGTTCTACCCAATGGATAATTTTTCGTCATGGTAACTTTTGGTTTTATTAAAACAGGTATGGTGAAATTTCCTTTTAGCAAACAAAGCCGCGCTACGAAATTAGTGTTTCTTTCTGCGTAATTTACTTTCCTTTCCCATTTTAACGCTTCTTTCATTCATAAAAATAGTTCCATTTCATTTTAATGTTGAATGTGGTTTAAAAAAGAGTGGAAAATAATAAACTTCATATTGCACATACGTGGTTTCCTTTTAAATATTTGATTAAGGTATCTCGAACAACATATAGAGTACAAACACAGCCGATATTTATGTTAATTTAGTGAAACGAAACGTGATTAAGATAAGAGAAATAAATGTGAACAAATTTTAATAAGCGTAATTGCATTATAATACCGTTCAATATATTCTTCAGTGATTTGGTTTTATTTAAATTACTGTTATTTTATGGTTTCCACTTTTTTGTGTATAAATACGTTTTCTAATACTTTTCACAATCCGGTCAATTTTATTTAATACGTTTCTTTCTTTCGTTCACAACCGTGTGTGCACAAAAATGGTAACTTTTAAACATTTTTAATAAAACTGCGGCTTAACAAACGGATAATATTTTATGTTGACTATTGCGAGTTTATTGTTAATAATACAAATTATAATAAGATTTCAGAATTCAAATATTTCATTCTAGTCTACATTATTGTGCGCTTGAAGTTTTTAATAAATAAGTATTTTTTTTTTTTTTTGTTTTGTTTATTTAAATTAATGAGGCTATTTATTTTACAGCAAAGATATCAGCACTTTATTTTGGAATAATAAAGGAGCTGGTTTGACCGGTTCATCTGTTTCATTGGATAACAATCATTCTTTAAGAAGAGTATCCAGTATTAGAAGAAACTTTGCAGCAGGATTTAAGCGAAAATCTGTGCCGTTACAAGTGAAATTTAGCGTGGTTTGTATTTTTAATATTGAATTTCTTAATTTTTGCATGTTTATCTGTAAAGTCCCCGTCATTTTCCATTAGTCATTGTGCATTAAACTGGTAATCTAAATAGATTATACGCAACCGGAACTTTCTGTAGAGATTTTATTCAAAATTACAATATAGAGCAGTAAACGATCCTTATGGGCAGGAAATAAAATTAATATACAATGAAAATTTATTAAAAATTAGTTATTCTCTCCTTTTTTTTTTAAATTCATTAAAACCTTTTTTTAAAATGATTTTTCGCATTATGTAATTTAATTAATTATATGTTTTTATTTTAAACCATAGGATGGCTTAATAGAAACTTTAAGGAGAACTAGAGTGAAATTTGTTCATTGCTTTTTACCTCATCACGATTCTGGATTAATTGATAAAAACGTTAGCGGAATAATAACTTCTCCAACAGCCTGTAACAGTTCTCTTATAAACGTGCCGTTGTTGCGTTCACAGGTAACGTGTTTAATTCTAAATACTAAATAAACTCGGATCTTTAATTTATTCACATATTAATTTATTTATATACATTTTTATTAAAAAGTATATGTTTAGTATTAAATCTTAAATATTCCTAGATTGAAAAAAAAATCTGTAGCAGGAGTTTGAAGTTAAAAATTAAAATTTTTTAATAATGCCAAAAAAAATCTAGTAATTTATGTATTTATTTAACGCAGTATTTTACTAATATAAAGATCGAAAAAGGAATGATATATAAAATGGATGTAAATTTTAGTAAGTGTGGAAATATTGAAAAGATGAATGATAAATCATAAGATAACGATAAAAAATTAACGAATCCAAGGCTGATCCGAAAAATAGCGAACGATTTACGTGAGCTCGCAAAAACTGTAAATAATGTCGGGTTTACGGACTCTAGTTTTTGTTATTTTTGTGTGCTCGTTTCAGCCCATTTCAGCTTGTTTCAATCGTTTATAATCCATATCCTGTTTCCTTTATACTCGGAAGCATATTAAAATTTAATTGCCTATAGTCGCGAAAGTCAATTATTTATAAATTAAACTATTAAACAGTACATTTTACAATAGCTTTCTTTTAAAATTGATGAATATTTACCGTTAAAGTTTTACAGTGAGGCCCGTTTGTTTTTTTTTAAATTTTAAAATATCTAATTTATAAGCACACTTTTTTTATTACATGAATTGCATTATAAATTTCTCAGATCCGTTGTAGTAAAATAGCCGTACGAAATAGAATTTTATTCTACATAAAAAGAAGTTTTATATTAATAATAATAAAAAATATATAAAAAACCCTAAATAAATGCACTAATGTTACTACATAAAATATATTCAAAATAGTAATAAAAAAAAAAAAAAGAAAAGAAGAAAGTATATGGATTTAGAAAACGAAATAAAATAGCTGTGGAAGCTTGAAAAGGTAGAAATAATCCCTGTACAGCTATCCGTAACGGTAGTAACATCTCAAATTGAGTTCAAACCATCAGAAATATTAGTGCCGAAAAAAAAAGTCCATACTGAAATGCAAGAGGCGGTAATAATAAATCAGACATAGCGGAAAATCTGAAATGTTTGAAGAAGATTCAGAAAACGATACGTGTGTTTATCTGTTTATGCTATGATTAAATAGCTATTTGTATAAATGCGAATAACCTTGAGCAAGTCAGATATAGTAATATTCATAGTAGAAAAAATAATGATAACATCTCAGCTGGACAAAAAATCGAAGATAATATTAATGAGTTTTTAAGAAAAAAATAAATTTATTCCTTAAATATATTAATGTAAGTTGCGTCTGTTCTCAATTAAGGTGTAATTAGCTTTCACGTCAGAAATAAAATGATTTTTACTTGATATCGATTTTTTGTATAGCTTACAGTAGCCATCATCAAAATTAACCAGTAATTTTATTAACACAACGATAAAGGGAATATATTTTCAATAAATGTTTGTCGGAACTAAAACTAGAATAGGAGGCCAACCATGAACAGAAATTAGAACTTTAACGATTTGATGTTCTGTTAATTTTTAAAACTGATTATAGAAAACCTGTTATTTTTATTTAATGAATGTTTTAAAATTTTACGCTACACTTAAAATTAATCGCATGCAGAGATGAAATAATGGTTCCACTATTAAAATCATCGTTGGAGTCATTCTTATTATAATCAGCGGCTACATAGATATAATAAATTTATGGAAATTATAATTGAGGCGTAACAGATTATTTTGTGCACCATTTTCAGTTAAGAGGATCGGAAATTCTATCAGTGGTACGCATTTATAAACAAGGCTTTCCGAAAACGATGCCTTTATCCGAGTTTAATCGAAGATTTGATTTATTAAGTAACAGCAACGGAGTGAACGAAGGAGCAAAAGATCAGGCATCGCTACCGGATGCGGTAAATAATGCAAATGACCTTCAGACAACCGTACAAAATATTTTACTGGATGCCGATATAGACACTTCTTCATACAGGATCGGATTAAGTCAGGTAAGACCTTTATTTTATTTCCTGTATCCGTTTGATTATTTTGACAGGTTTCCGGTCTGCTATCGAATCAGATATAGCCTCAATAGGCAAAAATCCATTTCGTACAGAAATACAGTATTCTAATATTGTACCGGGGAGAACATAAGTGAAACTCGTAAAACGTTGAAAATTAATAACAACTTTATATACACATTTAATTTTTCTTACGAGGAAAGCCAGCTAACTCCATGACATTAAATATGAATGAATAATTTATGCATATACACGTAAAATATTAGAATTCTACGCAATGAGTTTGAATGATTTAAAAATCTAATTAGACAAAGTTTAAGTTATTACTATCTAAATTTACTTTTCAGAGTGGTATTCTTACGTAATTACTTTAAGTTTTATATATATATATATATATGTATGTAAATACATCTCATTCGTAAACAATTTTCTAGTAGCCTACCAACATGAAGAATTATTATTTATTTCATAGAATACCGTCAAAATTGCCGGCAGATTAATAATTTGATAAATCTACCGGGGCCTGTTCTAAAAGAATATCTTTTTCTTCTTCATCCACCGTCTCTATTATGAAGGTTGGCGATCACAATTGGAATTTCTTTCTATCAACGGCTGGATCGGAAAAGTTTTGTTGAGGAACAGTTGAACCAGCTGCTAAGTTTGTCCATCCATGAAATTTGACATCTTCCGCTCGATCTCTTTCCGGCAATTTTACCCCCAAGTAGCATTTTTAGAATGGTATGCCTCGATCCTCTCATAATGTGTCCCAAATATCGTAGCTTCTGTTTTTTGATGGTTTGTAGCAGTTCAAGATTCTTTCCCAGTCTGTTAAAGCAGGTTTAAAAAGCGGTATGGAAGTTGTTGCGACTGATGAAAAGTTAAGTAATGGTAAGGAACTTTTAAAAAACGGTTGCTGCGTTAACTGTTTTCATTTTTTTAATTATTTCATCAATGTTACGGTTAATAAAATAAATTTAGACATTTACGTCGAGTGATACTATATTTTTATTTAGTAAAAAACCTTATATATAAATCTGTGTCCTCTCCTGCGTACAATGCACATATGTAGAGTGAAATGATCGTTCTTTAGCTCCCCCCCCCCCCCTCACTGCAACTTTAAAAATATAAAATAATACACGTTATAAAAATCCTTAAAATATTGCGTGCTATTATATTTTCTCTTTTTAAGCTTCTTTTATCGCAAAGAAATAATTTTACGCGGATATAGGAGTAATTTAAAACGAAATAATTGCGTGCGTATTGTGAATAAATGAGGAAGTTTTGAATTGTATCTTATACAATATGTAAATAAGTTTGGGCGGGGGAGGGAGCAGAAAAAAACTAACATAAATGTAAAAATTTTCCACTATACGTAGAAATTAAAAGCGAATGTTGTTGTAAACGCAATAAATGCCGTTAGCACGGGAAAGTTATAAAAATTCAAAATTTTAACCACACGCAAAACGAATACAATAAACTGTTAATTATCGGTTGATCTCGGTGAATCATCAGACATATTCTTAAAACGAAATATTTTGCATTGTCTCGGTCGTTTTTTTTTTTTTTTTTCTTCCACTAATTGTAGTCTTGTTCTGTTATTGCGCCGTTTCATTAGAGTTAGAACTTGTTTGTAGTTTACGCGAGTATAGTTATTACATGTTTTAATACACTGTATAAAAAGAGGTTTTTCTCACATACTTTTTACGATTTATTCTTTTTTTTTTTTTAAATGAAAATGAAAGGTCTTTTTTATTATTGTTATTCTTCCTATTAATATTATTGTTATTCTTCCTATTAATATTATTGTTATTATTATTATTTTATTCATTTGTTACCGCATTTCCTAAATTTTATTGGTTCTTTGTTTGTTACTAAAATGATAATATTTTTCAGTCGGTCTTATGCAAATTATTCATTAGCGCGCGGCTATGGTCCTGCGAATTATTAAATGAAATTTTCATAGGAACACTGTTCTTGAAACTTACCTGTTTGTATTAATGAAAGAAAATGTTTATATGTGTATAAAAGTCTACGCAGCCTGTAATAACTGGATAAAAGAGAACTCTGGGTGAAGGCGGCTGAAAAAAAGGAACTACGGGCCACCTAGTTTTATACCGATATTTGAATTTATTTGTCAAACAGAATTTAAATAATGCTTATCAGGTTCCCTTTGTGTTGCAGTATACATACTAAAAAAACTACCCTTTTACGAATAATATTTAATTATCTTAAAATTAAATGAAACTTCGTGTATTTTGAATAACGAGTTATCTACCGACTTTATTTTTGTTTTAAAACAAGTAATTCTGTTATAGAAAAATTGCTATGATGTGCTATTCTTACGTGATGACATTTACGCAGACATATCTATATATAAATAGGCAAAGACAAAACAGTTCAGTACCTTTTTCTCCTTTGTTTATTTACCGAGTTTCCTTTTTTTCGTTTAGTAGCTGTTGATGATCTTTAGTGTTATCAGTAAAAAAAAAATTGGAAACAGTTATTTTTTTTCTTCTTTTTCATCCGCCGTCTCCGTTACGAAGGATGGCGATCAAGATAGCAATGTCTTTTCTTAACATGGCAGATTTGAATATTTCAATGGGCGAACAACGAAACAAACGATGAAAATCCTTTGTCCACGAATTTTGTGGGCGCCCTTTTAATCTTTTGCTCAAAAGCTTTTCTTCCATAATGAGACGTAAAATCTCATATTTTTGGCCCCTCATGATGTGGCCTAGATATCGTAGTTTAATTTCCTTAATAAAATTTAATAATGCCGGGCCCTTATTCATTCTTTTGAGAACCTCTTTATTAGTAATTTTTAAGATCCACGGAATTTTCAGCATACGCCTATACGAATATAGTTCAAAGGCCTGTATACTTCTTTCTGAGGTAGCATCCAACGCTTGTTGCCATTCAGTAAGACCGAGAAAACGTAGCATCGCAGAATTTTAATACGTAGTCCAAGACACTTAATTCCTTTCTCCTGAGCAGGTTTCTCATTTTTATGAGCACTGCTCTTGATTGCTCTATTCGCGATCGAATTTCTTTCTTACAGCTGCAACTATCGTCGAGAAAGGTACCCAGGTAATTAATTGATTTGACCCCTGTTCTAGTCTTGTTCCATCTGTCTCTGTTACGCATTGCACAGGCTTCTTAGAGAACACTATTAGTTTTGTTTGAGAGTTGTTGATAGTGAGCCGATAAGCTTTGCTATGGTCTATAAGTTTGTTCATTATTTTTTGCAGTTCCTTCTGACTATCAGCTATAATCAGACATAGTCATTCGTATATCGTATATTATTAATTGTGACTCCATTTACCTTGATCATCCCGTTATCCTCATCAAGCGCTTCTCTGAATATTGCTTCTGCATATAAATTGAAAAGCAGAGCAGACAGTATCACTTTCGAACTCCTTTTTTAATTTCTATATCCTCCGATGTTATGTTTTCGATTTGTATCTCCGCCATTCGCTTCCAGTACAGCTGACTTATTATGCGCAAGTCCTTCCTGTCTATAGGGATTCCCTCTAAAATTTCCATCAATTTTCCATGTTGTACACAATCGAAAGCTTTATGGTAACCTATGGCGTACGTGTATACATTAATATTCACATCCCGACAGCACTGTGTGGGCATACGGACGGCGAATTTCATGATTGTTCATACTATTTTTGAAACCAAATTGTGTATTTCCCAATTGCTCTTCGCACTATCTATATATTCTAGGTTGTTGTTTCGTTTTTTCGCTAGTGGGACTAGCGTTGTATTGCGATCGAACGACTAATTACTAGAGAAGGTAACTCTAGTTACAACAACCTGTGCCCCGCAGGGCATTTTTTTTTTTTTTACTTAAATAAAAAATGAATACAAAAAATGAAAAATGAAATCGCTATAGCCAGTAAATCTGTTCTTATAAAATGTTTTAATTTTTCTTAATAATCGTCATTATTGGCTTTTTTGCGGCGTACTAAATCTTAAGAACTCATTTAATATCAATTAAAGCGGGGTTTTTAAATTGTGATATACTGTTATTTTATTGAATTTATTTTTCATTTAATTAAAATGGTACCGAAAACTGTTTTGTATTGTAAGTACATATAAAAGCGTATGTTCTCAGATATACAATGAACGAATGTATAGGAGTAGAAAACAATTTTTTGGAAATATACAAATTCATATATGTTTTCCTCAAATTATTAATAATAATTATGGTCGAATTTTGACCAATGGGCGAACATTAGTAATTTAATATGAGTTTTAAAATAAGTTTATTAATTATGACAAAAAAAATAATGGTTTTAAATTGTTTTGGAAAATTTAAAGGTTAAATCCATTAAATATATGAAATAATAAATTATTTCATCCAATCCATATTTTAAAAAAAGTAGTAATGATTTTCGAAATAATTTGATTTAAAGATATATATCATTCATTAAATGTTCGGAAAGATTTTATAAGTTTCTAATAATCCAACCGCATGTTATCTGTAATTGGAATCGTTTTAATTTAGTGTAGCCGATTTCTAAAGTAAAAAACCGAGTAACCATGTTGAGGAAAACCGGGATTAACATTGTGATCTTTTCACCTTCGCAACGTTTTTTAAATATGGTAATTTTACGCCTAAGAATTTTTTTAATCCGATGAAAGTTCTATAAGTAGTTTAAAATAGAAAAATGTCGGTAAACGTTTATATACACGTCAGATCTAAAAGATAGTTATGGTTGAAGAAAAAGAATAAATCGCATACAGACAGTCGCGTCACGCTTTATCACACAGTAGGTAATTAAGGAGAAATTAAAAATAATATTAATTAAACTATTGATGTAATTAAAATTTTTTTGAAATTAATTTTACTTTTTTCGCAAAAACAATACACTTCTGAAGAGGAACATTACTGTAATTTTCTTTAATTTTTACCAAAAATTATTATAAAACACATAGTAATGTATAATTTAAAAATATCTAAATACGGTCCTCAAAAATCTGTAAAATTTATCTATTTCATTATTGTAAAATTAAAGTAGAATGGCTGCAACAATTCAAGAAGTTTATTTAATGGAGAATCCAGAAATAAGTTCAGAAATATTTATTCGAATTAACAAATTTAGGAAAGAGAATCGTAATAGCCGCTTAGTAACGATAATGTGTTAGGTCCATGTTAATATTTTTTCTAGTAAATAAATTTTACATTGGAATGTGGAGATTGTTCTTTAATCTTATTTCTTTTCAATTTCGCGGTTCCTAGTCAACATCGTGTCGAGTGAGACACTCGCGTATAAAATTGCTTTGTTAATTAAAAGTTTAAAAAAAAAAACAAAAAAACACCTTTTGAAGTTTTTCCTATTACTGAAATATTCCTGATCCCGTTTATCGTTTTTTTTTTTTTTTTTATTTAACTAAGAACGTATTTATCAGTACAAGGCTGAAATTGGCTTCGTGTTGTTTATTTTTCAACATTAGTACCGTTTAGGGCTTTCAAAATAATAGGTTTTTAGGTTTTTTTTCGTTTTAACGCGAAATACATTTTAGGAGTGGGTGTATATTTCGTTGAAAAGGTTACTGAGAAATAAGTAATCAAAAAGTGTAAGATCGTCAAAACTGTTCTTGAGGATTATAATTTTTGTTGTAATAAAACGGATACTGGGAATATTTATAAAATAAAATAAAATAAATACCTCAACAACAAACAAAATCAGTATTAAATCATTTACTTTAACAAATTAAAATACTTTATTTAGAAACATTTTCGGGCATAGCCCATCATCAGATAACAATAAAGAGTACACTCAGATAATCTGATTTTGTTGTTGAAGTATTTATTTTATTTTATAAATATTAACAAAGGGGTATGGATTTATCTATATTTACCGAGAATATTGTTTTAATATAAAATAAGTGACAATTCTATGGTTAAATAAAGAGTAAACTATTAAGGACATTAATGAAATGCAAAACTAACGATAGTTACTTGATACATAATTAGTGGGAAACCAGAACCTACGGATCTGATATTCTTTGTGCAATCGATAAAATAGTTGAAGCGTGAAAAATATTTTAACATATCCGCAAGAATGAAGTAATAGATGGGTATGAAAGATTAAAGTCGGTTTTTTATTTCAACAAAATTTGTGTTATAAAATTGGCCACCTAATTCTTCACATATTGCATCATTAAGCATATTTGCGGGAATTTAATTTTCCTTTTACCCATGTTGAATTGTGATATATGCCTTTGAAACTCTTGAAATCATCAGATCCCGAGTCTGATAACATTCATATCAATATGCTTAAAAAACTTCCAGCAGAATTCTTAAACATGATTCTCCAATTTTTCAACCTAATTTGGACATCGGGAAAAATACCGAATGTTTTTGGGAAACGACACACGTAATTCCGATTTTAAAACCCGGAAAAAACCCCACCCTTTCGGAAACTGCCGCCTCATTTCCCTGACTAATTCACTACGCAAACTGTTAGAGAAAATGGTAAACGCTCGTCTCATATGGATTTTGGAACAAAAACAACTTCTCAATCCAATGCAGTTCGGTTTCATATCACGAAGATGCACGACGGACCACCTAGTAAAATTACAGCAGCAAATTTGCAACGGTTTCGTCACGAATCAGTACGCTATATGCTTATAAGTTTCGACCTGGAGAAAGCTTTTGATCGTATTTGGCGATATAAAATCATTCAAACCCTGGTAAACTGGGACATTACAGGAAACATACTTAATTTCGTAAAAGATTTCTCGGCAGATCGAACGTTTCAGGTCCGGATCGAAGATATTTTGTCGCCTTCTAGAATACAAGAAAACGGCACGCCTCAAGGTTCGGTAATTAGTCTGACCTAATTCATAGTTGGCATTTTCGGCCCCATCAAAATCATTAAACTGCCCAATAGGTATAGTATTTTCGATGACCAATATGTGTGACATCAACAAATCTTGAAATTTTTAAAAAACTCCTTCAAAACACTACCGACCAACTACAAAATTAGTCATCAGATCAAGATTTAGTCTTCTCAGCAGAAAAAATGGATTCCATTATTTTCAGCAACAAACGGAAAATTTCTCCCGATTGTAAAGTAACACTGAGAAATAGCCCAATTAAATCAATACAAACTATCAAAATCGAATGCTATTTGAACGGAAACTATCTTGGTCCAAGCACATCGATGAACTAAAAACCAAAATGTTAAAAATCACTCAACATACTTAAAATGACGGTTCATGCAAAATGGGAAGGAGATAGGAAATGCCTTATACTTTTTTTACGCTTTCAAAAATGGATTACGTTTCAATTATATATAAATTTGATAAATCAAACATCATTCAAAATTTTGCCTTAAAACTAATGTCAGACACAATGTACTCTAGCTCAATAGATTGCTCACGTGCAGACTATTTATTTTTCGAATGCAGCCGATACAAAAACACTTAAAAAAATATTACATAATTCATTGATTAATCTTAGAGTAGATTTTCCATGTAAAATAAGTTCGCTCTTGGCTACAAATAATATCGCCTTATATTGGATTTTATATTCATTTATAATGTCTTCAAAAATTGTAATTTAACCTTGCTCTAATATAATGGTCGATGGGTGTAAGTCCAAAAAAAAAAAAAAAAATTAACAACTAGTAACTCTAACTCAGATGAATATTTCTATCTCTAAAATATTGCGTCAAGCTATCCTCAAATTCGACAAACCCCACGCTTCAAAAAACGTCTTCTCCGTATTTTATACGACTAGATGAAAAAACCCTAAAGTCCAAAGCCTCTATATATTGAGTGATGGAACGCGCTCAGCGGACATCAAGTGATAGTTTATCGACGTACTAATGAAACCCCGACGTGGAATACCAGCATACAACCATATGCAAAATTTAGAGCCTAGATAAGAAAAAATAACCAAAATTTGAAAAGCAAACTAAAAAAACATACATACTCCGTTTGACAATATGAATGGGAGCAAAACTGTTGAACTCAAAAACTATTTATAATTTAAAAAAATCTGTGACAGTGGAGTACATCACACAGACATAACCGTCATAAGGTAGGCCGCCGTATCTTCACACATAATCATCTATTTGAAACAACCAAAACTTATTTGTGACGTGTGTGGAGTGGCAGTAACGGTGGTGTATCTTCTCGCCTCTTGCCGCTAATTTCAACAAGAGAAATCCGCATGTTTCGGACAAGGGTGCTGGTTTAACCGAAATTCTGGAGGGCAGTAAAACGGCGTGTAATAGCATGTTTAAATTTTTGAAGTTCACCAGACCTTTCCTACTTATGTATGGTAGTATTGTATATCAGCTATTTATTTATTTTATTTTTTTCTCTGTTTTATAATCTATTACTTATAATAAAGAATCTTTCATCACCCCTAAGCATTCATTTTATTCTTAAATTTGTGTGTTATATTTGTATTTGTTATAAATTACTACATATTTCTTATAAGATGTGAACTTCTTCGTAAATGGCCCTGGTTGTCGAGCGACTTTAAATAAATATATTTAAAAAAAAAATAAACCTATTTTACAGCTTTTTTGTGCAAAACGCTCAAAAATACTAATTCCGTAAGCTTTGGTTTTTGATTGTCTACGTTTTGGTTAATTTTTAATTAGAAAAAAAGCGGAGATTTGTCCACCTCTATTCTTTTTTTCGTTTTCTTTCTAAATAAATGTGTTTTTATTTTGATAGCATATTTCTATTTGTGTTTTCCTATTAATTTAAATTCGAAAAATTTATTTCTCAGTCTCGAGTAGTAAAAATATTTATTTCGTAACAAAATACACTTTACAAAGTTCACGTAGCTTCATTATAATAAACTGCATTTCGTCAGTAATTCGATACGGGTACAAAAGAATTTGAAAAATATGCGAAAAGATAAAAAGTTAAAATTTCTATTTTTACAGTGTACTTTTTAAAACTACGAGTATAGTAATAAGTATTGTTTTAAAATACTTTAGAGTTTATAATATTTTTTTAAAAGAAGAAAAAAAGAAATGAACTTTTCTCGAATTTATCAAATTGTACAATATGTAATTACTGACACCAGCTATAAAAGTATTGCTTTAAACATTTATTATTTCTCCTTTTAAATTCTTGCAAAAAGCGTTATGATTGTTTTTAAAGAATTTTTAACAACAAAAAGAACACAATTATTCCGATGAATATAACTAAGCTGCTGATTAAATTTGTGAGGGAAATTTCTGTCTTTCATATGTTCAAAATTGGCCAGTGAAAAAGTAAACGGCAGACGGAACTTCATTTAAAAATTATTATGAACAAAATTTTACTCTCCACCCCGCCACACAGAAGTAAATGCAAACGCGCGCACGTACTAACATATATATATATATATATATATATATATATGTATGCGACAGAAGTTAGGAGATTCTGTCGAATTTGTAAGGTACTGAAAATTGTGTATATTAATAATAAATTTCGTAAAGTACAGTAATGTTTCTGTTACGTATCGTTTTCAATTTTACAAGTTTGTTCGATAAGGTGAAGTGAATTCTATAACTTTAGCAAGGTCATAGGGATTTTGAAGTTAGGGTTCACAGTACACTAAGTCTGCCTCGACGGTGTTGAAAGTACAGCGCCGTAAAGCATTAAGTATAAGAAAACAAAAAATGGTTAAAAACTGTAATTTATTTTAAGGTTTGTTGTTGAGCTGAAGAACTGCGTGTGTAGTAAATTTTTGGAAATTGTAAATAAAAATTGCTTGTTTTCAAAAATACGAGTTTTAGTTGTTAGTTTTAAAACGTACAACAAAATTTAGAAGTTCGGAATTTATATTTCTGTTTTGTTATTTTCACCAAATTCAAAAAATAAATAATTTAAGACGATACTGGAAATTAGTAATTTTTATTGCAAATAGTGTACATATATAAAAATGAAAAAGAAAAAAAAAATACAATTCCTAAAGAAATTATTAAATTTTTATTATGTAAAAGATAAATTTTCTTCCAAATTTTTAATCTTTTAGAGCTGAAACATATCTATTTCAAAAATATAAAAAAAGCGATCATTCTTTTTTATAGATTCTTCTTTTCCTTATTAAAATTATTTGAAATCAATGATGAAAAATTTCTTTAAATGACGCCGGAACAAATGATTTTTCCTAGTATTTACGATTACTGATTTTCCGAAGGTCTTATTTTTACCCGTAGGTCTATTTTTTTTTTTTCGGCAATTTTTAATTCCCCAGATTTCTTCGATATAAATGAAAAACAGTCGGTAAGCGGTTTAATAAAAATTGAAAAAAAATTATTAACTACATATATCGGTATCCTAAGATGTGTAAAAATAAATTTTTATTGTTAAATTCGAAAGTAACAGGCGAAATAATCTGATTTCCATTTACAGTTTAAAAATCCTCGAATTTGTATGTGGAACGTTAACTGTGCACCAGTACGTCACTAGAAATATTCTTCAGCTTTTACTGGAAGAATTGAAGTATTCAAAAAAAAATTAATTAATTAATTAATTAAGAAGAAAAAAAAAGTAAGAAAAAAAAACGCGGTTAAATAGTAATATGTCCGAATATCTTTTTACAGATTAGTTGTTTTTTGGAAAAAGGTAACATCGTTAAATAACAACTACTATTAAAAAACGTCTGTTAATGTAATTCGGCAATTTAAATTTGCTGCATATTAATAGTCCGTAACGTGGTTTACTTTGATATAAAACGTTCAGCGAGCAAGTGAAAGTTAGTAAATTACTTACATACTTCAAAACGCGGATTAATTAAAACGAAAATAGAGATTTTAAGATTATTCTTTAATTTCGCGTTCTGCTCCATAATATTTTGTTTCATTGTATAATTCAGGCCATACTACATAGCGTTAATAATACATTCGTGTGTTCATACTGACCCATTAGCGACTGAATTAATTCCTCTGTGTTCCACTGTGTAAAAAAATGAAAGTGCTTCTTGTCTGCTGTTGTTATTTTCTTGTATTTACCGGTACTGAGTTTACGCGCGGATGTTGCAGTTGTTGAACATATTGGCATGTTTATTTTTACGACTGAATCGAAAAACTTCATGTATAGAAAATACCAAGCTAACTTTGTGTACAATGTGTAGCCTCGACTTTTGCGAGTTTTTAAAACATCAAAACCTAACGATAAATATTATTTTGTTTAGGGAATCGTTTAACGATAAATATTATTTTGTTTTGGGAATCGTTTAACGATAAATATTGTTTTGTTTTGGGAATCGTTTAACGATAAATATTATTTTGTTTAGGGAATCGTTTGTTTTTTTTCTTCTTCTTTTTCTTTTTTTTGTATATACATGTATCTTTAGTGTTTTGTGGATTTACGATATTAAAAAACCGGCAGCAGTTAATGTATCATGAAGATTAAAGGAAAAAAATTAATACTAGTACGCAGTTTACTTAAAGTCACCTTAAAATTATGTGATAACGCATTAAGTAGTCCCGAAGAACAAATTTGTCGAAGCCTAGTATACTGATTTATAAATTTACAGTTCTGCCCGTTTGAGAAGCCTTTTGTTTATTTAAAAAATGTTATCACTTGGGTTTGTCTATCGCGCTTTTTTTAATTATATTGCGCAGAAGGTAGAGGACATAAACCTCCGAATGATATGATCGATAAAAACTTTAAATCACAAAAACTTACATTTGTTCCGAGTTCGATCTAAATTGAATTACGGAGGATGCCGGCCTACAATTAAAATTCCGTAAGGCATCTCAGTCCGCCTATACTGTTTATTGCGCATTAGAATAATATTTCTAATCGAATTTATTGGCAATTTAAGGCGAGCTAAATTTGAGGGTAAATAGAAAAGAATCATCATTGTCATTCCGTTGCTTTTCCTTCCCGGAGGTTGTGCACATCCAGGGCAACGCTTAATAGTTCGAACAGCTAATATCCATTCCTAGCTGCGTTTATTATGATATCTTCTGTTTTAATAAATAACAAGTTTGTCGTGGTGAATTCCATCCTTCTCCTTCTTCGTGTTAGCTTTCTAAGCATTTTTCTTTCAGCATCAGCGGGGAAATGCACTTTTCTCACGTATTATGCCCGATATATTTACATTTTTTCTTTTCATTAAGTTTTCAACAATAGACATCCTATAGAGACTCTATATCGACTTAACGTATATTTCATTAGAGGCAGAGTGCGTCTATGGAATTCGGAGCTCCGGTACGCGTTCACATTTCAAATGTATCCAACCTTTTCTTGCATTCAACATTAGTTGTCCACGTTTGAAATGCGTACTTTAAAATGGACTGCGGATAGCATGGGGGCTAATTCTCTTAGTTGCAACTGTAATTTTCGATTTTTTAACATTTTATAAATTCGTGAATGTTTGTTTTGCCATTTTTATTCTTCTTTTTATTTCTTTTACATCGCGACCATCATCTACGATTATCATTTCCACATACTTTCAGTTATTTTGTTGGCGACTTCGATTTCGGTGATATTGCTGCTACGACACATAACATTCATTTAGTCTTTTCTGCAGTTACATTCACCTCATATTGTCCTCCATCTCTGTTAACAATATCATCCAGCGTCCTTTGCATTTGTTTCAGCGTTTTCTTTTTTGGCACAAAATTGTTCGTCTTAAAATCTTGTCTGGTAATATCCGTTTTCATATATCTTATTTAAAATATTAAGGATTTTTTTTTTTTTTTTTTTTGCTTCCATACTAAAACGTTTTAATACACCCACCGATGTTTCAACTTATTCTACTGTTGTAATCCTCTTAGCATTGTTTATTGCGTTTTATAATTCTCACATTTCAATTCGTGGCGCTTTTCATTCTTTTTTTAAATGCGTTTTACTAATATCTCGTAACAGCTAAATACATTATGAATACCGCTCATTTAAAGTATTAAAGTACACATTAATTGAAATCATGTCACTACTGCTAATGTTGATAATGGCGCTAATACTAAATTTTTAAAATTCACACTCTAGATAGATTTTCAAACTAATTTAAAAAATAGACAAAAACGTAAAATTCAAACTTAATTTTACGACATTTTTAGAAAACTGAAATATTAAATGGTAACAAAATAAACTTCCCGAGATGTGTAAAGTATGATGATACAAACATTCATGAAAAACTACGCATTACACAAGTTGCACGCCATGAATTAACCTTAGTCTGAATTAGAACGAGTTACATCACAGTATTATTTGTATATATCTACTAAAAAAAAAAAAAAAAAAAAAAAAAGCCATCGTGTCGACATTAAACTTTATAACCAAACATGTAATAACCGAAAATAAACTATTCAAAAGTGAACTATAAATGTATATTAACAAATGAACGAAAATTGAATTGATTTATTTAAAATGAACTAATAAAATTCTGTCATCATTTTTGTAGCGAACCTTTGATCTTAATTATTTGTTTTGTTTTTAAAATTTTTATTATTTAAATAAGTGTAAAACTATTAAAAATTTTAAAATATAAAAAATTAAAATACCAACATGTCACAGATACATTACAAAATGTATGTTTATAATGTAAATATAGTCGTAATGATCAATTTTAAAAAAAAAAACGAACACGAAGTACTCCGATAAAGAAAATTAACGGTTTTTAAAAAAACTACGCTTCACGTTTTCCATCTCGTCGATTTAAAATCGCGTTCAAATATCCCGATAATATCTGTATAAATAGTACAATTTTAATTCCTTCTGGACCCGATTTGATGTAAATTCGCGTGATCTTTTCCAGTAAATGTGTATCTCATTCACTACTGTATATTAAATACTGTGTATGTACGTGATTTTTACGTTCATTATGACTAATAATAAACAGCTGTTGTTGACCTTTTTACGTTTCGTATAATTGTACGATTTGACTCATTTTCTAAATTTTTTAAATGGTATTTATATACATTTTAAAATAACCTAAAAAGAAAAATATTTTTGGAGAACAATACCGCATTTTTACCAATACCTAAACTGGTAGAGTAAAATTTTGGATTTCCCGTAATTTTTTAAAAACTCGATATGTTTACGAAACTTATCGTGTGTTTATAAATATAAAATAAATGAACACCTCAATTGCAAACAAAAATAAGTATAAAATAATTTACTTTAATAAATTAAAATAAATACCTTATTTTAGAAACGTTTTCGGGCATAGCGCATCTCATCAGCTAACAAAGGGCACGCTCAATTAAAACTAAAAACACGCAACCAAAAAGAAAAAAAAATTATTTTTTAAAAATGTTTACTTTTTTTATTTATTTACTAGCTGACCCGGCGAACTTCGTACCGCCTTAAAAAATAAATGTTGCGTTAATTTATTAGCCGAATTAAATTCAGTTTTTTATTAAGATAAAATTAATACTCAAAATGAATTAAGTGTTCCATAAATGTACAAAAATCAAAATGAAAAGTATTTTAATTGCATTAAAATGAATGTAATCCATGTCGCAGCAAGGCATCATTCTCCTTAATAACAAAAATCAGTATAACCCATTAAGATGGTTCACAAACGATAAAAATATTCAATTTTACAATAACTCGGAAACGGGTTGACTTACCAGAATTGGATCATAAATTACAATTAAACTTCCATCTATGATAATTTACAACTTTAAGCAGGGCGATTACCCTGGGCGGCAAGAAACCGTCTCGAATATATAATATAAAATTTAGAATGACTTCAAAAGTCACCTTTAAAAAATTCATAACTCACCGCCAGATAACCCTTTAACAGCAAAATTCGAAATGTAAAACAAAGCACAGGAGCCCTTTCACAAAATCCAAAAATTAAGTTTAAATAATTGTGTGAACCCCCTTTTGGGCCAAAAACAGCAAAAAAAAAAAGAAGAATTTTCTTCATATATATTGTTTTAAATTTCATATTCTGCTATTCGGAGTGAAGACAAATCCAACAAATCAAATATCATAAAAATCGGTCCAGCAGTTCTTGAGTTATAAATGGTGTAACACACATAACTTATAAAAAAAAAAAAAAATCATCGAAATTTTTTTTTAAATGTCGTGTTCTGCTATTCGGGGTGGAGACAAATCCAATAAATCAAAGATCATAAAAATCGGTCCAGCCGTTCTTGAGTTATAGATGTACACCATTAGACTTTGATTTTTTTATATAGAAAAAAAAAAAGAAATTATCGGAAAATTTTCTTTAAATTGCGTATTCTGCTATTTGGGGTGGAGACAAATACAACAAATCAAAGATCATGAAAATCGGTCCAGCCGTTCTTGAGTTATAAGTGGTCTTTTATATATATAGATTTTATGTTGCTTTTTTGAATTATGTCCGTATTAATAATTGATTGAAAGCTCCTCCGTAGATTAAAATCATTTACTTTGCTATGATGTCATATTTATAAACGCATACGTAAATTTCTAAAATTGAAATCCTTTTCTTTTTTTTTTTTGTCTTCTCTTTTGTTTTTTTATCATTATTATAGATAATCTGTTTTTTGCTGCGGTTAAATATCTTCACATGTTATAGAGATTTTTTTTTTTTATAACGTACAGACCTTATATTAAAAAATGTATTGTTAACCGTTGGACTTTCTTAATTATTCCTTAACTAAAATAAGGTTTGTAGCAATTAATAATCTTTAATTCATTTTTTTTTGCACACATTGGTATAATTTTGTTGAAAAAATTGTTCGGCAATTGAATTTTACATTTATAAGAATATATGCTACAGCGGCAAGCCCATTACAATGTTTGCCTTAAATCTATGTTCAAAATACTTGATGAATAGTGATCTGTATAGGATATACAAATACGTGTTAATATACGTACCCGTTCACATACACACACTCAAAATATAATACGTCCATACCCACACACGTATGTAACATATTTTGATACACATATAAGTGTACACGTGCTCTACATCCACGTAATGAACTAAAATAATTTAAAACAGAAACATATATGTATATTCTTTATATAAATAACACCTTCTTGCTAATTACTCATGATATTGCGATTATGCATTATATCGTTAATACATGGGGAAGTTCATACTGATGAAGCCGTTACTTTTTTGTGAACTGTGTATTTATATTTACTGATTTTGATGGTTCGAGTAGCAAAATATGTTTATCGTTAATATTATTAATGTACACTATGCTTTCCTTAGAGACAGAGCTGAACACAAATTTCGTCTTCTAGAAATAATCCTTATATTCTGAGATACTACGTAACAATAGGAGGGTTTATAAATTTTATACGTATTATAAATAGTGGACAACAGATGAACGTTAAAAAGTTGAGAAGAGGTTTGCGCAATTACGAAATTATGGAACAGTGTTAAATGATTCGAACTTTTAACTGTTGGCGAATTCGGTCTTAATATTCTATTTTTAATTCCGCTACGTTCGGCATTACCCGTCTGTGTGATTCCAGTTAATAATCATTGAGAATGCAGGTTCAACAGCTCCGCGTATAAATTCCAGGCTAGTTTTGTACCTGTTTATTAACCTGTTTTCTGGAACTGGAAACTATACATTTTGAGGTTGTTCTGTTGTGACTACATGTATGCGTACGTGCATGTAATATATTTGCATCTAATATTCCGGTCATATATACAAAAAAATAATTATTCGTTTTAACATACTCGCTATGTAATGAATACATTCGGCGTTGTTATAGTTCGATTAATGTTTAAATTCCTGTTTTCATTCGATCGTATGCGCAAAGCTCGCGATTAATGTATGCATAAATATGCTGGGGAAAAATCGAATCACTGGAAAATTTTATACTACGATGCATATATGTGTGCATATATTTTTAAAATGTCGATCCGCTCTTTTCAAATTTATGAGTATAACTTTTTTTTTTTTTTTTTTTTTTTTTTTTTGTAACACTAATACGTAATTTACCATTTTAAAATTTTTTCGTCCTTTACCATTTGCTTACCGTCTCTTTTCGCTTTCCAGTGGAAGAAAACTCTATAAAATATAGATCGATGAATTGGTATTATTCGGAAATCTATAAAATGCTTTAGAGCACCGGTTTTAAATAAGAGAAGTTTTGAGTAAGAAATTAAATGACAATGAAATTTATAAAGTTTTGGAAAAATCGTTACATACGCGCATTAGTTTTCTATGCTTATGTATCTGAATTCCAGACGATGAATCTATATGGTCATTACATAATAAAAGCCTTCGAAATGCTTTACTAATAAGGAGACCTCTTCCTTTGGTTACGTTTGAAAAGACGGGTTAGGCATGTGTTGATAAAAGCGGTATAAGTGAAAAAGAAAAATAGCGATACAGGAATCAGATTAAATACCCGACAAATATGATTCGTTTTTTGACAGAGGTCGAAATTTACGGCCTACTGTGCTATCATAATACGCTATCGTTTCAATCTTAACTTCCAAGATTAACCGTAATATGGATGCGCTAGTTAGGGGCAACGTACGAGTACAGTACTTAAACACACATCGTTAAAAATTTGAAAAAATAAAAATAAAGTTTGTAGTTTCTGTTTTATTTTTTATTATTGTTTAACGTCAAAGTATAAAATATTTAAAAAACACCAATGTACGTTAATATCGTGCACGCTGCGGCAATATTTTAACATTTTTCTTCATAAATTTTTTTAACGTACTAATGCTACGGTTTTTTTTTTAGATGATATGCAACTAATGGGAATATTAAAAGTAGAGCACGCTTTTATACGGGAGGAATATTCTCCTAACGGACGGTATAATAAATGTTGGTTCAGAGAAAAAATTTGTGACAGTCTGAGCATGGATTATACTATTGTCTATGGTTCGTCGGAAGACTGAAAGATACCGCTGAAGAATTAATGCATTTGGATGTGGTAGGGATGTTAATGTGAAAAGCAATAAAGATATTTTGAATGTAAAGAAGAAGAAAAAAACTAATACTGTTTGATGAAGTCAATAGAGTAATTGGCACAATACTAAATATTATTTACGGAAAAATCCAAAAAGGCGTAATAATTTCATCGCGAATATAATTGAATCCAAAAAGGCGTAATAATTTCATTGCGAATATAATCGAATAAAATGCTAGAAATAGGAAAAAACTAAAATAAACGAGTAGTAAAAGCAGTTGATCAAAATATCCCTCGTGAACTAGGAAGGTAACAAGCGTCAGTATTAAAGATTGTGGATCATCAACAAATTGTAAGATTTTTGATAAAGGAGGGAAAAGTTTATATAGATAATTCGTAAAAATGGATTTTGTTTGAAGCCAGAAATATTATATAATTCGGTTTTTATATCATGCGACGGCTAAGAATTTATTGAACCGGATTCGAATTTATTTCAATTAAATTTTCTTTTCTACGGGATAAATCGGATAATGGACGTTTATTTACTTGAAGCGTTGCCAATTTACTTTAACTATTGAAACCGTAAAGTTTTTATTACGAAATTTTACTTTTAATGGAACTTTATAACCTGTCGGTCAGTTGTTGGTTTTATCGACGGTTATATGTCGTTCTTCCGGTGTCAGTTGCATTCCGCATTTGGGAGATTGTCGACCTGTTGAAATGAAATATTTTTATTCGGACGCGTAATGATATATACTCCCCTCAGTAAATGAAAACGAGAGGTATCAAAAAAAAAAAAAAGAAAAAAAAGAGGGGTCAGAATACCTTTAATTTACTGGATGCTTAAGTTAATATAAATCAAAGTTGAAAAAATGCACCACGGAATATCGTCACTTCCGAATAGTTTTCATAGAAGGAAATAGGGCATTGATTATTTCACGTCGTAATCGTGGACTGTTATAATTTCGGTACGCGTGTCTCTGTGAAGTCACATGCTGCAAATGACAAATTAAAATAATGATGCAGTTTTGAACAAATAACACTTATCCTCCTGCAAGTAATTGTGTTGTATTCTGTTAGATTGGTGAGAAAAGCTACGTTTCTATATTTACCGTGCGATTTGTTCACTGATACCTTCTGGTTTAAAAAATATTTACTATCTTTCAATTGAAATACTGATGAAGTTCGCAATTTTTTCGTACCTCCTAATCAGATGTTCCACGCTGGAACAGTTATTAATTCTAGCTATTTACTAAACCTCTTTTCGGTGATCGATGGCGTAAAGAGAAACTTCTAATGAGAGACAAGAATAGCCAGTTCAGTTCCGTATGATTTACAGTCTAATAGAAAAATGCAAAAAAAAGGTATTGGGATTGAAAGAGGAACGTGAAATTTCTGAAATGAGAGTGCAGCTGGAGATTAAAAAGGAGGTGAACAAGAAATTCGCTTTCATCTCATTAATTCTCCTCTTCCGTTCTCCAGTTCTGTTAAATTTCTTCGTATAGTTTTTGATTCCTCTCTGTCCTGGTCTCCTCATATTTCCAAGCTAAAAAAATAAATGCATGAAGAACTTCTCCATTATAAAATACTTGTCCAGTCCTAAATTCAATGTTGATCCCAAGCTACTTGTCACCATTTATAAGGCCCTTATCCTTTCCGGATTAACTTACGGATGCCAGTTGTACTCTTCGGCTGGTCAGTCGTTACTCAGTTCACTTGATCCAATACATCATACATCCATCCGATTAATTTTTGGTCTTCATCGAACTTCTCCATCAGCAAGTGCTTGTTTCCTTGGCCCATTTCCCCTAATCCGTTCTTCTATTACTGCGCGCTATTTAATCCACCGGTACCTTCATCAGTACGAAATTAATTCCTTTCCAAACATTACTGATATTCCGCTCCCGTCTTATTGATAATGGCGTACAATTGCCAAATTCCGACATCCCTTATTAGACACTTCCCCTTTGGGAAGACATCCCCGCAAGGATAGACACATCTCTCTTGAAGGCAATAACTCGCTGACCGAGTGCGAACATAACTCACCGCGTTGCCGAAAAAGTCAATAGTTATCCCATCTCTTTGCATAATATACACTGATGTTTCAAAGGCAGATCCTCAAATTTCCCCATCACCAACCACGTGCGCATATGAAATCGGTAGTGAAATCACTTCGTTGTGTCTAAATGATTACTGCTCGGTACAGGAAGTAGAATTGTACGCTATATACAGTAGCCTCGTAACTTGTTTGCAGACAGGATATATGGATAGAAGCATACTTTTAATGGCTGACTCTTCGGCTTCTCTGAAATCAATTTCCTCGCAGAACAACACGGATAGCTCTGAAAGTCAATTATACGTTGAAGCTGCTCCATCAAGCAAGAAATCAGGTTACGCTCTTGTGGGTGCCGAGTCATATTGGAATTCAAGGCAACGAGCGAATTGACATGGCGTCCAAGTCAGCTCTGCTCGCACAAATGCCGTTTGCCGCGCCACCAATCTGCAAAGTGAACATTTATTTCCATGAACGTATGATGTCTGAGTGGATCAGCCAGTGGCACAGGGAACGATCCTTTATGAGAAGCATAAAATTTACAGCTGACCCATGGTTTCCTTCTCTTTACCTTACGTGTCGAGAATATGCTGTATTAAATCGGTTGCGAGTTGGGCATACGGCGGTCTCACACAATTATATTCTTAAAGGTACCTTTCTCCCACCCACGTGCCCTTTCTGTTTCGGCTCTTCTTATCCTTCGGTGGAACACTTTCTACAACAATGTACGGCATTTGCCCGCTCCGCTTTTCCCAGTATTCCTCTGTCAACTATACTATCAAATGACCCAACGCGCAAACAAATGCTACTCGATTTTCTTAGGACCAACAACTTAATAACTAAATTACGAAATAGACTTTTTACCCTGGCCCATGTGCTGTAATGACCATTGCAGTTAAAAATGGTGAATGGGCGCCACCAGGAAAAAAAAAAAGGTGAAAAGTACAAAAAAGAATTTATCTGTACGGACGAAGTTATTAAAGGGTGAAATAGCTGGTAGCGGAAGGACAAAATCACAGTACTAAAAGGGAGCATCTATTGGATAGAGAAATTAAAGCGTCGTGACGTGTGTTTGTGTTGGAGAAAACAAATTAAAGTGGAAATCTTACAGAATTTGATTGTCGAACTAGGAATTGACGAAAGGACTTGCGGTGCGAAAATATGGGTTTTGGATTAAACACGGATTCTGATACTCAAATGTGTCTAGAATAAGATGCAATATGTAGTTTTTCCCCGCAAATGTGTATTTATTGTCTTAAAACGTACAAAACTGACTGAAGATAATTGGAGAAAATATTAAAAGTTTTTAAAACATCATAAAACTATTTTTTCCCCTTAGTTGATAGTATTTTTTTTTTTTTTATGTTTTTTAATGATTTTTTATTTGCTTCGAGTATTTTTTGAGTACCGACCTTTTTTACCTTTAGGAACTTCGGGTTTTTCCGTTTCTTTTGGTTGCAGTTTCAGTGTTTTTCTTTATCTTTCGTCTTAACTTTGCTACAGACTCTTCTAAGTGGTTTAGATGCCGGGCCAAAAAAATAAAATTTGAGAAATGAAAATAGGGAATTACCGGAATGCATCTGGTAATTGTTGATAAAAATCTTGAAATTTTGTGTTCCACATATTAGATTTTGCTTGCACCTACAGCAACATTGAACTTTTTATGGCTGGTTCGGTCAACAACTTCAAAATCTCCAAAGCAATCAACGTTTGAATTATAATTTAACTGGGTCAAAATTTGGCAACGATGTTCTGTTGAGTTGGCAGCACGTTACATACAGGCATGCGCGGTACATAGTATATTATGGTTGTATTATACTAGTACTTCGCGCAAATATTAAACGCGTTTTTCTCAAAAATTACTTTTCGGCCAAAGTTCCATTTTCTCGGCGAACGTCACACACACACACCCATATATATACATATATATATATATATATATATATATATATATAAACTTTAATGATACAGCTAATCACGTAATTAACACATTTTAATAGAAAAATTAATAAAAATGAGTATACTTCGCATTGCAGTAATGAACAAAGATGTGTTTGAAACTACTTATTTCAATTTATTCCAACACTTTAATACGTTTACGTTGTTTCATTAAACTTCCATAGATCTTTCATAAAAGCAAACGCCCGGACAAAACTGGGTTATTTTGTTATATTTAATGTTTTGCATTTGCCCGGTGTTCACTCAAATGCTTATGAATTTTAAAATTTAAGCGACGATGAAGAGAGTAACCTGATGGGTTATCAACGTTATTTTATAAAAATACAAATTTGAATGAAGACGACAAATTCCGAGATCATCGCTGACAAAAATATTACGTTTTGGCGTTATACTCCTTTAATGCTTAGGTTTTTCTTAATTATTTTTTTTGTCGGCTATCTCTGATCGTGTAAGGATCTGAGTCCATTTCCCCCCTGTTCCTTTGTTCTTGAACCAATGTGCCGCTGTTGTAGAACCCATAAAAAAAAAAAAGAAAAGAAAAAAAACACTTCATGTTATAAAGTGTAGAAGGAAGTATTTTTGGTTTTTCTGTTTTATTCCTCGAAAATATTTTTAGATTAAAAATTGCGAAATAAAACTGATAAAAAAAAAAAAAAAGACAAAAATATAATAATTCAATAAAAGATATTTCAAAGTATAAAATATTTGGAAAAGGGTATTATGATTATTCTTAAACGACATTAACGCTTTTTTGTAGTCGGTACTAAATTTAAATTGCAACAATTAAAAAACTGTTTTAAATATTTTTCTAACTCTTTTAGCGCTTGGCTTGTAGAAAACGAGTGATTATTTGGTTAACATTCATTTAATGCGGAGTTTAATTGTTGCAATTTTTTTTAAATTTCTTCTTTTTTTGTCTTTTGACACTAATTAAAGTATTAATGTTGGCTTAAGTATAATCTTAATAATATCTTCTTTATGTGTCCCTGAAGACAGTTCAAGAAAAGAAATATTACTAACATTTTCGTAGACTACGAATTTTTTTACGAACAATGAAACCAACAGGAAAGTCCAAAGAAATTTGGGTGACGCGACATGTTACGCAAGTTTTTATTGTATTTTCAAGTTGCTTTCGTTTAGATGGCTCTAAATTGAACACAGCGGCGTAATATTTCTGCCGGCTCATTGTGCGAGAGACTTTTGAAATCGCTAAATGACGATAATCGATACGAGTTATGAAAGTAACGATATGCTGCTGGCAGCTTTAATGGGCTGGAACGGAAGGAAACTTATTAAGCATAGATGAATATATACGAGGTGAGAGTAGCGGTGCGCGAATCGGCAGTCAGCTATTTAGATATGGGGTAAATGATATCAATTTGCTGGAATGGAAAAGATGAAAAAAGTTGCTGGACGGACGTGATATTGCGTCGACCTTGTGCGCAGGTGGGGTAACATGTCGGTTCCAGTTGCAACGAGTTCGGCTTGTTATAGGCTGCGTATGTCACGGGCCCGGAGGGCTATTTGGTCGGCCGATGAAGAAATGGTCACAGCGGCGCAGCCAGGCCATATCGATGGTGCTCAGCCGACGTCGAAGAAACAAAAATCACCGCCGATCTACACAGGTACCGGACGTGTCTGAGTACGTAGTATTATTACGACGGTGTTGTTGTTTCTTTTTCTTCTTTCCTCGGCCGATCTGTTCCTTTTTTGGTATTTAGTTAGAGCGAGTCAACCGCGCGGCCAGTATTACTTTCATTGTCATCGTTATTTTTATTGTCATCAATCATTATCATTCGTGTACTCAATTTGTTGTTGTTATTGATCCTAATACATGTTGCTTCTTCGACTTCTTCCGAGACTGGCCAGGAGATGTGTTCCGATCTCCTTACTGGTTCATCGAACTTGAGCCCATAAGTAGCCAAGATGTGCTCTGCCGTCTCATTGTGTCGCAATCTCCAGGTGCGCATATCGCAGTCGTGCGCGGTTAATATGATATCGCATTTAACCGTCTCGTGTCCGGGAATTTCGATTTTCCTTTTTCCGTGTATTGCCACTTTGTTCCGTTGAGCTTTAACCGACAAAATTTAAATCTTTTCTACTTAAAGTTAAGCTTTTAATTTTGCGAATTAGAAGCTGCCGTTGAGGTCTTTAAGGAGGTCCGTAGAACGTGACAGAGTGAACACAGCTGTAGCGCCATTGAACGCCTAATGATTGATTGCCGGTTAAAATTGCGTGAAAATGTGATGTGATTTAAAACAGCGGATGATCGGCGTAAAAAGTTTTTCTTCCACATTTTCTGACCAATGCAAGTATCGTTGTCGTTCACAAGTTTCGATAAAAATATACACGGACGAACACTAATATGGTTCCGCTTGGTATTTTCAAGGATTCAATATCAATTAGCGGGGGGGTATTTACAATGATCATTAGCAAATGTCTGATTTTCCGTATTAAAATTACCAAACAGTGCGATGCCGATACTGCGATGGTTGTGATGATCTCAAATGGCGATGCGTTTAACCTCTAGCGAAAGCGGTTTATGAAAAGTATGATTATCCATTTACACGTAATATTAGATCTTGATGCAGTGCACTTATAAATCCACAATACAATAGATGTGCGGAAATACACAGGACTATATAAAGAATAGCGAAATTAAAATATAACGGTGTCACGTGCAGAATGAAAAATGGTCAAATCGACCAAGTTCGAAAAAAAAAAAAATTAATTAATGGGACATTTGATAATTTGTTTCATAAGTTGTCATTCCTTCTTATAAGATCGCAGACCGCAGGAATTGTCCCGTGTTTTTCCTATTTGTTTTATACCTCTGCGATTTTATCAAGTTCAAAATTGTCAAGGTTAGCATGTCGGTGATACTGTGCCACGTTTTGTATTTATTGTCAAGTGTAGATTCCATTCATAATAAACTGCCATTAAGTTTGTTTTTCAAATTTTGCGAATATTTTTTCGAGAAAACTGCTAACACTTTGTTTTTCTAAGTTCTTTATGGTTTTTACGAAGAAGACATACTTTTCACGTCCAGAGTTGAACTTATAAGGAAGTCTTGTCGATATTTTGATTCCGAGTTAATATTTAAATCATATTGCTGCTGGGAACTAACTATATTCATGTGTCTTATTTGCAATAGTAATTTAAGTTGGTTGAATAAGTCAAGAAATTGGCCGATTGTCAAAGCTGTAAAGGATCCTTTCTGAAACTTCCATTGGTACTATTAAACTTTTATTTAGTACTATTTTAATTTATTTATCGTAAAAATAAGTAAACAAATGCGCAACATGAACGAATAGTGAAGGATATAAAATATTTAAAACTATATGTGCTCTTAAAATGCGTACATATGTTTATTAATGTTAGAATATTAAATACTTGTGTGCGTGCTGGTCCGTGTGTGTTCGTGTACACTGTATATATATATATATATATATAAAAAAATTCGGCCATTTTGGTCTCGTAAGGGGCCGCGCCCCTTGACCACTCTTGCTTACATTCTGGAGATATTCGAGTAGCCCAACAATTATTAATATACCCCTGGAACTACTAGGTCTATGAAGTTTAAAACTCAAATGCGGTTTTCTGTGAGACATTTCATTTTGGAGGAATGATACTCAGCCGAAACCGACTCTTCTATGAGAATCACCGAAGACTTATCATTTAGGGTGATAGTTTTTTCTGTAATTGTTATAGAAGGGTCGGAGGGCATGTGATATATTGATGGAAAGAATTGTTATTTATGGGAAACAAAACCATTTTTCATTTCCTTAACGAAGCTTTCGAAGTTGGCGAAAAGTTTAAAAAAAATGACGTGTCCTCCCTTTGCAGTGCGAATATTATTATAGTTAAAAATTTTGAACAAGCTTAAAAATATCTATATATTTTTCTAGTTTGCGTCATCTGAGGGGTTTCAAGCTCGAAATTTGGGAAAGAATACTCTTTTTTTTTTTTTTTTTTGTTTCCGGGTACGTGATATAACTATAGGAAGGCCACTGTTTGATAGGTACTAAATTATATTTCATTATTCTTTTTTGAAAAGTTCTTCCTAACTTTATATTGCGGTAAATAAGTATAAAACAGAATTAATAAGAATAGTCTGTCAGTAATTATATTTCTTTTTTTTTTTGGTCTTGGAGCTTAAGTAGTTCACAAGAAAAAAGAGAAAGTCTTTTGCTGGTGAGCGCTTTTAAAAAGAAAACAAAAAAATCTCTCTTCACCGGTTCAGATATATCCGATACAGTTTTAAATTATTTCTTACTATTCGTATACGATTCTCGGCTCGTGAAATGAAAATAAGACGTCTATAAAGTTTTTTGAAAAGGCTGTATAACTTTTCGATTATTATACATCGTAAATCTATTATTCGCCTACATCAGGCATCCTAATTGCAATCATCTGACACTTCAGTGTAACTTGATGCGCATGCGCATACAGTATAAAAATTGCGTTAATGTTTCTGCAATAATTAATGAATCTATAGAACACCTTTTTAGCGACCTGTTAAATATCACTTCGTTAATTCAAAAGGCCCTTTATTCTGGCACAAAACATATATAACATCCCCGGCTTCATTTCTGAGGATAATAATAACTTATATTGTGATAGAGAAATAAATGCGTCCCTCTTTTTTTCTTTTTTTTTTTTTTGGACATGTTCATGTTGACCGGATGCCGGGTTATCGTAAAGGTAATCTAATCCGACCGCAGTAACGTAACTCGATGCATATACCAAAACTCTACGGATATTTCTGAGAATATGTACAAAACTTTAGGAGTGTCTTTTGAATTATTGTCTCGTTAATTGGAGAAGGTAGAGTTATTTGCGTTTATTCAAAACGCCCGGTTTAACGTTTATCGAGTGAGATATTTTATGATTTTATCATATTCCCGTATAACGTTTTTTAATTATTATTTTCGGAGAAAAGTGGGTCGTTTCCTGATCGCGATTTTATTTTACTTTTTTGCATCCTTTTCTCGCGAATTATCGCCGCTGAAATAATGACAATACCTATAATTGAGGGCAGTAAATGCTTTTATCTTTCCGTCGGCACTTTATAATTCAGATGGCGGGCGAACGCGGACCCAGAATTATCCATTAAACGGACTTTGTCATTCATCATGGACGCCGCTGAGACGACTAAGACGGTGCATTACCGCGTAATTATTATTTCCGCCGTATGATATTCACGTATTAAGTGCAATTTTAATTGCCGTTTATTTTGCCCCGCTCTCTCCTCCCCTTCACCTTTCACACTTGCGCAAATAAAAAACAACTCGATATCTGTTCACTGTCTGCTTCGGTTTCAGTTGATCTGGAACGCAACATGCAGCCGTTCAAAATAATTAATAAATCCTCATTTCATAAAATGCCACATTTAAATGTGGGCGCGCCTCTTGCATAAAACACTTGGCGATATGTACCTATCGGAACATGCACTGCGCGCCAGTCCTACCGCGGAGATACCGTGATTATGTCGAGTCTTCGGAAATGGCGGTTGCGTAACAACACATCTACAACTGTGGTGAGTTGCACGGATATAATGAAGCGCAGTTGCAGTTTATTGTTGAACCACAAATAATTAGAAAGAGAGAAATGAAAAAAAAAAAAAAAGACAGTAATTCCCCGCGATTCTAATAGAAACAGCTGCTATTAGAATAATGGTTTTAAACGTGTTTGCAGTTTTGTTCTTTTTTTTTTTTTTTTTATTGATTAAAAAAAAATGAATAATTTTAATCAGGAACTTTGTGTTTTTTAAGGTTTGTTTGTGCATCATTTTTCAGTCTTTGTGGACTAATTCGAATGATTTTTAGGATTTTGTACACATATAATGTACGGAATCCTAATAATAAAATGGTTCAAAAACGACAAAAATATTCAATTAAAATATGCAATAGCTCACGAACGATTTGACTTATTAATTACGAAATTTGGAATATAAATTACAATTAAAATTCTCTTTAAAACGATAACTCCAAGATGACCGATTACCCCGGGGCGGCAAAAAACCGTCAAGAATATATAATATGGTATTTAAAACTACCTCAAAAATCACTTGAAAAATCGTAACTCATTACCAGATAAACCTATAAAGGTGAAATTCCAAATATAAAATAGAATGCAGGGGTCTTTTCATAAGATCAAAAAATTACGGAAAAACAATTATTTACCCTTCACCGCCCGTTTGGACCAAAAACAGCAAAAAAAAAAAAAGGAAGTTCACGTATTAGCCCGAGTAAAAATGTTGGAGAGACCAAAACGTATTTCAAACATAGGCATAAAGGACCGCTATATAGGAAAAATATAGCCAAGCTTACAACTTTATATTTAGACCCTAGGGGCGCCTAAAGCTCAAAAGTTTGATTTTTTTTTTTCCCGGGGCATGCAGTATGATAAGTTCGCTACTTGTTGGGAACGAAACCATATTTTATTTCCTTAATGGAACTTTCAAAGTTTCCGAATGGTTCAAAAAAGCGCGGAAAGTGACGTGTCCCCTCTCAGCATTGCGAGTAATACAGCTAAAAATTTTAAACGCGGTTAAAAATATGCGCATCCCCTTGTATTTCTCTTGTTTTGAACATCTGGATTTCCAGTTTTAAAATTGAATCCTCGGGACACCGAAAGCTCGAAATTTTGGAAAAAAATATTTTTTTCTCGAGTCATATGATATACCGTCGGAAAGATCGCGCTATTTGTCGGGAAGGGAACCGTGTTTCATTTTCCTAACGAAACTTTTAAAGTTGCCGAAAAGTTCAAAAAAGCGCGAGAACTGATTTGCGACGTTAGAGTATTATACATAGATGAAAATTTTGAACAAAGTAGAAAATATGCGCATCCACGTATATTTCTCTTTTTTTTTGAACATCTAAATTTCCAACTTTAAAGTTATCCCCTCGAGGCTCCGAAAGCTCGAAAGTTTTTAAGAAAATATTTTTTTTTCGAACGTGTGATATATTATTGGGGAGAGATATATTTGTCGGGAACGAACTCCTATTTCATTTTCCTAACGAAACATTGGAAGTTTACTAAAAGTTCAAAAAATCGCGAAAAATGACGTATAGCCCCCCCGTTTGTGGCTTAGGTATTATAGCTATAAAGATTTTGAACAAGATTAAAAAAAGTGCGCATCCCTGTATATTTATTTACTTTGGAACATCCGGGTTTCTAACTTTAAAATTGGAGCCTTAGGCGCCGAAAGCCCGAAAATTTCAAAAGTAATATTTCTCCCCCCGGGTCACGTGATATATCGATGAAAAGATCGTTATTTGTCGAGAATAAAATCGTATCTTCTTCTCTTAACGAAACTTTCAAAGTTAATGAAAAGTTCAAAAAGGCGCGCTGGATGACGTATGTCCCCCTTTCTTGACGACGCGAGTATTTTTGACCAAGCGTAAAGGTATGTACATCCCCGTATATTTTTCTAATTTGGAGCATCCGGGTTTTCAACGTCAAAATTAGGTTCCACGAAATTTTTGAAAAAAAAAAGAAATATATCAGTTGAGAGAACGCTATTTGTCGGGAACGAAACTGTATTTCATTTTCTTAACGAAATTTTTTCGGTCGGGGGGGGGGGGGCAATATTTCAAAAAATAGCAAAAAATCACCTTCCTCTTCCCCTTTGCAGCGCATAAATGAAATTCTTTTTTTTTTTTTTTGAAATATCGTTAACTTACATACAGAATCCTCAGCGCATGAAACCTCATGCTTGACTGAACTTATTTTTGTTTATTCGCAATCAGCGGTAGTTTATGTATAAGAACGAACAGTAATCAAATAACGCGAAAGAAAGAGGTCTTTTTAGAGAAATTTCTAATATAACAAACATGAAAACTGGATGCTATGGCGAATTTTTCATATACTCAAAGAAAAATTAGCTAAGAAATTTTTAAGAAACCCACATTACTGTTCAGCAGTTTGAGTTTTTTTTTTTTTTTTTTTTTAAGTATATTTTTAATTTCTTTTCGTTTTTGGAATGCGGAAAAAATGCGAAAAATCCCGATAATTAAAAATTATAGACGCGACGAGTAACTTTTAATGTTGTCATCGTTAAGTTATGGTATTGAATAGAAATAACGAATTTTGATATAGCGCGATTTATAGACTCGTTGCTAACGGAAATATTACGTTTTAACGTTCTCTCGAATTAATACTCAGCTTTGTAGAGCACAAAAAATAGTAATAGTAATATTTTGGATCGATCTATCTAAAAATATTTTTAGATCAAAAATTACGAAATAGAGTTACTAAAAAGACAAAAACAAAAAAACTGCCTACTCCAAACTAAAAATTTTGAAATAAATGCGCTAAAAAACAAAAACAACGATAAAAGATATTTTAGGGTAATTAAAGGAGATATTATGATTATCCTTAAACAACGTTAATACCCTATTAGTAGTATTCGAATTTACATTACGTTTTGAAAATATTCTCATATTTTCTTATTTCTTAGGGAGACGTTTCAAGAAACGCGTTTGTAGCTAAACACGTCGGTCGCATTTTTTTTTTTTTTAAATATATGTTATTAAAATTTATTTTCTCATTTTTAAAACTGCCTGAAATAAAAATCAAAGCCGCCGTTTAACCTTGGACAAGGGGTATTAAAATCACGCGTATTTTTCATTGTCAACGCATTAGGGTTGTGCATATTTTTTATTGTTCATAGAAATATATTTAATCAAAAAATGTTCAAGATCAACAACAATCCTCCGATACACCTTTTTATTAAGTTACATTCGATAAAATTCGAATTGCGTAAATTGAAAATTTTGGGATCGGAGTATATTGGCGACGGTTTTCGATCGGGGTTCAAAATTTCGCAGGATTGCGTCTTTTTTATATGCTAATGAAGATGGAGGCGCGCGGATTTCGAAGTAACCGATCATGGCGCTCTAGAGTTAACCGCTGCGTTTCGGGTGCATTTTCGCGGGTATTAACCTATTATCGGTTCGAAGGCGTTTGCGATTGTTTTTCAGATTATGTATGCCAGACGTGTAATTATACAAGCACCTGTTTCGCTTAATTTACGCGCGCGCGGTAATAATAAATCGACGTTTAATCGAACGGTTTTTATCTGAAACGCGATCAACGCCACCTTTACGCTGTGTACGAGTCGACGAGTTTACTAGGTTAATTATATTTATAGTCGGCCTGCTCTTGGCAGATACACTATCGTGTCATTTCGTATGCGAGCACTTACGCAAAGCGCCCAATCGAATGCCGATGATAAGGAATGTCACCGATACACCGAGCCGCGGTATTAATGTCTCCCTCAACGACCTAAGCCGAGCCATTACAATTAATCGCCAATCTTCCTCCTTAAGGAGTGGTTCCGCTGATACGCGTCGCCGGGTATCGTGACATCTCGCGTCTGCGACGGAAGAATTTTAATATCAATCGGTCGTCGAAAGACGAAGATCGTGGTAATCGCCGATCATATCGTTTTTTAAGATATCCGGGCCTGTCTTCGTTCTATCTTCCGTGCGAGATTACCGAGAGATCGTTTAACTGCCTACTCAAAGTGGTACACACCACATGCCAAATGCGGCTGGGCCCGACTAGATAAACGCAGTGGTATTCTCGATGATGAAATTCTCGGGCGTGTTCCTTTCCTTCGCACTTGTCCGCATCGCCGAAGCGTACCTTATAACGGTATCACGCCCTTGCTTCGAATCGCGAATTCCGATCGTCCAACACGAAAACCAAAGCCCTCCGGAGCCGACTACGATCGGGCCAAATCGTGAGCCAGGCGAACATGCCTCAACTTCCATTTTTTAAAACTCAAGCTTCCTACTTCGTCGCCATTTGTGGTGTATCCTTCTCCGCTCTGTTCATCATTCTCGTTGTCCAGTTTCTTCGTTTTATTAGTATTCCATTAAATTTCGAATTAAATTACATTTATTTAAAAGCAATATCGTGTTATGTGTGTAATAATTACAGTTTGAAAAGCCTACAATTTGTATACGTATTCGCGCGAGCGTGACGTTCTTTTCCCGTATTTAAGCTGACGAGATAAAAAAAAAAAAAAAAAAAAATCTGAGTTTAAAATTTTCAAGCATTTTTGTTTTGTTCTTTTTTTTTTTTCGATTTTTTTATTTTTGATTTCGTATTTTTTATTTTTATAAAAATTAGAGGTAATTGAAGAAGCAACAGATTTTTCATGATTATGTAGATTTTTTAATACGTACATTCCTAAGCGGAACTTTACATAATGGTTTTAGACGGATTGATTATTATTTCTTAGTTCCAAACGCTAAACGAACACGTGATATTTTCCGGCCGAGATGGATATAAAGGAAAAAAATGCCGGCAATGAGGAAACACGTCTGAAGGAGAAACACAATAAACACGCGAACATAATAAGAGATTGTATAATTTTTTTCATGAATAGGTCGCAGACTAGGAGAGCGCAGCTTTATAAATTAATTCCGGTTAAATAGCCGCTTGCAAATAGTTTTTATTTCCCTTTATAAAACGCCGTTTATTCTTCTTTCGCCGTTTCTAATATAATTTATTTCCGATGAAAAAATTAATTTTCGCCAAATGAGCCGGTTCCCAGAATTCTACTGCTCACATCACGTCATTATTGTACTTCGCACGCGCTTCTATTGTATACTATTTTACAGCGCAATTATATTATGACGTAATCGATTTTAATAAAAAGTTTACTGTAATGTTTGCACAACCGCAGTACAAATTTCACTCTACCCGCTGCTTCACGAAAATTTTTAGCTCCTCTATAACATATTCTGAAACTGCTTCGTTCATTCGATTGAATATTTTCTTCACCTCGTTAAACATTATCTTAGTTTTTGATCGTGCAATATGCGTGTAATTCTGATTTATTTATTTGTTCTTTCAGTTAAAACGAGAGCTGTTGAGTTTCCTTCAGTTTTATCGAACAGGTTTTTCTGATCAATTTAGTTGCACTGATTATTGATTTGAAATTTTGCAGGCTTCCTGAAGTTGACTAATAATACAGTATTTTGCGATTTTCCAAATAACAAAATCTGATGAAAATTCTGTTAAATTATCATAGATAATAATGAAAAAAAGTGCTGTTTTTTAAAACCCTTAGATAATTTTTGATAAATGTTTCCTTAGAGTTCGCGTTACACTATTTGAATCAAACCCGTACATACCGAGAAATTATATATTATACAAATTGCCATTCTTTGAGTTTCGCATCGGATGTAATATTAATCTCTGGCAATGGTTTTAGATCTTAATTCAGAAATAATAATTTGTTTCGGTAATTGCACTTTTCCGTTCGTAAGATTGGTTTTAAAACCATATAGAACCTTAGACAACTGACGATTGAAGTATTATGCCTAAATAAATAATTTTAGATATTAGAAATACGGTTTTCTAAAAATTTTTATTAAAAACAAAATAGGATAACTTTTTCCAGCTTGAGCTATCATAGTCGCCTTTTTTTTTTTTTTTTTTTTTATAAAATTGCTATTATTATCCTCCAGATATGACTGGTGTACACAAAAAAGTAAACCTGCTGCTCGCGCGAATAGCGCATAAGCAGGTAATAACTATCCAGTTTTATGTTAGATTCATATTATTTTGTAAAATAAAGTTTATTCATTCATTCGTTATTATTACGTTTAAACTTCTTATAAATAAAATTGAATTGAATTGAATTATTATTATTACTGTCATTATTATTATTGTTATTGTTGCCCTCTTTTCCGCTTTAGGCAGGCTTAAGTTGTAGCTTCTCGGGCATGAACCAGGGAGAAGTACATTATGTTCCTTTAAACATTCTGCATATATGAGCGGAATCAATGAAGTTTTCTGAATATCGGCTACTAGTTTTTCATAGTTTAGATGTAATTCGACAGCACTTTTCTTTAAAGTTCATGGTACAAGCGCCATTGTTAATTTGACGAATGGTATTATCTTGACCCTATTCATAGCCCAGTCTTTTAACCTCTACGGCTAATTCCCCATGTATTTATTAATTTTCATAGAGTATCTATTTTGAATGTTTTCGTTGTTAATATCAATAAGGGCCACATGTTTATTCTTCTTATCGGCTAGCGTTATATCAGGTCGGTTCGTAGAGACCGTTTTATCTGTTATTATTTGCATATCCCAGTATATCTTATGCGTTTCATTTTCAGCGATATCAGGTGGTTTACAATAGCGCTGGGCGATTACGAGATATACTAATGGAATCACTCGATTATGAACATATCTCGAGATATTTCGATTACTACTTTTGTTAACTACTAATCATTCGAATGATCATTCGAATGATCACTCGAATTATCATTCGAATTATGATTCGAATCATCATTCAGTGTTTATTTACGAGAACTATTACGTAACTTTTTTTTTTTTAATTTCATTAATAAGGTTAAATTTATTTCAAATTTTTATTTATTTTAATTTTAACGGTATTTTTTGACACATATTGATATCTTTATCGGCGAAATTAATGGTAACGACAGATTTATATTCAAAATTATATAATGATTGTGAATTATAGTTGTGCAAAATAATTCGATTATGAGAACTGAGAACATCTCATGAATACTAATAGTAATTATTAACATTAGTCATGTAGAATAGCTTGATTATACCGAGAATATCTTATGAATGCCGGTTATTTACATAAATTATGTAAAATAGTATGATTATGAAAACTATGACATTTCAATTAATTAGTAACATAATTTTACTGAATTCAGATTTGTATGTGCACGGATATAATAAAAAATGAATAAGAGACTATTTTTTTAAAACATTTGTGTACAACATTTTTTTATTCTAAAAAACAAAATTTAATAATAATAGTATAAAAATAAGAAAATGGTGTGCTTTTGTAAGGTACTTATATGTATAATAATAAAAAGTTTTTAAAGGGAAAATAAAAATACTTAAATTTATAATGGTACGGGAATATAACTAGACAATAATCAAGTTTTGGATCAAAATGTAGATAAAACACATTTATACTCGTGTATAAACTTACTATGTTGTTCGTACATTTTATTAAAATAACTTATATACACACAACATCTGTAAATGCAAAACTTAATAATAGTAAAAAATAGAAAAAATAAAAAAATGGTGTATAAAATTAATTGGTAACATAATTTTACTAAATTCAGATTTATACATGTACGGATATAATAAAAGATTAATAAAAGACTATTCTTTTTAAAAATTTATGTGCAACATTTTTTGTATTCTAAAAAACATAAAATTTAGTAACAATAGTATAAAAATAAGAAAATGGTATGTATAATAATTAAAAGTATTTAAACTGAAAACAAAAATACTTAAATTTATAATGGTACGGGAATATAACTAGACAATAATTAAGTTATTAAAAGTTGTTTTAATTAAGAATAAAAAGAAACATAACTATACATAATTAAACAGTAGTAACAATTTAAAAAAATATACATAAACACATTACAAAATATTTATATGTAAAACGCTTGTGTATGTTTTAAAATTAATTTTATATGTTAAATAAATTTTGATATAAAAAACACAAAATTTACAAAAAAACAGCACAAAAATATATACACAAACAAAAACAATCATAAAATACGTAATAGTTAAAGTTGGTATAACAAGTTTTAAGATTTAAATTATTAAAATTTTAAAATAATTATTTATCTTTGAAATTTATGTTTGAATTTAGAAACATTATTTCCTGTAATTTGTTTGATTTTAGGGTATTTCGTCTATCATTTAACGTGTACCCAGTCTTTGAAAATAATCTTTCACAGGGCACTGAGGTAGCAGGTATAGATAAATACTTGGTAGCTAAAATATAAAGTTCTGGAAATACTTTCATATGGGCTTCCCAGTATTTAAATGGATCATCTTGCCGTGGCAGTAATTTAGTTTCAATATACTGCTTTACCATTACCAAAGCTGATGACTTAGGTTCTGATAATGATGACTGTTGTAATACTTTTTTATCAAAAAATTCCCATGGATCGTTTTCGTCAGTGTTCTTATTTGAAGTATTTTCTCGGGTCGTTATATCTGTTTGAATTTTAGGTTTATTTTTATTTATTAAAGATGTTAATTCTTCAACAACCCATTGTTGTGCATTTGCAGCATTTTCTTCGGTACCAAAGCCAGACTTTTTAAACCGGAGATCCAAAAAGTAGATTTTGCTACAATTTTTGTAGCTTCCAGTGATCCTAAACGGCAGGATATCGATTGTAAAAGTGCTGATCTGAGCTGTTCCCCCGCAGTTGTAACAGGTTCCACAAGTCGTAATCTATATTGTAGTCCTCTAATAAGAGGGACTACTTTCGACATAGTAATGTACTTCTCAGCAGACAATTCCTCTGTAATACGAAGGATTGGTTTTAAAATTATAGTACAGTCCGTAATAATGGACCATTCGGAGCCACTTAAATTTTCAGGAGTAACACCTGATGTTAATTCAGTTAATGCAACTGATAATGACTGTTTAACTGATATCAGCCTTTCTAACATGATATACGTTGAGTTCCAACGTGTCGCTACATCTTGCTTTAATTTTAATTCAGTTAAACCCATCTCATTTTGTTTTTGACACAATTTGTTAGATGCTATAGTACTATGTTTAAAATGAGAGACAATTGCTCTACATTTTATTAAAATATCAGCAAGTTCAATACTTGATGATAAACCTTCATTTATGGTGAGATTCAGTGTGTGTGCTACACATGGATGATGGTAATACTGCAGCTCTTGGAGGATAGCCTTTTTAATATTTGGTGCATTGTCAGTAACAACTGTCACAATTTTTTTGGTCAAATTATATTATGATAAAATCTGTTTCAAAACTTCACCAGTGTTTTCACTAGTGTGAGAAACCATCACTTCTTGAACGGCTAATGTATTACAACATAACTTATTGTTATTAATGTAATGTACAGTAAGACCAATATATGACTTCTGTTTATTTGTCCAGTAGTCTGTGGTAGCAGATACATATTCAACATTTTCCAGATGTTTACAAATTTCCAAATGAACTTCCTCATATAACTGTGGAATTAACTTAGATGTTAATGTTTTCCTAGAAGGCAAAGCATATTTTTCATTGAGTTTTTTGGAATAACTGCAAAAACCTTTATCCTCCACTATTGATAATGGTTGATAATCTAACACAATCATTTCAACTAACGCTCTATCCATTTCTTTTATTTTATCTGCTGATAAATCACTTTCACTATATGTTAAACGAAGTTGTTTCTTTTTTTTTTCTGGTGGTGGAGCAAAATCATCGGTTACATTTGAAGTTTCAATTATTTGTTCCTGATGTTTTTGAACATCATCATCTTTAAATTGAACTGGATGCACTCGTTTTAAATGCTGACGTAAATTAGTGGTATTACCAAAAAATTTTAATTCTTTTTTACATATTCTACAGGTAACAATTTTTTTTTCTAAATTATGTGTGAAATGGTCCCATACTGCAGATTTCTTAAATGATCTCGGCATTTTTTTTAGAAATGTTCTTAAATCTAATCTATGCTCTTAAATTTAATCTATGCTCTTAAATTTAATCTATGCTCTTAAATCTAATCTATGCTGAAAAGAAGAATCAAATATAAAAAATTATGTTTCAAAATATAAATAATAACGGATCAAAAAATGTTTGTAAAATATATAACATTCTAATTAGGATCAAAGAATCTGATGTTGTAGGAGGAAAATAAGATGTATAGAAAAATATATGGTTAGTAGAAATAGTTAATAATGGCAATAATACAACAAATATTACAAATATTCAAATAGGATGAGAGAAAATATAAATATCACATATATTAATAAAATTTCGCACAGGCCATGCTAAGAATTCCATGGATGAACAAGGTGACCAACCGAGAGGTGTTGAATAGATGCAAAGTCGACAGATTGCAATTAATGGACGGCATAAGAAGAAGAAAAACCAAATTTATCACACATAAAATTTGAGAAGAAAGTCTTTTTAATTTGGCAACCCACGGTAAAATTTAAGGAAAAGCACTCAGAGGAAGGAAAAGAATGGAACTAACCAACACAAACATGGGAATTAATGGGTTTTTCCAGTTAATAAAATCAGCCAGATGCCGACATATACAGTGTTCGTCATGTGCAACGTCCCGAATGGGAAATGCTACCTTTATGATGATGATTCTTTACACCTATTCTTCAATAGTTTGCCTAATTTCACTCATCTAAATCAAATAATTTCAGCCGTTCATAATTTTTAGAAAGTTTTTTTTTTTTTTTTTAGTGCAATATTTTACCATTATGATTATCAGCCCTAATCCCTGCCCACACAATTCAACAATTCTAGTATGCTATTGTACTCCATTTAAATATTAATTGAATTTTTAATTACTTACTACCGGTATGAAATTTTAAAAATCGTATTGTTTAGAATATTACACTTATATATTAATATAGGTTAAAATTATCTTAATAAAATAATATACACCCTTAAAAATTAATGTCTTATTTAAAATGCACAATATAATTCCAGAAAATAACAAATATTTAAAAATTTAAAAAAACAAGTTCAAAGCGCCACTAATGCTCTTACAAAACAATTGACACATGTGTTGTTCATAATATGAATGATTACTATATAATCGTTACTCGTCATTCGTCATTCGTTATTCATCACTCGTCATTCGTTATTCATCACTCGATTATACAGATCACTCGGTTACTACTTTTATAATCGATTATCAAAATTAGTAACTCGTTGATCACTCGATTATTAAAATCACTCGTAATCGCCCAGCTCTAGTTTACAATATGGTTCATTATTAATTATTATACTCCGTGTAATTTGCATATTTCTTTATATATAATCTTAGCAACATTATTATGTCTGTGTGTGTACTGCGTTTGTGCCAGCATGGGGCATCTTGCGAGTATGTGATCTATGGTCTCCAGGTTTCCGTTACACATTCTACAGTTTTCGTTTTCTATCCTTTCTTTTAACATTCTCTTCCTATATACACGTGTTTCCCATACACCATCTTGTAATGCTAACATGAAACCCTCTGTCTCTGGATAAATCGTACCAGCTGTCAGCCATTTGTGCGTATTTACTCTATCAACTGAGTCTTTGTTTATCGCTGCCCAGTATTTACCATGGAGGGGCGTCTCATTTAAGGCGTTGAGCATGTTCCTTTCGCTGTTATCGACTAATATCTGTATTTCATTTGTTACTTCCGGGGATGTCCGCTTTAATTGGTGTATAATCATCATCACAGTCCCTGAGTATCTTGTATATCTTTTGTTCTACTGCCTTTGCATACTAATTAAAAAATGAATATTGTATACGAATTACGATAATATCACTCGGAAATATATTTTCTTATCCGGAGTAATTGTTTTTTACTTTTTAGTGCATTTTTATTAAATTATTTTTTTTTTTTTTTACCTTGTAGGCAATTTTTATTAAATTTTTGTAGTAAATCTTGAAGTCGGTATTTTTTTTTCTTTCAAAAAAATATGTTACTTTACAATTTTTAGCACTATTCTTGCTAAAAATCAACTTTTTTGTCACATTATTCTCCATATTTTATGTTTTAAAAAAAAAAAAATCGATTTCTTTATTTTGAAGAACTGCATTTCCACAGTAAAAATGTCAGAAGTTAAATTACTACGGTAATTTGGCAGATTGAGGTCAACCGCCTTTGTTATACTAATAAAAAATAGTAAGAAAAAAAAATGTATCTAAAGGGAGGAGACTACACTTTTTCACGTTTTTTGACGAATACTCAGTTTATGTTCACAGATTTTCATCGTTACTCACATGACCTAGGTTGAGCGGTACAACGGAGAAAGAATCAGTAAAATCGGTTCATATTATGCGCGAAGAAACATAAAAATAGAACAAAAAAATACAAAAAAACCCTCCTTCTTTTCGGTAAAAACCAAACATACGAAACTGATCATCATGCAGTAGCGGTAGCAAAAATATGAAAGAAAAATTCTTTATTAAAAAGTATTGAAATAAAAAAAAGCTATTATTGATAATCAATCTTGTTTCGACAATAATTTGCAGATTTTTTTTTTTTCAGTTTTTTGGGGATGGATTGTCAACCAAGGGGACCGCCGACCACCTTTGCCCAGAAACGAGAAAAAAAAGGAAGGAATTAATTACATCTTTATACGATATCAAATGTTGTTAATAAGAAATGATCAATATACCGCGAGTAATGTGTGGAGAAGGAAAATACTAAGAGGCGCAATATGTAGTAGGAAGATACTAAGAGGCGCAATATGTAGTAGGAAGATCATAGCAAGCTGGGGAATACAAAATAGAACGCTTAATAGAAAGAGATGAACGCGCTTGATAAGCACATGATCAGCGTCGCAAACAGGCGCTTTGCTTGAGCGGAGAAGTCAGTTCGGAGGGGAAGTCGATGAAAAATGAAAACGGTGGGAAGGCAGTAGAGAAAATCATGCAACATTTATCATTATAATTTTTGGAGATAAAAAAGTACAAAAATGTAATACAAATCGGAAGGTAAAATTAAAAGTTTTTTAAACGCTAAACACGTTTTTGAGTTTATCAATAATACGGGCCGGAAAAGTTCGATGGTACAGATTTAGTATACAAAAACATAAATACAAATTAACTGTAATTAAATGAAGGCGCTTTTTTTAAATCGAAAATCGATTAGCTATTACAAAGTGATAACAAAAAAAAAAGGATTTTATGCCGTAAAACCGTAGAAGAGAGAATTTAAGTTCTAGGAATTACTGTACACGGCTTCGCATAAGCGCGTGAAACAATTTTGAAATTTTGCCGGCTTGCATCGTCAGCATTTTTTTTTGAAGAGTACCAGCTGAATACGATTAAATATTAGATTCTGTATTATTCGGAGTTGCGGGCACGAACTAACATTATCCCAGCGTCTTGCTTGAGAAAACAAAAAAAAAGGGCTAAAAATTTTGAGTTTTTGTGAAATCCAAAAAACCGGTCAAATTACGTCAATTAGCTGAGTTGGTCGATTTTATTCGTTTCAGGTTTCGAGCAATTCTAATTTTTATCAGCGTACATCCCTGTTCTCTTTTTTCTCTACTTTCAAAATAACATTTTTAGTTTTCTAATATTAAACTCGTTGACGAGTTCGTTATAATTAAGATTCAAATTTCAAAAAAACACACCTGTAGAATAGTAATCTACTAGACGATCTTACGAGAAGTTGCTACGATTTTAACTTCCGAAGAATGAAAAATACTTCGTTGCTTAAACTACCAAAGTAAAATGTCTCACTTACCGTTGAAGGACACACGTAAGGGCCAAGAATTGGCGTGACAGAGAAACATAGACGAACGAGCGGAATTGTGTAGGAAGGAATTTTTTGTGGGAGAGAGAGAGAACGGAACTTAAAAACAACCTCTCTTGTATGTGTTAGGCGCGATTATGAAACGGAGAATTAGTAATTTTGAGAAATAAAAAAAAAATTTAATCCCATTCAATAGGAAAAAACAACAAGAAGCTGCATTTGTGTATGTCGGAACCGAAACCGACAAAATTTTCCGGCTTCTGCTATTTAGAAAACGTGTTTTAGCTCGATCATTCTGAACAGTTGACAATGGAATAGTTTTTTATTGATTTCAGTCGCCCCGATTCACACCATTCGAAGTAGTAGTAAGTCCGTCTTCCGAATTTAAATCGCCTTATCGCGCCGTCTTTGCGCATCATCCTCTCCGTGCGCATATGAATGCGTTTCTTTACATCTTTATCCGTACCACTGGAAGTCAAGTGGGAGAAATGTCAATGGAGTTGTACAAGTAGGCAGCGAGTTTTTTTTTCATACGTCGACCGATATATCGGACTTCAGTGACGTCCAACGCGACCGCCGCTTGCCTGCAGCATGAACATTCCTTGTTGCTGGTTTGAAGTGTCGGCCGACCGAAGAGGTATTACGCGCCTATATGACGATATAATTCGACGATCGGAGTAGCGTTCTCTATGAGAGTAGCAACATGCTCTCGAACGGTGCCGTAGGAGCACGCAGTGTGCAGATCATGCTCACTATGTGCCATACGTAATTACCGTGTTGTTGTTGCGTTTCCTTCGATTAAATTGATGTTTCTTAATTGTTTAATTTTCTCGTTATTTTTTATCGTTTAGGTTAATTTTTTTTTTTTTTTTTATTCCGCCAAACTCTTTCGAATAGACTGCGCGCGCGATCTTCGTTAATTCAGTTCGATGGTGTTCATTTATTTGTTTACATTCGTCGTATTTGTTTACGATTTATCGTTCAACTTTGCGCCGTTTTTGCTTTCATTGTCGCCGGCAAACCAATTTTTGTTCGTCGTGATTTTACTACTAGTAAGCAGTTATTGCCAATACCGCGCGATGCCAACCGCGACCGGTACGATCGGGGGCAATGGCTCGTTTACTAACGACCTGCTAGTCGAAGAGGAAGCTGGTCGAACTTTTTTCGACGAATCGAACGACGGAACGAATAACGACTTTTATCGTTATTCGCGCGATTTTTATAACTCGGTAAAGTCGGAAGCGATAAATAGTGTTAAGGTGTATAAGAAAACAATACCGAGCGATCGTTTATCGTTAAATACGTTTTGCGATCTGCAGAAAAATGACGTTAAAGAGAAAAATATCCTTTTCAAGAATCGTAAGTACGATGTTTATGAACGCATCGATGGACACGTCAAAAATAATAATAATAATAATAATAATGATAATAGTAATAATAATAATGATAATAATAGTAATAATAATAATAATAATGATTATAAAATTAGTAATGTAAAAATTAGCGTCGGAAGTTACGATAACAGTAGCAGTAATAGTTGTAGTATCGATAGTAGTTGCCGTAATACTAGTGTAAATACTAGCGATTGCATCGAAAAGAGTAGAGGCGGAACGATTGTAGAGAAAGCGAAAAAAGTTTATCTTAATACGGATCGGCTGACCGAACAAAAATGCCGAAATAGTCAATTGGAAGCGGATAAAAGTTTATTCAAGTCCGGTAAGGTATTTTCGATTTTGGAAAAATTTCAAAATACCGGTTCACCAGCTGGCGTCGGTAAAACTGCGCGGAAAGCCAAAAATTTTCGTAAACATACTTGCGCGGATACCGGCCTTATCGAGTGCCACGATATCAATAGTAATAAGAATAATAGTAGCAGTAATATCAGTCATTCCTGCCGTTCTGGTAATTCCAGCTTCTGCTATTCGTGGGTTTTTGGCGATAATCGATTGTTTGACCGCGCAAATATCACCTCTGGCAAATTCGACGGATTGTCAGTCATCGAGGAGCCAATTTACCCGGTCGCCGATAGTATTACCATGCGCTCTTTTGCGAATAGACCAGCGCCGCCGTCTACAAGCTCTTCGTTACGCGAAAATGTTGTTAGCGTCGATAACGGTTTACCGAACGAGGTGCTGACTTGTAACGTGATCGATCAGAAAACTTATAACTGGCGATCGGTGAAAAAGGTACTCAGATCGAATCTGAAAAAGCTGAAACCGGTGCCGATAGCGGTTATCGATCCTTTGACTTTGCCCTGTTCAAAGTCGTCCGGAATCGATCTCGCCGTCGAGAACGACGCATTCGTTCAATCTCCCTATCATTGCGATTCGTCTCCGACTCTCGCGTCGGAGTGCAATGATAATGCGACGATATTACGCGATGCGACTGACCGTTGCTGTTACCAGTGCCGCGATAAGAACGATCTCAATAGCGGAAAAATTAACATTCGTAAGTTTTCCGATACCGATAGCACTAGTAACGGCAGCAACAAGGTCGGTGTTATCAGTAACAGTGCCGGCGATATTACCGTAACTGCAATAGAAGCGGATGGTTATTGCGATTTTAATAACAATTCTCGCTATCCGGATGAATACGATATTATTCCGGATTACGATAAAAAATACCGTTTGATCGATATCGGTAACTATTTATCCGCGTCGACGGATTTCATACATTCGACGAGATTATTATCACCGATAATGGAATTGTCCATGGAAGCAACGACCGCCACATCGATCACTACTACAACCGCTACTACCGTAACCGATTCAAATAATAACCATTCGATGAACAGTCAGTCGGATCCGATCGATAGATCGTTGTGCAGCTTTTACGAGTGCTCGAAGGATCTTCAGCTGGAAGAAAATTCTTCCCCCGAAAAGTCCTTATCGATCAGTGTACCGGTTGGTGAAGCGGCCATTACGGCTGCGACTGCTGACGGAATATGTACCTCCGAATGCAAGGTTAAACAAAGTAGCTTTTTGTTAAAATTTTTTCCAATTCTAAAATGGACGTCTCTTTACGAGAGTAGTGCTTATTTTTCTTTTTTATTCAAAGTGAAGGATGCAAAGAGAATCTGAAAAGTAAAAGTTTCAAAGGCCTTTTTTTTTTTAAATATTCTATGTACGGTTGCGAATTGTGAATATTCTGTAGTTCATATTTTGTTGTGTTCTTCTTTATAGTGCCGTACTCAGCTTTTGAGCGTCGGCGACTACCTATTCGTACATTTCATTGTCAGCTGTACAGACATAGGCATAGTGTTCATAGCAATTGCTATATGCAACGCAGGTGTACACACGCAAGACTACATTCGGAACTGATTAGTAATCGTTTGATTTATCGATACCAGTGCAGTCCTATTTATGTCTGCTGTGTACTGACCTTGTAACTTAAATAAATTCTGATAAAGTTTTAAGGATATACATAAAAAAAAAAAAAAAAAAAAAAAGAAAAAATCCATAAAATTATTTACCGCTCTATTTTATAAAGTTCTATTAATTCGGGGTAATGGGTAGAAGGTAATTTCCGATGCAATTTGAAGTAATATTAGAGCAAAAATATCAGTAAAAGTGCGAATAAACATTACTATAATCAATGGCCTTTAACAATGCGTCAGTGTAGAGGTTTAGTATGAAAAAATTGATGCGTTTTAAGGCTTGTCGAAGCTTTTATTTTGTAAGAAGTTTGGGGAATTATCCTTAAAATATGTGCAAATGTCGGTTAAACCTAGATTTTCGGAAAACCCGTTTTGGTTCTCTATTTATTTTTCTTCGTGCTGTTTATAACGAAGCCGATGATTTTCTTAAATTGGTCCTTTATTTTTTTGCGCACGTATGGAACTTTATAATAAAAATATTTGATTTGATTTTATAGATTTTCAGTATGCTTAATAGTAGTGTTCGACCGAAGGTGAGATTTTTGCTAAAGTCCCTCAAAAGCTCTTACAGAATCCAAAAAAATTCCCGGTTAGGCATTTTTCATCGAATATTTCCCTCGATACTCAGTGTGTATTATTTACACAGTCTTTTAAATTTCATATTTAATAATTTTATTTGTAAACTTTTTTTTCTACATTCCAATTAAACGTACTTCCGATATTAAAATAGCCTCTACTCGATAATACTTGACTTTCAAATTATGAAAATAGTTTTAATTCCCGGATTGTAATTACAAAAGTAGAAATATATTATTAATTTATGAAAAATAAACTAAAAATAACACCGACATGGTTTGTGGTCGCACGCAACCGTGTTCGAATTAACTATTTTGCGGTATGCTACTCCGAAACAAGTGTTGGCTTTATTTTTTTAACTGTTTCGTTCGCGAATTAATTTGTTCTTCCGTTTAACCGGAAGAAGTCGGAAAAATGAAATTAAAGAAATTCAAAATACGTCTGAAATAATTTTAATATTATCGAAAAACTGAATTGAAATAACCGATAGTGAAAATATAGGTAATATATTTAAGATTGAATAATTTTGCATTACAAAAACCGGAAATATTTAATCTGCAGACAAAATTTTGTTCCGTAAATAATAGCGGAACAAATTTGTCAGTCAGCTGAATAGTTCTCGCAATTTATTTATAGTATTTAATAAGCCGTGTGATTTTATATTATGTCGAAGATGAAATAAAAAATCGTGTATATAAAAGGAACATTTTTGTGTGATGTTTTCGTGGTACCGTACAAAAACGTATTTCATTCGAAACCAACTTTTTACTAGTTACAACTGGCAAGATGATATATGACACTGAAAGAGTACCAGAGAAGTTTTTACCTTGCCATCTTGCAATTACTCTATCTACCGTCGTTTATCGTTTAGTTTTGTGTTGTTGGTCGGGCTGACGAGTCTGATAACTTTTTCGAAAATTGCACTACCGAAGTGATTCAACAAGTGTGAATGTCGTCTCATTTTTAATGGAGTTCTTGGGAATTCTGAAAGTGCTTGAATGTACTCCGTTCAATATTAAAAATACTTTGTTTCATCCCCTAAAAATTAACGTTTAACAACGCTCGTTGACGAGAAACAGTTGGAATAATGAAAAAATTCAATAAATTTCGATTGTTTGCGTTCCCTCCGGGTAATATTGCGGGAAAAATGGAATTGTTTCCGCTTGTATCGGTGTCGGTAGTCTAGTCGGAAATTTGTTTCTCTTAGAAGGGATTTGAGAGGTTGCAGTGCAATTGCTTACTTTTAAAACGGCAGGAAAACTAAAAAAATTTATCCGTTCAGCGATTCCTTTATTATTATTGTTAAAATATATATAACTCGATTAAAAATTTTAAAAATTCCCCCCGTATTCCTTCTTGTTTTTGTTTTTTTTTTTTTTTTTTTAAATAAGTTGTGGGTGGTCCCACAAGGCATACTGCCCGTCTGCAGGTGCCCAACACGCTTATCATCGTTTATTCAAAAAATAAGTTACAATATTTCTTTACAATTATACTATTAATTTTCATAATTATAAAATAAAAATAAAATAATAATAATAAAACAATATCTAAAAAAAAATAAAAACAAAAAAGAACTACTTATCATTATACAATTTCATACTACATGTTCGACAAATACGAATGGTCGATTCTCCGCCATAGCCAATTCCTAATTTATCTAATCTAATTCATTAATGTTATCAACCAACCGTTGTTTAATTAATACATTTCAAGTTCCTATTTCTTTTTGCATTAGATCTTCTCGGATTCGTTCTAGCAGATTAATTAAAACTATTTCATCCGTATTATCGATCTTACGATTTATTCCTTTCGGTCGAATAAAATATAAATCTGTCTATAATAATTCGTTGTCCCGTTTCTTGTCATTGTAGCTATTGATATATATATATATATATATATATATATATATATATATATATATATATATATATATCTGCGGTGTCTTATATTCAAGTAATCGGTGATAAAAGTAGCACATCCTTGGTGACATTTCATTTCTCTCTCTCCACCAGCTAATGTTAACCTGATCTTTATTAGGGAATATTATCTTTTAAGTATTTCTTTTGCTGACTACTAACCTTTTTGATTATCGTCTTTTTTGCTTCCCCCCAAAGTGATATCACATGCATGATTCTAGACAGTACTGTAGCGTTATAATATACACGCAAACTACTATATGGTATTGAAAGGGCCAATTTATAAAGTACCGGTATCATTTGCTTGATTTTATTAGATAAATTTATAACACGCTTGTCCCAAGATTCTGTCGATGAATTAGTCCTAAATATTTAATCTCTTTTGCCGTTTTCATTTGTGTACACCCACAGTTCAAAGTAGAAGTCAAGCAGTTATGTAAACAATTATTGTTGCGTATTTTAATAGATGCTTTATATGTTCTATATCTTCCGGACGTTCTTCTTATACAGAAAGCCTTCGACGATTTTCTTATATTAATACTCGTAGTTAGATGTTTATCATGCACCCATCTACACATACTATTTACATCCTCTTGTAAGAGAGCTTTCCGGCCTCATGGATGTCGCGGTGCTCGATAACGCTATATCATCCGCATAAGAAAAGACTGTCGAGTTTTTAACGAATAATTTGTGAACGGAGTTGGTATAGATCAAAACTAACAACGGAGCCAAAATAGAGTTGTCCCAGCCCTGTCGATGCAATTTCTTCTCTACTTAATTCTTCATCAATTTTTCAAAAATCAAGCGGGATATTAAATATTTTTTCGATGGTGGTAATGTTCTAATTTTTAATAATTTCTTAAATAAACTTAATTCTAGGTAGCGGGGAATTCAGTTCTACTATTATACGTTAATGTTATTTTTCGTTAAATGAAGTATTTGACAACATTGCTCCCCCGAAATATATTATTTCGAAATGAATTTCGCTTTTAGGAAAACAAATTATATTGTTAAATTGGTAATAAGAGACACTAAGAATTCGTTATAAAAAGAGTGTTTTTTTTTTCTTTTTCTCTCTTTGAAAAATTTATGTTTTGAACAATTTTACACCTTAACTGTTATTCATTTTAGATATTCTTCAGATCAAATGTGCTGGCGCAGCTAGAAAATCAACGGGATGATAAATTAGCCGGTTTAATTATTCGACTGCAAGCTCATTGTCGTGGATTTTTGTCACGAAAACGTTTCGAGAAACTGAAGGTATATACGAATGTTATTTAATATACTTGCGTTTTTAATTCATACCGATTATTTCTTTGTTTCCGACGAAAAGCAGCGACATGAAATAAAAGAGATTTAATTAATTAACTGAAAAATTAACGAGGTAATGGTTCAGTCCGTCATTCGCTGACGTACTACTGCACAATAATAACAAAATAATAATAACGGAATGACAGTTTTGTAATAACGAGAATACATTTTATAATTATTTACAATGCTTTTCACTAATTGATCATCTGCAGCAATCACTCTTGTTAACGTAAACTAAATGTACGTATTATATTATTTATTGCTTTAAAGAAAAAAAAAAAACAAAAAAAAAAAAAACCAAACATTATTAACTTGCGTTATTCACTTTTTGTTTCTTGCTACCTGGAACATCGATGTGTGTATTTATAAGTATTATATAATTTAAAAAAACGGAAAGGAGATGTATAACAGTAGTACATTTAAAAAATATTTACACTATTCGCTTTATGTAACATTTACTTTAATTGTGTGCGTTATTAAAAATTTTCTGTGCGATCGTAAATGAGAGGTTCTCAATTATAAGTAATTACTCAAATAGTCTAATCATACGTTTATTTTTAATCAAAATCCCTAAAAGTTTCATACGGAATTGTTCTCTATCGTCGGAACCGAAATCACCCTGTTTGGAATTTCAATTGTATTAATAAATCCTTTATTAATGTATAAAATTTAAATTTATTTTGACCCATTCGTCATAGATATTAAAACCCAGCAGCAGCAGCAGCAGCAGTAGCGTAGGTAATAATAATTTTCGATATTTTAAATACTGGAATTACACTGACAACGAGAGGTCACAATCTGCGGGTCACCGATTTTGATGAAATTTTGCAGATCGACAGAAGACCATGAGTATATGAACTGTGTACAATATTAGAATGCAACTTTTTGATTTACGTGAGAAATTTTAATTTTTAGAAGCCGCATTTAACGGATAATAGCAGTTTAGACAAAAATATGCAAAAATTTCAGTTTATATTTATGTACACCTTGTGCAAATGGTTCGGAAGACTGATTATTTTAAAATGTATAGTAAACAAAAAAATTATTAAAAAACAGTAACATAATTTTTAAATAAATCAATTTTTATAAAAATTTAAACACGCCATTTATTACATATTTAGATAGTATAAAAACACAGATTATGACAAACTTGTTTCATGGTGTACCGGTAAAAGTAATGTCTACTTACTTAATTTAAAAAAAAGGTGCGCGTTCGAGTCCCCCCCTCAATGTCACCTAAATTTTTTGATCTTGTATTTTTAATTATTAATTCTTATTGTATAATTATTTTAATAATTATTTATACATAATTATATAAATATAATAAGGCAAAAGACAGGTTAATAAAAGAACACAAATATAAATACAATAAATATTTTTTAAATTTTTTATAATTTATATTTCTATAAACGATAAACATGTTTTATACGCAACGAATTCATTAAGAAATGTAAATAATAAAAAAGTTGAAAATATTTATTGTATTTTTTTTTTTTTTATTCTATATATATATATATAAATAGGGAAATACAAAACAGTTCAGTACCTTTTTCTCCTCTGTTTATTAACAGTACAAACATTTTGCAAACAGCTATATTTTGTTTTTTTTTCGTATTTAAATAAAAAATTAATACAAAAAATGAAATTGTTATAGCCAAGTAAATCTGTTCTTATTAAAATGTTTTAATTTTTCTTAATAATCATCATTATTGGCTTTTTTACAGTGTACTAAATAAGGTGTCATTTAATATCAATAAATGAGTGTTTTTAAATTGTGTTTTACTTTTATTTTTAATTTGACTTTATAATGGTACTGAACTATTTTGTATTGTAAGTACATATAAAAGTGTATGTTTCTAGGTATATAATGAACGAATGTATAGGAGTGAAAAATTTATTTTTGGAAATATGCAAATTCATCCTCAAATTTTTAATAATAATTACGGTCGAATTTCGCCCGATGGGCGAACACTAGTTAAAATAATTAAATAATAAGAATTAATAATTAAAAATATAAGATCAAAAAATTTAGGTGACCTTGGGGGGGTTGGAACTCGCACCTTTTTTAAGTTGTGTAAGTAGACACCACTTTTAACTCTACACCATGAAACAAGTTTATTATAATCTGTTTTTTTTTTTTATAGGCTTTTATTTAACTCGCTTTGTCATTCTGTCTGTCTAGGGGGAATCTATCGAACGATTAATTCACCTACTTCTCGATGAATTAAAAAAGTGCCCTTTTGCAGAAATGCTTGATATAGATGACAATACAATATTATTCAATATCTGCGTTTCCAGCTTTAAAATTAGACACTCGAAGCGCTGAAAGCTCGAAATTTTTGAAAAAAATATTTTATTTTTCGGGCATGTGATATATTGTTGGAAAAATCGCTATTTGTCGAGAACAAAACCATATTTTATTTCTTCAATGAAATTTTCGAAGTTTACGAAAAGTTTAAAAAAGCGCGGGATCTAATATGTAGCTCCCTCTTTGCGGCGCGCGAGTATTATAGCTAAAAATTTTGAACAAGGTTGAAAATTTGCATATGCACGTATATTTCTTTGCTTTGGAACATCTAGGTTTCCAATTTTAACATTAGCCCCTCGGGGCTTCGAAAGCTCGAACTTTTAGGAAAAAAATTATTTTTTTTTCCGGACATATGATATACTGTTGGAAAGAGCGCATTTGTCGCGAGCATTGGAAATTTACTAAAAGTTTAAAAAAGCCCAAAAAATAACGTGTAGCCCCCGCTTGTGGCTCAGCTTTATAGCTAAAAATTTTGAACAAGATTTAAAAAATGCGCATCCTTATGTATTTCTTTACTTTCGAACATTTGGACTTCCAACTTTAAAATCGGACCCTTGGGGCGCCAAAAGATCGAAAGTTTCAAAAAAAAAATTTTTTCGGCCATGTGAAATATAAACGGAAAGATCGCTATTAGTCAAACATTGTGTTTCATGTGCTGAGGATTCCGTATGTATTGTATGAAGAACAAAAGACAATATAATTGAAAGAATGCGATCCATTATTTAATAATAAAATATAACACAAATTTCTGTAAATGCTCTATAATCAAGATATTGAATAAAGTAAAGCAAAGTAAAATGCAATTCTAAATTTATTGTTTTTTATTGGAATACATAGTAGAAAAGTCCAGTCTAAAAAAATAGAAAAAAAATAAAAACAGGCTTTTATTTATGCACTAAAAAGTACAAAATAACTAGATACACATCTTAACATTTAAATCTAAAACTGCAAAATATTCTGAAAAATAAAAGCGGGGGTCGCAGATTAATAATTAAATATTAATATTATAATACATCCTAAACCAAAACTGCAATCATTGTTTAATGTTATTCCATTGTTGTGCATCATAATACCACACACACCGAATATTTTTGTAACTGCGGCCTCGGCTTTTATTTTTGTCAGAATATATTGTAGTTTCAGATTTAAATGTTAAGATGCGTATCTGGTAATCGCACACTAATACAGTTATTTTGTACTTTTTAGTGTATAAATAAAATCCTACTTTTAAAGTTTTTTTTTTTATATACTATATAAATATGTAATAAATGACGTGTTTAAATTTTTATTAAGTTAAAAATTTATTTTTTTTACAATTATGTTATTGTTTTTTAATAATTTTTTTGTTTACTATACATTTAAAAATAATCAGTCTTTCGAACTATTTGCACAAGGTAAATAAACATAGACTGGAATTTTTTGCATATTTTTGTCTATACGGCTATATATGTATTATCCGTTAAATGCGGCTTCTAAAAATTAAAATTTCTCACGTAAATTAAAAAAGTTGCATTCTAATATTGTACACGGTTCATATACTCATGGTCTTCTGTCGATCTGCAAAATTTCATCAAAATCGGTGACCCTCAGATCGCGACCTCTAGTTGTAAGTTTCACTTGAACAAACGCCACTGTCCGAGCACGTACGCTACGGTAGCCGTGTGGACACTGTACTCCAACGGGTATCACGTAACTTAAGCGAGCTTTAGACAGAAAAAACATAAACCACGAAGCTTACACTAACTTTTGATGTTTTTGGGTATAAATATATACAATTGAATGTTTAAACAAGCAGCTATGCTATGGTGGCTTATGTTACAAAATCAATCTTTCCATATCTAAACGTTTAAATAATATTGTGTTACCGTGCGGAGTAATCAAAATTTAAAATGTCGCGAAATATCGAAGTGTTTGTTACATGGGAAGACGATTGTAAAGAAATGTAAACAAAGGATGTAAACTTATTTAGCGGTTGAAATAATCAGAACTATAATTATAGGTGAATGTCACTTACTGTATTTTGTATGTATATACGTAGTGAATGTCGGAAAGTTCAGAATAAGCTGAGTGAGTGAAATTTATAATTCTCAAAAAGGTGTACCGGATAATTGATTAATTAAAACGTTAATATTTAAATAATGTATTTCTTTAAAATTGTTTTTAAATAAAGAAAAGCTGCTCAATAATTTTATAGTCCGGTAACTGGGGATTCGATGGAATCATTTTATTGAAATATAAATATTTATTTTGTATAAGGAATATGTACGCATAAATTGTAATATATGTATATATATATATAGATAGATAGATGGATGGATAGATATGTGACTTCAACAATTCAAAGTTTATTTTTTATTTGATTTGTAGCAACATCTGTTTCTCTTATTATTTTACTGCTTACGTAATTCGGAATACAAATATGCTTGTCTGGCAAAACGAATTTATTTTTCAATGATGTTATTTCTACCGTATGTAAATCACGCGTGTGTTGAATCATAGTAATTTATTTAAAAATCAAAACTTAATTCTGGAAAAAAAAAAGGAAAAATAACTTCGAAATTATGATTTCCCGTCTATAATGTAAGATGTAATTTCGATTTGTTTCTCAGAATGTTTAGATGCTGAAAAAATTTTAAATTCAAAAGGTACATTTTTAAACTTTGTAAATTGTCCTAACACTTACCATTACCGTAGAGAGAGAGAGAGAGAGAGAGAGAGAGAGAGAGAGTTATTTCGATTATGGGACGATTAAGGCCGGGGCACATGCGTACGAATTTGTAGCATTTAGGTAACGATTAGACGATATATATTTAAATATTAAAAATAACCTCAGAACATTAGGTGCCTATTTTCATGGCGGCTAAAATAATTTATGTAATAACAATTCGAAATCAGAACAATACAAAGTAGGCAGCAACGGTAAAAGAAGCGGTGTAAAATCCCTCATTAAAGAGATTTGGATCAGTTCTCACATTTTTATGGTGATGATACAAATATTAAAATTGACACTGGCACTGTCGCTCAACAGGTACAGTGGGGAAAAAAATTACGCAGTAACACAGAGTTTTAACACTTTTGGAAGTTGGAAGATTTTTTAAATCTTCCTAAGCTAATATAGCTGATTGCAGAACCCCGAAATAAAATTCTTCGTTTATCAAATCATTATGCAAATTCAAGAGCGCCACTGCCCGGATATGTTGCGTAAAAAATTTAAAGAAAAATATTAAATATATTTTTTTATCAAAAATTTTGTATTGTGACGACTGTCTAGTGTCTTTAACAATAACGATAGCAAAGGGTCGACTACTCGTGAAGAAAGTTACACTTTCAGTAAAGTGGCGTTCCGACTTTATATACATCATTTCACTTTAAGCCATACGGTTTCCGACGTTTAAGCTGTCTAATGTCCTCAGAGTGGTGGTCGAGGAGTTGTATGACTTCGGCATTGGTATGCATTTTCAGCCGTTTTTTGTGTTTGAAGGAGAGCCTGATAATTTCATCAGTAACTATATCGATATCGGGGAACTTCCATATCTCGATGTATGTTGTCATTACGTTCGAATTGTTTTGCAGCAGTGATCGTGCGAAGTGCAATGTTTTGACGTATTTTTGTATACAGTCCATGTTGGAACTACTGGTACAGCCCCACAGTTGTATTACGCGAGTCCATATAGGTTGAACGATAGCTATATACATACAAAAGTCGTTTGTTTTTAATGAATAACGCTGAGTTTCTTCCAAACAGTGTCAATAGAGGCTTCTCATTTTTTCCGAACGTGATGCTCCCAATTTAAACGCGAATTAGGTACTTGACAGAATCTTTTTGTAGGATTAACTGTTGGTTCACAGTGTCGTTGGAATGTTCTCAGTTTTTCGTAAAGTAAAGTTTTTGTGCACCGACTTTTCGCTATTGACTTTTAGTTTGCATCGTTTTATCCGGGCACTTAATTCGTTTATCGTTGATTTTGCCGGATCTTACTGGTAGCCAGAATTGCTGCGTATCATCAGCAAACATTGCAATAACCGTCTGTTTTTACGTTGGAATATTTACCGTGTAAAGAAGATAAAGGTTAGGTCCTGAAACACTGCCTTGTGGTATTCCTGCTGATACATTTCTGCAGTCAAATATCGCTTCCTCATAACTGGTTCTGAACTGCCGGTCGGTTAAGTGTGATTCCAAAATAAGATATCACGGATATGGAAGCTGTTCGCGTAATTTATTGAATAATCCGCGTCATTATTAAAAACTTGAAAAATATTCAAAAGATAAATAAATAAACAGAAGCGAATTGACCCACAAAAGAAAAAAAAAGAAGAAAAAAAATATCGATTGACTCGTTTTTTGGAATCACACCGTATTACAAGCATCGTGTTCACGATGAACAAGTGTGTCCACACAGTGGAATGGGCTACACGTTTATTAATATTAGGTTGAAACAATACTTAAATAGGCGGATATAAAAATTCAGTGTTATCCTTCAAATTTTACTCTAAAAAGTTTGTTCAATTTTAACATGTACGGTGTAGTTTCTTTTTCCTATTAATTACATCGTTCTGTTAAAAAACTGATAAAGCAGGATCTTACCACTAGTGCAGTCATTCGAAAAATTAGTGAAGCATGACTTTCGACGGTGGGTTATTTGTTCAGTGGAATTGTGCGACAAATGGTCATATCTGAAATAAATTTCAAAAACTTGCCCCTTTAACGCTTCAAAAAATAATTTAATTGCACACCATGCTGAAGTGCGTACAGAGCCGTTGCACTTTGAAAGAGTCTGGCGGTTAATTCAGAAAACATGTTGCCGTAGCTATTTTAAGGTAATAGGTGCAATTTTGCGTTACTACTTAATGTTAATGTTTTCTGCGTGAGCATTTAGTGTATATATGGTCGTTAATAAACATTGAAGTTCACAAAAATTGAAGAAAAGCTTGGAATTGTAAAGATTCCGGTGAGAGGTATTTTTGACGGTTCGTCGATGATATTAAAACCAACCAAACTATTCGGGAACTTTAATTAAAGCGGTATAAAATTTTTCGAATTATTTTTTCGTACAATGTATGTATTTGCGAATGAGAAATTTTTCGTCATCTTTAGAGGTTAAAGAATTGAAGTTGATATTAAAGGCACAGTACTGGCCAATATAATACACGGGTAATGCTGATGTCATGAGCACAATCCAAAAAAAAAAAGAAAAAGAAAAGCAAACTGAACACAGTTATTATCCCGACATAGCCATACATCAGCATAAATACGGTAAATGTCATTATACTTACTGTGCGTACAAAAACGTATCTAGTATAAAGCTTATACTAACGTGAGCGCTACCAGCATATTTCGAAAAAGAGATTTTTTGCTGTATTAAGTACGGATTAAGTAGTAGACACTGGCTCACCAAAAGACTAAAAATCGGTGCAACCTGCTTCGGTTGAACAAACGATAATGGTAAAAACAATCATGAACATTAAGTTAAGCTCTTTCATATGTTAGAGTACATACCTATTAGCGATATATAGTCACTCTTCACGCTGGACTAATAAGGAACATGAGACAGACACAAAAAAAAAAAATATCCTAGACAGACTCGAACTTGTATATGCAAAAGTTAAAATTCGGGGCTCACCAATGAATAAGGTTCATCGATTTCAACGCTTACCGGTTTACATTCAAAAATATTTTAATTCTAAATGTTAAAATGATACAATCGATCACACCGGTTTATTTTCCACAATTATTTAAGTATTGCCGTCGAATTCTAAATGTTAAAATCATACTCGCAACAGAATTTTTGTTGTTCTTTTCTTTCCGTCTTTTCTTATACTTTCAAGAGTCGTACGCATTGATTTTAGGAAATTGAATTTTAAATATACGTGAGCGCTGCAAGGTAAAATTGAAGAAAAACGCGTAATTTTCAATTTTCAGTTTATTTTGTACTATTCCGATAATGCAATTTAGATTTGATCAAATGTACACCTATCGTTAGGGCGGATGTTTATTATTAGCAATTCTTTTGTTATCGAATGAAAATTTCATTACGGATGGTGATACTCTGATAAAACGTTTTTTTGTAATCCGTATAAAAAATGTCATGTGGTAATAATTTAATTTTTAATTAATTTCATTAATAGGTAGAAGATTTAGCGGTCAGATGCATTCAGAGAAATGTGAAAAAATTTTTATCGATCAGGGATTGGCAGTGGTGGAGATTGTTGGTACGAGTTACACCCCTACTGAACGTCCACCGAACGGAGCAGGAATTAAAAACGAAAACGGTATTTATATTGCACTTTTCCTTTATTTATTACTCGAAAGTTGGTTTTTCTTTTATATATATATACAAATATACATATATATATATATATTATTTTTTTCGAGGAAATTTGAGACTCTGCACTTATTTATCTGGCGCTTTTTTGGGCTTTGGCCGTCAATGGTATTGTTGACTGGCGGATGATCCATGTAGTTCGATTGTGAACAGGTTTTTTTAGGTGAAATGTAATGATTATCCTTATTACACGCCTCTTTTAATTGCTATATTCCGCAATGATGTCCCGTGTTTTTTGAATACCACTCTTTTGATATACCGTCACGTATTCGATCTAATTATTTCAAATAATACGTGCATTTCCCTAACCTGATTATTATGTAGTCGGCAGTTCCCTTTAATCGCCTTACCTGCTAACTTCAAAAATTAATCCGTGTATATAAGAATGCAAATCTGAGTGAAAAAATGTGAAAATCTCTTAATCGTCGACATATTTTTTAGTTTTATTTTTTCTGAAATTTTTTACAAATTAATTTGAAACTTATTTACACTGCGATTTTTTTTAAATATTTGTAGGAAGAACTGGAAAACGTCCGCTTGCAGTTACAAAAGGTGGAGCAAGAACGGAATGCGTTGAAACAAGAAAATATCCGTTTAGATACAAAGGTAAAAAGTGTTTTATTGTATTTTTATTTTTTCAGTGAACTCCACGACTTACTGTGTTTTGGGGTTTTACTTTTTTTTAACCTTTGTCTTGACAACCTCTGATTTAAAAATTTAATTTTGCACATTAAATTCAGATGAAAAATGTTTCCTACCTATAATGTTAGAAGACGCGAGGAAATATTACACAGCGATATTTTGCAAAACAATTACGGATGTAACATTAAAACCGCACGAAGCATATATTTGTTGATTGAGAAGACTTTTAAGAAATCGTTCGCGAAAAATTCATTTAGAAACACCCTTGTATGTTTCATCGGCTCCTTTAACTAAATGTCGAGAAATCTGATTGAATGTTCACAAAACCAAAAACGACATATATGCCAGCGTATGAAATGGTGTTGCTCGTATCTACTAAGCTGCGTGTAGCTGAATCCGGGTGTCAGAAGTGCGGCTAATAATTTATAGTTGTGTCAAGCAGGTAGTATGGTCGGCAGTTTGAGATTTCAAATTCATGCCTGTAACAAATAAGCGGAAATAAATGAAATAAAGTTTAACCTGTTTAAAGTTGTAATGGTATAATCGTTTATTCGACGCTCAGGGATGCCAACCACAAGATCCTTTAGAACTCATGAATTTGACTTTATTAAATTTTTATTTTATTATTATTATTATTATTATTATTATTATTCTTACGAAATGGAAGTTATGCTTTTTAAATTTATATTTTTATTAATTTCTTACACCTATCTTTCTTAAGCGGCGGATCGCTGAAAAATACAATGATTAATTATATACAAACAGACACGCGCAAAAATGATTAATTAAAAATGATATAAATGCTATACGTAACACTCTGCTACGGTTGCTGGGTTGTCGTTGGTGCTAGCTGGCAGGCGGGCGTGGGTTAGTGATTTTGTCTTAGATTCACGGTGAACTTAGGCAGGTCATCCGGTAATCGAAATTGCAATCATTTACGAATTTTATCGAACAAAGACTAATTAGAAAACCGAGTTCTGACGCGGTCTTGTTACTATAGTACACTATTTGGACCGAACTTGTTTTTGTTTTACAAGACGAACTAGTTATTTTTTCAAAGGAGTCGATATTATTCTGCGACTTGACGAAAACTGGCTTTTTTTCTTCAACGATATTTTTGTCATTCCGTGTTTTCCTTCGAACTATCTCTCCTTCATCCACTGATGTGTCGATCTGTTCCTTTGCTGACTAATCACCGCGCGCACCGTCAAAAGCGAAGTCGATCTCGATGCAACAACCTCCAGCCAGCAACTGGTTCTTATTTACGCACGCACTCACTCTCTCATTACGTTATAATTAATTTTTATTTATTTGTTTTATTTTATTTTATTTTTTTTATCATGCAGTAGACACATTACAAAGTGTAAATTCGTAAGAATTTCAAAAAACACCTTTCCTCGATACATCATTTAGCTTTTGTTTTTTTCTGAACTTGTTCTCTTCGGAAATAAAACAATTAAATTAAAAGGACTGTTCATAATAATTAGAAAAGTAGGATATAGATCCGTTAAAAAAAAAAAAAAGAAAAGAAAAGAGAAGTGGGATTAAGGTTTTTTCTATTCCGAGTTAAACTGCACTTTCCGCTGTATGGAGCTGATAAGCGAGCAGAATGCGCTGAAATTTTTCAGAAAAATCTACAAAGATTCTATAGGTTTAAATTTCAGCAAGCGTAGATTGAAATTAGATTGAAACAAAAATTAAGTGGTAGTCTTACATTCAGAAATAAATACGTTTCAACGTAATATTTACAAAGAAAAATTAGATTGCTACTTATAAAAGAAGATAAAATAGATTTAGTTATTAGTTCTTTGTTATTTAACGGCCTGTGCCGGATAAGTAACAACAGAAAAAATCTTTTTACCTTCCATTTATTTTCATTTTAAAATTAGTGGAACCGTTAACGATTTACTTATACCCATCAGCTTATTTCGATTACGCCTTAATCTGTATCGGGTAATTATTGGTTAATATTTGATTCGGTTGTTTTTGCTGCGTTATCGATTCTGATCTTCGTGATGACACATTTTATCACCGCTAAAATCGTTAATCAATAGTCCCTGCAGACTTTTCAGCTGCGATAAAAAAACTTCACTTACCGGCATTTCGAGAACGATTTTTTGCTTCGTAGATGTATTCTTTCATTTTTCTTCAAAAGTTCATCTATTTATCGAGCTTAGATAAAAATGTAGAGCCAGCCTCGATTACGGTAATATATACTTAGAACCAAGGAAATATATCTTTTGATGGAAGTGAAGCGGTAATATTATAATGTGCTAAAATAAGACTAATTAAATAATCCTAGTATGCAGTACTGTCAATGATGAATGTGTGGTGGCATGCAAAGATCGTATGGTTTGCATAGCTCCGCCGATATCATGTTTTCAACGAACAGATCCTTCGAGTTTTAGTTCAACCTTCATTGTAAACATTTTTTCGGTACCCCAGTTAGTTAGTTGATACAATTTTCAGCGAGCTTAAGAACGACGACTTTAGAAAAAAAGTATTTTTCAAACACGTTTCACATCTTATTTAATGCATTATTATGCTACCGAAGTATTTCACTTTTTACTTTTTAATCGATTTTAGCAGCTTACTAAAAAAGCTTATTTGATATTACATACACTTCATGTTCTTAAAACAACATAGTTAGTGACAAAAATAATTAAATATTACGGAATGTCGCGAATGTATATTAAAAAAATTTAGAAAACATGTATAAAAGGTGGTTATGGTAGAGAAGAGAAGGAATATTTAAGAGCTCAAAATTAATTGGCCGATTGACTTTCGTAACTGTGGTGACGAGTAAGTTTATCGTAGAATATTAAAAGCATGACGTAAGTTAAATTATTTGTAAATTTTTTACAAAATAATGATATCCTATTATGTATGATAGTGAATATCCTTATATAGGAGTATAAGCTCGGATTAAATAATTACATTAGTGCTGGCCGCGTGTATAGTATGTGAACAATTCGCATTCGATTTCACCGAAACTCATGTTTATTGCGGTTGAAGATGAATTAAAGTTTTAATTCGACTTTGCTGTTTATTAATTTTAAAATCGGTTTATTATTACTGTAAATCTTAGCTGCATATCAATAAACGACGGTTGAGGTGAGGGAACTGGAAATTAAAAATAACGTTTTCATCCGCAGAATTTAAATGAATACGTTGTTTTGTATAAGTGGTAAATTATTAATTCGTTACATAACAATTCATGGTAGCGCAGTAGCCCGATAGTTAAGATGCTCGGCTACGAATCCAGAGGTCACGGGTTTGAAACTGGTTTCGTTTCGGATCCGCGTCGTTTCCAATTATGTACCTAATCGGAAACTGAATATTGGTTGTACGAGAGAATTATCCGAGGAAAAGTAAAGGCGTATATTATCCCAAAAGGAGAAAGGAACTGGCCCCAACAATCTCTTCAGATCCATTAAGCTTAGTATATTATGAACACCTTAATTAGACAGTGCATGATTCCTTATCAAGAGTATTGGACTTACTTTTACTTTATATAAATTCATAAAGTTGTTTTGTTCGATTCGTTTGTTTTTTACTAAACTGATGCGGCGTATCTCAATGGTAAATCTAATCGATGATTCTACCTAATTTTTCCGTTGGCTTTCGCGTTAATTGAAATTTTCTGAAATATATTTACGTCCGTGCTTTTGTACATTTATACGTTTTCTATTTTTTGTTGTTGTTTCTCCCTCTCTAGCTGAATAAATATATGCGCGGTGCAGATGATAGTCATTTCTCGTTTTCTAAATTATGAATCTTTTGGTCGGTTTATTAAACATTTTGTAATCATTTTTCGTTAGATCTGTGGCGCGTTTTGGTTTTGAATCGAAAATAGGTGGTAGTAGAACATTTACAAAATAAACTAAATCATTGCTTATAAATCCGTTATAATACGCTTCAAAGAAATTTACAGACGGAAAAATTTTAATTGAATGAGCCTTTGGATATAAAATCGATGTGCAATATTCTATTAACCTAACCATGGTCAAACTGAGATGGATAAATTATCGACATCAATTTAAAAATTTAAAAAATGGGCACATTGCATTCATTTTGTTATCATAGTAAAAATTAAGTACGTTCTCATTTGTAAAACGGGGTAAAGTAAATATTCGAGAATAAATATGCACATTTTTATATAGTTCCTTTTTACGAAATTTTCCTAAACAATCTTTAACTTTATCTTTAAAATTACGATATTAATGTAATAAAATTCATTAACTGTATAACGCAAATTTCTCTTTTATTTCTTTAAATATCGAAATCTTTTCCTAGTGCTGTATGCAGTTTCTGAGCGTAGGCGACTACACGTATATTTGTACATTCTAGCTGGCTAGATATAGAGGTAGTCAACATGGCAATTGTTATATGCAACGCTAGTGTCGGCGCAAGACTATACTTGGAATTGTTCATGATAACTTGTTATCGCGATACAAAACTGCAGTCTCGTTTGTGCCCGCTTACTATTAGCGCACATTGGTGGTATACGTGGTGGTTTGAAATTGCCTTCCATATGATTATTACTGGTCAATTTAATTATTTATTTTGAAATTTCTGTTGTCGTTTAGGATCAAACTCAAGACTTCTTTAACGGAAGTCGAGTGCTTTAGGAACTAGGCCACCGCGATGACTGAATATCGAATATTTTCTAAATTATTTGGCTTCAATGAGTTATTTATATATTTTTAATACTTTCAGTTGCAACATACGTGCACACAGCATATATATGTCCGTATATGTGTGTGTATTTTTATATTTATATTTTTATTTTTATATATATACATTAATGGTAAAATCATTTTTGCGCCGGAGTTTTGTGAAATAATACGTTCATTTTCAATAAAAATTGCTTCTTCTTCTTATTCATTCCGCCGTTTTCGTCCGAAGTTGGGCGATCATCATGGCTATTGTTGATTTTGATTGCATGGCCTCTTGTAGTTCGGCTGTGGTACATCCATACCAGCCCCTCATATCTGCTGCTAGCCAGGACATTTTTCTTCTACCTGGTCTTCTCTTTCCTTCAATTTCACCCTTTCATACTAACTCCAGAAGATGGTATTTTTCCGGATGCTTAAAGATATGACCAAAATATTCGAGTTTTCGGGCTTGTATAATTTTTAGCAGTTCGGTTTCTTTGGCCATTCGGTTGAGAACTTCCGAGTTCATGACATGGTCTCTATATGGGATTTTGAGCATCGGTCGGTATACGTACATTTCAGAGGCGGTTAATTTCTTCTCTAGGACTTTAGTGAGGATCCAACTTTCCATGCCATAGAGCAGTACTGGCCAGACATAGCATCTTATTAGTCTTATACGTAATTGAAGGTTTAACTCTTTTCTGACCATCAAATTCTTTATATTTAAGAATGCTTGTCTCGCTTGTTTGATTCTGGAGCGTATTTCAACAGTCTGATCCGTGCCTTCATGAAACCAAGCTCCCAGGTACTTTAATTTATGGACGCGTTGAATAATTTGGTGCTTTACTCGCAGTTTTAGCTTTGTGACGTTACTTTCTTCTGAGCTTCTGTGAACAGCAACCCATTTTATCTTATCTACATTAATTTCGAGACCGTAGGAACTGTTGCTTGCCGCTACTCTGTTTAGCATATTTTGTAACTTCGGGATACTGTCTGCAATTAACACCGTGTCGTCTGCATACCTTATATTTGAGATGCATTCGTTGTTTATTTTTAGGCCATCCTCTTCACTTAAAGCATTTTAGAAAATTGCTTCTGAGTAAATATTAAACAGCGTTGGAGATAAAACACATCCCTGACATACCCTTTTTTTGATGGGGATTTCATCAGATGTTTCCCCTTCACTGTGAATGACTGCTGATTGGCTCCAGTAAAGTGATCCTATTATACGCTTTATTTTGTAGCCGATTCCTATCTTTTCTAAGATTTCCATCAGTTTTTCGTGTTTTATACAATCAAATGCTTTGTAGCGGTCAATGAAGCAGCAATATAATTTATGGTTTAAATCTCGGCATCTTTGAGCCAGTATGTTAAGAGAACATATTGCCTCCCTTGTGCCATATCCGTTTCTCAAACCAAACTGGTTAGTACCAGAATTATTTTCACATTTGTCGTATATACGGAAATGAATGATTTTCAAAAAAATGTTTAAAATGTGTAACATGAGGCTGATATAGTCGTTGCAGTCTGTTGCGCTACATTTCTTCGGTAATATAATGAAAACTGATTTCAACCAATCTTGTGGTATATGACCTGAGGTCAGAATTGAATTAAAGAATTTGACTAGAAATGTATTATTGGAGAGACTGCTGTGGAATATTTTGAAAACTTGCATATTATCTGGACTCACTGCTTTTCCGTTCTTCAAGTTCTTAATTGCACGTAAGATTTCGCCCAACGTAATGGGATTCGTGTTCGCTTGATTAGTATTTGTAGGACTAGAATCATCGAGTATGAGATTAATAGGGGGACAATCATCATCGAATAATTCGTCTATGTATTCTTTCCATCATTTCATTCGCATATTCTTCTCTAGTATGATTTTGTCATTCTTGTTTATTAGAATTCTTCTGCCTCTTTTGATGTTGATGTTCGTGAATTCTTTGACTTTCTTATATATATTGAAGGCATCATGTTTGGAATGTAAGAGCTCGATTTCTTTGCACTTTTCGGTTAACCAAGCATCTTTTGCTTCTCGTAACTTTCTTCGGATTAATCTATTAATTTCCTTATATTTCGATTCATCGCGTTTAAGCAGTCTTCTTTCTTCCATTAGGGCCAGTACATCTTCGTTCATCTATGCCTTGTTTCTCTTCCTTTTTACAATGTCAATTATCTTGTTCTGTATGTTGCACTATGCTGTCTTCCAAACTGTCCATGTTTCTTCAATACTGTTTACATTGATTTCATTGGTAAAAATGTTAGCCAATTCATTTTTGGTTGCTACCCTCATGGTGTGATCTTTAAGCTTTCGGATATCAGTACGTTGAAACATAAGGGGCTTGTAGGATTTGCGGAACTCAATTCTGAGGGTAATGACAACTGGATTATGATTTGAGTTGGCATCTGCGCCGAGATGATCTCTTTTGAAGCTTTGACTCAGAAGTATAAAATCAATCTGGTTTCGGAATTCGCCCGAATGTGATGTCTATGTGTACAGGCGTCGGGGATGTAATTGGATAAAAGTGTTCGGTATCATCATATTGTTCTCGCTGCAGAATTGAACGAGTCTGTCTCCACAGCTGTTCCTTTCTCCTAAACGAAAACGGCCAGCCATGTTGTTTTGGACTCTTTGTCCGACCTTGGCATTCCAGTCACCAGATGCTATGGTAATCTCACCGCTTTTAGTTAATTTCATCACTGTTAAAATCTGATGGTAGAATTCTTCAATTATGCTGTCATCTCTGTCGGCTGTAGGGGCATATACTTGAATGAAGTTCAATGGACGGAAGTTTGTTTTAAATCTGATCAGTAGTACTCTCTTAGAAATTGGTACAAATTCCAGTACAGAGTTTCTGATGCTCTTATCAACTAGTACCCCAACTCCTCCATCGTGGTTTCCGCTGTCTGCACCGGAGTAATAAAAGTCGGCTTCTTCTAACTTTGTGCATCCGTAATCTGGCCAACGTATTTCGCGAAGTCCAAGGATCGCAATGTTCAGCCTTTTCCTCACTGCATTCACATTGTGTATTTTGCCAGTTTGGAGGAGGCTACGACGGATGTTTCATGTTGTGTCTTCTTGTTTATAATTTCGAACTTGTCGCTTGTTGTTTCATTATTGGCCGGCGGGGGTATTCTTCGCGCCGTCGTCCCACTTAAGGGCTGCCCTGGACTAACGACCCTTTGTTCAGATGAGCGGTGGTTTCCCGTTGCCTTCCAAAGGATTTTTGTCTGGGTTTTCTCTCCTAGCCGAAAGGACCCGGTTTTAAGGCGCTGGATACTCGCCTGCTCGCTCTAGATTAGCATTCACCAATCCGACTGGGGTACATTTGTCACCAACGAGTTGATGATAGTCTGCTGTTGATCATGCAGTATGAAAAGCTTAACGGCATTTATTAGAAGGAACACCTTCGGCAAGTGCACCCTTCTCCGTTTTCCCATCATCGAGTGAGTTCTGATTTAGTTTTTCTAATCAGCGCTAAGCTCGCCGAGTAGAAAATTACCACCCTGCACGACGTGGACGTACAGAACTCCCATGTGGTTATTGTTTCGTTTCTCCGCCGGTGGGACTAGCACCATTTGGCGATCGAGTGACTACTTACTAGAGACGGTAGCTCTAGTTAACCTGTGCCCCGCAGGGCAGAAATTGCTAGCAAATCATAAGTTTATTTTATTTTATTTTTTTTAATAACGCAGTACATTAAAATTTACACTTCTATAAATTTTATAAAAAAACTATATCATCTAGGGATACCCTTCATATATATATATAGTTATAACTCAGTTTTTCGGACATTGCCATGAAAAGCACCTCCTAAATCCTCAGACGATAGTTTTTCAATAGTACTTGTAGAAGAGTTTTAGTTGAATACCATTTAAAAATATATTTATATTAATTTTCAGTTTGCATAGTAATTTATATTAAAATGTAACAAAAAAAAAGGTTTTTCGTAACGTTTTTTATATTCCCACTGACGTGAAAAGATGGTGTCATTAATATAACTTGAATTTTCGGACCTCGTCATGTACACTCCCTGCACCCCCAGGGGAGTCTTCTATAATTCCCATAGAAGAGTTGGTTTTAACCGACGAAGTAATTTTCTAATTTAAGTTACATCTAATCGATACATTTTTTTTTTTTTTTTTTACGGGTGCGTCAACACTATGTCCATTAACACAGCACGAGTAAAATTTTTAGAAGTTTCAATGTGCGGGAGCGAGATTTGAACCCGATTCTGCCCTAACAAAACATCACTGCCTAATCAACTACGCCATGGTAGCTGGCTACAATTTTTATATTTCCCATGGAGTAAAATGATATTCATTAATATATATATATATATATATATATATATATATATATATATATATATAAACTCCGTTATTTTGGCCTCGCAAGGGTCTATTTGACCACTCATGCTTATATTTCTGTTTCATTCTCTTCTATACTTTGTATAAAACGATCAAAATTTACAACGTAATTCTTAGGCCGGCACCTATTCGATTTTATAACGAAAAAATGTCCCAATTTTATATAATAAAAAAAAAAAAGAAGTACAACCAGTACATGTTACAACACATATATATAATACTTTTTTTGCGTTTCCATGGTATTATTAAATTAGCAATATAGTCTTTACATGCTTTTCTTTATGTTAGGACTTCTTATTCATCAACCTTCACAGTATAATAAGAAGTGTATTCATTATGTTTCCAAAAACGAAAACCACTACAGAACGCAAAAAAATGCGGAAACGAAAACGGGACGACGAACTGTGCACAATAGCGAAAAATGTATCACATTTATACGTGATAGGCCTTTTGGTGTGGAAACAACTGATATAGTAAAGTTTAAAGCGTTTAATAGCATTTTAAGTGAACCGCCTCTGTTATACTAATAAGAAATAATAATAAAAAAAAGATTATTCAAAGAGACCACATTTTTTCACGTTTTTTGACGAATGTCCAATTTATGTTTACCGATTTTCATCATTACTCATCATACGGTACTCAAGTTGAATGGTACTCTTTGTGATGAACAAAGAATCAGTAAAATTGGTCTATATAAATATGAGTTATGCGCGAATAAACATAAAAAAAAACAAAAAAAACATACGTGACGAAGTCGGTAAAAATTAAAATATTACAAACGTTACATAAAATTGGTACATTTTTTTTAATGGGGGCCGGCCTAAGAATTACGTTGTAATTAATATATGTGTATGTATCACACATGCGATTTCAACAATAAAAATATGAACAATATAAAATTTTTTAGTAACTAAAAGTAGTTGAAATTATCTATATTTTCCGTAATGTTAAAGAAATTTTTTATATTCTGTAATCAGATTATAGCGGTGCTGAACATAATGTGGAACGTAGGGATTAATTGTTAACTATTTACTCTACAATATTATTAAAATACTGCTTAAAAGTAATATCGGACAATCCAACAAATATCTGAATAATTATTTTACGTTGACATAGAAAAAATTTTAAAAATTCTCTCAGTTAAGTAAACGTTTTAGGACGAATAATTTCGATGTGATATTTAATTACGCGTTGAAATCGACAGGTAAATAAAAAAAAACTTCAATATTATACCGGCATAGGGAGCAACGTACAATTAATTTAATTGCTGTGGTCGAGAACCCCTGTAACAGACAGCGGATGTTTTACAGTGTTTGTTTTTGATTGTATTGTTTTAGTTATCGTTCGATATTTCGAAACATTTTCTTTTGCGGTAACTTTACGTTTTTTGTAACGGCCGTTTTATAGTGTCCATTTGGAAGGGAAACGCACATTCCGTCTAGAAAATATTTCATTTCGTTTCCGATATCGCGTAAAATTCCAAAACTGGCATAAACAACGATATGTACTCGTTTTATTACACTAATTAACAGCCGGAAGACAGGAACTGATAACACAATAATAATAGATAATAGTTTGACAAGTGGTTCGTCACAGCGATAGTTATTTTACAAAGTAAAAAGCATCAACGGACGACAATAGCGTCTGTAAGTATTTGTTGGCTAGTTGCCAAGTTTCGGTGCATCTGCTATTTCCACTTTAGAGTGTACCTGCCATTCCCTTCGCTATCCGGTAACACTAGTTGAACGATTTATTTTCGTATTTAAATGTTCGGCTTTGTCTCAAGCCGGCCCGGTAAGAACATCCATTACTATACGCGTTGATACATATGTGTCGTTTTGTATACGATAAATATAAGACCGTTCACATGGCGCTGTTGTTATTTTTTCATAAAACCACTGATATTTTAGTAGTGCTGCAAATTATTTCACACTTGTGAACGGAAGTCTGCCCCTGAGTTTATATCGCGTCGATATTCGTGAATGTAATATTTTTGTACGTATGATATCAAAAACTTATAATTGCCCTAGAAAGTGGCCAACGATTGTCAGATATTATTATATTCAGCATATTCGAATTAATTCTGTATTTTGACCTCTTTTCTTTTCTTTTTAAATACTCTTTTCACTTCCGGTTCTTTCAACAACCGATACTTAAATATCTAAAATTTACTAATAGGATATTATTAAAAATAAAGCTCTGCACACGTGCCGTTATTTAGTTACGGGTTGGCGGTATTTGTTTGTTTGTATCATGAGTAAGTCTGTGAAATTCGAGTAATGCGGCGTGCTCAAAGGCCATAATCACTAAGTTATTAGTGAAATATTGTCCGATTTCGCGCTACAGTAAAATCAAAAAAGGAAACAGTAGATATGATTGACAAAAAAAAAAAAGATAAAAGAATAAATAAAGGATGTGAGATCAACTACAGCGTTCAGTCTAATATCGGTTATTTTTTATTATATTTATAAAACCACCGTACAAACTGTCGATGGCTAGCCAGTAAATCTCGTAAGGTTAATTCTGCAATGTATTCTTAATAGTAAGTTGAACACTGATTAAACGATGGTGACTGTTTGTTTGAAGAAAAAAAATTAAATGTAACGAATCTGTATAAAATACAACTGTCATATATGATATTATATGCTACGATTTAACTGTTATATTACAACGTAATTGTTTCATCTTATAACGATTGCTCGGCTTATTATTTTCCGATTAACAAACAGGGAAAAAAATTTTAAAACATTACAGATATTTTTTTTTTTAGTGCCGGTATTTATTTTTCTTTAATATTTTAATTCATTATGGTATTAAGCTGTTCTTTTGAGAATTCGTTAATATTTTGTCTACTTTAGAGGAAATAATTTTCATACTGCAAGTGGAATAATATGGGAGAAAAATTTATCTCTATACATGTGGATGTGGTCGCGCACGTGTGTGTTTCAATATTTTTACAGTTTTATTTTCTAATGAATTTAAATAAAAAATTTGATATATGTGTTTTGTAAAAATACATCTTTCGGAATGGAATTCATGTATTTTTACGGCTTACCCGGTAGCCGGTAATTAAAGGATGATTATAGTCTATTTTCGTTAATTCATATTTACATATTAATAATTTTAATTTTTTAATTTTAAAATAACATACGGAACATTCGAACAAGTACAATCATCTGTCATTATTAGGCTGATGCCCTATTCCATTTAATTATTCGTAAGTTTCCGTGTATGGTATATATTAGTGGTTCTCTAGTATTCTTCGTTTTAAGGCCTAATGCACACATCCGGTTTTTCGACGAGCGGCAACCTCAATAAAATAATAACAGTTCATTTGTAAAAAATAAAATAATTGTCTTATTTATTTATTTTTTATGATTATTATTTTATTTATTTATTCATAAAAGCAGCCACAGAATTATTTCTCGTGTAACGTCAAGTTGAATGTGTAGACACTTTGTGTTACTGATTAATTTTCAGGATGGCCACTCAACTGGGAAAACCGGGAATAAGTCGGTAACTTTGTTGTAAAACCGGGTGGAAAAAAGTTAAAATAGCCAGGTATTTTTATTAAATAAGAAAAAATCAATTGAAACGTTAAAAAGTGAATGCATTACTGTACTTCACACTCAAGAATATAAATGACCAAGTTCTGGTTTTATTCATATAACACAAGCATTACGGTGGTTAAATATTATCAATAATAACAAAAAAAAATCCATTCTTCTCTTTGTACAGTTCTAATAATCAGGAAATCGGTAGGATTTCGTTCGACCGGAAATTTAAAATACGATTTTTTTTAGTTTTTACGTATTTAAGAAAGTGATTCAGTTTATGTTCGAATTATGGCGTTTATCAAAGTGTTATATCATGTTGAGGTAGGTAAAGTTACGTAAACAAATATGAAATTTGTTCTTATCAGCCAAGCAATTAGGTTCTTTAAAATTCACGATCGCGTATGTACTAATGTAACCATCGAATGAAATGCATTATGTAGGTTATGTCTCGTGTAGTTTTTAGTTATAGACCTGTGTTGTTGGCATCTTGCCCTACGTTAGTCAAGAGACGTTTTTTCAGATAATAGAGCGCTTCTTTTAGCCGCCAGTGTTCGATTCCGCTAAACCCGGAACACATATGCGGTGCTCCCCTTTTTGTCATTCTGTTTCCAACTCGTCGCGGTCTTTTACAAGTGTGACTCTTTTATCTTTCTATATAGTTTAGCCGTTTGCTATCCGCTATCGTTTTAAATTACGGTCGTAATTCTGTATCTCTCGCGCGATATGTACTACACCAAGCACTCTTCATCCTCTTTTACGCAAAATTCTACGTTTGTAAAAAATCCGTATTCATCGTCAGCCTCCTATTCGCTGGCAACCAATTCTTCTAGATCATCCACGGAATCGGATATATTAAGTTCCAACTTCTCAAACGCCAGTGCGACAACTGTCGACGGACCATATAGATCGGTTCATTGTAAAGCGTTATCCGCTGCTCAAACCACGAACAACGGAGTGGATTCGTTTCGTTACGGGCCCGCTGGTAAAATAAACTCCGTAAACGCTCATTCGCGTGTCTCCTCGACGAAACGATCTCCGTCATCGTACGCTGGCTTAGAATCGGCTGCGAGTACATCTTCAGCTTTATCAATTAAAATATCTGAATTTTTGCAACGTACCGATCACGTTTCGAACGAGTGGAAAAAGATAGGTAGACGTAATAACGATAGATCAATTTTTGAATCGAAAATGTGCAAAGCTAAAAGTGGAACTAATATCCTGATCAAAGGTTTGAGTTATTATGCGAGAGTGAGTCGATCACCGAGTATATTCAATTCGAAATCGTCTATCAACGGATCGCAGTCCAGTCTTAAAGGACGTTGTAACGACTCGCGTTATTACGATCAAACTAGTACAGAATGCAACGATTACTCTTACTTGGACGAGTCTTCGTGCACCGAATCGCAAATTAACGAACCGAGCACAGCCGAATTGCAGCAGGGACAAACGTCTACTGATCATTATGCACCGTCGAATGCTTCTCAAAACAGGGTATAAATAATATCGTATTTAAAGCGCGTTGTGAGACTTCACAACTAATAAAATCGGCAATGTATTGGAATAATAAAAATGAATGTAGATACGCTACCGTCATTTTATCAACCATCATTATATCTTGTTGTAGCAAAAATATATTGAATACGTTTCCTTTTATGCTTTTTTTTCCCTCTTTAGAAGCTCCTAAGAACAACTTATCGTAAAAATTGTTCTAATAATTCGTTGTTTTGTCCGGTTATTTTTCGTTGTATAAGCTAAATTTTTTTTTTTTTTTTCAAATTCAAAGTTGCTTATATAATTAATATGGTTGGACAATATAATTTTACCGAATGATTAATTTTAGCTTCTTTTCTAACAGTAATTATTCGAAATATTGTCGCTCTTTTGCATAATTGCATAATTTTATCGTTTTCCGTTAAAACTGTAACGTCAAAAACTGGGTTTTTTTTTTGTTTTTATATAAATACGTATTTAACTATGTTCAATATTATTAATTTATTCCAATTTACACGACTATTTTTTCAACCACTTTCTTTTAACTATTTGTTTTTTCGTGCATTTACTTACTTTACACTGAATTGTTGTATCGCTACTTTACTGATTATTCCCTCGTATCCCTATTCTAATAATTAGCCGCTTGAAATTTTAACTTTTTTCCTATTTTCTTTTTGTCTTTTGTTCTAAATGCTCAAGTATTAAATATAAGGTTACCGCGGGGTATTCTGATCCCTTTTTGCCGCATAATAATCTACCCACGTTTTTATCCGCAGATATCCAATATATAACCATTGGAGGACACGCTTTACGTTATACGTTTTCGCTAATTGTATTTCCTGTGTTTTATCTAAATAGTATTATTTTTATAATTAAACGCAATAGGAAGTACATAAAAACTCAAACGTATTATTTACAATAATTAAAAAGTTTTGGTTGTTAAAGATATTCCTAGATATAAATACAACAATTATGATAATACTTAAAAATTAGTCGGCATTTATTAATTAATTGTTGCGAATAATATACTTGCGTTTTTTGTATACGTTGCTTCATTAATTATGAAAATCAACAAAAAAAAATAAATCCCAATATCTTAGCATAATTATTCGTTCCATTTGTTATTGTAATGTTTTTGTCATATACGCCCGTCTACTAATTTTTATTAAACCGTATTTTATTTCCGCTCCTTTTATGCCCCCATGTACCCTCATTATATATGGCTTACTTTTTAAATAGCCTGTTCGCATGTATAAATTACGTAAAAATTCAGATTTCCATTTTCATTGTACAAGTTGTTTCTAGCTTGTCGATAATTTTTAAATCACTACTTCATTCTTTCTGTTATTTCCAAATTTTCCAGAACATTTAGACGTCATTTTTTGAGGTGAATGTTCTTGTAAAGTTTGTACTTGTCACCGATATTTTATTATTTCCCATTTGTTTCCTTAGCAAAATCGATTAGCCTTTTAAACATTATTGTTGTTTTATCCATTAATGTGCGGTGTACTGCAACATTAGCCAGAGGCACGGATGAATATATAATTTTAGGATATTCGATAGTCTCAAAAATCTTAGGAGCAATTGAACTTCCTGTGTTTATTGCCATCAAGAATTTCAAAAAGGGAGCTAGAGAGGCGGCATAGTTGGAATTGGAATAGGTTGAACTTTGAGCAATGTACCAGAAGATGATGAATGGATAAAAGAACAGAATATCTGTCACAAATAGGAGGGTCTATCTTGTTTAATATATCAGAATAATAGGCAGGCGGCATAAAGTAACTTCTTCTTTGCGGTTGGATCTTAATAAAGTATCCCGAAGTTCAGCATTTGACCGGATTAAAAGAAGTTTGTTCGAAATAGAAACTTCACATCAATTTTTCCACCATTTGTGTTCATTGGCCGGGATTTAGTTGACCTCGAGAAGTCTGACGAAGATACTAATATATATGGAAAAGTGTAAGGCGGCTTCTTTCGCTGCGACATCCACTAGTTAATTTCCCATAATGCCCTCATATCCTGAAATCCACGCAAAAGTAATGCGATTGGAAATGGTGGACATGATTGAAATTATATTTTTAGCGATATGATTTATTATGGATTTGTGATAGATAAGGAAGTGAGGAGAGAGAGTCTCCGCGAATGTAAGAGAGCCTATGTTGAACTGAACTGTAAGATTGACTGCAAGTTTTATGCCGTACAGTCCTGTAGTTGGGAACTGAAAAGCTGTTTGGTAGTGAATAACTCATTATGTCGGATTCATTTATGAGTACTGCGCAGCCGGCCGCATTTAGAACCGTCTGTAAATATATTTAAACGGTCGACGTAGTTTGATAGAAATTTTTCGAATGCGCCTTTAATTACTGCTGATGTAGCGGGTTTTCCAATCTGAAGGAAAGATAAATCAATATGGGGCGAAAAACTAGATCATGTTAGAAGAATGGCAGGTGCTTTGCAGTGAAGGTTCGGAAAAACTTAGTGTCTCTAAAGCATACGGAAACATGTAAACTTTTATTGAAGAAGTCGGTGTACACCTGGTAATTTGAGAATTCATAGAAAATATTTTACATGGGTTAGAAGATTGATAGGGAGTAGTTCTCGGTGAAGGTGAAATGGCTATTCTCCAATTTCTCATAATATACGAAATGCTCCAGTCGCTAATCTGAACGTTGCATGTTGTATAACGTTGTTTAGTCTATTTAATATGGTATTCAATATCGTAGCATAAACTGCAGCCCTGTAGTCAAGTCTCCATTTTTTTTGTTTGCAAATTTTATAAACAGCTGTATATAAGAATTTGATTTTTTTTTTTTTAAATTTCACAAACAGTATATCTTTATGTAATATTTTTAATTTTGAAGTTTTTAACGGCAGAATTATGAAAGGGTGAAAATAACTCATTTATTTCAAATAAATGATGCTTTATCGAAAAATTTAATTTATAATGTACATACCTTGATTTCTGAAAAGTAAAAATAAATTTTTATAAATTCTAGGTAAGCGAATTGACGGTTGATTTAGCGGAAGAACGATCGTCTGCTACATTTACCAGTGAACGGTTAGAACTAGAAACCGCTGAAAAACTCAGGTTGGAAAATGAAGTTCAACACGTTCAGGTATAATGTTTGAAATATTTGTTAATATTAACATATTTACAAACTTAAAATCTGCGTCATAAGTACGATTGTTCCTATTGATATATTTTTTTTTTTTTTGACTCAGATTGATAATTAACAGGAGCAAGAACTCCGGGTAAACTTATCGCGTTAAAAATAAAATATTTTTATTTTATATTTATTTGGAAGTGTATGCTTATGTATAAACCGATAATAACTATGCACTAATTTTTGCAGAAATGAATAATTTAGTTTTTTGTAATCGTCAATTATTAATTTCCCTTTCTTTTAGTGGAAGAAGAAGGACGTTTGTTTTCTAACCTGTTATAAAATAATATTGCGTCGTTGACTATAAATGTATTATAACAAAACTTTTTAGTAGTTTTCTTTTTAAGTAATGGCAAAATTGCAGTATAATCTGACTACACAAAATGTAACAAGTTAAATTTTTTATTTGTGAATCGTTTTTAGCAAATTAATAAAATTTACAATCTAATTACATACTGATTATAATAAGTACTTCGAATGAATATAGTAACATTTAAATAGTAAACTTCGTGTAAAATATGTAAAACAAGCGAAATATAATTCAAATTATAAGCTTTAGTATAATTTAGAATTCACAGAGAATAATAAAAACAACCGGCTGATTAGACGATTAGTTAATTCCTTAAAATGAAGGTAAAAATCAGTCTAATACGTCTATCATTAATATATTTATATTGATATGTATATATAAAAGAATGTAAACATTTTTATAAACTCTAATTTACCGATTTTTTCTTGCAGAGCGAAAACAAAAAGCTTCAAGAATCTACCGAACGACTAGAAACAGAACTGTGTCTAAAAAGCGCCGATGTTAATGGATTAATTAACGGAAGCTTTGACGACGACGAGATAACAAGCAGCAGCGATGGTGGTGGTGTTTATAAACAGCGGTATGAAAGGGTTGCTCGCGAACTTGAATTCACCAAAAGGCGACTTCAGCAGCAGCACCATGATGACTTAGAACAGTTAATAGGATTAAAGAAACAGTTGGAAAAAAAAGTAAATAAAAATATGGATGACGTTGATTAAACTCAAGAAATGTGTAAATTATGTTTGAAAAAAAAATGCAAGGGGCTCTGTCTCTTGATCCTTCTTGCTTACATTTATATCTCTTTCTCTTCTGTACTTTGTATAAAATGATTAAAATTTCAACGGCATATTCTTACCAGTATCGACACAAAAATCCTATCCTAACATTTAACTTTCGTTACTTAAAATTGGGACATTTTTTCTAATGGGGGCCGGCCTAAAAATTACGTTGTAATTAATATAAATAAAATTGTATAAAGAATAAGAGAAAGGGAAAATGAGTTGTATTTAGATTTTGAACGCTCCGTGCGTGCATGGAAATACGCAATTTTATTTGCAAGTTCTGAATAATGAATAAAATCAATTTGCTTTATTTGAAAGAATCTGATTAATAATAAATTTAAAAATAATTTATTCCACGGTTTTTATTTGTTAGCGTAATAAATTTATTCACATTTCATCATTTACGATGCCAGATTAAAACGCCAAAAGAGGAGAATGAACAAGTGAAATTTTTCTCTTTTTATATATACTGAATAAGTGCTTGCTCATCCAATTAAACTCAGAAAATACGCTGAATCAAATAAATAAATTTATGTAGCGCAATTTTTAAACTACAACAGTAATTATTACATATTTTTTATTTGCGAGCTATTTCGTTTGGCAAAATAAGTTAATAAGATTACACAGCAGCAGCATAAGAACAGAATATTGCTACTTTTTAGAGTTAAAATTATTGGTCTAATCAAATACGGTTGTTCGAATTCAAACTAGAAATTGACTGTAATTTGATTGTCGAGATAAATAGATTAGGGTTGACCGCGAAAGTGTCTCATTAAAAAATAGAGAGAGAAGATGAGAAAACCGTTGCGTCTTTTTCCAAGTAGTGTATATAGTTCAAGTTCGCGGAGAATATCAGTATGTTAAACTTTCTATCGGTTGGCCTTGGTCTAGGTGTTGTGACTGTGCGCATCTGTCAGTTAGAAAGAGATGTTCTCCGGGTGTGTTTCAGTAGACCATTTTCACTTCTGGAGGAGTGTGCACTCCCTACTCTTTGTATATACCTCTATGAATTTGATCCGTAATTTATGAAAAATTTATCGTTTTCTTACTGTTTACCGATCTTATACCATTGCTGCGATATTTAAGAATTATATCTATATATTTTTAAAAATGAGCGATTATTACGTGCGCTGTTACTACAAGCTTAACATCGTAACATTCAGAAAAATTATTACCAACTCTAGTTGAAATTAATAGTTGAGTGCAGTTAAAATTTAAAATTTTGAATACGGGTTGAAACGAAAAGTAGTTTACATGACGAAACGTAAATAGGTATAATTTTTAAGATTACATTTAATTAGAATTTTTAAGTTATATTAAAGAGAAAAACTTTTACCTTGTTTTTAATAATAACATATGTATGAGGGATGAATCGGTGTTCATTAAATAAATCCGCAGTGTAATATAGTTGTAATAATATGTTTATAAGTGGATTATGTTGTTCTATATGTGTAATTGAGGGATCATTGTGTAATGGTTTGTAAGAGGGTTGTCGTTCATCCGAATAAATAATAGTCGTGCTGACTATCAGAAATGATAAATAAATAAAAATTACCATTTTCCACATCAGTAGTACGAAAGCCTCGTAAACCATTTCGTCGTCTAAAGTAGATAAATGTATATGGAAGTGACGAAGTAACCTATCATAATCTGTTTACAAACTGATAGGCGAATAAATGTCCACAACCCGAAAAATTTCACGACGTAAAATCGACGAGTTATCATTGGTCTGCAAAATGAGTATACAGCACTGGTAGAAATAATATTCGAACTCAGTCTCAATTTCAACGCTATTAATTTACATATGTTTTCGTAATCGTTTGTATGTAAAACTATATTTTGATCAAATATTTCGAGAATGTTACATGTAATCAACAGTATACAATTAAAAAAAAAACAACAAAAAAAAAAAAACGATTTTTTAGCTCACATATGTTATACTTTTATTTCTCTTAAAACTTAGTGTGATATATACCAAATTTAAGAACAGTTTCGACTTAAACCAAAAAATTTTTAGACGCAGAAATCGCTTTTTTCCAGTGTATCTTACAAGAAAAATCAACACATGATATGTAAATAATTATTTTAAGTTTGCGCTTTAAAGCTTTGAGTGTTAAATAAAAACTGCAAGAAATAAATAGGACGAATATGTAATACATTTGAGAAATTGTTTTAAGAAATATATTTCTACATGTGAACATTTTTTTCTTTTTTTAAGAAGTATTTATGCTATGATACAAAACCCATGCGGCTTAGTAGCTCAATTATTTACTAAAATTACATCATTCGTTATCAAGAAGAAAAATATGTCTTCATATATGTCAAATATTACAGATATTGCACGTTTCCATTATCAAAATCTAAACCAATGTTTGTTAACAATGAACTCAACACACATTGTCTAGTACGAACACAATACAATAACACTTAACTTTAAAAAATACTATCATACGACGTCACAGTAAACACGAATTTTTTTGTGTTTTGTACATTTAACCGCCATGAAGAACGAGATAAAATGAGAAAAAAAAAGTAATGAAAATCTTTAAAAATATGAAATACGGTGTGCTCTTTGTGTAAACTGTTCGTTTGTTATATCGATATTCCAGGGAAGACTTCACATGGTTTAATCTCCATGTTTGTTTTTTTTTGTTGCTACGTTCAGTAATAATTAAAAATTATTTTAAAAATCTTCAATGAATTTTACAACTGTTATTAAATATAAAGGTTGTAAAAAATTAATATTTTAATATTACCCGCATAGTAGAATAATGTGTTGTTGAAGTATCTTTATTGATTAACATTAAAAGCTACAAGTTCTCAAATTTATAATATTTACTAATTATTTCCAAACCTAAATTAATACATAAGCATTAAATATTCAAATAAATGGGATAATAATACTTTTCTTCAAAATAATTATTGAATAATTCGAAAATTAAACTAAAACTTTATCGATAAATTTCGGAGTAATTACTCCATATTCTTGATGTAAAAATATTATTAATATAGCGATGATACAAAATATTTTTAATACAAATATTAATTTATAGTAGTTATTTGTTTCTTTAATTAAATCTATTCGTGCCGTTTCATGATTAATTGTTTTTTCTTGATTAGATTAATCCGAGTCTGTGCCTTTACGTTTCTATTTTATTATTTATACTCAACATTACCGTGTAAAGATATTTAAATTTTTATCGATGTTAACAACGAAAACAATATCTAATTGTTACTTAACGGAGCGATTATTTACAAATTTCTGAATAATTTTAATTAATCTTACAGTAACGCAGTGCAAAAAAAATATTACATAAAAAGAGGGGAGAAAAAATCTGAAATGATCCAAAAAATAGGTCTCTGCTATCGATAACTGGGTAATATTACGGTTTTAAGTTCCGAATAATTTTACACTACTTTTGATAGGACATTTTTATTACTCTAAGAAAGGAATTCGTATTCACCGTAATTTTCTCGAGTTTTTTTTTTTTTTTACACGTTTTGTTATTTTAAGTCGGATATAATTAATTTTTTTCTTTCAACATTTTTTAGCTTTCGGATGCTTATGAAGAAGTTGAAGAGCAGCGTCAAGTCGTTGCCCAATGGAAACGCAAGGTGCAGAAGTTGAATGCAGAAATGAATGATTTAAGATTGCTTTTAGAAGAAAGCAATTCTCGAAATAATTTACTAGAGAAAAAACAGCGCAAGTAAATATCGGCACTGATCGAAATAAATTACAAGTATACTGTTTGTGCGTGTGTGTATGTGTGTGTATTTTGCCGGAAACGTTTACTACCCGTGAAGGTTAATGGTTCAGATCTAAAATTTGAATTACTTATATGTTAATGTTAAACTTATTTTACAATGCTTAAAGTTCCCTGAATTCATTTATTATTGTACATTTTATCATCTGTAATATTCAGCGATTATACAAATTTAAACTTGCATAAGCGGGAAGAGTTACTTTAGATGTTTGTAGTGCCGGAAAATGTTTCGGTTCTATACAGATCCAAAATTAATAATTATTAATTTTGCGGCCACTAATAAATTGGATAGTCTTCAATCAGCTACCGCTACGTAGTTTGTTAGGTAATGGTGTTTCGTTCGAGTGGAGCTAGATTTGAATTCTCCTCTGGCACAATAAAAATATATATATACATATAAAAAATATCTATTGCAATGAATTAATATCTGAAGTTAATATTTTAGATTTAAAATAACATCTATTTCTTCTTATTATAATTTATTCTACATTACAAATGGAGCGTGGTAGAGTAGTTGAGATGTTGGCTACCAAACAAGAGGTACCATAGGTTGAAGACTTGTCTCATTCTGAACTTAAGTCGCTATCCTAATAGTGTATTACCTAAAAATATTGGTGATACGAGAGAATTAAGGGGAAAGTAACGGAGGTCGAGAGAAAAGAACCAACCCGTCTGATTTCGTGAGCGGCGCCAAGCATAGTACACAATTAATGGTACCTTATCAAGTATAACTCGCTTTTAATGAAATTACGTTACGGTCATTAGCATAAATATTCTCCCAAATTCCCATTATAAAACTATTATCAATTCCGGAAAGTTAAAATAATTAAATGGATATGCACGTTAAAAGCTCGTTTCATTATTGTGTTTACTTCATCTTTGAAATTCGTAAACCTCTAAATCCTGTTTCCCGAAAGTCGATTGTTATTCGATAAAACTACGTTTAAGGGCATCTAAGTGAAACGAAAGTAAATGAGTAAGGCGGAATTAAAAAAGTTTTTAGTATAGGCAAGATTCCGTTCTTTGCGCAACTTGGCTTGTGAGTGTGTTAGGCTTGAATTTTATGTTATTAACATTGCTAATTTTCTACATGTGTTTTTTGTATACCTTTGGTTTTATCTTTAGATTTGATTCCGAATTGCAATTACTACAAGACGAGGTACGTCAAGAAAAGCAAGCTAAGGAACGTATTAGCCGTGAAAAAGACATGATACTCAGCGAAAAATATACATTAGAGCAAAATCTCAGTGTAAGTTTTTTCTCTCTTTTTATTTTTTTTTTATTTTTTTATATAAAATATCTTTTTTTTTGTTTTGTTTTTTTCTTTTTATTATTGTTTCAAAAGTAGTAATTGAAATATTTAATTTTTCCTAGAATTATTTTAATTCATGTAAAGTTAATCGAAAGCACAGAGCGATTGACTCTGTATGCTATCAATTCCGTTGTAATATTATGTTTCTGGAGTTTCTTTTTCCTTTGGTCTATAATACATTTACGCATGATACTTCGTGTGATAATCAGTTTATTTCTACGGTGTTGTTCATTTTTAAAGTGTTCTTTGACAAATACGCTTTTAATTATTTCTAATTTTTATCCTGAAAACAGTATTTGTGTGGAATAAAAGATTGCATGTAAAATTATTTTTGTACACTGTTGAATAATTATAAATGAAATGGTTTTTTTTTTTTTTTTTTTTTTTTTCATTGTTTTTGGTCCTTGTTGTTTAATAAAACCCTGTTACATTCCAATAACAAGCAACATTTTCGTAAAATCGCAGGCTGTAAAATTAGAGGCAGAATTAAAAGAACAGAAAATTGCCAATTTAATGAAGGAACTTCAAGAAATATCGTACAGCGGTAGTTCAGAAGAGGAAGTGGCTAAATTAAGAAAACTAAAACATGAACTTGAAAGCAAAGTAGCCGAACAGGTTTGATATTTTTTTTATTTATTTTTTCACATAACTTAAATAGAGACAATTTTATAAATATATATCGAGAGTGGAAAATAAAATTATTCAAAAAAACTTCACTTTATGACGATTTTTGTATAAAATATGCACACTCTAAGTTTATTCTTCTGCGACGGCGGAGTACACGGAATCACGGGCTGTCGGGGACCGTGGTGCGGGGTTCTAATGTATTAATTAATTAATCTATTAGAAACAAATATTTTGAAGAGTTTAACAAAAATTAAATGATAAGAATGTACTTCAGTGCACCTTCGCTCTTATGTCTAAATAATAAATAATTAAATAGTAAAGCAATCAACACCTAAGTTCATCGGAACGGTAAGCAAGAATTTCAGTGATGATAACTGCATATTTGTTTTTCGAAACGACGTTTATGAAGTATGACCGAATACAACTTCAAAATAAAATACTTGCTCTTTAAAACGCTACGGCAATTTGCAGTTTACCTTCTCCGAATGATCGATGGCCAGCCATGATCGGTTACTTAATTTACTCGCTGTATTCCTTGTAGTATTTTATCGTTATATACCCGAAACTTTTGGTCTTGTGTTCTCTTAAATATTTTTCTTCTCGTGGGTCTTTCGGTTAGCTGTGTTAATGGCTCGCTAAGTCTACACAAATGTCGTACTCGCCTATTTCTTTAAACGTTGTTAGAGGACATCCGTCTTCTTTTATTTCTTCAAAATGCATTATTCTCCAATATTATGTTTCGAAAGCATCCACTTGTTTATTTACTTCTTTATGTATCGTTCAAACTTTCAATCTACAGGGTGTGGCACGAGAATCTATCGTATTTTATATCGTTACTGTAGTTACGCAAATGGAGTGGCGTGGGGGGCGAGATTTCAGCTAGTGGTAGTCTAGTCCATCAGGCTTTGGGCAACGTTAGTATTTAGCAACGATGAGTGAGAGGAACTCAAAATACCGTGCGTGTTTGCGTTTGAATCGTTTTTCAAGAGTTCGGAATCCTAATTCGCTCTTTTCGTATACGTTTTTCTATTCAGCGGCTCCTAAACCAGTGCCCAAAGAGGAAATTGATCATCTGTGGGTGAAAAATTTGAACGAAAAAGGGATCGTTAATAAAATAAGCCTCCAGGAACCGTGAAGAAGGTCAGAACACCGCAAAATGTCGTTCTAAAAAACAGTCCGCAGGCTTGGAAGTCGTTGACAGTTTTCACCTAAGCGACACAGAACCACACGACGTACTCTCCACGAAAATGTTCACTTTCATCCGTGTAAAATGTTAATAATCCAAACTACTCGATCAGTTTTGCGAAAGCGTGCTCCAAGAATTGCTTTTAGACCGCGTTTTGTTTACAGACGAGGCGCAATTTTATCTGTAGGACAATGATAATAACCAAAATATGCGTTATTGGGGCGACGCGAATCCACGCATCATTCACGAAACACCGTTTCACTCTTCAAAAGGAACAGCACGGATGGCCGTGGCGTCTTACGGCGTACGCGGTCCTTACTTTATCGAAGAGACGGTGAGCGGTGAGCAGTATCGACAGATATTGAAAGAGTTCCTTGTGCCTGTGCTGTGGGAAAAGAGGAAACTGTCGTCTATCGGTTACAGTAAGATGGCGTCACGCAAATTTCAAGAAGCGAATGGAGAGTGCCGTTAAAAATAGTGGTTATTTCGGCGATGTTGTTTTGAAGACGAAGTTAATTTTTGTAATACGTGTTTATTTAGAATAAAAACTAATAAAATTCTGCGTCTTTAAAAAAACAAAAATCTACGCTAATTTGTTCCCGAATTGTAGTGATATTAGTATCCCGTGTCGCACATAGTAATACATTGCAGTAATTTTTTTTTTTCTATTTTCTCATTTCTATATTAATGTTCTCCAATGTGATTGAGAATTTTTTTATATTATGCTTCTCTTTCGTTTGCACTTTTTTGATAAAATATCATATTGACTTGTGTGTCAGTTTATGTTTTAACGCTTTCGAAATGTTTATTTGATTATTTATCTTATTTTCTTCTTTTATATTCCGTCGCTTATTGATTTTCTCCTTCGTACTAATTATTTTCATCTTATATATCTCTAACATCCTGTTATTGGATACAGTGAACTGATTGCTTCCGGGAAATATTTACTAGAATCACGATGTAATTTGGGAAACGGAACATAGTTAACTTTTACCGTATTTTGATTCTGATTTCACGTGAACTAGGTATACTTTATACGGTTGAAACTTTTTACAGTCAGTGATGAAGTAAAAATTAATCTACAAAATTATATAATCGGTGACTAAAAATAAACTTGTTCCTTTTTTTATGTCCTTATTTTTATAAATGTATGTAGGTGCGCGTGAATGTATATGTGTGGCGGCTGTAAACACCAAAATGAAAATTGTAATGTGTCCATACCATAAAGTTGGTCCTTTTATTTTGTTTTTGCAAGTTTTTACTAAATATTCAGTTTTTATATAAGCAATAACGACTAGTAATAAATATTTTTATTTATTTTTTTCGCACGAAATAATATATTTGCTATAAGTGTATATTCTTTTCAGGAGGAAGAACTTGATGATCTAGCGGGACAAGTACAGTTACTAGAACAAAATAAGTTGAGGCTAGAAATGAATTTAGAACAACAAAGAAAAGAACACAGAAAGGAGTTATCTCAACGAGAAGAAGAAGTAGATGATGTAAGATGTGGTACTGCGAAAAAAGTTAAAGGTAATTCCGGGTGACTAGTTTTAATTCTGATTATTTAGTAATGGAGCATAATCTAAAATTTAATAATTTAAAATATCCTTTATAACTGATTCCGTTTCACTGTAATCGCATCTAATTAGCAAGTTCGTTAAAGCCCATCACACTACCTTTTTTTTTTTTTTTCAGACTTTATGTCCAAACAGCTCATAATAAATAGGTAATTATTAGAGAACTAAAGCTCTTAAGCATATTCGGTATTTAGCGTTAGGATATATCTTTTCTTTTATTCAGTGACTCGAAGGGATAATGGATTGCCTGTTTCTGCCCTCTTATAATAAATAATTAAATTTGACCAGCGCACTTTCTACTTTTTTTTTATGATATTCAACTGGCAGATCTCATTTAGTCCATGCCACTTCAGTCCGAACGGCCGTACCTTGTTGTCAATAAATATGTAGTATTAAATGAAAACTGTCAGTTCCTGTATGGAATATAAAACGTTATACTGATATTTTTATATTGGATGCGTAACGAGCAAATGAAAAGTAATTCTGACGAATCACCTATAATCGAATTTCATGTGTACATTTATATAAACTTTATCCTTCGGGCCCCGGCATGGACTGAACCCCACGATAATAGTTTTCTATAATTCTTATAGAAGAGTCAATTTTAATTAACTATGCACCATAAACGTTATGTATAATTCATATAAAAACGTAACATAGTTTTTCATATGACTTCTGGGATAAAAATGTCATAACCATGGCTGTATATATATATATATATATATATATATATATATATATATATATATATATAACTATGTATATGTATCAATAATTTTCATAGTTTATAAAAATTTATACAAAACTGTGAACTTCATTGAATTTAATTAAAATATTTAACCGTAAAGTTTAAGGTAATTTTCAATCGAAATAATAGTTTTTTGTTCAAAAATAGGAAGATGTTACTGTACTTTTCTATTAGTTCTAAATTCCGCTTCCGTGTAATACTTTTTCCGGGTATATAAAAAAAAAATAAAAAAAAACATGTCCATTTTTTCATTACGTACTTAAGTAATAACGGTGTATATACTTTCACTCTGTTTTTCACATATAATTCAACTGTCGCGTTTTTTTGGTATTCTAAAAAATAAAAAGATCAAAGTAAAGTAAAATATAGATTCATAAATCATGAGCTTAATTTTATCAATTTAATTCTTATAAAATTTTATTTATTTTAATGATATGTTTATAGTTTGTATAAACTGAAATGTAATTATTTCGAAAAGGCAATGCAAGCTTAAAGAATCTACCAAAAAAAAAAAATAAAAAAAAAAGAACAAGTCTTGTATATTTAATTTGATAGCAAATGAGTGGTTTGACAAACGGAAGAAAATGAGGCTTTTACATGCTGTATCTGCAAATGGCTCATTTAGGAGGCCAATCTGTTATCAAACATATTTCTTTATTTATCTCCAGATTTTTGCACTTTTATGATCCCTGGACTTATTTTACTTTGATTTTTCTACATCCTAAATCCAATACGTTTTTAGGTAGTAAGATGAACTTTTACGATGCTACGAAAGATCTTATAATTTTTAAAATTAGTTTCGATATTTTTTTCATTGGTTATCCCGGGTATTGATGTTTTAAATTTGTTTCGCGCTCACAGCTTTGGAATGTCAGTTGGAAAACGAACACGAAGAAAGAACGTTACTATTAAGAGAGCGCCACGAATTAGAAAGGCGGCTAGCTGAAAGTGAAGAACGAGAAAGATGTGGTAGAAGCAGTGATCAAGAACTAATCACGAGATTAAAACGGGACTTGAAAAAAACGAAAGTTCTATTGCACGATTCGCAACTGATGTTGCAACGAGCTAAAACAGACGGCCCTAACAAGTCTCTGCTGCGACAACTTCGAAACCAGGTAAACAAAAAATAAACATTAAATTTTGCTGTACAAAAATATTGTATTTTCCTAATGACATATAAAAGGGCAAATGCGTTTTATCACAATAGTTCCAGTTACCCACTCTTAGATTATTTTACTCAAAAAAGGTTAATTAATGCGAATATACTGCAATATTATTTTTACTGTTCTTTTTTCTACTTACGCAGAGCTCAAAAACATGATTTACGTACCCTAAAGTTCTTTCTGATTTTTAATGTGAGTGCCGTTTATGTAAAATACATAACGCGATATTTGTTCCGATCATTTGCCCTGATATTTTTTTTATTAGGTTTACTTTAATTGTAAAAAAGCGATAGCAATAATGAAGGAATATTGCGCTGCATAGTATTATTTTAATTTAATTTGCGATTCATCGATTTTTCATAATTTTAAATCCCAAACAGTAACGAAACACTCGTTAGGGTGTCAAATAATTCTATAATCTTACCGCTGCTATATGTAATACTTTTTTGTTCATTAAATTTTAATTTCCGCTATTATGCGTGTGTATATACTATATGTATTAAGATTTATTCATTTTTTTTTCATATGGCCAGTTAGAGGATGCTGAATGTGCTAAAAATGCCGCTTTAAAAGCACGCCAAGCGCTTGAAGCAGAATTATTAGATGTTACCTCCAATTTAGAAGATGTCCAAAGAGCACGTAATGACGCTGAAGAACGAGCAACTTCGTATGCTCGCGAAAAAGCGCAGCTACAGTCTCAGTTAGATGAAAATGAAGAAGAAATGGCCGAGGTAAAGAGATTATATTTAAATGTAGCAAAATAGTAAATTCAATTTAATTATTTTTCTAATAATCACGTAACACGGCAAATCGCTACACATACCATTGCATAGCGCGCTGCTTCACATGGATAAAACACGATTAGACTGCACCAGTATCGCGGTACCACGAGTTTACATTTAAATCGCATCACATATCTACGTTGCATGTGATTTTTAAAATTTTTATGTATGTATACAACGCAAATAATATCGGAAATGAAAATATTCGATAATTTATAACAAAATAAAGAAAAATCATAAACATGAAATTATTAATGTTGAATATAAATAAATAGGCTAGATATATTTTTGGGAATACTCGCCTTTAGCTAGAAAAAGGTAAAAAAAAAAACATATCATTAAAGATAAATGTAGTATATGTTTTATATCCTTAATTTTTCTTTCTTCGGTACTAGAAATAAATCGAATAGTTATTAGTAACGATGAATACAATATACCCGGTTCGAATCTGAAAAACTGCTATTAAATCTTTTCCGATTCAGATTGTATATACCTAACATTTATATCTTTATTAATATTTTTTCTTTTCTTTTTTCTGATTGAAGGTGGGGGGGGGGGGGGTATTCCTGAAAACATTTATAGCGTATTCATTTATGTTCAATTTCATGATATTATAATTTTTATTATTTTTATTAATTAGTTAAGAAACAGGATGTAATAATAGATCTACATTCGCTGGTTTTCTGTAAAAAGTAAAAGGATCTGAATAAAAATAAAAGGATTTGAATAAAAGTAAAATGCGTTAAAAGCTTATTGGATAAAATGCTCATACGTTTGTACGTGATAATGCTCAATAATCTACTAAATTAAAAGATTCGTATGCAATTGGAAACCTTTATAAATTTTTGAATAATTTAGGATTGAAGTTTTTTGACATATATTATGTTTAAAATTAGGCAAAATTTGCCACAATCGGTTTTTAGGTAACTTCTAAAACAATGTTTAAAGTTATAAAAAAGAAACTTCTTTTTTTTTTTCGTTTTTTTTGCTCTTCTGTTATTTAAAGATAGAAAATTGTGAAATAAGTCTGTATTTTAACTGATTTTGTTATTGAACATTTATGTTTGTTAATTTTAACATTTCAGTCTTATCACTATTTTTTCTTTTTGTTAACAGTGTTTCATATCCAAATAAAAAAACTGTTTTTTTTTTTCCTCGTTTGATTATAACAGCGCTATATGCTTGAATTTTTTCCCCGCTTCTAAATACTAATTAGAAAAAAAAATATGTCAAAAGTCTCGTAATATATTAATGCTAAAAATAATTTTGTCAAAGGTATACCTTACTACAGTTATGACATTACGTATTATTGAAAATAATGAAAAAAAAAAAAAAAATTAATTAACGGCGATAAATGAAGGTGTAAAACTAAACTTTGTTGGAAACATTATCATTACTTATCAGTGAATCGTTATCGACTTTAAAGAGATATCGTAATTTTTTAATGTGATCTTTTTTCCCCCTTTATTTCCCTCTATAATAATGTAGTTTATTATGTGATCATTTTCTTGGTTTTCATCGGCTTTTACTCCGTTTTGTCCTTTTCATAATTTTCCCACATACATTCCTTGTGATTTTGATCATTTTTATTTGAATGTTCGACCTTTCCTGTTGAACAATCGTCCTTCTGCTTTTCTTTACTAAAACTCGGTATCCTTTATAGTGCTTCTTACATTCTCTCATTTCCTTCTTCTTTTGTTATTCCTGTCCTTGAATTATTTTTATCCTTTATCCTTAAACGTTTTAGAATATAACTTTATTTTCTCTTTCTTCCCATTTCTTGGGCTAATGTCCTCGTTGGCAAACCCATTAAAAAAAAAAGATAAGAAAAGTACGAGTACTTTTGCACACCGAACTCTGATTTACTTTTTTCATTCGTGATATGTAAAACAGCCATCACTAAACATTCCGAAAGCATCAGTTCATATAAAATGGAATAAATCAACACTTTTATTATAACGGAAGATTATTTTTTCGGTGAATCATAAAAATTGAATGAAAATCTAAGTAGCGTTTCAAAAAATTAAATAGAATATAGAAAAATAAGGCGTGAGTTATACGAGTGAAATAAAAATAGATCGGTAGAAGATATGACGATTTAAAGAAGAGAATATAATGATGTTATTTCAACTTTTACATTAGCCAGCTACCGTAGCGTAAGACTGGTGTTTCGTTCAGGTAAGACCTAATTCGAATTCTGATTCTGTGAATACGGTCGTAAATTTATTTCTTTGTATTACTTATGTTTTCATTGCGAAACTATTGATAACTTGAACATGATCGTTGAGAAGGAAAATCATTTGATAAATATATTTTTTAGGTATTAAAGAAATATCGAGCTACAGTTCAACAGTTATCTAACGAACAATTTACGTTACACGAACAAGCTAGTCGAATAGCCGAGCTAGAAAACGAACGAGCTGCTCTAAAAGAACAGATTGCAGAAATAACGTCTAGACTAGAAAATATCGAAACACACGGTGATCCGACTTCATCGCTGACTGTGAAACGCTTAGAATTAAAAACGAAAGAACTTGAATCAAAACTCGAATTAGAACAAACTACCAGATCTAGAATGGAAGTATGTACAGCTTTACTAATCATTTTAATTAATTCATTTTTTTTTAGTAAACTGTTTCGAAATTTATTTTCATCAGTAAAATTTTAAATCATAAATATTCCTTAATTTATTAGCATGTTTAGAAATATTAAAAACGCGTTTTTATATTTTTAAAGACTTTTACGTATTTGTTTGCATGTTCTTGCAGGTCTTGTAATGCTAGGATCTCGAAAACGGTAAAACCACTTTTTATAAAAATCAGTACTTAAATTGATCGCGGGACCTGTCCAACAATTTTATTTTATTCCTTTAAAAAATATCCCAATTTGATGGACTCGCAATAATTATTTTTCTTATTTCTGATGCACTAATAAAAAAGCCACTCTTTAAATTTTTGAATATTATTTTATTTTAAAATTCGTACGTCATAATTTGTTGCGACTTACTCCTCGCTGGTCCATAATGCGCCTCGTATATTCTATCTCTCGTCCTTTTCCACACATTATTCCTACTACTTGTTCCTTCTTACTAACAATATGTAACCGCATCGAGTTGTAATTGATTACTTTCTATTCTAATTTGTTTCTGGGTAAAGGTCTTTGGTTGATCTCTCCTCATCAAAAATATGTAACTTTATAACTGTTTACTTTATATTTTTAAAATTCATATTATATAAATACAATAGCTTACGTAAAGAAATTCTCGAAAGTTTTTAGAAAAAAGTAAGAAAGTATTATATTCTTTCCGTATAATTTAAAAATCATAGCAGCTAAAAAGTTAATTTAAATCACAACCGGGGTATAAGCGTTTGAAGAAATTTAAAATTTAACTGAAAAAATACCTTACTTCTTTATTCACTTAATTAATGTATCGAATGGAAGAATATAATAGACAGGGTGGTCACCTAACCGGGCAAACCGAGAATAAGCCGGAATTTTGTTGTAAAACCGGAAAAAAAAAGAGTAAAAACAGTCGAAAACAATATTTTTAATAAGAAAAAATCATTTGAAGCAAAAAATGAATGCATTTTTTCTAAGTTCTGTTTTATTCATATAAAATATGCGTTGACAGTCAAATATTATTAGTGGTAACAAAAAAATTTCATTCTTTTTTTTGTAAAATTCCAGTAAAGGGGGACATCCATTAATTACGTTAGCTCAAAATGGGGGGGTCCAGCAAAATCTCATTAAATCGCATTTAAACTGAGGGGGGATAAATGAAAATCGCACGTCAACTTTTAAAGAATATATATTATTATACAAATAAAAAAAAAAAAAAAAAAAAAAAAAAATGGATAAATTTTTGTTTGCTGAAAAAATCTTATGGCCATTAAAAACTTTTATTTCTAGAATAAGTAAAATTTTGAACGTTCGGTGTTTTTAAAAGAAAAAAAAAAAAAAAAAAAACTGGTATAGTAAATTAATGCCCATGGAATAAGTAAAAAATTAGAGAAGGTGATGTCTGTTTTTTTTTTTTTTTTGTTTTTAATTTTACTAAATTTAGATAAATTCGTTGTGGTACGCCTTAACGTTGTATTATTTTTCCCTTTCGTGAAAATAATAAATTTAGTCCTTTAACAACTAAAGCGTAAATCTCACATGAGGCGGAGGGGGTGTCGCCAAATCTCACTAAATCTCATCAAGAGATGGTGAGGGTCTAAATTAAAAGAAAAACAACTCACGTAATTAGTGGGTGCTCCCTAATCCGGAAATCGGGAGGATTTGGACTTGGAAAACCGGGAATTTAAAAATTTTATTTGAGTGGCCATCATGATAAATAAATAATAAATTGAAAAATTAATATTTGCCGAATAGTTTTGATTAATTTTAACCGTTCGACGAATATTAATTTTTCAATAATAAATTGCGTTTTTACTTTCTTAAATTTTTCCAGTGTATATTTATCGCTATATTAACTCTATTAACATACGAGAAAAAAACTTATAGGTTCAAATAAGTCGACTGAAAGAGACCGCTGAAAAACTTCAACATGAAGTGGATGTCGCTCGTAATAGAGAAGCAAATGCACAAGACACAGTCAGAAAACTTCAGCGAGCGTTAAGAGAAGCTAAGGAAATTCAAGCAACGTACGAGGCAAAGGAGAATAGTGAAAACAGTCGTAAACGTGAATTAGAGAAGCAGTTAGAACAGGCTCAAGCGGAAATGGCATCCACAAAAGCCGACCTGAAATTAGCGTTGCATCGGATTGACGATTTGCAGTGCGCCATACAAGGTGAACTAGATGATAATGACGACGAAGTTAATAACTCAGACAGGTAATATAGAATCTCATTTGTTACAAGTATATGTATACTTTTGTTTCGCTCGTTTTACATGTTTCCCGTCTTATCTTTTATGTTATTTTATTTTCTCCTTAGTCAAGCCTTGCATAATTAAATTATCGTTCTCTCGTTTTGTTGGATATTCGTTTTTATTTTCCGGCGTCTGTTATTTTTTTGTGTGTATACTTTTTAGTTCTTTATTCTTTCACACATACTCCCACTTGCGTATATCCATAGGCACATGTATACGTTTAAGTTTAGCAACCTATCATAGTCCAATATGAATACTTGGTTTTCTAAAATTAATTTCTTCTACTGTGAACATATCAACTTTGTAAGATGTTCACTATTGAAGGTTCAAATCTGCAGTTTTTCTGTTAGACATTTAGAGTATATGGCAATCAGTAGTGAAATTTCCCGGCTCCCATATACATCTTATACTTCAATAAAAAAAAAACACTAATGATCATATCTTGTAATTGTTCGTTTACTGAAGAAGTTTGAACAAAATAATGGAAATAAAGGTAAAAGTAGTCTGTGTCCCCGGAAATTAGTCATTTAAAGTTCATTCCAACTATTTTTTATGTTAACAGCTCTGATGATGAACAGAAAGAAAAGTTTTCCATATTATTCTTCCTTAAATTCGTTTGTTAACTTTTTTATTTTTTTAATGGCAAAGAAATACATGCTCTGTTTTGCTAGTTGAAAGTCATATAAGATGCCTATAACCAGCAAAATCAGTAATTGTCGTATTATGTAATTAAAAATCGTGGCGTAATTCTGAATATTCAGGTATTTGGCATATAAGAGTAATTTGACCAAAATGGTTGATTTATTCAAGTTTAATTTATTGTTATCGTAAAGTTTACTAAATGATACGTTACGGATAATCTTGATTAATATATCTACAAGAGACTTTTCTAAAGTAAGTTTGCTTATACTGTCGTTTGAACAAAAGTAAACGGAATGCAGTGAAATGTGGAAAAAATTAAATATTCGGGTTTCTGATCGCATTGTGAAAAAAATGACGCGGAACACATGTCCTTAGTTCTATGATATTGACTTAAGTAAAATTGTCTCGCGTTACAATACTTAAATTTATGCGTTAAAAATGAAAAAAATTGGAAAACACATTAATTGTAATAAAGCGGTCTCTTTGCTTCCGTTTGAATAGCAAAGTAGGAACACCCTGTGCATTATCACGTTCAGTCTTTTTTTACATTATTTCATTTTTTCGTTTTCCCGTTCTTCTATAAACTTGATTCTTTCGAACATTTGATATCTTTACATTTGTAATTTTACGTTTTTCATTAACGCCCCCCCCCCACACCACAACTGTTTTATTGATTGTTTAGGTTTCGTTGTTTATTTTAATTACTTTAAAAAATTACAGTTTGTTACGATAGTATTCGATATTTTAATAATGTACTCGAAATCAGACAGTTGTAAGTTTTACGAAGAAAGAATTGTATTTATGTAATGCGTTTTCTATAAATTTTATTATTTTACAATGCAATTGATTACGTGTTAAAAATTCGTTATAATAAAACTTCATCAATTACAAACGATTTTAATTATACCTAAATAAATCTTTATTTAAAAGTTGGTTCATTGTGTTGTATTTTAGTGATAACGATTCGGTCAGTTCGGACACCTCGTTACAATCGTATATTACACAAACCAGCAGTAATACATCGTCAGTTAATAAATGGTAAGCATCATTTATTTTGTTTAAGTATTAGAACTATTATGTTAATACCTTAAAAATTAATAATTGATCCCTTTGTTTTACGAAACAAAACAGTTTTTTTTTTTGTTTTTATATAAATTGAAAATACTTTCAAACACTTTGTTGTAAAAATATTTTTAAATATTTCTATTTCTTAAATTAATTAATTTTTTTCTACATTGTTTCCTGTCAAAATACTCATACTTTGTAAATTTATAAAAAAAAAAAAAAATAAAAAAAATTTTAAAAATAGGTTTTTATTTATGCACTAAAAAGTACAAAATAACTTTATTAGTGCGCAACTGCCAGATACGCATCTTAAAATTTAAATCTGAAACTACAAAATATTCTGAAAAATAAAAGCGGAGGCCGCAATTACAAAAATATTCGGTGTGTGTGGTACTGTGATGCACAACAATGGAACAACATTAAATAGTGATTGTAGTTTTGGCTTAGGATGTATTATAATATTAATATTATTTTTCAGAATATTTTGCAGTTTCAGATTTAAATGTTAAGATGCGTATTTGGTAGTCGCACACTAATAAAGTTATTTTGTACTTTTTCTTCTTCTTCTTCTTCTTCTTCTTCTTCTTCTTCTTATTTGATTAACGTGCCATGTACTGCCGCCTAGGCCAGAGGCACTGATAAGTCAGAAGTTAGATGGTATGGAATAAGTTAGTAATTTTGAGGAAAAGGAGGGGATGTTCCACTTTGTCGTGATGATCAGATAAGATTTTGGAAAGGTTAGACGACCGGAGAGTTTGTGTTCGGCATGTATTGTAGGTAGGACAGTTGATGAGTAAGTGTTGGACTGTGATGGGAGAATTGTAATTGGAACATAGTGGGATGGGTTGTCTGGACAGGAGGTGACTGTGCGTGATTTTGGTGTGGCCTAGACGGAGTCTTGTGACAACTATTTCGTTCCTTCGATTTGTTGATAGTGAAGTTTTCCATGGATGAATGGTGTCACGAATTGAGCGAAGCTTGTTCGAGTTTGGGGTGCTGGTCCATTGTGCTTGCCATATTTGTAGTGATTTCCGTGCAATATAAGCTTTGAGGTCCATCGGTGGTATTTCGATATTTGGAACTGGAAAGAATAATGAGCCTTCTTTCGCCGCAGTATCCGCAAGTGAATTTCCGTTGATTTCAACGTGTGATGGGATCCATGCGAACGAGATGTGAACACTTGTACTGCATAGGGCGCGAATAATTTCTTTGGCTATTGGATGCTGATGAGGGGAATTGTATTTTTGAAGAGATGTAATTGCGTTTAGTGAATCTGTACATATAAGGTATGAGGAATCGGGATCAAAAGTTGTTATATTTTCTATAGCCAGTTTTATGGCCATTAGTTCCGCCGAAAGTGTTGAAAATGGAGCCGGAAGGGAGTACCGAAGAATAATTTCTGTATCAGATGCTACTCCACAACCTGTTCCTTGAGGTGTTTTGAACCCATCAGTAAAAACTATTTTACAGCTATTATATTTGTTAACCATGCTCTGAAACGCGGAGCATAAAGTACTGGATGCTGATCCTTTCTTTGGGAATTGCTGGAGCTGAAGATCTACATATGTTGAGTTGTAAATTCGTCCATGGATGTGTTGATGCCATAGTCAGTTTATATGTCGGTGGTAACATGATTTGCATCGTGTCCAAGATTTCAGTTACTTGATTGTAAAGAGTAAGCACCGATGCGTGCGGTGTTGGAAGAAGAGAATTTAGCGAAGGAAGGCTGTCCGACGATTTGAGTCGTATCCATGTGTTTAGAATGCTCCGATTTCTGCAAATATTGAGAGGAGGAATACCAGCTTCACAAAGAACGCTAATGGATGGAGAAGTAGGAAAAGCGCCAATAGCGAGTCTCGCCGCAGTGTGATGAATCGTGTTAAGTGTGTTGATACTGCTTTGATTTGCTGAAGAGTATATTACAGCGCCGTAGTCGAGCCTCGACTTAATTAGTGCCTGATATAATTTTAATAAGGAGGAACGATCCGAGCCATATGATGTGCTAGCCAATTTACGAATTAAGTTTAATTTTTTGGTGCAGACTGTTTTTAGTTGATTGATATATGATTTCCATGTAAGTTTCTCATCCAAATTGATTCCTAGAAATTTCACAGTATTTGAGGATGGTATAGTTGTGTTGTTCATCTGAACTGAGATTCCATGGTTGCAACGACGAACTCTACAGAAATGTATAGCGGTAGTTTTCGTGTTGGAAAAGTTGAAGCCGTTTTGAACTGACCAGATTTGTAATTTGTCGATCGTTTCCTGTAGTGCTGACGTTCCGAGGGCTGGGTCCGAGCAGGATATGAAGATGGCTAGATCATCCGCAAATAAGGAACATTTGACAGGAAGGCAGATTTGGTCCGAAATGTCGTTTATGGCCACGTTAAAGAGGGTGGGGCTCAGGACGGAACCCTGAGGAACACCATTCTGAAGATCGTGGGAAGTTGATTTAACCGAGCCTAGCCGTATATGAAATTTGCGGTTCGATACGAAATTTTTAACGAAGTACGCCAGGTGACCGCGAACTCCCCAACCGTGGAGAGTTTTTAAAATTTTTTCTTTCCAGGTATTGTCAAACGCTTTGGACATGTCGAAAAATATAGCCATCAGATGGTTTTTGCGAATAAATGATGTCTGAATGGATTGCTTGAGGAAAATTAATTGATCAATCGTTGATCTCCTTGCTCGAAAACCACATTGCGAATCGGTCAGATGATTGTTGGATTCGATGAACCATTGCAATCGCGCGTTTGTAATTCGTTCCATGAGCTTGCACAGAACGCTAGTGAGTGAAATAGGTCGGTAATTGTCTAGCAACATTGGATTTTTGTTTGGTTTCGGGATCGGGATGATTTCAACGGTTCTCCGTGAATCTGGGAATGTATTTGTTGTCCAGATGTGGTTAAAAATTGATAGTAGTAGAAGAATAACTGGTTCAGGGGCATTTTGGAGCATGTAAACATGAATGCTATCCGGTCCAACTGCGGCTGGTTTCAGTTGTTTGATGCCTCGTTGAAGTTCCTCGAGCGTAATAGGACTGTTGTACGGTTCTTCGTTGTTAGATTGAAAGTCAAGATTTATGGAGGCGAGGTTTCTTTTATGATTGAGCGCTTCTGTTGAGAAGTTGGAGTTGCTGGACTGTAGAGCTATAAATTTCGCAAACAATGATGTTATTTCGGTTAAGTCTGTATAAATGTAGTTATCAAATTTGAGGCTGGTGGGAGTTGGTGAAAAATTTTTCCTATCAAGTGCTCGAATTTTCCTCCAGACTATAGTTGATGAGGTGTAATAGTTTATAGTTTGAACAAATTGCTGCCATGAGTTCCTTTTGGCCTGTTTTAATGTGTATCTTGCTTTAGCACGAAGTTTTCGAAAGGTAATATGATTTTCCAGAGATGGAGCGGCTTTTAATTTTTTCAGGGCTTTTCTTCTGTTATGTATAGCGGCAGAACAATGCGGCGTCCACCAAGGGACAGCGTTTGTACGTCGATGTGAACTTTTGGGAGTTACGGAATTGGCATGGTTTACAATAATATTTCTGAATGACTGCACGAGATTTCCGGTATCTGAGAATAAATTAACTTCAAGGTCGGAGACTGATGGAAAGGTCGATCCATATGTTTTCCAATCTGTTTTACGGTAATTGTATTTTATGTCTTGAGGTAGGGATGTAGTTTTGCTCTGTTTATGGTGAACAATTATGGGAGTATGGTCACTTCCAGCGAGATCAACATGATTGAAGATTTCAATGGCGCTGAGAATGGACGGGGTGATAATAATTAGATCCAGCATTGACCATTTCTTATAAGAAAAGTTATAGTGCGTAGGTTCCTCCGGATGGAGCAGAGCGAGGTTACGTCTCGAAATAGCATCTTCAATGATTCTGCCTCTAGAGTTGTAGCCTGATCCTCCCCAGGATGGAGAATGAGCGTTCAGATCTCCACATATGAGAAAAGGATGTGGAAGGATCGAAATAAGTTCACTGATGTCTTCTTGAGTGATATTATCTCCTGGAGGTAAATATATTGAGCAAATAGTAAGTGTTGTTGAGAGGTATATAGTAGCTGCAACAGCTTGTAGAGTTGTCTTTAGTTGTAGCTGATTAAAATTAATGTAGTTTTTAACGGCCAAGCTGACTCCTCCGGATGCCCAGTTTGAAGAACAATTTACGGATATAATATTGTAGTTTGGAAGATATAAGGATTGATTATTTTTAAGGTGAGTTTCTTGTAGACAGATTAATGTTGGATCATAAATAGATTGTATTAATTTGAGATCTTCTAGATGTTTGAAAATTCCGTTACAGTTCCAGCTGATGTATGTTTGTAAACTATCCATATGTCTTTCGAGTTTGGAAAATAAACCTCACTAGGAGGATGGGTTGGTTCCAATGGTAGGGTGGCTGGAGGCCTGCAGTCCTTTCAGTTTTTTCTGAATCTTAGTTAGGTGCACTTTTGTCGATCTATCCTTTATGAAAGGGTGAAGTTCCGTTATCATTCTAATAATTGAGTCTCTGGAAACTTTGAACTCTTCGGAAAGAATTGATTCGATTTCCAGGGCGGACTTTCCTTTAGCCATGTCCACGAATACTGCAAAATTAGTGGAGGACAGTGGATATTCGCTTGCTTTGAATTTTTCGTTAATTGAAGTCTCAAGATGTTTTAAAACTTCTTTGAGAGAGTTTGGAGATTCCTCCGTTTCAGTTCCTGAGTCCGATGAGAGACCATGAGATTCATCTGGTAGATCAGTAAAGTTTTTGAGTTTTTGCTTTTTTGTTCCTTTTTTCTTCGTTTGTTCTCTAGCTTCCGTAGATATGGGATGAGTAGCACAAATTTCCATCGGCGTTGAAGAATTACCTAATGAAGACGAAGTAGATGGAAGTGATCTTTTCGAGGTAAGCAATGGGAAGTGATCAGCTGAAGATTTCCCGGTGTTTTCTATTTGAATATTTGGAGTGCCGATTTCTCGTTGAACGGCGTTTTCTGGGTTATCAGCCTCGATAGTGCAGTCTTCGGCTCGATGACCTTTTGATTTACACTTGAAACAGGTAAAGTCGTCGAATGTGATGAAAATCCTGTGAGAAACATTTGCGTGGTCCAGTACAAATGATCCAGGTAGATTTGCTTCTTCAATATTGGTAGTAGTGTAAACCTGTCTTCGCCAGCTAATGATATGGCCAAACAGTTGATCGTGAGGATTAATTCTTAGAATGGCGATATCGGATGTAATTTCTAGTTTTAGATTATTTACAACGTAATCTTGTAAAATTTCATTCGGAAGCGTTGACGGCACATTAGAAAAAATGATTCGTTTAGCTGGAGTCTTTTGTCTTCTGCATTTAATGAAATTGTCCTCGATTTTGAATCCGCCATGTTCGTTCATGAATGCCTCTACTAAAGATGAATCTTTAAGGTGAATAATGATTCTGTTGCGGCTTACTTTAGCAGCTGCAATAATATTAAGGGGACCTCCAACGAGATCTTTGATGGCGATAAGGTAATCGCGAAGTTTATAATCTAATATGCAGTTGAAAACGATACCTTGTTCTTCTGTAGGGTATTTGAACGTGGTTAATGGTGTAAATTTGTTTTTTGTGACCTGGGAGTACGATAGCGTTGAAGTGAGAGTAGGTTTTAACGATAAGTTCGGCGGAGAAAGAATTTGAGCCATTTTGCAATCGGACTAAGCCGATTGCTGATATTCTAGAAATTACGTTCGGTTAGTTAATTGATAGTACAATGATAAAAGCACTTACTTGTAGAAGATCAGCGTCTCGGTTAATAACGCGAGCGATAAGATAAGATAACAAAGACGAACGCGGTAACACGCAACTGCACTTTTAATCACATAAACCATCTTTGTACTTTTTAGTGCATAAATAAAAGCCTGTTTTTATTTTTTTTTTTATTTTTTAGTCTGGGGACCTTTTTACTATGTATTTCAATAAAAAACAATGAATTTAGAATTGCATTTTACTTTGCTTTATTTTATTCAATATCTTGATTATAGGACATTTACAGAAATTTGTGTTACACTCTATTATTAAATAATGGATCGTATTCTTTCAATTATATTGTCTTTTGTTTTTCATACAATACATACGGAATCCTCAGCACATGAAACACAATGTTTGACTAATAGCGATCTTTCCATTGATATATCACATGACCGAAAGAAAATTTTTTTTTTTTGAAACTTTCGATCTTTTGGCGCCCCGAAAGTCCGATTTTAAAGTTGGAAGTCCAAATGTTCCAAAGTAAAGAACTACACAAGGATATGCATTTTTTTTAACCTTGTTCAAAATTTTTAACTATAAAGCTGAGCCACAGCGGGGGCTACACGTTATTTTTTGTGCTTTTTTAAACTTTTAGTAAACTTCCAATGTTTCGTTAAGAGAATGAAATACAAGTTTGTTCCTGAGAAATAGCGCTCTTTCTAACAGTATATTATATACCCGGGAAAAAAAAAATATATGTTTTTCCTAAAAGTTCGAGCTTTCGAAGCGCCGAGAGGCTAATTATAAAGTTGGAAACCTAGATGTTCCAAAGTAAAGAAATATACGTGTATGTGCATATTTTCAACCTTGTTCAAAATTTTTAGCTTATAATATTCGCGCCGCAAAGAGGGGGGAGCTACATATTAGATCCCGCGCTTTTTTGAACTTTTCGTAAACTGCAAAAGAGTTTCATTAAAGAAATAGAATATAGTTTTGTTCTCGACAAATAGCCGACCTTTCCAACGATATATCAGATGCCCGGGAAAAAAAACATTTTTTTCCATAATTTCGAGCTTTCGGGGCCCCGGGGGTCTAATTTTAAAGCTGGAAACCCAGATGTTGCATAATATTGTATTGATATCTATAACAAGCCTATCTGCCGAAGGACATTTTTTTAATTGACCGGAAAGTAGGTGAATTAATCGTTCGCAAGATTCCCCCTAGACAGACAGAATGACAAAGCGAGTTAAATAAAAGCCTATAAAAAGGATAATTGATTGGGCGACCTAAATATTAATAAATTGATATGATTAAAAATAAAGTTTCGAATAATTTTAAATTATTGAGTTATTTAAAACGATTTTTCGTGTAAATTTGTGTAATCTTTCATTTATTATTTTTTTTTTTTTTTAATATTCTTACAAAATATTAAAAAAACATCTAATAATGTAGAGTGAAGTTTTCACTTTTCCCCGCTTATTTATGAAGTTCAAGGAAGTACATAAAATTAGCAAAAAATTTATTTTAACAATAAAAAATAGTAATTCGATTTTTATAGTCAATTAAATTTGGTTAAATATATGTATATGGACGATTATTGTTTACATGTTTTCGTTTGTTGACAGGTTAAATGGTACAACATCTAGCAAGTGCGATAATTCATCATAAAATGTAGCGCTGATAATGAAAACTGGTTAATTTTTAATCGCATTACAATCCGAATGAAGTGACGAAATTAAAAAAGAGATGTGCTCTACATGTGTAAGTTTAGTCGTTCAGCTAAGTTCGGTACATTTATTGCTTTGCGTAATATAAAGCGATCAATGAATGTTTTTATTTATTATTAATTCCCATTTTCGTCGTTGTTAAAGTGCTATTCTAGTTTACTGATATTCCCAACGATTAATTGTCCCGTTTATTGTTTATAAATGTTAACATTTAAAAGCAGTATTAGTCTGTGTATACAGTTGTCAGAATACTCGCCGGCCAACCTACTTTATATAAAAATTTTTATTTCGTTATTCGAGTTTCATGACAGTGTATTTTACGAATATTCTATATGTTTTTTTTTTTTGTATACATTTTTTGTACTGATTAAGATTATCTACTTATTTTTAATACACAGTATAAGAATTTTAATTTTCGTAATTTTTATTATTATTCTTACTGAAAAATTAGGACAATATAATTGTCTTTTTAGTAATTCTTTTAACCAAGTTTTAACAATATTTTCCCTAACAATAGCCCCTTTTTTCGTTCAGTTTGTCATTGTAAAATGTTCCTAATTGTAATTAGCCTAAGTCTTTGTAAAACCGGGTTTTCCCGGGAACGGGCTAAAGACGCAGCGTCGGGCGGCTCAGTCACAGTGCAATTCAGCTTTTTTCAATAAAACCAAGAGTTAAAACGTGTTACGAAGCACTCCTATATCATTGAACAAGTTGATATAGCCTTGCAATCTGGCAATGCTGCTGCATCTTTTAAAATGCCCTTTGCTATCTTAAAATTACAATCTTGATTTTTATATCAACAATTGTTTTAACCACGTTACTTTCACAATTTTTTTTGCAATGGTAGATAAACAGCTGCTGTTTATTATTTGCTTTATATTATACAGCAAAAAAAGAAAAGTTTATAATAATAAAACTGTATTGATAAATTGAAGCTTACACTTTTAAACAAAAAAACATATTCGAAATTAAAATTATAATAAAATCATAAAAAAACTGCAAGAAGTATAAAAATAGCCGACTAGTTTTGCATACTGCAGATCCGTAATCGTGGCTTTAATAACATTTAATAACATAAAGTGAACTCTAAACAAGCGCAATAGTTCACTTTATGTTATTAAATGTTTTATTAAAGCCATGATTGTGGATCTGTGATATCTGAAACTAGTTGACTATTTTTATAATTGGCATAATTAACATAACTGTGAGAATTAAGAATACCAAGATTTTGAATCAAAACAAAATTTTTCGGCGGAAAGCGAATAATATTCAAACAAAATATATTCCGAGTTACAAAGAAAACGAAAAGAGGCGTGAAGAGGATAGACTTGTAAAGATATAGGTAAAAAAAGAGATAAATGGTGGAAATTATGCTTTCAACGAAAGTAACAAATAATCGAATTTGTTAAGCATTTCAGAGAGGAAAGGTTTAATAACCGTGCATGAGGAGAAAATACGGTTGATTATAAAAGCAAAAAACAAGTCAAAATTGTAAAGTAATGAGGAATTGAGGTTGAGTTATAGTGTAAACTAAGCAGTTGAGGAAATAAAGCAATATTATGGGCCAGAAAGATGCTAAGAAATGTGCCCCTTGCAAGTGAACGAACAGGCGAACGAATATTGAAGGTAAATTTTTATTGATGTTAACACTTGTTACGGTGCCAAAAAATCTTTCAATGTTACTTACAGAATAGAAATGTATCATTAAATCTTTTTTAATGTTAGAATTAAAATCATTTTATAATTTTCTGAGGACCGTTTTCTATGTATGAGATAAATGCCAGAGAATGTTTTCAAGTTTGATTCAAAATTCATTTAGCGACAGAAGTGATCGAAGTAATTAATAGATATTTTGTCAGTTTCATTATTCTTAATAGAATATTTCTTTCGAGATGAAATATAATGAATCGGCTAAATGCAATGCACTGCCATCTAAACAACTTCGTCAGTTGCAAAAGTCGATTCTTACTAAAGTTTGTGAAAACAAAAGTACTCTTTTAGATATTGATCAACTCTATACGAAATATATTTATTTATAATATGTATTAAAAACAACGGAAGCATATTTATTATTGCGTTAAGGCGCCAGTTTCTTTTATGTTGCAAAAATAGACTAAATGGAAAAACTAATGTACGACGGTAAACCTGTATGGTACTTTTTAAATTTATGCAAATATTTTTTTTTTAGCAGATAACACATCCCGATACACAGGTGTATATATAAATAAAGTTAAACTCGAGCATGGGATAGTGTATTTGAAGAGTAATAATATAGCAATGTTATAAATGTTTATGGTAATTACATACATTAGTCTTAAATAAAGAGATGTAATCTTTGATTTGAAGATTCGCGCACATAAAAAAAAAGGAATAAGTAAATAATTCTGCAATAATTATAAATGTTTCTCTTCACTGGTCTCTAATAAACAATGGAAACAAAAAAGGTAACAATTAAGACATTGAAAGCCTAATATGACTTTTGCAAAATCCCTATGACAAATAAAAGATTTCAAATTGGAATAATCGGCTTCAGGTAGTCAGAGATTGTAATATATTTTTCCCGCTAGGGTTTGTCTAAAGTGCAAAATCTACACCCCAATCAACTTATAAACATCAAAATTTTCAATAAGAGCGACATAAACAGAATGAATTGATGTAAAAACGTATGAAGGAAACATATAAATAATATAAATAACGAAAGAATGCGTAGCCATATTGATTTCAACTTTGGAACTTTATATTTAGTTCAATTATTATTATTTTTTTTGTGGCTAAAGTACACCAAGAATGTACAAATTTCGGTTCATTTTTTTGTGCCCCTCCCCCCCCCCCCCCGAGGGACTATAATAACAACTGAAGAAGACACGAACAGTGAATATTTTGAAAATAAAGTGTATGTTAAGTTAAATATTGATTGATAAAATTTGATATAATTTAAAATTTATGTGCTTCCGACATATGCAGCTTATGTCTCCAAAATTTCTAATTGTATGGTTACATCAGTTTGGAAAGGTTTTAAAAATAACATAGAATATTATGATTTTGAAAGTTTTGTGTATGCGGGATGTTCAAGGCATATATTGTAATTTGTTCGGGCGGCAAAAAAAGAATATTTTAGATTTAATGGTAACTTCATCCAATTTGGTTCGTTCAAATGGAAAATAATTGGGTCAGTAATTAGTAGGGAGAATATAGGAATTTTGGTGCAGTGGATGGGGTAATGTCAGAGGGAGGAGAGGTAAGTGACATCAAGCAATAATCTGACGTCACAGGTGTTTACGCTGCTATTGCGCCATTTTTATCTTTGCGCGACTACCCAGCTGTCCAGCTACGTCCTAGCCAGCCTCCACAAACCCCCTCACTCTCCGACAGCCCATCCACGCCGTCCATTCTAGAGCTGATATCGCTGATACCGCCGACACCACCACAAGCCGAATTTATCGCTCAAAATATTTTTTTTACGATGTTAGAAACATCATATCAGAACAGGAAAAAGAAGTAGTCGGCAATAGAACATTATCATATATTCAGTGCGCACAGCCGCCACAGCCATCAATGCTGCTGGAGAAAAGTCCTACAGGGCCTGAACTGCCGAAAGAAATTATTAATCGACGCACAGTTATCTATATGTCAAGGATCCTTTCGATCCAGAAAATAAAAAACAGTTCCCTGTTTACCGTCTTGGCCGAGTTTGCCAAAAACCCTAGTACGGAATTCTGCCGAAAATATATACGATTTTGATTGCATGTAAAACTACCTATCCATTCGATTGAGGATATCAACGCGATAGAAAAAGTCAACGGGTTAACAATAAATTTATATAAACTGGTAGAAACCAAGGAAGCTACACCTCGGATGGGCGGAAACAGGTATAAAATAAAAGTTACTTCAACGTTTCGAAAGAAACTGTACGTTAACGATTTTCGTAATCGCACCAATATTCTGTATTGGCGAATGGACGACGAGTTTCAGTTAGTTTAGATCCGAAACTTTAGCAGGCTCCTAAGGATGTAGGTGCTGAAAGCAAAATTCGTGTGTTGGTCATGCGCTCAACGTACGGCGGCTGAGGAGGACCATAATAATAGCCTACGATGCAAAGCGTCCAGCTTTGGAAACATGTATAGTTTATAAGAGCATTACAAAGTTAGTTAATTTTCGTTTATTTTTAGTATAATTTTTTTCGATTAATATTCGTAATATATTCAAAATATTTGTTTTTGCATAATTATAAGACTAATATGGAATATAATAATATGTAAAATTTTATCGAAATTAATATTAGTTTCATTATTTCCTATTCGCAGAGAAGTTGGCGTTATTCATTTCCTTTCTTAGATGGTAAAAAACTAAAAAAGCGTACGCGCGAAAAAATATAAAGAAATTTAAACCTTCTTTTCATAGGTGAAAATATTAGCGATTTTTTAAAAGAAATCGAAATTTTTTTACTCGCAATTTAAAAATTGCTAAAATTTACGTGTACCCTTCTACTGGTCTAGCGGTTTATGTAACGTAAATGTTGATCCAAAGTCTGTAACGAGTGCTATAGCCACTATCTCAAGTGGGAGGTCGGTAATAATTTTATTCTATTCAATATATAAATTTTTCCTTTTAGTATAGCAAAAGAAGAAAATGTTAATTTTAATAAGTGAGAGATAGTAATGTATGTAATCGGAAAAAAGTTTTTCGTTTCAGAAATCATATTACGATCGATGTGAGGGAATGAAGGAAAAAAAATTACGTTCAGCCGTCTAATAAAAAAAAAAACGAAAGATATTCAAAAATTTAAAAAAAGAAAAAATACATACACCATATAGAAAAAAACGTTCGAAATAATTACCGAACGAAAACATAATTGTAAAAAAATATTAAACATACACCTCCGACCGGAAAAATACCGAAAATATTTCTAAAAGAATAAATTGGAATAGGGGACAAATATTTAAAATAACAATTACACGCAACAATCGAATAAAGTAAGACGTTGTTTAATCGAAATAAAAAAACAGATCGATAGTAGCGCAGTATAGTAAAATTCCCCCACTCGGACTAAAATAAAAAAAGTTACGCATAACCGAGTATAGAATTTATACATCGGGAATATATCGCGAACAGTTTAAAAAATGTATACAAAGACTTACAAGATCGCTGGAAAAGCTGCACCACTGGCCCGCACATTTAGCGGTTAATGAAAAATGAAATTGCGATATAGAGCCACTTTATTTTTTTCTTTTTGTACTCATTATCTTAATTATATTTCTGTCGTAACTAAAAATTAATTAATGCAGTTTGTAACGGCTCATTAAGCAAGCGCGTTGCGACAAAATCAATGCATTTCTGTGAAAGAAATTGCCGTCATATCTGTTTCTTATCATTTAATTGATACACTCGGCGATCGCGAAATTGCAACCGAATAAGGTGCAATTTATCCTTTAGTTGAGTCAATAAGTCACACATTCTCAAGCTGAAAGAGAAGGAAGCTGGAGAAAAAATTGCAGACAGCTATCAGCGCAAGTAATTAATGCAAAAAAAAGAGAAAAACACATCCGTACAAAATGACAAAGTAGTACTCATCGCTTAAAAGAAAACAAAAAATAATAGTGTCCGGGAACGGATGCGCGTCTGATAATAAAATTCTGAGAAAGTACATTATTGCTTACAGGACTAATAAGTAAATTCCAAGAAATGCGCTTAGCACGTACATCAGGAAATAAATTAAGAGAAAATAATTAAAGACAGTACGTGAAAAATAATTAAAAACGGGTTGTGAAAAAATAATTAAAACCTCAATTCGGATGACCCCTTAATCAAGTAGAGGAAGAAAATACTCCGGGGAATTATATAATAAATAGAGGTAAGATGGTTCTAAATTAGAGGAACAGATAATACTAATCGGAGCAATATTCTCCTGGGAAAAAGATAATAATTCTACAGGCAATTGTCATAATTAAGAGAGATTATAAAAAATAATGACGGGAAACGGATAATCGAATACAAAGGCTTAATTGTGGAGCCTCCAGATTGGTCAACTATAGCAGGCCAAGTTCCTATATATACACCGGCTATCAGGGCTGAAATATCATTGGACCCACTGTGTGACATAGTCGGTGCTTACATACATCCAGTGCTTACATATATCCGTTGCTTAAATTTGGTGTGCAAGTAATCTTCACCATTTTTCTTCAAAATTTTAAACAGTAAGCACCATTTGTTTTATTTTTTTTAAAAATTGTTTAATTAATTTTTTCACATAATTTTAATTTATCGATGTTTTCACCGTTTTAAACCGTATTTAGTTTAATATGTATTAACATCATCCCACTGCTGATGTAATAGTGATTTTACATAATTTTTGTATTATTACAGTAACGACCCCAACTGATAGTGTGTACCCCTCATACTCTATTGTCTCTCATTTTTCTTCCGACGAAATTCCCAACAGCGTACACTGACTCCGACGAAGAGAGGTAATTCACCGAGTTCTCCACGATACAATTCCTGGATCCTCCTGTCTCAGATGCGGTTTGTCTTATATACGATGCGCTGGATATACATACCACGTTTTCCCCTATATTCAGCTGCAGACGAGGAGGAGGCGATAGCGGCGTTTGATGCGCACAGGTCCCCAATCGTTTGTTACGATGGGGAGGAGGTGTGCAATAGGGTGCATAGTGGCGTGGAAGATTGGGGGGCAATTTGTCAACCTCTTATTTCCATTATATTACCTTAATATTAATTTTCATGTTTAATACGTTATAACTTTTTTATGTTATTGTTCTAATGTATTGCACGCGTAACTCTATATGTACCGCGCTGCCTTACTTCTTATACAACCATATACGTATTAATGAAATAATATATGCTGAATATGCACATTTATTTATTTGAACATTTAAGTATACGAATATAAATATGAGTACATATGTATATATGATGTGTTACACTAAATTTGTTAAATAGGTAACACTCGGAAATTCCACGAGTTAGGCGAAACTTATGCTTATTTTGAGAAACGGGCAAAAGTTAATATTGCCCCAATGTGTATGTAAGTGAAAAAAAAAAATACAAAAGCAAGATTACGTATCATCTGAATTTGGTAGTAGTTATTTAATCTGCCGAAGAAAATCTTTGTAAGTCAAGATTACTTTTTTCGTTATTGAAAGTGTGATTATATAATAGTTCTTTACATGGTACATGTTAAATGCAGCGTGGTATGTGTTTTTGTAAAAACTTATTGACCGATAAAAAACAAAAAACAACAAAATTATGAAACTATAATTTAACTGTTCTGATTTGTACATAAAATTAAAACTGCATTATAGACGGAACACAGATAACCTCAGTATTAACTGAATAGAGTCTTATATTTTCACATACTATCGATTTAACACAATATACATTTTTCTAATATTATTATAATACTTTGCAAAAAAGAAATGTTGCTACGTAAAAATCACAAATACAATTAGAGCCGATTATTGAATGATAATAATTTTACTACGATAGCCGTACATGTAGCCTAAACTTTAGCTCAGTTCGCTAGATAAGCGTAAGCTTCGCTTAATACGTAAAGTCAGCTGCGTTTTTCGTGCAATCGGAAATTTCACGAATTTAACGTAACATATATACACACACACGGTGTCGAATGCGCAAAAGAAAAAAGAAAAAAAAAATCAACAAATATTGCATAAAAACTATTCATTTTTTTCATGCGACTCTATGTAACTTATACGGTTGTAGAAAAGAATTCGGCAAAATTCCTTTAAAGTCACTTATAATTATAGACTAGATTTACATGTAAAAGTATTTTTTATTTAGGAATTTTTCTCAATACACGCGTGTAAATTTTAAGATTTATTCAGCTTTCGATCATCCCCGACCTACGGTAGAAAATAATGTCTGATAGTCACATTAATTAGATTGAATACAGAAAGTCGCAGAATTGTTATATGCACAGATTGCGTGAATGAGGCATTCCCGCGTAGCTTTGAATTTCTCCGATTCCTCAGTGTTTGGTGTAAAATCATGTTCATACCGATTTCGTGAACGACGTTAATCATCTGTTGTTTCGCTATGACAGATTTGAGAACCATGGGACTATATTTTTCGAAGAATTAATCGCTAGGAACATCGTTCCCCCTTACACGCTGCATTATCTTTTACGGCGCAGAGAGAACACTTTGTTTAGTTCAAATTTATTGTAAAAAATAAAATCTTATTATAATCTTTTGTAGATTCACCTGCTAGTCCATGGCTAAATGATTCCCCGCCAGGCCACAAAAAAAATAAATAAAAACTTTCGATCATTTATACGCGCATATCGCCCGCTTTTCAAAATAGTGTACTGTATAATCGTGATTTAGCCCCCACCCCCACCCCACCGCTTCTCGGTATTCTCTTTATGATTGTTTGCGAGTATACACAGTCACTAGACGTTTATACTCTGGTTAAAAACGTATTTCTCTTACACATGTTCCTTTCATTATATTAATGAGCAACTATATGTAAATATTTCTAGAAGAAACAGTGTATAAATATCGTTAAATGTAATATCGCATATTAATCAGGTTAGTCGTTCAAACAAAAATATTAATGCAAACAATTTTACTCGACTAGTATAAACTCGTTTTAGAATACGTTCGGCCAAATTGTAATATACTCGTAAATTTTTAAATTTTTATCGAAAGAAAATGAGTAAAAACCATGATATTAGAAAAGATACGTATAGCGAAGTGTAAGGTGTCTCACCCAGGAGGACAATTTTTTCAATTAGTGTTTTTAGGTAATTGTTACATTTATTTTTTGATAAAACTTTTGGATCGGTTCAAGTTTAAATTCTTTTCACTTGCTGAGAAACATAAACTTTCGGTCACAGTTTTGGCTGAAGCAAACGAAATTTAAATACTCGTAGTACCAATTATAACCCCCCCTCCCCCCAGGAGGTCGACGAATTAAAAACGAAAAAAAAGTCAACATTTGTAATCGGAATTTGTAAATTTTGCAAGCGCCCGAATATAAAAACCTTTTTAGAACGGAAGATCTCTTTTTTTTTTCTAAAATTATATCAGTAAATCACGAAACTTCATCGTAAGCGTAGTGAGAAGAAATCAAGAAATGATATGACTGGAGAAAAAAACAAAAAACCTTGATTTCGCGTTAAATAATTATTACAAAAAACATAAAAAAAAAAGGTTTATTACTTTGAAGCACTAGAACGTAAGACACAGAGTATTTGTATCTGCTAAATATGGTACCGGAAAGGCTGGCAACCTTTTTTTAAAACAAAATTACTACACAACTAAATAGACGATTTGGTAATTTTTATAATATATCGTTAAATTTAAGGTATCACAACGAGAAGTTAACAATTACAATCGTAAATTATTTACACTTTAATTTTTAAAAAGAAAACAACACCGCGCGCACACATAGATACACATACAATTACATCGTTACTTCGATTACTAGGCGCGCGTTGGTCACACATCCTTATCTACAGTGTAAATGCGTCATTCCTCGTTTGAGGAATATAGTTTCAGTTTCCGCTCGTTAGTCTTCGTCTTTCACGTAGCCGACCACTCTCTTCGATTAAAATAGGAATAATTATCGCTAAATGCTTCGAACTGCAATCATGGACACTGTCTGCGACGATTAGAGTGGAAGTGGGACATGAAATATCCGTTCGGTAGCAAAACTTGTCAACCGATTGAATTTCCCAAATACGACAGCGACTCTGTATGTATCGTGTCATCTCTTCAGCTTCGTTGTGCGATTGTTACGAGCGCTGGCAAATTCGAATAGTTTGTGCTTGTTCTTATATACTAAATTAGCTAACTGATTAACGCTACCGTAAGTGTCGGTTCTGCTGTTGCGACACATAATTAGACGAGCCGTGTCTAACGCGGGATCGCATTCGACTATGTGGAAAACGTGGACTAGATTAGGATCAACAGCACGGAAGATGGCCACCTCTGACGGTTGCGTGATTAATTTTTCAAAGAAGTCTACATCTTCTTTACCCCATCCGTGTATCGATTTATTGAAACCGCCGACCTAAGAAGAACAAAAAGAAACGAATGTTTTTAATCATAATTCTTTGGGAGATGTAGCCTATAAAAAAAAATTTAAGGAACATCGTAGATAAAAGTATTTTTGAAGTGAAACTTCTTTAGGCGCTCCTTATATGGCGAGTTAACACGCAAAACGAGCGAACATACGTTATGAATAACTAAGGCAGGCCTATTCTCGCATTCTCTTTTGTGCGGTCGTTCGTAATCGGGCCTCGCCACTCTTCTCTGTACTGTTGCTTACCGTGTCTTACACGGACGCGCTGTATTCTCTCCGCTGTGCGTATGCAGCCTGCTCTTTTTCTTACTCATTACAAGCGGGGAAGATAAGTTAAGAAAGATGACGGACAGTCTTTGTACGTAATAGTTGTGCGAAATCGTAAATGTCCACGCTAATGCAGTGCCTTATTTATTGAACTTTAAAAATATCATCAAGTGACGAAAAAATGCATGATGAGTCTTCACGGAAAAGAAAAAATTATTTCAAAAAGGACCCAATATGTTACGCAATTAGATTTCGGTCAAACAATTATTGGGTATATATGTATAGTGTTCAATGTAAGACGAAGGATGTAAAAGAAATAATTATCGCCAATTATATTTCTCCAAATGAAAGGGTCCATGATATAATTAAATGTATACATAGAAGATTTTCACTGCCGATGGTTCAAGGTTATCAAAAAAGAAAATTTACATACACTTCCAATGATATTAGCGGGAAACTTTAACGGGTCAATTTTGCATCAGACGATTCTTTTCCTGTTATTGGATTTTCTTCAAACCAAACTTCAATTAAATATTAATAATACACCAATTGGGAATCAACGACAAAGTACGGAACTATCATTGATGCAGTAATTTCCAGACAAGTATTAATAAAATTACATCAAAAACTTGTATTTCATATTTTAGTTATCATAAGCCTATTGTATCTTTTTATAGAATCCAACAATCAATGAAAACCGTTAATAAAACGAATGCATCAATTTTTTTTTTGTTTTTGTTTTTTTTTAAGTGAAACTTTATAGATATGTGTTTATGAGAATCACAGATCTCCTCATTTGGTTCTTATTCTTGGTAAATTTGGTATTAATACTATAACCTTAAATCGAAGTTGGGGAAAACGTCTTTGAAGTTTCACTTATGCCCCTAGGCCCCGAGGCACAGAGTTTTTTTTTTATTTATTTTTTTATTTCTTTTTTGGCTTAATTACCCCAGCGCGAGAGAAAATTGTCTATATTTTTAATTTACAGAATCGGGGTATGCTGACTGAACGACGTACCACACTGTAGCTGATGGATCTTATCAATCGTTTCGCTGAGACTACCTAATTGTACAATCTGGTTGTACAGACTTAGGCATAGCGTTCATGGAAATTGCTTTGAGGGCACACGCAAGACTACATTTTGCACTGATTAGTAATCGTCTGACTTATCAATATACAAATGCAGTCCACCGTATGTGTTGCCTGCTGTGTAGTAACTAGCGGGCATATGATGGTATGCATATTTCCCATTGTCTTCTTCTACGTAACTATTAGCGAGTATTTAATTCGATTTTTCGTAATAATTTCTGTCGTCGCCCGGGATCGAACTTAAGACATTTCGGTAACGGAAGCTAAACGCTCCAGCAGTTAGAGATTATCGCGAAGCTGACGGATAGAAATGTGTAATTGTTGGAAAAATAATAAAATGATTTTTTCCTAGATAACTAAAGAAATAAATCTGAACTTAATCAATTCCAACCTCGTAGAGTAGTCGCACGACAGGGATACGTGATGATACCACCACTCCTATATAATATATATGGAGAATGGATCATTCGTCGGGCGACCGATAGTTGGAAGAGAGGATTTGCAATTGGTGGCAAAAAAGTTTGCAATGTGCGGTATGCAGACGACACAGTCCTAATAGCATCCTCATACAAGGAAATAAATGAACTGTTGGAAAGAGCTGAAAAAGTAAGCGCGGAAAATGGTATCTCCTTGAACAGACAGAAAAGTCAAATCCTAATTGTGGATAGAAGTAATGAACTACTGCCACTAACCCCGCCAAAGACATTCTGAAATAATTGTTTTAAATTGATGTTTAAAATTAATTACTGTACAAACTTAAAAAAAACAATGAGTGAAATAAACAGATATAGTATCATTATTGTTACTATTATTATTATTATTATTATTATTATTATTATTATTATTATTATTATCATTATCATTATTAATATTATTAAGATTATTTTGGATAGTGAAATTATTAGTAGCATTACTGATACCTACTGCTCTGGAATTTTCAGGAACGCCTAAATCAGTTTGAGAAAGCCAAAATTCCTTCGAGGGCAAGGATGATTTAGGAGAAGTAGGACTGGAAAGTTTCCGTTTGTTGGAGGAATCCCCGATAAGGAAGACGAAAACGAGAGCAAACAATAGATAGCACACATGCAATCAACAAAGTCTAACGGATGTCAAATTGAAGAGGCGATGGTTTAAGCTGAAGAAAGGAAAGAACAGTTTGTAAAAGAGTATAAAAAAAGATTACGGATCTTAAAGGAGAACAACGAAAGGAGAATTAATGAGAAGACGGTAAGAACTGATTTAATGACAGTTCAGAACAAAAGGGTAATGGCGGTAGATGGCAGGAATGAGAAGAAATTTATTGAAGCGAATTGAGTGAATTTATCGTTTTTTGTTTAAATAATCCGCCTCTACTGCGGGCTAGATGGTAACTCGGCCCTACTTTAGCACGCTATGATCGCTACATTATGAATCTACAATGTGTTAAAAATATGCGACTGGGCAAGTGGCAAAAAATAAGTGAGCAATCCGATAAGGCCCTCACTAGCTCTGTTAGAGTGATGTTTTTTTCATTGAGCGACGTCAGAGCCATCGCGAAGGTTAACGGCTGGCTAAACAAAAATAATGAAAGATTAAGTAAGTCATTTGAAAAGAACACGGAAACTAAATTCTAACATGAGGAAATAATGAACGAATAAATTAATAATGCGAACGATTGATAGAGAAGGAAATGAAAATGTTGGCAGAAAGAAGTATCTGAATAGAGTTTTTTTCTTAAGAACAGAAAGCAATAGTGAAAAGATGATCTGCATTGTATGGAGAAAAGTTTTCAGGACAAAAAGGACAATGTGGGGAAGGCACAATATACGAAAACGGTAGAGGTCGGAAGCCGGCTGTGGCCAAAACACAAACGACGCAGTGAAGAAATAACGGAGTAAGGAAGATGTGGAAAGAAAACTCTGAATGACGTGGTGGATAGGCTAATGGTGCGAATAAGAATTTGAAAAGGAAAAACTGTAAAAAAAACTCCAATTCCTTAATTTCTTGGTTCTATCTAATCATCACAAGAGAAAACTGACATAAAATTTTTTTAGGAATCGTCCAGCGAGCAAGACGATGATCGGTTACTTCATTTCCATAAATTCCGGAGTCTTACAGGGCGCAGAGAAAAACAATCTAGACAGAGCGAAAGCGAGGCAAAATGGAGAATGAGATCAGAGGAAGGAAGATACTATTTAGGAACATTTTTGCGATATTGTAAAAGCTTCTTCCGGTCGACAATAGAAGGGACAAATTCAATTGTATGTAAAATTACTAATGACTCTTCCGAGAAAACAGAAATGAAGATTATTTGAATAAACGGGTTATAAAGTGAATTTTCGGTATAATTTGGATTCACTGAAAATGAGAGTGTGGGGAGTTAACAATACGATTAAATTCGCTTGTATTAAATTGGAAGGAGCGATTTAGTATGAGGAGACGAAATAATAAAAAAAAAAAAAAATATGAACAATGTTCAAAAATTTAAAAGCAGAAAAATCGAAAAATATAGAAAATTTAACGAGGCGAGTAGCAATTTGAAAAAGAATAGAGAATATTTTACTAGTTCAGAAAAATCTGGTATAGTAAAAATAAATAGATTTATTTGCGGATATTCATTCAATAAAGAATCGATAGATAATGTAAGATTTACTGATAGAAAGAGGAAAATGTTTGATTCAGCAAGAATTTCAGCTATGGGAGTGGATTCAAAGACAGCATGGTCCAAACAAAGAAAGCTGCATTCTGAGTTGCATCTAATTTGGAAATTATTGAATGATATCATAAGGAAAACAACAATAATCAAATTTCAAACGAATGACGGATTCATATAACACGATAAGAATTACGGGAATCTCACCTATAGATTTTTAACCATGTTGTAGAGTAGTTGTATATATGTATATCTGTATATATAAAAGTGAAAATCGGGAAATATTTGAAAGACACAGTAATTATTAACATATCGTTGGTGTCAGAAAATCGCTTTTAAAAAAACCAAAAATCACGCTACAGCCGAAACCATTTACACTAGACAATTTAAATTTTACATGAACATTACTTATGTACTGAAGATGTTAAATAAGAACGCTTTATTGAAAATTCGGAATTTAAGGGGTGAAAAAGGGTTAAAAACTGTTTTTCCAAAAAACACAATCTGTAATATTTTTGGTACAAATGGGTTGATTAAATTGCAAGAAGATACCTCATATAGTGTAAGACCAAACAGAAGAAATTTAACCTTTTCTATTTGGTTCTCTAAATGGTTAATTGGATTTTGTTTTACTCTCTAAAGACTGTATTAGAAAAAAAAAAAAAAAGAAAAAAACTTTTAAGAAATTGAACACCAAACTTATTTTATAAAAACGGGATGAGAGTAAATCGAAAATAAGGATTAAAGAATTAAGAGGATGATGTCATTAGAAGAATGAAAAGGAGGAGAAGAAAAAGCTTGAAGGACCCCTCTTGAGTCGGAAATTGCAGATCTTTTTTATTGTAGAGATAAAGGAGGAGATTGTTTCAACTGAGAAGGTAGAAATAGGGGAGCTTGACGCATTCGGAATGATGAAGGGAAGGTAAATAGGCCGTCCTTATTTTTTGAGCCATTGGTAAAGAATGTTACGCGAGAGGGAAATGAAGAATCCAGCGTGCGGAGAAATTCGATTTCGATTAAGTTAAGGGAGGAGAAGTTAACATGAAATGAAAGAAAGGTAGGTTTGCGGAGCTTGTTTCAGGAAAAAACATCGGACGATAATTTGGAAACCCAGTCAGGTATGTAAGAGTGACGTAAGATTTTACGAGGATCGAAACACCAAAGATTTTTAATATGAAGAGGGGGAGAAAACTAGATTGGTGAACTTGTAGTAGATCCATTTCAAAGGACAAAGCGTAAATCGCGAATTAGTCTAAAAGAGAAAAAAGTTAGGCATTAAGAAAAAAAAAAATGTCTTACATATTTCACGTCTTGCTTGTATACGCTGACTATGCCGAAGCCGAATTGCCTCCAGTAGCCGGATTCGTCATTTATGATGAAATGATCAGGAGCCGTTTCGCTGTTGTACAGAATGGACGGGTCGTATTGGCTAAAAACGATCGGAAAATAGACGCTCTTCCCGATGACGGTGTTCATACGAATCCGTTCTAGTGTGCGCAATGTCCAAACCATGTCGACGTCAATGAAAAATAACAGCTGATCCATCTGAACCTGGTCCATACCGTACTCCAAGGCCGAGGCCCTGGAAAACTTTTCGTAAATCGGAACTAGTCGTATGTTAGCGGATCGATAATTCGATTGCAGTCTTGAGATCAGTTCGGCGTACTTAGTAAGTTCGTTACTTTCTCCGTCCAAAAACAGAATTACGTACAAGGCTACATACTGGTTGCGTCGCAGGCATACCTCTTCGAACGTACGCATGAAACGTGAATAGGCTACGTAGCGGCCGGACAACGGAAGGATAAAATTGATCAGTTTTCGTCCGTTTGAGAAGTTGTCCTTGTCGGCAGTCAGCTGCGCCGAAGAATGCGGAATGAAGAACATCATCGGTAAATGACGATCGAATTTTCGGCCGTCTTCCGAAAAAGAATCTTCCAAAGCTTTGCCATTTTCCTCGCCGACCCAGTGATGAACTTCTTCTCCCTCTGCTACTTCGCGCATTTCTAAACCTACGGCACAAAGTATTTCAATTAGATGACAGTCGTGCTCCAACATTTATTCCCGGATAGTTGACTAATTTTATATTCATCGCGTAATTTTATTTTTAATTTCAATTTTATTTTTAACCGACTTCAAAAAAGGAGGAGGTATTCAATTCGACTGTATATTTATTTATTTTTTTTTTTTTTTTTATGTGTGTTACCTCAGAACTTTCTTCTGGGTGAACCGATTTTGATGATTCGTATTTTATTTGAAAGCTGGTGCTTCTCGTGTGGTCCCATTAAAATTTGATCAAGATCTGACCGGTAGTTTTTGAGTTATCCTTAATAATGCGGGAGATTGAAGCTTTCTGGATGCTTTTCATTCATGATTAGTTTCAACGTCAAGTTAGATTTATTGACTTATAAAATACTATAAATTTGCCACATTACCATGGAAATGTAGCTTTTGATGTTTTCACACCGTGGAAATATCTGTTCTTATTAAAATGTTTTAATTTAATCGAATAAAAATGCACTAAAAAGTAAAAAATAAAATGCTTTTTTACAAAAAATAAATACCGATACTTGAAGATTTATAATAAGAAATTTAAAAATGCACTAAAAAGTAAAAAATAATTACTCCCGATGAGAAAATATATATATTAGAGTGATATAATACCCTTAAAGGTGATATTATCGTAATTCTTATACAACATTAATACTTATTAGAGTAGGATTCGTATTACATATTAAAATAATAATTAAAAACTGCATTAAATGTTCATTAAATTGTTCCTAGATATAGTAACATGAATTTGATGCCGACTCTAATTAAGGTATCAGTGTTGTATAATAATTACGATAATATCACCTTTAAGGGTATATATCACTCTGATATATATATTTTCTCATCGGGAGTAATTATTTTTTACTTTTTAGTGCTTTTTTAAATTTTTATAATAAACCTTCAAGTATCGGTATTTATTTTTTGTAAAAAAACATTTTTTAATTTCAATTTTCATTTCTAATTTTATTTTAATTTTCATTTTATTGGACTTGCTAACAGAGAACAAAGAGATGGATGGAATAGAATATGAGCCATATTTTTATTTTATTGTATACAGGGGGAGGAACTGATAAACTATTCTAGAACAAGAACAATCGAAAGAACATAGGAGCCAGGCTGAGTTTTAAGCGTTGAGCGGCTAATTCCTTGATTCGAGTTGCTGCTTTTTCCCGCTTTTTTTTTTTTTTTTTTTTTTTCTAATTCCATTCGTTAACTTCCTATTGATATGTAAAAGCTTCCATATCAGATCATTCGGATATTTACGTTCTCTCTTTAATTAATAATAATTATTCCTATTATCTGTTTGTTCAGCCTACTCTTCCTCCCTATTCATGGTTTCTTTTGCAGATGTTGTTTCCATTGTTCGTACGCGTTTTGGCCATTCTCTGCTGCCCTCCTCCAGATTTCGCTTTTCCCTGATTTTCATTCCATACTGCGCTCCTCGTCCTGATGGTGCAGTTATTTGCGACGCCGATCACGTCTTCTTCCAGTATAATAAAATAACCAACTTCAATAACAAACAATATAATAAGGGGGTAAAAATAATTTATAATAATAAATTAAATAAATACCTTATTTAGAAAGTTTTCGAGTATAACTCATCATCAGCTAAAACTAACTTAATCAAAATTCAAAACACACTGGAAATAATATAAGGAATACATGCGTATATATATAGTAAATTCATAGGTGGAACAAACATAGAAGGTATAAAAATCGATAGTGTGAAATTACCAATACTCAATACAAAATATAAAATAAAATACAATAGAACAACCTAAAATTAAACTTTTACATTAAAAAGTGGGTTATTATTATTATTGGGTAATTTTGATCGCTTAAAATATTATTTTTATACTTATAGAATAATTTTCGGCGATATTCATAAAATTTCCTTTGTCATAAGTGGCCAAAACAGTGTTACAGTATTTTCTACCGAATTAGGTTTATTTTTAATCAAATGTTCGGCATATGTTGATTTTTCTATTTCATTATTATCAAATGATTTTATATGTTCTTTATATCTACATTCAATTTTTCGCCCTGTTTGACCGATAAATGATTTTTCACAATCAGTGCAATTTATTTTGTATATACCACTATTTCCATAAACATTAATATTTTTTAAATTTAAAGTGTTCATTTTATTTCTTAAATTATTTATAATTTTGAATGCTATATTTATTAATTCTTGTTTTTTAAATAAATTGGTTAATTTATATATATTATTGTTTACAAATGTGAATGCTATCCACCCTTTATAAGTGGCATTATTGATTTTTAATTTTTGTATATATTTTGATTTAGATTTTATGTTGCGAATTAATTTATCTATTATTTGTTCGTTATAACCATTATTTCTTACCAAAGTCTTTAAATATATTAATTTCTATTTGTTTTTTATTTATATTCATAGGTGCAGTTAATAATTGATTTATTGCAGCCATGAAATAAGCATATTTATGTTGGTTTGGGTGATTCGATGTTTTATGAATTATATTATCGGTGGTAGTTTGTTTTCTATATATATATATATATATATATATATATATATATATTATATGTTAATCTATCTTTTGATTTTACTATTGCTATATGAATATCGCAGAAAATTATTATATAAATAAATATTTAAAAGTAATATTTTAAACAATCAATTACCTAATAATAATAATACACTTTTTAATATAAAAGTTTAATTTTAGGTCTATTTTATTTTATATTTTGTATTGAGTATTGGTAATTTCACACTATCGATTTTTATACCTTCTATGTTTGTTCCACCTATGCATTTACTATATATACACATGTATTCCTTATATTCTTTCCAGTGTATTTTGAGTTTTGATTAAAGTTATAGCTGATGATGGGTTATACCTGAGAAAACGTTCAATAAGGTATTTATTTAATTTATTGTTATAGATTATTTTTACCCTTATATTTTATTTGTTATTGAAGTTGGTTATTTTATTATTATACAGTTTATAACAAACAGGTATGTGTGTATTTATCTACATTTACATGTTCTTCCAGTGTTCATCTCTTTCTGTGGAGCATTTTGTATTCCTATTTGTTGAGACTTGGGCTTCCCCTACTGCTTATTGTATTTCTTATATCCTGTCTGTTCCTTCCCAAATTAATTATTTCTGCTATTTGTTCCTTTTTATCAAAGATTTCTGATCGGATTAAAATATAACCGACTTCTTTCCTCTCTATTTGTTTCTGGGTGAAGGCACGCCTTGTTATAAACATTCAGGACCATGTTTGCTTGATATTTTTATATCGTGCAAAAGTATTGTATTTTTTGTTCTATATTATTATTATTATTATTACTTTTTTTTTTGTACGGGTCTTTTGACCATTATTAAAAAAACATTTTCCTCCTTGGAATACTCTTCCAGTCTATATATGTATATAGGCTTCTCACTTGACCAGTATATGACCATACTCCGAACGGAACTATTCTCTATCTTGACTACCTGCCGGAATTTCCTTAATCCCACAACATTATCAAAATTAGTAGATCTATACTGATGGCGTGCGAAATTATTCCTCAATTCCAAATCGTCTCCTAATGACTGTTTCTTTTATATTCTCTAACCCTATTTCATCACCTTTCCGCTCTCCGTCTTCGATGTCGAGCTGTACAGTCTTAGCTTTAGAATAGGTTATTCAAACACCTGAAACACACCTCTCGGTCGCTGGCTTCACCGCTGCCCAACAGCACTCGTCAAATAGTATAACTTCATTAACTGCATCTTTAATTGTCTAATTTTTCAGCTCGCATAATCCGGATTAGTTTCCTTTACGTGCACCTAGACCAGACTTTCTAGTAACGCTGTTGTAGACATCGCTGCTAAATCGTAGTCCGCTGTCTTCCTTTTTTTGCAGATGTAATCTACTAAACAGTTATTTCGGTCTCCCGATGGAAGCAAGATTGTCTCATAGCACTGCCATCGACATGCCCTCCCCCCCGTAAAACTCCCTAGAACTAATTCCCTATTAATCACGCATTTACGCCTCGGCCACATTTCCGTGTCGTGTTCAATCGTTTATTACTCAGACTCGAGCATTCTGTGTTCTCTTTTTTCTGCTCGCTCACCATAAGGCCATTCTACAGTGCTCTTTTCTTTCGCTCTTTAGCGCATCAATTCCCACGTCACGTCTCTACAATTTAACACTGTTTCTAGTATCGCAAGCGTTTTATTCAATTTCTCTCAGAAACGGTTTATACCACATCGTTCGACAATTGAAATAGCCTCCCAGTAGTGTAGCTCTCTACACACGAGGAGACATTTTAAATAGCCAAAATAAAAAATAAAAAAAACCCAGAAAATGACAATTCGAACAGCTTCGATAGATGGTGATAGATGGTTTGGCGGATAAATGTTGCCCTTACACGTGTTCCTATCTTTATAAAAAAAAAATAATTATAAAAAAGAAACAATTTTGTTCTAATGCCAAGTTGATAATAGCTAAATGATTTGTTACCGAAACAAAAACTAAAACGAATTAGAACATAACAAAGAGCAAAAAACTCATTTACTTTAAATTGTTTTTAAGAGCAGCCGCTATTTAGAATTTTTTCGCATCACTCTTGTTACTCTGAAGTATATATATTCATACAAAAAAAAACAAAAAAAACATATATATATATATATAAAGAACCTCAGATTTAGGAGGAATTAAATATAATCTAAAGAGATTCGGGCAACTCTGTAGTTTCTCTCGGGTTTGCTACCTCTTCATATTTCTTTTTTAAAAATGTCCCATCATCTAATCTCCTTCCGCTGCGCAAAGGTTTTCATTTCAAATTATGGTATCGGGTATATACATTTCCTCTTTCTCTAACAATTGTTCTTTTTATGTTCAACCTAGTCTTTTTGTTAACCTATTTGTTTCCTTCACTTCGTCGTTCTGTTGTTGTCTCCGTTATTCATCTGCGCTCTTAAGCCATACTTTATTATCTTGCTTCCGTTTTCGTTTTTCGTTGATCACCTCTCCGTATTGTCCTCAGCACTCTAATGAAGAGTATATTTGCGATGCTGATTATGTATTTATTAAGTGTTCAACTCTTTCTGCTGAGTGTACTGCTTTCTATTCGATTTTATTGATACTCGGTCTTCCTATTCCATATTGCCCTCCTTAAGTCCTATCTTCTTCCTGTCCACAGATTTTTCTTATTATATTGATTATTTCCTCCTAACAACATTTAATATCGTATGAAGATATAGTTGGCTCCTTCCTATTCTAATTGTTTCTGGGTAAACTGGTTGACAAGCCAAAAAAAACAAAAAAAAAACAAAAAAAAACAAAAAAAACAAAAAAAAAACAAAAAAAAAACTATCTGTGTCAATGAATTAGGGAAGTATTGCTATTTATAATTGGGGGGGGGGGGGGGGAGGGGGGGGTAGTAATCACAAAAGGAAATAAAAAATTTCTAAAAATAACATCTGCTTTAAATTTACAAAATTTTCAATGACAAAACATATATATAAAAATACGGCACGATTTCATAAGAAGTTACTACCTGATTTATAAGCATTTCTTTAGCGTTTTAAATGTTTCATGCCCACCGTTTAAGATGAAAAATTTAATGTTCCTTTGTTGTTGCACTGGCTTATTTTATCTTCTCACAATAGTATCAGTTTTTAAAATTCTTTATTTTTGGACTGGACGCTTTTTTTTTTTTTTTCTATAGCTCGTCAACGGAATAGGATGGAATGTTAAACTTTGAGCAGATGTTATGCAGATCTGAGAGGATTTATTTGAAATTTTGGTATTTCTTAAAATTTTCCAATTGATTTGTTTTTTTGTGGCTGAATGATTTCTCGCAAAAAAAAAAAAAAAATGGGGTTTTAGTTTTGATTTTTTTTTTCGATCATGAAAAAAAACGAAAACGAAAACGAAAACGGGGTTTTTAATGTTCGTCTGACGTTATGATTTTATAGAAATTTTTATGCATTATTCTTCAGGGTATAGGTGTGTTATAAAGAAAACTCGCTGGTTAAACATCTTGAGATTATATCTGGTATATGGTGCGAAGAAGAAATATCCCAATAAAATACAAGGATGTGGTGGTGTCTTTTTGCGGAACAGTACTTAACTGGAAGAGAATGTATGCAACAACATCGCGTGCTATTACTACTGCTGCCCGGTAATTTATTTGTCAGCCTCGCTAATTTACAGTGAAACACGTAGAAAAATATATCAATGAATAAAATTTTTATTACGTATTACAATAATAATAATAATAATAATAATAATAATAATAATAATAATAATAATAATAATGATGATGATGATGATAATTTTTTTATCGGAGCGCAGAAAAGTAAATAAAAATGACGAATACTGAATTCGGAAAATGAAAGCGCTGTGCCGGCCGGCGTATTAAGATTAAATCGAATTATCTGTTAACAATCAGGCGTAGCAAAGCGACCTAAAAACTTGGCTGGCCAATGGTATTTTCCGAATAGTTCGACGTTTAAATGGTCCGCCGACGGTCGCTGATCCAGATCGTGCTAATTATTAGTCGAAACTTCAAACGATTTCAGTTCGGCAAACGTATAAACAATTCTCGGAATTGCGCTAAAAGACACGGCCGCTATTGGCCCGAGTCTACTACGCTTTTTAATGATATTGGCCGAGTCAATAAATGCGAAAAGAGAAACTGAAAGTATATGCGATAACTAACCGAATCATTAAATTAGCCGATTGGCAGCTAATTGAACTGGTGATTTTTTCGTTTATTCGCCCCCCGAAAGTACGGCGTCTTCGTAATGAGTGGAATTCCGGAAACATTTGATAATAATAATAATCTTCGGGAATTTTAACGTTATTAATAAATAATATTTAAAAAAAAACGCGAAACAGCGACGTAGAAAAGTGCTTCTTTATTACTTAAAGATACATCAAAAATATCCCGAAATGTTCCGGAGAACAATGGTCATGGGGCAACAGTAAAGCTGCCGTGTTGATGTTTTTTCGTTTTTTTTTTTTTTAACAATATTATTAAAATAAAAAACACCGAAAAAAAAAAAATCTTCAATATAACCGTCGAGCCGAAAACATTTTTTCCAGCGCATCCTCGATCGAAGAAATTATAACCACGCGAACTATTCCGAAAGAAAAGAAATACAACTTGGGTACAATACCCCCCGCTAAAGAAAAAGTAAAGTCAACATTTTTTTCAAAAATTCTTTTACAAGCACTCTTAAATGTATGTAACTGTATAACCAAGAACAGCTTGCCTTGTGCAGTTGTGGCGAGAGGGGAGTCTTAAAAAAAAAATAAATAAATAAACCGTTATAAATTTTATTATCGTATACTCTCTGCACTTATCGGATGCCCTGCGGGTACAGGCTGTTGTAACTAGAGTCACATTCTCTAGTAAGTAGTCACTCGACTGTCATAATGTGCTAGCCCACGGGCAGTGAAACGAAACAATAACCATGTGAGCTCCATACGTCCACGTCGTGCAGGGTGGTAATTTCCTGTTCGGGGGGCTCAGCTCTGATCAGGAAATCTGAACTGACACCAAACGCTGACAGAAAAACAGAAGGGGTGCATGTGTCGAACGTGTGTGCTTTCCGACAAATACCGTTAAGCATTTTATCGTATTTACAACAGCGAACTGTCAGCAACTCATCTGTGACCGTGTACCCTGGTCGGTTTGGTAAATACCAATCCAAGATGAGCGGGCGAGTTTTCGGCGCCCTAAAACTGGAACCCTTCGGCTAAGGGAGCACACTCCAACAGAACAGCCTGCGGAAGAGGTTTGGGGACCCACCGTAGTATCATCTCCAAGTTATCGACATGAATAAAACATTGAATGCAATGGCCCCGAGTCTCCGTCAAGTTGTATACAAGCCCTCTGTAACAAAGAATGAGGTGCTAAGAATCTGCGGAGGTAAAAAACATCAGAGCGGCAACATGGAGAAAAACTGAATATTGGGACATGCAACGTCAGATCGTTACATCAAAACTGGAAAATTGGAAAATGTAATTGCGGAAGCAAAGAGATTAAAAATGGACATTCTCGGAATAAGTGAGGTTAGATGGTGCGGAAGTGACAGGATAAGAAAAGACGAGTGCGAATTTATATATTCGGGAGGTGAAAATCACGAGAATGGAGTAGGAATATTAATAAGAAAAAATTTCAGCAAAAGAATAGATGAAATTCTGACAATCTCAGAGCGAGTAATGGCGATACGTATAAATGCAAATCCCAAACCATTATCGATAATACAAGTATATGCACCAACAAATGAAAGCGCCGATGAAGAAGTGGAAAAAATTTATGAAGACATGGAAAAAGCAATCAAGAAACTCGGAAAACGGAACCCCTTGTTTGTAATGGGAGACTTCAATGCGAAAGTGGGCAAAACTAACAGAATCAGTAGTGTCATGGGACCTTCCGGACTAGGTACGAAAAATGAACGAGGCGCAAGACTCGTAGAATTCGCTGAGAAAAACGGCTTGGCCGTGTGCAATACTTGGTTTCAACATCATATAAGGAAACTTTACACATGGCGAAGCCCAGGAGATCGAGTACGAAACCAAATAGATTACATCATCATGGTGAATACAAGATACGAAAACATGATCTTAAACTGTCGCGCGCTAACGTCAGCAGATTGTAACACGGACCATCAATCAGCGAGATGCTGTCTTCGGCTTAAAAAATGTGTACATGCCAGAGAAACGGAAAACGAGAAAGTCCTTTGAAGAATAAAATAATTGCAGGGAATTTTTCGAAAAAACTGGAAGAAAAAACTAATGAAATAAATGAAAATAAATGAACAGGCGGGTGTGGAAGATGGGTGGAACGAGTTAAAAAATGCGATGATAACCGCAGCAGAAGAAACACTCATTGTCAGTAAAGATAAAGGAACCGCCGTAATAAGGAAGAAAAACAAGAGCTGAATGAAAAATGAAACACTGCTACTGATCGATGAAAGAAGGAAAATCAGAAACAGAAATAGTAACGGGTAAAAAAGATAAACAAAGAAATCATGAAAAAGTGTCAAGAAGACAAGAATAGATGGTTCGAACAAAAATTTAACTATATACAGAAACTAGAAGAAGAAGGTAGAGGATGCATGAAATGCATAAAGAAGTCAAATGGCTCATGAAAGCACAGAAAAGGAAAATACCTGAAATAATGATGCTTGAAAATGATGCAGGCGAGATGTGTACAAAAACAGACGAAATGGAGAAAGAATGGCTGCTGTACATAGACAAACTGTACGGAGATGCAAACAGGGATAAACGAATGAAAAATTTTAAACTGAAATGGCATGAGCAAGAGACGGCGCCAGACATCTCAAAGGAAGAACTAGAATATGTCATCAGGAAAGCCAAAACACGAAAAGCAACCGGAACAGATGGAATCCTTGTAGAGTTAATAAAGCAGGCATCCAAAAAGAGCAAAGGAAAAATGCTGAGGTTAATAAACGAAATATACAGGACTGGATACTTGCCAGGGGATTTCAAGATCGCTACATTTATAGCCATACCTAAAAAGAGAAATGCACAAAAATGCTCCGAATTCCGCACGATTGCATTAATAATGAGTCGTACCTTAAAACTGTTATTAAAGATAATATACACAGAAGAATCGAAACAAAAATTGACAGCCAACTAAGTGAAACGCAATTTGGCTTTACCGCTCGGAAAGGGACACAAGATGTGATAGCTCTATATAAAATACTAATACAGCGAGCATTGACAGTAAACAGAAGCATATATGTAGCCTATATAGATTACGAAAAGGCTTTTGACCATGTAGAGCATGCCAACATTTTACAAATCCTGAGAAGATATAGAATTGACACCGAGGACATACAGCTAATACACAACGTCTATATATGCAGCAAAATGCGAATATTATTATTAATGGTCACTAAACAGAACGAGTATGCAAAATCAAAAAATGGGGAGAGGCAAGGCTGCCCATTATCTCCAAGACTGATCAACGCATATGCTGAAGAAATAACAAAAACCAAATTCTTTCAAAACATAGGATTCAGTGTAAATAGGGAAATAATTAACCGCAGGAACTCCAAAGCAGCTACAGATAATGATAAGCAGATTGAATAATGAAGGGAAAAAATACGGGATGAAAATAAATTTAAACAAAACTAAAGTAATGGAGATCAGCAGGACAAAAAATAGACCACTGCATATCGAGATAGATGGAGTTCGGATAGAACAAGTAGCAAAATATAAATATCTAGGAGTAGAGTTATATCTGAAGATGGTAGGGATGATGCGGAAATAAGAGCACGATTCGGTATGACTAGAACGGCATTTAACAACTTGGAAAGAATTCTAAAAGATCGGAAAATTAAAATGCAATTGCGTCTGAAAATTCTGAAATGCTTCACGTTTGGTCTGTAGCAAGATATGCTACAGAAACGTGGCTAATAACAGCGGATACGGAAAGGAGACTTAATGCTTTTGAAATGTGGACATATAGAAGAATGAACAGGATAAGTTGGACAGAGAAGATCAAGCACGAGGAAGTATTATGGAGAATGGGACTGAAGAATTGCATTTTACTATCAATGATTAAAGGAAATAAACGGCGCTTCCTCCAAAATAAATTGTCTGAAGATAGGATGTTTTCGCTGGTGGCGAACGGGAAGATTCCAGGCAAGGCACTTAGAGGCAGAAGAAGAATTACAATGTCGGATAGGCTGGATAAGATGGTTTAATCGAATGTCGATTGTAACCTCCCGCACGGGAGTTGCTCACCAATAATAAGAATAAGAACTTACCGGATAAATAGCGATATTAGAAATATTTCATCAAAAAAATGCGTATCGCAGTTAGACTAGTTTCAGTAGTGTAGCCAATTTGGGGTTCTGCTCCCATCACGTGCTCTCAAGAAAAAGAACTAAACAAAAGGTAGCGCGGTTTGATTTACAAAAGTTCTATCGGTAAATACGATATAATTACAATCGCGAAATGCAGCGTAGTCAGAAAATAACTGTCTCCGGGTATTTTTTTTGTTGTATACGTAGTATAAGACAATTTCCGGTATTTTTCTATTATCACGTATTGTACGTAATTCATGTTTATCTACAGAATTTCGTTTCTACCACCGAATGCGTGTTGGCGCGAATGGTCCAGCATATATCTTTGATTTGTGAAATGTTCATAAGGAAAAGAAGGAAATATAACGACTCTAACAAACTGATGTGCTGTTCGGTGAACAACGCTTTTTCGTTGCAAATCGGAAGATATCTTCGAAGGGCAAATTATCGTTCAATAGCGAGCGGTATTTCATGATTTTTGCTTTACCAATTCTCGAGTCTTTTAATTGCTTTTTCTTCTTACTTATTTAATATAATGTCGCGCATCGGAAATGTCGAAATTCGTTTAAAAGAGATTCGCTAATTTGTTAAATTTTTAGATTGGCATTAAATGCGTCATGATATGTGTTACAGTCCGTAAACCGTAAAAATCGAACTGAAATCAAACGACTACCCCTTCATTTTAGGGAGCATTCTCCACCTTCCTTTTATAGGAATCAAGACAAGACTGACTTTTTTTTCGCTCCATTCCCACGAGCGAAACACATACAATAATACGCACCAACAGGCCTACATTTAAAATTTCTCTATTTTCACTGCCAATTTCATCTGCGATACATGGATAAAAGACCGCCTGCGAAGCAAAAACTGTCGGCTGTGATGCTGACTAGTTTACGTACAGCATACGAGAGTTGGAAATAACAATTCGTAAAATTGAATAAAAAACGAAATATAGTGTGATAGTAAGCGGATTACAGACTGACAGAGGTATTTACTTGAATCTTGAAAAAAGTTGAAAACGTAACGTACTTTTGGAAGAATCTGACAATTGAAACAAAAGGTGTAGAAGTGAAAGCCGCTTGTATACGGTAAAGTTTCACGCAGATAAGAAGATTTCCCGAGGATCCAGAAAAAACAAAATTGTGTCCTTTGAGAGATAGAGGATTTTTTTCGGGCACGAATGAAAAGTTTCCAAAAGAAAGATCACGAGAAATGGGCGCTGATGGATACTCAATAAGAATGACTGACAGCGGAGCGGAGGAAGACCACACTGATAGGTGTAAACAAATGATTGAAGTACATAATGATGACGATGAGTTCTTCTGTAAACATACTTTTTTAGCGAAGAAGAATTGTTTGTTAAATATAAAATAAAAGCACTCCTCCGGAGGGCAGTGTGAAATTGTGTTAATTGATGGCAAAACTGTACCGGGATAAAGTGATGTAGTCATGTGTGTGTGTGTGCCTGGTGGTGAACTCTAGAAGAATCTTAAAATATCTTTTTCGATATAAATATATTTTAATTTAAATTTAATCATAACAGAAAAAAAGAAAACAAAAGGCGGAGCTGTAGTCGCAACAGGTGTATAGGGGACTTAAAATATTCAGAAAGCCAATAACACAACGTTCCTCTCTTTTAAATCTATCTTTCGCTAATTACACGTAATTAATATATTCGTACTGCTTACACGTAACTTTTTAAGCGAAAGAATAAAATTAATTAGCGCTTAACTGCAGAATCCGCATTCTTCAATTTCTAAATTAAAAATGTCTGCACTTTTAAACCGCTTCTTCCAATGTAACGTCTAGAACTCAGTCGTTACTGGAATATTGTAAAATACCGTGAAATACAGTACATGCCACTGCCCCCTCCCTTATTATGCCGATTTAATAACAAATCCAAATAATGTTTACTTCACGCGGAATGCCTTTTATAACACGGCCTTTCCACTTAAATTTTCCTACATCTAAGTTAAAACTATAAACAGATCCTTTTTAATCACCTGCTTTACCGATTCAGCGATTTAAACTATTTCACTTTCTTGGATCCTGAAGGTTCGCATCATTCAAACTTTCCAGATTGCAATGAAATACACGTATCTATTGTTAATCGATGGATTTTGTAAAAGCAGAGTAACAACGAACTTCTTAGGCCTTTTTTCTCTGTACACTTATTAAACGACAACGGCAATACTGATGATTTACGAGGTTTCGGTTTTAGGCTTAGGAATTCCTATTATTTTAACGAAAACTGATTTCTGGCTTCAGCTGCTACCCTAGACTATTAGGCAATGTCTTATTCCGGTATGACATGATATGCCGCACATTGATACTTATAAAAAGTTTTACTCACGCTAGTTTTAATATAGCTGAAGCCGGGAGAAAAAAAAAAACAAAAAAAAAAAAACAGCAAAAAACTTTGTAATACTGAATATATTGACAATGATCAATTAAAATTATTTTAATTATATTACTTAAGTTTTTTTTGATTTTTCTGTAACAACTTTATCTGTAAGAATATTGCAAAAAGAGGTGATAATGTTTCATAAGAGATACCGAGCAAACTGGCTGCACATGGTACGGGAAAAAAAAAAAAAAAACAAAATCTATTGCTTGTTGGTCAATTTCGATCAAAATCTGATGGGGATCCATAGCACTATATTCAGACCCCATAAGATTCAAACTGTCACCTTTATTAATATTTCCTTTTTTCCTTTTTTTAGATGAAGGTGGATAATTCAGATTACATATATGTCCTTAATTTTTACCGACTTCCAAAAGGAAAGAGGCTGTACGTTTGTCGCGTATGTTTTCTTTTTCCGTTTTATGCTGGTTCGCGTAAACTTATATTTATATGGGGACTGATTTTACCGATTCTTTGTCTTTTAGAAAGAGTACCATTCAACTTAGCTACCATGTGAATCCTGATGAAAATCGGTAAATATTAACTTCGAGTATTTGCCAAAAAACGTGAAAATCCTTTTTCTTCATATTTTTGTTATTAGTATAACAGAGAGGAGGCGATGGGCTTACAAAAAACTGCACGTGAAATAGTTTACCGAACGAAGGTACGATTTTTATCCGTAATTTTAAAAACTCGTCAGATAGCGTTTTATTTCGATAACGGTCTCATTTTTAATAATTTTATTATCAATCAATAGAAAAAAATAAAAGTTTAAAAAAAAATTCCAACTACAACTATGAAAATTACATAAAAATGCGCGCCAAAAAGTAAAAAATAATTATTGCAAATTGGAAAAGAAGATAATACGTCTTATACAATGAAATAAGCCCCCAAATGAAGGGGATATTATGATAATTCTTTTTTTCTTTTATGGGTACGCCAACGAAGAGCAACAGCCCAATCAGCTAAGGAATCTAAGTAATAGTTCAAAAGGAGAATAACATATTAGATTTCAATCTGGTGCGAGATTGAATGAATGAAAGAAGCTAGAATAGGAACAACGAAATGAGATAACATAAGAGACATTGTATGGAGTAGGAAGACGAAGATCCAAAAGCCGAGAATAAAAGAGAGAACGTTCTGAAGAGAGTGATGAACATTCGAAGAAGACGTGATTGATATCACACAGAAAAAAAGGAGTCCTCTGGGTGAAGAGGGCACCGCGGAGAAGAGACGAGGGAAAAACGATAAAGTGACGAAGGGAGAAAGGTATGACCGAAACGAAGACGACATATAGCGGTGATCAGGAGACGACAAAGGGAAGGAAACATGTCGAACCATCTGGTCAAAGAAGGTAAGGGCTGAACGGAAAGATAAAAGGAATTCGGATTTGAGAAAAGAGAAAAATATAATATATCCTTTCATAATGTAATATGGAACTGTTTGGAAATATGATTAATATTCTTAAACAACAATAACAGGCTAATTGGGCACGGAAATCGCCCGATATCTAGAAATAATTTAATGGCTATACCCAGTACATAATGTAGATCTTAATTATTGCAATTGACAAATTTGGTGTATCTAATATTCGTTCGATTTTTTATCCGTTTAACATTGCCGCTAATTCGTGTTTCTTTTTGTTCTTTCATCACTTTGCCGTTCTGTCGTTATCTATATTCCCCCGCATCCATAAGCGGTATTCTATTATCTGGCTCCCGTTTTCGCTTTATTTCCTCCATTTTATTTCTTTCTGAGGAGCGCCGAGTTCGCCGAGGCATAATTCTTGCTCCTTATATACTGTGTCCTTGTCCACACTGATCTTCACCGTTATTACTTCTTATTAACGATGATACCGGGGATTAATATATAATTCCGACTTTTTCTTCTTCTAATTCTTTCTCAGTAAAGGTTCCCCTGGCTAGCAGGCCTGCCCGAAGTAAACGAAAAAAATACACGTTGCAATCGGTTTAATCGATTTTTCTTTTTAAATTGCTCGTTGCGTTTTAATCACGTGTTGCGCATACGCAGGTACACGCGTGTTTGCGTAGCTTCCGACGTTCGTCTTAGCGGTTGCCGGATTACGCGGGCCTTTTCCACTCATCGCGGCTGAACTGTCACAAGCATCGGCGTGAAAAAGCCGATTCAACGATAACGTAGTATATAACTCGTAATGAGAATACGAGCACTGCCAATCACGGCGATTCCGTACCTGACAGCGGCTTAAGCATCTGCACGCAATTAAATGGCGAGTTCGTTCCAATTACTTTTCGTCGCATTGAAAGACACGACCGTATGTAATTATAGCAACGCGTCCGGTAATTATCTCATTCCGCAATGCTGTCTCCTGATGCCGATACCAAGATGTCTCGAACGGGCTGCGACGTATTAAGTACACATAAAAGTGGGATTAGAATCCCTTCTAAAATAGAAACATTAGAAGCAGAATGTTATGTTAGCAACAGAATCTCGCAAAAACTCCCATCTGCCATTGCCACAATGTTAGCCGAAGTAAATTACTACATCGGAACGAAAATCTTATCAAAAAAAAAAAAAAAAACGAAGTCGAAATAATGAAAAGGCGTTTCTCATCGTAATGGAAAAATCTGAAATTATGCATCGCAACAGCGGTACACAGTATATTTACTGTGTAAAGTGAAAAAAAAAAGAAGGTTAAATATAAGACAGGACACAGTCGCTAGCGCATTGCTCGGAACCGGTTGCTTATACGCGGGGTTAACCGGAAAATTTGCTTAACGTTGAAGTGTACAAGTGTGTATTGTTGGGAAGTACTCAAAAGAACACAAACTCAATTTTTCGGTCTTTCGGAATAAACAAAAAATTACTTCTTCCGCCCATTTAAGAAAATGAGGGACACGGAAATTGCATTCCTACGAATTATCGAAACGGAAGAGAATGCTCGATGTAAACAAGCGTGCAAATAAATGTTCTTCCTCGATAAGAGGATCATATCTGAAAGTAGATCAAAAAATGAATGTAGCGACTTTATTAAATGTAGTCTCCAAGACGCGTTTTAAAAGTATTACTATAAACTGAGTAATGGGCGAAGTCAGTGGAATATAGTACTTCAAATTCGTAAGCGTGATGGAACGCTAACGGTTTTAAGTGTCATATGCGAGGAATAATATACTAGCTAAAAGAGAGATTCTTCCTAGTATGTAAGGCTGACATTCCGAATTATAATAGTGTAAAACCTTATATCCGATCCAGGCAGCGAGCGGGGTAATATAAAACGTTATTTCGATAGTTTTGATACAGAATATCATTTAACATATGCTGTTTTGTCAAAAATATTATACAACGGGTGGAATAATTAAATGTAGACACTGAAAACATATTAAATTACAATTAATAACAACGAAATAGCAAAAAATCAACTCACGCTGAACATGTAAAAAGAACATTTTTTTTTTATTGCGTAAAGAAAAACAAAATACCGACTTCAAGATTTATTATTGAAATTTAATAAAAATGCGCCAAAAAGTAGAAACTTATTCTTAATCGTTTTCATGACACAGTTTTTGATATGTTTCCTCGCCAACTTTTGATCAGTGCTATGGTGTCATTGATTTTGTCAATTGTACGCAAAATTATTCTAAATCTGTGCCTTATATAAAAACTATGCCGTCAAGAGTTTCTATTTGACTTCTCGATATTACCGGCCTACGATATCAGCAGGCGAATACTTTGTACGAGAACGTAACTGCCTGAAAGAAGCGGCCAAAGAAAATAAGCTGTACAAAGCGGCCAACGAACAAAGGTTTAACTAAAATGTTCTCAATTAGCCCCGACCATTACAATGAACGATAGAAGAACTGTGATGTTTGAGCATTATCTTGCAATTGGGATTTCGGTAAAATAGAATTCTAAAAATTAGCTATGTAACTATCGTAATCTAGAACTGTTGCTTTTAGTTTATACATTTTCCCTTTATACAAACACAAAAAAAAAAAAATCCCAACTGCAAGCTGATGAAGAAGTTTTAAATCAAATGCGAAATTTTGAAAAAGTTTCTTTTCACTTTGCATTCTGAGAGGACGTTGCTTATCGAGGTAATGGGCGGCGAAATAAAAAACATCTAAAAATACTTTAAACTATTGTAATTTTGGAATTTACTCGATAATTTAGTTAGATAAGAAAACATTTTTTTTTATTGTTTTTTTTTTTTTTTTTTTTATGTACTACATTGTATAGCTAATGATAATTATTTTCAGTAATGGTATTCGAATCGAGACCCGAACAAACATCGCTACCTACGTAATTATGCGGCAGCAGCTGGCTAGATAAGAAAAGATAAGAAAAGATAAGAAAAGAAATTTGCAATTACCGATTATTAATTCGGTAAGGCATTTTGAACTATTTCCATATTTCCCGATTCAATTTAATAGGCCGCGCTTTATACCAGGGCGCCTGTTATGATAGATACGGAATATCGAAATAATCGGTGCATAAAGAAACATGTAAGCAGAAGGGAGAAAAATATTGTATGGTAAACACAACGACGATCGCGTACAGAGAGATTACCACCCATAGCTTGTATAAGCAGATTGAGAGTGGGCCATATTACTGCGGATAAATTATTTCAATCAGGTGCTATATTAAATAACGAAGTGTTTGCGCAATAACCGTGGAGAAATTGGGAGTCTGGAGCATTTAGTGCAATAGTGTATAAGAACATGAGTGGGAAAGGAGAAATTTCATTAAGCTTATATTACTGAAGCGACATATCCTTGACAATGACGGAAATTGTTGATCAGCCGACTTCATTTGAATATAAATGTGCTTATATATTAAGGTCGCGAAAATAGAACTTGAAGGTGATCTAAGTGGGAAAATGGCCAAATGACACGTGACCTGAGCTAAAAAAAAAAAAATCCACTTTAGGCTAGTATAATGTTGTTGTTTTTTTTTCGAGATAAAATTATAAAATTTTCATTTGGTTGAAAATTGAGAAATTGGCGAAAGAGACTATAAATACCTGTAAACTGCTGCTGTACGTAAGCGTGCCTTCTAACAGGAACCGTCATCTTGCGACCGCGATATTTTTTGTAAGTCAGCAAAATATCTAAAATATAGTCTGGTCCGTACAGCGGGTTGACCCGATAGTAACCGTATAATATTTGTTGAAATTCTATAACTCGTCCCCTTTCTCTGGAATACGTATTTATATTATCCATCACCTGTACACGTGCATCAATATATAAATTTAATATTGCACATGTAAACGTAAAGTATATAATTATCGAGATTTAATATTGCAAAACGGAATAAATTCAGTTCGAAAAGTTCAAATGATTATTTTGAAATTGTGGATAACGTTATTAACAACACGCACGTAAAATGTAAAAATTTAACTAGGAGCAAAACGCTGAAAAATAATTCAAAATACTAATTTTAAATACATCATAAGTACACAGAATTACCATATCGCAATATAATTGAATAAAAACTGGTTACAAAGCTTTCATATACCGTGTGAACTCTTAATAAAACTTTCTTAAAAGCTTTTTTTCATGGATTCTACATGTATGAAGATTACTACTTTTTTTTCTTTTTTTTTCTTTTTTTTTTTTTTTCTATCAACCTTTAGAAAAAATCAGCGCGCTCCTGTTACGCTTCTACGTTTCTCCATGTAAAATATTTTTGAATGAATAAAATTTTAATTTTTAAACTTTTATAATTAAAATTTGCATATTTGTATATTGTTTCCGTCAAACCTAAAAAAAAAAAAAAAAAATCGTAATGTCCGGTTCTTAAATAAGTAAAACGGAAACTACCGGATTATCTTCAGAGGCTTTCTACATTCTACAATGTTAGAATTTCTCCATCCCGTGCTTGTTAGATACAAATCACCTGAGAGAATAACACTAAATTTTAAGCGTCTGAATAACAGACAGAAATTCAAGAAAATCTCTTCGAAGTTTAAAATTTTGTAACGTGACAAATCAATTAAATCAGACATCCCACTCTCAAAATTCACGACCGTTCCAATTAGTACGGAAATTCGTTCTCTTCTTCTGCCGTCCAAAGTTGCTTCATGTTTTAATGATTCATTACCGTAATCATTTTTCCTCGTCGTTTCGTCCCATTAGACATTCCGCGTTCCTAGTCCAACTATCATTTAAGATAGCAGCTAAATCGTGTAATTTCATTTGGCATACGTAATAATTCAGCAGCGAGTTACATAAATTTCCATAATACGCGCTATTCGATACAGTAAGTTAGCGGAATAACATTTATGCAAGTCGTTAAATTTTTTACGTGTGAAAAATGAAATTATACGATTTAATTGTTTTAGCGTTTTAAATTTACCATAGATTGCAAAATTTCGCTTGCTATTGTGCAAATATAAAACTTATAGACGGCGGCGCTGCTATTTTCCTTCGTTTATTTTAAATATTATTCACAAACTAAGAGAGCGGGGGTGAACCCAGAAAGACATTTTGAGAAAGGAAATTATGTAATTACGTATAATATCTTATACGGTAGACAGTAGATTTAAGAAATACCCCTTGTGTTTCATAAAGAAAATCAAATAGTGACCATCTTTTTAGAAATTTGAAAATAGGTTTTAAAAATACGAAATTATTACCGTTTAGTTTAAATTTTGTTTTATTTTTGGGGTGAAAAATAAAACGAAATTATAAAATTCTAGCTAAAAAATGTGGTAGTTCAAAATTTGAATAGTGAATTACTAGAAAAAAGTAAAACGGCAGTGTTTTTTATTAGACTTTATTTCTTTTTTATTTTTATTAGTAATCCGATCCGAATTCTCTTTGTTCGTGAGCAAGTTTAAATATATACATATATTTCTCATGAACTCTATTTTTAATTAGAATTACAAAATAAAAATTAAAAATAAATAAGAAAGGCAAACAATCGACAACAGTATTGTGTTTAAAACAGAATAAAAACGGAGCATTAATATTTTTACGAGGAAACAGTATTAAATATTAATTATAATAAAATCCATATTATGTTGTAACATTTATACAAATCTTTTATAGCATAAATTAAGATTCTCTGTTGTAATAAATTTTTTCATCGAGTATTTAGTTCTTTTTTTGGGTTGGGGGGATGTCCCCTATGTACCGTCGTGGATCTGCCGCTGAAGAGAATGTACGCCACTGCAATGATAAATAGAAAGCATATGCGGCAGCGGACAACTTTACTGCCATTTACGTTTTGCGTAATTGTCCGATTAAAATTTTATTGAAAAAACGTTCATTTACGGCTTTGTAATATTTCATTAAAAATCGGTACCGGATTTAAGAGAGGAGGAAAAAAAAAAAAATCTGAAGCTAATTGCAATTTATACCGTGTAAAAAGTGGGGCGATTTAAAAAATGGTTACTTTTCAAACTAGTTTTAAACGGAAATAATGTTTTTGTTTTTTTAATTTCTCGTTAAGAAACGATTTAAATTGTTATAAAAAATAGAAAAAACGATTGTTACAATGTATAAAATGAAATTAAATTACGAATATTTATAGATGTTGAAGTATGAAAAAAAATAAGAATTCTAAAAATCATATTTTTCACTTGATTACAGACGTTGAAATATGAAAAAATGGAAATTTTAAAAGTTATATTTTTCATCCGAATTCTTCACGATAAATGCTGTGTAAATGTAAAATTAAACGTAATTTTTTGAAACATTTTTTTTTTTGTTAAAAATAAAAAAAAAAAATTTTGCATATTTTTTTTAATTATTTTTTCCCCCTTTGAATTAGCGTTTTTAACTACTACGGTTATCACGGTGAAAGCTACACCTAGGCTACTTGAAGACCACTCAACAGCCTACCATGCTGAATGTAGTTCTTCAAAGTGTTGTTATACGATTATTTGTTGTTTAATATTTTTGTTAACGATATGAAAGAGCTTGGGCGAACTGCATTAAAACTGCGGTATTCAATTATGATACGTTGTACTGACGGATATTTTAATTTAGCACAGCATGGACACATGTTAAGGGGGAGTTATCCTTTGTAGTATATGGTCATGACTTTTAGCTGTATGCTCTATTCTTAGCCGATTGATCGTTGTGTATTGGTCGGCGGCCACCATGGTTGGATCATTGGCTTTATTTGGCGTAAGCACGTAGTCTTTGACATCCACTCTTTGCTCCACTGCTCAGTTATTCTTTCTTGTAAGAACGTATCAAGCATTCTAGGATCTGAGTATGTACAGCGACCCCATAGAAACTCGATCCGGTAGACCTTCTGGTCCAGTAATAGCAGAGACCCTTGAATTTTTTGCGCGATTGATTTTTATACGTTATTATTTTGTAGACTTTGTATGGTGGTCAGAGAATCTGTAATAACCAGTATCCTCTTCCGTTGAGCTTTAGAACTACTCCTGGAGACGGAGCAGAATTGCAAAAACATTTCTGCATCCAGTGCTGAACTAGCGTCATCTAAATCAGGGGTGGCTAACTCGCGGCCCGCCTTGAACAGTTTTGCGGCCCGCGGGATGGCCAAAGTAGTGAAAAATTATCTTCTGCGAACTCATAATGCGCGCGTATGTTAGAACATTTAATATAAAAATCTACGTTTACATGTAAGAATAATAGTAAACTCAATAATAATACTTCATTATATTTCAATTTTTCACTACAAAAAAATGTCTATAATGCGTCTAAATCTAATATGGGGATATATGATTTTATATGCGGCCCGCGGAGTTATGATGCATTTCCAAAGTGGCCCGTAAATACCAAACGGACTCCTACTAGTGCTCCATCAATTTCTTAAGCGCAAGCTGCTGGTGACAATTTCCACACCTTACATCCGCCTGTATACGCCTTTGTGATATCTTCCTGTCTGTTAATCACCTCAATTGTCTTCTGTTTGAGATCTTCTTCTGCAGGTATCTGTGTGAGTTATTGTACTCTAATAGTGATAGATTTATCTTTATTGGGTACTGGTCCCACGGTGGTAGCAGTAGTGGTAACCTATTAGCTCTGCCAGACACGGAAGGGGAAAATTCTATTTACATAGCATTTTGTTTACTTTTGGGAGCACATCGTTGGAGAAAGCAGCTTTGAAGAGGCAAACAATTTTGTTTTCTATCGACCACTACTATTAAACTTTTTTAAATGGATATAACGCGTTATACAAAAAAAAAAAAATACAAGCTGGCGAAAAAAAAATTTTGAAGGGCTTTCACATCATTCGGATCACATTACCTCGATAATATTCGCCTCTTTAAAATATAAATGGCGAATTTATTTTTCGGTATATCTCAGGAAAAGACACGCGACCGGTATGGACGAAGAAATCATATGGGAAACGAGTATTAAACACTTTTATTCGCGACCGCAGAAAATGAGAAAAATAAGCGAAAAAAACGACGAATTTTTACTACTAACTTGTTTAGCAGCACTTAAATTTATGTTGACCGAGCAAAATTAGCTAAAAAAGAAAATTAAAAAAAAAAATTAAAAAAAAAACAAAAAAACGATAAAAATTTATAAGTATTGATAATAACTAATAATAGTTAATTAGGGTCTTTGTGGTTAAACTTCAAAATAAAAAGTACGTTAAAAAAATAACCGATGATCGTATACGAATTATATTAATCAGTAATATTACCCAACATCTGACACGCTTAAATTAAACGATTTTACGAAATTTTAATAAGTTATCAAAAAACATCGGCAATTAAATCATATAGCACAATTAATTATTACTCATCATTAGTCACGGCATCATGCCGTTAGAAATGGAAATGAGCATGTATAATAAAATAAAATTGACACGACACGCGATTTTATTAACGTGATATATGAAAAACCATATTTTATTAATGGAAAGAAATTATTTAAATTAAAGCAATTTAAAAGATAAAATAAGAGTGAATTAATATATATATATATATATGAAAAAGCATATTTTATTAATGGAAATAAATTATTTAAATTAAAGCAATTTAAAAAGATAAAATAAGAGTGAATTAATATATATATATATATGAAAAAGCATATTTTATTAATGGAAATAAATTATTTAAATTAAAGCAATTTAAAAAGATAAAATAAGAGTGAATTAATATATATATATATGAAAAAGCATATTTTATTAATGGAAATAAATTATTTAAATTAAAGCAATTTAAAAAGATCAAATAAGAGTGAATTAATATATATATATATATATATATATGAAAAAGCATATTTTATTAATGGAAATAAATTATTTAAATTAAAGCAATTTAAAAAGATCAAATAAGAGTGAATTAATATATATATATATATATGAAAAAGCATATTTTATTAATGGAAATAAATTATTTAAATTGGAGCAATCTAAAAAGATCAAATAAGAGTGGATCATTAATAAGTTCCAGGAAATATTGGAAAATTTCCATTCGGTTTTTTCCAAGCATAGTTAAAAGAATTAACAATACCTTTTAAGTGTACACCGAACTATTTTAACCCGCGGTTCACATATATCAGGAGTGGGGGGTGGGGGGCATAGAGCATTTAAGGATTATCTAAACAGATTTAAAATTTCAATTTCAGATAGTGTTAGATATATGATTTACGAACGTATTTTACAAGCAATAACATAATATTTATCGGCAGTATAATTTTTAAAGGAATTTAATAAATTTAAACGGAATATCGTAAAAAGAGTGTATATGCATTTGTATTAAAAGGTCTCCCAGCATTAAGTACATATTTTAAACGGATCAGTATGATGAGAACGTAATAAGATATTGCAATTAATGGCGGCTTAGAACAGGGCATACCAGAACAGCAGATCGTTTAAAAAAATTGAACATTATCGAATCGGATAAATGTCAGTACTGTAATAAAGACTATGAAGAAAATATTAACCATCTCCTATGGCAATGTGTTCAGTTCCAAAAACAACGAGAAGAACTTACAAATGGATTAACTCAAGTATATCACACGTTACCGATAAATACAGTAACCATACTCACAAATCCACTAGGTCAGGCATGTAAACAACTTTATCAATACCTCAAAAAATGCAATATTGAAATTTAAGACTTGAATATTATATTACATGTTTAACATATAAACTGGCTAAAAGGTTAAAAGATAAACCAAGCCAAAAAAAAAAAGCTAAAACTTAATTTATTAATAAAAAAAATAAATAAATAAAAAACGGTGATTGTCAATGGTTTTGGCCAAATATCGTAGCATTCATTTGGACACTTGGCAGCCGTATATTAAGGCTAAAAAAGAGCAAATAATGGCAAAGGTTAGGCAACTTTATTGGTTATTGGGTCGGCATTCGAAGCTAAGCTTACATCATAAATGAGTAATTTACAAAGTGATCATCAAGCCAATCTGGACATACGGTATTGAATTATGGGGATGTGCCAAAACGAGCAACCGCAATATCATACAGCGGGTTCAAAATAAAATTATACGGATGATAGCAAAAGCTGCATGGTTTTAAAGGAATGCAGACTTGCACAGAGAGATTTAGATCTGAAGTGTGTGGATGGGGTCATTCCAGAAATCGTAAGTGCGTACTATGAACGGTTTTGGGTTCATAGGAATCCACTAATTCAACAGTTTTGCTGACGGAGGAACTCAAATCATGTAGGCTTAAACGCTGTAAACCTGTAAACCTCGTGTGAACTGTCCGCTGTACCCTTAAAAACTAGTCGCTGGGCTAAATTTTTTATTTATCGTTCCTTTCTCAGTTGTTCCATTTCTTACTTATTTAAGATTTATTTTACGATTGTAATAATTGTTCAAATAAAAAAAAAAAAAAAAAAAAATATATATATATTTTTTTTTGATGACACGTCGCGGTACAAAGTGTAAAATAAATTCACCGTCGCGTTTAATATTAAAGCGGGGAAAAAATTGGAAATTATCGAATACTCGAACAATTCTAATGTAGAAATCGCGTAGAAAGTCGAACTATTCAGAAGTTGTCTGCGCTTTGAAGAATTGCGAAATGTCGCAATTTGAACGAAACTTTCGCGAATAATTTTTTCTTGAAATTTCTCTTCGACTATATTAAAATAACGGAAATCGATTATAAAAATAATTTCATCGAAAAAATTAAAGTGAACTTTTCAATATTTCACTAGGGGGGCGTACGGGGGGATACGGTGGGAATATCTGAAATCTTAATCTGCCGGTAATTTTCTTTTACTATTCGATAAAATATATTCCCGGTCGTTACTGCGGTTAAAAGTATTTCGTTCGAAAATCCATATTATAAAAGGTGAACGACAAAAAAAAGAGGGGAATCCGTCGACGGAAGGCGATTTTTGCATCACTGATGTTGTTGTAGCACAAAAATTAAGGCATCAGTGTCTGCGCTATCAGCTACTGTTCTTTTTCTCTTATCGCTCTTTTGTTTCTTTATTCGTCATATGTGCGTAGATAAAACGCCACTACCATATTTATCCATTTACAAAAGCGTTCGTGCCTAATGTTGTTGTTGACAACTCTATCTATTACTTTAGCGCGGATCAAACCGGCATTCGCCCACATGATGTTGGCAATGCACGGCTAATTTTGCGGGCAACAAATTTATATTCATTACACTCAGACACCGGCGGCGGGGATGGGGGGTACATTTATGAAAACAATTCTTGACCTCATCTTCTTGTCCGGTTACATTTATAATTAGGCGGCTCAATTAGTATGCGGTGCGATAAAAAAAAAAAATGCTTCACTATATAACAGCGGATAGAAAAATTGTAATATTTCTTCAAGAAAATTCTAGTGTCGTTTGAGTATATTTTAATAACGAACGGAACACGATAATTTCTTTCTTCCCTACTTGATAACCGGACAAACAGCAGAAATTTAAATATATATTAAATTCTTCGAATTACCACAGTAAATATAAAATGAAACGGAAAAAAATAGCAGTAAATATTTTATATCATTTACTTTTGCTCTTTTATAAAATTTCCACTTTTTATTACAAATTTTGAACAATTTTAACCGCGCACGATAATTTACCCTTTCGTACAAATAAGTTTTCTTTGCATGCATCAATCTGCATAGGGCAAACAAAAATTATGAAGATTTTAATCAAAATCTGGCTAGCGAATATAGAGTTGTCACGCCATACATCAATATCGGGACAAATGTATTCTCGTGTTACTTGCCATTGGAAATGTGCTGGCCTCGTCGTGCTACACATAATGAAGTCTGTCCGCTTCATGTTAGTTTCAATTCTTTATTGTTTATTTCATCAACTCTACATAAGAACTGATTAAAATACTGTTTAATAACAGCGTATTATTTTCCGGTTTTCCTTAAATAGGACATTGTCACGGTTCCGACGATATTGCGTAAGATTCTCCAGTTCTCCGGGACTGTCGATTAATTTTTTTCATCAGCCTATCTGATAAAACGGACAGCACTTTGATATCGGAACTTGTACATTTTACGTGTAATCTCTATTTTGAAACTTTCCGTAATTATTTAGATTATTCGGAAGCGCTATTATGTTATAAAATTCATCAAGATTAATTGAACAAAATGTCACAATTACAATATTTCACGTAATCTATATTCTCAACCGGTATAGTAAAGTAAAGCGAGACCCGCGTATATCCTTGATAAGGTATCATGGATTGCTAAACTTTTCATAATGTACTTAAGGGTCCCTAATGGGGGGGATCTGATGAGAATACTGCGGCCAGTTCTTTCTACTTTTGGATTATCCGCCTTTATTTTCCACCGAATAGTTCTTCTCTCGTATAATCGAATATTCATAAATATAAACCCGATGATAGCGAATTAGATCCGGAACGAGACAAGTCTCGATAACCCCTATGACGCCTCTAATTTGCTAGCTCCTTAACCACAATCGGGCGTAATCAATTATTTTCGATAAGTACAAAAACGATTCCGGAACAAATCGCGACTCATTTTTTACGAAATATATATATATATATATATATTATTTTCTACTCCCTCTTACATCGCTACGGATTTTTTTTTATATTTTATAACTTGTTTTTGTCATTTCTGTTAGGAAATTTTTAATTGCGATTCGATTAATATAAATCACTTAACGACACAAACTTCCTAAATAAAAACAGGTCGGAAAAAGGAAATATATAGTAAAAATAAATTAACTAAATATGTTAGGAAATGCAATCGTACTTCTCTGACGACATCTTCTAAGCCTTCTCTCAGGTAAGATTCTATCCGTCTTCTAGGATTCACGCTGCTGGCGGAAAATATGGAACGTGAAATCATATCCCAGACAAATACGTCGCTTTCCTCGCGCGGATGGAACTTATTTAAACCCGGTTGCAAACCTAAAACAAAAACATTTCGCTAATGATTACGCGGGATTTTAATTAAATCTAGTAAACGCTCATTAATTACTAATCTGTTATCGAAAAATATTTCAACGGAATAAAGCAGTAGCAAATACGTTTTTTTTTTTTTTTTTTTTTTTTTTCGAATAAGATAGAACCATTATTAATACTTCCATTATTTCGTGAAAGCCTGAAATCCAGTTCTGAAGTATTTGTTTTCTCTGTTCACGCTTTGTTATTTTATTTTTCTAAAACAATGAGTATGCTTGCATTGTTCTTCGAAGCAGATATTAATTATGCAATCTACATGAAATGGTCATATGGTGTACATGCACAACTTTACTGTAAATTCATTTGAAGTATTCATGAAATACAGAGACGATGCAACACTGTAAAAAAAAAAAAAAAAAAGGAAACATCGTAGAATGAAGAAAAACTGCTAACAATAATAATTTTACAAGTGATCAATTTTAAAGAAAAATTCCTTTCACATTTGAAACGAAATTTCACATAATCGTCGACGATTGATTTTAAAAATATTGCAATCGCGGCCTTCTTCTTAAATATAAACAAAAAAAAAAAACAGTCCTTGGGAAATTTTAAAAGGGTAATTTTAAAGTGGTAACGCTGGCGCTTTTTTCAAGATAAGGACGCTGCTTCATATAAGCTTTTTATTCCTTTTTATTTCTAGGCCCCAAGTAGTGAATAAATGGCGACTCTGGCAGGTCTGACGTCACAACCTCAATTCCTGTCCCGGAGGCGAAAAGTCACCTAAGTATTTTATTCGGGAGGCAAAAATTCACCCAATTTTTTATTCCGACGCTGAAAATTCACCCAAGTTTCCCCCAATTTCCCCCAATTTCCCCCAATTTTCCTCAAATTTTTCCAAATTTTTTGCAAATTTCCTCCAAATTTCACCCTACAGGTCCCGCTCGTTTCCGATAAACCGAACCGATTATAAATTAACCCAAGTATAATGTTTAAAGCCCAAAACTAACCCAAGTCCCCACTCTTCCCTCCCGCCCACAACGATACCGCGATTTTTCAAAATTCTACGTGTAAGTATAAAAATTCCGAAATTAACCCAAGTGTAATATTTAAAGCTGAAAACTAACCAAACCCCTGCTCGCCCTCCTGGCATATCTCTAAAGCGCACGCGCCGTTCCCGCGCACGCGCCGTTCCTCCGCATTTCCGATAATTCGATACCTTTAAAAATTAACCTCAATATAATATTTAAAGCAGGAAAGTAACCTAAGCCCCGCTCGCCCTCCTAGCATACTTAGAAGGCGCACGCGCCGTTCCCGCGCACTTGTCGATCGTTCGCGATACCGCGATTTTTCAAAATTCTACGTGTAAGTATAAAAATTCCGAAATTAACCCAAGTGTAATATTTAAAGCAGGAAAGTAACCTAAGCCCCGCTCGCCCTCCTGGCATATCTCTAAAGCGCACGCGTCGTTCCCCCGCATTTCCGATAATTCGATGCGTTTAAAAATTAACCTCAATATAATATTTAAAGCATGAAAGTAACCTAAGCCCCGCTCGCCCTCCTAGCATACTTAGAAGGCGCACGCGCCGTTCCCGCGCACTTGTCGATCGTTCGCGATACCGCTATTTTCCAAAATTCTGCTCGTAAGTATAAAAATTCCGAAATTAACCCATGTGTAATATTTAAAGCTGGAAACTAACCTAAACCCCCTTCTCACCCTTTTTCCATTCGTACATATTTTTTATTTTTTATTTTTCAGAGCGTAAGTATTATAAAATTAGCCTAAGATTTTTTTTTTATTTCTACACACTCGCTTCAACCATCACTATATGTGACGTTGCATGCAAACACTTTCAAAACCGTTGAAACAGGATCTTAATATTCTTATAATTTCTATTCCAGTCGATACATTATTACGGAACCACACCCTACATGTACACACTAACATAAACACACTTATACCCATATCCTTGAATACTTTGTTCGTATGCACATATGTAACCGACTTTCTTCGATAGAACGACATTTTTCTGACGCAACATTTCCACTGCCACAACCGATTCAAAGGTAGTAAAAGCGCACGCATCGTTCTCGCACACGTGTCGATCGTTCGCGATATCGTGATTTTTTTAAATTAACCAAAGTATAATATTTAAAGCATGAAACTAACCTGAGCTCCCCGTTCACCCACTTTGTACCATTCAAATGTATTTTTTTATTTTTTTATTTTTTTTCACGCCTAAGCATTATACAAATTAGTCTAAGTATATTTCTCATTTTCTACGGTTCCAAAAATTTTTCTTCATTCTCCGATCGTTAGAAAAGCACACTGACAGATCACACACTTATATCTATCATATATTATTTTTTCTCACTTACGATTATTTTTCCATCTGTAAGTATTTATGTATGTTTCCCCCAGTTCTAAAAATAAATCCTTCGATGTCTCGCCCCTCAGTGAATGCACACCGTCCGATCCCGCACACATTCCGCTGTCAATAGTTTCTCTGTCGTTTATAATATTTTTTTTTTTCCGTCCGTAAGTATTATAAAATTAGTCAAAATATATTTTTTCAATTTCTACGGTTCCAAAAAATTTTCCTTATTCTCCGATCGTTACAAAAGCGCACTGACTAGTGATGGGCAACTTCGAAATGTTTCATTCGAATTATTCGATTGTTCGATAACTTCAAATGCATTCGATTGTTCCACAGTTGCATTCGAAATGTTATTTCATTCGTATAATTCATTCGTATTCACAACAATCATTCGAAATGTTATTTCATTCGTATTCACAACAATCATTCGAAATGTTATTTCATTCGTATAATTCATTCGTATTCACAACAATCATTCGAAATGTTATTTCATTCGTATATTTCATTCGTATTCACAACAATCATTCGAAATGTTATTTCATTCGTATTCACAACAATCATTCGAAATGTTATTTCATTCGTATTCACAACAATCATTCGAAATGTTATTTCATTCGTATAATTCATTCGTATTCACAACAATCATTCGAATTAAAATCATTCGAATCAAAATCATTCGAATCAAACTCATTCGAATTAAAATCATTCGAATCAAAATCATTCGAATTAAAATCATTCGAATCAAAATCATTCGATTGTTTCTTTTTTGACGATTGTTGATTGTTTCGTTTGTAAAAACATTTCGAAATCGCACATCACTAGCACTGACAAATCACACGCTTATATCTACCATAGCGTTAGCCACCGCGAAAGCGAATCATTCGATCCCATGCACACTCTGCTCTCAATAGTTTCCCTATCGTTCATAATAATTTTTCCAAGCCTAAGTATTATAGAATTAGTCTAAGTATATTTATTATTTTTTCTCACTTACGATTACTTTTCCATCCGTAAGTATTTATGTATGTTTTCCCTGGTTCTAAAAATAAATCTATCGATGTCTCGCCTCTCAATGAATGCGCACGCATCATTCTCGCGCATGTGTCATTCGTTCGTGTTACCACTTTTTTTTCAAAATTAGTCCAAGTATATTTTATTATTTTTCTCATTACGATTATTTTCAGTCCGTAAGTATTTCTGTATGTTTTCCGAGGTTTTAAAAATTAATCCGAACAGACATCCAGACTGTTGTGAAAGCATACTATCTATCCACCGCACAGATTCTACATTATACGTTACTCTATTACAAGTTCTTCAAAAAATTGATTCGAATATGTTTTTAATTTTTTTTTTCAATCCTAAAAATTCATTCTTTCTACCCCCGCCCCCTCACATCTAAAATTGCTGATCTTTCGTAATCTTTATTTATTTTATCGATTCTAAAAATAAATCAATGGTTCACTCGAAAGCATACTGTACATTCCCACACACATATCTTTTATCACGAATTTCCCTATTGATCATGAACTTTTTTCAGCGTTAGCCACAATAGCATATCACATTGGTCTCGCATACACACCACATGCAGTTCTATATGTCTAATTTTTATTAACGATCTTTATTTTTTTGTACTGGTATTACTTTTTCCTACACAGTCATGTCATCATATACACTTAACATTGTCAAAAATAATTTTAACCTTTCGAGAAAGAAAAATCTCCGATCAATAAAAAATATTTATTAACATCACAATTATTTTTAATATTATTCGTTTCACTATAAACATAATTTTTATTTAATAAACTCATCCGCATCATCAATCGTTTCAAGACATTATTGTTTCGAACGTCAATACCTGTTTGCCAAGAATCGATAACCTCTGCAGGTATATATCTCGTCGTCGCAACAACCTTTACCTGCATGACTCACATACCTTCAAGACCACTTGTACATTGCTCGCACGCTATTTACCATTATTCGGTACAAGAATATTTTTCACACTCACATACATATGCGCATACACTCAAAGTCCTCGATTACTTTTTTTGTATACAAATATATTCAGCTTTCTCCGACGGAACAACATTTTCTGATGTAACATTCCCACTGCCGCACATAATTCAAAGGTAGCTAATGAGATAGACTATCGAACGGAATCATTCAAGCAGTCAGTATTAGTTTTATGTTAAACATGTCTATTTTGTCGAATCTGTGTTCACGCATTATTAAAAAATTTACGTCAACGTTAAAGAAAATAATTTTCTACGTTTTTTCTCTTTTTTCTCTATCATTTTTTTCTGTCTTTTATCTTTTCTTTTTCTCTGTCTTTTTTTTTAGTGAAAAGTTTGAAATACATATTATTCAATCATGAATACTAATATAGTTAACGTAAGAAGCAACTCAAAAATCAATTAAGGACGCCGAATTTATTCAGAATTTATTTGCAAGTGATAGCGACTCGCATACGTCTTCGTCACTTCAATTACCGCAATCAGATGATGGTTATTCTTCAACAGAATCAACATATTTTGCACATAAAATCATTGGTCCAGTATTATTGTCAGATCAGATGGATATAGTGGAATATTTTGTAGGTTTCAGCTTCCATAAGGATTCTGATTATGGTTTTCTAGTAACCGAACTAGCAATGATTGATATGTCCGGTGGAAAGTGTTTGCATACGCTGTATAAGCCAAGCAGAGCATGGCATGCATCAAAAATGCCACATTTACAATGTTCTTCGATGAGTCATTACTTGAAAAATCCTTCATTATTTCCCTGTCGGGAAGAAATATTTATGGCACGCGATATATTCACGATATTATCTCAAAAACCGAGAGCTCGCATATATATTTTAACAGTATATGCTAAACTTACACTAATGGAACTTAACGAAAAGTCTGAATTGTTGAGTGATTTAGACTATGAAATCGTTAATATGGATCAAGTCTTTCGACTACATAGTATTGAGAATCTATATGAAGAATATTTTGGTATAAGCAATTTGATAACCTGTAAACATCATAATGAGATTGATAGTTTTCATTGTGCAGCGAAAAACGTTATGGTGATGAAGGCCTGGTACGATCATGTTATCCATCCGCTGAAGCTTATGAATAATCTCAATATAAATGATTTAAGTCAGTTGTTCATTACAGCCACCAAAGAAATGATAATTACATTATTTCCAAGTTGTGTTGGTGACATTTATGCATTTCTACCAGATAGATTAAAACAGGATGATACGATAAAATCACTTCTACCATGTTACGAGCATGAGCATGATGAAGAATATTATATCGATGATGATATATTGCGACAGAGTACTCGAAATTGTATGAAAGTAAAAGATTGTATCGATTGTCAATGTAAAATTCGCACGGATTAACTATTCATTATTTCGATCGTTTATCAATTTTGTGTATATTTGTATATATTTTTGTATATTAATGTATATATTTTTTTCCCTAATCGACAGTCCGTTCGTTTTTTGTGTTTTGTTAATCATTTTGTAAATATATTTTTATACATATTTAAATTTTATTTCTATATATTTACATATATTTTTTCTTTGCCTTCAATTCCCTCCATATCTTTCATTCTATTGTATATATTTTTTCCTAATTAATTTTAATCTTTTTTCGCTCCTTTTCAATTCAGTTTATTTAACTATTTAACTATTTCTCTATTTCTTTTTCCTCCTCTTAACTTAAAGTACTGGTAATGATGAATATTACAAAAATCTGAACCAGTTGTATAAAGTGTACGTGTAATTATTGTCTAATTTTCGAATATAATCCCGCATAATTTGTTCATATCTTTTTAGACTAAAACATTATATTTTTTATTCTTTCTTTAACGAATCTAACTGTTCAACTTTTTCATATACATCACGTACATCAAGTATTTTCCGCAGCTGTGTGAGTTTTCATTAATTTGTAAGACACAACCTAAGACCCAGAGAGTTCTCTCTAATTGTTTAAAATCTTTCATAATCACACTTTTTTTATTTTACATATATTTTTTGAGGTATATACGGGATCGTCTATGAGGTGTGTTGATCAATAGAGCAACAGGTAGAAAACCTACTAGCTTACGAGACACAGCATGTTTATAGAAAAAACGTGCTAGCATGAGCAGATCAGAGTTGCAATGTGCGAGTGAGAGACTGTATGCATGTATGTGTGCGAGAGCAACAGATTGATTATAAAAAACGTCGAAGATACATGCATCTATCTGTGAACAATTATCACATCAAACATAAAAAGGCTGACTAAGAGATTATTATTTTCTTTTTTCATTCATTCTCGCCACTATTACCACTCGCGCCCCACTGTCAAGACCTCTGAACATACATTACTAACCTCACCGCCACTATAATATTTTTTTCTCTGTGTTATTAAATTAACCCAAGTATATTTTTATTCATTTGTTACGCAAACTTTTGTTCAAATCTTTCGTAATATGTCGTGCACACATTTATAGCCCACAGACACTACTCGCTTCATTACCACGAATACATCTCTTTCATTGTTACTTATCATAACATAGTTTTTCCTGAAATTGTAGAAAAATTCTCTTCGTTCCATTCTTCCAAGGTGTTTTATTTCCTAATTTCAAATCATGCATAATTATTTAAGAATCAAATTAAATATATTTTATCATTTCCAAAAAATTAATCATCTCTGTACAAGGCATTAACTCATTTTTCAAAACAAACATATTATTTTTTTAATCTATCGTACATATCATTTTTATCATTCAAATTTTTTTCTGAATTCACAAATAGTTAACCTATAGAAAACATATTATTGTAAACATACATGACGAAGTCACTCCTCATAATTACATCATGAATTCATTTTTTTCATTTTTTTTTTTTTACCATCATGAAATTGTAGTAGTGTTTTTAATTTTTTATTTTCCATATGTGACAAAAGCAATAAAATCACGACATCTATGAATACACACCATATGCTTCCAATAACCTATCATGCATTTTTTTAAATTAGTCCAAGCATACTATTTTTTCAATAACAAAGCCGATCATACATAATTTTTCTTCTATATAATCACTAATCTATGAAAACACTTGATTCGTTTTACTCATACTGTAGCAACCACTCCTTTTCCCTCATGCTAACAAACTTCAAAATTTAATAATATAACACGAAATTAATCTAAATATCTGTTCATGCTATTAAAATTAATATATCAATTTTTACATTCCTTTTGTACATTTCTGAAAAAATCCTACAACATGTTTTAAAATTAATCGAAGCATACTATTTTATTACCTAAAATCAATTATTCTCTCATACAGTTTTTTTTCCAATCATCCATAATGTTTTTTCTGTATTGTCATTATTACAAAGTCATACAAAACAACAACACATTTTTATTCATAATGAATCCTTCATTCCATTCCGTTCATGCTATATACCATTATCATTCAATTCAACATTATGAAATTAGTCTAAATATACATTCATGCTAGCAAAGTTATTATCTCACCCTTTGCATTGTTCCAAGATGATTTATTTTACATTTTTTCTTTAAATTTCCCTCATACTATTATTTTTGAAATGTAGGATGATGACTATGATTAGAATTAATGATTATGAAGTGAGAGATGCATGGTGAAATTGTATTGTCATTATATGCGAGATGATGTGTGTTTGTGGGTGAGTATGGATGCATGTAAAATATATGAGTGTGTTAGTAGAAAGCATCCGTTCATGCGTGAACACAGGTACAGATACAGTTATAGAATGAGAGAGGTAAAAATATATATTTTGTTATGTTTGATATGTGCATGATAAAGAGGTTAACAAAGAATAATCACATTACCCTCACAACTTAGACATTGAGTTATACCTTTGCAATATTTTAGATGTAAAAGCAGTGACATTGACATGTGGTAAACGTTTTCATCACTTTTGACTAATTATAACCAATTTTCCAACATTTCTCTTCGTTTTTCCTACATTTTAATACTTTTACACCGTTTTAGTCAATTTTTGCTATTTAATGCCATTTTTTTTCCAGTGTTTTTACCACCTTTCTCACAATTTTCATCATTCTTTCATCATCTTTGTTAGGTTTTTTCTTACAACTCTTTAACACTTCGATCGTTGCTAGTGATAACCATCATTATTTATGCTTTCAATCCTTCCACTTCAGCAATGCACACATACAGCTTAGCAATCGCCGCAGCCATTGAACGTTGTAGGACTGCAATCGTGATCTCCATTTGATTATTAGGATTTAAAAGTCACATCTTTGAACGCTTGATCTAATGCATCAACATGATTTTTTTGTATTCGCCCACCCGCTGCTGGAGGTTCCACTTAATATTCTCAACAGACTATCATACAGTCGTTTAATAAGAGAATCTGTAAGACCCGAGACATTTACTTAACGTTTTCCCAAAACATTTACAGACCTACCCTGTACACTAAGGAAATCTTTAAACATCTCTGTAACCATTCCTTTTAAGCTGGCGGGAGCAAGGAACTCCTATAAACGTTTATCAATCAGCACTTCATCGTTCATCGCCCTGGTTTCACTCGCCGTTGCACAGACATGTAATAAACATTTTCTTCTTTTACAATTTTCTTATGCTATAACACTATTACATCATTTTTCCTCGTTTCTAACTAATTGTAACAAGTTTTCCATTATTTCTTAGCATGTTCTTCTGTTTTAGGACCTTTTGCGCCATTTTTTCATCAATTTATGTTATTTCACATCGTTTTTCTGGTGATTTTAGTGCCTTTCACACAATTTTACTAATTATTTTCGACTATTTCTTAACATGTTCTTCTGTTTTAGGTCCTTTTTGCACTATTTTTTCATCAATTTATGTTATTTCACATCGTTTTTCTAGTGTTTTACTACCTTTCACATAATTTTACTCAATTTTTCCCCCATCTTTGAAGATTTTTTTTTTTCATTTATCTCATACATTATATCTCCGAATGTGACGATTAGCTATCCTTTTAAGTACATTTTTTAATTCAATATAAGTGAGGAGTACTTTTCAGGTCGACATGTATACTTCGTGATATGACATTCAATTCATTATTAATCTATGTTTCAACAGGTTTGTGCTCGGTTGTTGGAGGTTTACAGAACTTTCTGTTGCATTGCTTATAGTATAATGGTTCTTGTGTGCTAGTAAGATGATGGTGTTTTGTGGGGAATAATAAACATGGGAAAGAGAAGGAGTGCGTCCCATCAAGCAGGGGGAGTGATGCTTTGTAATTAACTTGGGTATTGCGCGCATTGCATGGCAGTTATAATATGCTCGAGCAAAAATTAGTCGCTGTACTCGCATGGTGTTCATGTTATTCATTAAATGTTCACACTGAGAGATGCAATGGGCTCATCGATAGATGGATCCATGCTATCATTTCGATTTTTATAATTGTAATCTGCACTGAGTATGTATGTATTACAACGAACCAATCAACTCTGTTACAGATGGTAATGTTTGAGGATAGATAGTGAAACGTTCATTAGAACATGAATGTGTATACAAAGTGTTGTTACATCACATGTATGTCATCAAATTAACTAAAATGTTGCGTCTATAGTAAAAAAAAGAAATGAGGGTTTTTCCCTAAGAGGGCGACTATAATAAAATTGATGCGATTTTAGATGGAAATGGGGTATTTTACAGTAAAAACACTGTTTTGCACCTAAATGGTGAATATTCTGGAGGTTAAACGGCATTTTTCACACAAAATTTGATGTTTTTTTATAAATGTGGCTATTTTACTCCTACATGGAGTAATTTCTGCATGAGGAGTACTTTTTGGACTGACATGTATACTTCTCGATGTGGTATTCAATTCATTCTGAAGCTATGTTTGAACAGCTTTGTAAATGGTTGGGGGGGGGGGGGGGGGGAATTTACAGAACTTTTCTGATGCATCAGTTATAGTATAATAGTTTTTATATGCTAGTGAGATGAAGGTATTTGGTTAGGAATAATAAATATGGGTAAGAGGTGGAGTGCATCCCAATCAAGCATGGGAGAGTATTGTTTGGGAATTAACTCCATTATTTGCACACATTGCAATACAATTATAATCAGTTTGGTCAAAATTACTTGTTGTATATCGTTCATGTTATACATTAAACATTCACACTGAGAAACGGACTGGACTCTTCGACATCAAGGTCCATGCGATCATTACACTCTTTTTCAACAATTTGTGACGTTTCATACTATTTTTTAATGTTTTGAACGGCTCTTATGATGTATTTCAGCACATTTTCACAGATACAAAGTTCGTAATGCGAAATAATTTGAATTATTTCGACAGTCTTTACACACAAATAAAATACTATACCATTAACACACTCAACATGAAACAAATCATTACAAATAGAAATAAACATCGAAATTGCGCAGAAATTTTAATGAAATTCAAGAAGAATAGTGTATATGAAAATGAATATATTCTTTAAATCAACACTCCAAACTTGCAGTTTCAGAATTATATCAGACCCTGACTAAGAACCCCCCTTATTCCTTTGCTGCATGTATATGTATATAATCATATATTATTAAATTATACATATAACTACATATGTACATATATATATCTAAATATATACATATATATATCTACATATATACATACATATATCTACATATATACATATATACATATATACATATATATATATATATATATATATATATATATATATATATATATATTTATATCTACATATATATATATATATATATATCAACATATATACATATATATATCTACATATATACATATATTATCTACATATATATATATACATATATATCTACAAACACGCGATCTAGTGT